>CM077574.1:24122320-26522320 GCA_039657325.1 Stephania cephalantha | reverse complement strand
CACAAATACCTCGACTTTTACAGAAATTTGCAAATGGACCTGGACATTGTCCACTTTTATCATACTTTCCAAAGTATTCGCCACCTCTATCAGATCTTACCACTTTTACCTTTCTATCTAGTTGTCTTTCTACCTCATTAATGAACACTTCTAAAATGTCCACTGACTGAGACTTTTCATGCAACAAGTATAGATAACAATATCGTGAGTAATCATCAATAAAAATACTTTTGACCACTCCAAGATTGAGCATCAAAAGGACCACAAATATCGGTGTGTATCAATTCAAGAGGCTCACTGCTTCTTATGACTGGATGTTTTGATATATGTTTGGTTTACTTTCCCTTAATGCAATCCACACATACATCCCGATCAACAAAATCCAATTGAGGTAAGATGTTACTTTTCACTAACCTCTTTACTTTTTCTTTGGATATATGACCTAATCTTTGATGCCAAAGAAAAGCAGAGCACTTATCATGTGCACTACATTTATTTCCAATAAGATGCTCGACATTAAACAAGGATTCAACAAACATACTATCAAGATTGAAACGATATAAGTTGTCAATTAAAATACCAGAACCATAATAATATTTTTGTTTAAATAAACTAAAACAATTGTTTCAAATCTTTAAATTAAAACCTACACAATCCAATCTTGACACAGAAATAAGGTTCCTTAAACATTCATGAACATAAAGACATTTTTCTAAATCCAATAAGCATCTGGTATCCAGGATTAATCTGTAAGTCCCGATCCCTTCTATGCGTGCCTTCATTATGTTCCCCATAAATAAGAACTTTTCAGTTCCGCTTATGGGATGGATTGAAAGGAATCCCTGCATAATATGTGAAACATGAGTAGTTGCACCAGTATCAAGCCACCATGTATTATTAGCACTTCAATTAGGTTTGATTCAAAACATACAGAAATGTAATGTATACCTTTCTTCTCAAACCATGCCTTTCATTTCGGACGGTCTTTCTTAAAGTGTTCATTCTTCCTGCAGAAGTGGCACCTCAGCTCCTTATGGATTCGACCTCATGGACTTTTATTGGGGCTTTGTCCTTCTTTTTGTCATTCATTCCTGGTATCGTTTTGCTGCTGCTAGCTCCATCATGCATAGTGAGATGAACTGAGTGACCCTTCAGTTTCCTTAATCTCATTTCCTCCTGTACGAGCATGACTTTGATTTCTTGCAAGTTCCATTTTTCTTTTATAGTGTTGTAATTCACCTGGAACTGACCAAACTCAGGGGAAGGGAATTAATGATGAACTGAACTAGAAATGATTCACTCACGTCTATTCCCATTGCTTTGAGCTTCGCTGCCAAGTTAGACATACTAGTCACATGATCATGGATTGGTTGTGACCACTCAAATTTCTTAGTTGTCAACTCACTCATCAAGCTTCCCACAATGGACTTGTCAGCAATGTCCGATTGTGAGTACTCTTTTAGCTGGATCATGAACTCCTTTGCGTCGTTTGTCTTAGGCATATATGGTTTGACATTTTCTGCAATTGTCATTCGCATCAAATTCAAACTTAGCCTATTAAACCGCTCCCGAGCCTTATATAGAGACCTTTCCTCTTTGGAGCTGGCCTCAGTAATGGCCGTAGGCTTTTCGTCTACAATGATTGTCAGGTCAAGGTCCATTACACCCAGTTGGAACTGGATATGTTCAGACCAATCATTGTAGTTGAGCCCATTAAACTTAACCATCATATTACTCAAGGCAAACATATTAAAGGACGCTCCAAATATAACAAAATTATTCACATTAATGCTTTGAGTTAAATCTAATAGATTCAGACATACAATACTTTTATTATGTATTTAAGTTCACCTTTGGGTGGTACTTTAATACATAATTCATGCTATATCAAATTCTTAATAAGCATACTTTCATAGTCAATCAATCATACTTAGGTAAATAAGTAAGATATCTTTGGATAAAACATACCTATTTTTTTTAATTAAGTATGAAGATAAATCTCTTAAGTTTCATTAATAATAAGCAATGGTCCACCTTTGGGTGACCTCATAGCATTATAATTAATTGTCTTAATTAAATATTTAATATCTATTCAAGCTAGGCCACTTTGGTGACTAACAAGCTTTTCATTAAATAAACATTTAATTAAGCATACTTTAATTTTTTTATCTTTTTTTTTATTTTTTTTTATTTTTTTATCAAGATATACATGCCAATCATATGCATACATGCATGACAATAAATTAATCAATTAATAATGTGACATACATTAATATGCATATATTAAATAATATATATACGTATATCACAAATTTACTATTAATATCATGTAATTTGTGTTTATCTACATACTCTAAATTTGTAGACTTTACAAACACTTATGTAGATATACACGTTCTAGTGATTGCGGCAATAATGTCAAATAAATAGGAACCGAAATCACATTGAAATTAAAATTCTATTTCGCAAATAAATAGAATAGGCACAAAAATTAAAATGCCTTTAATACCCAAAATTAGCATCGAAAATAAAATATTTTCCAACCTAAAAGATAGGCCAAGTAAGCCATTCAACAAAAAAAAAAAAAAACGAAAATTTGGGAAGTTTTGCCGAAATCCAAAATCAACAATTTCGACACCTGAATAGGTAAAACTTAAAATATATAAATTACCTTTTATACCCTTTTATACCCAAATTGAACAATCGACTTCAAGAATTATTTTCAATAATGTCGATCGAAATTAAAACAATAATGCGGAAATTACCATCAAGAATCAAAGTGTTCAACCATGCTCTGATACCAATGTTGTCTATTCTGATCTATATAACACTTTTGATTCAATCATAAATCATAAAATATAAACATACCTCATTTCATTGCCATTAAGTTTGATAATGTTTTTCCCCTCTCTTCCTTCTTCCGTTAGACATAAATTTCTTGATGGTGAGATCACTTTGATTTTAAACAAATCATATCTCAATAACTGTTTTACAGTTATTGGGTCCGTTTCTTTTGAAGAGAGAGGGGAGAGAATTAAAACTCCCGTACTCAAAACATTTATGCACAAACTACCATCAAGTTGTGGGCCCAAAACATGGAGTACGTAACAATATAATATGGGTCACATATAATAGAGATTAATTAGGAAAAGATAATCTAACAGACGAATCACAAATAACATTGTCATAGCACAGGAAGTAATACACTCTGTCAAGAACAAGAAAGGACAGAAATGGTTGATGGCTAGTAAAGTGGACTTAGAAAAAGCTTATGATAGGCTTGTCCTTCATCAAAGATTCCTTAAATCAGGCAGGCTTTCCATCACTACTTATGGATCGTATTATGTGTTGCGTTACCTCAGTATCAATGCGATTACTCTGGAATGGGGGACTCTCAAATAGCTTCAACCCATCACGAGGGATACGACAAGAAGATTCTCTCTCCCCGTATCTCTTTTTTCTTTGTATGGAACGTTTGGCTCATGGTATCCAGGATGCAGTGCATAGAGGAATATGGAAGGGCATAAAATTGAGCAGGGGAGGTCCAACATTAAGTCGCTTATTCTTTGCCAGCGACCTCTTACTTTTCACAGAAGCTTCTCTTGACCAGGTGTTTGTAATACAAGAGATTCTTGAGAAGTTTACTCTAGCGTCTGGGCAGAAAGTGAATAATTCAAAGACTAGAATTTATTTCTCAAAAAATACAACAGAGTCCCTATGAAGAACTATTAGTGCTACGTTTGGTTTCATGGCGACATTAAATACTTGGGATCTCCCTTGATCCACTCCAGAATCACTAAACATACATTTGGAGAGATTGTAGGGAAAGTCAAACAAAAACTCTCAGGTTGGAAAGTGCACCAATTATCCTTCACGGGCAGAGTAACTTTGGCGCAGTCATGCCTTCAATCAATACCCGTGTTTCAAATGCTGACAGCTAAACTACATGTGGCAGTTAGCGAGGAAATTGATCAGCTGGTTCGTAATTTTGTATGGGGCGCCACTGCCGAAAAGAGGAAACTACATCTAGTGAAGTGGGACACCTTATGCAGAAATAAGAATAAGGGGGGCCTAGGGTTGAAGAAAACTAAAGTGATGAACGAGGCATTGTTAACAAAACTGGGTTGGCTATTACTAACCAAACCCAATGACTTATGGGCAAGAGTACTTAAGAGCAAATATGTCAAGCATGGCTGAGAGGAATTTAACGCAGATAAGAAGGGCATCGTTTCTTCATCATGGAGAGCTTTATGTTCAGTGTGGCGCTATGTTCTTCAAGGCATAACATGGTCAATTGGGGATGGATAAAGAGTGAGGTTCTGGAGGGACAACTGGATTGAACAAACTGGCCCATTACTTCTCCACGCTTTGCGGATGGTGAATCTCACAGAAGTAAATGAAACAATCGACAAATTCATTGCACCATCTGGAGACTGGGACTGGGACAAACTTCGAAATATGCTACCTTCAGGGATCGTTCAAATGATTAAAGGCATCGCACCTCCCTCGAGACACAAAGGGGTGGATCGCGCACTCTGGCTATTCAATAAATCGGGAGAATTCTCAGTAAAGAGAACATATGAGCTGATTGAGGATCAAGAATTTCAAAAGAGTGGATAAAGATTGGGAGCTGATTTGGAAATGGAGAGGACCTCAACGCATCAGAAGTTTTCTTTGGCTCTTGAAACATCAGAGATTAGCAACTAAAACTATATATTTCAAACGAGGAATTGTGCCTGATTATCACTATCCGAGATGTGGAGGAGACTCTGAATCAATCGAGCATACCTTTAGAGCTTGCCCCTGCGCTCAGGAGATTTGGACCCAATTATTGAAACCAGAGGAGATGACGAATTTTTTTGCTACCGATTTCAATTCATGGCTGAAAGAAAATCTGAGTCTGAAATCTAGAGGAAGAATACACCGAATTGAATGGAATGTAATATTTGGGACTGCGTTGGCACTGGTTTGGAAATGGCAAAGTGAGTGGGTATTCAATGATGAGGCCTATCAATGTGTCGATCCAGTGCAGCTAATCCTTACAACTGCTAGAAAATCTCATCATATGCACATCCTTATAAACATGATTGCTAGAGAAGCCGAACTGCGCATGACCGAAACAAGGCTGGTATATGCTAAATACTGATGGAGCTGTGGTGAGTAATGGGCTGAAAGCAGGAGCTCGGGGTTTATTGCGTAACTATGAAGGATAGTGGGTTCGTGGCTTCCACCAGTATTTGGGATAGTGTTCGGCGTTGGATGCAGAACTTGCAGGGATTTTTTCAGGACTACAAATGGCATGGCAAATGAATATAGACCATATCTTGTTGGAGACCTACTCTATGGAAGCACTGCAACTATTGGAAGATTCAAATCACCATCACTCACAAGCACACATAGTGCTCCAGATAAGGGAAATAATAGAAAGGAATTGGGAAGTAGTACCAACCTGGACTTCGCGTTCAAGTAATCTTTGTGCTGATCAAATGGCAAAGATGGGCTTGAACGCTACCAAGGGAATTACCATTTACGTGGAGACCCACCAAATTTATCCATATGTTTGGAGAATGCTTTTATGAATTCCTATGTAAGCTTTTAGTTGATTAATAAAAGGGTCTATTGACCGACTTACCAAAAAAAAAACTTATATATATATATACTAGTTTCGGACGTGCTACTCACGATTGACCCGCTCGCTTCGCTTGCGAAATTAATT
Source organism: Stephania cephalantha (assembly GCA_039657325.1). NCBI lineage: Eukaryota > Viridiplantae > Streptophyta > Magnoliopsida > Ranunculales > Menispermaceae > Stephania > Stephania cephalantha. The sequence continues at coordinate 26,516,604 of CM077574.1, read as the reverse complement.
TCTAAGAATTTATTAATAAAATTTAAAATTGTAATTAAAATTTAAAAATTAGAAATACAAGCACATTTTTTAACTCATCAATATTCTTTAATGTAATTGAGATAAAATGTGAATGAAAAAATCAATAAAAAAAAAACACAAGTGGAGTTTTCATGCTTAACAGAGTTGTCAATCTTGTGAATATATATGGAACAAGGCATCAATAAATTGTCATTTTTCATAGAAATAAGCAATGCTAGAATTCTTGGTTGCGATCTAAAAAGATGAGAATCATGCCAAACAAAATCCTAATCATGATCTAGAAGAACATCGAACTTAGTAATTGCAGACAAATCAAGTTTTCCTTCCATGCATTATAGTTAAAACATTGTAAATTTAATAAGCAACTGAATGTATAATAAAAATTAAAATAATATTTATGAGTTTGAACAAACTATGAAATATAAATATTAAATATTAAATTTAATTTACAATGCTAAATAAATTGAAAATATGATAATGAAAATATAAAATGCCTACTGCTAAAAATTAAATATAAAAACTCTTTTGTATTTTGTAGCATGTTCATGATGATGTTGACTATACTTCATCTTCGTCATCACTGCATAAGAAATACATTATATTAGTTTATTTATAAATATATAAGTAACTAATTAATAATATGTAACTTCAAATAACTTACTCAACATAACAATATTTTCTTGGACGTTTATTTATTCTCAATTCATTATCAATACTTTTTCTCTTCATGTTGACTTCTTTGTTGTTGTCGACTTCGTATTTATGCGTTGAAATATCATTTGACAACTTCCCCTATTATTTTCAAGAATAAGACAATATGTAAAATTAAATTATATAATGTGATCTTGTAAGTTACTGTAAAATAAAATAAATACCTCATTATGACGAAAATTATCTCCATATTCTTCATGACATATACTCGAAACGGTGAAATTTTCATTTCCACTGGCTAAATTGTAATTAGTGAGTTTTAGTTTAAAAGTAAAACTTCTTCCTACAATCTCGCAGAGTTCTATTGGGACTGCAATCTTTTCGTTTGTATAACAATATAAGCAAAAAATAAATTAGAACAAAAGGACCATAAAAATGAATAAGACATAGATTATATAGAATATTGCATTTGCATTCAATTAGTTTTGTATTCTAAATTAGAAAAAGATGTACCGAAGATGCCTCATTCAAGATTCTTTCGCCATTGTCTTTACCAATAATATTTTTCACTATGCTATCGAATAGAACAAAAGTTGTGGACCCTGTATTGTCTTTGACGCGCACATGAACTTTGAATCTAAAAACAAATCCAATTGTCATGAATTAGATTTTTGACAAGATATATGTATATACAGTACAACAACAAAGAATCTTAGGAAATTGAAAATTAATAATAAATAGTTTTAAGGTATGGCTAATAAGACTCAAAGATGCATGTTAAAATTATATACGTAATTTATAAAAGTGACATTCATTTGTATAATATAATTTTAACGTACCTCCGATATGGCGTTGTAACAAATTCTTTGCACCTTTCGCAATAATATTGTGTTCCCGATTTTTCTAACTTGACCTAATGTGAATAGCAAGTATTGTAATGCCAAGAACCACTTGAATTTATTGACATGATTTTCACTTTGCAAACAACGTACAATTCCTGTGTAAAAAAATTAACAATTAGTTTTATATCGTGAAGAAGTCATATAATATTATTTTGTATATAATAATGTCTTACCGTAGCTTTCGATCTTTGGCGCTTCACTTCCTCTACCGTCATAGTTTCTGCCTTCATATTAAACTTTTCATTTTCTCCTCGAATCAACTGAACTTCTTTACTCAATAGTTCTCTGCAATTGAAAAAAATAAGGAAAAGAATATGTCATGGAATGTAATTTACGCATTACATATGAAAGAACGCATATGTTTAAAGAAAATTTTATACATTTTCATGAATGATGCGATTTCTTCAATATCTGGACTTGTGTAAATCTTTGTTGCACTTGTTGATGAAAATGTTGGTTCACCTGTTGATAAAAGTTAAATATTTATGTGGATTGAAAAGTATAAATAAATTCAGCATTAATGTTACAACGTATGTAGAAATGAAGCAACCTTGTACATGTATTTTAATAAATAAACTTGCATCAACTACCTCTATAAGTCTTCACATTATTTGAGGTAATTATAATCACCATTGAGTCTGATGATTTGCAATTGCTAAACTCACTGCTTGTTTCAATCGCTTTTTGGCCCCAAAAAGTTGCGTTCACTTGCTTTTTTTTTAGATGAAACGTAGGATTAAATTGCAAAACACAATGAATAATTTTTTTTATAAAAATTAACTTCGACTAAAAAATATATATACCTGTTGTTTTGAATACGTAAAACAAGTTTTTTGACCTTTTTTTGTTTTCCTTTAACTTCTTGATCTACAAGTTCGCCTATTCGAACAAGACGTCCTAGTACATCTGTAAAGAACAAAATAATTAGTAATATTGAAAGTTATATAAAAAAGTGGAATTTATGTATTTTTGCTAATGATTGTTTTTTTTCTTGCCTCGATGATTGAATGAAACTGTCTTGTTGCTTTTGTCAATTCTTCGAATTGAACTATTTCAAATTTGTGGTTTCGAATTTGCACGCTGCTCATGTTTTCTTGTATAGAGGTATCGCCTGTTAAGTGTATCACGTAGTCGTGACTTACAACCTTATGCAATTTTTTTCTTTCCACTTTGAAGTTCGAAATGTTGTAGACCTTGCCTTCTGTGAGGTACTCAAAATCAGAAGCCAAATAGATGGGTATGGTTGCATGTATATGGTCGTCCTACAAAAAAATTATGTTATATGATTGTTAATGCAAGACATAGTTTACAATAAATAATCAAATTTAAAAGAATCTAAAATTGAACTCACATGCTCATCGAGCAAAATGATATCCATTGATATTAGCGCATCTGTTTTAGATTCGTCGAATACCACTTCCCTGTTATTTTCGCTCTTACCTCAAGTGTATGTTCAGTTGTGCAGATATCTCTTATTGGAGTCAGTGATGTTGACATTATCAAGAATCTTTATTAACTAAGTAAAAGGATTTATCAAAAAAAGTGAAAGGAAAAAAATGTTAGCTAGAATTAAGGAGATGTTATTAGTAATACAAAACAAATTAATATACACTCTAATTGTTAACAACAAAAGGAGATTTATGGAAGCAAAAGGGATTTATGGAAGCAAAACATGTAAGAATCAAAAACTCTAAAAAACTTTAAGAAATTTACTTAATCATCAAGCAAGCACTTGTACAGTCATAACTAAGAGACCTTCTAAAGAAAGCAAGCAACCACTCTATATTCCATACTCAACAAAACTAAGGAATAGTTAACTTAATCATCAAAGTAAAGCAATGTGATGTAGTTATACAAGCAATTGCTATAGAATCTTGCATGTTTGCCATGAGTAATCAATTGATTATAAGGGATTTGAATGGTTTGAAAAGCTCACCATCAATTGCACTTAATCGAGCACAATGGAAAAGTTTGATCCATGTAGCCGACCCCAGTTAATTTGGGACTGAGGCTATGTTGTTGTTGTTGTTGTTGTTGTTGTTGTTGTTGTTGTTGTTGTTGTTGTTGTGTTTTTTCTTACCAGAAAACTGAGTGATTTTTCTTATTCGTCGACACAACTTGTTGAACGGTACAATCTAAAACTTGTTATATCTAAATTGTATGTTGCCTAAATATTATATTAAAGTGTTTTTGAAAGAAATTTAGAAATTATTAGTAGTGCGGTTGTATTTGGATATAGTTTTGATTTAAATAGCTATTTAATAGGATTGTAGTTGCATTGTTTGTATTTAATAGCTATTTAGAAGCCTAGTACGATTGTATTTTTAGGGAAAAAGTGATTACCTTTTTGTACTTATCCTCATATTTGTTAGCAATAGAAGCCGACTATAAATTTCTACTCCTATTTGTTAGCAATAGATAGCTATTTCATAGCTAACCGATTTAATACAGTTTTTCTATTACTATACACGATATTAGTGCTACTTATAAAGATTACCCCAAAATTCAAGTACTTCTAATAAGGAACTTGTTCATGCCCATCTACTCTTTAACAGGAAAGCTTCACTACTGATGTTTAGTAACTTGGAGAAGATGTCGCACATTTGATTGCTACCCAAACGTATTTTCACCCAAAAATAGAAGCAACATTGCCAATCATAAAACACAATTTCATTGATCAAATCATAAGCGTACATTGCTCAAACCAACTCTCTCACTAAACTCATTAACAAACTTCATCAAACACTTGGCTGATATAAATTGTAGAATGTGGATATGAATAAGTTAGGTGATTGGAAAGGTCAATTAACAAATATGGATATCGATCACTAATACAATTCTTTTTCAAGGTAAAACATATTAAAAATCGAGACTGAAATTATATAATTATATACATTATACACTAACACAAACTTTTAATCGATTGGTCTAATGGGGAGGTCTAAAAGAATCAAACCAATTGCAACTAACAGTACCAAAATCACCTAATAAAATAACACAACATTAAAATAATTTTACCAATTAAAGTAACAATAAAAGGAAATTTATGAAAGCAAAACATGTAAGAATCAGAAACCCTAAACAAGTTTAAGAAATTAAAGAATACAACTAATTCAGAACATATAATTGAATCTCTTACATTACCTGCAATGGAGATCGAATAATTTTGATGAGAGAAAACAGTAGGAGAACGTGATTGTAATTTAGAATGGAGAGTGCCTTGATAGAGATAAAATAAGAAATTGATCTCATATTTATAGATAGATTATAGTAGTTGGAATTGTTGTCGAAGAGGGATACGAGGAATAAGAGTTTACATGGTTGTTGAAGAAAATGATCAATGATTATTGGAATTGTTGTCGAACTGGGAGTTCAGAATGTGTCGAATTGGGAGAATACAGAGTCAAAAGCTCCGAATGAGTGTGTTGTAGTCGTTATCCAATTTTGATGCTACGGCATTCAACCACTCAAAGTAAGAGTCCAAATAACATTATTCAAAAAGAAGGAAAAAAAAGGGACGTGTTTGTGTTTTTTTTTTTAATCCAAAACATGTTAAAGTGTTAGTAAATATTTTGTACGTACTGTTTTTTTTTTTTTTCATGATACACTTTTTTTTACTTAAACTATGTAATAGTACTATGTATACACTTTATTAGTAATATCAATTACATGGTACTAATTATTTAACTTTTTTTTTTTTTTTGGTTTCTCGCGTGGTGTGTAGTATTAATCATACTGACAAATCCAAGCTCGGGCACTGTTTGGCTTTATTGAGGTCAGCCCTCTCAACTCAATTTTTATTACGTTTACAAGGTTCGAACTCGAGATCTTACTTAAGGCAATTTACTAATAAACTAAAAATTGGTATATGTGTTGTTGTTAAGTCGGATATTATGCTAAGATTGAAGAATTCGATGCAAGGGTTGTTACAGTAATAGTTGAATTGGGAGAAGTCAGATTCGAGAGTTCCTTATGAGTGTGTTGCTGGATTTGTTTTCAATTCGGATGCTAAGCCATTCAAAACTCGAAGTCAAGTGAGTGTAGAGAACATTACTGAAGCTTTCCTAGCAATGTCATGATTATAGGAGCTCCTCCTGCAATCTACCTCATAAGAGAATCTTAAAGGCCCACGCAACAAGATTTAAATATCGTTAAGTGATAATCTATCATGAATAGAGAGAAGGAAAAAAATCCCGCATGAATTACAACATGAAGAACCATTGCAAGAAACAAAATTGAGACTATTATTTGAAATATAAGCTATGTACAATTGCACTTTGTTCCCTCATTCACAAACTCAAAGAATAAGGAACCAATGCTTGTGATTTTACAACGGGGCTCACTTACTTCACATCAAACCAAACCATTGATTTAAAAAGTTGTAAATCGCATCTCTGTTGAACTACTGTACATGTTCTCCTGGTCCTCCAAATTATTGAACACTTTTCACATACTTTCTGCTTGGCGGTCAGTTTGAGCCTCCAACCAATGTTGTTCAAACTGGATGTTGTAAAGAGCATCTTCCAACTTTGCTATATGCTCCAACAAGGGATTCACGTGCTCTCGAACATATAGAAACAAACAGAAGTGGAAGCTCGTTATATTGACTCTTAGGCTGCTAGAAAGAGAACATGATAGAAGAAAAGGTTCCTACCATCTTTTGCATGTTGGTCTTGGTGTGTGAAATGGTTCACTTGTACATCAAATTCTACAGTCTCATGATAAGAAGACTTGTTAGTAAAGCAGAACTTATGAAAACCTTTGTTGTGAGCCACAAACTCAAACTTGTCACTCGTCTTATCACGAGCATCATAAATCTGTTCACCATGTGATCACTTAACCTGATAATACCGAAACGGTTAAAATAATTAATCTATAGATTATAAGCAATAAAAAAGCAACCTGACTCGACCACAAACACTATAAATGGTTCCAAGTTCACATAAATACAATACATTTGAGCTATGATAATCAAAAGAAACTCAGAGAAAAAAAATTCAAATTAAACAGATTTGATAGAGGTGAATGAATCCATAGTCATGTCAATTGTCAAGCAATACAAGATTTGGTTCTTCTCTGGCTAGGTTGTAGAAAGAAACATTGGAAGAGGATTAATAATTAAATCTTAATAAATTATTTATGAAAGATTCATTTTGTAAGTTCTCAAGTATTTCAAAACAATGTCCTTAGTCTTCTAACATAACTGAATAAGAGCCCATTGCTTACAAAGGTACATTTAGGAACCTCAACTTATCCGAATTTTGGAGAAATCTAGGATGAACACTCACATATTACTACATTGAAGTCCAAGGAACTTTTACCAGATAATGTATGACCCTGAAGTTCTCTATAGCTTCATAAAATTTGTTTTCAACGACTGATCTTAATATGTGTATGGATAAAGTATTTCAAAAAATAATTATAAAAAAGGAAGTAGAACATGAAACCTTTTTTGTGTACGACCACCATGGAAGAAATTATTTACCTGTCTTCTGATCGTGTCTAAATGGATTCATTCTAGGGGCTTCACGATATAGTGACTGCCCGATTTTGACGACAAAGGACCAAATCACTTCTAACCCTTCAGAAGATGGGAAAAAAGCTAACACCTGCAAAAGTAATTCAAACAGAATATTAAGTGTAAAATATAATCCACCAAGCTTGCTCTCAACATGATATAGAAAAGCCTCCCAATTCATTTATTTGACATTTGATTTAAATGATGAGGCAACCCTTTTGCGTTTAAATAGATGGTTTAACAATTGCCAAAGAAAAGCTGGGAAAAGTAATGAGTAGCAAATTAAGTTGTTTAACTGCAACTCATTATTATCATAAACAACAAAAAGGGATTGCAAATCCACAAATTTTTAAAACCATATTTTTCATAATTAGTCTCAAATGAGGCTATTCCATCTTCCATTTCTTAATCACAGGCATAGAAGGTTCAAGTATATGTTTAGTTTCATTGTATAAAGAACTTGCAACTCATGGTATCGAGATGGTTTTGATGCATGCTTCCAGTTAACTGATCCAGGAGACGCCTTGTCAAGCACTTCCCAAAAAAACCAACCTGGAAGTAATTTTAAAAACATCAAGAAAAGATAGGTAGATGCTAGAGGTAAAGAACTGCAAGAGTTATAGAAGATGTTTTACAATATGAAGCATGTGTTGCTAAAATAACTAATGTAAGTCAATTCCACAAGATCAAACAAATTATCTGAATTAGAAGGAATTAGCATGTCATCTCTATTAATAGACCAAGAGAGATCTATACTTGACGATGAAGGAAGTACTTGCAACAATGAGTTTTCCTTCATTTTTTGGCCTCTTTGCGACTTTGATTGCAGCAGCAGCACCACCAGAAGGTATTGCAACCTGTATAATAAAATGTTAAGCAATAGAACATTTTTTTAACTTACATGCGGATATAAGATAATTTTATCAGCTTGACAACTTACCAGCAAACCCTCTTTCAGGGCAAGAAGCTTTGCGGTTTCAATTGCCTCATCACTTGATACCTGGAAGTTAATGCTTGGCCAAAACTCTAAAGTAAGAGCCAGTGCTTGGGTATAAGCCGATCAGTCAAATAATCATGAAAGAAGTATGAAGCTAGCTAAAGAAGCATTTTTCCTTTCCACATATTTCCCAAACAAATTATCGCCTTTTTAGGGAAAGAAAAAAATTGATCAAGGTCATTGGAGCTTACTAACAACTTCATCAATAATATCCACTTCTAAAACACCAGGAATAAATCCAGCACCAATCCCCTGGATCTTATATGGACCTAAAACATTCAAAAACATGCACAAGACAATTTAGGCAAATATATTGGAATGAATATACTACAACAAAGTCAGTAAAATGCACAGAGAAAGTATCAATTATCAGGGAAGCAGGTACATTAGACATCAACATCAAAAACCAAATAAAAATGGAACGAATAGACAAGGTTGAAAGCAACAAGCTTCTCCTTTTATGCAATGGTCCATCTCAATGCAACATGGAGGATGTTCCAAGGTGACCTCAAGGTCATAGGATGATCCTTCTTTCAACGGTCATTGAAGATAGCATTGTAATTATAAGCTTGTAACCTTTAGCTGCTGCCATGAAATATATATCTACTACTATAATAAAAGAGGCAATATGGACTGACGATGTGGAGCATTTAATTCAGTTGAATTCTCAAGTTTTCATCCGCAAAGCCTGAAATATGTCAGTGCAATGTTTTAAGCAGCAGATGAGAAATGCCTGAAATTGCTATACTTTCCCATTTTGGCAAACCAGTGAAATATCTAGTTTTGAAATACGAAAATGGCATCGAAACTCATTAAGATATGTTCTAAAAGAAACATACCTTCTTCACCCTTCGTAACAACACTCCAGCTTAATAACCATCTACTCTCCACAACACTAAGAAGTTCGAGGAAGAAGATACCTTTTGATAGGCTTTTATCCTAAAAGAAAAGTTCATACAAAAAATTAAGCACATGTATGAGAAGAATTTTAAGATGGTAGCAATATTCCAGTTGTGTACCTTGAAGCTATCCATTTTTGAGTTTCGACCTGTGGTCTTCATCTTATTGTTTGCCCAATTTAAGATATCAGCGTCTATCATCTCCTTCCCTTGGCCTTAAGAATGAAATGCACTTTACCAATAAAAACAAACACAACCAACATGCAATAATTCTATAAAAAATTGTATTTAATAGCTATTTAATAACTATTTCATACGGTTATTCTATTTAATAGCTATTTAATAACTCCATATTCGCTTATCTTTGCCTTGAAGAAGTAATCTTGTTAAACATAAAGCCTGTTGAATACGCATGTCGAACTCCAAACCAGAAACGTACTTGCCAATGCCATTGATTTCAAGGAGTTCTTTAGTTGTTCTTGGAATTCGCTTTGCTTGATTTGTTGCATAGTCGTCACAGCGTTTCTTTCTACAATAGAAAACCGTTTCTCAGGTTGAGAATCTTTCCAAGAGTTTGTGAAAAAGCATAGGGGAGAAACTAAGAAAAGTTGGGGCTCACCCAAATATGTGATATGCCATGACACCATCTCCAACTTCTTTCACAAGAAGCGATTCGAAGCATTCGCAAAGCAAAGATACGACTTGGCTACAGATTATGGAATCAAATGGAGCAAATTTCATAAATATATATAAGTCAAATTCAAGTATGGCAATGAAATTTTATTTGAAAGTTAAGGTTAAGTTTTTCATTACCAGATCTCGCTTCAGATTGAGGTTGAGCGACCAAAGACTCAAAGACTGGGAAGTCTATCTTTGCGACAATAATACTTTGGGCACTTTTCTTTGCGATGATTTTCCCCGCTTGGTCACCTTTGTCGAAGTAGGAAACCTTGAAAAACATCAGAGATTATTACCAACGCCCATCATGAGCACTGTCTTTTTTACTTAACAATTAAGCATGTTTATGTTCACAATAAAATAAAATGAATAATGTGAAGGCAAACAAATCAGCTCACAATGAATCTATTTGTGAGTTGAGATGAACATTCTAACTTCTAAGTCCATCAATTGGAATTTCATTGATAAAAAATGGAGTGTTGTTTTTGTTTTTGTTATTTTATAAGATAAAAAAAAACTCTATTTTATAAGATAAAGGATCTATAACAATCCTAACTCCTAAAGGTATTAAAATTCCCAACATGTAGAACCCAATAGAAGGCGTCGGCATCAAGAAGCGTGTCTATTCAATGAAACATATACAAATCAATCTACCACAACCAAGTATTTGAGAAAACAAACATAATTTATAAGGTTTATGAAATTTCCAACATTCTTAGGAAACATTAAACTGTAAGTACATATTTTCGCTTACAAAATTATAGTTGCTCTCCTTCGAAACTAATCACATTCATTCATTCACATACATGGTTTCCAAATGTGAAAAAAAAACACGAGCATCAACAAATAATCACAAAAAGGATAAAAATGAAATTAACAGATGTAAGGCATGTGCATTCACTCAACAGTTTCTAAGAGAAGGAATTTGACAAACCTAGGAGATTGATGTTCCTTGACATCTGTTATTTTCCTCAAGCCAGTAGTACTTCATACAGTAACATTACATGCACTTAGAAAAAAGAGAATGTAATGAGCTGCAGAAATGACAAACCAAAATTAAGCATTCTCCAATTAATCATTATACAACTTTAACTATTGCACATGCTCCAGTTATCCAAGGCCAGTCCTATATGAAGCATTCTCATTTTGGTTTAATCAATCAATGTTAAATTATGATCAAGAAAATTGAAATGAATTCGAGGATCCCAATAAGACACACCCTAAACAAAACCCTAAAATTTAAATGAAAAAAAAGCATAGAAAAGAAGGGGTCACCAGAATTGAATGAGAAACATCAACCATATTTAAACATCCAAAATCAGAAACCTTAAATGATTTTTATAAATTAAAGAACTAAAACTCATGAAGTTACTTGTAATGGAGATCGACCAATTTGAATGAGATAGAACAGTAAGAAAAGTTGATTGTGATGGAGAATAGATAGAGCTTTGAGAGATACGAGTTGGGAGAAACATCAAACATATTTATACACTTCAATGAGAGTCCAGCGAGTTGTTGACCAAGAATGAAATTAAATAACTCAGAGTTGAGGTTTGGAGTTCACCTTATTGTTTGCCCAATTTAAGATGTCAACATTTCTCATCTCCTTCCCTTGGCCTTGAGAATGAAATGCAATTTACTAATAAAAACAAACACAACCAACATGAAATAATTCTCCAGCTTCTTTATCAGTTTGTCCCTGTTATATTTAAAAGATTAAATTTTTTAAAGGAAATTATTAAAAGAATGAGAAAACTTATAAAACATATTAATTATAAAATGGTTGAAAACTTACATTTCAATTAAAGTGATTCTGCAAGAGAAGCATCCACGAGTGACAACAACTCTTTGTAAACAATGTTATTTGTCGTGTTTGGTTGATTATTGTAATTATAAGGTTTAATAAGAACTTTGATGCAAGTCGCAGTGGTAGCACGTGAAAGCGCAACATAAAGTTGACCGTGAGAAAAAATCTGGTTCTCTCAAATAAACCCCAACGAAGTTTAATGTTTTCCCTTGAGCCTTATTAATAGTCATTGCAAAACACAATCGAATAGGGAATTGTCTCCTTTTGAATTTGAATGGCATTTTATCTTCTTCATTTGGAATGAAAGGTATTCTAGGCAGAAAAACTATTTTCCCTTTGTAATGACCTGTAGCTATCTCCGCATCAATGATGTTTTTCTCAAATCTTCGGCAAATTAATCGTGTTCCATTACATAATCCCTTAGATGGATTAATGTTGCGCAGGAGAATAACTGGACAATCCTTCTTTAACATCAAATCATGTGGAGGAAAACCACTCGAGGATAAACTATTCAAGAATTCGAGATTTACCAAACTCGTGTTTTCATTAAGAATTTCATCAAAGTTGTAGTACCTAACAACTTCACCAGAAATCGATGAATAAGTAGAGAATTAACTTCATCTACAAATTCATTCTTTGTTGTTAATATAGCACGAATTGACATTGCATCTATTTCTACAGTATACTTATTCAAATTTGGGTACACTGCTGTAATTAATTTTTCCAAAGAATTTTGTTCATCAACATATGGTAAGGTGATATTGGAAGGTATAGAAATCATATTTCCCGGAAGTTCATCTTCTGTACCATTACCGACTCGAAGTATAAACTTTGAAAACTTTGGATCAAGTCTTGCTCTCATATTTTCAACTAACTTGATTTTTTCCAACAAAGGCCAAATATATGATGTTGTCAGCGTTGACTTCATTACATCTTGTCTATTACCTTTAGGAACTACAGGAAGTACTTGTCTAAAGTCACCACCAAAAACTATCACTTTTCCGCCAAATGGAATGTCTTTATCGGTTACATCCCAAAGCATCGAATCCAATGCTTCAATATGTTGTTTATTTGACATCGGTGTTTCATCCCAAATGACCAAATGTGTTTTCAATAATAATTTTGCCAACATTGATTGTTTGCTAACATTACATGTCCTGATGCCATCAAGATTTATCGGCAATTTGAACCTCGAATGCGTCGTTCGACCTCCAGGTAACAATGAAGCCGCAACACCTGATGATGCAGTTGCCAATGCAATCATTCCTTCAGATCTAACCTTTGCCAATATTGCTCTATATAAAAAGGTTTTCCCTGTACCACCTGGACCATCTATAAAAAATAAAGCTGGTACATTTTTTAACACTTTATCAAGGATAGAATCATATGAATTTTTTTGGGCAAGATTCAATTTCGATGTGGCTTCTAAATCATTAATATCAACAGTCAAGCTCAACTCTTCATCTATTTCTCTATTGCATTGATAAGCATTATCAAAAGTAATTGGATAATCGACTAAAGAGAAATCGGTAATATTTTTCCTTTTGATTCTAGAATTGTGTTAATATGCTGCAGAGCTCTTAAGTTTGTTTCAATTACGGATAGCTGCAGACGTTCAAAATCTAGACATAATTCACTTCTGAATTTCTCCCATAAATGATGAGGGTTCTCAGGATCACGGTGTAACAATATTGTAGCAAACAATCGACGTAAAGTAAACGGCATCTGATACGCCGATGCTTCTTCCAAGCACAAATCTAAACTTGTCAGCATCAAGTAACATGTGCAAAATAGTTGCTTCTTTATATGAGGATGCATGAACACCATTGACAACTTTGAGTTCCTGGAAAGATATGCAACCTTTAATATGATTTAATAGCAAACGAAGGTAATATCTTTCACCTTCCATTGGATTTGCCGCAACAACTCTGCCAATAACTTGACGCTTTTGCCTTCGTGTCCATCTTCTTACTTGTTGATTCCACACAAAATACTCAGGAAATTCCTTATATAAGATGGTACGAGCTAAATTATCATTCCGGTTCATGTTAAAGTATTCCATCAACATGGAACGGGATGACAATCCATTATCAACCAAGTTTTGCAACACGTCGTTCTTATAAAACTTAACCAATTGCTTTCCCTCCAAATGTAGTTGCAGCGTTTCATTCAAAGGAAAGCCATATATGCGCCACATTGCCTCTGGTGCTGCTACCTAACGTGATGATTGGAACCTTTCGATCTCATCAATGTCAGCATTGTCATTATTGTCGGTGCATCGAATCGTAATGCGATCATGACCTTTATATATGTACTTGTACATGTATTTAACTGCCTTGATAGTAGAACAAACCTCAACATTTAGATGACAATCAAATTTAGCAAGTAAGGATTGTATGGAACCACCCAACGATTGTCCAAATTGTGTTTCCTAACAAGTACAATATTTCCATCATTACGTCTCCGATATTTTGGATACGAACCTTTGCCATGCGAAGTACAATCACGAAAGGGCTTTGGAAAGTTATTCTTGCATTTACCATTTGAACCCATGCACACATTATTTGGGTTCAAAGTACCGCATGGACCATGCATCATATGTTTCACAACAGTGGTATACAAGTGGGGGTGAACTAAATTGTCGGGAAGCTCCGCACATACGAACGAATCAAAAGTTGCAGGTTCTATTAATTTCGCCGTTGGTTGTAAAACAATAAGAAAATGTGCATGGGGAAGACCTCGTTTTTGAAATTCAACGACATAAACATATGCTGCAACTGGACCAAAAACCTGCTTTTTCATTATTTCATTTTTCAAGCACTCCAACTTTGATTTAAAAACACGAGCAACAAGATCAGGTCTATTTTGCGCGTCATCATTAAATCGAAGCTCTTGTTGTATTTCTGGCCAATAAGGATTGCAAGTGATAGTGAGGAATATGTCAGGTTTGCCAAAACATTGAACCAATGCCAAAGCATCCATGTACCTTTTACGCATGTCTCTTGGCCCACCTATAAAAGATGTTGGAAGAACAATCATACGCCCAATATTTGAACCAACGCTTTCACCCATATCAATAGAATCCATAATCCCTTGGTACAACTCTAAACGTATCTCATCTTGTCTATGACGAATAAAATCTAACCTAGATGTCTCTAACTTAACATACATGTCAACGACGTATTGCTGCAAAAGTCTACTAGAATGTAATAGAATAGAATTCCTTACATCCCTAATCTGAAGTTTATAACAATAATACTCGCGGCAAGATACACAATTCCTCTTCCGTCTAGAATATACTGTGAAAATAGAACAAAATATTTAAGTTCAATATGAAAAGAACAAATAAAAACAAAGTAAATTATTTAACGAAGGTAGGAAATGAAAACATTTACCTTCATTTTCATTATCAAGTAACTATTCAGTAGAGTTGACTAAATGAGGATCAAGAATGGCCTCTGTGTTGTAATTTCCATGTGATTCAGTGGTAAATTTTCTCTGAATTCCATCGTGCCAACCTACGTCTCCATACGGGAATAATAAAGGGTATTGTAAAGGATCGTAACAACCGTAGTAGTAATTGATTCTATGGCTACTTCCGGAGTGACTATAGACAAGGATATCCCTTTTAGTTGGCTGAGCACATGTATTATCATCTATCCAAATAGCAAAGAACTTGAGAAGTAGTGGGCATATTAAATACTCTCGATCAAGACTAACACTTGAAACTAATTGAACAACATGATCTTCTAAATTTTCCTTATTTTGTAAAGTGCGAAAAAAACTTGCATATGGATTTTTCGCAAGAATACTAATTAACTTTGCCAAAATTGTCTCTTTTATCCTATCAGAACAATGCATTCGGTTTTGCACTTCATGATCAGTATCATAAAAGTACAGTTGCAAAAAAAAAGGATGTTCCTTGTCAGGAAGTAAATTATTTATAAAATGATGAATTTGGCCCTGCACTCTAAATGTATATACACCCATATTACTTTTGGCATACTCTCTCTCGCACTTTACACCAAAAGATGTAAAACCAAAATTGGTGTTATAAGTACGGATGTACATCAAAAACTCACGTGTCTCTTCAGTGTTTGAAGTGAATAGGTCGAACATTTCTTCAGGGACAACATTAGGAACGAGAGTTACTTGACCGTTTGAACAACAGAAACTATTAGATTCATGAAAAAACTTCTTCGCACTGCAATTTCGACAAAATTTTACTAATGGTAACACATCTGCTGAACTTGCAACGTGCTCAAAACCCATAGCGACATAACGTGGTTTTGCATTCCGGGGACCTATAAATAAAAAATAAAAAATAAAGGTAACTTAATTTCTAAATTATTAATTAAATTTATTCATTTTGTTTCATAGCATTTACCATACTCAATATTTCATAGAATATTTTGTGAAGTTTCAAATCCATACATTGATTATTCAACTCTTTCTTTTCACTCCTTAGTTGTCTTTGGCGAGCCCGCTTCATTTCTTTTTCTTCCTCCGTTGCAAATTTACGTTTCAAACTATCCACCTCCCTACGAGTAGTATTTTTTGCTTTCCTTACAAAGTCTTCACTATCGTTGATAACTCTTAAGTTTCTAACCATGGTAAATCGCTAATGCAAGGTAAAATGGTTATACTTAATGAATTTTTAGATGAGATTGTCAAACTACAATCCAATGAAACAAACATTAGAGTAGTAATTAAAAAAATAAATAATGTTAATTTAATATTCAAAAGGAGATGGAAACTAAACAATGAAATTCTTGTGTCTTTTAAACACAAACATACAACTAATTTACATTACAACTCTAACATAATGCTCATTATCTACAATTCATCTAAGGTCACCATTGGATCCAAAATAATAATCACACGGTTCATTTAATCCAATTATTCAAACATCTATATATTTCTTATATAAAGGAAGAAGATGGAGATAATAATTGCAACAAAAAATTAAGAAATGTCCGCCAAACCAAACTAAAGAAAAAGGCATTCATTTAGAAGCAAGTTAAACTTAAAGAGCCAAAACTCAAATTCACATACTCCATAGTTAAGGGCGGAACCAAACTTTAAGGGCTAAGGGGCCAACCTTTACATATATTTTTAAAATTCAAAAGATACTTATATATGAAATAATCAAAGCAAAATTTTATGTAATTAGCATATAATTATATGAGATATTTCGATGAGGACCTTTATCTTAGCATATAATTATATGAGATTTTATGTAATTAGTATATAATTATATGAGATTTTATGTGAATAAAGCAATAGTATTGAATAGAGCCTAATGAAAACACTTAAAGGCATAATAGTTAGTATTAAAATAAAATTAATGCATGTGTTTTTCTAAAACAAATGAAGTATGTTTTACCTATGCTATATATTAATCTCAAACTTACTTATTTACTATCAAGCCAACAGAGTAATAATAATGTAATCACAATTTATTTATGTGAACTTTTTTTATAATCACTTAAGTTGAAAAATATTGATGATTTACTTCATACCGAGGAAGGTACGTTACCCATCAAAACAACATCTAAATTATCTCATATTTACAACATCATAGAAAGTATAGTTTGAAAGGAAAGTAGCTTTTAAATAAATAGAAAGAAGATGTACTTGAAAGAGAGTGTTAGCCTTGCAGAAGTCATGGAAGAACACATTGAGTCATAGAAGTGTATATCATATTATGACAACAAGGTAAGTGAAATGCCTACATTTAAATCAAGGAAGAAATCTTACATGAACAGAGTTGAAATGGTCCCAGAGAGATTCTTTAGGTCTCCAATAACCCCTTCAATAAGGGAATAAAAAATATTATAAATTATTAAACCTGGTAAAAAGAAGATGGAGCAACCAATTATCATCAGGAGAGAGAAAGACTTGAGTGAGCAACCAACAACCGTAATAGGGATCAACAAGAGGAAAAGCTCGAGCTACGAATGTGGAAATTAAAAACAAAAAACCAAAAAATGGATCATATGGGGCATTTCATCAAACAACTACAAAGCACTCTTAAACTATCAAATTATCAATACAAACTCATCTCAATGCAATCAAACTAATTATCCCATGGGTATCTCAAACCAATATTCTCATAGGCACAAAAAATTATCAATGCAATGCCATCTCAATAAATCAAACTAATCATCTAATTGGCATTTCATCAAACACCTCAAAAAATTAATCCTGGACAATATAGAATTGATGAAGACATACAAACTACTTATAATCCTTAAAAATAAAATACAAAAGTAGGTATTTTGCCTACAATTAAATTGGGGACTGGATTCATCGAATGGTCGGGAATTGGCGGCAGGGGAGGGTCTGTAGTTGATGGGTGTATGTAGTTAATGGGGGCGAACGAGTGGATGGATCAATAAACGGTCGTGAGAGGCCTTGATCTGGACATCAAATGGATTGTTAGCGAGTACCCAATTTGGGTTTTCGGATTCACACGCATCAGAACATCAATTCGATGACAAAATCAGTAAAAAGCACACAAATTGGGAATAGAGAGAGAGAGAGGGGTGTGATGGGGTTGCAGAGACTTACTTGTTTACTGTGTGTAAGCGATTGATTGGTGAAGAGCTTGAAATATACAACGAGATTTAGAGATTGGTGATGAAGGCGGAGTTGAGATGAAGAGAACGCCAGAGAAGTAACAAATTGAATAGGGTTATAATGGTGAAGAAGAAGAGTTGTGAGATTGGGGAGACGTGAAGAAGAAAAGTTATAATGGTGAAGAAGAAGAGTTGTGAGATTTGGGAGACGAGGCAAAAAATAGACAGGAGAATATGAAAAATAGAAAGTGAGAATAGGAATGGAATAGAAATCACGGAAGGACACAGGGACAAAAAAAGTAAATTTGATTAAGAATATAGGGACAAAAAAGTAAATTTGATTACCACTCAAAAATTTGTGATTCGTGCTTTTATATATATGATAGATATATATATATATATATATATATAAAGATGTACACATTATATTATGTATACAACTTACACTATATATTTGTATAAAAAAGCAATTAAAAAATAATAATTATATACGAATATATAACAACGCTTGAAACAAAATAGAAGACTTCAATTTTTTTTAAAAGTAGCTAGTACTTATATATAGTACATATATATATCGAAAGAAAATTAGAATAATTAATACTATATGTACTTAAAAACTTTAATTAATGACAAAGTAGTCCTTATATAAATACTGAAAAAATCATAATTACACATTTAAAAAATCATACAACATAGATATATATATATATATATTGAAACAAAATAGATGACTTAAAAGCGAAGAATTATGCTAGCTAGTTATCTATTGAAATAAAATTATAATAATTTTTATAATAACGTCTGAAACAAATATATATTAAGCAAAGTACTTGCAAATTAAAAAAATCAATTCGACTAATTACGGTTAATATTCGACTAAAATGTATATAGTGATTGATGTGTACGTGTGTTTAATTAGGGTTCTTTAGGCCTTTTGAGATGTCTGTGTCTCGAAATTGGATGTACGACCACATTGAAGGCGGTTACACTCGATTGGATTTTGTAGTTGGCGTGAAGAATTTCATAAAATTTGTCATGCAACACTGCACCACTTCCTCAACGAAGCAAAAATTCAATGTCCTTGCTGAAAATGTCGCAACGAGAAATACTACGATGTAATCACAATGTAGAGCTTCATGTAGTGAGTCGAGGATTCGTTCCCGAATATTATTGTTGGACTGGGCATGGGGAGGAAGAATTATTGAATGATGCGGACGATGAAGGTGACAATCCAATGGACGAATATCCGACGTCATATCATCATATGATACACGACCACGCGGGGCTAAGTTTTGATTGGAACCGTGAGGAACCGAACCCCGAAGCCAAAAATTTATTCGAAATGATTGACGCAACAAATCAACCATTTTGGCCAGATTGCGAGAAGATGACAAAACTCTCAACAATGGCGCATTTGCTGACGATAAAGTCAAATCACCATATTTCGGAGCAAGCATTCGACGAAATCTTACAGTTTGCAAAGATATGTTGCCTAAAGACAACTGTTTGGTAAATAGCTTTTACAAATTTAAAAGTTTAATGCACCAGTTGGGTCTATCGTAATAGCAAATTGATTGTTGTCCCCAATTATGCATGATTTATTGAGGGCCCAACTCCAATCTTATGTCTTGCAAGTTTGCGGGGAAATTAGGTTCAACTCCAACAAACACCTGCACAAGACAATATTTTACTTTCCCTTGGTGCCTCGTTTACAATGTTTGTTTGCGTCCAAAGCTACAGCGAAACACATGCGATGGCATGCAGAACACGTTAGAGATGAGGAAAATATGCAGCATTTGCTCCGATTCCATTGCATTGAACCGCTTCAATCAAATGAACCTTACATTCAGCTCCAAGGTTCATAACATTCGACTTGGGTTATGCACTGATGGGTTCCAACCTTTCGAAATGATCGAAAAATCATACTCCTCGTGGCAGGTGATTTTAGCCCGTATAACTTGCCTTTGTCGATGTGTATGAAGAAAGAAATGATGTTCTTAATAGTGATTGTACCTGAACCAAGTAATTTGTCGCAAAAAATTGACGTATTTCTCCAACCGTTGGTGAAAGAATTGCAAAAATTGTTGTATGACGCAGTGTTTACCTAAGATGTATCGACTAAGACAGACTTTCAAATGCGCGTTGCACTTATGTGGATTGTTAGCAACTATTCAGCCTACAACATGTTATCGAGATGAAGCACGCACGGAAGGAAAACTTGTCCTTTTGTATGGAAGATATCGACGCTTTTCAGTTGAGGCTCGAGGGGAAAGCGACTTGGTTCGATTGTCACTGACGTTTCTTGTCGCGATATTCGAATGAAAGGGAAGATAAGTCTAGTTTCCGTAGAGATATAATGGTATCAGACAAGCCAACGGCTAATAAATCAAGTGAAGATATCTTGCGTGAAATGGAAGCTTTAGGGCTGATGAAGGTCATTAAATTGGGATCGATGTTATAAACAATGAAGTCTCGAGGACTAGCGGGTGGAGAAAATGAAACATACTATGAGATTTACCATATTGAAAGATGAATTTTATCAGACACAACCTAGACATAATGCACATCAAGAAAAATATTTTTGACAACATTTTCAACACAATCATGAGTGTGTCAGGGAAGACGAAAGATAACGCAAAGTCTATAGAGGACTTAAAGGAGATTTGTAATCGTCTAAAGCTTCATTACGATCTAGTTTCTAAGAAATATTCAAAGGTACGATACGCGTTTGACAAGCGGAGAAAACAAGTGTTATGTAAGTGGATTAAGGAATTGCGCTTCCCTAATGGTTATGCATCTAACATTGGCCGTTGCGTAGACTCTAAGAAGTTGAAGATGTTTGGAATGAAAAGCCACAATTTCCATGTATTCGTGCAACGACTTTTGCCAATTGCATTTCAGGATCTTTTAGAGGAGGACATATGAATTGCAATCAGCGAGTTGAACATTTTCTTTAGAGATTTAACAACTAGAAATTTAAATGTTGAGAATCTACTACTTTTGCATGAAGACATTCCAAAGATATTGTCTAAACAGAAAAAAATCTTTCTGCTAAGTCTTTTCGACTCAATAGAGTATCTCCCTATCCATCTGGCGTACGAGGCCAACCTTACTAGCCCAATACAATTTCGATGGATGTATCCTTTTGAGAGGTAATAAATTATACTTGTTTTCCATCTACTTTTATTGTACACAGTTAAAATCAATTGAAATGTACGTCTAACTAATTTAACTCTATAAATGTATATATTTGAAACATTTGAAAAATAATGTTAGGAATAAGGCAAGGGTTGAGGGCTCAATATGCAATGCTTATTTAGTGGTAGAGGCAACTGCGTTTATATCCTATTATTTTGAGGAATGCATATCCACATCGCACAATCGACCACTTTGCAATTATGATGGTGAAGTCGGCCTAACTCAAAATTTTAATGGCACCTTCTCAATCTTCACTCACCTAGGTCAGGCCTTTGGGAAATCAAAGAAGCATTATCTTACGGATGATGAGTGTAACGCCGCACACGCTTATGTGTTGTTAAATTATCCCGAAGTCACTCCTTTCATGAGGTAAACATAAATACATTACAATACATAGTTTTCATGTCAATTGTGTAATAGTCTTATTCTATTCAATCGTAATCCTTGATTTCTTTCATCTCCTGTAAGGATGTACGTATCGAGTTGAGTTCCAAACAATCAAATATCACACAAAGTGCAATCGATGAACATCTTGAGAAACAATTCTCAACTTGGTTTCAATATTTTGTAAGTCATTAATAAATGCATATTGACACAATTCTTTTTGTTTTGTTATACAATTGAAAATGAAATTTATCATACAAAATTGTTTCGATTGTAGGCGCCATTGTATATTCGAGATCCAACACTTCTAATGCTTTCATACGGTTGACTTTGCACCGTATATCACACGTATATTGTTAATGGCTACCAGTTTCACATAGTGTCACATAGCGCAAACAACGATACGCGTAGTAGCGGGTGTGCGTTAGAGGCACAAATTACGCAGAATGTGTTAACAACTTCTACGGGCAATTGCAAGAAGTGATACAAATCGAATACAAAGGGTTTTTACGTACCGTATTGTTCAAGTGTGATTGGTTCGATCCAATGCCCAATATAGGGACAAGAGTTCACCGCTTCTTAAAACTCATCGATGTACATCGAAATCTACGACTAAATAAGTACGTGCCTTTTATACTAGCCATGCAAGCTAGTTAAGTGTACTTTTTTTTCTTACTTGAGTGTAAGAAGTGCGCAGAACAATTGGCAAGCCACGTACATACTTTAGTCGAAGTTCATCAATGAACACAATTTAGTCGAGAACATTGACCATGCACCTACTGTAACGGCCCAATTAATTAAACTAGTATTAACGTTAATCTCGGAGATTAACGGTCGTAATTCAGGCGTTACGTGGACAACTCGGTTGACTCAGACATGAGAACCGAGAAAATATGTTATTTTATGGATGGTGGTTGTATATATGTGGTGTTTAAAATTATTATTATATTGCACCGCATGTGTGTATGTTGCTATCGGGCTAGTTGGTGTGACGAGTGTTCGCCTCGAAAGGCGTGTCAATGCGGGTGTTGGGTAGGCGAACTACGGGTATGCTAGGAAACCCAACTAATCCATGTCAAGATGAATAGTAAATCAATTAAATGGGTAATGTGACCATAGGCTAAGTTAATTCAAATTAAAACAATAGGTTATGGCGTGCCTCGAAATGCTTGTCGAAACACGGGGCATCAGGTACCGGGCAGTCGAAGGTTAGTGGGACCATAAGTTGGTTATTTTTGATAAATAAAACACTAACCATATGTATTAAATGGACATAAGTTAGTGCAATTAAATTTAAACTAAATTAAGGCCTATTATTTAGTTAATTAATTGGGAACTATAAGATTTTTCTAGAGATGCACATTGGCACATCTAAGAGCTATGAGAGTAGAAAATTTGTTTCACATGGATTGAGTGAGTTGGAGTGAATGGGATAAGTGGCTAGAGGTGAACCATTAGATAAACCTCGAGATACGTAAACACATTGAGATCAAGGGCTAGAAATCAATCATACTTTAATATATAAAGATGATTTGATCAATCCATGCAAATGAAATCAAATTTCATTCTGGAATTCAGAGAGAAAGAGAGTTGATTTAGGAACCGGAATTCAACACTTTGGAGGCCAATATGAGGACTCAAACATAGGTAATCACCATCTCCATCTTCTACTCTTTTCAATAAATCCAATTTTGAGTGTTTTTTGTTAAAATTTGAATAGGAAGGGTTGGTATCTGGTTTTTGGGTGTTATTTTAATTAAATTCATGTGGAGAGTGTGTTAGATAGGTTTATGTAGCCAAATTGGAGGGGAAATACAGAATTCTCGACTTGAGAATTCTGTCGTAGAGGCTAAGTAGCGCGCTACCTTCTAATGACAGACAAAAACCAAATTTAAAGGGCTGTTTTGGGATTTTTGACTTAAAACATATCTCAAACACCTATAAACATACTAAACATGTAAAATTGGACTTCAGGGACTTAGGGGACCATAGCTCGGGTATTGGGGGCTTGTTGGGTCGGATTCGAGTGTCCGGGGGAGTCGCAGTGTGGATTGAGGTACGTAAACCTATTGGAATGCCTCACAGAATTCATGGTTTTGATTTATCGATATCACATTTCATGTGTGACTACTGGGGATCACACATGGGTTTTCACTCCTATTCGGTGTACGTATATATTGGTTGTGGCTAAATCGCTTGCACAAGTTACTTGTGTTTAGTGTTTGTATCGACGACAGTAGGATATACTTAAGACCGTTAGGAGGGATTTAGGGTGTTCCCTTGACTTGAAATAACGTCTGGAGTGGTTCATCCGGTAACTGAAGTTGGTGTTTAGTCACTGTAAGCCTGTAAGTATATAAGTGGTCCCTATTTGATTTACCGATTACTGGCTGGTGTAGGTCAGAGTTTTCTCGCGATTATACTGACATTTACTAATTAATGCTTTATTTATGAGCTGATTTAGCTGGTATGTACTATTTATTTATTTCATGTTACTGCTTTTGCTTGTCATATGTTGCCTACATTCATGGGAATATGACGTACTATTGTCAGGAGTTATATTCGCATGTCTCGTAGTTGATCAGTTTTATTTCATGAATATTGCATGGACTTCTCTTGGGGTTTTACTTACTGGACTCGTCACTGTATTTGTTGGGTGACCGAGTGTATATCCTTCGATGAGCAAGGGTTAGGGGAAGGAGGTATTAGGCGACAACCTCTGAGATAGCTACGCCAGCTCGTGTGTGATATCAGTATGTATTTATTTTACTTTTGTTTGGTTTCGGGGACCATAGAACACTGATTACATGTATATGGAACTTTTGTTATGCTTATCTCGCCTTGATATATACATGGTATCTTTTGCCGGGTTTTTCACTAATTAGGATTGTTAAATATTGCATAAGTTACTCATTAAAAGACTTCAGCTGTAAAATTATAATATAACTTGATAAATTGAGTAACTGGCTAACTGAATAATTAATACTTATGTAAAGGTTAGTTAGCGTAACTAGGGTTAGCTGGAAAAGTGTAAGCGACTTGTTAGGTCGTGAGGCGTCAAGGATAAACGGGCTATGACGTGGCAAGGCCAGTTGACGTGGGATGCCATGTGGCGGGTAGCAAGGCGGTTTGGAATTTGGGGCCGTCACACCTACCCAAGAAGATGCTTTTCAAGAGCAACTCCTATGGCGGCCCTGCCGCCCCGGGGTGACATTTCTCCATGTATTCCTTGCCCGGTGGGCCCAACTTCACGTGTCCGACACCTGTCCATCCACTTCTTGTCTCGAAAATCGTATCCGCATGTGTATTATCAAATTAGTTAGTGGATTATCCATATTTTCTTAAGTTATTTTATTGAAGTATTTAAATATTTCTTAAGTTTAATAATTTGTAGTTTATTCTAATCCTAACCATACTAGTGGGTTGTATC
This sequence comes from Stephania cephalantha, assembly GCA_039657325.1. Classification (NCBI taxonomy): domain Eukaryota; kingdom Viridiplantae; phylum Streptophyta; class Magnoliopsida; order Ranunculales; family Menispermaceae; genus Stephania; species Stephania cephalantha. The sequence continues at coordinate 26,491,535 of CM077574.1, read as the reverse complement.
TTACAGGTTAACATAAATCAGCGGAAGACTTAATTGATAGTATTAAGTAAAGTAAATTAGCATGGTAAAAACTATTCATAAGTGCAAATCATACTGAGGAAAACTCGAGAAAAGTACTTTGTATATAAGCGACAGTACCATAACACAAGGTATATATATGTACAGTGTCATCTGAAGTCTTCCAATACCCAAAATAATACAAAATATCAAAATAAACACGTTCTAGTAGGTCATCGATGGCGGGCAATCAGATGTAGTCGCCTAGGATCCCCTTGCCCCTACTGGTACTAGGATCTGCACTCAATCATCACAAAAAAAAAGATGAAAAGTCCAGTGAGTAAAATTCCAACCCATATGAGAATTCGCATAATAAAGTAAGGAAATGCAAGAAATACTATCAAATAAACATGCGAAATGTAAAGACAAACAACTGTAAATGGCTCATTGCATGCGTAAATAATAGGTAAGCCAGCAAATATGTGTGCTCGCTCCAGATGGACTAGACTGTACTTTGGGTCACCAAGTTCCCACTAGTGGACGCGCCCAACTGGCTCGACACTTGGTCCCTCGCGGTGCTGGCCAAATCCGCTGAGTCACCGACACATGCACCAAGGGCAAGCTTAGGTTGCCATTCACTGAGGGACGGGTCACACGTGCTACAATCCAGTGCATCATGAACACTCAACAAGGAAATTCAGGGGAGTAATCTAAACCCACGTCCAAGTAACGGAATGGAATAGTAAAAAACAACAAGGAAATGATAGGAATGAAATTTAAAACAGAATCAAATACTCAAATTTTTTCAATTATGTTTTACAAACCTTAAATCGCTCTCCGACCTCCACGGACTCCCGTATCTGACCCAACAAGCTCGCAATACCAAGCTATGGTCCCCCAAGTCCTTGAAGTCTGATTTTATGAGTTTAGGTTGTTTAAAAGTGTTTAATTATGTATCAAATTGAAAATCATCAAAATAACCCTTTAATTTTCAAGTTTATTCCTTCCAAAATAATTTAAAAACCCGTAAATCGAAGAACCGGTGTGTCAAAAGTGAGCTTTAGCTAGCTAAGTTATTAAAACACATTTTTATCAAATTTTTGGTGCATGGTTAGCGCGCTAATAAGGCTTATTAGCGCGCTAATCACGCAACCAAATCCGAGTTTTTGCCCATAATCATTAGAGCGCTAATTAGCTTCATTAGCGCGCTAATTGCCCTCTGTGACAGAATTCTCAACATGAGAATATGTCATTCCCCTCTCAATTAGCTACTCTAACCTGGTTTATACCCTCTCCATATCAAATTAACCCAAAATAACAATCAACAACCTCAAAACAACAATTTGATCAAAATTTTCAAATCCCATAAATTCACTAGTTTTCCCAATTTCCTCCAAAACACCAATTCATACAAAAACAATTGTGAATTCTCTATGATAATGGTCCATAAACATGTAATTCAACAAGTTTTCACTAAAAATCAGGGATTTAACCCTAAAACTTGCATTTCATCAAAATTTCATAAAAATAGGTTCATTAGCAAGTGTGAGAGATGGAGAAGATGATTACCTAGGTTGGATCACTTTAATTGATCTCCAAGTACTCACTTTCAGCTAGAATTCTCCTATTCTTCTCTGGTTTTCTCTGAATTTGCATGAGTTTAGAGTTAGTGGAGATGAAACTCCCACACTACTTGATGACTTGATGACTCCATTAACACACTCATCTCCTAGAACTAATCACAATGATCATCTTGATATCCATCTTATGGTCCTCATTATTTAGTTCAAACTATAGGCTTTTCATTATTTAATTAACTCACATTATATTAAGCCTTATCAAACCATATGGTTCGTGTTTTATTTATCAAAATTTATCAACTTATGGTCACACTAACTTTCGACTATCCGATAGTGCCCCGCGTTCCAACACGCAATCTGAGGCACGCCATAACCTATTGTTCTAATTTGATTAACTTAGCCTATGGTTACCTTATCCATTTCATTAGATTACTTAGTCATTCTTACGCGAGTTTGTCAAGTTTTTCTAGTGTACCCATACTTCGCCTCTCGATACCCGCGTCGACATGCATTTCGAGGTGACTACCCATCACACAACCTCGCACGATATAACCATTCAACATACACACATTCGATGTATTAACAAATAAATTCATAAAATGCATCGCAATTAAACAATACAACACACAATTTACTAATGTACCTAGGTCGACGTGTATCCTAGCCTACCCGCTGCGTCCACGTGGATCCAAGCCGACGTCTATGTTTAAAATTATGAAATAAATAACGACGTTAATTAAATGGGCCATTACAGCTACTTAAGCATGATACTGAGGATGATATTAGCAACAATATTGTGATTTCGCTAGCTTATCCTAGTGGCGTACATATGTCAGACATCGACGAAAAAGATGATGAAATCGATAATCCCGAGTTTTCATCGGATGATGGGAACGGTGACAATGAACCATCATATAACCATTTCTATAAGTAGAGGAATACGAAACCTAGTCTTATATATTTATTGTCTTGTTACATGATATTTAAAATGTTGGACGTTTATATGTAAATGTTTGTTTCTAACTTAGTTTTAATTTTTTTAAAAAGTCATGTCAGGCAGAAGATACAGTCCATCACGCGGTGAGAGCTTCGGTGGACGATCCGGTGGCAGCAGAGATAGCCGATCTCGCCATTCACATTGTTCACACTTACGATCTCGTAACGATGTTTCTCCACAGTCTAGTCAAGGGCATCACTCAGCATCTGCATCCTCAGCAGCATCCCCCCAGCAGGCCCCTTCTTCCATCAAACATCCCCTCTTATTTACATCCACCACCTCCCCCTTCAGCGTACGACATGTCTTTGCCATCTGTATTTGCTGATGACCCGGCCTCTATGCATATGTACTCTACACTTCTTTCATCGCTACCCACACCACTCGTCGTCGGTCATGTTACCACGCAGCCATACTGTGGGCCTACTTTTTCATCGGGGGATTAACATTTCCATTGCATCAGCACGACCCCCAGACGGCCGCACAAACATGCCCATCTGATTTACATGCCTCGCAGTCTTTGAGTTCTTCGATACACCTTTCTAGCGACCCGTCCATCAGCACTGCCTCACATGGACGACAACGAGGTGTTTAGGCTGCTGGAGCCTCTAGAGGCAACACTGCTACCCAATCGAGGGGGCGAATATTCTTAGTTGTCAAGGATGTATACGTAATTTAATTACGCATATCTATGTTTCGTTAATTTACCAAAATTAAGGTATAACATAAATTTTCAATTTAATGGATGCAAGTTGCACCCGTTGGACAAAGATGCACGGGAGATGACTAAGGCAAAACAAGTACTCCTTACACAATGATGGCTATTCCTATAGCATGTTCCCCAACACATTCAAGACTTATACTATAATCAATGGAAGGTAAAAAATCTTTAGGTCGAAGTTGTTTCTTTTACCTAGGATATATATACTAAACTACAATATTTTGTGCATAACTATCTTTCGATTGGGATCCATCGGATGATGGGGCTATTAGAGATGCGTATGATAGACAGATCGCCACTCGGTACGCCGACTTCATCAACAAGATATGTTCGAAAGATAAGAAGTCGGGCCACGTATCTACTGAGATCTTCAAGCACTACAAGAAAATGCAGTCCACCCCTGAATTTAAAAAGAAGTTAAAGCAAGCAAGCAAGAATCGGTGGACGAAGACAAGACCCAGTATGGGTGTAGCTGTGCATACATGTGGTTCCATATCCATCTATCAGCATGCATAGAGATTGGTAGGTCATGCTATAATAATTAAGTTTATATATATATATATTAGTTTCATTATCGTGCTTCGCACGACTAAGCCCGCTCGCTATGCTCGCGGGACTTTAATTCCAAGAATTTATTATTTTTATTCGGAAAGGCATATATGATTCATATAATAGTCTCTATATATAGTGATTTGATTTTGAGATATTTATCAAATTTACTATTCTAAGTATATATTATTTAAAAGTAAAAAAATAAAACAAATACCCAACCTCTAATAGATACAAAAATAAATTATTGTTGTAGGACCATTCGTCTCCGAACTTAACAAATTCATAGCTCATGGAGCGTCTAATGGACTTATCAACAACAACCTTAGCTCCCTAAACATAGCTACAATAACTACCCCTAAATTCCTATTGTGACATGTAGTACGCAACATCAGACGACATCTAATCTTAAAAAAGATTGTATAGTTTAGGCATCAGCATCCTTTCCCCAAATCTAAAGAAACCCTGCAAAAAACCTTTAGCATAGCAGCGTGACTTACAAACTCAATAAAATTTCATAATTTCTTGATTGGCCAATCGTCTTGTTGCCAATAACATTTGATGAGAGAACCTATTGCATACATATGTGTACGTACACATACATACCAAAGATTTGCATGAGCGGAGGATATTAAATAATGAAGTCAAAATAGTAAATTTGCTTACGTCGATTTGTCAAATATTAGTACAAATAGATACGACATAAATGCAAATTAGTCTATTATGATTTTTTAGAATAAAAATTATGCAATGGATTAAGTTGCTCGATTTAACATTATAACAAAATTAACATATATATCATTATAAATAAATGCAAACTTAATATATATCATTATAAATATTTCAAGTAGATTATGAAAGTATCAAATAATGGTGGGAATAAAAATTTTGTACATTCTTAATGTTGAAAAAATAATCTATACTAATTAAAATTGACAAATAACGAAATCTACGCTAATGTAGATTCTTCTTCTTCATTGTCATTGCTGCAAAGGAAGATGAAGGAAAAAATAGTTAATTAGTATACCTTATAATAACATTTGATAAAAAAAATTTTAAGATAAACCAATTCTTATTTAATCAAGTCTATATAACTTAGTTTTTTTTTGTATCATTGGCTTGCCCAAAAAAGTTTCATCATTTTCTCCTACGTGTTACACTGCTCATTCTAAAACTGAAGTTCTAATAGAGGCGAAAAAATAAATCAAAAACTGAGAGCACTTACAAGTCGTCGTGACATGTCAAGCAAAAAAGTTAAGCTTCTTCATCACTATAGCATAAGTTATTGGATGAACAACATCTGGTTTCTGAAGCCTCCACTTGGCTTTCTGTGACTGCATTATCAGCCAAAAATTCAATAAGTAAAGCACAAAGAAAATTACAAACTTTCGGGGGGTTAATTTAAAAATGTTTAAAAGAAAGACATAATAATGTGCACTTTGAGATATAAAAAGGCATAGAATGTGCTGTGAAATTAGCAAATGAAAAAACGATTATCAGTTTCATAACTTAATGCGCATTACAAAAGAAAAAAAAGAAGTAAAAGTGCACTGAAAATTACTAAAGAGACAAAGGCCGCTCTATCGAAGCTCCTAACATAATGTCACACCAATTAAAGAGAACATATTGTTATAAATTGTCACTGTTCCTTCTTTAGTTCAATGCACATGTTAAGTAACTTGTATGACTTCTCCAGCTTTCATCACAACGGTTAGACTGCCCTTCTATTTTGATTTGGTCCATTGCCATGCAATCCAAGCATATTTGAATTCCCATCAGATTTATGGGATACATTTTCAAGCATTGATGCTGCTATCAGATGCTTGTGGGAAAGCCCAGACCATTCTAAGGAAATGGAAGAAAAGACAACATGCCCCAACTTAAGTTTCTTCAATGATTACATAATTGCAAACAAACAACATTTCAAGGATCCTCCAGCTAAACAAGTTGGAAGAGTCAATGTAAAGGCGTTCTTCATGAATTCACTTAGGGGAAATATGAAATATCATACAAACATCTAAAGTAATTAACACAGATAACATTAATTAAGTCAAACGTGAATAATCAAAAACTAATAAAGCAAATCAAGATTGTCGTACCTGTTAATATCAGCAGGGTTGTTTTAATATTGGAGTAAAATAGAGTTGGAGTTGGAGAGAAGTCGATTACCAGGATGCGGAAAGAAATTTATAGGTGCACCAGATTAGCGGGCACCATCGAAGAACTAAGTGAGGGGTTGAGGAAGTGATGATCAATTGAATTGGTCGAGGCAAGCTAAAAATCCTTAAATCAATGAGGAGTTGAAAGACAAGCTACGAAATCGATTGTGGAGTTTGGAGATGCGCCAGATGCAGAAGCCGTAAAGATAGAGAAGATTAGTATCCAGAAAGAGAGAGAGTGGAGAGATCGAAATTGACGAGGAAGGGTTATTTCGTCATTTCGAGTCACGAAGAAAAAAAAACATTATTCTTGCTTTTAATATATGGAGAAAGAAGTAAATATGATAAATATATATGGGCAAAAAAATAAATTTCATTACCACTCAAAAATTTATTATTCGTGCTTTTATATATATGATAGATATATTAAGTCACAAGCTTAATCAAAGTTAAACATGTTTTATAGGAAGAGAAATTAGGTCGACCCCGACTGCTTTGGAGTTATGCTTGTACTTCCATATCAAGGATCATGACGACGTTACTTTCCTGAATCAGAGAGTTGAGACGATTGTCGTAAGAAAATAGTTTTGTAGTAATTGTTTGTTTAATTATTTATATGTATCAATGACTTATATAAATGATTTGTGAATGTTAAAATTCTTAATTCAGACGGTGATACGTAACAGACGCAACGAGCTCACACAATCGCAGCCTGACACGTCGATTGATGAGACTAAGTTGTATTTATATGTCGTGGAGCGTGACGATAAAGGCCAGACATATGGACTTGGGTGGACACCATCGGGGTCGAGGCGTAGTCATGCTGGAGCAGGATCTTCTCGGCCTATGTCTGCTAATGATGAGCCCATTGAGCAGATGAGGGGGGACATTAAGGAGATGCATAGAAGTCTTAATTTTAAGGGTTATTAATGATATAACCCTCGACCGTGACCAATTGCAAGATATGTAGGGATGGTTAGGTCGCATGGAGCAGGCTTTGATGGACAGACTTGAAATTTCATTCACGCCTCCAGCAGATCCTAATGATAACTCAGAAACCGACCACGATCTCGATGATTGAGTCCTCCGACTTTAAGTTTTTTTTTCATACTTTGTCGTCATTCAAGTACATTTTTATACTTGTAAACTTTCTTTTGTTATATTTATTTCATTTATTTTAATTATTTAATTTAATTTGTTTATATTTATTTATTATTTGAAAATTATTGTTTTCGCCAAATAAAAAATAAAAAAATGTTATTTGTAATTAAAAACTGTTATTTTTTGAAAAAATTGTTTTATAATTAAAATATTTTATAATGTTTTATTTTAAAAACATAATTTCAATATTAATTTTAATAAAAAATAGTTTTTTAATCATAAAAATGTTTTATAATGTGTTAAAATAATTTTAATATAAATTAATTATGAAATATGTTTTTTAAAAACAAAAATTAAAAACAGTAATTTTATTATTAATTCTAATTAAAATAAATTCTAAAATCTATTTTGAAAAAGCAAAAAAAAAAAAAAACGTTTTTTAAATTATTTTTTTTCAGAATAGCGACGGGCTCGGTGACGAGTTCCCGTCACTATTCATGTCCACGTAATTGTCAGGCAAGCCACATGGCCTTAGCAACGGGAATAGCGACGGGTGTCCGTCGCTATTTCTGACACTCGTCGCCAAAAAAAATAGCGCCGAACAAATTAAGAATGGGGTTACCCATCGCTAAACCCTATTAACGATGGGATGTACCAGAATAGCAACATGTTTCCGTCGCTATTCTGGTAAATTTTTGTAGTGGATCTATAACATTCATCATGTTCATCAGCACATGTTAAAATAAAGTTGATATGGGAAGGTAAAAGAAAAGAGATGTAAATCAATAACCATTGACATATAATGTATACATTCTAGGGAACGATGCTTCGACCTGGCTAATGGGCTGTTGTTTGATCACCGTTCACGATTTGTCGATCATGAGAGAAATCAGATGCGCGGACATCCTCACCGTGATGAAACAATAGAGAGAGCGAGCGAGAGAGAGAGAGAGGCGGCAATGGCAAGGGAAGATGGTTGGGTCGGGTGTGCAAACCTTGTTTTTTTTCTTGTATTCATTACTTCGCTATTACTTCGCTGTACCTCATTTTTGAGTATTTTTTACTGCACTTACCCCTTTTTTTGTAAATTATTCTGAAACTACCCCACCCTCAATGAATGTTTACCCCATCTCCTACCCTCATCCCAACACCTCTCAATCCTTTCCATTTCTCGGTTTTAGTCATTAAAGAGCACTTGTACTAGCTAGGTCACTAAGTGTCATAGGAGTATTTATTTCGTTGAATAAGGTTGGATGTGGTCACGTCGTATCCTAAAAGTGAAGAAGTGTCGTCTACGGAGTTCGGCCGTATAGCCGATACCTTTTATGGCCTATTCGGTTCAAATTTTAACAAGACCCAAGACCATGGGATTAGTTTGTAATGAGACTAACACATGGGTTTATGTATTAGTCCATTTTATGGGACTTGTTCGGTTGAGAGTTTTAAGCTTGAGAATAAATGTGGTTCTAAAATGCACATTTACCAAATTAACCCTCTATTTAACATACAACTCCAATAAAATCATCAAAGTCGATTTCAGCTTTCATCACTTCCGCTCCTTTGGACGCGTCTGCAATCTCGCAAGATTCATCCTCCACATTTTCGTCATCGTATTGTTGCGTATGGGCGTCTTCTTTATCGAGGTAAGTCGATTTCATATCTGAATCTCTCTCTCTCTCTATATATATATATATATATATATATAAAAATGTATAAAAACTAACTTTGACATTTCTACAAATCTAGTTTAGATGTAAAGATTAATGTTTTGGATCGCTCTGTTTGGTTGCATCTTTGATCAGAGAATAATTTTGTGCAGATCACAAAAGTGATAAACTTCTTTTTGTGCTCACCTTTGATTTTAGGTTCTAACAAAAGTGAATTCAAAGAAACAACTAATATGTAATGCCACCACCATGGACCCAAACTCTTTTATTCCAAGCCAACAATCAATTCATTTGATCGATTGAGTTGGAGAGAAAAGTGTGTAAAGAGGAGGGGTAATTTGGTCATATGTAATGGCCAAGCATTGGGATTAGTTAGTCCCACCAAAATTGGTGGTTTACTTTAGTCACCTCTACTGAGTATTAGTTAATCCCGTGGCTTAGTTAATCCACGAAGTGAACACCGGCTTAGCCACTCCAGTGGGGTTAATCCACCTTAAAAGGTATCGATAAACTTCGATCGATATCTCTAAAGAGGTAACATCCGACTCCGATCGAGATACCGACTCCGACCGAGAATGCGAAGAGAACTCGATTTTAATGGGCGGCAGAGGGATCCAACCGAGACCTCTTTAGAGGTGTCACTGTATGTCCAATACATTTTTAAAGGTGTCGCCTTGTGTGTCTGACACCTCTTCAAAGTTGTTGGCCCTGTGTGGCCGACACCCGCAAGTAACATGAATGAACCAAAAAATTTCAAAGCCCTGTGTGTCCAGTACCTTTTGATATTTTTATTCCATCGAAACTTTGTATCCACAATGCAAGATTTAACTCCCAAATCGAAGCCTTAAACTCAACAACAAAACCACAACAATACCAAATGAGAATGCGATTTAAGAGAGGTGACTGGGGTATGCGTGAGTGAGGTGAGTGGAGTATGTGTGACTAAAACTCTTTTATATGGAGGGGTAGTTGGGTCATTTCACTAGGGGTGTGTTTGATAGCAAAGAAAATGAAAAAAATCATAGAAAATTGTCTACTTTTTTTATGTAACCGTTTTTTCCACTGTTTGATAACTTTGTAACTGCATTGAGAAAAAAACCACATCCCCCTATTTTCTTCATTTATTTTCTCATCTTTTAGCGTGGAAAATTGAAAATCTCTTCATCTTTCTCACGAACTGATCATTTCTTCCACCCAAACACACTTGGCATCTACTACTCTTTCGCGGATACACACTCTTTCTTTATCTCTTCTTCTCCGGCTTCGTCACCAACATCATCGTCGAGCCGCCCGACATCGACGATGATTTAGATGCGAACACGGATTGAACCATAAAAGAAAATTCTTTCTCGTGCAATCAAACAACTATGAGAAAATTTTGTTTATAAAATTCTCTCGAGAAGATTTGCTAAAAAAAAGTTTTTTCTAATTGAAGATTTTTTTTTGCTATCAAACACACCCTAGGTGTTGAAAAAATAAAATAAAAAATGAGGTAAAATGAGCAAAGCGTGGGGTTGGAATAGCGGCTTTCTCTAAAGTAAATCCTATAGACAGTTGTCGACGTCCTCCTTATGGATGTACCTTGTGATTGCTTTGATCATATCTTTATGTAAATACTAACGGTGGTTTGCAGTAATCACTCAAATACCCCTTTACCTTATGTTGTGCGCCGCGCCCTAGGTACCTCCGACCTCTACGATCAACTTTCAGATCTATTTGACTGTGAGAGAGAGAGAGAGAGAGAGAGAGAGAGAGAGAGAGATTTGCAGGAACGAGGTTCACTACCTCATCTATCTGTCTATCTGTTCGAAACCCACAAAATTGATTTCGTTGAAGGAAGGTGAACAGGTTCATATCTAATATCTCATCTTCATCTTTTTTTCGTTGTTGGATTGGTTTAGCAGATGATGATATTCTTCTTTTAGATCGACCGATATTGTTGTAGCAAATGGATGGGATCTTGTGCTTCTTATTCTATTGTACAAATCAGGAAAAGTTGTGATTAAAAAACGTAAAAATTGATTATGGTAAAGAAAGCCAACCAATTACCGTAACAAACCCCAAATGATTAATCAAACAAAATACCACTGACATGACATGACATCCATTGAGGCTTCGAAGAGGGGTCCTCTTCAGCTTCAAAAAACCTGTAAAACAGAACAACTGACTAATTATGTATTTTGATCAAACAAATATATTGCACTAAAGAAATTTGGTAGTTCACGATTCAGTTCTTTGTTTGATATGCATTATCGTAGTTACTAATGCATATCATAATCATCCAAGTCTGCATACATGATGGGCTAAATGATTATACTTTTGGGATTATGTTGTTTGTGGCAAATGGATGATGCATAGGGTGGGTTTAGATGGGAATGATGTTATGCTCTTTATTCACTACAAATCAGTGTATCTGATATTAAACAAGGAGGATAAAAGCTACGAGTAAAACGAATTGATTTTTCTTTTTTTTTTTTATTCTGGTGGAATGTATGTGTTATTCTTTTTTGTTTGAGCTCCTATTCCGTGACTGCAAAACTGGTCTAGAAAATGTGCTCAAATGTGTGTGTGTGTGTGTGTGTGTGTGTGTGTGTGTTTTTGTATTAGAGAAAAATTACTTTAGCAAACACATGTAAGTTAAATATGAAGAAGGAAAATTGCTTTACTCGAACAAATAAGACTTCTAATACTGGGTGGTAGTTCAAGCAAATTAGATTTGATGATTAGGATTTGTGACCCACCAAATATTCAATTTGATGAGAAGGGCATGTTGGGGGAGAATTTGAATGATAATATTAAGGAAAAGTCATGGGTGTAGCACATAAAACCAATTTAACCAAATAACTAATCTTTTGACTTGAGAAAATGTAAGTTAGATGTCTTTTAGATATACCGTTAGAAGCACCAACTTTCATAGGTCTGATAGCATGCCTATGGCTCATTCTATCTCGTAATTCATGAATTCAAATTCCGGGTGTTTGAAGCATTACAAGCCTAATGAAGTGGATGTTATTATGCTGAGTATGAATTGTTGTCAAGTCATCATAGTTAAATAGCATAGCTACATAGGTGCATTACATACCCTATTTAATTCAAGTTATTCAACAAAGCAAGCGAAAGTAGCATCAGTAAACTAACTTGTAGTACCTATTCAATGATGGTTAGAAAATCACTGTTCACTCATGAAACCATCTCTTACTGCTAATCCGAGGTGATGGCCGGTCTCAGTAAAAAGAAAATTTTCTCCATGTTTTTCTGAGGTTCCATATATGTAATTCTAGAACTGAAGTGATGGCTTGTGACAGGATTATCTTGAGTGAAGTGTCTTTTATAAATGTGTTTCGACTTTCGCATGAATATGCCCATTGAATTTGCTTTGAAAACTAGTTTTGGATAATTTTGTGTTAGTGCATATACTAATGATTAGACTAATTGCTCTATGTCATCTCACCCGACTTACTGAAAGTTGAAATTGCCAATTTACCCAAAAAGAAAGGTGAAATTATCAAGCCATTTCACTAACAAACATGAAGATCATTCTCATCATGCTATTCTTTCAAGCAATACTTTATTAGGTGGAATCATTTCTGGTGTTGAATTTTCATTGTTTCTTATACTGTTTTTACATCCTTCATATGTATGAGTGATACAACATATTGCGGATTCTTTCAGATTTTTCCTGAAAAAATTGCCATATCAAATTTGTGGTCATTAAGGAGACATAATATCATTATTTGTTGTTACTTGTTAATAAATTCAAAATATTGTGTAGAATCAAAGGTTGCTATTAATTCACTACCATAATTAAGTGGTTAGTTAACATTAACATTTTACTAAAAGACTGAGGCCCAGGCTAAGTAGCCTGAGCTATCAGTTTTGCAGCATCTATAAGAGCCATTAATTCTGTTGGGAGGAGGACTTATATTCATTCATTCTTCTACACTTGCACGTAGTTGGTATTACCCAACTTGCTGCAGCTGTTCTCCTTAAATTTAGGTCATGCTGTTGAGGGACTAATGTAGCCCTTCAGTTGAAACACCAATGATAATCCATTGACATGCCAGAATGCATGGTTTAAGGAAAAGCATCAAGTATATGTTCTAATTAACAGTCAAATTTCTCTGTAATCCATGTGATTCTCCGTGCGATGTCTACTTTAAGTTGTTGATTTTCTCGTCTTTCCCGTAAATGTTTGATTTTTACTGGTGAGTTTTACTTTATTAAAGTTGTTAAGCAGTCATTTATTCTTCTGTAAAATCTGTATGTTCTATATCATTTTGTTAATATGTCATTGTTTGGTCTTGATTATAATATAATGTTATGGCTATGAAGAGCAGGTACTTGGCCTAATGGAGGAGCAATAAACACATACACAAAAAAATGCTATGAAGTTGTAGCTAATGGAAGAGAAAATTGCATCAGAAGGCAACATAAGAGTTCATATGTGCAGTTGTCTATAGAAGACAAAGAAAGAAATCGACAAACCCGTAGGGATGCACATGTGTTGTGCAAGTCATTAAAGGATTAGTTTTCTTATGAGACATCTACTCTAAAACTGATAATGTAGAAAGGAAACTCGTGTTAGTCAATAGATAATTGTTGATCTCAAAGTCATGCAACTGGTATAATGCAAACCTTGAAAGCAGTTCATGTGAAATGCATGCCATCTGCTCTTCCCAAACAATTAACAATGCTTCTAATGAGATTGACATGCTTAAGGAGAACATTGAAGAAGCTGGTGGGCAAATAGTGTTTCTTGGTAAGAAAACAAATTCTTCTATCAACCCAGAAAATGGATGGTTGTGTTGGAAGTCCAAGTAAAGCGATTAAATGCAATGGTTTTGCACAAAAAACCTTTTAGAAAGTTATCATTAATGTTAAGAACACTAATATATACATACTGGACATATATTTTGTGGAAATGTGTCACGGAACGATGATGGCACCAAACATGTAAATAGTGCTATCCACATTTTGGTATTTTGTAGTTGTAATATAGTGTGCATAGCTTAAAAAACTTTGTTCTATGTCTATAATAAGTTCTACAACAAAACTATGCACATCACCTTTTTGATACTCATAATATATAGATAAAGTATTTTACTTGTGTTTGTGTTTTGAACTCTTATAAGATTTACATTATTCTCTCCCATGCAATTAATTGCTCCATTTAATTGGGCTCTTTTTTTTTTGATTAGTAATTGGGCTAATAACAATTCCAAGATGTTGACCAAGGGTGTAGTTTCGCAGTCATTTCTTCTTGCGCCTTCTTGCAGGCGTCATCACTCCATCTCTTACGGTGCTAGAAAGGCCAACTTTCCCCTTCCCTTCACCATCACAAGGGCTAGAGTCAGGGTCAGCAAGGCTAGTGCATCAAACCGACTAGACACCGGTGGTTCAGACGGTCTTGGCGGCAAAGGAGGTGGAACTGCTGGTGGTGGTGGCGGCGGCGGCAACGACGACGACAACAATAACGAAGAAGACAGTGACAAGCAGAACAAGAAGATGGCCATGTCCATGTCCCAAAAGTTAACACTTGCTTATGCTGCTCTTGTTGGAGGTAATCACTCCAATTCCCACCCATGTTCCATTAATTAATATGGATTCTCTCGATTTCTCAATTTCAGTGCACCAGGCTTTTGCTATTGTAGCACGTAGTAAGGTTATTTAGGGCAATCGATATAGAGGCAGACATTACTAACCCAAACTTAACAAGAGAACATAACAAGGGCCAAATCTATTCGATACTCTCTCTTTGGTGAATAGTGGACTGGACTATTGGTTGCAAAGGCTATATGCAAGGTTAGAACAACAACAACTACAAAGCCTTAGTCCCAGATTACTTAGATCAAACTCTTCTACTCTGCTCAATTTAATGTTGTTGATGGCATGCTTTCAAAAATCCTTTTAATCCTAAGAACGTCCAAAGCTTATATTTGTTTGATCCATTCCATAGAGAGTGGCATATGTTTTAGAGCTTAGGTAAAATCATAATGAGTTATTTAGGGCTCTATGTTACCTAGACCGGGTGGATCAAACTTTTCCAATGTGCTCGATTAAGTGCAACCGATGGTGAGCTGCGGGTGTCGAATTTCTACGGTTTCTATTGAGTGTGAGTCTAAAGGTCGGACCCACCTATTTTCTAATTTAAGGACACGGAGACTCGGCAAAAAGTGTCTAAAACTTGAGGCACATATGCTTATACATGTTATTACCTATATATATTAGCTTATATACCTACATTTTTTCTCATTTTTCATTTCTTATTCTACAATAGAAAGTTCTTGTTAATTTTTTCTTTCTTCTCTTACATTTTGAATCTTTTTATACAAAGAGCTCTACAAATGGAGTATTCATATCTTTTTAAGTGTTGGACTCGTTTCTAGTATCCGACACGGGTACTTTGAGTTAGAGTGAAGGGTTCAGGTAACATAGTTAGGGCTTATGTGTGGCCAAAGTCGTCATGTACCATATGGAAATCTTATATTTGTAGGAGGAGGTGGATCATTGAAGATTATTTTTTCAATGAGTTTTTGTCTTGTTTGAGTGATTCTAGCTTTTCAAACCTTTCTTTAATGGCATAGTTCAGGTTCCCGACGAGTGAGCGAGGCTCAGTGCTTTTTGGATAATTTTAGTATGCTTAGCACTTGCTTTTATAGGCAAGAAACAGAACCATGATGATGTAGAAGAATTTCAACTTCAAAATCTCGGTTACCTGGAGAATTGTCTAAAGCACTAGAAATAGCGTGTTTTAGTCTCTTGGCAATCAATGTTGCCAAAAGCACTGCCATAGTGTCAGCTCGGTACTAATTACATAGGTGCCAATTATATTTGTCATTCCTTTAGTCCATTCGATGCAGAATCTTGAGGAAAGTGTCATCACATTGGCTCCATGCTAAAACATTAGCTTAAAATGAGATCAAGCATAATGACGTTGTTTGCCTCATTCCTTTGCCTGTGTTGCTTCTCGGATATCCTCATAAAATTAATGTGGTTTTGATTGCTTTGTTGCCAGTTGGTGGAGTTATTGGTTATGTAAAAGGTGGCAGTCAAAAGTCATTGGCTGCTGGTGGCCTATCAGCCTTGTTATTGTACTATGTATACACTGAGCTCCCGTCTAAACCGGCATTTGCTTCATCTTTGGGTCTAGGTGAGAATTCTTGTCTTTTTTTTCTTTTTTTTTTTCATTTTGAGCTTGGCCATTTGAGCACAAGCTTAGAATTTTGATACTAATGTAATCCGTGATGACTCAAACCTTGTTCGTAAAGGCATCATGATTTGTTATTGCCTACTATTTATTATCAATTTGTATATGCTCAGGACTGTTGGACTGCTTGTTTTGTTTATTTATTTATTTTACAAAGAAACCAACAAATTGACTCCAACATGAATTGAACCAAGGACCTCCCCTAACCTTGCTTTATCCAACTCACTAGAGATGCTTTGGCTGTTGGACTGGTTGTTGTTTTTATGTTACCAAGTTATTTGCCGTGGTTCTTTACTATCAATTGGTTGAATTAACGTAACCTGCGAGTGTTAACACTTCACATCACATGAATTTTAGGTTGATTATTATTATTTCCTTTTCAGGCTTATCTGCTGCGCTTCTGGGAGTGATGGGCTCTCGCTTTAAAAAATCGGGAAAGATATTTCCAGCTGGTGTGGTATCTCTTGTCTCACTCATAATGAGTGGTGGCTACCTTCATGGTATACTGCGCAGTCTGCACTAATGAAACTTAGAATATGGACAACTTCTAATTGCTATCTGTTTTGCTTTGAAGTCTCGTGTGGGATGATTAGATTGAATATCACTATGTACTCATCTTGGAGCTGTTTTGAGTCTCTGACTGGTAGTAAGCTCCCTTTCCATTAGCAGATGTTTGATGAGACGATCCAGTTAACCTTATTTATCTGGCATTAACGTTTTGTTGTTCAAACAAATTAGTGAGGTGATATGGGATATTGCTGTTTTGTTTGTTGTTCTTTAGATGTGCCGATGGCAAGCGACTTAAAAAAAAAATGCTTTTACTCTATTTAGTAGGGTAATTGTCCGTAACACTAGTGTTATGGTAATATATCTTACCTGCAATTTCTAAGCAATATATGCCTTAGGTACTTCCAATTGAAGACGGTTCCTTATCATTGTTGATTGTGAATTAATCATCTGACAAATGATTGTTGGCTGAAACTTGTAGCACAGTGTCAACCGTTGGGAGAACACTCACCTTAAATAAATTGGTTCGATGTATGTAAGTGCTTTATTTTTTGACCGACTCGGTGAATGTATGAGATTGGAAACACTTTTGAATGCCTCCTTAATTTGAACAAGTAACGAGGTTTTAACATTGGGATGGATCTTTGGCTACCACAAAAGAATTGGGGTTGCGACACTCTCTAAGGCGGGGACCTGCAGTTTCGATTAGTAATTTTGCGCGGATTGGCTTACTAATCAAGCCATTAAATTCCTAACAAAAAAGAGATCCTCTCCTTGCAGCAAGGCACATCAGTTATAGAGGAGGGAATGGCACATCAGACCTTTTATATTAATATGTTTTTAGC
Organism: Stephania cephalantha; assembly: GCA_039657325.1. Classification (NCBI taxonomy): domain Eukaryota; kingdom Viridiplantae; phylum Streptophyta; class Magnoliopsida; order Ranunculales; family Menispermaceae; genus Stephania; species Stephania cephalantha. The sequence goes on along the minus strand of CM077574.1, from coordinate 26,474,208 downwards.
GAATTTCTATTCAGATATATAAAACTACTATATAAAGGTCAAATTAGAGACAACGTTTAAGTGTATGTTATACTTAAAAATTAAAAGTATCACATATTTTGCCAATTAAAAAATAAATATTCATAAAATTTTTTTTGAAAAACTTGAGGATTGGACATTTTATTAGGTTTTTATTCTTAATGTAATGAAAAGTTTTTTTTTAAAATATTTGTTTTTTTAAGATACAGTGCGAATCTCTTGGGAATTTCGACAAATTAGAGATTTTTTTTTTACTTGAATTTTTGGGAGATTTTGGTGATACCATATTCAATTCAAAATAAAAAATGATGTTATTGTCACAATTAAAATAACACGCTTATTGAAAATCCATACCATATATTTCGTGATGTATTTGAACGTATAACGAAGTGTGTCACTGTTACCAAGCATGCACTAGGGTGTGATTTGGTGTGTGACTTTGAGCGACTTTAAGTGTGTCAAAATAGCACTTCGATCGGCCTTCCTCACATATGGCGTCTTTTGTTGGACTTGGGCTAGCATTGGGTTTTTTTTTTTGGACCGGGCTTAATTCTAATTTGGTTCAAAATATAATTAAAAAAATGTTTTTTCAAAGGTTGTTGTGGGCTACAGCCAAACTAAACTTGAAATAACCAAGTGCATTTACAACCAAATCCAGAGTTGGTTGTAACAGGGAAATAGTAATGAATGCAAATACTTAAAATAAAGTATGCAAGAAATTAAAACAAACCAGGACACCAAATGTGTTATTGCAGTTTGGTCCAAGATTTACGTCTGCGGAGCCATGCCCAGATGTAAACTCCACTAGTATGAAGATAACAAACTACGTGACTCTTTCTCGTGACTCCCTCACTGAGCTCCTCCTAGCACTTTCTCATACATCACTCTGTGGACCTGACATACACAAGACTCCTCTCGCGTGTAAGGCTCCCCCTTATTGGAACACCCGAATCCCCTTGGGATTTTACAACTCGATAATGAAGTGAACAGAAAAGGTTCACAATACAAAGTAAACTGAATAATTGGTGTGCATGACTCAATTACTTTGACAAATATATAGACCAATATTGATTACACAATCCTAACTATTAATCGTAAGATCTGTCTAATCTCCATCTCTAAATAACCACGTTCCTCCATGATAAACATGTGGTGATCATTCTTCTGAATCGCAATCTCCAACCTCTTCATAATCTTCAGTTAGCCTTCAGTCGGTTGGGGATAAGATCAAATCTTCAACTGTTTGATTCAGAAATCCTGCTGCAATTGCTTCGAGCTACTGATTGCAACCGCATATCTTTATTCAATCTCCAACTATTTCGGATCTGATTTTGAGCACATGTATCATGTGTTGGATTTGGATGACTCATTTACTGATAACGTCGATCGTAACAACTATAGTGACAAATCTAAAACTATCGATATGATCACGACATTAACAAAACCAAAGCGGTTGTAATGACATTTTAGGAGTTTTAATTGAGTTTATGTTTTCTTATAGTATTTTTGGTGGATGGACGTGTATGATATATGTGCCTTATGGTATTTTTGGTGGATAGTCGTATAGAGACACGAACTTAGAATGCTTTCCTTTTTGTGTGGAGTGTATGGCAGGATTTTTAGTGGCTAGACATGTATCACAATTTTTTTTTGTTGAAAATGAGTTGCAAGAAAACTGAGAAACTGAATCGATCAAATCAGGCAAACTAACTGTGGTCGGGCGACTCCCCAATTTGGTGGTGGTTTGAAGGGCGTCCACTACCAAACAGTGGTTTGCACACCTCTAATATGTGCAATCTTATAAAATCTTACAATTTTTTTGAAATATTTTGACCTATTTTTAATTTATATGTATATATATATATATATTTCCTTTGTGAAGAATAAACATGCACATGGATTTCGTTGATATCCCAAATGAGTTGGTCAATTTAGTACGACATTTCATCAAGTAAAATGAAATAGATAGTACACTGCATACTTAAGCATGGAACAACTACCCCATAAAGGGAACAATTACCCCATTGAATGAGGCAACTATCATATTAAAGGAGACAACTGCTTTAATTTGAAGAATCGTCCGCTTGGGAAGCAAAATCTAAAACAAAAATAAAACGAAACAAGTTAAACCTCGAACAAATCACAAACTAAATCTTAAAGGCCTGCAATATGGGTAAACCTTAAGCTTACGGATGAAGCTCAAGCCTGACTCAGCCCGACCAAATTACTATTTTTTATTTTAAAAATAATTTTGATAACTAAGTATTTTTTTGTAGATTCATGGGTGTTCAGATCGACTCAACCCCTTTCCGATTAAAGTCTGACTAGTCTCACGAGAATGATCGGGAGCACCTTCCCCAACACCCAAAAGTAGTCGAAGGACGTAATGTAGTTGATGCGACTTGAAATCGGGACCATGGCCTTAGTTAACGTCTTAAGCTTGAGTTGCTACCACTACATCACACCACTTAAGAACATCTAAAGTACATTTTCATAGTATATAAAGAATAAAATATATTTGTTTTATGAATAAAAATATAGGTGGGGTTTTCAACTTGAGCTAGGGTAATGTTGTTTAGGCTAGCTCGAGCCCGCTTAAACTCAAATTCTATCTTTATTTTGACATTAAAAGTAAAAAATTATATATTTAAGAAGTATAATATATTAAAGTTATTTTGTGACGATTCTAATTTCTAAATTAGTAACGTATACCCTATTTGTGTGTATGGTGTGTAAACCCTAGTGTGGGCTCACAAAATCATACACGCTAAATCGAAATGGCAAAAAAAAAGAAAGAAAGTCAACGGCAAGAATTATTAGTTTCCTATTTTAAGTTATCAATTTAGGAAAGAAAGACAATTGAAAGCTTTGATTGATCTTAATATAGGAATGAATCTTGATTCAATTATATTCCCACAAAAAAGGAAAGAGAGAATATTAGGAATATTTAGTATTAGGAATGAATTGAAGGTTATGAAATCATCTCTAACTTTCTTTCGCGTTAGGGACGAGAGTGCACGCAGGTTAAACGCACAAGTGACCAGAAGAGAGGTAACAAGTGCAAGGGAGATTTGTGAAGCTTCAAGGCATTGAATCGAGGTAACAATTCCACAATTCGATCTCTTAGTTTTGGTTTATTCAAAGAAGAAGAATTGTGATTTGAATAGTGTTATATCGAATTTTGCGATTAATCGACAAGGCCAAATCAATGTTGTCATGAGATCTTAAAATGGGTTTTCTTGTTGATTGAAATGGAGACCAAACTAAGGAAGATTGGATTGAAAAAAAAAAAAGGCGGATTGCGCTGAAGAGGAGGGGAGCGCTGTGTGCGTTCCCCCCTCATTCGATATATGGGTTGGGCGATCAAGCCCAACCCTGCATCAGCAACGCAGTTTGAGGGAAAGGGGGAACGCATGTGCGTCCCCCTTCGGCCAAACTGGCCGATTGGGCCTGGGTCATCCTAGGCCCAACCCAAGCAATTGGGGCGATCTAGGCCCACTAGAGCCTGGATTGGCCCAGCTGCTCAAAACTCAAAAAAAGTAAAGAAAGCATAATTTAAACTAATTAAAATAAATTAATTAAAAATGAATTTTGAGTTTTCAATTTGGAATAAAGAAGTGTAACTTAATTTGTTATAACTAAGCATAAAAGTAGCTTTCGAAAAGAATTTCGAAATTTGCTTCCTTTCAAGTTAACTTATTTAGTAAATCAACACTTAACCTATTTAGGTTGACTGAACTTCGGAGTACACTCGTGAGTGCTAATTAGATATTTTTGGAAATAACCGTACCAGGTAAGTCGGGATTTAAGTTATTGGTTTTATGATTATTTACCTTGCTACTAGACTATATGATAGGAATCATGCAAGTAGGACATACGGGTAGATTGGGGTGCATTGTTAAACATTGTACATTTGTATATAGCTAACTCAGTGGAGCTTGCTAGGAGTCCTTGCACCAGATACTACAAGTTCGGGACAATTGAACCGTACAAGTAAGAATAACGAAAAGGGCAGTTGCCTAGAATAAATATTTATTAATTGAGAATATGATTAATTTCAATGTTCTCAATAAATGTTGGTAGTAGGTGCTAAGTCCAGTTGGACTAGTTTGTGGACTTGGTGATAGGCAAATCTTTCACAGTGTAAGGGAATAGATTGTTGATACCGCTATTGCCATGGTCACTCTTCACGAACTTCAGCGTGATTGATGAATCTATCACAATAGCTCATACATGTTTAGCTTTTGCACATTTTGATGCATTAATTATGATTTCGTTTATATGCTTTCTTATTTATTTCCTTCGTCATATTAAATATTTGCAAGCCATGCATTTTATTTATTATTGCATTTATTATATGGAATATTCATAACGCCGGTAACTTAACCTAAACTTACTGAGCACCGTTGCCCTTTGTGCTCACCCAACAATTTTCCCCCATAGGTTCTTCATCGAGAGTCGATAAGGGGAAAGAAGTAGCTCCAGCTATTTAGAGGACTTTTCTGGTTGTTGATTGGTATGGTTCGAGATCGAACCAAAACTTTGTTTTTAATTATATTATTTATCGTGGGTTATGGGGATTTGAAATAAACCAAACTTCTGGAGAGTTTATTCTAGTTAATAACTCTTATTTTCCAGTTTTGATCTTATATGGAAACATTGAAGTTCTAATTTATGAGATTCCGCTGCGTTTATGAATCTTTAATTTAAATTTCAATTATTAATGAATGATAATGAGTTGATTTAAAATGAGGCTTACTAGCTGGGTCCATAACTCAGTGACCGAGTTGGTTAACGAGTTATGAATTGAGCTACGCCGGTCGGGATTCATTTAGAAAAACGGGTCCTGACATATTTATTTAATAAGTATAAAACATTAAAGTTATTTATTTCATAAATAAAAAAATATAGGTAGGATATTTAGCTGAGTTTGAGCAATGGTATTTAGGCTAGCTTGCCTATTTAACGACCCAAATAAATATAATCCTAATCACTCGTTTTGTAGGACCGTGACCTAGCAACTAGTTCTATGTAGCTTACTCGGTCAAAACTCGGGCATCGACATCAAGGTAAATAAATTATTTTATTTGTGTTTGATGCCTTTTAGTACACCTATCTTTATACACGTGCTTAATTAATGTTAGTTTTATTGTCATGTTTGCGAGCGAGAGAGTGGCCTCAAGATGTGTGCGTGCGGGCACGAAATGGATCGGTTTAGTTTAAGGGACTTAGACAAATAAATTTCTTAATTATCTAATGAGAAAAATGAAACTAGTTTAAGTTAACTACATGAAAATGTCTAAGTCCAAAAAGAAATTAATAAAGCTCAAGGCATTTGATGTGACGACCCTGTTCCATAATCATGGTCGCCTGGCCTGAACCATCACTGAACTTTCGAGATAACCTAACGAGTTGGGTGATGATTTTGCAAATCTTAACCTGCGAAACATATACAACTTGCTAAACAATTATAGGCCAATTTAAAACTTTGAGGAAATATAAAACCAGATCAATCAAATATAATAAGTTGTTGTGAAATCCGAGAATTTTATAAGCTTGATTAGACGACTAATTAGGTATTTTCGGATTTTAATTGAAATTTAGGTATCCGAGGTGGGACTCACGCTTTATGGACCATAAATCATAAGTTAAAATATTATTTTTGTATGTCGTGTGGCTATTTAATGTATTACACTATTCATCGTGAAATAAGGTCAAATCGATGTTGGGTTTTGGGGTTCATACGCAGAGAAAAATTCAAAATAACTTTTGGAAAACACTAACAGGATCGAAAATAAGTTCCATTAACCTAGATCTACAAAAGTAAGCCATACCTTAGTCCGTGACTTCCTTCTCTAATTGTTCGATCTCTAAGACATTCAACCGCATGTCCTCTATTAGAAATCCACACACAAACAGTGACTATAATTTAAAGTGCTAGCCCCAAGAGAGATTGAAAATGTTTTTCATTTCTCTCCCAAAATCTAGAGAACTCGAAAATAGTAAAAACGAAAATTTTATTTAATTTAGGGTTTCAACCTCTATTTATATGTGTAGAAAAGCTCACTTAAAAAACCTTTTCGTAATACAACTATTGTATTTAGGAAATTCAAGTAAATTACATAAACGCCCCTATTAATAAGTTATCATATAATAAATCGTAAGAGCTTTTATATCAAGAATTTTATCATATAAAATTAATTACTCTAGACCAATTGAAATTGTGCAAAGTCATTCTTTGTGTACGACCCAATAGGTTCATGCGACCTTGGCGGTGAACTAAAACCATTTTGGTACACAAGTCATAAGTGGTCTCTAGCAAGGCATTATGACTACCTAAGTAAAATGAATATCAAGATCGATAGAACCTAATGAATAACATATATCATATTCTTTTATCGTGCGATATCCTTTGATTAAACATAAGGCATGAAAATTTACCCTTAATGTTCAATCGTACTAGTCTCGATCTTCAGATAGACTGAAAACATCAAAATAACAATGATCATATCAATTTACTTGGACTTGGTTTTTGAACAGTCTAACATATCAAGGGATCCACTGATATCTCACTCTATATGAGAGGGAAAAACTCTATCTTGATTACACACCTTCACATATTATTCGAATGGTAACCAATAACAATCTTTATAATCGTTCAGTTAAAGACAACATTTGATTGTGTCAAATTACCATGCTCATAATATTGAAGTCTATGATACTCTCAAATCGAATGACTAAATCATATACCTATCATGAGTAACACATATGACTTAATCCATATGGTGTTCTCATAGCGGGTCAATCCAGTACCTTGTTCACTAACAAGTACTCATGATCTCGATTCATATCCCTTTACGCATGATCATCACATGACCATTAATCAAGATTCACACTAGTCTTAACTCATTATAGTTCTCAGTATAATGAACGACTGGGGACATTTAGGATATTTCAACAAATACCCATGGATCTTATTATAATGTAAACATGCAATCACTTATAATAAAACAATAAATGAAAACCTCTATTTTATTAACTAAAATTATAAGATAAACAATGTTTATAGATTGACCTAGGGCACATCCCCCAACATCTCCCACTTGTACTAGGGCCAAACATTCATGCATCTAACACCTAATGACCTGACATGACCATCATGTTTCACTCGTGGAAGATCCTTCGTCAAAGGATTTACAACATCATCTAGGAACTCTGCAAATCTTCACGTCTCCCCTCTCAATGATTTCTCGAATGAGATGAAAACGTCTAAGTTTATGTTTGGATTAGTGGTGTTATCTTGGTTCCATGGCCCGTCCTATTGCCTCGTTGTTGCCACAATACAAGCAAACGTGGTTAGCTATACTCAAAACCACACCAAGTTAAGAGATAAACTTTTTGATCTAAACTGTCTCCTTAGATGCATTAGAAGCTGCAATATACTCAACTTATGTTGTAGAATCTTCCACAGTTTCTTGCATCAAACTTTTCCAGCTCACTACGCCTCCATTCAAAGTAAACACATCCATACTGCGATATGAAGTCATTTATATCAATTTGAAAACTTACATCTGTGTAACCATTTACAACAAGCTCGTCTTTCATACTTCCATTATGAAATATGAGAATTTCATAAACTTGATTAGCAAGCTAATTAAGGATTTTTGAGTTTTAAATTGGAATTAAGTATCCGAGGTGGGACCCAAGTATTACAGACCAAAGATCATAAATATTATTTTCGCGTGTTGCGTGCCTAGTGAATGTAATATATTATGTTCGACGCGAAATAAGGTCAAGTTGAGATGTAGACGCAGTGTCTGCATCTTCGAAGCGTGTTGGGTTAATTTTCTGGTTTTTGACGAATTTGGGTATTTTTCAAGTTCAAAATTGAGGTTCAAATGAGTTAAAACTTAAGAAAGTAAAGAAAATTAAAAGGTAAAAGCAAAAAGACCAACAAGAGCAATTGAATTGTGAAGTAATGGATAATAAGGAGAGGGCATTTTGGTCATTGGCTTGGAAATTTACAGGGGTGTATTCAATTGAGATTTTAATAAACTTTTGGTTACTTTTATTGACTAAAAAAGTTTAGGGGTATTCAATTAAAACTTTTAGAGAGTTCATAAAAGTAAGGTGTATTCAATGTGAACTTTTATGGACTTTTAAATAGTCTCTAAAAGTTTTGGGGTATTCAATTTAAACTTTTGTAAACTCTCTAATTGTAAGGGGTATTCAATTATTTAAGAAATTTTGTGGATTTGTGGGTTTAGATGACTTTTCAAGACTTTCCACCTAACCCTATATATGTTGAAATTCTTCTCATCTCTTCAGCCTCCACCAGAAACTTTTGTGAACTTCCCGTTCTTGTCGACCTACCTCGCAGAGCTCTCTCCCACTTCTCCCTCGTTTGCTTTGACGCTGCCGGAGGTAACATCCTAGACCAACGTCTCTCTCTCTCTCTCTCTCTCTCTCTCTCTCTCTCTCTCTCTCCATTCTCTCAATTTGGTTACACTGTTCCGTGTTTTGATTTTCGTTGCGTCTGCTCCAATCTTCGTTTTACATGCTTCAGTAGGTTAGGGTGTATGGCACGATGACACATTGACCAACAACACCTTACATAATAGAAAGTGTGCTTCAGTGACATAACATGAGAAGCGGCAGAATAAGCAACCGATTGTGTCGATGTTGCTGGATTGATATACATGTTTGTGTTAGGGTGGGGTAATGTACTCGTTCACATTAATCGAAAATATACCGTCTAATCGTGCTGGATTGATAGTTACATTGCAAATTCGTTGCTAGGAACTCAAAATAAGCAATCGATTGTGTTGGCAGGAGTATTTGGCACCTTTCAAGAATAGTATTAGTGTGTTGGAATTATTGCCCAAGTCTTATTTCTGTAATTGCATATGAATTTTGGATATAATGGGCTTTAGAAATGGAAGGAGTGGATTCTGGTTCACTGCGTGTTTGTCTAATTAGATGTCTAATTATATAGCCACTTAGAGACTTCTTCAACTTGACATTCTTTTTCAACCTGTTCTTCTCTAATGAACATAGAGTATAAAATCGAAACGTAAAGCATTTAATGTGGCTCCATCTACTTATTAACTTCCTAATTCTAAAGCTAGGTTGTGTCTTAAGTTTCTTAGAAAAAAAAAAGATTATACTTGTGATCAAAATTGAGGGGTTATAAGGTTGTTAGGATTGGGTTATAAGGTTGTTAGGATTGTGAGGTTGGAATGGAAGGATTCTAACAATCATGTTATTGCTTGTTTATACATGGCGCGTCCAGTTAATTTATTACATACTTCAAGATTCTTTATGTTCATAGTTGTTTTGTTCATCATTGACATTAACTAGTCCAATCTAATACCAAATTTGACCAACCATTTGGGTGGCCCAATGATTTGGTATTGGTTGTGGGAGTGAAATGACATGGGTTCGAAACTTGGTTGGTGCAAAGGAGTATTGCCTCCAATTTATCAAAAATACCGAATTTGTTTAACTAGTATATGTTGATTTAGTACATATTTAAATGCTATGTGTAGTTAAGTTCTCAAGATTTACTTATCATGCATGTATGCACATGTACAATATGTACTGCAAATCCTCTCTGCAACTAATTTAACGGCTTAATCATGCACGTAACACTGTGAGAAGTAGATTTACAATTAGCTTATTTGTTTTTCCTTTTTCTTTTTTTTTTCTTTTTTTAGTGAGCTTTTTTTTAATGATTAGCAAAAGACCATTAAGATGGTTTTATTAGGTTATGACAATTTTTATATATATGATAATAGTGCGATGGGAGACTCACAAGTAACTGTTGAAAACCAAAAAAAGAAAGGAAAATGTGTGGTAAAATATACTACATGGATTGCGGAAGAGAGCAATGAGTTGCTTAAATTGCTGGTTGATGCTGCAACTCGTGGATGGCGTGATAGTAATGGTGCTTTTAATAAAGCAACCATTGAAAAAAAATACTTCCTGTTCTTAATGCAACACTTGGATGTGAAAGAAATTTCTTAAATTACAAAAGTCGATGAAAATGGTTCAAAGACCGTTATCAAGGCTATGTTGAGCTTATGCGTTGCAACTCTGGATTTGGATGAGATTCCGTTACCAAAAAATTCACGACAAACGATGAAGTATGGGAGACATAATTCAAGGTGAGATCTTTAATTATTTTATTAACATATTGTACCGAAGTATGTATTAACTCCTTTTATTTTTGACCAGTCTCATCCTAATCAAAGACATTATCAGACGGACACGTTTACTGATTATGATGACTTAAGGATAATTGTCAGAAATGCAACTGCCTCGGGGAGATACTCGATTGGACTTGGGGATGATACTGATGCTAAGACATTTGAAGCAGAGGAAACTAGTGGTGATGTATTGGAAGATCTTACTTACGACTATGATGCCGAGGCTTTTGTACAAAGAAACGAGCATCAACAGAAAAGCCTAAAATCAACATCCAACAGTTGGAATCTTTAATGCACCTCCAACAATTGAGCCAATGAATTTGGAGGTTCATTCAGTAACTAGAAAGAAGAACATAGCTGAGAAAGAAGGAAATTTAGACTCAAGCAGAAATAATAATTTTCAAATGGATTCTTTGAATAAACTGACCGAAACAATTTCTAGTTTTGCTGATAAGGTTGATAGATTTATGGCTAGAGACCAAGGATGTTGGAAGCTTATTAAGGAAATCCCAGATTTGCCTGATGGTACTCGTTTCAAGGTCCTCGAGTTGTTGAACACAAGAGCCAAAAAGATTGATTACATGGAAATGTTTTCTGAAGAATGTTCTAAGTGGATAACGTTTCAGTTGACAGAATAAGTAGTTATTTATTTTAGAATTTTTTTTTTGGAAGCCACTTAAAATTTATTTTATTATTTTATTAATGACTACATTCTTATTTTATTAGTTGGAGATTGTTTTTTTTTTTTTTTTTAGACTCCGCTTTAAATGTTGGATTGATGAATAATACTTTGTTTGAAGTTGATAATATTTTTTTAGTATTATTCAATATTGTCATTGTCAACCATGTTTTAAACTTCCACTTGTTGAATGTTATATTTTTCGGCATGTTTAATTTTTCTTTTTTGATTTTAGGTGATATTATTTTCATGATGTCTCATTTAAATATGCAAAGATACGATGAATCAGAGGAAATGGAAATGGAAGAGAACGAGGTGGAAGAACTAACAAAATACTTGAATGTTTGTTGGTTTATATGCAAGCAATTCTACAAACATTGCATGAAGTTATACTTTCTATGTATTGTGAGCCCGTTACACGACCCTTAACCAGACGCTCTGTAACTAGAAATGGGTCTGAATACATATAAACAATATTGAACGAGGATGCAAAACACTTTCGACAAATTTATAGGATGTATCCTGACGTGTTTCGAAAGTTATGCAAATTTATTAGAGAAAAAGCTCTGGTACATGATACACGATTCGTAACTATTGAAGAAATGTTGGCTACGTTTTTACTCAATGTGGGTCAAAATTCTCGATATTGTTTGATTCGAAAAACCTTCAATAAATCGCATTTTAGCACTAGCCAAAGTTTCAACAAAATTCTAAGGGCTCTAACATAATCGCAGTAGATATGATGGCGAAGCCTAAATCCTCTACCGCACAAATCATAAGAGATAGTACAAGATTTTATCCTTACTTCAAAGTAAGTTCTAATTATTGCTAGAGTTGTTATAATATAAGTAATTTTTGTTGTTGTTGATGATGATGATGATGATGATGATGATGATGTGGTCATTAATTGTTTTTGCTCTTATTTTTAGATTGTATTGGAGCTATCGATGGTACCCACATTCCAGCAATGATTGTTGGAAATGATAGTAGCAACTATCGCAATCGTCATGACTTCACTTCCCAAAATGTCTTGGTTGCATGTAACTTTGATTTGGAGTTCATATATGTTCTTAGCGGATGGGAAGGATCGGCGCATGACTCAAGAATATAAAGTGATGCTTTATCTAGGAGAAATGGACTTAAAGTACCACAAGGTATGATCTAATTAATGTCAAAATTACTTGTTTTTATATTCTGTTATTTAAGTACCACAATGTATGATCTAATTAATGTCAAAATTACTTGTTTTTATATTCTTGTATTTAATTTATTTATTTTTAGTATGTTTTTAGGTAAATATTTTTTGGTGGACTGTGGTTTTCTGAATCGGCGTCGAGTTTTTAGCTCATTTTCGAGGTGTTCGTTATCATCTTTTCGATTTTACCGGCAGGAAGGCGATATCTGAAAATGCTAATGAATTATTCAATCTTCGACATGCGTCTTTCAGGAATGTGGTTGAAAGGTTGTTTGGCATATTCAAATCGCGGTTCACAATTTTTAAAACAGCTCCTCCATTTCCATTTAAAATTCAAACAGAGCTGGTGTTGGCTTGTGCAGATTACATAACTATCTTCGCAAGGAGTGTCGTTCTGATGAATTTCCAGTTGAATTAGATACTGAAGATGCATTGTCCTCAAATAGTGAAGAAGATGATGATTTTGAAATATTTTCTGAGACTCAAGAACAACAAAGGGAGAATGCCAACCAATGGATGAATTTTATAGCTACTGAAATGTGAGTGATGTTGATGTAGTAAATAATAATATGCATTAGATCTATGTTATTTATTTCGTACTTTATTTGTTATTTTTACAATAAAGATTTTTAATAACCCTAGTAGTTTATTTTTTCAATTAAAAAGTAACCGAAGCTTTAAAAAATATGCAAGAAGTCCATCAAAGTCAATGTTCATGGATGTTTATCAAAAGTCATCAAAATAAAGTTTATCAAAGTCTATCAAAGTCCTTCAAAAAGTCTATCAAAGTTAATAAAAGTCATTAAAATAAAGTCTATCAAAGTCTACCAAAGTTTTTAAGAAGTTTACAAAAATCTACAAGTCTCTAAAAGTCATCCACTTATAAAAGTAACCAAAAGTCTATTAGGGGTGTGTATTCAATTGAGATTTTAATAGACTTTTAGTTACTTTTATAAGTTGATGACTTTTAGAGACTTGTAGATTTTTGTAGACTTTTTAAAAACTTTGGTAGACTTTGATAGACTTTATTTTAATGACTTTTATTAACTTTGATGGACTTTTTTAAGGACTTTGATAGACTTTGATAAACTTTATTTTGAAGACTTTTGATAAACATCCATGAACATTGACTTTGATGGATTTCTTGCACATTTTTTAAAGCTTCGGTTACTTTTTAATTGAAAAAATAAACTACTAGAGTTATTAAAAATCTTTATTGTAAAAATAACAAATAAAGTACGAAATAAATAACATAGATCTAATGCATATTATTATTTACTACATCAACATCACTCCACATTTCGCAGCTATAAAATTCCTCCATTGGTTGGCATTCTCCCTTTGTTGTTCTTGAGTCTCGTAAAGTATTTCAAAATCATCATTTCTTCACTATATGAGGACAATGCATCTTCGATATCTAATTCAACTGAAATTCATCGAACGACACTCCTTGCGAAGATAGTTATATAATCCCGCACAAGCCAACACCAAATTTCTCGCTTGAATTTTAAATGGAAATGGAGGAGCTGTTTTAAAAATTGTGAACCGCGATTTGAATATGTCAAACAACCTTTCAACCACATTCCTCAAAGATGCATGTCGAAGATTGAATAACTCATTAGCATTTTCAGGATGTCGCCCTTGCCCGCTAAAATCAAAAAGATGATAATGAACACCTCGAAAAGGAGCTAAAAACTGACGCCGATTCGGAAAACCACAGTCCACCAAAAAATATTTACCTAAAAACATACTAAAAATAAATAAATTAAATACAAGAATATAAAAACAAGTAATTTTGACATTAAATAGATCATACCTTGTGGTACTTAAATAACATAATATAAAAACAAGTAATTTTGACATTAATTAGATCATATCTTGTGGTACTTTAAGTCCATTTCTCCTAGATAAAGCATTACTCAATATTCTTGAGTCACTCAATATTTTTTGGTAACGGGATCCCATCCAAATCCAGAGTTACAACGCATAAGCTCAACATAGCCTTGATAACGGTCTTTGAACCATTTCCATCGACTTTTGTAATTTAAGAAAGTTCTTTCACATCCAAGTGTTGCATTAAGAACATGAAGTATTTTTTTTTCAATGGTTGCTTTAGTAAAAGCACCATTACTATCACGCCATCCATGAGTTGCAGCATCAACCAAGAATTTAAGCAACTCATTGCTCTCTTCCGCAGTCCATGTAGTATATTTTACCACACCTTTTCCTTTCGTTTTTTGGTTTTCAACAGTTACTTGTGAGTCTCCCATCGCGCTATTATCATATATATATAAATTATCATAACCTAATAAAACCTTCCTAATTGTCTTTTGCTAATCATTAAAAAAAAAGCTCACTAACAAAAGAAAAAAAGAAAAAGGAAAAACAAATAAGCTAATTGTAAATCTACTTCTCACAGTGTTACGTGCATGATTAAGCCGTTAAATTAGTTGCAGAGAGGATTTGCAGTACATATTGTACATGTGCATACATGCATGACAAGTAAATCTTGAGAACTTAACTACACATAGCATTTAAATATGTACTAAATCAACATATACTAGTTAAACAACTTCGGTATTTTTGATAAATTGGAGGCAATACTCATTTGCACCAACCAAGTTTTGAACCCATGTCATTTCACTTCCACAACCAATATCAAATCATTGGGCCACCCAACTGATTGGCTAATCAACATAATAAATGGTTAATGATGAGTGTGTCTTGCACAACCTAATATGATTATCTCTTAATTTTCGCAATCACATAATCAGTTTATCTATATCACTGTGATTCTGGACTTGATAGGAAAAATACTACGTTGACAATGAATAAGTAACAAAAACAAATCTCGGTCTCCTATGTTTTGAACGAATAAGTAACATACAAGGGGGGCTCATAAATTTTACCACACCACACAACTCAATCAATTTATTACAAGATCAAGAGCTACATGGTCATGTATAGTAGACTAGCAGATTAATGAATCTGCAACACTTTCTAATTCACATGGTCAACAACTTTTTAATTATAGGTCGCCACTTACGATTCAGCAAGCCCTATTTTTTCAATGAAGCAAGAGTAATAATTAAGAGTTACTGACTTTGTCACAGGTAGGTATGAGTTTTTGCAAGGCCTTCATTTTCTTTTTGATTCTTTCCCTTCGCCTCTATCATGCAAAAACAAGCAAACCTTTATTTTGTCAAATAAGTTGCAGGGCCGGTCAAATTGATTTCTTTATTTATTTTTATCAGAAAAGGTTTTGATTAAACTCGGTTCGAGTTTATACGCTCTTATTAGTGAACGCGTACATTACCCCACCCTAACACAACATGTATATCAATCCAGCAACATCAATGTGTCATCGTGTCATAAATCCACAAGAACGAGGGAGAGAGAGAGAGAGAGAGAGAGACGTTGGTCTAGGATGTTACCCCGGTAGTGTTGAAGCAAACGAGGGAGAAGTGGGAGAGAGCTCTGCGAGGTAGGTCGACAATAACGGGAAGTTCACAAAAGTTTCTGGTGGAGGCTGAAGAGATGAGAAGAATTTCAACATATATAAGGTTAGGTGGAAAGTCTTGAAAAGTCATCCAAACCCACAAATCCACCAAATTTTCAGCAAAAGAGAAAGTAATCAAAGTTCATGTTCCATATACTTCAAATTAGTGTTTTATATATATATACTTAAGAAAAATTTGTGTTCTATTATTTTATAAATTCAACTCATCTTTTTAATCACTTTTTAAAAAATACAATACAAACCTAAAATTAGGAGTTGGACTATTCGTTAACGGGCTAGAACTGCTTGACATCGCAAGTAGTCGAACATATCTCAAGCGCCGCAAGCATATCAAATGTCTCCCCATCAAATCTTCATGTCCGAAAGAATACCATCATTTCCTTAAGCCTCTATAGCTTCTTTGCAAAGCATCCTAAGGATGGTGCTCTCTATTTGCACATAGTAGGAACGGGTAGTATAGCCAACAACCTTGTTGTGGAGACCCTTGGAGAAAATGATTCCAAGTGCTCCTAATATCTTCATGTGAGATCACTTGAAGATAAAAAGGAGAATGGAGAACGTGCATTACTTAAAATTGTTGTAGTTATCTTTTTCTTTTTTGATAAAAAGTGAGTAGTTATCTTAATTGAATTTGAAGTAACGTGGGAGTAGTTATATTAACTAAACATCACCTAATAGGGAGGAACGTGGGTTTTTCTATAACATGCATTTGATTTAAAATTCGTATATACACATTTGGCAAAAAGTTGTAGTTAAGGTCAAATTTACACAAATACCCTTAATCTTATTTTTTCAAAAACAAATTGATCCAATGAGACACTAGCTTTTGAGGGTGATTTTGTCAATAAGGCTATTTTGGCTTCACAAATATCCTAAAGAGTATTGTCATTATATATACTAGTGAACATGCACGTGCTCCGCACGTGACGCACATCAAATAAAATATAATTATCTTAAAATTTACGAATATGATTATCAAACATTTACTACTTTAATTTATCATTTATTTTTTTAAGTAAAACAAATAAAATGGTCAATCATTTCATCTTTGATAATAGGTATCATTTCATTACACATTTAATTCATATTTTTTTTGGTAGAAATAAAGCCAAAATTGGCTTAAGTTTTAACAATGCAAGCCTTCAATCCCGCTGTAAAGACAATGAAATAGAGTTTTCACATCTCAAAAAATGAATTCAAGTTCATTATTACATGCCTCATTGTTAAATGATCAGTGCACTTGTTATTCTCTATGAGAAGTCATTTTTTTTTAATTGCACATGCAGTCACACGTGCATTAAAAAATTTGGAACAGATTTTAAAGAATGGCTCCCTAAAATAATAAGAACATAATGATTTACAAACTCACTGCAATTCCGAAAATTAATTAAAAGATATAGATAAATCAATTACATATATAGATCAATGTTAGACAAAAAAAAGCCCAACTGTCACTGAAACATGGTATCAATGATTTAAATCCATTCCATAAAATGATTTAAAATAATTAAAAAAAGGAAAAATGATTTAATTTAAAAAAAATTAGGAAAACAAAAGAGTTTTTTTTGGTATAGAAACAAAAAGGGTTTTGTCCCTATACTCCCTTCCAACCCCAACCCTAGATGAAAATGAAAAGTAAATATTTATCATATATGCAAGAATATCATTAAGGAGAAGCCATCAAGATCTTATTCTATGTGGTAATTTTTGGTATTAGAATATTATTTTTGTAATAAAGGAAATTGTATTAATATCCAAAACATGTTTACAAATAGAAAAATTTTAGGCGTACATCGCAATGGGTTGTGCAATTGTGATGTACGCTTAGCACTCCCCTTACAAAAATGGGGATGATTCCCTCTATTGTGAAGCTGTCTAGTTCACCTATACAAAAGAGTATAGACAAAACAAAAATTGCAGGGGGTTTTATAGAAGCTGGCCCCAAAATTGCTTGCCAACTTTCAAGGAGATCATTTAACTACCGAGACTTGAAGATTGTAGACAAACTCAAATTTGTCCCATAATTTTCTTCGTGTTACTGCAGTATCTCGATTATTTCAATTCGCATATCCAAGCCTCTCTCTTTAATATTAATTGTGATGATGTCGACGTCCTTAGAGAAAACTATGTGTACATCCAAAGCCTTCAAGTGCTTCACAATAATAAATGCAAATTCATACTCCATTAGTCACTATTTCCTCACTGTACATTTTCTTCCACTTCACCTCCTTTGCACCCGCTACTCAGTTGTTCATCTTTTTTTTTTTTTTTTTTTTTTTTTTTTTTTTTTTTCCGAAACTCGCTTATTCTTCCTTAGAAAACTCGCATGTACATTCAAATACACTTAAATAGTACCAAAAATGGCTTTAAAAAAATAGTACTTACAATCATTATGAATATGAAAAAAAGAAAGAAAATAAAAGATCACATTAATGACTATATACAACAAAGTTGAACATACCGAAAGTCCCAAAAATGTGAGCCTACCCGATGAAGATTGACGTGTAATTATTGTCCTCCCGTCCCAAGTGTTTCTCCAACTTTGAAATGCGTCAACAAAAGATTGCACTAAGAAGGGGAGAGAGACCCATCAATAAAAAAAAAAGAAAAGGGAGAGACCACGTTGCGTAGAGAAGAAGGGGTTGCATTTTTTTCGAAGCTGAAGTTGTTACATTTGATAGAAGAAGAGCAATATATAATGGTGATCAAGACTTACCAATTTCACTTCACAAATCCCTTGATTAAGTTATAATCGCCAAAAAGGGGAGAGGAAAAGCAATAAAAAAAAAGTATTAGGCGGAGAATGGAGAAGAAAACGCAGCAGTTATGGAAATCGCAATAAAAAAAAAAGTTTAGAAGTCCTATCTTTAAGGAAGACGTGGTGTTTTTGCTATTTTGTAGGGACGAAAGTGGGTGTGTTGTATAGAAAATCTAAACGGTTATAAATTTTTCAAATCTGAATTGCTTGTTTGTAGGAAACGAAACCGAGAGAATTTTTCTTTAAAAGTTAGTGTCATTCCAAAAATATCCTCATTCTTAGTTCCTTCCTTTTATTTCATCAAAGAACTTGAGGGCACTTTCGAAAAGATAGGTGGCAAATAGTTTGACCGTGGAAAGTGATACAAAATCAAAACCGCCTATTAATTTGTAGTTATCAATTAAATTACCATTTTATCCCGAATTTAAATATTTGTATTAAAACACTAAGGGGCATTATTGGAAATTTTAGCCAAAAAGGCTTCACGGTTAACCGTTTTGAGATTGCTATTATAATAGTATAGATAGATATTAAAAAAAATCTAGTTTGGATCGATGCGTATGACTTTGAACTTTTAGTTTCATATTTTTCATTTTTCATGACTTTGTGAAGGCATGTTTGCAGGCAAGTGTGATTTTAAAAAGCCACTATCGCAATAGTTAATTGGAGAAGTGAGAAAGAAAATAGAGTAGTAGTTATGGTAACTATGTAGTAGTTATGGTAACCATCCAAAAGGACCAAAACTAATTAAAAGGGATAAATTAAACATGGTGAGAGTTGCGAGAGAGAATTTAGGAGAGATTTTAGGGAATAAACGGAGGAAAGAAATTGGAAAACTTACGCTTTTAGATGTATTTAAAATCAAATGACATAGTTATCCTTGCAGTTTTATTTTTAAATTTAATAATATTGAGGGTATATTAGGGAGATTTCGGCAAAATGGCTTCACGGTTAACTGTTTAAGGTTTGCTATTATAATAGTATTAAGATTAAGATTTGCTATTATAATAGTATAGATAGATAAAAGTTCACATTGAATACACCTTACTT
This sequence comes from Stephania cephalantha, assembly GCA_039657325.1. Taxonomy (NCBI): domain Eukaryota; kingdom Viridiplantae; phylum Streptophyta; class Magnoliopsida; order Ranunculales; family Menispermaceae; genus Stephania; species Stephania cephalantha. The sequence goes on along the minus strand of CM077574.1, from coordinate 26,454,780 downwards.
TTATGAACTCTCTAAAAGTTTTAATTGAATATCTCTAAACTTTTTTAGTCAATAAAAGTAACCAAAAGTCTATTAACATCGCAATTGATTACACCCCTTAATAAAATAGTAAAAACCTTTGTTTCTTTCATAATTTGATCCAAACGTCCCCAAGTCAATACCCTTCTCATCGTCTTCAACCCTCGCCATTATCCTTCGTCGATACGCCTTACCCGTTCCTCATAGTCATCGTCTTCATCACACTATTTCCTCCTCTTTTGTTCGATGCCTTCTTCAGCCTCTCTCCCACCTTGTAAGCCTCACCTCTGTCTCGATTTGCTCTCTCTCCCCTCTAAGCATCGATTGGTCTCTTTCTTTCTCATCAATCTCTCTCGCTCTCGGCTAGGCTAATGAACACTCTGAAGAGGAGAAGTGGATCGAACCACTGTTGGAGGTAAGATTGTGATTCAAATCTTGTATTTGTTAATCAATTCAACGGGTTTGATTGTTGTTTTAATTAGCAAGTTGGTTTGATTAAGAGGGAGGTTTTGGGATGAAGATGACGATGAAACTGGACAATTTTGTTGATGTTTTTGTTGAATTGATTGATGGAATTGAAGTAGAAATCGAAGGGTTTTGATTAAAAATTAGTGTGGTTGGTTATGTTTCAATAAAAAATAACTAGGTAAACAAAACCACTTATAGTATGGCGAATGAAGACTTGGTGATGGTGGTTCGAAGGGGATCGCGAAAGACGATGGAGGATATCAATAGCAAGCTGAGGGGTTGCACATGGCGAAGGGTATGGATTAAGAGGAAGGTATTCACTATCTTCGTGCAGCCGGATGGGAGGATCAAGATATTTGAGGCAGGGGGTATTCGATCTTTTGTTTTAACTCTGTCCAAGAGGGAAGCAGGATGGTTGATGAATAACTTCAACAAATGTTTGTCTCAGAAATATATGGAACGATTTACGTACAGGGAGGGTAGTGACAAGCTATTTGTACATAAATTTGCTTACTTAAAAGGAAGATTTATCCAGATCTGGAAGGGAACGCCACATGGTTGGGACTCCATTCTCGTACCGGAAGACAAAAATAGTAGGGGATGGGCATGCTTTGAAGAAGCTCTATGTGGCAAGACAATCCAGAGATCGGTGAAACTAACAAACTAAGAAAAAGACATGCTGGCTCAGGACAAACCCTTACGATTCTTTGAACTGGCAGTCATCGTATTTCGCACAAATCCTTTCTCATAATGGTCATTAATCAAGCAGGCTATTTCTGTCACAACTGGAAGATGGATTGAAGCTTCGCCTATGGCAGATGATAGAGCAATATTTCTGTGCAAAGATCAAGAAGAGATGCAAAAAGCTCTGTGGGAAGGGAAAACTGGGCGCCATCAGTTAGTCACCAACATCATCCCATGGAGTCAAAAGAGCCAAATGGAGGATCCAAAAATCTCAATCAACAATGGATGGATTAAGGTGGATGGTATACCATTGAATATGTGGAATCCAACGACATTCAACATGATCGAGTCTTTCTATGGGGGGTTGATCGGAGTTGCGAATGATATCAGAAAGAGAAAGTCCTTGAAGTATGCTCTACTCAAGTTTAAGGGAGGAGTAAACAAGTTCTTCCCGGCCTAGCTGCTGGTGGAAAGTTGGGGTAGAACCCTGAATTTGAGGATTGAACCATGCTTTACGGCACCACCACCCGAAGAGGCCGAAGCCGAGAATGAAGAAGATGACGTGGTGGAGGATACTAGCCCCAAGGAGATGACGTCATCGCCTAGTGTATGTGGCGTAGCAGGAAGCGCAATGCCCGATGTACGACAGTCTCAACATGAACCAATAGGCAATCGACAGAGGAAAAAGCAAACTGGGAACTCTAATCCGAATGTTCGGCACAATGATCAAAACTTAAACCCGCCGCTTGAAGGGACAAGTAATCCTGACTTAAATAATAGCTTTATTCCTAACGATGTGAATGATACAGAGCGTAGCAATAGTTGCCGTGGTCAATGAGGTCACACCGAAAGCCATTTAACACCGGGGTCCGGGACAAAGGACCGTCAACTGTAGTACTTGATGGGCCTGATGGGCCCAACAAACAGCCCAGCCAGTTAAAAGTAGGCCTTATGCATAATGAGCCAGATAAAGGGGATAACATAGGGGGATCCACAATAACGAAATTCAGCAGAGGACATCTAAAGCAAACAGGGCCAAGGCACACTGTATCATCGAACTAAGAAGAGAAGTTACTACGCAGGCTGGTGGGCTTGCTGAAAGGGAAGGCTCAGTTAGAGAAGGGGGAAGTCCAGAGTAATAGTTCACAAAGCCCATTGTCACAGGACTGCTGTAATGAGGTCCTTCATCATGTACTATAATTTGTAGAAGGGGAAGCATTGAGTGAGGATGATAGGAACGACCAACTCGGATTAGAGGAAACTAGAGTGCAAGAAACACCTCAGGAGGATCAGCTCCATAAAGATAGTAATTATGGTTTGGGTGATTTAGACAGGGAATCCAAAAGCGAACTAGAATCTTTGCACATTGAAGACAGATTATCTGGCCGGGAGTTGGAAGATTAGAGTGATGAATCTGAGAGTGAGGAAGATGTCAAAATTAAACTGGCCAAAGATACTACTGATTTTATAATTGATGAGAATGACTTTGAACTACTCAAACAGATCTTTAGTCTGGGAGGAGAGGAAATAACACAAAAACAGTAGACATAAAAGGAAGATCAAAAGGAGGATGACGCAACCCAATCAAGGAATATGTGTGACAAAATAAACTTAGATGGTGACGAGAATGAGACAGGAACCATACTTCAAAATTTTGAGCCAGTAACAACGGAATGAATGCAGTGGAAGCACTCAGACAATGCAATATCCAGCTTATCAAAGAGCATCCTCCGCAAAACCCAAACTCTCCCGAACTAATAAAGAGCTGCGGAGAATTAATTCTGGCGTGAACTATGACTATGGGTCGGACAAAAGAAGCCTAGATTTCAGTAAGTAGCCGATTATGTGGTGTAGTGATGGGGTAAGGTTTCACAGTTAATCAATGCGGATCATATCACGGAACACTAGAGGTTCTGAAACGGTGGCAAAGAGAAGGGCCATCAAAGAAGCCATCAAACAAACAAACTTGGATATGGTAATTTTACAAGAGTTTAAATAGGCAACTATGGATAGAAAAGTAGTTGCGAGCCTATGGGGTAATAGATTTAAAGAATGGATATTACAACCTGCGGAAGGCAGCTGTAGGAGAGTACTATTAATTTGGGATGTCCGGACCATAAATGTCACAAATAATGTGGTGGGGCAATTTTCAGTATCAGTTGAAATATGCAATGAAGATGGGCAAACGTGGTGCTTCTCAGGAATATATGGTCCCTCAACACCGAAAACACCGAAAGACGTGACAGGTTCTTGAGGAACTAGGGGCACTGTATGGATTGTGCAGGCCAAGATGGTGCGTAGCGGGAGACTTTAATGTGGTCAGATTCCAAAGCGGGAAATTAAATAGCCCTAGAACGACCTCCAGCATGATATACTTTGACAGTTTAATATAGGAATTCCAATTGGTGGACTTACCAATTCTTAATGGATCTTTCACATGGTCCAATGGAAGAGTAACGCAGATATGTGCCAAACTGGACCGATTCTTATTCTCGAATGAATGGGGAGAACTATTCAAAAATGCCAGGCGAACTTTGGGCACCAGAACCACATCAGATCACTTCCCCATAATTCTCGAAACTGGGTCGGTTAAATGGGGCTCAATGCCTTTCGGCTTTGAAAATATATGGCTTCAACATCATGATTTCAAGAGGATGATCAGAAATAGTTGGGTAACACACAATGGGGATGGTGGACCAATATTCAGATTTATGGGCAAACTTATGAAAGTCAAGGAAGAAATCAAAAAATGGAATGTTGAAGTCTTTGGCCAGTTGGGAAAGAAGAAAATGGATATAATAAGGGAGTTAAAGAACCTTGATGAAATGGAAGCAAATAATAACTGGAGTGACTACCATAAACAAATGAGAAAAGACAAGAATAGTGAGTTGAATCACACGCTTATGCTGGAGAACAAAACTACAAGGCAAAAAATGAAAGTACAGTGGTTGAAAGAGGGTGATGAGAACTCAAAGTTCTTTCATCGCACCCTCAGTGCGAGAAGAAACAAAGCAATGATAAAAAAACTTAAGATGGAGGACAACTCGTTTACGAAGGATGAAGACACTATTGTGAATAACATTGTGGGATATTTCTACGACCTTTATGCAAAAGATTCAAATCAACAATGTGAGCTACATGGAATATAATGGAGTCCTATCTCAGATAATGAGGCACCGTTAATTAAAATCCCCTTCACTGAGGAGGAGGTGTGGACAGTGATTAATGAGAGTAAAGGAGACAAGGCACCTGGGCCTGATGGCTTTACAATGGAATTCTATAAGCGGTATTGGGAATCCTAAAACAAGGAATTATGGCAATATCTACGGATTTTTACGGAAATGGGAGAATAAGTAGAAAGGCTAATGAAACCTACATCTGTCTCATTCCCAAGGGTCCCAAGGTAGAACGGGTTGTGGATTATCGACCAATTAGCATGATTACCTCAGTCTGTAAGATTATATCAAAAGTCCTAACCAACAAACAGAAATCTGTCATGCATCGACGATCGCTAGGGAGTAAGGGGCTTTCGTCAAGGACAGACAAATGCTAGATCTAGTACTTGTTGCTAATGAGGCTGTTGAGGAAATACGAGAAAATTGAATGAGGAGGGGTTATGCAACCAAACTCGACTTTGTTAAGGTATACGACAAGGTGGATTGGGACTTCCTTAAACAAGTGATGATCAGAAAGGGTTTTGTCCCTCGATGGAGGAAATGGATAAATGGATGTTTATCCTTGTCAAATTTTTCGATTATGGTGAATGGGAAACCGAGGGGTAAAATTAATGCTACAAGAGGCCTGAGGCATTGATATCCTTTTTCCTAATTCCTTTTTATAATGGTGGCGGATGTAATGGGAAGATTGATTAATAAGGCCGAAGTATGCAATTTAATCAGTGGCTTTGAGGTGGGATAAGATAGAGTTAATATCACGCATCACTAATTTGCGAATGACTCCTTGCTATTTGTTAATGGCCATGATGACTCACTTATGAAACTGATGACTATTGTGAAATGTTTCTGTAGGATATCAGGGCTCAAATTAAATGAGGAGAAATGTACACTGTTGGGAATCAACACCCCAGAAGAGGAGCTCACTTATTAGGCAGGGATTATTGGATGCAAAAAGGGGAATTAGCCACTCACATATCTTGGGTTACCATTAGGTGATTCACCACTGAGAAAAGGTTTTTGGGACCCTGTACTCCATAAAATTACCAGAAGACTCGAAGGGTGGATGAAGGGATATTTTTCCTGCGGCGGTAGATTAATACTCCTAAAATCAGTTCTAATGGCATTGGCCACTTTCTACCTATCCCTATTTAAAATCCCTAGGATAGTGGCCAAAATGATGGAGGGGCTCATTAGAGATTTCTTGTGGAGAAAAATGAGCTGTGATAAAGCTTCACACCTTGTCGCTTGAAAAAATGTTGTAAACCAAACCAAAAGAATTAGGTGGATTGGGGATAGATATGCTGACTGTCAAAAACCAAGCATTGATGAACAATTGGCTGTGGAGATTTCTCCAAGAACAAGATACTTTATGGGTTTCGGTGATTAGAAGCAGATATGGCTCCAACATGATAGATTGGGAAGATGGAACTCTTAAGAAATATTCGACCAAAAGTCCATGGCGAAACATCGGGATGGGGGGCTAGTCTCTTCAATTCAGGAATCAGAGTTAGTATTGGGGATGGACAAAACACGAATTTTTGGGGGATAGGTGGTTGGGGGATACACCTTCGGTTGGCATTCCCAAACCTATACTTGCTCACACGCAAACCAATTGCAAAGGTTGCCCAGATGTTTACAGAAACTGGGTGGGATCTACACCCAAAGAGAAAGAGACTAACCGAGATCGAAATCGCTAAGTTCATGGAGCTATCTGATCGATTGGATATGATACAACCTCGAACTGAAGGTATTGACCGGAGATCGTGGTGTGGCGATGATTCGGGGAGTTACTCAACGTATTCAGGGGCAGTAATGGCAAGAGGGTTGTGCGGACATGGAAAATGTCAAGTGATTGAAACAATTTGGCATGAGGCGGCACCATCAAAAGTCCAATTCTTTGCCTGGTCACTGTGGAAGGGGAGAATCAACACAAATAACAACATGAAGAGGAGACGACCAGGTGCGTGCCTCTAACCATCCATTTGTGCTTTGTGCATGAGACCTGGTGAAACAGTGCATCACATCTTTACTAAATGTGAATACACTATGAAGATTTGGAAATGGTTGATGATGGACCTTCAGATCTGCTGGGTCTCACCTCGATTCGTTAGCAATTGTCTAGATGATAATCAGATATGCTACCCTAGCCGGAAACACAAGATTCTTTGGAGATTTAGGATTATGGCGATGGTATGGGGTGTTTGGTTGGAAAGAAACAACAGGATATTCAATGAGAAGGAAAATGGGTGGATACAACTTAAAGACGGTATTAAAAGAAATGTGGAGGATTGGTTAGGAGCAGTGAAGATGTTGAAGATTGGAAATTGAATGTACCTTTGGTTCCTTGGATTAACTATATATAAGTTGTTTGGGTTGGTTTTGTCCGGGTTTATATGTGGCAAGAGTGAAATTTGTACTAGTGAGGAGGTGTGGATGTAATTTTGTTTCCACTTTTGTAAGCTCATCCGCATGATCATGGGTTCAACCTAATTGATTCGGTGTGATTATGACACCATATAGGAATGAGTTTTGTCACTGAACCGTCTACATAGTGGGAGCATCCAAATATTTACTAAAGGGACGACACATTTTTCTCTTACTACACTGGTAGGGTTTTTTTTCAACTTCGTTTTTAGGGAAACGCATTGTTTCACTTTGGCCATGTGAAAATAAAGTTTCGTTCCTATAAAAAATGTTTCAATTTTTTCACTGATATGGAGACATATTGAGACTTATTTAAATGGATTCGAGTTCAAATTTATTTCATTAGTCCTTGTTTTCATGTTCTGTTGTTTTTATTTTGCGCCTAGTTGGGGTATGGTTTTGAGGGGACAAATGATCGATTTTGGTCGGACTTCCACATTAGTATTGATGTTTATATATCAAACTAGATCCCTAAGAATCGGCTTGAGATCTAGTAGAAGTTTCGTGGGTCAATTTGGGTCAAATTGGATGCATTTTTGTAGAAAATTTAGTAGTGCGATCTTAGTTTTGAGCTATTTTGGGAAGTGATTTAGAGCAGTCAAATGGATGTTTTTAGATGAGATTTTTTATAGGTTTTGATCCTTGTATTTCAATTATGAAGTGTGAGAATCAGATTTTGATTTCGAGAAGGCTAGGAAGTGTTTTGAAGGCCGGAAAAGAGGCTAAAAACAAGGACTGCACTGTCATTGTTTTTACTGTTTTGAGTAGGCATGTTGATGCATTGATTTGAGACATCAAATGGGGTCCAATTGACTTGCAAATATGTTCGTTTGAATCTTACTATAACCTTCTTTGATGATCAATAAAGATAGTGGCCATTGGAATTTGTTTAATCAATGAAAAACAAGGTAGAACATAACATGTATATATGGTCCAAAACTGTCCAATTATGACAATTGCGACTTAGCAACTTTGCGTAATGATTTAAATGAGTATTTATTATCCAAATTAACTAAGGTTGGACTCTTTGAAATCCTTATATATATATATATATATATATATATATATATATATATATATATATATATATATCCTATTTTGAGTAGTACTTAAGATCAGATCTTGATATAACTTATAACATAATGAAAAATAGTTGTGAAAATGGTCAAATAAACAAGCTGTCCAAAATGTGAAAGTGAGACATTGACAAATATGCAACTTTGCGACATGTTTGAGATAGGTTATAGGTGTCCGAATAGCTTGGGTTTTAGTTTAATTGATTTTTGTATATCCTAGTTGATACAAATGTGAAGTTTGTGTTTAAAATAACATGTTAATATGATATAAAATAAACTGAAACTAGGCCGGTTGACTAGGATAACTTATACTAAGAAAGATTGAAACTTTTCTAAATTATGGTGAATTAGCAATGATTGTGACGATGTGGGGTTGCAACAATGAACGTGATGCCAATGGTATTGACATGGTGACGTAGTGTATAAGTAAGACTAATGATAATAGGTTCAAAGTTTGGGAGTGGTTTCACTTTGTATGACTTGAAAAATGAATTTAAGTATTAAAATAGTGTTGTAACTCTAAATGTTAAATTTGTGATTTAATAGGACTTGTTGAAATACGTGAAAGCTAGGGGAAACGTTGTGTGAGGCTTCGTGACCAACTTTAAGTTGATTGGACTGTAAGTAAACCCTACAATGGTTTTTACTATTTATGAAATTATCTTTATACCTACATTTGTGTTTAGTCTGCATTGTATTTCACATCCTTCTTGGTCATGCATACATGACATCTAGATAGAGTTGTCCCTACTTCGGTCGTAAGAGTGTGAGGTGCTCCACTCCAGACTAGACGCACTACAGGCGTCTATGGTGGGTAATGTCGACTCCGGGGTAGCATGCATTGAACTCATAGGACTGTTCTAGGTTTATAGTGAGTGGGCCTGCTTGTTATGAGCTTAGAACAGGAAATGAGGTATCCACATTGTTATATAAATTAGTTGTTATTTGGAAATGCAATTACATGTCTACATGTATTCAGACTAACATTTGCAGTAGTACAGAGAAGTATATGAGTTTACTTACCTGACATTTTTGAGTTGTTTTTGATGATGTCAAGTTCTTTGTGAGGACAGGAAAAAATGAACAAAACTTAAAGGCCTTGGTGAATGTTTTCAATTCTTAAAGTTGAATTTTCATGTTGTACTCATTTTATATATATTGTTTTGGGCTTTGGGGTGAGTGTAGGATGTGAAAATACTTTTAGATAGGTTATGTGAGTCTTCTAAATTAATTTGAAACTAAGTTTAAAGGTTTATGATCGAGTTTTTGGTTTTTTTGGAATTGTAAAATTGTAATTAGTACATCGCAGACATCAAGATAGTTTAGAAATTTTAATTTGATATATATTGTGAACTGCGGGGAGTTGTGAGTCCTTCTAGGCTTCTCCCCATTCTGGAGTCTATTAGGAGAATTTTCCGGCATACCACTTTTAGGGGAGGTGCTGTCAAAATTTTTATAAAATATGGAAAATATTCAATATGATTTCCTAATTTGCTCCAATTGAACTAATAATGAATTAAGTTCTATTGAGGATATGAATTAAGTCTTAGAGTGTTATTAAGTAAAAAAATGAAAAGTATTTTGAGGTGCAAAATTGGTTGTGTTTTTTAGTTGCTTAATTATGGTAATTAGGCTAAGTCAGGACTTAGTGAGACGGACCCAAACAGAGTTGGTATCAGAGCTATGGTTAAGCTCAATCAATGAAATGATAATGACTTTGAGTTTAGGTTTGATTCGATCGGGAAATTCGGGTTAAGGCTATTGGATTACATTAAATTACATGAACTTAAGTGATGGTCTTTAGGAACAAGGTTTAGTAATGAGGTCGCAATTAGTTGGGAAGTGATTGTGAGCTGAGGATACTGTATTATTGTGATATGTTTGTTGTGTATTATTATATTATCACTGGATATGCGGTAGTATGTGTATTCTCTGTGTTTGTTAGATACTCAACTCGCGAGACATGACGAGTGAGATTAGGAGCAAACAATTAAAAAGAGAATAGACTTGTGAAATGAAACTGAGCGTGATTAGATGTAAAATGGACTCGTGAAGTCCGAATTCACAAAGGTGTTGTAAGTAGTTCGGTACTAATATAACTGATGAAAGTATCAGTTATGAAACAAATAGAAAATTGGTTAGAAAGGAAGTCCAAATGATTCAGTTATGAAAGCACTGAACATGGGTTCCTTCAAAATTGAAAATACCGAACTATTATATTTTTTTTAAAACGCTCAGGAAAATATTAAAATAGATTTAAATAAAGTCTCAAACGATTGAGAATCATTTGCAAAACATGAAAATGAAATTAAGACTTGTGGAAGCACAAGGGTTTTAGAATAAGGTTGGTATTGATTGCATAGTTAACTAGAGAAGACCTATTGTATAAAATATTGGTTTGATTCATAACCAACTGAGAGTTGCATTCAAATGAGTCTCAAATGAAAGAAAAAAAGAGACACGTGGTTTCAAAAATAAAAATTGATTACTTAAACTGAATTTAAATGGAAAATCACAATGGGATTGTGATTGGATTAGTTTAGTTGTCTAAGTCGGTTTCTACGAAAATAAAATACTTTAAAGCATTGTCTCATTTCCGAAACAAAACATCAAGTTAGATTTTGAATAGAACCATGATATAAGACAATAAAACGACTTCTAAAAAGAATTATTGAAAATTTTGATAGTTTATCACTCGAGTTACTTATTCATAAGTGATGTTGAGTATTGTTGTTCCACGAGTCGAATAAAGAAATGATAAAACAAACGGAAATACCAGAGTTAGAAGTGATCTTTGTTAACACCAGATTAGGTGTTGTTATGAAACAAAGATCAACATAAATTTCTAACTTAAAAAATGAAAAGTGTAATGATATGATCAACGTGTAAGAAGTTAAGATATTGGGGAAGTTGTCTAATAATAGCTTGGATTAGCTATTAAACATCAACACAAGTGATTGTAACTTAAGATTCAAAGTACCCAATAATTATTTCTAACGACATTTAGTTATGACACATTTCACTATAACTTAAAATATAATTAAGGAAGAGATAGATGTACTGATTGAGAATCAGTAAGTGATATGTATAAGAATTCGATTTGAACCCTATACCATGAGAAATTCCATTGACATGACTTAAAGGATTGACATAATATCCTTTAAAAGTTTCATTAATCTTTAAGTTAATCAAGGTATTGAAAATTCAAATTCTTCTATCTCTTCAACTGAATAATGATGAACAAATGAAATCATCAAAACGTAATTTGATGAATAGTAAGATAAAAAGTCATCTTACAAAGTCTTTTGAAAAGTACTGATTTTCTTTTTGAAAAAAGTCGCATATTTGAGACTAATAGAAACAAATTAATGCAATAAATAGTCAAAAAGTTTGAGTTGTAAAATTTCTCTGTTTCGAACAAAGGTTAACCAAAGAAGACTTCAATTGATTGAATGATCATAAGAAACGATATTATCCTTAGTTAAGGTTTCGATAAGAGAAGAGGTATGAATTACGTTTGTCAATCAAGATTAAGGAGCTATAAGTGGCATGGTTGTTGAGCAAAAATTTGGTAAGTTTTTAAACAGACGAAGATTGGAATCAATGTGAGAATAGCCAAGATTGACAAAAATCGAACGAAATAGACTCTGTGTATAAAATAAAATGAGACGTTGAGATGACTTGTGATTGATGGAAGGGACACGAACAGACTCCTTTAGTCAAGGCCAGACATTGGAGTAGTTGTGCATGACCAAAAATCTAAATAACTCCATTTTATAATCACGATTCATTCACAGCATAGAAGACTAGTGTAACACGTTCACTTGTCTTTGAATAACCGAATGATTTGGTGATTGTAAGAATAAAAGAGTCTATGAAGTTTCATTGGAGTCAATTGGAAGCTTAAATATTGGCATATAAATGGTCAACAAATTCTCACATACGCATGAAAGTGGAAATTTCAGGTGAACGAGTCCCGATAAGACTTAGGATATTAAAATATAAGTTTGATGGAATTTAACATATCTTCACAAGGCTCTTACAAGGAATCAAATTCCAAAAGTTGAAAGTGTTGAACCAAAGTAATATTCACTATTATCAGTGAATCATTGTATATTGGTTCAAATGTTGTGCTACACCACGTAATCAACCAGTTGTGAAGTTTGAAGCACTAGGTTATTTTAAATTGGAGTTGATGTAAGATACCTATATGATGGTGAAGATAAAAATTGAATGAAAAGAGACGCACAAATTACTGCTCAGTCAGTAAGTATTATTCATATTCGTTGAAAATATTGAATAGAGTACAATGTATATGACTTGATATATTTGAAGAATTGAATATTGTTCCACTGTAAAATTGAGTAGAGCGAATAACATGTATTGAGCAATGGTGAAAAGAGACAATATATTTATAACTTGTATGAGATAAAATTTAAAAGTTATACTATGAAAGTATAATAGGAAAATGTGTTGATATCTCTATACAAAAGCTTATATCAACTCAATGGAAGGATAATTTTCTCTATTCAGGCAATCAAAGAAGTTTAGTGAACAATAATGATTGCGATAGGAAATCTTAGTAATTGGAGAAATAATGAATAACAGGAGTAGTGATCGAGATAATCTGGAAGTGATTGATAGTTAATTGAATGGAATGAGGTTCTTGGAGAACTCATGAATATAAAATCATTTGACGAAGTTAGAAAAGTTAATTTTCTAATCACTCAAATGAAAAGTTATGGGAATTGGCTGACGGGTTGGAATTAATAATTACTTTCTAGTCCAAAATCTAAATAATATTGTAAGAAGAGATTTAGAGAATGAGTGAGAGTTGCACGATGTTTCATTTTTCCTTTACTGGTTGGATTGAAATTCGAGATCTCTTGTCATGGGATGACAGATGTATTAGGAGATCTATAGTCATAAGATGACTTGTGTAATTCCAAGTTTCTGTTAAAGAATGCTGGAGTGGTGATGGATCAGATAGACACACAATTCTACTTAGTATTAATGTTGTGCTCAAATATTATTTTTCTTAATATATAATTTTAGACTGATGATAGTCTAAGAATTGATCGACCAACAATTCAAGTAAAAAGATGACTAGTGAAAAGAAAGTAAACTTAAATGGTGTACCAGAGTTTGGTGGATAAGAAAAGAATTATTAACGGTTTATGGAATAATATTTAGGTAAGAATGAGAATGGTTTTATTGAAAAGGAATATAAGTTAGATCTTGCAATGTATTGATGCTTGAATGAGATTTAAGACATGAAATATAAAGTGAATTAAGGTTATTGGATATTCCACAAAATTGATCATTAAAATCATCAGAAATTCACAAATTGGCAGGATTGGCAAAGTAACGGTTATAACTTTTCATTAAACCAAGAAGTTGGTAATGAAAAGTTGAAGTGTTTATGATCTCTACACCGTGTTGATTACAACGAAAGTGATAGGGTCCACTTAACGGTTTCACCTTGGAAATGCTTTTATAGGTTTGGAGTAAAATAGTTATATATGAAGGATTGTATTCTCATTTATCTTTTGGTTCAGTAACCTGTAAGTTCAAAACTTCGAGGACGAAAGTTTTAATCTGTTGGGAAGAATTGTGAAATCTGAGAATTTCAAAAACTTGATTAGCAGGCTAATTAAGGATTTTTTGGTTTTAAATTGGAATTAAGTATATGAGGTGGGACCCACGCATTACGGACCAGAGATTATAAGTTGAAAAATATTATTTTCCCTTGTTGCATGCCTAGTGAATGTAACAGTTGAGATGTAGACACGTTGTTTGCATGTTTCGGAGTGCGTTAGGTTAATTTTCCAATTTTTACCGAATTTGAGTATTTTTCGAGTTCGATATTGGGGATCAAATGAGTTAAAACTTAAGAAAATAAATAAAGTTAAAAGATAAAAACAAAAAAACCAACAAGAGCAATTGAATTGTGAAGTAATGGATAATAAGGAGAGGGCATTTTGGTCATTGGCTTGGAAATTTAATAAAATAGTAAAAACTTTTTTTCTTTCCCAATTTGATCGAAACCTCCCCAAGTCATTACCCTTCTTGTCATCTACAAGCCTTGCCGTTGCCCTTCGTCGACACGCCTGACCCGTTCCTCACCCGTTCCTCATTGTCATCATCTTCATCACACTACTTCTTCCTCCTTTGTTCGATGTCCTCTTCAGTCTGTCTTGGTTTTCTCTCTCCCCTGTAAGCATCGATTGGTCACTTTCTTTCTCGTCCATCTCTCTCGCTCTCAGCTAGGCTAATGAACACGCTTAAGAGGAGAAGTGGATCAAACCACTGTTGGAGGTAAGATTGTGGTTCAAATCTTATATTTTCTTATCAATTCAATGGGTTTGATTGTTGTTTTGATTAGCAAATGAGTTGGTTTGATTAAGAGGGAGGTTTAGGGATGTAGGTGATAATGAAACTAGACAATTTTGTTGTTGTTTGTGTTGAATTAATTAATGAAATTGAAGTAGAAATCAAAGGGTTTTGATTAAAAATTAATGTAGTTGGTTATGTTTCAATATGTTTCAATGTTTTCACTGATATGGAGACATATTGAGACTTATTTAAATGTGTTTGATTTTGAATTTGTTTCATTAGTCCTTGTTTTCATGTTCTGCTGTTTTTATTTTGAGCCGAGTTAGGGTATGGTTTTGTGGGGACAAACGATCGATTTTGGTCGGAATTTCACAATGGTTTTGATGTTTATATATCAAATTAGGTCCCTAAGAATGATCTTGAGGTTTAGTAGAAGTTTCGTGGGTCAATTCAGGTCAAATTGGTTGCATTTTTGTAGAAAATTTAGTAGTGCAGTCTTAGTTTTGAGCTTTTTTGGGATGTGATTCGGAGCAATCAAACGGATGTTTTTGGATGAGCTTTTTTATAGGTTTTGATCCTTGTATATCAATTATGGTGTGGGAATCAGTTTTTTATTTGAAGAAGGTTTGCTAGTGTTTTACATGCCTGAATGGAGGCTAAAAACTAGGATTGCACTATCATTTTTTTACTGTTTTGAGTAGGCATGTTGAGGCTTTGATTTGAGACATCAAATGGGGTCCAATTGAGTTACAAATAAGTATGTTTGAATCTTAGTATAACCTACTTTGATGATCAATAAAGATTGTGACTATTGGAATTTGTTTAATCAATGAAAAACAAGGTAGAACATAGCATGTTGATATGGTCCAAAACTGTCCAATTATGACAATTGTGACTTAACAACTTTGAGTAGTGATTTAAATAGGTATTTGTTATCAAAATTAGCCATTGTCGGACTCTTTGAAATCCCTATATATCCTAATTTGAGTAGCACTTAAGCTCGGATCTTGATGCAACCTATAACATAATGAAAGATAGTTGTGAAAATGGTCAAAGAAACAAGCCGTCCAAAATGTGAAAGTGAGACATTGACAAATATGCAACTTTGCGACACGTTTTGGATGGGTTATAGGGTCTAAATAGCTTGGGATTTAGCTTGATTGAATTCTTGTATATCTTAGTTGATACAAATGTGAAGGTTATGTTTAATATAACCTGTTAATATGTTATAAAATAAGCGAAAACTAGGCCGGTTGACTAGGATAACTTATACCAAGAAAGACTCAAACTTTGCTAAATTATGGTGAATTAGCAATGATTGTGATGAAGTGGCGGTGCAACGATGAACATGATGTCAATAGTGTTGACATGATGACGTAGTGTATAAGTAAGACTAATAAGAATAGGTTGAAGTTTGGGAGTGGTTTCACTTTGTATGTCTTGAAAAATGAATTTAACTATTAAAATAGAGTTGTAACTCTAAATGTTAAATTTGTGATTTATTAGGACTTGTTGAAATATGTGAAAGTTGGGGGAAACGTTGTGTGAGGCTTCATGATCATCTTTGAGTTGGTTGGAATGTAAGAAAACCCTACAGTGGCATTTACTATTTATGGAATTATCTTTGTACCTGCATTTGTGTTTAGTCTGCATTGCATTTCACATCATTCTTGGTCATGCATACATGACATCCAGATATAGCTGCCCCTGCTTCGGTCGTAAGAGTATGAGGTGCTTCACTTTAGACTAGACGTACTACAAGCATCTAAGACGGGTAATGTCTACTCCGGGGTAGCATGCATTGAACTCATAGGACTGTTCTAGGTTCATCGTATGTCGGCTCGCTTGTTATGAGCTTAGAACAAGAAATGGGGGATCCACGTTGTTATATAAATTTGTTTTTATTTGGAAATGCAATTACATGTCTCCTTGTATCAGACTATCATTTGCAGGAGTACAGAGCATTGTAGGAGTTTACTTACTTGACATTTTCGAGTTTTTTTGATGATGTCAAGTTCTATGTGAGGACAAGAAAGAAGGAACAAGACTCAAAGGCCTTGGTGAATGTTTTCAATTCTTAAAGTTAAATTTTTGTATTGTACTCATTATATATATTTTTTGGGCTTTGGGGTGAGTGTCGAACGTGAAAATAGTTTCAGATAGGTTATGAGAGTCTTCTAAATTGATTTGAAAAAAAGTTTAGAGGTTTATGACCGAGTTTTTGGTTTATTTGGAATTGTAAAGTTGTAAC
The DNA here is from genome assembly GCA_039657325.1 of Stephania cephalantha. Lineage (NCBI taxonomy): Eukaryota > Viridiplantae > Streptophyta > Magnoliopsida > Ranunculales > Menispermaceae > Stephania > Stephania cephalantha. The sequence goes on along the minus strand of CM077574.1, from coordinate 26,438,347 downwards.
AAGTTCATTGGAGACTTCAAGATAGTTTAGAAATTTCAATTTGATATATATTGTGAACTGCGGGGAGTTGTGAGTCCTTCTAGGCTTCTCCCCATTCTGGAGTCTATTTGGTGAATTTTTCAGTAGACCACTTTTAGGGGAGGTGCTGCCAATTTTTTTATAAAATATGGACAATACTTAATATGATTTCCTAATTTGCTCCAATTGAACTAATAATCAATTGAGTTCTATTGAGGATATGAATTTAGTCTTGGAGTGCTATTAATTATAAAAATGAAAAGTATTTTAAGGGGCAAAGTTGATTGTGTTATTTGGTTGCCTAATTAGGGTAATTAGGCTAAGTCGGGACTCAGTGAGACGGTCCCTGGCAGAGTTGGTATCAGAGCTGTGGTTAAGCTCAATCAAGGAAATGATAATGACGTCGAGTTTATGATTAAGTCAATTGGGAAGTTTGGGTTAAGGCTCTTGGATTAAATTAAATTACATGAACTTAAGTGATGGTCTTTAGGAACAAGGTTCAGTAATGAGGTCGCGATTAGTTGGAAAGTGACTATGAGCTGAGGATACTTTATTATTGTGATATGTTTGTTGTATATTATTATATTATCGTTAGATATGCGGTAAGAAGTGTATTCTTTGTATTTGCTCGATACTTAACTCGCGAGACATGACAATTGAGATTAGGAACAAACAATTAAAAAGAGAATAGACTTGTCAAACGAAACTGAGCGTGATTGGATGTAAAATGGACTTGTTAAGTTTGAATTCACAAAGGTGTTGTAAGTAGTTCGGTACTAATATAACTGATGAAAGTATCAGTTATGAAACCTGTAGGTAAATTGGTTAGAAAGGAAGTCCAAATGATTCAGTTACGAAAATATTGAACATGGATTTCTTTAAAATTGAAAATACCGAACTATTACATTTTTTTTTTAAAAACGCTCAAGAAAATATTAAAATAAACTTAAATTAATTCTCAAATGATTGAGAATCGTTTAGAAAACATGAAAATGAAATTGAGACTTGTGGGAAGCACAAGGGTTTTATAATAAGGTTAGTACCGATTGCACAGTTAACTAGAGAAGACCTATTTTATAAAATATTAGTTTGATTCATAACCAACTGAGAGTTGCTTTCAAATGAGTCTCAAATGAAGGGAAAAAGGAGACATGTGGTTTCAAATATAGAAATTGATTAGATAAACTGAATTTGATTGGAAAATCACAATGGGATTGTAATTGGATTAGTCGATTTCAATGAAAATAAAATACTTTAAAGTAAAGTATTTCCTCATTTTTGAAAAAAACATCAAGTGAAATTTATAACATAACCATGATGTAAGACAATGAAACGACTTATAAAAAAATTACTGAAAATTTTGATTTCTTATCACTTAAGTTACTAATTCATAAGCGATGTTGAGTATTGTTGTTCCACGAGTCGAATAAAGAAATGATAAAACAAATGGAAACACAATAGTTAGAAGTAATCTTTGTTAACACCAGATTATGTGTTGTTATGAAACAATGATCAACATAAACTTTTAACTTGAAAAAATGAAAAATGTAGTGATAAGATCAACGTGTAAAAAATTAAGATATTAGGGAATTTGTCTAATAATAGCTTGGATTAGCTATTAAACATCAACACAATAGATTATGTTTTAAGATTCAAAGTACCCAATAATAACTTCTAATGACATTTAGTTGTGACATATATTAGTACAACTTAAAATATAATTACTGAAGAGATAGACGTCCTGATTGAGAATTAGTAAGTGATATGTATAGGAATTCGGTTTGAACTCCTATACCATGAGAAATTCCATTGGCAGGACTTAAAAGATTGATATAGTATCCTTTAAAAGTCTCATTAATCTTTAAGTTAATCAAGATATTGGAAATTCATATTCTTCTATCTCTTCAGCTGAACGACGATGAACAAATGAAATCATCAAAATGTAATTTGATGAATAGTAAGATAAAAAGTCATCTTAGACAGTCTTTTAAAAATTAGCGAGTTTCTTTTTGAAAAAAAGTCAGGAAATTTGAGACTAATAGAAACAAATTAAGGCAATAACAAACATTAAAACTGTTTGACTCGTAAAACTTCTCTGTTTCGAATAAAAGCTAACCAAGGAAGACTTCAATTGTTTGAATGATCATAAGAAACTATATTATCCTTAGCTAAGGCTTCGATAAGAGCAGAGATATGAATTGCCTTTGTCGGTCAAGATTAAAGAGCTGTAAGTGGCCGGATTGTTAAGCAAAAGTCTGGTAAGTTTTTAAAGGGACCAAGATTGGAATCAATGTGAGAATAGCCAAGATTGATAAAAATCGAATGGAATAGACTCTGTGTATAAAATAAAATGAGATGTTGAGATAACTTGTGACTGATGGAAGTGACACGAACGGACTCCTTTAGTGAAAGCCATACACTGGAGTAGTTGTGCATAACCAAAACTCTGAGTAACTCTGTTTATAGTCACGATTCATTCACAGCGTAGAAGACTAGTATAACATGTTCACTTGTATTTGAATAACCGAATAAATTGGTGATAGTTGAAATAAAAGAGCCTATGAAGTTTCGTTGGAGTCAATTAGAAGCTTAATTATAGGCATATTAATGGTCAATAATTTCTCACATACGCATGAAAATGGAAATTTCAGGTGAACGAGTCTCGATAAGACTTAGGATATCAAACTATAAATTTGATGGAATTTAGCAAATCTTCACAAGGATCTTACAAGGAATCAAATTTCAAAAGTTGAAAGTGTTGAACTAAAGTAATATATCACTATTATCAGTGAATACATTGTATATTAGTTCAAATGTTGTGCTACACCACGTGATCAACCAGTGGTGAAGTTTGAAGCATTAGGTTATTTTAAATTGGAGTTAATGTAAGATACCTATATGATGGGGATGATAAAAACTAAATAAAAAGAGGCGCAAAACTTACAGCTAAGTTGGTAAGTATTATTCGTATTGGTTGAAAATACTGAATAGAGTACAGTGTATATGACTTGATATATTTGAAGAATTGAATATTCTTTCATTGTAAAATTGAGTAGAGCGAAAAACATGTATTGAGCAGTGGTGAAAAGAGACAACATATTTATAACTTGTATGAGATAAAAGTTAAAAGTTATACTATGAGAGTATAATTGGAAAATATGTTGATATATCTGTACAAAAGCTTATATCTACTCAATGGAAGGATAATTACCTCTATTCAGGTAACAAAAAAAGTTTAGTGAACAATAATGATTGCGATGAGAAATCTCAGTAATTGGAGAAATAGTGAATAACCGGAGTAGTGATCGAGATAATCTGGAAGTAATTGGTAGTTAAGTGAATGGAATAAGGTTCTTGGAGAACTCGTGAATAGAAAATGATTTGACGAAGGTAGAAAATTAAGTTTCTAATTAGTCAAATGAAAAGTTATGTGAATTGGCTGACGAGTTGGACTTGGTAATTACTGTTTAGTCCACAAATCTAAATAATATTGTGAGTAGACATTTAGAGAATGAGTGAGAGATGCACGATGTGTCATTTTTCCTTTACTGATCGGATTAAAATTCGAGATCTCTTGTCTTGAGATGACAAATGTATTAGGAGATCTATAGTCATGGATGACTTGTGTAATTCTAGGTTTTTGTTGAGGAATGCTGGAGGGGTGATGGATCAGATAGACACGCAATTCTACTTAGTACTAATGTTGTGCTCAAATATTATTTTCCTCAATATATAATTTTAGACTGATGATAGTATAAGAATTGATCGACCAATAATTCAAATAAAAAGATTACTAGCGAAGAGAAAGTAAACTTAAATGGTATACCAGAGTTTGGTGGATAAGGAAAGAATTATCAACGTTTTATGTAATAATAATTAGATAATAATGAGAATGTTTTTTTTTTTGAAAAGGAAGATAAGTCAGATCTTGCAATGTATTGATGCTTGAATGAGATTCAAGGCATGAAATATAAAGTGAATTAAGGTTATTGGATATTCCACAAAGTTGATCATTAAAATCATCAGAAATTCACAAATTGACAGGATTGGAAAAGTAACGGTTATAACTTTTCATTAAACCAAGAAGTTGGTAATGCAAAGTTGAAATGTTTATGATCTCTACACCGTGTTGATTACAACGAAAGTGATAGGGTCCACTTAACGGTTTCACCTTGGAAATGCTTTTATATGTTTGGATTAAAATAGTTATATATGAAGGATCGTATTCTCATTTATCTTTTGGTTTAGTAACCTGTAAGCTCAAAACTTCGAGGACGAAAGTGTTAATATGTTGGGAAGAATTGTGAAATCTGAGAATTTCATAAACTTGATTAGCAGGCTAATTAAGGGTTTTTTGGGTTTTAAATTGGAATTAAGTATATTAGGTGGGACCCACGCATTACGGACCAGAGATTCTAAATTGAAAATATTATTTTCCCTTATTGTGTGCCTAGTGAATGTAATATATTTTGTTCGATGCGAAATAAGGTCGAGTTGAGATGTAGACGTGTTGTTCGCATGTTTCGAAGCGCGTTGGCTTAATTTTCCAATTTTTGCCAAATTTGAGTATTTCTCGAGTTCGATATTGGGGATCAAATGAGTTAAAACTTAAGAAAATAAATAAAGTTAAAAGATAAAAACAAAAAGACCAACAAGAGCAATTGAATTGTGAAGTAATGGATAATAAGGAGAGGGCATTTTGGTCATTGGCTTGGAAATTTAATTAAACAGTAAAAACATTTGTTTCTTTCCCAATTTAATCAAAACCTCCCCAAGTCCATACCTTTTTCATCGTCTTCAACCCTCGCCATTGCCCTTCATCGACACGCCTCACCCGTTCCTCATCGTCATCGTTTTCATTACACTACTTCCTCCTCCTTTGTTCGATGCCCTCTTCAGCGTCTCTCCCACCTCATAAGCCTCACCTCTGTCTCGATTTGCTCTCTGGCCCCTCTAAGCATTGATTGGTCTCTTCTTTCTCATCCGTCTCTCTTGCTCTCGGCTAGGCTAATGAACACGCTGAGGAGGAGAAGTGGATCGAACCACTATTGGAGGTAAGCTTGTAATTTGAATCTTATATTTGTTAATCAATTCAATGGGTTTGATTGTTGTTTTGATTAGCAAATGAGTTGGTTTGATTAAGAGGGAGGTTTTGGGATGGAGATTTGATTAAAAATTAGTGCGATTGGTTATGTTTCAATATGTTTCAATGCTTTCACTGATAGGAAGACAGATTAAGACTTATTTAAATGGGTTTGAGTTTAAATTTGTTTCATTAGTCCCTGTTTTCATGTTTTGCTATTTTTATTTTGAGCTGAGTTGGGGTATGATTTTGAGGGGACAAACGATCGATTTTGGTCTGAATTTCACATTGGTTTTGATGTTTATATATCAAATTAGGTCCCTAAGAATCAGTTTGAGGTTTTGTGGGTTAATTCTGGTCAAATTGGTTGAATTTTTGTAGAAAATTTAGTAGTATAGTCTTAGTTTTGAGCTATTTTTTGCTGCGATTTGGAGCAATCAAACATATGTTTTTGGATGAGTTAATTTTTGTAGGTTTGATCCTTGTATATCAATTATGAAAAGAAGGCTAAAAACTAGGACCGCACTGTCATTGTTTTTTTTTGTTTTCAGTAGGTATGTTGAGGCATTGATTTGAGACATCAATTAGGGTCCAATTGACTTGCAAATAGGTTCTTTTAAATCTTAGTATAACCTACTTTGATGATCAATAAAGATTGTGGCCATTTGCATTTGTTTAGTCAATGAAAAATAAGGTAGAACATAACATGTTGATATGGTCTTAAACTGCCCAATTATGACAGTTGCGACTTAGCAACTTTGCATAATGATTTAAATGAGTATTTGTTATCCAAATTAACTAAGGTCAGACTCTTTGAAATCCCTATATATCCTACTTTGAGTAGCACTTAAGCTCGAATCTTAATACAACTTATAACATATTGAAAAATAGTTGTGAAAATGGTCAAAGAAACAAGCTGTCAAAAATATGAAAGTGAGACATTGACAAATATGCAACTTTGCGACATGTTTTGTATGGGTTATAGGTGTCCGAATAGCTTGGGATTTAGTTTGATTGAGTTCTTCTATATCCTAGTTGATACAAATGTGAAGTTTGTGTTTAAAATAACATGTTAATATGTTATAAAATGAGCGTAAACTAGGCCGATTGACTAGGATAACTTATACTAAGAAAGATTCAAACTTTGCTAAATTATGGTGAATTAGCAATGATTGTGATGATGTGGTGGTCCAACAATGAACATGATTCCAATAGTGTTGACATGATGACGTAGTGTATAAGTAAGGCTAATGAGAATAGGTTCAAAGTTTGGGAGTGATTTCACTTTGTATGACTTGAAAAATGAATTTTAAGTATTAAAATAGAGTTGTAACTCTAAATGTTAAATTTGTGATTTAATATGAATTGTTGAAATACGTGAAAGCTAGGGGAAACGTTGTGTGAGGCTTCGTGACAAACTTTGAGTTGGTTGAACTGTATGTAAACCTACAGTGATTTTTACTATTTATGGAATTTTCTTTGTACCTGCATGCATACATGACATCCGAATAGAGTTGCCCATGCTTTGGTCGTAAGAGTGTGAGGTGCTCCACTCTAGACTAGACGTACTATAGGCTCTAAGGCGGGTAATTTCGACTCTGGGGTAGCATGCATTGAACTCATAAGACTATTCTAGGTTCATCGTGAGTGGGCCCGTTTATTATGAGCTTAGAACACGAAATGAGGGATCCACATTGTTATATAAATTTGTTGTTATTTGGAAATATAATTACATGTCTCCATGTATTCAGACTGACATTTGTAGGAGTACATAACAGTGAAGGAGTTTACTTACCTGACATCTTCGAGTTGTTTTTGATGATGTCAAGTTGTTTGTGAGGACAAAAAAGAATGAACAAGACTCGAAGGCCTTGGTGAATGTTTTCAATTTTTAAAGTTAAATTTTTCATGTTGTACTCATTTTATATATATATTGTTTTGGGCTTTTGGGTGAGTGTATGAAATTAAAATACTTTCAGATAGGTTATGATAGTATTCTAAATTGATTTGAAAGTAAATTTAGAGGTTTATGATCGAATTTTTGGTTTATTTTGAATCGTAAATTTGTAACTAGTGCATCAGATACTTCAAGATAGTTTAGAAATTTCTATTTGATATATATTGTGAACTGCGGGGAGTTGTGGGTCTTTCTACGCTTCTCCCCATTCTGCTGTCTATTAGGTCAATTTTTCGGTAGACCACTTTTAGGGAAGGTGCTGTCGAAATCTTTTATAAAATATGGACAATACTTTATATGATTTCTTAGTTTGCTCCAATTGAACTAATAATGAATTGAGGTCTATTGAGGTTATGAATTTAGTTTTTGAGTGTTATTAAGTATTAAAATAAAAAAAGTATTTTGAGGTGCAAAGTTGATTGTGCTGTTTAGTTGCCTAATTAGGGTAATTAGGCTAAGTCAGGACTTAGTGAGACAGGTTCTGTCATCCATAGACCAAGAACACTTCTTTATTCGTTCTTAAGTACTTAAGAATTTTCTTTATTGCTATCCAGTGCGTATCACTGGGATCAGACTGATATCTGCTTATTGCGCTCAAAGCATGTGTTACATTGGGTCAGGTGCATAACATGACAAACATGATAGATCGAATAGCTGATGCATATGGAATCGTATTTATGCGCTCCCGCTTATCATTATTCTTCGGACATTGAGTCTTACTGAGACTTATATTATAAGACATTGGCAATGACCCTCTTTTAGAGTCTTGTATACTGAACCTATTCAACACCTTGTCAATATAAGCACTCTAACTTAGACCAATCGGTCTTTAAGATCTATCCCTATAGATCTTAATTGTAATGATGTAGGCTGCATCTCCTAAGTCCTTCATTGGAAAGCACTTTCCTAACCAAGACTTGACACTCTGTAGGGTCAGGATATCATTTTTAATGAGTAATATATCATCAACATATAGCACTAGGAAAACAACCATGCTCCTACTGACCTTCTTGTATGCACAAGGCTCTTTTTCATTTTTAATGAAACTAAAATCCTTAATTGCTTCATCAAAATGAAGATTTCGACTCCGAGAAGCTTGCTTTAATCCATAAATAGATCTTTGAAGCTTTAACACCTTCCTAGAATTCTCAGGATGAAAAAACCTTTTAGGCTGTATCATATACATGTCTTCAAGTAACTTTCCATTTGGAAAAACTATTTTGACATCCATTTACCATATCTCATAGTCATAATATGCGGCTATGACAATTAGAACTCTAATGGATTTAAGTATGGCTACAAGAGAAAAAGTCTCATCATAATCAACACCTTGAGTATTTTTGAAACCTTTTGCTACTAGCCATGCTTTGTAAGTATTCATATTGCCATCCATGTCAATTTTCTTCGTGAAAACCCATTTACATCCAATGGTCTTACCACCTTCTGGTAAATCAACTAGGTTCCAAACTTGGTTATCATACATGGATTGCATATCAGAATTCATGTCACTAATCTATTTATCTACCTTAGGGCTAGACACAGCCTCCTAATAAGAAGTAGGTTCATCTTGATCCGTAAGCAACAACTCACTACTATCAGTAATAAGAAATCCAAATATCTCGGGCTAGACCTATGCAGGCCTTGTGATATCGGTGGAGGTTCAACTAGTTTATGACTTTGTTGATCTCCCAATGGCGATAGAGTATTTATTTGTGGTTCTTGAACTTCTTCGAGACTTATTTTATTTCCATTGTTGTCTTTTGAAATAAACTCTTTTTTCATAGACACTATTCTGAGCAAGAAACACTTTGTTCTCAGTGGGATTATAAAAGTATTATCCTCTAGTTTCTTTAGGATAACCAACAAATACACACTTGGTAGATTTGGTTGATTATTTTTTTTTGATATTTGTCGTCATATAAAAACCTCACAGCCCTAAATCTAAAGGAAATACGAACTTGGTGTTTTCCCAAACCAGATCTCTTATGGTGTTTTTTCAACCGCTTTAGAAGGAACACAATCAGTGTAAACGCAACAGTTTCTAAGGCATTGCTCCAAAAAGAAATAGGAAGATTTGCATGACACATCATAGATCAAACCATATTCAATAAAGTCCGATTTTCCTCTCAGAAACACCATTTCATTGTGGAGTTGCTGGAGGAGTTAACTGTGAGACAATCCCATAGTTTCTAAGATGGTCATCAAACTCTTGGCTTAAATATTATCCAACTCGATCTGATTGAAGTGCTTTAATAGTTTTACCAAGTTGATTTTGCACTGAATTCTAAAATGTTTGAAACATCTCAAAAGATTCACCTATATATTTCATGAGATACACATAACCATATCTGCTGAAATAATCGGTGAAAGTAATGAAATACTGATAACCACCTCTAGCCATTGTGTTTAAAGGACCGCATACATCATTATGTATTAGACCCAATAAATCACTTGCTCTTTCACCATGTCCAGTAAAGGGACTCTTTGTCATCTTGCCTAGTAAACAAGATACATATTTTTCATATGATTTAAAATCAAATGAATCTAAAAGTCCATTTTTGTGGAGCTTCTAATTGCGTTTCTCATTTGTATGGCCTAAATGACAATGCCAAATGTAGGTTTGACTCAAATCATTTGACTTGAATCTCATTGTATTTACGTTAAGAATAGGAGTATCCGTAGAATTTTTCATGTTTAGAATATAAAGACTATCACACAAATTAGCATTCACATTGAAAATATCTTTACGAGAAATGAAACATTTATTATTTGCAATAAGAAATTGAAACAATCCAAATCCAAACATGAAACTGAAATGATGTTTCTATTCAAGGCATGGACATAATAACATTTATTTATAACTAAAACAAGTCCACTTGGTAAAATTAATGTTGGGTGTTGGGGTTCGTACGCAGCGAAAAATTCAAAATAATTTTGAAAAACCCAAACATGACCAAAAATTAGTTTTATTAAAAAAATTTACGAAAGTAAATCATACCTTAATCCGTGATTTCCTTCTTTGATTGTTCGATCTCTAAGATGTTCAACCGCGCGTCATTTATTGGAAATCCACATACGAATGTTGACCACAATTTGGAGTGCTAGCCCTTAGAAAACTTGAAAATAGCAAAACGGAAATCTTATTTCATTTTAAGGTTTCATCCTCTATTTATATGTGTAGATAAGCCTTCACTTAAAACTCTATTCGTAATACAATTATTAAATTTAGGCAGTTTAAGCAAATTACATGTACACCTATATTAATAAGTTATCATATAACAAATCGTAAGGGCTTTTATGTCATGAATTTTATCATATAAAATTCATTACTCTGGACCAATTGAAATTGTGCAAAGCTATTCTTTGTGTGCGACCCAATAAGTTCACGCGACGTTGGCAGTGAACCTAAACCATTTTGGTACACAAGTTATAAGCGATCTCTAGCAAGACATCATGACTACCTAAGTAGCATGAATATCAAAAATCGATACAACCTAATGAATAACATACATCATATTCTTTTGTCGTGCGATATCTATAGATTAAACATAAGGCTTGGAAATTCACTCTTAATGTTCAATCATACTAGTCTCGATCTTTAGGTAAACTGAAAACATCTAAGATACATTGATCATATCAATTCACATGGACTTTTCCATTATCAGTCTATCATATCGAGGGACCCACTGATATCTCTCTCTATATAAGAGAGACAAATTCTATCTTGATTACACACCTTCACATATTATTCAGATGGTAACCAATCACGATCTTTATAATCGTCCAGTTAAAGACAACATTTGATTGTGTCAAATTACCATGCTTCTACTATTGAAGTCTATGGTAATCTTAAGTCGAAAGACTAAATGATATACCTATCATGAGTAACACCTATAACTCAATATATGTGGTGTTCTCATAGCGTGTGAGTCCAGTTCCTTGTTCCCTAACAAGTACTCATGATCTCAGCTCGTACCCCTATACGCATGATCATCATATGACCATCAATCAAGATTCACACTAGTCTTAATTAATTATAGTTCCCAGTATAATGCCTGACTAGGGACATTTAAGATATTTCAACAAATACCCATATATCTTAATATAAGGTAAACATACAATCACTTATAATAAAAAGCAAACGAAAACCTCCATTTTATTACCTAAAATAATAAGATAAACAATGTTCGTAGATTTACCCAGGGCACATGCCCCAACATCTCCCACTTGCACTAGGGTCTATTATTCATGTATCTAACACTCAATGACCTAACATGACCATCATGTTTCATTTGTGGAAGAGCCTTCGTCGAAGGATCATTATCTTCTGTTGGAACTCTACAAACTTCACGTTCCCATCTCAATGATTTCTCGAATGAGATGAAAACGCATAAGTATATGTTTGAATAGATGGTGTAATCTTGGTTAATTGGCCTGTGTTATCGCCCGTAGTCGTCACAATACAAGCAAATGTGGTTAGCTATACTCGAAACCACGCCAAGTCCAAAAATGAACTTCTTGATCCAAACTGCCTCCTTAGCTGCAACAGACACCGTAATATATTCAGCTTCTATTATAGAATCTGCCACAATTTCTTTCTTTAAACTTTTCCAGCTTACTGCACTTCCATTCAAAGTAAACACATATCCAGATTGCGATTTGAAGTCATCTATATCAATTTGAAAACTTGTATCTATGTAACCATTTACAAAAAGCTCGTCTTCCAAACTTCCATAGACCAAAAACACTTCTTTAGTCCTTCTCAAGTACTTAAGAATGTTCTTACTGCTATTCAGTGGCTCTCAACGGGATCAGACTGATATCTGCTTGTTGCACTCAAATCATATGATACATCAGGTCGGGTGCATAACATGACATACATGATAGATCCAATAGCTGATGTATATGGAATCGTATTCATTCGCTCTCACTCATCATTAGCCTTATGACATTAAGTCTTGCTAAGACTTATACCATAAGACATTGGCAATGACCCTCTTTTAGAGTCGTTTAGACCGATCAGCCTGACTTAGATCGACCAGCCTTTTAGATCTATCCCTATAGATTTTAATCCTAAGGATGTAGGCTGCATCTCCTAAGTCCTTCATTGAAAAACACTTCCCTGACCAAGACTTGACACTTTGCAAGGTTGGGATGTGATTTCCAAAGAGCAATATATCATCAACATAGAGACCAAGAAAACAACCACGCTCCCACTAACCTTCTTGTATACACAAGGCTCATCTTCATTTTTAATGAAACTAAAATTCCTTAATTGCTTCATCAAAATGAAGATTTCGACTCCGAGAAGCTTGCTCTAATCCATAAATAGATCTTTGAAGCTTTAACACCTTCCTCGAATTTTCAGGATGAACTTCAGGCTGTATCATATACACGTCTTCAAGTAACTTTCCATTTTGGGAAGCTGTTTTGACATCTATTTTCCATATCTCATAGTCATAATATGCGACTATGACAATTAAAATTATAATGGATTTAAGTATGGCTATAGGAGAAAAAAGTCTCATCATAATCAACACCTTAAGTCGGTTTGAAACATTTTGCTACTAGCCGTGCTTTATAAGTATGCACATTTCCATTCATGTTAGTTTTCTTCTTGAAAACCCATTTATATCCAATGGTGTTACCACCTTTACGTAAATCAACCAGGTTCTAAACGTGGTTATTATACATGGATTGCATCTCAGAATTCATGTCACTGAGCCATTTATGACTCAGGGCTAGACACAACCTCCTGATAAGTAGTAGGCTCATTTTGATCCATAGGCAACACCTCACTACTATTAATAATAGGAAATCCAAATATCTTAGGCTAATGTCTCATCCTATCAGACCTATATGGGCCTTGTGATACCTGTAGAGGTTCAACTAGTTGAAGACTTTATTGACCTCACACTGGCGTTTGAGTGTTTATTTATGGTTCTTGAACTTCTTCAAGACTTACTTTATTCCCATTGTTTTTGTTGAAATAATTCTTTCTTCATAAAGACACCTTTCTGAGCAATAAACACTTTGTTCTCAATGGGATTGTAAAAGTAGTATCCTCTAGTTTCTTTAGGATAACCAACAAATACACACTTGATAGATTTGGCTGATAACTTTCTAAGATTTGTCATATTACAAAAACCTCACAGCCCCAAATCTTAAGAAAAAATAAACTTGATCTTTTCCAAACCACATCTCATATGGTGTTTTATCCACTACTTTAGAAGGAACACGATTCAATGTAAAAGCATCAATTTCTAAGGCATAGCCCCAAAAGGAAACATGAAGATCTGCATGACTCATCATAGATCGAACCATACCCAATAAAGTCGTATTTCTCCTCTTAGAAACACCATTCCATTGTAGAGTTGCTGGAGGAGTTAACTGTGAGACAATCCTACAGTTTCTATGGTGATAATCAAACTCTTGGCTTAAATATTCACCACCTCAATTTGATCAAAATGCTTTAATAGTTTTACCAAGTTGATTTTGCACTTCATTCTAAAATGTTTGAAACATCTCAAAAGATTCACTTTTATGTTTCATGAGATACATGTAACCATATCTACTGAAATCATCAATGAAAGTAATGAAGTACTGATAACCACCTCTAGTCATTATGTTTATAGGACCGCATACATCAGTATGTATTAGACCTAATAAATCACTTGCCCTTTCACTGTGTCCAGTAAAAGGACTCTATGTCATCTTACCTAATAAATAAGATTCACATATTTCATATGATTCAAAATCAAATGAATATAAAAGTCCATCTTTTTGGAGTTTAGAAATGTGTTTCTTATTTATGTGGCCAAGAAGACAATGCAAAAGGTAGGTTTGACTCAAATAATTTTACTTGAATATATTTGTATCTACGTTAAGAATAGGAGAATCTGTGGACATTTTCATGTTTAGAATATAAAGACCATCACACAAATCAACATTCGAATAGAAAATGTCTTTATGAGAAATGGATCATTTATTATTCGCAATAATGAGATTAAAACCATCCAAATCCAAACATGAAATAAAAATGATGTTTATGTTCAAGGCAGGGACATAACAACAATTATTTATAACTTAAACAAGTCTACTAGGTAAAATTAACTCATAACATCTTACAGCAAATGCAACAACCTTTGCTCCATTTCTAACTCGTAGGATGACTTCTCATTTCTTTAACTTTCTACTTTTGGTGAGACCAAATTAATACAAATGTGAGATCCACATGTGGTATCCAATACACTAGGAATCAGTAGCAGACAAGTTAACTTCAATACCGTAAATACCTAAAGCAGTAGTCGCACTACTCTTCTTTTTCTTTAGATCTTCAAGATAGAGCTTACAATTTCTAAACCAATGCCCAGGTACGTGGTAGAAATAAAAATTTCTTTTTTTTTCTTTCCTTCTGGGACTGTGAAGTAGAAGCAACATGAGACTTGACTTGCTCCACAGCTTTGTGACAGCCAAAACATCTTTGGCAACTTTAGTCTTGCCTTTGCCCTTTTTCTTCAGAGCCTTTCCTTTATGAACCATCAACACATTAGCAATATATTTCTTAGTATTTTGCGCAGCAGTTTTAAGCATCAGATGTAACTCTGTGATAGACTTCTCCATGTTATTCTTGTTATAGTTCATCACAAATTATGAATAACTATCAGGCAATGACTTCAGGATCAAATCCATATCCAACTCTTGCGTTATGGGAAATCCTAATATGTCAAGAAGGTCAATATAACCATTCATTTTCAAAACATAAGGACTAACTGACGTACCCTAAGCCAATTTGCAAGAATGAAGGTTCTTAACTGTCTTGAACCTTTCTTGCCTAGCTTGCTGTTGGAAAATTTTCTTCAGCATCGTAGCCATGTCGTAAGCTTCCATGTGTTCCATGTCCTTCTGAAGTTCAGGAACTATGGTTGCCAACATAATGCATGTAATATGAATTGAGTTGTTGATATGCTTAGTATGTGCATCATTCATGGCTTTTAAAGTATTGGCTGGTAGTTCTTTGAGAATAAGATCATCTAGGACATACAACTTTTGTTCATGCTTATGAACAATTCTCAAGTTTCTGAACCAGTCAAGAAAGTTTGTCCCAGATAACTTATCCTTCTCAAGGATGGATCACAATGACAAGAAATTAGTGTGATTTGAAGATGCCATAGATCTACAACAAAGATTACGCAAAAGTTCATCTTAGTATGGAGGAATAGACTCCCACTAAATTAGCAACTCTCCTAAAAACGCTATGTTAATTTAAGGGACTAAAAATCATATTTCACCTAATTCCAATAGGACTAAGGCATGACACTTTGAACTATGTTATTTAGGTTGGTACCAATTACCAAGTACATCATATGTAACTTGTAGTTGTTTTAATGAGATTATGACATCTTATGTCTTAGCATGTTTCATCTCACCTAGTGCCTCAAGCCCAAAACCTTTTTGATAGCTTTATAAAGTCTAACCATTTTAAACAATAGAGTAATCGTTACTCAACTTGCCTCACTAAGATAACACAATACACTCTGCGGAGGCAGACTTATATTGATGTGATTAAATCCTTAACAAGTGTTTGAAAATGGATGACAATTGACTTAAAATTTGGAGGATGGATTTTTATTTGTTTTAGTGATTATAACTTAAACAAGATAAATATTATATATTACAATGCATAAACAATCACTAAACAAGTTAGGAAATTATACTAATATTGACTATTATACGAATTTCGTTATGCTGCAAACAGTTAACGACTGTCCCGCTAATTTGAAATAGGGATTTTTATTTGTTTTTTTAGATAACAAACTCTAGTTCCGAAAATTGAAATTTGCCTGAAATTCCTCATTATTTTAGCCTATCCAATTGACCTAAACTGCCCCTTATTGTTTTCAAAAATTATTAATTAAATTGTTTTTAAGTAACTCGGGCCCACTTATAACTTAATATCTTACCCTAATCCAATTAAAATTTAAGATATTTTGAATCCATATCTAATACAAATTTGTTATATATCCACCTATCTTATAGGATTTGTTATTTTTATCCAATTACATGTTTATCTCTTATGTAATAGGAATATACTAACGGATAACCACAATAAAATATATTAACAAAATCAATTTCGAAATATTAATCATATTAACCTAATCATGATTTTTATCATGGAGACATACGTAATTATTGAACAAAAAATGAATTCAACACCAGAATCTCATTAACATAAATATGACTTAAGTAGAGCTAGCAGCCTTTCTGTCAGTACCTGATAAACTCAATCTGTATATTTATATCGAATAAACAAATCAAAATATTATGCAGCGAAAAATTTATAACTTTTTTGGTATACTTCAAGATACAGTAATACAGAGTTTATCAAAACTTAAAACCCTGATTAAAAATTCCCAACCCTATTTATATACAACAAAATATGACAAACAGAGCATATAGATACAAGAAGGCTCATTATATCATAGAGAATATACGAAACTCATAAATCTTCTCCTTTCCCTTAGCTGAAGCGCCAGGTTGTGAGCCTGAAATATTCGATTTGGGTGAGCTCTCCAACTTGCTCAGTAAGTAAGGATTCACATTAAACATCAATATTCCATATAGTAATCAAGAATATCATGCAATAACAATATGCACAATAGTAACTAACCAGAATATGGAAAACATGTAAATTCAATACATAACGGATGCAAAGAAGTTATCATGGACTATTACACTGTGATCCCCATTTTGTTTATAAAACTAGGGTCGATTACCCATCGATGCCATTAATGCGAGTGCTAGACCAACATATTGGCCGATATGATGTCTAGCCAATCGATTAATGCCCAATGGTTCTATCCGAAACCCTCTAGTGAATATGTAACCAACGCAACCTATAAACTGAGTAAGAGTTACGTATATACCGGGAGATCAACCCCAAGTCATATACAACCTGGTCTCAGCCCTTAGGAGTTACTCTCGTGAATCGAATTAAACACCGTTTCTCGATTTATTGAAAACTATCAAAGTGTACATAATCTCATATTCCAGCCCAACAACTACATGAACTAGATATACTAAGATAGCCAGATAATATTGATGAATAAGCGAATGCATACTTACCTCGATCTAGGTTTTTTGTCTGATTTCCAAACTTTTTGGGTCACTAACTTATTCCCCGGGATCCAACACCTATCATAGACCATTTATTATTAATATAGGTCCAATATACTTTATTTAGAGCCCCTAATACAGTCCATAAGTCCCCTAGAAATCCTCAGCAAAACTCAGCAATAATGTTGTTTTCTGGGGTGAGAGCGCGCTCCTTCAGTAGGTAGGGCGCGCTCCATCAACTGTGTTCCTCACAATTGATGAAGGGAGCACGCTCCTTTAAGAGGTGGAGCACACTTCACCCTTTACTATGGAAACATAAGTATAGGGCAGTAGGCACTGTCCCTCTACCAATTCACCAAAATCATCATAACAACTATACAAACTGCCAAAATCGATCAATAAGATTCTCAAATGAAGTAATAAACCAAATACAACCATCAAAACATATAATTCACCAAGTTTGTAGCATCACCATCGCATTGAACTTCAACAAACACAGGAACAAGTCATACCAAAACATTGCTTTCGGGTTGTTGATTCGATTAAGCTCCTCAATCACGTTCAATTTGATACCCTGGATGACTTCTTTCGATTAGAATCAAACCCCTAAACCCTCACCTCTCTCACTGTTGATCGAAAATGAGCGGATAAATATGAGTTCAGTTAATATATATGGATTTTCCTCGAGATACACATCGCACCATCTCGAGACTAATTGAGTGATTGATGCGTTAAAATGACACTCCTTATAGTGACACCAATCTTGACACATCAAGCACTTACGCTCCATTCGAGATGATCAAGTGATCAATATAATTCAATTATTCTTTTAAATTTTGAATATATACATTTATATATATCTAAAAACATATAAATATATATATATATATATATATATATATCTCATGTAATCCTTCGCTAATAAACTCACCGGACGTGCCTACAAGTGTCCTTGAGCATGCACATTCATGCCACGACCCCTTCGTCACACTTGGTGTACTGATAATTCATTATTTATTGTGTATTTTTCATTTTATAGGCTTGTATATAAACTTTTATTATACCACAACCTATATAATTTCATTTAACAATTCAAACAAACACCATACATCATACAAACGTACATATACGCTAATCGAGGTACGCTGAGCTTAACCCTGAGCCTAAACCGGGTTAATTAAGATTCGTATTAGTACTAATTACCAACTTAAGGTAACAGGTCATTACAGTCTCCCCAATTTAAAGTAATTTCTTCCTTGAAATTAAAGTAAACATAAAGTTAGCTGTAGTCTCGGAATCTGCTCTTCATGTAGTATTCCCGCTCCCAAGTTAGTTCCTTGTCCCTATGAAATTCCCATTTCATTTTAACCGAAGGGATTTGTTTTGTTCTCAGCCTTGGAATCTTATGATTAAGTATTTGAATCGGCTGTTCGTAGTAAGATAAGTCTTCCCGAAAATAAAACTCATTCCAATCAATTCTTGGAATGAATTGAGTCACCGTCTTGCGAAGCATAGATACATGGAAGACATTATGAACTCCGGCAAGCTGAGGAGGTAGCTTTAACCTATAAGCAATAGGATCAATCCTTTCCTGGACCCTGAACGACCTGATATACCTTGGTGCTAGCTTACCTCGCAACCCAAATCTATATAAGCCTTTCATAGATGAGACTTTCAATAGGACGAAATCATCATTTGAAAACTCCAAAAACCTATAATGTTTGTCGGCGTATCTCTTCTATATGAGCTAAACTGTAGTCAAACATTGGTTAATCTACTGTATCCTCTTTGTGTAGTCCTGAATCTACTTCGGCCACAACAAAATTGTATCTCAACCTTTGCCCAACACGCTAGTGAACGACAATGCCGACTATAGAGTGCTTTAAAAGGTGCCATCCCAATGCTAGCTTGATAACTATGATTATAAAATAACTCACACAGAGGAATATATTTCTCCCAATTACCACCAAACTCTGAGACACAAGCTCGAAACATTTCCTCTAGCACCAATATCAACTGCTTAGTCTGTCCGTCAGTCTGAGGATGGTATGTTGTACTGAGGTTAAAAATAGTTCATAGATGTCTCTATAATTCACTCCACAACCTGGACGTGAATCTTTGATCTTTATGCGAAGTAATCAACATTGGATCCCCATGAAATCTCAACACCTCCCGTACATATACCTCACATAAACGGTCAAAAGGATCTCGCCTGTAAACTGGCAAGAAATGTGTAGATTTCCTCAACCTGTTAACTACAACCCAAACTGCAACGTGCTTACACTGACTCAAAGGTAGATCGAAAAAAAAATCCATTGATATATGTTCCTATTTCCACTAAGGAATAGGCAGCGAATGCAATAGGTTTCCTATGTTCAGTCTTTACTTGTTGACATATCTTACATCTCTTCACAAACTCAGAAATATCAGTCTTCATCCCAGGCCACTAATAGACATGCCTCATGTCACGATACATCTTAGTGTTACTCGAATGAATATAGTAAAGAGATCAATGATATTCCCGTAGCAATTTCTGCCTTAACTGATCCTGAGCTGGAATCCACAATCTATCCCTGAACCGTAACGCACCATTATCGGAAATCGACCTATCAGGATGATTTATACTAGCCACTAACCTCTAACGTGCTATATAATCTTGATCATCTTTTTGACTAATAACTACCCGCTGAATCATCTCTGGTTCAGCTCGATCTGAGCACAAAATAATAGATTAGTAGCTCTGGAACTAGCTTTCCCAATTGATGATGTGCCAGCTAGACTTTCACGAATTATTATCATTGAAGCTTCATTTAGAAGTCTAAATTGAGAACCTCTGACAGTGGCTACATTCTTTTTGCATGTTCTTCTCCTACTCAAGGCATCAACAACCACATTTGCTTTGCTGGATGATACATTAGAATGAAATTATAATCCTTGAGGAACTCAAGCCACCTACATTGCCTCATATTCAGTTCACTCTGAGTAAACAAGTATTTCAGAATCTTATTATATGAAAATATTGTAAACCTCTCACCGTACAGATAATGCCTCCAAATTTTCGAGGCAAAAACTACCGTAGCTAGTTCAAGATCATGAACTGCATAATTTCTTTCATGAAAATTGAGTTGCCTTGAAGCATAAGCTACAACCCTGCCTTCCTGTATCAGTACACACCCAAGCCTAAATGAGAAGCATCAGTATAACTCACTAATTCCTTTCCTGATTCAGGTAATGTAAGAACATGTGTCGTAGTCAGTCTGTCCTTCAAAACTTTGAAGGCAGCCTTACACTCATTTGACTATACAAAGTCATCATCATTCTGTGTTAGCCGAGTCATTGACAGAGCAATATGAGAAAACCCATTAATGAATCGCCTGTAATAACCCGCAAACCACAAAAAACTCCAAATCTCTAACACTATGGTAGGAGTAGGCCAATCCCTAATTGCCTCAACCTTCGCTTGATCAACATATATACCCTCAGCATTAACCATATGTCTAAGAAATTTGACCTCTGAAGACTAGAATTTGCACGTACTAAACTTGTCATATAGCTAGTATCTTTCAAAGTCTACAATGTAACTCTGAGGTGATGCAAATGCTCTTCTTTAGTCTTCGAATAGATCAAAATATCATCAATAAACATGATGATGAGCTGGTCAAGATAGGGTTTAAACACCTTATGCATCAAATCCATGAACATAGCAGGAGCGTTTATGAGCCCAAACGACATCACTGTAAACTCGAAGTGCCTGTAGCGAGTACTGAAAGCCGTCTTTGAGATATCCTCATCCTTGATCCTCAATTGATGATAACCAGATCTCAAATCAATCTTCGAAAAAGTGTTTGACACCCTTCAACTAATCAAACAAGTCATCAATCCAAGGAAATGGATATTTGTTCCTGATAGTCACCCTATCTAGCCGTCTATAGTTAATGAACATTCATAGGGTTCCGCCCTTCTTCTTCACAAAAAGAACCGATGCTCCCCATGGTGACATATTAGGATGGATAAACACCTTTTGTAGCAACTCCTCAAGCTGAGTGTGCAACTCACGCAATTCCTTCGGTGCCATACATTATGGAGGAATGGATATATGTTTGGTACTAGGAATAAAATCAATAATGAAGTCAATGACACTTGGTGGTGGAAGTACATGAAAGTCAGATGGAAAAAATTTAAGAAATTCACAAACACAGGTATCTCATTAACCTTAAGTTCCTGTCTAGGCTCTCCAAATGTGACAACTCTCGCCATAACTTTTAAATCTCAAGGAGTAGCTTCCCTTCCATAAGTTGCAAATTGTGAAGGATTATAGCCTTTGTAGACTATAATTTTAGAAAGGTTAGGAATGTGAAAGATCACCGTCTTATAGAAATAGTCAATACTAGTATGGTACACTGATAACCAATCTATTCCCAGTAATGCATCGAATACCAGGAACTCCATCACCCTCAGATCAATTGGGAGTTCATGCTCCCCAATTTTAACTATACATCATTCGCAGATCAGGTTAGGATAAACCTTCTCACTCACTGTTGTGCTCAAAATCTAAAATGTATCGGCTCTAACAGATTTCAATTTCAACTCATCAACCATTGCACCAGTATTAAAAGAAATTGTAGAACCGACATCAATTAAAACATGCATATCTAGACCACAAATGTTCAATATACCTTCCACAAGTCTTCGATTAGCCTCCGGATTTGCCTATGCCACTGCATGAGTCTGCCCTCGTGCAGGTGGTGCTGTACTGCCTACTAATGTGGCCGGTGGCATGGAACACTATCTTACAATATGCCCCATCTACCCACACCTGTACCATATTATCAATGTCCTATATGAAAAACTACTAGCTTGAGAAACCTGCTTCGATCCACTCGATTTCTGTGAAGACTGTGCTCTACTCTTACCCTTACCTTTAGACTAAGATGATGGCAAATGTGGTTTTGCTACTGAAGCCTGAGAAACTGGTAGAATCGATGCACTAATAAAAGTCATTCCCATAGACCCTGATTATGTAACTCTGCCAGCTACACTCCTCTATTACTTCTTTGGCCTAAAAGAACCAAATTCCTGGTCTCTTTGACTTCTAGGATATTGTGGTGCTGGTGGTGGTTTAACTAGTACTTGGATGAGAGGAAACAACAACCTTAATCTCATAGTTCAACCCACCAAAAAATAAATCAATCTTGTTCTCCTTCAGCTCTACCATCTCCGGAGCAAATTCACTCAACTTAGTGAACCTCGTCTCGTATTCCCTAATAGACATCGCTCCTTGTTTTAGCTGAATGAATTCAGTCTTCTTCCCGTTCCTAACTGACTTTAGGAAATACTGCCTATAGAATACGGTTTGAGACTGTGGCCAAGTAGTGACAGTCTTCCCTTCTCTCTCTAGGGAATTCCACCACTTCCTTTCAGAATCAATCAGCAAAGATGTGACAAGCTTAACCTTAAACTAGTCCTCAACATTAATAGCAACGAATCATTGCTCCATCTCCAATATCCAGGTCTCAGCTACCCCTTCCTCCATAGTTCCATCAAATCTCATAATGTCATGTTTCATGAACTTTTTGCAGGTCCTGAGAAATGCGGCCTTCTCAGAACCCTCTGGCACCTTGGCAACTATCTCCGACACCTGAATATGTGGTACTACTAGCTGTACTGGAGCTACTACTGCCTCAGCTCCTCACTCAGCTTTGCTAACCTCGGGATTGGTAGCAGGCTGTGCCTCAGGTCACTGTACTGGTGGTCCTATCTAAGCCATCAACATCGCCATTAGTTTCGTCAGAGACTCCATTAACTCCCACATTTGCTACTTTATTCTAAATTTCCATTAATCCTCTGATTCCCTATTACCCTGAGGTTCAGGCCTCCGTCCCTGATGCGCAATTAGATTCTGTGGTTAAAAGAGAGATAAGATCATTAGGTAACATTTAGAGA
This sequence comes from Stephania cephalantha, assembly GCA_039657325.1. NCBI lineage: Eukaryota > Viridiplantae > Streptophyta > Magnoliopsida > Ranunculales > Menispermaceae > Stephania > Stephania cephalantha. The sequence goes on along the minus strand of CM077574.1, from coordinate 26,415,230 downwards.
ATTTAAGAAAATCACATATATAAAATATATAACAATATGTGTGGCAAATAACATATAATCATGTTTTCATTTTCATTTCCCCATTAAAACATGATAAAAACCGTTTATCAAACCCTAAGCTTATTCATAACTCGAGACAACTCTCAAAGTCTCTAAACTTAAGTTTTAGTACAACATATTATGCTATTATTCATTTTGAAAAGCATTCAAAAGTGAAATTAGGGTCTGAGCCTAATTAAGCTCGGTAACCCAGCCAGACTTAACTAGAGCCAGCAGCCTCTCCGTCAGTACCTTATAAACTTTATATGCATATTTATATCGAATAAACAAATCAAAGTATTACATAACAAAAAATTTAAAACTTTTTCGATATACTTCAATATATGGTAATACAGAGTTTATCAAAACTCAAAACTCTGATTAAAACTTCTCAACCCTGTTTATATATAACAAAATAAGACAAACAGAGTATATAAATACACGAAGGCTCATTACATCGTAGAGAAGACACGAAACTCCTAAATTTTCTCCTTTCCCTTAGCTGAAGTGGCGGATTGCGAACCTGAAATATTAGACTTGGGTGAGAGCTCCAACTTGCTCAGTAAGTAAGGATTCACATTAAACATCAATAATCCATATAGTAATCAAGAATATCATGCAATAACAATATGCACCATAGTAACTAACAAAAATATGGAAACCATATAAATTCAATACATAACGGATGCAAAGAAGTTATCATGGACTATTACATTGTGATCCCCATTTTGTTTATAAAACTAGGGTCAATTACCCATCGACGCCATTAATGCGAGTGCTAGACCAACATATTGGCCGCTATGTATTTAGCCAATCGATTAATGCCCAATGGTTCTATCCGAAACCCTCTAGTGAATATGTAACCCACGCAACCTATAAACTGAGTAGGAGTTACGTATAGACCGAGAGATCAACCCCAAGTCATATACAACTTGGTCTTAGCCCTTACGAGTTACTCTCGTGAATCACATTAAGCACAATTTTTCCATTTATTGAAAACCATCAAAGTGTACATAATCCCCCATTCCAGTCCAACAACTACATGAACTAGATATATTAAGATAGCCAGGTAATATTAATAAATAAGTGAATACATACTTACCTCGATCTAGGTTTTTCGTTGGATTTCCTAATTTTTCGGGTCACTAACTTTTTCCTAGGGATCCAACACCTATCATAGACCATTTGTTATCATTATAGGTGCAATATACTTTATTAAGAACCCATAATACAGTCCCTAAGTCCCCTAGAACCCATCAACTATGTTCTTCACAATTGATGAAGGGTGCGTGCTGCACCCCATACTGTCAAAACAAACGTACATGGTAGCAGACACTGTCCCTCTACTAATTCACCAAAATCATCATTACAGCTATACAAACTCCCAAAATCGATCAATAAGATCCTCAAATGAAGTAATAAACCAAATACAACCATTAAAACACATAATTTACCACGTTTCTAGCATCGCCATCAAATTGAACTTCAACAAACACAAGAATAAATCATACAAAAATATTTCTCTCGGGTTGTTGATTTGATTAAGCTCCTCAATCACGTTCGACTCGACACCCTGGATAACTTCTTCGATTGGAATCAAACCCCTAAACCCTCACCTCTCTCACTGTTGGTCGAAAATGAGTAGATAAAAATGACTTTAGTTTATATATATATGGATTTTCCTCGAGATACACATCGCGCTATCTCGAGACTGATCGAGTGATTGATGCGTTAAAGTGACACTCCTTATAGTGACACGAATCTTAACCCATCAAGCACTTACGATCTGTTTGAGACGATCAAGTGATCCATATAATTCAATTATTCTTTTAAATTTCCAATATATATATATATTTATATTTATATCTAAAAACATATAAATATATAAATATATATATATATATCTCATGTAATCCTTTGCTAATAAGCTCACCGAACGTGCCTACAAGTGTCCTTGAGCGTGCACATTCATGCCACGACCCCCCGTCATACTTGGTGTACCGGTAATTCATTGTTTATTGTGTCTTTTCCATTTTATAGGCTTTTATATAATCTTTTATTGTATCACAACCCATAAAACTTCGTTTAATTATTCAAACAAACACCATACATCATACAAATGCACACACACACTAATCGAGCTATGCCGAGCTTAACCCTGAGCCTAACTTGAGTTAATTAGGATTTGGATTAGTTCTAATTACCAGCTTAAGATAACAGGTCGTTACAAAAAAACATATATTAATTGAAATATTATAAACATGAATACTATAATTAAATCAAACATGCGCATGTATCAATATACATGAATTAAGAACATGTTTTAAAACCAATTCTTGATAACAATTATCACATAACTTTTATGTATATCATATATAGATGAATCAAGATCGTGTTTTCAAACATATATCATATATACATAAGAGAAAACATGCAAACGTTTAATAGAACTGAGACTAAAGCTCTGATACCACTGTTGGGTTTTGGGGTTCATACGTAGCGAAAAATTCAAAATAATTTTGAAAAACCCCAACAGGACCAAAAATTAGTTCTATTAAACAAGATCTACAAAAGTAAACCATACCATAATCAGTGCTTTCCTTCTCTAATTGTTCGTTCTCTAAGATGTTCAAGCACGCATCCTCTATTGAAAATCCACACACGAACGGTGACTACAATTTGGAGTGCTAGCCCCAAAAGTGATAGAAAATGTTTTTATTTCTTTCCTAAAATCTAGAGAACTCAAAAATAGCAAAACGATCTCATTCCGTTTTAGGGTTTCACCCTCTATTTATATGTGTAGACAAGCCTTCACTTAAAATCCTATTTGTAATGAAACTATGGTATTTAGGCAGTTTAAGCAAATTATACATACGCCCTATTAATAAGTTATCATATAACAAATTGTAAGGGCTTTTATGTCATGAATTTTATTATATAAAATTCATTACTCTTGAAAATTTGAAATTGCACAAAGCCATTCTTTGTGTGCGACCCAATAGGTTCATACGATGTTGGCAGTGAACCAAAATCAATTTGGTACATAAGTCATAAGAGGTATGTAGCAAGACATTATGACTACCCAAGTAGCATGAATATCAAAATCGATACAACCTAATGAATAACATATATCATATCATTTTGTCGTGCAATATCCTTTGATTAAACATAAGGCATAGAAAGTCGACGTTAATGTTCTATCGTACTAGTCTCGATCTTTAAGTAAACTAAAAATATCCAAGTGATACTGATCATATAAACTCACAAGGACTTGACCATTACCAGTCTATCATTTTGAAGGATCCACTGGTATCGCTCTCTATATAAGAGGGACAAACTTTATCTTGATTACACAATTTTACATATTATTCACATGGTAATCAATCACAATCTTTATAATCGTCCGATTAAAGACAACATTTAATTGTGTCAAATTACTATGCTCATAATATTGAGGTCTATGGTAATCTTAAGTCGTAGGAGTAAATGATATACCTATCACGAGTAACACCTATGACTCAATCCATGTGGTATTCTCATAGCAGTCGGTCCAGTACCTTATTCCCTAATAAGTACTCATGATCTAGGTTCGTATCCCTATACGAATGATCATCACATGACCATCAATCAAGATTCACACTAGTCTTAATTCATTATAGTTTCTAGTATAGTGATTGACTAGGGACATTTATAATATTTCAACAAATTCCCATGGATTTTAATATAACGTAAAAATGTAATCACTTATAATAGAACAACAAACGAAAACCTCCATTTTATTAACTAAAATTATAAGATAAACAATGTTTGTAAATTAACCTAGGGCACATGGCCCAACAATTAGCTCATAGCATCCTCCATCTAACGCAACAACATTTTCTCCATTTCCAACTCGTAGGATGACTTCTCCTTTCTTTAACTTTCTACTTTTAGTAATGTCCTGCACATTAATATAAATGTGATATCCACATCCGGTATCTAATACCCATGAATGACTAATAGATAAGTTAACTTCAATAACATAAATACCTGAAGCAGTAGTCGCACTACTCTTATTTTTCTTTAGATCTTTAAGATAGAGCTTACAATTTCTGAACAAATGCCTAGGTGCATGATAGAAATGACAATTTCCTTTTTTATCCTTTTCCTTTAAGGATTATGAAATAGAAGCAACCTTAGGCTTAACTTGTTCCATAAGCTTTGTGACATAACGTTGGTAACTTTTGCTTTACCTTTGGCCTTCTTCTTCATAGCCTTTCCTTTTTGAACCATCGACACATTAGCAATGAGTGTCTTGACATTTTGTTCAATAGTTTTAAGCATCAAATGCAACTCTGAGATATAATTGTCCATATTATTCATGTTATAGTTCATCAAAAATTGTGAATAACTATCAGGCAATGAGTTCAGGATTAAATCCGTAGCTAACTCTTGGCTTATGGGAAATCCAAGTTTGTCAAGATGGTATAACCCTTCATTTTAAGAACATGAGGACTAACTGGCGCATCCAGAACCATTTTGCAAGAATAAAGGTTCTTGACTATCTCAAACCTTTCTTTCTTAGCTTGCTGTTGGAACTTTCCTTCAACATCGTAGCCATGTCGTAAGCTTCCATGTGTTCCATGTTCTTTTGGAGTTCAGGAACCATGGTTGCCAACATAATGCATGCAACAACAGTACAGTCATTGCCATGCTTAGTATGTGCATCCTTTATGACTATTAAAGCATTGGCTGGTGGTTCCTCAGGAATAGGATCATCCAGGACTTACAACTTGCGTTCATGCTTAAGAACCATTTTCAAGTTTCAAAACCAGTCAAGAATGTTTGTCCCAGGCAACTTATCATTCTTAAGGATGGATCGCAGTGACAAGGGATTAGTGTGATTGGAAGAGGCCATAGATCTACAATAAAGATTATGCAAAGGTTCATTTTAGTATAGAGGAATAGCTTCCACTAAATTAACAACCCTCCTTAAAAATCTTAGGTTAATTAAGAGACTAAAATCCATATCTCACCTAATTCCAAGATAGCTAAAGCATGAAACTTTGAATTAGGTTATTTAGGTAAGTACGTATAACTGATTACATCATATGTAAATTTTAGTTGTTTTTTACGAGATTATGACATCTTATGTCTTAGCATGTTTTATCTCGTCTTGTGCTTAAAGCCCAAAACCATTTTGATAGCTTTATCAAGTCTGACCATTTCAAACAATAGAGTAACCATTACTCAACTTGCCTCACCAAGATAATATAATACACTCTGCAGAGGCAGACCTATATTGATGTGATCGAACTTGACTTAAAATCTGGAAGAATGATTTTTTATTTGTTTTAGTGATCATAAATTAAACAATATAAATATAATATATTAGATAACGAATTTCAGTTCCAAAAATTGAAAATCGCATAAAATGTCCCTTATTTTAATTCAAAAAATATTAATTAAAATATTTTAATTATCTTGGGCTCACCTTTAACTTAATATATTATCCTAATCCAATAAGAATTTAAGATACTTTGAATCCTTATCCAATTAGAATTCGTTATATATCTCACCAATCTTATAAGATTTGTAATTCTTATTTGATTACAAGTTTATCTCATATCTAATAGGAATATACTAACAGATAACCACAATGAGATATATGATAAAAACCAATTTCGATTCTTATTCATACATAATGAGAAATTGAATCAATAAACGAAATATTAATCATGCATTCAACAACATAATCATATTAAATTAATCATATTAACCTAATTATGTTTTCTATCATGGAGACATACATAATTATTGAACAAAAATGAAATATGTATTCAACACCAGAATCACATTAACCTAAACATGACTTTTACCATGAACATACAAAATTCGCATCGTTTAATATTAAGAATATATGTTAATCGAAATATTCTAAGCATGAATTCTATCATTGAATCAAATCATGCATATATATCAAATATATGAATTAACAATATGCTTTAAAACCAATTCTTGATAACAATTATCACAAAACCTATTTGTACATCATATATACATTAATCGAGATCATGTTTTCACGCATATATCATATAAACATCAGAGAAAACATGCAAACGTTTAATAGAACTTAGCCTAAGGCTCTGATACCACTATTTGGTTTTTGGGGTTCATACGCAGTAGAAAATTCAAAACAAATTTTGAAAAACTCCGACATAATCGAAAAAAGTTCTATTAAACTAGATCTATAAAAGGAAACCATACCTTAATCCATAATTTCCTTCCCTGATTGTTCGATCTCCAAGACGTTTAAGCGCATGTCCTCTATCGAAAATCCACACACGAACGATGACCACAATTTGGAATGATAGCCCCAAGAGAGATTGAAAACTTTTTTGTTTCTCTCAAAATCTAAAAAACTCAAAAATAGTAAAAACAAAATCTTATTTCATTTTAGGGTTTCGACCTCTATTTATATGTATAGAAAAGTTCACTTAAAAAACCTATTTGTAATACAACTACTGTGTTTAGGCAATTCAAACAAATTACACAAAAGCCCCTATTAATAAGTTATCATATAAAAAATCATAAGGGCTTTTATATCGTAAATTTTATCATTTAAAATTAATTACTCTAGACCAATTGAGATTGTGCAACATCATTCTTTGTGTGCGACCCTGTATGTTCATATGGCGTAGGTAGTGAACCAAAACCATTTTGGCATACATGTCATAAGCGGTCTCTAGCAAGACATTTTGACTACCAAAGTAGCATGAATATCAAAATTGATATAACCTAATGAATAACATATATCATATTATTTTATCGTGCGATATCCTTTGATTACACATAAGGCATGGAAAATCACCCTTAATGTTCAATCGTACTAGTCTCGATCTTCAGGTAGAGTGAAAACATCCAAATGACATTTATCATATTAATTCACTTGGACTTGACCATTTAAAAGTTTAATATATTAAGGGATCACATATATCTCACTCTATACGAGAGGGACAAATTTTATCTTGATTACACGCCTTCGCATATTATTCACATGGTAACCAATCATAATTTTTATAATCGTTCGATTAAAGACAACATTTGATTGTGTCAAATTACCATGCTCCTCATATTGAAGTCTTTGATAATGTTAAGTCGAATGACTAAATGATATACCTATTATGAGTAACACATATGACTTAATCCATGTGGTGTTCTCATAACAGGTCAATCTAGCACCTTGTTCCCTAACATGTACTCATGATCTCGATTCGTATCCCTATACGCATGATCATTACATGACCTTCAATCAAGATTCACACTAGTCTTAATCATTATAATTCCCAATATAATGACTGACTAAGGACATTTAGGATATTTCAACAAATACCCATGGATTTGATTATGTGGTAAACATGCAATCACTTATAATAAAACTATCATAGCCTAAATTCATAAATCCTAGTTTAATTCTTTAATCAGGATCATTAACCTGTAACTCGGGACCTGCATCGGGATACGTGTCAAGACCGAGGCAGGTGGCCGAGGTACATGTTAGATTTGTTATGGTATGTGCCTAGTGTATTGTATATGTGTAGGCTATTAAGTCACTTATGCTTGTGTTTAGATGTTGAGACATGAGTAGGGACACGTCTCGAGATGCGTGCTGGCGTGGGACTGGGGTAGAAAGTAATGTGGTAAGCTAACTTAAGTTAATGCAGCATAATTAGTTGAATTTCATATGGCTATTGTAGATGTACATTAAATGTAACCTAAGTTAACAAGTTAAAATATTAGTCAATGATATTCCTTGAAATACGTGTTGGCACATTAATAGACCAATTGAGTTTTAATTGGTGTTAGTTAGAGGAAGTTAATGGAGAGTTAGTGGAAATGTGTCAAGATGTATGACATTAGATTAGTCTCAGGATATGTGTGTACATTAAGATCAATGGCTATTAATCAATCTAAATCATATACATAAGATTGAATAGATCAACTCATGTAAATCATTTCATTTTCATTTTATGAACTTAGAAGTTAAGAAAAGTTAAACAAGAATATCAGAAGAGATTAGCAAGAATTATTTTGAAGGAGTTTTTATGGATTTGGTGTAGGAGTTGATCAACTTGATGGTGTACAACAACTAGGTAATTCTACTTACACTAGTAATTTAGTTTAATTTGATAAACATATGATATAATTGAGATGTGGCTATTGTAATGGTTATGGTATTTGTTTTAGGGTCTTTGGTAGGTTAGAACAAGGATCATAAGATGTTAGAGTTAGCCATATGTAAAGAAAAATCATAATTCAAAATGCAAAATTCTGAGTTTTCATGCACATAGCGTGCTAGACATGCTAGCTAGTCTGCTAACAGCATGTTGCGTGCTAATAAGGTTTACTAGCGTGCTAATGAGGTCACTAGCGCGCTAGAAAGTCACCCAACGCGCTAGGTGCGTTGATAGCACAAAAATCTACGATTTCTAGATTATAACTTAATCACTTTAAATAAGTCCAATATCTTAATTAAAGGTCTAAACACATTTAGAAACATGTCTAATGATATCAGGAATCTAAGGAAGAGTATCGAGGGTTCGGGTACGTGTCTTGAGGTGTCGAGAGGCCGCATTACCTAAGAAATTTGCATGGATTGTAAGTATATTGATTGAGATATTTATTTACATTTCATTCCTATTTTGTTGTTCACTTACAGTCAGTTGGACTGAGTTAGCTATTGTACACTAGATGCCATGACTTGTTTCCTCTCTCATTATATGAGTTGTTATCATGGTATTGATTACCGATTTAATATTTTCATTGACTCCATATCATTTGTGATGTTATTTTTGATTGTTGAGACACTTAGTCAAATAAAATAACATGATATTAGGTCGGTGTTGATGGTGTTGTAAATCTATTTTCCTTTATGCATTAGATATGCAATTACTTTGTTGGATTTCCAAAGCATGTCATTTCTTAGGTTATGAAAGTAGTTCTTGTATCTAGGACCATGATATTATAGAGATGTATGCGGCACACGAGGTCATTAAACATCCGAGGTTGTCAAGATCTCACCACTAACTTGTGCAACATAGGGGTAGGGAGCTAGGGTTATTGACAAGTATGCATCACTTATGAGAGGTACTTATGAGTATTTAGATAGGAGATGGGCATTTGTGAAGATGTGAAGGCATTCATGATATTGTTTACGCCCTAAATAGTAGAATAAGGTTGATTTGATGTAACTCACGGCCGACCGACCCTAGATTATTACTACTTAGTTGAGTGTCAGTTTGATATTGTTTAACTGGAATATCTTATGTCATGATTCTTTTTCAGCATAGTTGCTATTGTTATGCTTTAAGATACTTGTTGTATATTTGGAAATGTAAACAAATGTCTCTCAGTGTTACTTTCTACTAACTTGTACTCAACATCTTTTTTATGATGGTAGGTGCAGATCCATCGAGTAGCAGACCGGACAAGGAGAAGATCGACGACTACCTCTGAGTCAGTGGAGTGTTGTTACATCGACTTTTGTAGGTTTTTGGTTTTATTGTATGACTTATATATATGCCTTTATATAGTTTTGGGATTGTATATGTGGGTTGAGAGATACTACCCTGACCAGACACATGTTGATATACTATCATCGCCAGTTTGTTGTATATATATGTACGCATGTGATCTTTGTTTCCTAGTTTTCCGCATATTTAGAATTTATATTAAAAGCTTTCACTAATTTGTTAAGACTTCCGATGAATAAATTTTAAATTGTAGAACTTTTAATTAACTCTAATTTATTAATTGACATAAGATAAGAATATGCTTATTTGAATTGAAAAGTTAATTGGTAAGGAGAAAGGTTTCAAAAAAAAAAAACTGACTAATTCATTGTTAAGTCCTACGTGATGAGATTAAAGCTTAACGATGAGATTAAGTCGGTCGATGCCCTAATTTGAGAAGGGTCATCATTGTTGGTATCAGAGCCAACTTTAAAACAACAAATTAAACTTTTATAAGACACAAATTTTATTTGTGGAAGCCTGATGAATCTTGCCTAGAAACCATTAGTTAGGAAATGAGTGAAAGTGATGTGGGGATATCTTATATGTACATGTTAGTTTCTATATGTATATATTTGCGTTATGTACGTAGTAGCTGATTCACGTTCGCTATCAAGTTGCAGACATATAGCTGATTCACGGGATAGCGGGGACGCATGTGCTAGTGGCAGCCAGGTTCCTATTCCATTTGCTGATGATTTTCAGAGGTTATCTAATCGAATAGCTGCTCAAGGACAATAATTAGCGGATTACATTGCCATGATGACATCATGTTTGGCTCCACCAGCACACTACTACTACTACTACTACTACTACTACTACTACTACTACTACTACTACTACTACTATACTACTACTACTACTACTACACCTGTTGCTGCTGCTGCTGCTGCTACTACTACTACTACTACTACTACTACTCCCACATTATCAACACCAGCCACTCCAATAGTACTAACTGTATCAGTAGTGACAACACTAGCTATAGAGACAATCGATACATCGTCTTCCACTCTTACATCTACTAGCTCGACAATAGAGGTTTAGTTAGTGAAAGGTTTCATCAGACTGAAAGCCAGTTTATTTTGATGGTCAACGAGACTTTAAGAAGATTGAGAAGTGGGTATTGTCTCAGGAGAAGCTGTATAGAGTTTTGAGGATTGAGGACAGACTTCGGGTTGAGATTTTGCCATATACACTGCAGAGAGATGCTGATGTTTGGTGGCGCGTGATGATAGCTTCTGATGGTGATTTTGAGTCTTAGGATGCATTCAAAAAAAGTTTTATCAGCTATACATCCCACCTATAGTTATGAAGAGGTTGAGGAAGGAGTTCATGAACTTGAAACAAGGAGTTAATGAGTCGGTGATGAGCGATAGAGACAGATACGACCATCTGAGATAGTTTGCAGGGGATCTAGTGAGAGATGATTATGTGGATGTATATCATTTCAGAGATGGACTAAGGCCAATATAGGGTTTTATGTAATCAATTTAGGTGTCAGGACTTTAGGTAAGATCTATGAGTGTGCACTTTATCACGAGACCTACCATTTCAACAGAGTTGCCGATGGGACACCGTTAGGACCAGCGTTGACACCTCATCAGATTGTAGAGTTTGAAAGGAAGAGACAGAGGGGCAAGGGACAGAGGAGATGGGAGAGAGGTTCTCAGGGATCAGGGATAGTCACATTAGTTGTACCTTATATATCATCTCCTACTCCGTTACAGAGTATAGTTAGTAGACCTCCCTTACCACCACCAGTTAGACCTGCGTTGCTAGCTTCTACTACTTTGCCAACTTTTTCAATACCATCAGCGCCACATCAGTAGTAGCAGGGTGTTAGAGGTCAAGGCAGAGGTAGATGTAGAGGTCGAGATGGTTCCCGACATGCATAAAGTTATGCACAAGCCCATAATGACACATAGAGTCAGTGTAGGCCATTACTTGCTATATGTGTGGTCGGGTTAGGCATTTGATTAGAGATTTTCCACAGACGACAGCGGTCTTGCGATCACAGAGTCGAGAGGGAGTACACATGTTAGCAAAGCCTGATGTCGAAGCCACACGAGGAATCATTGAGGACAATTTCTATTTGTGGTAGAGATTTATATGTTTGTTTGATTCGGGTTCTACAATATCTTTCATTTCTGGTTGCACGATAGGCATCTTAGGGTTGATCCCAGTTAGAGTTAATGTACATTTAAGTTTGAGTATCGTAGTCAGGATTAGGGTTTACCCTAATTGTCTTGTTCATGGATGTCCACTAAAGATAGGCGGGGTAAAACTAACTGCAGACTTTAGGGTTCACAAGTTCTTAGACATTGACGCATTGTTAGGGATATATTGGCTAGCAGCGTATCACGCTCATATCTACTATTTCAATAAGACAGTGATATTTGAAATTCCAGGGCATCCAATGTTCACATCTAGTGGAAGTACACCGAGAGCCGTGGGCACTAGAGGTTAACTTGCGGCTTGTGGAGAGGTGGAGACTCTGGTATCGTTATACACATTAGCAGAGAGTCAAGGACCCAGACTTGAGGAGACTCCGATTGTGTGCGAGTTTCCTGACGTGTTCTCGGAGGGCTTACTTGGATTACCACCACAGAGAGAGATATATTTTATTATAAAGTTGATACTAGGCACCAAACCTATTTTTATACCACCGTACCACATGGCTCCGAGAGAGTTGGAGGAGTTGAGGATTCAACTTCAGGACTTGGGATAGAAGGGGTTTATTTTACTCCTATGTTGCCATGGGGAGCACTTGTCATGTTTGTGAAAAAGAAGGATGCTTCTTTGAGGCTGTGTATTGACTACAGACAGTTGAACAAGGTCACATTCAAAAACAAGTATCCATTACCATGGATTATCGATGTTTGATCAGCTTATAGGATCACAATTTTTCTTCAAGATAGACTTGAAATTAGGGTATCATCAGCTTATGACAGGGATGAGGATAGTCCAAGACACCGTTCAACACGAGATATGGACATTGTCAGTTTATAGTCTTGCCGTTTGGTTTAACCAATGCTCTTGCCATGTTTATGGATTTAATGCATCTTGTGATAAGACTGTTTCTTGACTGCTTCGTGATAGTTTTCATCGATGATATATTGATATATTTAAGAACTCGAGAGGATCACGAGCAACACCTCAGGGAGACGTTGCAGACTTTGAGGGAGCACAAATTCTACGCCAAGTTTAGGTAGTATGAGTTTTGGCTGTCAGAGGTCAAGTTTTTGGGGCATGTTGTTGGAGTAGCAGGTATTGCTGTGGATCCAGCTAAGATTCAAGCTATTATGGATTGGCTAGCATCGACGCCAGTTACTGAGATCATGAGCTTTTTTAGGTTGGCAGGATATTACCGTAGATTAGTGAAGGATTTCTTGAAGATCACTTTACCGATTACAAGATTGACCCAAAAAGATGTCATATTTGATTGGTCTGAGGAATGTGAGGAGGCATTTACTCAGCTAAAGAGGTTGTTGACTAGTGCACCAGTGTTAGTATTATTAGAGGCTGGAGAGGGATTCCAGGTATACACATATACTTCTCATATAGGTATGGGCTATGTGTTGATGCAGGACTGAGGCATGATGCCTTATGCATTTAGACAGCTAAAAATACATGAGAATAATTATCCCACTCATGACTTAGAGTTGGTAGCGGTGTTGTTTGCTCTAAAGATATGGAGACATCATATGTACGGAGAGAGGTTCACACTTTACACTGATAATAAAAGTATGAAATATTTTTTCACACATAAAAAGCTGAACATGAGATATCGCAGATGGTTGGAGTTTCCGAATGACTGCTACTTTTCTCTAGAGTATCACCTAGGAAAAGCTAACGTAGTTGCTGAGGCGCTGAGTACGATACCTACTGGAGATGTTGAAGTTGTTAGATGCCATATGACGCATGATTATGATTACTCAAGGCACCGACGATGATGAGTCAGTCAAATATTCTTACCAAAACTCAGGTGATGATTTGTGCACAGATGAGGCTATAGATAATGTCTACATAGAGAGTCTAAGAGGGTCAGAGAGTCCATATCTTATACTCGAGATTTAGTGAGTTAAACCAGAATACTGATTGTACTGACTGGACAAAGACAACAGATTAGTGCTTAAGATTCAGAGGTAGATTATGGATACCTTAAGTAGCAGAGCTGAGAGATGAGATTCTTCAGGATTCACACCATTCCTGGTTTACCGTTCATCCACGCAGGACCAAGATGTACCATGACTTGAGGAGACATATTTGGTGGCCTAAGATGAAAGTGGACATATCAGAGTTCATCAAGAACTATGGGATTTGCTAGGAAGTGAAGGTTGAGCATCGTATATCTAAACGATTATTGCAGCAGCTTCCTATTCCACGATGGTGGAAAGAAACAACTATAGAATTTGTCAGGGGATTGCCGAGGACTGCCCATCAACACGATTCTATCTAGATAATTGTGGACAGATTGATGAAATCCACCCATTTCTTACCAGTTGTAGTTCACTACATATTTGACCAATGAGCATATTGTTAGAGAGAGAGATTATCATGTTGCATGGGGTACAATTGACTATCACATCAGATAGAGATGCTATGTATATGTCTAGGATGTGGCGGAGTATGCAAGATTAGTATGGTACGCGCTTACAGTTCAACATAACATTTCACCCTGAGACGGATTGTCAGACTTAGAGGTTGATTCAGGTTCTTGTGGATATGCTTAGGGCTTGTGTATTAAAGTTTGATGGATCTTGAGAGGAGTATTTACCATTATGTAAGTTTCCATACAACAGTTATAAGGCTAACATTGAGATGGCACCATTTGATACTTTATATAGCAGACCGTGTTGCTCGTCATCTTGTTTGGCGGAGCCAAATGATTAGGAGTTGGTAGGGTCTGAAATTATTGTTGATCACACGGAGAAGGTACGACAGATTCGCTAGAGGCTTAAAGGGGCTTAGGAGAGGCAGAAGAAGTATGCAGTCATGTATCGCAACGATCTCACATATACCGAGAGAGCCTTTGTGTATTTGAAGGTTTCTCTTCAGAAGGTTCTTCACAAATTTGGTTGAAGAGCGAGTTAGCACTGAGACTTATCGAGACTTTCAATATCAAGAGATGTGTCAGGACGGTTGCTTATGACCTTGAGTTACCACCACAGATGTCGAGGATTCATCTAGTATTTCATATCTCTATGCTTCGACTAGCTAAGTTGAAGGCAGGTGTGAGACCAATGGTTGACTTGAGTCAGATTGACCTGAGTGAGGATGTAACTTATGAGGAATAACCAGTACAGATCTTAGATCGAAAGGTTTAGCAGTTGAGAGGAAAGTCTATCTCGAAATTGTTAGTCAAACGGCAGTTTCACGGTGACTCAGAGCTCACTGGGGAGTGGGAAGACTATATGAGAGATAGGTTTCCGTACCTTTTCGAGTTAGGTATAACTTTCATTTATGTTTAACTTCAAGGACAAAATTTCCATTTGTTGGGAAGACTTATCACGACCCAAATTCTTAAATCATAGTCTAATTCTTTAATCAGGATCATTGACTTGTGACGTGTGACCTACATCGAGATACGTGACAGGACCGAGGTAGGTGGCCAAGGTACATGTTAGATTTGTTGTGGTGTATGCCTAGTCTATTGTATATGTGTAGGCATTAAGTCACTCCTACTTGTGTTTAGGTGTTGAGACGTGAGTAAAGACTCGCCTCGAGATGCATGTCGAAGTGGGATCGGGGTAGAGAGTGATGCGGTAAGATAACTTAAGTTAATGTAGCTTAATTAGTTGAATCTCATATGGCTATTGTAGATGTACATTAAATGTGACTTAAGTTAACAAGTTAAAATATTAGTCATTGATAATTTTTAAGATATGTGTTGGCACATCAAGAGACCAATTGAGTTTTAATTGGTGTTAGTTAGAGGAAGTTAGTGGAGAGTTAGTGGAACTGTGTCAAGATGTAGGCCATTAGATTAGTCTCAGGATACGTGTGTACATTAAGATCAATGGCTATTAATCAATCTTAACTACGTATAAGATTGAATAAATTAACTCATGCAAATCATTTTATTCTCATTCCATAAACTTAGAATTTAAGAAAATTTGGAGAAGAAAATCAGAGGAGATCAGCAAGAATTATTGTGAAGGAGTTTTTGTGGATTTGGTGTAGGAGTTGATCAAGTAGATGGTGTAGAACAACTAGGTAATTCTACTTACACTAGTAATTTAGTTTAATTTGATAAATTTATGATGTTATTGGGATGTGGCTGTTGTAATGGTTATGATAGTAGTTTTGGGGTATTTGGTAGGTTAGAACAAGGATCCTAAGACGTTAGAGTTAGCCATGTATGGAGAAAACTCGAATTCAAAGTGCAGAATCCTGAGGTTTCCTACACATAGCGCTGTAGATGTGTATTTAGCATGCTACCTGCGTGTAGCGCGCTAGTAGGGTTGACTAGCGCGCTGGACATGTCACCCAGACGCTTGGTGCTTTGACAACAAAAAAATCTACAATTTCCTAATTATAACTTAAACACTTTAAACAAGTCCAATACCCTACTTAAAGGTCTAAACACATTTAAAAACATGTTTAATGATATTAGAAACCTAAGGAAGAGTCTCAAAGGTTCAAGTACGCGTTTTAAGGTGTAAGGAGGCCGAATTAGCTAGGGAATTTGTGTGGATTGTAAGTAAACTGATTGAGATATTTATTTACATTTCATTCCTATTTTGTTGTTCATTTACGAACAGTTGGACTGAGTTAGTTGTATTACTCTAGATGTCATGACTTGTTTCCTCTCTCATTATATGAGTTGTTATCATGGTATTGATTGTTGATTTAATAGTTTCATTGACTCCATGTCATGAGCTATGTCATTTTTTACTGTTGAGAGACTTAGTCAAATGAAATAGCATGCTATTAGGTAGGTGTTGATGGTATTGTAAATCTATTTTCCTTTATGCATTAGATATACAATTACTTTGGTGGATTCCCAAACCATGTCATTTCTTGGGTTATGAAAGTAGTTCTTGTATCTCGGATCATGATATGATAGAGATGTGCGCGACACACAAGATCACTGGACTGTCGGTCGTCAGGATCTCACCACTAACTTGTGTCGCACACGAGGTATGGGACCTGGGTTGTTGACAAATATACAACACTTATGAGGGGTACTTATGCTTATTTAAATAGGAGATGGGCGTTTGTGAGCATGTGAAGGCATTTATGATATCTTTTACGCCCTAAATAGTGGAATAAGGTTGATGTGATATAACTCATGGGCGACCGGCCTTAGATCATTACTACTTAGCCGAATGTTAGTTTCATATTGTTTAACTGGAGTATCTTATAACATAATTCTTTTTCAACATAAATTCTATTGTCATGCTTTCAGATACTTGTTATATATTTGTTAATGTGGAAAAATGTCTCTCAATGTTACTTTCTACTTTCCTGTACTCATCGTTTTTTTATGACGGTGGGTGCATATCCATCGATTAGCAGATCAGGCAAGGAGAAGATCGGTGACTACTTCTAAGCCAGTGGAGTGCGGCTACATTGGATTTTGTAGGTTTTTGGTTTTATTGTATGACTTATAAAAGTCTTTATATATTTTTGGGGTTGTATATGTTGGTTGAGAGATATTAACCTGACCAGACACATGTCGATATACTATCATCACCATTTTGTTGTGTATATATATGCATATGATCATTGTTTCCTGGTTTTCCACATATTTAGAATTTATATTAAAAACTTCCGCTAATTTGTTTAGACTTCTGCTAAATAAACTTTAAATTGTATAACTTTTAATTAACTCTGATTTATTAATTGACATAGGATACGAAGATGCTTATTTGAAAAGTTAATTGGTAATGAGAAAGGTTTTGGAAAAAGGCAGATTAATTCGTCGTTAAGCCCTATGTAGCGAGATTAGGGCTTAACGACGGGATTAGGCCGGGCGATGCCCTAATTTGTGAAGGGGTCGTCATAAAAATACCTAACGAAAACCTTTATTTTATTAATAGAAATTATAAGATAAAAAATGTTTATAGATTGATTTAGGGCACATGCCCTAACAGTTGAAGCTTTAACATGGTGTTCGTGTGTTTCAGAGAACGTTGGTAGTTTTTTCAATTTTTGGTGAAATTTAGGTATTTTTTCAAGGTTTAATTCAATATCAAACTGAAGATAAATATGAAAGAAAAAGAAAAATTGGTAAATTAGCTAGAGGGGCAGTTTGCGTACAAAGGAATGGATAATTTTAATAAGGGTTATTTAGTCATTTGACTAATCCAAGTTAACAAAACTGTAAAACGAAAAGATTTTGTTTCAATCTGTTGTAAACTAAGTTGTAAGTCAACTAGAGACTTAAGCATGGAAGGTATAAACTAAGAACTACTAGAAGAGCAAGTAGAGAAGGGGAACAAGAGAGAAGAGAGTTATAGAGAATGTAGAGATTATATTCCAACATTAGTGTGCGTTTACAAGAGAATGAGCCCCTTTTATAGGGCCTTGATCATGATGATCATATGTACTTTGAACAAAGATTACAAGCTACACTTAGTGTCCAAGGTAAATAAAAAAGTACATAAAGTGGAACAAGTAAGATATAAAGTATAAGTAATTACATAGTTGATGTTACATATACATGTGATGAAGAGTCATCCAAATTATTTGCAACACTCCCCCTTAGATGACACTTATTATGATAATATGCCTCGTCAAAACCTCTACTAGAAAACCATGTGGGAAAAAAACTCAGTAAAGGAAAAGAGTATAATATTCTCGTCAATCTTGCTTTGTAGTATAATATTGTTGATTGCCTCATTAAAAATCTTGCTAGGAAAACCCAGTGGAACAAAACCATAGCTAAGGAAAACAGTGCAACACATTGATATACTTAAGAGAATATATATGCCTCATGAAAACCTCTACTAGAAAAATCCTGTAGGAAAAAAATCTAGTATAAGAGAAAGAGTACATTAATTGCTCTCATAAATTTTTATATGGAGTATAATAATGTTAAAATTGCCTCATTAAAGACCTTGCTAGAAAAATCAAGTGGAATAAAACTATAGCTAAGGGGAAAAATAGTGCCAGTTAATCCTTTGAAGGAAAGTACCGACGGTTTTGGGTGGTTGATTAATAGTTTCATCATGCTAGCCCAGCAATTGTGGTGGCAATGTACTAATCAATAACTCATTTTGATTCTCCCCCTTATGTTGACGTGAGTGGAATATCTTATTATTTTGCAACAAACCTTTGCAAACTCAAATTTTCCTTTTTGAGTAAAATAAATTATATGATGGACAACTATTTTACTTGGAAAATACATGATTTCCAAATCAAGGCTAAATCTTATTTTTTTCAAGATCTTCCATATTGACTTCATTTTTCAAGTATTCGAATGATACAAGGATGTAGTCGAGATTTCTCACAATATTTGAGTCATCAACATATGATGATATTACAATGAAGACATGGATAATATATATTATTTACATATTGTTCTCAAATTAAATAATCATAGAGGTTTTGGTACCTACGTTCATTTGATTAAATTGTTTAAGTCTAATTGGCTTTATTGTTGGGTTTTTCGGGTTCATACGCAGTGAAAAATTCAAAACAAGTTTTGAAAAACCCCAATAGATCAAAAATAAGTTCCATTAAACTAGATCTACAAAAGTAAACCATATCTTAATCCGTAATTTCCTTCTTTGATTGTTGGATTTTCAAGATGTTCAAGTACGCGTCCTCTATCAAAAATCCACACACGAACGATGACCACAATTTGGGGTGCTAGACCCAAGAGAGATAGAAAACATTTTTTTTCTCTCTCCCACAATCCAGAGAACTCGAAAATAGTAAAAATAAAAATCTTATTTCGTTTTAGAGTTTCACCATCTATTTATATGTGTAGATAAGCTTTCACTTAAAATCATATTTGTAATACAACTATTGTATTTAGATAGTTTAAGCAAATTACGCATACGCCCCTATTAATAAGTTATCATATAACAAATCATAAGGGCTTTTATGTCATGAATTTTATCATATAAGATTTATTACTTTGAACCAATTGAAATTGTGCGAAGCCATTATTTGTGTGCGACCTAATAGGTTCATGCGACGTTGGCAGTGAACCAAAACCATTTGGTACACAAGTCATAAACGGTCTCTAGCAAGGCATTATGACTCCCCAAGTAGCATGAATATCAAAATTGATGCAACCTAATGAATAACATATATCAAATCCTTTTGTTGTGCGATATCCTTTGATTAAACATAAGGCATAGAAAGACACCCTTAATGTTCAATCGTACTAGTCTCAATCTTTAGGTAAATTGAAAACATCTAAGTGACGTTGATCATATCAATTCACATGGACTTGGCCATTATCAGTCTATCATATCAAGAGATCCACTGAAATCTCTCTTTATATAAGAGCGACAAATTCTATCTTGATTACACACCTTCACATATTATTCACATGGTAACCAATCACAATCTTTATAATCATCCGGTTAAAGACAAAGTTTGATTATGTCAAATTAACATGCTCCTAATATTGAAGTCAATGGTAATCTCAAGTCGAATAACTAAATGATATACCTATAATGGGTAACACCTATGACTTAATCCATGTGGTGTTCTCATAGTTGGTCGGTCCAGTACCTTATTCCTTAACAAGTACTCATGATCTCGATTCATATCCCTATACGCATGATCATCACATGACCATCAATCAAGATTCCACTAGTCTTAGTTCATTATAGTTCATAGTATAATGATCCACTAGGGACATTTAAGATATTTCAACAAATACCCAAAGATCTTACTATAAGGCAATCATGCAATCACTTATAATAAAACAACAAATGAAATCTTCAATTTTATTAACTATAATTATAAGATAAAACAATGTTTCTAGATTGACATAGGGCACATTCCCCAACATCTTTCACTTGCACTAGGGCCAATCATTCATGTATCCAATACCTAATGACCTAACATGACCATCATGTTTCGCTCGTGGAAGAGCCTTTGCCAAAGGATCTGCAACATTGTCTTCTGTAGGAACTCTACAAATCTTCATGTCACCTATCTCAATTATTTCTCGAATGAGATGAAAACATCAATGTATATGTTTAGATCTATGGTGTGATCTTGGTTCCTTAGCCTATGTTATGGCCCCGTTATTGTCACAATACAAGCAAACGGGGTTAGCAATACTCGAAACACACCAAGTTTAGAGATGAACTTTTTTATCCAAACTTCCTCCTTAACTGCATCAGACGTTGTAATATACTCAGCTTCTATTGTAGAATTTGCCACATATTTTTACTTCAAAATTTTCTAGATCACTGCGCCTCCATTCAAAGTAAACACATATCCAGACTACGATTTGAAATCATCTATATCAGTTTGAAAACTTGCATCTGAGTAACCATTTATAACAAGATCGTCTTTCAAACTTCCATAGACCAAGAATACTTCTTTAGTCCTTCTCAAGTACTTAAGAATGTCTTTTACTACTATCCAGTGACTCTCACTGAGATCAGACTGATATCTGCTTGTTGCGCTCAAAGCATATGAGACATCAGGTCGGGTGCATAACATGACATACATGATAAATCTAATAGCTGATGCATATGGAATCATATTCATGCGCTCTCGCTCATCATTAGTCTTCGAACGTTGAGTCTTGCTGAGACTTATACCATGAGACATTGACAACGAACCTTTTTAAGAGTCTTGAATATTGAACCTATTCAGTACCTTGTCAATGTAAGTACTTTGACTTAGACTGATCAACCTTTTAATCTATCCCTATAGATCCTAATCCTAAGGATGTAAGCTACATCTCCAAAGTCCTTCATTGAGAAACACTTCCCCAACCAAGACTTGACACTCTGCATGGTTGGGATGTCATTTTCAATGAGTAATATATCATCATCATACAGTACCAGGAAAACAACCACCCTCCCATTGACCTTCTTGTATACACAAGGCCCATCTTCATTTTTAATGAAACCAAATTCCTTAATTGCTTCATCAAAACGAAGATTCCAACTCCGAGAAGCTCGCTTTAACCCATAAATAGATTTTTGAAGCTTTCACATCTTCCTAGAATTCTCAGGATGAACATACCCTTCATGTTGTATCATATACATGTCCTCAAGTAACTTTCTATTTAGAAAAGTTGTTTTGACATTCATTTGCCATATCTCATAGTCGAAATATGCGGCTATGACAATTAAAATTCTAATGGATTTAAGCATGACTACAAGAGATAAAGTCTTTTCATAATCAACACCTTGAGTATGTTTGAAACATTTACCTTAATTTGTGATTTCCTTCTCTGATTATTCGATCTCTAAGAAGTTCAAGGGCGCGTCCTCTATCGGAAATCCGTACACGAACAGTGACTACAATTTGGAGTGCTAGTCCCAAAAAAGATTGAAAATGATTTTCTTTCTTTCCCAAAGTCCTGAGAACTCAAAAGTGGTAAAAATGATAATCATATTTCGTTTTAAGGTTTCAATCTCTATTTATATGTGTAGATAAGCCCTCACTTAAAATCTTATTCATAATACAACTATTGTATTTAAGCAGTTTAAGCAAATTACACATACGCCACTATTAATAAGTTATCATATAACAAATCGTAAGAGATTTTCTGTCATGAATTTTATCATATAAAAGTCATTACTCTGGACCAATTGAAATTGCGCAAAGTCATTCTTTGTGTGCGACCCATTAGGTTGCGACGTTGGCAGTGAACCAAAACAATTTTGGTACATAAGTCATAAGCAGTCTCTACCAAGCCATTGTGACTACCCAAGTAGCATGAATATCAAAATCGATACAACCTAATGAATAACATATATCGTATCATTTTGTCGTGCAATATCCTCTGATTAAACATAAGGCATGAAAAGTCACCCTTAATGTCCAATCATACTAGTCTCAATCTTTAGTTAAACTGAAAACATTCAAGTGACATTGATCATATCAATTCATATGGACTTGGCCATTATCAGTCTATCAAATCAAGGGATCCATTAATATCTCTCTCTATACGATAGTGACAAATTCTATCTTGATTACATAACTTCACATATTATTCACATAGTAACCAATCAAAATCTTTATAATCGTTTGGTTAAAAACAACGTTTGATGGTGTCAAACTACCATGATCCTAATATTGAATTTTATGGTAATCTCAAGTCAAAGGACTAAATGATATAACTATCATGTGTAACACCTATGACTTAATCCATGTAGTGTTCTCATAGCAGGTCAGCCGAGTACCTTATTCCCTAACAAGTACTCATGATCATGATTCGTATCTTTATACGTATGATCATCCCATAAACATCAATCAGATTCACCCTAGTCTTAATTTATTATAGTTCCTAGTATAATGACCGGCTAGGGACATTTAAGATATTTCAACAAATACCTATGGATCTTACTATAAGGTAAACATGCATTCACTTACAATAAAATAGCAAATGAAAACCTCAACTTTATTAACTAAAATTATAAGATGAATGATGTTTGTAGATTGACATAGGGCACATGCCCCAACAATATAAACATAAGATGACGCCAACATCTTTGTCATACTTGCTGCAAATACATTTATCAGCATCATTGACTTTGAACCCAAATGATTGCACAATTGTGCCAAACTTGTCATGCCATTGCATAAGAGCTTGCTTCAAGCCTTAGAGAGATTTCACCAATTTGCAAACTTTCTTCTCTTGACCTGGTATAACAAAACCTTTTGGTTGTACCATATATATTTATTCCTCTAGATCACCATTTAGAAAAGCCATTTTCACATCTATTTGATGAATAACTTAATGATGAATAGAAGCAAGAAATATCAACACCTGAATTGATGTTATTCTTGCAATCGGTGCGTATGTATCAAAATAGTCAATACCATGTTTTTTGTCTATAACCCTTTGCTACTAGACGCACCTTGAACTTGTTTATAGTTCCATCGGCATTTAATTTCCTTTTGAATACCCATTTGCACCCAATTGCCTTTGATCTCGGTGGAAGATAAAAAAGTAACCAAGTTTGATTCGATAAAATCGAATTCATCTCATCATTAATCGTTTCTTTCTAAAATGTAGCATCCTTTGAAGAAACTGCTTGTTGAAATGAAATAGAATCATCATCAACATTAAGGACAAATTTTGTTTGTTCCTTAATTTCACATCTATTTCCTTCAACCAAGTAAGTTATAAAATCTGGGCCAAAGATTTATCAATCTTTTGCCTTTTACATCTCCATGCTTCAACGTTCTCACAATCATTAGTACGAGGACTCTCTTGTTTATTAGAAGAATTTGAATGAAAATCTTCTAGATTCCCATGACTTTGTTCATTAGAAGAGTTTTGATACAACTACTCTAGATTCCCGAAATTCAGATGCAAAAGTATGTCACTTGTTTTATTTAAATGTTCAAAGAATTATACATCTATATATTCAACTATATCATTAGTTTCCAAATTCAATAATCTATGTCACACTATTCTTTGAATAACCAATAAAAACACATTTATAAGTTCTATTTCTCAATTTAGGCCTCTTTGGATCCAGTTTCCATATATAAACTAAACAACCCCAAACTTTAAGTCTCTTAAAATTAGGTTGTCAGGGGTGACATTAGTGTTCTTTAATAGAACCCTATTTAAAATAAAACAAGCTGAAAGAATGGATTTCCCCCCATAAGTTCAAAGGTAAGTTAGAACTTAGTATCGTGGAATTAACCATCTCTACTAAAGTTATATTCTTCCTTTCCACTACATCGTTTTGTGTTCATTTGAAGGAACTGTAGAAATTAATTCAGTAAAATATTTATATTTCAAAGAAGGATCAGTTATTTGTTCACCAATGGAAAAAATAAGCTTTTCATGAGCAGTTAAAACATTTATTTCAGTTTCAGATGAAGATGTATTAAGCATATTATTTGTACAATGACAAATATCAGAATCAGAAGAAGAGTCAGACTCATAATGATGATGAATATTATGAACCTTTTGTTTATAATTCTTTAGATGACATTTATTGGCATAATGCCCTGGCTTACCACAAGTAAAACATACATTCTTCTTTTTAGAAGATGAAGGAGAATTCTTCTGATAAGATGAGAAAATTTATTAGATTTTCGCTTTGGGCGAGCTTTAGATCGAGAATAAAATTGGTTTGTAGAATGTCATTTAACACGTTGAGATCTAGCTTTTGCTAGAGGAGTAATATCTAATGTATGACCAAAATCATAACAAAAGTTACCAAGATCTCTTTTTAAGGGATTCTTTTCTTTCTGTAATTGTCGCTTAATTCGCATATCATTACAGATAGAAATGGCACATGTTTGAACATATTGAGTAACATCTCCATAAGATAAGTTATTCCAATTCATGGAACCATTATTTTGGTCTTTGATGTATTTTTTGACTTTAGCAGCAAAGAATGGAGGTAAACCGGCAATGAACCTTTCTTTCCAGAAATTTGTATCATGTTGCTCGGTTAGAAGATAAAGCTTAGAAAAGAAGGTATCTTTATACCATCTATAATCATTAAGAGTACGACATCTTAAGTTTTGCAGTTGATCACTAATTTTTTCATTAAGTGAATCAAGCTGTCCAACAAAATACCAAATGATATTTGCCATTAAGGCATCAACACCATTAGGTTGAGGTTTCCCTTGGGAATCAAGAATACGCTCATTATGCGTATCTCGAAGAACAGATCCAACAATGTTACAACGAGTTTCATTATTGAATACGTATTGCCACCAACCATAAAGTTGTCCGGTAAAGCCAGAGGCAATTGCTATAGCAATTTGTTCTTCTGGATGTTTATAAATGGAACAAGCTTTTGCATAGACTTGCATTTTTAGAATAACATCGATATTCAGATAAACCATCTATATTCCAATTATAAATGGTAGATCCATCATATTTTTTATTTTGAGGAATCTTCTATTCGAGAATAAGATCAGCTAGGAGATGGTCTAGTGTAAAATTGCTTTTGCATAGGATAACGATTTTTATAAGATGATTTATTTCGCATAATGCGATTGACCGAAATATGATCAGATGAAGAGTTATCATAATAAGCTGAAATAGAGGAATTGCTTTCATAGATTCTGAAGAAAAATCATTTATTTGATCAAGATTAGCAATGACGGGACCTTTATCCTTTTGTTTAGTAGAAGTAGGGGTTGAACTTTGACCAGTCAGACTAGTAGTACTAGATGATTTTGCAATGGTTAGCTGAGCTAATTGAGCTGTTAATTTATCCATAAAGGCATCAGAATAGTGTGGTGTTTTTGAAAAAGATGTTAAAGGTACTTGAGTGGAAGATGAAGGAAAAAAGAATTTTTTAATGACAGGAGCTGCTAAAGAGGCAGATGTACTAGGAGTAGAAATTTTTTGTGATTTAGAAATAACGGAAGATGTTAGAGTTGATAAGTATAAATTTGTATAATTATTTTGCTCAATGAGATGAGAAATATCTTGTTTGGTTACGACGCCATAATCATTGAAAGTCGATTTAAAAGGAGAGGCTTTAATATCATCTCGCACTTTAACAGGAGCTAAAGGTGGATGAGGTTGATCAAACTTAGTACCAGTGGTACTTTCCCAAATTGTATTTATATGAATAGAAAGTTTAGGACAAGATTGAAATAACCAGTCAAAGAAAAATATATTCACTTGATTAGTTTTGACATAGTCAAAATATTTTTCACGGAATATTGCTTGTTTTTGAAAAGGAATTAGTTTACAAAATATAGGTTTGAAAGGATGAGTTAAAAACTCTTGTTTTAATGAATCATAATCCATTTGAAATTCAGGAGGTGTTTCTTCTTCAACGATAGAAACAACATTTATGTGATATTCAGCAAAATCATTTATACTAACATTATCATCTTGTGTTGAAGATGCATAAACAGGATAGGCAACACCAATACTAACATTATCATCTGTGTTGAGGAGCATAAACGGGCAGGAGGAGGAGGAGGAGCTTCATCAGAACTAGTTGAAGGTTGAGAAGTAGCATAACGCTTTGACTGAGAGGAAAATGATGTGGTAGTAGAGGTTGATGTAGATGCTCGAGGAGCAAAGATAATATCAACTTTACCATCATCATGAGTTATGATTTGATTAATTTTTTGAGACACTTGTCTCTTTTGACATTCTTCAACATTTGTATCTTTGATGGTCCATTGATGTGGAATAGATACATCCTTCCAATTTATTAATTGAGTACGATCAACTGTATTATTTTTTATATTGGTAAGGAAAAGGGTAGATGTTCCAGTATGCAAATTTGTATATGCAACATCAGGAACAATAGAATGCATTAATTTATAATAAATACGATAAACAACCGCAACATTAGAAATTATGCCTTTCATTTGAAAGCCTTGAGTATAGATACCTAAGACGGCAACTTCATGAGCTAATTCATCATGTAGACTGAAAGAGAAATTAGGAAAATAATTGAAGTAAATGGGTCCTTCAGCAAGGCTACCTTCAATCATTCCTAATAATGAATCTTCAAATTTTTGATGACGTTTATCTCTTACAGAGACTAATGCAGAAGTATTAAGTCCTAGAGTAACTAGAGGCTTAATAGCAACTTGAATTAGGCCAATATGCATGAATTTATGAGTTTCTTTATATTTTTGAAATTTTTCAGGAGAGATGAGATGAATCTCTTGACCTTCATCATTGATGGATATTGTATCTTCTTCTAATTTGATTATAAAATCTTGAGATTTAGAAAAAGATCCTTGATTATAAATAGAAGTAGGTTTAACTACAGGAAGATTCCAATTTCGAAGAGATTGATCTATATTAGAATAAGAAATTTCAGAAATATTTTTAAGATCTAGTTTAGATACTTTTTTAGTAGTAGGAGGTTTGCCAAAAGATTCGGATGTAGATCCATGTTCAAATTTTATCGGTGTAGGTTGAAAAGATAGAACTCGGGCTAATTTTTTACGAAGGTTGCTCATAGCTAAGCAAATAGGTTAACAAACACTTGGTCAACGGTTTACTGCTCGACTTACACTCTCTTTCTGCGAGACTTACAACGCGACTAGGAAAGCGATGAAAACCAGCGATGCAAAACCACGAATAACAAAAGAAAAACTTAGGCACGAGTGAAATCTAGAAAACCAGCAACGATAGAATAAACAAAGAAAACATAGCAATCATATGGCAAAGCAATAAGAAGTATAAGTGTAATGATAGTAATACTTACAGCTTTTTGATGATCTGTGGCTCTGATACCAATTGAACGACCAGCTACAAACTTAAAACAAACTGGATAATGCTTGAATCGATGGAGAGGGTTATGAATGAGGGGAATTAACTTATTGTCACAAGTATGAAAAGAAAGGTAGTAGAAAGGAACATCTGCTAGATAATAAAAGGACTCTATGATTATTTTATAGATGGAGATCACAAGAACACAAGAACACAATAGTACATAAGAACACAAGACAAGAACAAACACTCTGAGACTTGCTTACTAAAACTCAATCTAACTTCGAATGCCTAGAACTGAACACTAGACTTCTTAATTATAGAAGCATAAAGACGCACTACCTATGCAAGGGTAGTCCTACAAGATGACCTTTCAAAAAAAGGAAAGGTTAAAGTAGACACAGTACATGACTCTTCGAAAAAGTAAAAGTTATGAACAATACTTGACTCTTCAGAAAAGCAAAAGCTAATGTACAGTACTGATTCTTCGGGAAAGTAAAAGGCTACACTGTAGCTGCTTTATGAAAAGGTGAGAAAGATTCTCATTGTCGAGAAAGGCTAGCAATTAATGCTAATAGCAATAATGCTAGGAAACATGTGCTTGAAAAGAAGATTGGCATGGGCCAGTAGGCTGGACAAGTCCAGGAAGCATGGGCTTGAACAAGTCATATGGCAGGGGCCTGATTAAGATGATAGTACAAACAGTAATGGGAAATTGTAGGAGAGTGAAGAAATTCCCAAAGTGACGAATGCACATAGTCAGGAAATCTCAAAATTGCTGGATAATGGATGTAAATTTGTATAGTGGGTTTACCCAATAGATACCACAAGGCAAGGAGGAGATGAATATCTTCTGTTGTCCATAAGAAACTTACATTACAAGGGAAGAGATTCAAAGAGAATCGTGAAGAAGGAGAATTCCACACAATTTCAACTCCGTTCGAGAATAATTCATTATAAATAACATCAACCAAGGGTTGTTGAATATCAGGGGCTAAGATAGCTTGAGCAAATTCTGAATTGCTAGTCATAATTCTGTATCTGTAAGTTCATAAATTTTATGAACTCCTTGGAACAATATATACTCACCACCTCTATCGGATCTTAGAGCCTTAATTTTCTTGTTATGTTGATTTTCAACTTTCGATTTGAAAACAAATTTTTTTTTCATAAAACTAATCTTTGCTTTTCGAAAGATAAACATATGAATATTTTGAATAAAAGTAAGAAAATATTTGTTTCCTACTAAAGTAACATGACTTTTCAAATCACATATGTCACTATGTATTAAATCAAAAATTTTGAAAGATCTTTAAACTGATTTGTGTGATTGTGTTATGATCTTTGTTTGTGCACATATCTTACACTTAGTATCATGATCAATCTTAAAATCAGTAATTACGCCTGCGTTATGCATATTTCTAATGCAAAAAAACTAACATGGCCTAAGCTACCATGCCACAATGAACATGAATCAACAATAGAAGAATATAAGTCAACAATATAAGAAGAATAATTCGCTATTATTGCATTCAACTTAAACATACTATTATATGAGTACCGCTTACCAATAGGAACACCTCCCTTGGAAACGTCTCTTATTAAGGAGGTTATCGGATACAAGATTTTTACAAATTTCGAGTACATAATAAACATTAATCAAATGAAAATCTTTTCCCGAAGTGAGCTTGATGTCCATTGTTCCTTTGCCAACCACCTTGGTGCAATTATTGTTCACCATGCGCACTTCTTCACTAGTATCAAGATCTTCGTATGTCTTAAAAAGACCACGGTCCTTGCAAATGTGTATGGTTGCGCCTGTATCTAGCACCACCCAACTTTATTTGCAACTGAAATGACTTGGCAAACTATTGCTATGAGTTCCATGTCCATATGCTCTATATTGTGACTTTCCATGAACACTTCCTTATATTCATGAATTTCTTATTGGAACGATAATCTCATGCATAGTGTCCTGATTTGTTACAATAGTAGCACTTCTCTTTCTTGCTTGAAGTGTTTTTATTGGCAAATCCCTTGAATTTTGAATTATTCTTGGCCTTAAATTTCTTGGAATGGTGAGATTCTACTAAATTTTCCCTTGAACTGGATTCAAAGTTCAAGTCATCTGCAACCCTCTCTCTTTTGAGAATTTTCCTCAATTCAAAGATGACGTTGGAGGGATTCAAGAGTATAAATCTTCTCCTCATTAATAAGTTTCTTCTTACAATTATTTCAATTTGTAGGCAACTAAAAAATAATTGCACCCACTTAAAATTCCTCTTCAATAGAGATTCCAGCCGTTTTAAGATCACCAGCAATCTTTTGCAAGTCATGAACTTGAGTAAATAGAGACTTGTCGCTAGTCATCTTAAAATTAGATATTTCGAAATTAAGACATTACGATTGCTAGACTCCTCAATTCAATATTTAGTGTCCAGCGCAGTCCACAACTCCTTTGCCGACTCAATGGTTCAATTCGTTGCATAGACATTATCGGATAGTGCATTAAAAATATAGCCCCGATAAATATAGTCATCCACTTTTCTCACGACACATCAATCCACTACTTCATTTGAGTCATCCGGAGTTGGTTCAGGGAGGGTCTCAAGCACATCATCAAGGATGTACGCCAACTTGAGAGATGTGAGAAAGAACATCACTTTTTCTTGCCACCGAGTGAAATTATCGTCTTCGAGCCTTTCAAGCCGAATCAAATCAGGGTTTATGATTTCAATAGAATGAGGAACGAATCCACCACTAGAATTGAGTTTGGAGGAAAATAAAGAACCACCATTCCTATTCATTTGCGTAATTCTGTTCGAAGTCGAAGAAGCCATTGATGAAGATGATCTTGTCTAAAAAGTGTTGGAACAAATATCTTTGGAAAAAAAATACAAGTTGAGAATTAAAGAACCAAACAAAACTTAAGGCGCGTAATCGCTCTCTTTTAAACAAGATTTCTCCATATCGGTCGAAATCGGGTATACAGAATGGGATTAATTGAAACTTGCCTTCAGAATATAATCAAGTCTCAAATGGTTGTTCGATGATGTGTGTGTAACACAACTTTGGCCATTATCACTGTTTGAAGAACTTTGAGAGAATGATGTTATGAACAAGAACGCACTTTGATTCAAAATCCTTGTGTGTTTCGATGTGTTTCACATGTGTTTAATACATACTAGAGCCCTTTAATTTATAAAAACTTAGGGACTTAGTGTCTATCCACCAAGAGGTGAATTTTAGGGCAAATAGGTACCAGAAACGGACAAAAAATGGACCAAATAACACCTAAAAATGTATCTTTTCATTCTAGGCGCTAAGACGCCGACCCACCACCTAATCCCCAAAACCAGGGAGCTTCTGGTGTTGGCACTGAGGCTGGCATTTAAGCGCTATCACTAGAACCTTTTTTTTATTTTCAATAGTTAGTTCATCTATAACTAGCATAAAAAATATGGGCTTAAAATCGATCCTTAATGTAGCCCTATCATAATAGGAAATTCTTTTATAGTTCTTTCAAATGTCTTTATACTCGTTACTACTCCCTCATATTGTGAAGATTCAACCTACTGAGGATGACCTATGAACACAAGAGAATCATAAGAACACTATCTCACCAGATTAAATAATGGTTTTCATTAACTTCACGAGCATGTTTTACCGAGTATATATATATGCACAATTGAACATCCAAATATCTAACTAAAGTTGTTACAGTTGAGTTAGTTTAAACTAGAGTAAAGTTAACTATGGTTAAGTATAAAATTAACCATAGTCAGTACACACTAACCATGAACTACTTGGAAATCACTATCTCTAACATTCCCCCTCAAAGTAAACCTAGTTGAACAAACAAGGTTTACTTAGCTAAATAGAAAAGAGAAACGAGGACCAGAGAGAATTTTAGTGAACAAATCAGTAGACAAATGAAGAGAAGGAACATTAGGTAGATCAAAGACACCAACAGCCAACTTCTTTTGGATAGAATGAGCATAAATTTCAACATGCTTAGTGCGAGCATGAAATATAGGATTAAAAGCGAGAGCCTTGGCACTAGTACTATCACACCACATAAATAGACAAGAAACACTACAAATACCTAGTTCAGATAGTAAAGAAGTAGTCCATAATATATTAGAAAAACCATGAGCTAAAGCTCTATATTCAGCCTCAATGGAAGAACGAGCGATAACAGATTGCTTTTTGGAGGACCAAAAGACAAGGTTGCCACCCAAAAATAAACAAGAACCACTAGTAAACCTCTTGTCAGCATAGTCTTCAGCCCAATCTACATCAGTAAATGTTTCAATGGTAAGAGAAGAAGAAGGTTTGAAACACAAACCACAATCTAAATTCTCTTTGAGATATCGTAGGACTCTATTGCAAGCCAACCAGTGAAGATAAGTAGGTTTTTTAAGAAATTGACTGAGTTTGTTTACTATAAAACTTATTTTTAGTCTAGAGTAGGTGAGGTATTGCAAAGCTCCAATAGTACTCCTCTACAATGTAGGATCAAAGAAAGGTCTCCCATCAAATAATGACAACTTCTGACCAACTGAGAAGGGTGTGGCGGTAAGTTTGGAGTTCTGCAGTCCAATTATATGAAGTAAGTCGAAAAGATATTTGTGCTGAGTAATATAGATCCCTGAAGAATCCCCGAAGACTTCAAAACCTAGAAAATAATCAACTTGTCTAAGGTTCTTAGGAGAAAAACATGAACCTAACCAAGTAATCAACTGAGTAACTTGATTAGGATCAGAAACAGTGACAAGAATATCATCAACATACACCAGCAACATTAAAAGAGAGCCATTGGACCTTTTGTAAAATAAAGAAACATTAGATAAAGAATTAAACAAACCCCATCCAATTAAGGCACTCTTAACTTTAGAAAATCAGGCTATGGGAGCTTGCTTAAGATTATATAGAGCTTTATTCAATTTGCAGACATGATTAGGGAAAGATTTGTTAACAAACCCTTATGGTTATACCATGTACACTTCTTCAGTAAGATCACCATTGAGAAAGGCATTATTGACATCAACTTGATGCACATGCCAGTTATAAGTAACTGCAAATATAAAAAAAATCCGAATAGAAAAAGGCTTTACAACTGGAGAGAAGGTGTCAAATTAGTCCAATCTAGGAGTCTGATGAAAACCCTTAGCAACAAGACGTGCTTTGTATATTTATAGAGTACCAGTAAGAGTAGTTTTAACTTTGACAACCCATTTACAACCAACTAGATTCATGAAAAGAAATCGTGGAACTAGAATCCAAATATGATTTTTATCTAAAGCTAAAATTTCATCAATCGTGGCATTATAGCAGTTCTGATCCTGAAGAGTCACTTGAACAGACTTGGGCTCCAATTGAGTAACTAACGCATGTGGAGAAGTTGTAATTAAAGCTTTACGCTTGAAGATCCCAATTTTGCTTATAATAATCATAGGATGATTACTAAGAGGAGGTACAGTAGGAGAAGGCTGAGCAACATCTGGAGAAGCAACAGAAGGAACACCAGAGTAAGGAGAAAACTTAGTAAAAGCTAAAGTTGGTGGTGAAAATGTTATTGAATTAGATGGTACTGAAACAGGAGAAGCATTCAGAGATGGTGCTGAGGATGATGAAGAAGAGAACCTCTGTGGTGAATATGTGGTAAGATCAATATCTTAGCTGAAATAAGTGATGAAATAAAAGAACTAGGTAACAACAACTGAAAAGGAAATTCAATTTCGTTGAAAACATCTCTTGAGATATATATTTTTCTAGAAGGATGAAGGCAACGATACTAATGATGTCTCGGACTATAACTAATAAATTCACACTTGGCTAATTGAAAATTGAACTTTTGAGCAAAATAGGTTGTGAGACTAAGGAGACATGAGCAGCCAAACACCTTAAAGAACTAGTAATTATGAGATTTCTTGAAACATATAAAATATGGAGACTAAAAGTAAAGGACAAAAGAGGGTAAGCTATTGATGATGAACACTGAAGTAATAAAGGCTTCTTCCCAGTAGGTAAGTGCCATGTAAGAAAGAGCAAGTAAAGTTAATCCCATTTCAACTATTGTTCTATATTTCCTCTCAGGCACTCCATTTTGTTCATGTGTATAGCGACAAGAGTAATGATGAGTGATCCTGAGATTGTGACAAATAGGATTCAATAGGTTTAAACTCAATGCCCATATCAGACTGAAAACTTTTCAGTTTGGTGCCTAAATAAAGTTCTACAGATTTGTGAAAATGAAAAAGAAGCTTCAAAGGCATCTGACTTAAACTTCAAGGGGTAAACCCATGTAAATCTACTAAAAGCATCAACAAACAGAATGTAGTAACGAGAGCCATTTGTAGAAAGCATTGGTGCAGGCCCCCAAAGATCAGAGTAAACCAACTCCAAAGGACTTGTAGCAGTAATGGCAGAAGTGGTAAAAGGCCAGAGTAAACCAACCCCAATTTATACAATTTCTCAATTTTACAAGAGTCACAAAAAGGCAAAGTAGCTTTAGAAACATGGGTATTGCAAAAGTGTAAAACTTTTTAAAATATCATAATAGAAGGGTGTCCAAGTCTAGCATGCCGTTAGTTGTGTTTTCAACGGTAGCTATCAAATTGGAAATGACAGTCTTATTACAAGGAAGAAACTCAGATAATTGAGTAGTAGGATTCAAAGAAGAACCACTTATTGAAGTATCATAGAAGATGGTTGTTGTTGTCTAAGAAAATAGTAAAATCCATCTCTAAGCTTGCCCTGAAGCAAAATTTTCCTCGTAGCCTTATCCTTAACAAAAGAGTCGCAAGTGAACTCAACAATCACATCATTGTCTTAATATAATTTTGAAATGCTAACCAAATTTTTAGCAAGACTAGGAACATGAAGAACATGCTTCAGAGCCAAATTATGAGAAGAACAATCGCTAGAAGGTAGAACATTATGACCAATTGATGAAATTGAAAGCTTATCACCATTACCAACAATAACATTTTGTGTACCTGTATAATCAGTTTTATGTGACATAAAGGAGGGATCTGTTGGGTTTTGGGGTTCATACGAAGTGAAAAATCCAAAACAAATTTTGAAAAACCCCAATAGGATCGAAAATAAGTTCTATTAAACTAGATCTACAAAGGTTAACCTTACCCTAATCCGTGATTTTCTTCTCTGATTGTTTGATCTCCAAGTCGTTCAAGCGCCCGTCATTTATCGAAAACCCACACACGAACGGTGACCATAATTTGGATTGTTATCCCTAAGAGAGATTGAAAATATTTATTTTCTCTCATAAAATCCAGAGAACGCGAAATTTGCAAAAACGAAAATCTTATTTCGTTTTAAGGTTTCAACCTCTATTTATATGTGTTGATAAGCCCTACTTAAAATCTTGTTCGTAAAAAGATTTAAATTCCCCTAAAAAGTTATTAATTTAAATTCTCCTAGATTAGCTTTAGAAAATCGACATCGCCAGAAATTCCTAATTCCCCTAATCTCGATAGCCAAGACGTCCGCCACTAACTACTTACCTAATTAATGCATAACCCCGCCAATCGGATTGGCTGACACGTGTGGGCTGCCCATTGGTGGAGTTTTTATTGAGGCGCTGACGTCGCGCATTCGGATTGGCTGGTGGCAGCTGGAGTGACGTGTCGGGGCATGGAGGACGCAACACGTGTCACGTTGGAACAGCTGGTTGAGGAATCGCACAAATCGTGCGAAAATGTTGGCATTTGTGCATAACAGCATCTCAAGGAAACGAATGGCTGCTCAGACGAATCGAGAATTGTTGGGACGGGTTGTGTTGGTCGAGCAGACGTGGCAGCGTCTCATTGGCAAAAATCTGCTGGTGACAAGCTGTGGACGAGTATGACTCTGCTACGTGGCGCATGGGTGAGGGAAAATGATGGTTTGTGAGGACGAGTTAGACTTGCTGGAAGACATGTGGACAAGCTCGTTTAATGAAAACATGACACCTGGCGCTTCTGGTCACTACTCCACCAACTGCGCAATACGTAACTCAAGGCAAATCTTTCGGCACCTGATCACTGCATGTAAATACTCCATTTTGAGTATTTTCCTCCCTGAATTCAACCGCGCACTTCGTTTTACCTGAAAACGACCAATAAATATAATTAAATATATATTTTAGAAACTTTATATATTAAATACATTAAAATAAACTACTAAAAACCTATAAATACCGACTTATCAAATACCCCCAAACTTAAGACTTTATACGTCCCGAGCAAAGGTGTAGATGACAACACAAATTAAACTAAACTCCTAATATAGTAATGCACTAACCTAACTAATCATATACCTGACTCAAAAATCATGGAGTTCTTTGATTTACATAGTCGCCAAATTAACAAGCCACTCAAGAAATTTCTAAGTTATGATATGTCAACACTCGCAACCCAAACACAATTAAGATCATACTTTAAAGACATAGACTCGGTCAAGACATAAGCCATCAACTATTCCCGAGTTTTCTTGGTCTATACATTCAAGCACGCAAGTTTAAAATCTCACTTAATCTAGTGAAAACACTCGAACTAAATCTTTTATTTGAGGATTTTTTACAACTTCCGCCTTTATTATTATTTTATTCTCTATTTTCTTCTTCACGATTTTTTTTTTCAAGTAATACGGTCCCTACTTCATTTCCTGTGAACCGCTTTTCTCATTTTTTCCCACCACAAGTTTCCCTACTCTTTTTCCTATGAAAACCTATGAGACTCTCTATACTAAGAAAACTCATGTTAGCCCTTCTCACTTTCACTATGATCAAACAAATTCCCCAAACGTGGTTAAAATATTATCACTTGCACAATCTTGACTGTATACTCCCTTTTGTTATCTAATACAAAGCTTAACCATCAACTAAGTCCTTAATCATGAAATCATTAAAATGCTGAGCTACGGCTTGATTGAGTGTTTCTCCGACTTTTCCCTAAGTTTCAAGTAAAAAAGGCAACCGCAATGTACTCATCCACAACCAAAGGCATGAAACAAAATTTTGGGTGACTCTAAACAATAAAAAATAAAAAACTATATTAAATACATGCATGAAAGTGTATCAACTACTAATGAAATTAAAAAGAGATATGAAGGGACAAGAAATGAAAGAAATGGAAGAAATGATGTAAAACACCACCATTACCATCCAACAACCGCATATAACCGCATAAAAAATTAAACAATCTCATCTATGGTCTTTCACAAAAGAATCCATCTAAATCAATCCACAAATCCTAAAGTACCCCCAAACTTATTCCAAACATTGTCCTCAATATTCAAAACAAGTCAAGGAATCCATGCAACAAGAAAAGATAGTGGTGAAAAAGAACGTGGATAAATAGATAAAAAGATGATATAAATGCATGCATAACAAAAGTCTCTAAAAACTAGTGAATGCACAAAATCTATCATGTCTAGGTGACTAAGAAAACTATGAAAGAGCAATCATAACAAGAGCAAGAACTTGTAAACATAGGAGTTAACTAAAAAGATTCCTATCAAGTCTTGAGAGCTCGAAGTCTTTCAACTAAAGGTGAAATCAATAAGATGATGGAATGAAGTCTAGTGTTTGGGTCTACTCAAAGACCCGCCACTAATGCGGCGACTTAAGTTGGGTATGAACCAACCAAGTCTTAAAACACTTAAAATCCTATAAACATGTTAATTCCAAAAAAAAAAAGCTCACGTTATGCTAAAAAAATATAATCCATAGTCAAACCTGATAAAACTCAAGGGGTGCTCCAATTTATTAAAATAAATAAATAAATAATAAAATAAATAATAATAAAAATAAAAATACCAAAGAAAGAAAACCAATCCTTGGCAACGATGCCAAAAATTAACGCGCGCTGAACGCGTCAATAAAATAAAGTTTTTAAACCAACTATTTTGTAGAATAGTGGCAAAAGGTCGATCCCACAGAGATTGGTAGTCTTTCTAAGGTTAAAAACAATAAAAAGGGAAATTTGGGGTTTTAAAATAAATTAATTTAACTAACTAAACTAAAATAAACTAAATAAATAAAAGAATGAAAATAACTTTCAAAACATTTAATGGGTACCTAGGTCTTTGGTTCCACAAGTTAGAATCAAGATTCAATGGCACATCATGGTCTTCAATCATTCCCAAAAAGTTATTAATTTAAATTCTCCTAGATTAGCTATAGAAAATCGACATCTGCAAAAAAATTTTAATTCCCCTAATCTCGATAGCCAGGACATATGCCACTAACTACTTACCTAATTAATGCATAACCCTAAATATCCGTCAATCTGGTTTAACACACTAACCACAATAATAAGGATCCGTAGGAATACTAATCCTAGATAATTGAATCGCATCCGCTTCCGAATTAACTTAGATTCAATTGTTCCACACTCAATAACCGAAAGATTTTTATGGCAAACGGGTGAGTGTTCGTCACTTTATTGGTCCAAAAGTACAATTACGGATACAATCGGTCCAGATAACTATAGATACTCCACCTAAAAGCATGCACTGGCCAGATACATACCCTAAATCTAAACCATATTCATTAAAATTAACAACGATGAAATAGGAGAAATTAAATCAAATTAAATAATAAATATCATAGATCTCACAAGTTATGCCATGAATCAATGATCCCGACTTGTTTCCCCTCCGACCTAGGCAATGATTTATTTAGCCGGACATGGTGTCGAGAGTCTCTGGCATACAAAAATTTAAAAATCAATCTCCTAATAATACATAAGTTCATAATATATAAAACTACAAAAAATTGGTCACAGGAGGTGAGAGAAACTAATTTTGCTTGGTTGGTCTCGTAACAAGTGCGCCGAGGAGGATCCAAGAACTGTTAGGCATTCAATTTAGAAGTCATGACACGTGTCGACTACCCATTGGTGGAGTTTTTGTTGAGGTGATGACGTGGCACATTCGGATTGGCTGGTTACAGCTGGAGTGACGTGTTGGGGCATGGAGGACGCAACATGTGTCATGCTGGAATAGCACGTTAAGGAACCGCACAAATCGTGCGAAAATGTTGGCGTCTGTGCATAACCGCATCTCGAGGAAAACGATTGGCTGCTGAGAGGAATCGAGAATATCCGACAGCGAGGTAACAATGTTAGACAACCATATTCGTGCTTTTTAGAACTGTTGAGTTGTGTATAACTGTGAAAATGATGATTTGTTTGTCAACGTAGGGTTTGGTAATTTCTTCAAATCCGAACTTGCCTCCACTATATAATGGAGGATTGTACCGCTCTTGGGCGAGAGAGTTCGTACTTGAGGTAATTTTGCAAATTTGTTGTGTATTTGTTGCGGTTATCCGAAGTTTCTGTCTGGGTGCGCGATTGTTTCGGCCTCGCAGGACCGAGAGGTATTGTAATGTATCGGTCGTAGAGGACCGATTGGTATACGTCTCTCACGGAACGGTAAAATCGAGAGTATTCAAGAACTCTCGGTCGTTCGTGAGCGAGACTGTGAAGCAAGTTGCTTGACTTTGCTACCGATAACCGCTTTTTTTGGATGTTATTGTGATTGTGCTTTGTACATTTCCGTTGTTTATAATGTTACACTGTTTGTATTGCAGGTAATGCCGTTTTCTGCCCTATTTCCAGACTACACGGACACGTTTACACCTTGTAGGCCATTCCCAACTAGAGAAGCAGCAGTTTCATGGCTTCAAATGATAGGCCGTGAGAACATGTTCGTGCTAGTGACAAAGCACTCTGACGCCGGGGGCATTAAGCGCAGGGGAAGGGTGAAAATTGCCTGTGAGAGGTCAGGGACTTATAGGGGAATGTCACAAAGAGTTGGGATAGGTAAAGCAGCAAAAATTGCTTTGAAACCAAGAAATGAGACTGAAGAAGAGGAAACGTCGAGGACTCAAACTGGTACCAAGAAATGCGGATGCCCTTTCCTTATCAACGTAAAGGAAAATGCTGACTCGTTGTGGTATATCACTGTTATATGTGGGAGGCACAATCACGAGCCCGCAAAAAACTTGGACGGCCATTCTTTTGCCGGGAGATTGGATAAGGCGGAGCAGGAAGTTGTAGTGCAAATGACAAAGGGGAATGTGAAGCCAAGAGACATCCTAAATACGTTGAAGCAAAGAGACATTAGTAACGTATCGACAATGAGGACTATATATAATGCAAGACAAAAAGCCCGAAATGAGGAGGCGGGTGGGAGGACTCAAATGCAACAACCGTTGCACATATTGGAGAAGAATAAGTGGTCTGTCATGGCATAGGAAGGATCCCGTTATGAATGTTGTAACGGAGTTATTTTGGTCACATCCCGACTCAATAAAGTTGGTCGTGTGTTTTCCATCGGTTATTTTGTTGGATTGCACGTACAAGACAAATAGGTACCGAATGCCTTTGTTGGAGATTGTTGGCATCACTTGTACGCACTTGACGTTCTCCGTTGGGTTCGCATTCTTATCATCGGAGAATCATGGGCATTATGTTTGGACACTTGAGAAGTTGAGATCCATATTGGATGGGCGGCCTAAGCTCGACGTGTTTGTTACCGATAGGGACTTAACCCTTATTAGTGCCATAGAAGAAGTTTTTCCGTCCTCGTCTCACCTCCTTTGCTCTTGGTACATCAACAAAGTAGTATTGTCCAAGACTAAGAAGATGTTTGGGAAGAACGATGGTTTTGCGCGTTTTATGGATAGGTGGACGAGCGTGATGTATGCCGACTCGGAGGTCTTATTCGAAGTTAGGGCGAATGACATGCGTTGTGAGTTTGGGCATGTAAAGGGTCTTACGGAGTACTTGGACAACACATGGTTAAAGAACTACAAGGAGAAATTTGTCTCGGCTTGGACAAATAGACTTATGCACTTTGGGGAAACGACAACGCAGAGGGTGGAGTCTGCGCATTCTACTCTGAAGGTACACCTTGGGAACAGTCAGGCCAATTTTGAGACCCTATGGCATGTGGTTGATGGACTCCTTAGAATCCAACACAACAATATCAAGGCATCGTTTGAGCTAAGTTTGAATGTCGTCCAACATGAGTACGTTGCTGAGTTGTATCGACGATTGCGCGGTTATGTCTCTCAACGGGCGCTTAGGCTAATTAGAGATGAATTGACACGTGGAGAGGATGTTGGTCACGATTCCACTCGTTGTGGTTGCGCGATACGCACCACACATGGCCTTCCTTGTGCACATGAGCTGAACCATCATATATTTGCTGGGTCGCTCATCCCTCTCGAGGACATTCATGTTTACTGGCGAAAGTTGAGTATGATACCTGAGAGTCCGGTGGACTCGTCTGGGTACAACGTGCACGATGAGATTGAAAGGGTGTTGGAAAAGTTCCATGCTTGTAGTAATGAGGACGATCGACTCAGGATTATTCAACAGCTCAGGGAGATTAGTCGACCTTCGTCTACACCAGGTGTTGTGCCGCCGGCAAAAATTAAGACAAAAGGGAGGACACCGGGGTCTTCGAAGAGAAAACACGATGGTGACGATTCTTCAACGAGACGGTTGCCGAGCGGATTTGAGTACGTGCTATCGACTCAGAGGCCTCCGGTTCTAGGCAGAAGAAAAGTAAAGTTGTTCCTAAAATGCGTCGTTGCAGTCGTCGCACGCAAAGTGCAACTAACATGGCTTACGGTCATTGCGTAGAACCGGATTGGTTGCTACATGTTGAGGGGATCATCGATGTGCTTGCCGATGGGAATTGTGGATATAGGTGTGTTGCGTCTGGGCTTGGACTACCCGATCTCGACGGGTGGAGGATCGTCCGTAGAAGGATGTACGATGAGATTATCGGGCATGAAAACCTATGGCGCGAAGTGCTAGGCTCGGGTTACGAGAGTGTCAAGATTGCGGTGCATTGCCGAGAGAATCAAGTTGGTGCAACTTTCCAAGAATGGTTGACCCTTCCAGACATGGGATTGTTGGTAGCCACTGCGCTCAATGTGGTTCTCGTCAACCTTTCGCGTGGGAGTACCTGCACATTTCTACCTCTACGTAGTTCTCCACCATCCACCGGGCACAACAGACATGTCATTGCCATGATTAATGACAGGAATATACATTGGCTTAGGGTAAGTGATGTGAATTTGGTTGAATTGTTTTTTTGTTTCCCGACAATATGGTCATGTCATACTGTTCAAATTGACAGGTGTTGCTAAGCACGAATGCACCATTGCCATCCTTATACCCGTCATGGGTACGGTATGTTCAGGATATTGCGAAAGGTTGGCGAGATAGATTCGTATTCCGAGCCATCGCGCCCATTGCAACTTTACTTGATGCCACCATATCCGTTGTAGATTTAAGTACA
Organism: Stephania cephalantha; assembly: GCA_039657325.1. Taxonomy (NCBI): domain Eukaryota; kingdom Viridiplantae; phylum Streptophyta; class Magnoliopsida; order Ranunculales; family Menispermaceae; genus Stephania; species Stephania cephalantha. The sequence continues at coordinate 26,372,990 of CM077574.1, read as the reverse complement.
CCGTAGTGTTACAACTAATACCTCTAAATTTGGGCGGTTGTACATGTAGTTATTTTCAAAGTTAGCTTTCAACTTGCGTGGATATAGAATGAATGAATTTACCCTATCGACTCGGGTATTGTTGTGCAGTTACATTCGTTTCGGTCATGCGTTAAAGTTATTTGTATTTGCGGTTGAACTGAGTTCTTGGAACATTCGTTTCGGTCATGGATGACCGAGACGAATGGTTGACACTTCGACGTACGCCCCGAGACTTGACGCCAAAGCTCCGACACGCAATACCGATAACGCCACCTATGGTCTCCGCGGATAAGTACCGAAAATTATAGATGGGTGTCGGCCCCCTTGTGACCGAGATATCGATGGATACAAACACAAATGCCAACCAAAAAAAATGGGCACTTTGAAACATTATAAACTGTCATTTAAAAATGTCATAAAAATGTATTCAACAGCAACGGAACACATCAACCATTTAAAAATGTCATAAAAATGTAGTACAAATGTCTATCCCTCCGATATCTACCGATCATTGCTTGGGTTTTTTCATATTCTTCCTTCGATACTCCTTCCCATGCATTCTCTTCTGCGGCCCAAGATCGGCCTCGGCGAGCCGAGTGTGGCTGGGTTGGGGTGACGAAGTGCTACCATGCTTTGCGAGTGCCTCGGGCCTTGTTCGGTAGGTCCGGTTGTCGTGGTTGTGCCGGTTGCGGTCGCGAGAAATGTACTCGTGGGGGTGGGACCGAAAGTCCTTCCCGAAAGGAGGTTGACCATGTCGATCGAGTGGTCCTCGCCGAGTCAAACGTAGACATCTCTCGGGGAGGTCCATCCATCGCAACGCCGCGTCCAACGCCGCCTATTACGCCGATGAAAAATATCGGTTATCTTGTCAAATACTCAACATTTCGGAATTACTTATAAATGCATAATACGTATAACCAATCGAATACCTCAAGTAGCTCGTTATCTGCGATGGTTGAGGACACCATTACAAGGTCCTCAAAGCTCGGATTCGTGATAACAGGATGAGACACTTTGACGAACCAAGGAGGTACTGGGTGTAGCCAAAAACTCAAATACTGCCTTCTCGCCCCGAACTTCAGGAGCCAACACATGGTTCCTCCATCGCTCCCAATTGTCTTGTTCGAACCCGTACTTGACGGAGTACTTGTTCGCAAATGGGCCTCTGTGTGCTTCCAATGGACGGTACGGAGGATCTGGTATAGACTGCACATGGCCAAACCGTCTCGCATCCTCTCCGGTGGTAGGGCTCCACGACATCCATGTACTTGATCTTCCCACTTGTAAAGGCCATCGCTTGCACAACGCCATTTTCCCTTAATTTAACATATGGGTCCCAAGTGACCTAAACATAATTCAATAACAAGTGTGTGTAAAATAAATTACCAAACAAAATCATTCATCGAGGACATGGATAAGCAATTTCTACCTCACTTGGGCGCATCCTATCCAAGGTTCTCCTAATGGCCCCGAGCTTGTCAACATTCGCAACCGTCTCGTGCTTTTGAATCCATCCGGAGACACCAGGGTGCACGTAGTCCACGTACTTCGCATTGGGCGTGGCTGCACCAAGTTTGAAATGGTCGTACACCCATCCCCGCAAATACGTACAATGTTAGTTAGTCCACAATTGCAAGTTGGCCTCATTGAAAAACAGAATGATAATTAATTCTATTTTGTAACAAACCTCAAGCAATGTCGATAGCCAAAGAATCTCGAGACACTAGCACTCTCGTTGCGGACCCCAAGTGTCGATACAAGTAGGCCAACGCAGCCGCTCCCCATGCGTAGTTCCCAACGTCGTCCAAGTCCTCAAGTAGCTTAAGCAGCGCGATAGACACCCGAGACCCACTCTTATCGGCAAAAAGAGTGCACGACAACAAGTACAGCAGGTACGCTCGAGCCGTGCATTCCACAGGAGGATAATTTATGGGTCTTGAACCAGCTTTGGGGCACCATCGACTCTTCAACCAATGTTTGCGCACTGTGAGCCCCTTGCTGATATTCACCTCCTCCTCGGCCTCCTCTACGCTAACCCCAAGTAGGTTCGAAACCATCTTGATAGCGTCCGAGCGAGATTCCTCCGTGTACCTGGCAAAGTTCTCCACTTCAACAACTTTGCCCGTCACAGGGATCTTCAGGAGGAAGCTGACATCCTCTAATGAGATAGACATTTCACCAAAAGGTAGGTGAAATGTGTTCGTCTCCGCCTGCCACCGCTCCACAAATGCAGAGATTAGCTCCTTGTTGGCCTTCCGGTAAGAGCAGTCTATCAGCGTATTCAACCCCGAACGCCGAATAATCCTCTCGAAGTCCCGCCGTGTCCGGGTGACACGATCAGTAAATCCCATTCCGCTATTTGAGCTCCGTGATTGATACACTTAAGAGCGGCCCGCTCCTGCAAATGTAAAAACATCTCGTCATTATGTGAAGACCATGAGTGTTAAGTTTATCATTTCAATGAAATTGAAGTTACCTCATTCCTCCATATCGATAGAGCCACATGATCCTTGAAGCTCTTCAGCAACGCCCCGTCTATAGGACCACCGGGGAATGGAGCACGCGCTTCAACACCCACTTCCGGCTCTCCTTCATCATGGCCAGCTCCACCTCTACTGCTCCCCCCACATTACGATCTGTTTCTATCAGGTTCTCCGTCTCTGAAGAGTCACTGCTACTGGACTCCGATGCATGCCTCTCCTCTTCTCCTCCGGCAACAACAACATCCTCAGGTCGCCCGGCATTGAGGGTCGAACCTCATCGTGCAAATGTAACCTTCCACGAGTGCCATCTACCTTCGCCTTGCCCTTACCATCCTCATTCTCCTTCTCTTTCTCTTTCCTACGATGTCGTTCTTTGTGGGGTCTCCGGCCACCTCGCCTCCGGTTAGGCCTCGGGACCTCGGCTCCCAGCCTCTTGCCTACTCACCCGTAGCTTCTGACCGACGAGCCATACCCGAATAAATTACAACATACAAGCGCATGGAACATATCCCAAATTAAATTTACAAAACAAAAATGTCCAAATCATCCATTTCTTATGTCTCGGTCAAGCGGGTTTGTGAAACAACACATATTCTCGGTCACCCATGACCGACAATTCCTCTAATATATCGTCGTGTACAACCGAGTCCAATGAAAAGGTCTCGGTTGTCCTCCACCGAGATGTGTTGACCATTGCAATTCGCCTTGCTCTCGGCCAAACACGACCGAGCCTACTCTAACACTCACGCCATGGTACAACCTAGACTATTACCAAATTCTCGGTTGTACACCTCGGGGTGCGAATTGTTAGGACGTTCTGTGTTGGTCTAGCCGACATGGCAACGTCTCATTGGTGGAAATCTGCAGGTAACATGCTGCGGACGAGTACGACTCTTCCACGTGGCGGCTTCTGAGGGAAAATGATGGTTTGTGAGGACGATTTGGACTTGCTAGACTAATCCAATGAAAACACGACACCTGGCGCTTCTGGTCACTACTCCACCAAATGCGCAGTATGTAACTCGAGGCAAATCATTCGGCACCTGATCACTGCATGTAAATACTCCATTTTGAGTATTTATCTACCCCGGATTCAATCGCGCACTCCATTTCACCTGAAAACGACTAATAAATATAATTAAATATATATTTTAGAGACTTTCTATATTAAATACATTAAAACAAACTACTAAAAACTTATAAATACTGACTTATCATGTACACAAGTCATAAGCAGTTTCTAGCAAGGCATTATAACTACCCAAATAGCATGAATATCAAAATCGATACAACCTAACGAATAACATATATCATATCCTTTTTGTCGTGCGATATCCTTTGATTAAACATAAGGCATGGAAAGTTACCATTAATGTTCAATTATACTAGTCTTGATCTTTAAGTACACTGAAAATGTCCAAGTAACATTTATCATATCAATTCACATGGACTTGGTCATTATCAGTCTATCATATCGAGGGATCCACTGATATCTCTCTATACGAGAGTGAAAGATTTTATCATGATTACACACCTTCACATATTATTCATATGGTAACCAATTACAATCTTTATAATCGTATGGTTAAAGACAACTTTTGATTATGTCAAACGACCATTCTCCTAATATTGAAGTTTATGGTAATCTCAAATTGAAGGATTAAATGATATACGTATCATGAATAATACATATGACTTAATCCATATAGTGTTCTCAAATTAGGTCGGTCCAATACCTTATTCCCAAACAAGTACTCATGATCTCGATTCGTATCCCTATACGTATGATCATCACATGACCATCAATCAAGATTCACACAAGTTTTAATTCATTATAATTCCTTGTATAATAACCGACTAGGGACATTTATGATATTTTAACAAATACCAATGGATCTTATTATAAGGTAAATATTCAATCACTTACAATAAAACATCAAACAAAAACCTCTATTTTATTAACTAAAATTATAAGATAAACAATATTCGATGAGGGAACACTTTGGGATGTGCCACATGGCACGTCGAGAGGGCTGGAAATTGCCACATGGTAACTCTAAGGCTTTCCCTTAATAGATATATAAATGTTTAATATAAGGGGAAAACTAAAGTGGAGAAGTTTTGTTATAGCCTAGGGAAACTAAAGATCATGGGTCCGCCCCTGCTGCCAGGGCACGATTTGGGCGGGCCCTGCCTTGCCATAGCAGGGACACCTTGGGCAGTGCTAGTGCACTGCCAAAGGACCTCCCAAGGCCATTATAACAGCTCTGTTGCTCCTACATTACCATCACCCTCCCCTATAATCCCCCATAACTGAGCCATATTTTAACAAATAAATTAACAACAACTCAAACAACCTTAATCCATTAAAGTTCTCATCACTCGCCACTTCAACACCTTTATAGTTCCTCAACTCTCTTTTATCTTCTTCCTTCATCTTCAATAGAATTAGTGAAATGGGAGACGATAAAAAGAAAAAAAAATGGCCGAGAGACAGAGAGAAGTGAGTGAGAGAGAAAGAGGAGAGGGAGCTTTGATTGAGAGGCGAAGGAGGGAGTCAGATTCGACTGAGTGGGAGAGGCCGAAGATGATCCTGAATTGAACATGAAGGGATTGAACGTAAAGAGTGTTGATCGTGTTGTAAAAAATTTGGATGACTATTCATGGCACGTATATGTAACATCAACTATGCAATTACTTGTACTTTATATGTTACTTGTTCTACTTTGTGTACACTTTTATTTACCTAGCACATTAAGTGTAGCTTGTAATCTTTGTTCAAAGTACATATGATCATCATGATTAAAGGCCTATAAAAGGGGCTCATTCTTTTATAAACACATGCCAATGTTGGAATACAATCTCTACATTCTATCTAACTCTTTTTTTTCTCTTGTTCTCCCTGTAGTTCTTATTATATGTCTTCCATACTTAAGTCTCTAGTTGGTTTACAACTTAGTTTACAACACGTTATCAGCACGATAACGCTCTACGTGAAGGAGGTCTTGAAGAAAAAAAAAGGTCATCTAAGTGACAAAGCTCCAAAGGTATAAGTTTTGTTAATTTAAATTAGTTCATGATATCACTTTCATTATATTATTGTTAATAAATTAATTAGTGTGATGTATGTGTGCTAGATAAATACAAAAAAATTTCAGCTAATAAGTTGTCAAGAAAACTACATCATATGCATGTGCAACACACCGCCTACAAATCTTTTTCTAATCACTTCTCTAATTTAAAATCTTGTAAATGTTTTCTTCATCATTTGCTGTTGAAGGATTTGTGTTCTTGCATTCTTTATTAAAAGTTAATGCTTGTTAGCAAATGATTTTATATTTTATAATCATTAGTGACCATATACTTGCACTCACTTTAAAAAAAAAGTGAGCTACCATGTTTCTTAATTCCCCTAGAATAGCCGTTTCTTTTTAGATACACTAAAAAGAGGGGGAGGCTTTGAATTAGGAAGATTAAAAAAAAAAAAAAAAAATAAAAATCAAAAGCGACCCGCTATGTTTAAACCAAACCAAAAAATAAAGTGGGTTTGAAGGTGATTTGGAATAAATAATATTGGCCTTTAATTGAACATAAAGGTATATCCTTAATTTGCAGGGTTATGTCCATCATATATAAATTTATGAAATATAATAACAACCATGCAAATTAATTCTCATATATTTATATGCTTTTAATGACTCTTGTATCGACATATTATGTATATCAATGATTTTTTTTTTTAGATAAATTCATATTATAAACTCTGATGTCTTATTTAGAAAAAAAGGAAGTTACCAAACAAGTCATTACTCTAATATTCCATTTTTATACATATGAACGATTTATATCTTTTACTATATGCATCACATATGCATACATTGTTTTACATAAAAACAAATATATAAACAATATATAGGTTAAAAACGAAAAGATGGGGGACTACTAGCTTTAAGTTGTCCTTAGACAAATTCATTTGGTGTAATAATGTCATGCATTGTTAAATATTTTACAAAATATATAGTACATCTTATCTATGCAAGACGAATTATATATACGTCACACCAATTGTGAAAGTATACTCTATAGTTGCGTCTTTACACGATCTTCTACATCAGAAATCAAAAGTCAACACGTGACATTTAGTTTTTCTCATAAAATTAGTAACGATTAATTATATGCTCTATTTTTTATTTTTATAATACAAATAATACTATAAGTTTGAGTTGATAGTGGGTAAGCCTTGTCCCCGGTAAAGCTAAACATTTAAGGGAAGACGGGTTATCCGTCCGAGGAGGCATGATTATTAAGTAGACTTTGTCTCGTCACCCAACCTGGAGGCTGTCCCACCAACTCATACAAGTAGTATATTTTGTATATAACTATTCAAGTTGTGAATATATATATTTAATCGTATATTATTTATTTTATGTAAAACGAGAAAAACCAATTACTTTATCTCTATTTTTTAAAGTATTAGTCAACTATTGTTGATTTTTTTGCATTGCTATATTACTGATAAGAATCATTTGTCATAGCAATTAGATGTCACAATTAATGAATAAAAAATATATGCTAGGCTGTGTGTTATACACAACTATTCGCCAATATGTCTTTAGAGATTTGAAAAGTTAATATTTCATTTTATATATATTTTCTCCTTATGGAGTTATATATATAAACACCAAAAAAAGGTGATGCTCCAAAAAGCTCAAAATGAGCGGCTGGGTCTGAAGCTACAAAATTTAATTTGTCGAATATTAATTATAATTCTGCAATTTTAATTACCTTTATTCTGGCCCAACTGATCTTGTTTCTCCTATTTATTTTTCCCCTCTCCATCTCTTGATTCGACTGGCTCGAGACAACCAGGCTATGTGGAAATATGACTAATGAGACAATAATAAGAAGGTCACGTGGCCCGTCTTAATTTATTATTGCAATAAATATCGAGTCGCCCGTCAATCCAACAAAAATATTAAGGATTGATTTCTTGTCTTATGGTAGTTGAGTAAAATAATGAGATATTATAAATATAATATCGCTCCCGTCCAATTGATTCAACTTCAAATTAAGAAGCGTATGTTGCGTATGATGACCATGGTCGCAATATCAAATTTATGGATGTGGAAAAGGTGAAAAGAATTGGTAAAGATCGTATAGACAATTCCACTAAAAGTTGGAATAAAAATGGTACACCACTAGAAATGACAAATTAGTATTGACAATAAGCGCTCATAATTGTGACATTTTTGTTACATACAAAAGGCTATGTTGCCTAAATATTGTCATATACATTATACCCAAATATTTTTGATCTCTTACCATGCCTTCAAAATCAAGGCAAAATTATGAATTTTATTATTGAAAATAGCTCAATAAAATTGACATTTCAATTTATGAGTTAATAAAGGGGAATATTGCATGGCTTGCTTATTGTACTATGTACACAATATAATATAAAATAGAGACTATTTCTCGAGCCTAAACTTAATAGAGGCAAATGTCCATGCAATATGTGGTAGAACTATAATGTTATCAATGCCTTATCCAGAAAGATACTCAGTATGATTTTATTTCATTTGAGAATTTAAATTCCTTGCTTTATCTTCTGGATTTTACTTGAATAAGGCATATTGAAATAAATGTCTTCATATAATCTAATGACATTCATAAGACGAAATGATCAATTTGATCATTCATGAACATTAATTACGAGAATAATATTGAAAATATGCATGGGCATCAATTTCAGAACCAAAAATTTTATCATTTGGAAATTACAGTTGTGTTGCTAGTCTCAAGGCAAATTGTTGGATAAATTGTCCTAAAGTAAATATGTTGTGGAAACCATCATTTTTACTTATAATTTATTTACGAATATCTTTGGACATATTCAATTTATGGTAAATATTTTCAATTTATGTTTCGATCAAGTAGATGCATACGCATTTATATATTTTTAACTTATGCTTTGGCTAGCAATTAATTGATTTAAAAAATAAAAAAAATTAAGGTACTGATTTTAGTTTTGATACATTGACACAACATATTTATTTCATTCAAAGTTATTTATAACTCATTTTAGACGAACAACGAAATATCTCACGTTAGAGTATTTCAATTATAATGATTATGTTTCATTTCATATGTTAAAATGAGTTAACAAAGAAAACTTTTGATTTATATTGGTTTCCAACAATTGTATAATGCCTTGAGTGTGGCGACCCTGCTCCCCGAGGTCGCCAGGTGGGTGCCAATCCTTGCCTTTTGGGCTCTACGACACTATCCACGTCACTGATCCGCAGTTCCCGCGTTTTGGTGGCATTGCTTTCCATGCCTGCATCCTCGGTGTGTGTGCCAACTTGTCGTGCTGTCGTTATATTGTAAATCAGTTATGCATATATCCTTTTTAAGTCAATTATGTTTAAGGTTTATAGTCTTTTATTTTCTAAATTTGCAATTATACATATTGCTTGTGTTTTAATCAATTGCAATTAATAAGCAGTAAATTAACAACGGAAGTCTTACACTAACGTAAAAGCATGAAACAAATATATATGTCGTGTGTCATAAAGCATAAATCCTAATGTGAAAAACCCATAAATAGTGTACTCTGTATATAAGGCGACTAAATAACCAACAGATAAGCATATATATATATATATATATATATACATGTACTAGGATCTGCGCTCAGCCATCACAATAAAACATATGAAGAGTTCAATGAGTAAAATCCCAAGGAAATTTACTGAGTATTTAAGTAAATAAGAAGCCAAAGAAAATGTTAAATAAACCTGCGGAAATATAAATAGAAAATTGTAAATGGATCATTGCATGCATACATAACAAGTGGATAAACAAAGTGTGTGCTCGTCCCTGTAGATTAGACTGTACTTTAATCCCGAAGATCCCTTCAGTGGGTGCCCCCATTACTTTTTCACCTGGTTCCTCGCGGTGATTGGCCTAATCCTTTGCTTCACCGACACGTGCACCAGTCAGCAGCTCAAGTCGCAATTCACCGAGGGCTTGTTCACACGTGCTACAGTCTACCATGCCATAAACACATAACGAATATACCGGTGAGAGTAATCTCAACCAACCGTCCAAATAGTGTAGAATAAAATGGTATGCAAGAATGAACAGAAGCAATATAAGAATAACAATTAAATACTCAAGTGATGACCCTATAGGTTTTACAAACCTCAAACACGCGCTCTGACTTCCCCGGACTCTCGAATCCGACCCAACCTAGCTTTCGGTACCCGAGCTATGGTCCCCGTAGTCCCTTGAAGTCCAAATGCATCATTTTAATTGATTTAGAACCACATTAAGTTAAATTATTAATATTAAACTAAAAACTAGAATTTTATTCCAAATTATAGTTGTGGCACATTTTCCGAGTTACACCGGGGTGCCAAACGCCCTAAAAATTCTCAAAATTCAATGTTTAACCTCTTCCCAATTTCTTATATTTTTCTCATTTTTCTTAATTTTTTGTAATTTTTGTAATTTTTTTATCTATTTTTCTATATTTTCTATAATTTATTTTATTTATTATGTCTTTTATTTAATTTTGAAAAATCTTTTTATTTGTTTAATAGGGGGTTGGGCCCGCTTGAACCATGCCAGGCCGGCTCAGGCCCGGCCCAGACTTGCACGCATGCACGCGCGCACGCACCCTCCCCCCAATTGTCTCGCAAAGACAAATTGCATTTTACAAGCAATTTGTCTCTGCCTCAACAGCAACCAAAAAAAAATCTTTTATTTTCTTAATTCTTTCTCTTCTTCATCATACAACCCAACAACACTAACACTCACAATAACAACACAAATCGCCATTAAAATACAACCTTCAAAATCTCATTTTCATAGACGCACAAAAATTTAAAAAGATGAAATTGATTGAGAGGGGGTGCATTACCTTGTGTTTCATCTCTTGATTCCAGCTCCAAATCAAGCTTCTTGGTCCTCAATTCATCTTCTACAACTCTGATTTCTAACTGGTTTGCATGAAATTTGTGAGTGGTTTTAATGAAAATCCCACTAAATTATGTATTTATAGGTTGTGATGACATCAATCGTGTACACGTATCCTATCACGATCTAAAGGCTACTAATTGAGCTGTCAAACACCAACTAATGACTTCATTGATACACTAAATGGCCTAGTATCACACATTCGAGGATGATCCTAATGCCCATCATTGGCCTTTATTTAATTTGATTAAACCATAAGAAAATTAAATTAATTCTATTTAAATAGCCAACTTAGGTACAAGAATAATACAGTTAATATATTTGATGCATAATTAACCGAATTGTTGTTTCGCTCACTCTTGACTACCCGACACCAAGTGCTTCGTGTCTTGACATGCATCTCGAAGCGCACCAATCCTTGATGTGCCCAATTATTTTGACATAGACTAAAGTTTGATTATCCATTTTATGCCAAAATCAACTTGGTTCTAGTCATTTTATTCAAGTTAGCATTATAAGGCTTAGTGTGCCCGTACTTCACCTATCCGATACCTGCGTTGACATGCTTTAAGAGGCACCCGTCACACCATCTCACTCGACATAACATGATATTTACAAACATACGATGATTTATGCCATATTAAATGAAAAACACCGCATAAAAAGCAACCAATCATACAATATATAACTAGTACCTAGTCAGGCATTCCCTTAGCCTATCTGCGGCATCCACATGGGTTCGAATTGGCATCCTAATCTGTAAATAATAATTAATAATGACATTAATAAAATGGGTCGTTACAATTCTTACCAACTAGGAAAATTTTCATCCCAAAATCTAGGTAAAACTAAACGATCGTACCGTGGAATAGCTAACGATAATGCTCCCGCATAGTAGAATCGAGCTCGCAAGTAAGTCCCTCGGTCTAGTGATGCTGCCAATGAACCAACACTCGGGGGATCTCCCTATTATGTAAAGTATGTATCTTGTGGTCCAAGATCTCCAATGACTGCTCCTCATAAGTCACGTCAGTCTGAACCTCAATCTGTCTCAAATCAATAAACAATCTCGATCCTAACCTAGCAAGCCTCAACATTGAAATGTGAAATGTCAGATGAACCCCAGCTAATTGTGGCGGTAATTCCAGTTTATACACCATACTACCAACTCGTGTTGCAATCCTGTATGGTCTAATGAATCTCGATGCCAGTTTCCCCTTAATCCCAAATCTCTAGTAGGAAACCTTCATATGTACGATGTCCCGTCCTCATAGCTCAAACCCTAGTGGTACTTATCCGCATATTTTTTATGTCTGTCCTGAGATGCCCAAAGTCTCTACTAGATCTGCCAAACCTTCTTTGTGTGGTCCACAACTATCTATGGCCCAATGGTCGCTGTATCCTCCGGCTCTGTCCACGCAGGTGATCTATAGGGCCCCCAATACAACAACTCAAATAGAGGCATCCCAATACTTGCCTGATAGTCGTTATTGTAGGTAAACTCACACACAGGTAGATAGTCCTCCAATAAGCCCCCAAACTGCAATATACAAGCCCTAAGCATGTCTCTTCTAAAATCTGTATCAATCTCTTCGACTGCCGTCGATCTGAGGGTAGTAAGTCGTGCTAAACTGCAACCTTATACCAAACTGCTCCTGCATGCTCTCCCAAAACCTAAACGTGAATTTGGGATCTTTGTCAGACACAATGGAGACTGGCAACCCATGTAGTCTAATAATCTCTCTCTAGAATAGAGTGCTCAGTTATGGGAACGTGTACCTCATCAAAATTAGTATGAAGTGTGCCAATTTTGTCAGTCCATCAATCACTACCTAGACGACGTCGTGTCTCCTGGAAGTCTATGGTAGTCCACTAACGAAATCCATAGTGATGTGCTTCCATTTCCACTATGGAATGAGCAACTACTGCGATAAACCTCATCGTCTCTTGTGCTCGGTTTTCACCTGCTGGCATATGTGGCAACTCCTAATATATGTAATTATGTCAGCCTTCATCCCTAACTACCAAAATAATCGTCTAAATTCATGGTACATCTTGGTCCAGTAGGGATAAACTATATACCGAGACCTGTGGGCGTCCTTTAAAATACCATCTCGTAACACTGAAACTATTGGTACCCACAGCCTGCCTCTATGCCTCAAACATTAATATGCTATCTCCGACCAATCTGTATACTCGAGATTTTATGCCAGCCTACAAAATCTATCAAACATACCATCTGCCATTTGACACTCTACTACACGCTTAATAGATAATGCAGGAACCCTCAACTATCAACAAATATGCAGCTCATTTACAGTAGGAATCTCTATCATGCACATGGTTGATGCCGCCTCTAGTAGTTCGTACTCGTGTCTCATGCATCGAACAATCGTTTGACAGTCAATCCTGGTCCTACACAATGCGTCAGCTACGACATTTGCCTTACCAGGATGGTACTCAATGGTGAAGTCGTAGTCCTTCAGTAACCCAAGCCATCTCCTCTGATGCATGTTCAGTTCTCTCTGAATGAAAATGTACTACAGGCTCTGATGATCTATGTATAAGACAAACTTCTCTCTGTAAAGATAGTGCCTCCAAGACTTCAATACAAAAATAACTGCTGCAAACTCCAAGTTGTGAACTGGATAATTACCCTCCAAGTGTCTCAAGCGTCTAGATACGTAAGCCACTAGTCTGCCTTCCTGCATCAATACACATCTAAGACCAACTCATGAGGCATCTGTGTAAACTGACAAACTTTTACCCGACTCTAGCAATGTCAATACTGGTTCTGATGTCAATCTCCTCTTCAACTCCCAGAATGCCTGCTCGCACTCCTTTAACCAATCAAATCTCACATCTTTCTTGTTTAGTCTCGTCATCGTCGCTACAATTGGGAAAAGCCCTATATGAATCAACGGTAGTACCCTGCTAGCCCTAAAAAACTCTGGATGTAGGAAATAGATTCAAACGTCCTCAAGTCAATAATCGCTCGAATCTTTTCTGAATCCACAGAGATACCCTGATCTCTGATGACGTATCCGAGAAACTTCACCTTACTCGGCCAGAAATCACACTTGCTAAACTTGGCATATAGCATGTGCTCCCTCAATGTCATCAATACTATCCTGAGGTGACTCTTATGCTCTACACCAATCCTAATATAAATCAAAATGTCGTCGATAAAGACAATGACATATCAATCCAAGTATGGTCTTAAAAACCTATGCATCAAGTCCATGAAGATCGACAGGGCGTTAGTCAGCCCAAAAGCCATGACTGTAAACTCGAACAACCCATATCTCATATTGAAAGTGGTCTTCTTGATGTCATCTTCTCGAATCCTCAACTGATGATAGCTTGAACGCAGATCAATCTTCAAGAAGAACTTGGAGCCTGTCAACTGATCGAACAGATCATCGATACTAAGGAGTGGGTAACGATTCCTAACAATCACCTGATTCAGCTTCCTGTAGTGTACACACATCTCATGAAACCAACCTTCTTCTTCACAAATAACACTAGCGGAGACAAACTAGGGTGGATGAGACCCTTCTATGAAAAATCCTCAAGCTATCTCCTCACCTCCTCCTGCTCGGACACTGACATCCTATAAGGTCTGCTGAAAATCGGCTGCGTCCCTGGTAAAAGCTCGATAATAAAATAAACCTCTCTAGGTGGTGGTAATCCTAGCAAATCATCCAGAAAAACATCAAGAAACTCTTTAACCACTGCAACATCCTCAATCTCGATATCCATCCTCGGCTCCAGCTTTATTACTACAACAAATGCCTTAAATCACTTGAGTCGTAGCTAGTCGACCGCTAGTAATGGGTAGTGCAGTCATGACTTAGATAAACATGAACTCTGGAATCCTCGAAACACGAAATGTGGCGGTCTTCCAAAAGCAATCTAATTGTGCATGATATGCCGCCAACCAGTCCATCCCCAAACTCGAAGTACTCTGGGACTCGTAAGTCTATCGACGAATCTGATGCCCCTCTACCTTTATCGTGTAGTCTCGACATATCCGGTTAGGGTATATCTTATCCCTGGCGTTCGTGAGGACAAGGTGTGTATTTATCATCTATGATGCTAACTTTAACTCTCCTACTATGCGTCCAACAATAAATGACAATATACTACCAGGATCTATCATAACATGCATCGGTACACCCATAATAAATAATATACCCTCGATGAGCTGTCTGATCGCATCTCCCTTCGGCTGCACGACTGTTTGTGCTCTATCCGTGGTTTGACCATACTGTGCCCCTAATGGTGACGGTGGTGCCCTGTAGTTAGCCTTCAGGTGCCTTCTCTGACCATAACGATGACATCGACATCTCTTATGCCTCCAATTAAGGTTTTTCTCGGATCTCCTACCATGTCCCTGATCTCTCTGACCCTTGTCACAACCTCCCTGATCCCATCCTGATGATACTATGGAGGCTGCTATCGACGCAGCTCGAGTGGTGCTTGCATAATAACATGAACTGGCTACCTGTCATAATAACAGAACCTATCTCCCTGCTGATCATCATGATGGTCCCTGCCCTGTTATTTAGTATCTCAACGAAAGTCCCAATCAGATATATCCATTTTCTCTTCGGCCTCCTGTTCGACCAAGATCTATGCCCTCTTTGCCTCTCAAACTGTCACATACTAGGTACTCGTCTATCGCCTCTCCGTAGTAAATATGTCTCATGGGAAAGGGCTCAATCGTACATATCTTGTAATGTGTGCGCCCCAGTCGACACGATCGCACTAGCGTTGACCTCCACTAATCCCCGGACAAAGTAATAAATCTATAATCGCACCGTCCCGGCCACATCAATGGCAAACTACAACAGACATTGATACCTTTCCATATACTGTAATACCAATCGATTACCCTGTCTCATGGCCAAGAAATCCTCTTTCAAACGTATGTAGACCTTTATGGGGATATACTCATTGTAGAACACATGTCTGAAGTTTGCCCATGTCATCGACTCTGGGTGTGTATCATAATAAGTAGTCCGCCCTATAGTTGCGGCTTCTCAAAAACATGACCCAAAAACCCATGCTTTTATACACTCCTAAACTCTCAACAGCTTGTGCAGTCGCTGGTGTGACAATAACCATCTCCCAACTGTTTTCAGCTCACCACCTCCGTAGAAATAACCAGGCTGAAACGAATAAAATCCTTGATCAATTTCGCCTCAGACATCAATGTGAACTCGAATGTAGTGGCAGTAGTAGCCATCATTGTGGTCATCGATGTAAGAGTAGGAGTTGGTGTCTCAACTGGTACGACAAATGATATAACAACTTATGTAACCCTCTCAACATAGGTCTCAAGAACAACAAGAGTAGTAGCTTGAACAGGCGTTTTCTGGATAGTCGGGGCGACGACTCTCTGTGTAGCAAGAACTATAACTACGACGGGAGCAGTGTTTGGTACTATATGAGTCCTCATTTTTTGTAAGATCTCTGCTAACTGAGCGTCATGTGCTGCGAGTCGGTTGTCGACACTATGTATACTTGTGGTGGTAGTGGTCCTAGTCGGATCGTCAGTCTACCCAATCTTTAGCGGAGTGGTAGATTGTCCATCCATCATAATCTGCATCGATAAGCGTGTGCTGAATCAGCCTCGGTATATATACACGCAAAATATATAATATAAAATAAAAACATAACATATACATACGCACTAACTCTACCCGCCTCACAATCACTTCCCAACTAGGGTTCTAGGGTAAGTACATCGGGTTTCCACATCTAAGGTTTATTTATTATATTTTATGCTCTTTTGTTATTTCCCTAGTTTCCTTGAACCTGATCTGATACTAACTGTGGAAGCCTTGGTCCCCGAACCCGCCAGGTAGGTGCTACTCCTCTCCTCGTAGGCCAGGCAACATCATCAACGTTACTGACCCAAATGGTCCTACGCTCTGCTAGCATCGGTTGCCACTCATGCATCCTTGGTGTGCCTGCCAACTTGTCATGTTGTTGTTATATTGTAATTCAGTTATGCATATATTCTTTTTAAGTCATGTATATTTAAGGTTTATGGTTTTTTACTTTCGAGATTTGCAAATTATACATACGGCTTGTGTTTCAATAAATTGCAATTAATAAGCAGTAAATTAACAGCGGAAGTCTTAAACTGAAATAAAAGCATGAAACAAATATATATGTAGTGTGTCATATAGCATAAATCTGAATGTGGATAACCCAGAAATAATGTACTTTGTAGATAAGGCAACCTGATAGCCAAAAGATAAACATATATATACATGTGCAATGTATCTCTAGTCTCCCTGATACCTAAAATAAAACAAAATATCAAAAAGCTAAACACATATGAGAGTGTCCTGGACAATAGACGATTAGAGATAGTCGCATAAGATCCCTTTGCCCCTACTCGTATTAGGATCTGCACTTAGCCATCACAACAAAATAGTTAACGAGTCCAGTGAGTAAAATCCCAAGGAAATTCACTGAGCATTTAAGTAAATAAGAAGCCAAAGAAAATGTTAAATAAACATGTGAAAATATAAACAAACAAACGTAAATGGATCATCGCATGCATACATAACAAGTGGATAAATAATGTGTGTGCTTGTCCCGGTCAGACTAGATTGTACTTCGGATCCCCAAGATCCTTTCAATGTGGGTACCCCCACTACTCTTTTACCTGGTTCCTCTTGGTGATTGGCCTAATCCTACATTTCACCGACACGTGCACCAGTTAGTAGCTTGGGTTGCAATTCACCGAGGGCTTGCTCACATGTGCTATAGTCTAGCGTGCTATTAACACACAATGAATATATCGGTAGGAGTAATCTCAACCAACCATCCAAATAGTGTAGAATAAAATGGTTTGCAAGAATGGACAAAAGCAATATAAGAATAACAATTAAATACTCAAGTGATGTTTGTATGGGTTTTACAAAACTCAAACACGTACTCTGAACTCCCCGGACTTTCGAATCCTACCCTGGCCAGCTCCTGGTACCTGAGCTACGGTCCCCTTAATCACCTGAAGTGCAAATGTATCACTTTAATTGATTTAGAGCCACATTAAGTTAAATTATTAATATTAAACTAAAAATTAGAATTTTATTCCAACTTTTAGTTGTAGCACATTTTTTTAGATAAACCAGGGTGCCAAACGCCCAAAAAATTCTTGAAATTCAATGTTTAACCATTTCCCAATTTTTTATATTTTCTTTGATTTTTGTGGATTTTTCTATGATTTTTATCTATTTTTCTATATTTTCATCATATAACCTAACAACACTAACAATCACAATAACAATAACAACACAAAATCACCATTAAAATCCAACCTTCAAAATCTCATTTTCATGGACATACACATAAATTTAAGAAGATGAAATTCATGGAGAGGACGTGCATTACCTCGTGTTTGATCTCCAAATTCCAGCTCCAAATCAAGCTTCTTGGCCCTTAATTCTTCTTATACAACTCTAATTTTTCACTAGTTTGCATAAAATTTGTGAGTGGTTTTTATGGAAATCCCACTAAATGTTGTATTTATTGGTTGTGATGAAATCAATTGTGTACACATATCCTGGTGATTATCTAAAGGCTACTAATTGAGCTATCAAACACCAACTAACGACTTCATTAAGACATTAAATGGCCTAGTATCACACATCAGGATCATCCTAATGCCCGTCAATGGCCTTTATTTAATTTGATCAAACTATAGGCAAATCAAATTAATTATTTTTAAATAGCCAACTTAGGTACAACAATAATATAGTTATTATATTTAATGCATAATTAACCCAATTGTGGTCTCGCTCACTCTCGACTACACACACCCGGTGCCCCGCGTCCCGATACGCATCTCGAGTCGCGCCAATCCTTGATGTACCCAATTATTTTGACTTAGCCTAGAGTTTGATTATCCATTTTATGCCATAATCAACTTGGTTTTCTAGTCATTTTATTCAAGTTAGTATTATAAGACTTAGTGTGCCCGTACTAGGCCTATCTGATACCCCCGTCGACATGCTCTATGAGGCGATTACCCGCCACACCATCTCGCTCGACATAACATGATATTTATGAACATGCGATTATTTATGTCATATTAAATGAAATACCCCACAATATAAGCAACTAATAGGACAATATAAAACTAGTACCTAGTCAGGCATGCCCCTACCTATCTGCGGCACGTAGGTCCGAGCTGGCGTCCTAATCTGTAAATAATAATTAAT
Organism: Stephania cephalantha; assembly: GCA_039657325.1. Lineage (NCBI taxonomy): Eukaryota > Viridiplantae > Streptophyta > Magnoliopsida > Ranunculales > Menispermaceae > Stephania > Stephania cephalantha. The sequence continues at coordinate 26,354,263 of CM077574.1, read as the reverse complement.
AATGGCGTTAATAAAATGGGACCTTACATTGAGCCCCTAATAGAGGATTAGTTTACATAATTTTTATTGATTGTCACTTTTATGAAGCAATTTTCCCACCATTAGGGGGAGATATATAAAGCCGATTCAAAAAGAATACCGTGAAATTGCTTGAAACGCATAAAAAATGTTGCATTATGATATGAACTTGAAGTTCAAATGATAAATCATCAACAAGAAGTTATGAATCAATTACTTGATTCAATCCAAATCAACCAGGTTCCAAACTTGATTATCATACATGGATTGCATCTCAGAATTCATGGCACTAAGCCATTTATCTGACTCAGGGCTAGATATAGCCTCTTGATAAGTAATAGGCTCATTTTGATCCATAAATAACACCTCACTACAATCACTAATAAGATATCCAAATCTCTCAGGCTGATGTCTTACCTTATCAGACTTACAGAGGCCTTGTGATTCGTGTAGAGGATCAACTAGTTCAAGACTTTGTTGATCTCCCACTAACGGTTGAGTGTTTATTTGTGGTTCTTGAACTTCTTCAAGACTTACTTTATTCTTATTGTTGTCTTTTGAAATAAAGTCTTTTCCGTAAAGACACCATTTCGAGCAACAAAAACTTTGTTCATAGTAGGATTATAAAATTAGTATCCTCTAGTTTCTTTAGGATGACCAACAAATACACACTTGGTAGATTTGTGATAACTTTTCTGAGATTTGTCGTCATATGAATACCTCACAGCCCCTAATCTTAAGGAAAGACAAACTTGATCTTTTCTCACACCACATCTCATATGGGGTTTTATCAATCGCTTCTAAAGTAACACGATAGTGTAAACGCAACAATTTATAAGGCATAACTCCAAAAGGAAATAGGAAATCTACATGACTCTTCATAGATTGAAGTATATCTTATAAGGTCCGATTTATCCTATCAGAAACACCAATCCATTATGGAGTTGCTGGGGGAGTTAACTGCAAGACAATCCCAAAGTTTCTATGATGATTATCAAACTCTTGGCTCAAATATTCATCACCTCGATCTGATCGAAGTGGTTTAATAGTTTTACCAAGTTGATTTTGCACTTTATTATGAAATGTTTGAAACATCTCAAAATATTCACCTTTATGTTTCATGAGATACACGTAACCATATCTGCTGAAATCATCAGTGAATGTAATCAAGTACTGATAACCACCTTTAGCCATTGTGTTTATAGGACCATATACATCAGTATGTATTAGACCCAATAAATCACTTGCTTATTCATTGTATCTAGTTAAGGGACTCTTCGTCATCTTGCCTAATAAACAAGATACACATGTATCATATGAGTCAAAATCAAATGAATGTAAAAGTCCATCTTTATGGAGTTTAGAAATGTGTTTCTTATTTATGTAGCCAAGACGACAATGCCAAAGGTAAGTTTGACTCAAATCATTTGACTTGAGTCTATTTGTATTTACGTTAAGAATAAGAGTAATTGTGGAATTTTTCAGGTTTAGAATATAAAAACCATCACACAAATCAGCATTTGCATAGAAAACGTCTTTACGAGAAATGGAGCATTTATTATTCGCAATAATGAAATTAAAACCATCCAAATCCAAACATGAAACTGAAATTATGTTTTTGCTTAAGGCAGGGACATAATAACAATTATGTAAAACTAAAACAAATCCACTAGGTAAAATTAACTTATAGCATCATACAGCCAACATAGCAACCTTTGCTCCATTTTCAACTCGTAGGATGACTTCTCATTTTTTTTAGCTTTTTTACTTTTGGTGAGACCCTGCACATTAATACGAATGTGAGATCCATATATGGTATCCAATTCCCAGGAATCACTAGTAGACAAGTTAACTTCAATAACGTAAATACATGAAGCAGTAGTCACATTACTCTTCTTTTTCTTTAGATCTTCAAGATAGAGCTTGCAATTTCTAAACCAATGCCTAGGTGCATGGTAGAAATGAAAATTTCCTTCTTTTTTTTTTTTTCCTTCTGGGCCTGTAAAGTAGAAGTAGCATGGGGGCTTGACTTGTTCCATAGGCTTTGATATAGTTACAACAACCTTGGCAATTTTAGCCTTGCCTTTATCCTTTTTTTCAGAGCCTTTCCTTTATGAACCATCAATACATTAGCAATGGGTTTCTTGACATTTGGCTCAGTAGTTTTAAACATCAAATGCAATTTTAAGATAGATTTTTCCATATTATTCATGTTATAGTTCATCACAAATTATGAATAACTATCAAGTAATGAATTCAGGATCAAATCGGTAGCCAACTCTTGGTTTTTGGGAAATTCAAGTATGTTAAGATTGTCAATATAGCCCTTCATTTTTAGAATATGAGGACTAACGATGCATCCTCAGCTATTTTGCAAGAATGAAGGCTCTTGATTGTCTCGAACCTTTCTTGCATAGCTTACTATTGGAACATTTCCTTCAGCATCGTAGCCATGTCGTAAGCTTCCATGTGTTCTATGTCCTTCTGAAGTCAAGAACCAAGTTTGCCAACAAAATGCATGCAACATAAGTTAAGTCGTTGACATGCTTAATATATGGATCCTTCACGGATCTTAAAGCATTGGTCGGTGATTCCTCAGGAATAGGATTATCCAGGACATACAACTTGGGTTCATGTTTAAGAACAAATTCTCAAGTTTCTGAACCAGTCAAAAAGTTTGTCCTAGATAAGTTATCCTTCTAAAGGATGGATCGCAGTGACGAAGGGTTAGTGTGATTTGAAGAGGCCATAGATCTACAACAAAAATTATGCAAAATTTTATTTTAGTATAGAGGAATAGACTCCCACTAAATTAACAACCCTTCTTAGAAAAACGTTATGTTAATTTAAGGGACTAAAATCCATGTTTCACCTAATTCGAAGACAACTAAGGTATGACACTTTAAATAAGGTTATTTAGGCAGGTACCAATTACCAATTACATCTTATGTTACTTTTAGTTATTTTTATGAGATTATGACATCTTATGTCTTAGCATGTTTTATCTCATCTAATGCATAAAGCTCAAAACTATTTTGATTACTTATCAAGTCTAACCATTTCAAACAATATAGTAACTGTTACTCAACTTGCCTCACCAGGATAACACAATACACTATGTGGAGGCATACCTATATTGATGTGATCGAAGCCTTAACAAGTGTTTGAGAATGGATGACACTTGACTTAAAATTTGAAAGAGGAATTTTATTTGTTTTAGTGATTATAATTTAAACAAGGTATATATCATATATTACAATGCATAAACAATTACTAAACAAGTTAGGAAATTATACTAATATTGACTATTGTACGAATTTCCTTACAGTACAAACATTTAGTGCAACGGTCCCGCTGGCCGGTCAGCGGATTTTAGACAACAATTTCAATTCCAAAAATTGGAAACCGCCTAAAATTTCTCATTATTTTAGTTAATCCAATTAACCAAAACTGCCCATTATTTTAATTCCAAAAACATTAATTAAAACCTTTTTAATTAATTCGGGCCCACCTTTAACTTAATATCTTATCCTAATCCAATTAGAATTTAAGATAATTTGAATCCTTTTCCAATTGTAATTTATTATATATCTCATCTATCTTATAGGATTTGTAATTCTAATATGATTACAAGTCTATCTCCTATCTTATAGGAATATACTAAAGGATTACCACAATGAGATATATGATCAAAACCAATTTTGAAATATTAATCATGCATTCAACATCATAATCATATTAAATTAATCATATTAACCTAATCATCATTTCCATCATGGTGACATACATAATTATTGAACAAAACGAAATATGTGTTCAACATCAAAATCATATTAACCTAAACATGAATTCAACCATGAACATACAAAATTCGCATCGTACAATATTAAAATAAATGTTAATCAAAATATTCTAAACATGAATACTATCATTGAATCAAATCATGCGTATGTATCAATATACATGAATTAACAACAAAATGCTTTAAATCAATTCTTGATAATAATTATCACAAAATCTATATGTACATCATATATACATTAATCAAGATCACGTTTTCATAAATATATCATATATACATCAGAGAAAATATGCAAACGTTTAATAGAACCGAGAGCCTAAGACACTGATACCACTATTTAGTTTTTGAGGTTCATACGCAGCAGAAAATTCAAAACAGATTTTAAAAAACCCCAAAAAATTTTGAAAACCCCAACAAGATCGAAAATAAGTTCCATTAAATTAGATCTATAAAAGTAAACCTTACCTTAATCTATGATTTCCTTCTCTGATCGTTCAATTTCTAAGACGTTCAAGTGTGTGTCCTCTATCAGAAATCCACTCTTGTGATGTCTTAACTCAATCACTCTCTTTACTTATCAATCTATCTATCAAGCTTTCAATATGTTTATACCTTTAAACAACAATTCATCAAAGAAAACCAATTCGATCTTAGAAATGAAGTTCCAGTGTTACCAAGATTTCAACAACAACAACAAGTACGAGTGAACGATCAAGAAAAGCAAAGGAAGATGAAAACTCGACTCACCAAAATCTTGCTAACCAAGTCAATCTCCTAACGGATCTCCTAACAAATCCCCTTTCCCTAATTTTTCCTTTGTATAGAAGAAAAGGGGGAAAATGAAAAGTTTGGTTTTGGTTTCTTAATTTTTATTCACACATGGGTTTTAAAAATAGGAAACAAACTTTGAAATAAGGCAATGCACAGGTCTTTCCCCTCCCTAAATAATGAGCCAAAATCAATTTGGTGACGGGAGTTATTCTCATTAGCCTTGAAATATAAATCCCCTCCTTAATTCTTATACCTTTTAATGATTAAAATATATTCCCCTCCCTAAATAATGCTTTTAACCACGGGATTCAGTACAATCACTAACTTTTGGTGATTAAAAACTCTTTTTCTTCTGGTGGTTTGGATAACCTCTTTTGATAATTATGTCTTCTATGATATTTAACCATATAATATATATGGTATTAGATCATTATTTTCAAATGATACACTAAATTCTTACCAAATAATTCTTATATTAGAAGTATTTTATTTATTTTGACTCCTAACATCTTGTTCAAAGGTGTATATCATTTGAACCAATTGGTCTTTTACCCTTAAGCGTTTTTGTTGGTTCCTGTGCATTTTGCTGCACAAAGTCATTATTTCATATATGAACCTTTAATAGTGGAACATATGAGGTTGTCACCTAAAATATCTTATTATTTTAGCCAATCCAATTGACATAAATTGCCCTTTATTTAAATTCCAAAAAATATTAATTAAAACATTTTTAATTAACTCAGGCTCATCTCTAACTTAATATCTTATCATAATCCAATTAGAATTTAAGATACTTTGAATCCTTATCCAATACAAATTTGTTATATATCTCACCTATCTTATAGAATTTTAATTCTTATTTGATTACAAGTTTATCTCCTATCTTATAGAAATATACTAATGGATAACCATAATGAGATATATGATAAAAATCAATTTCGAAATATTAATCATGCATCAACACCAGAATAATATTAAATTAATCATATTAATCTAATCATGATTTCTATCATGGAGATATACATTATTATTGAACAAAAAGGAAATATATATTCAACACCATAATCACATTAACATAAACATGACTTGTACCATGAATATACAAAATCTGCATTGTTCAATATTAAAAACATATGTCAATCGAACTATTCTAAACATGAATACTATCATTGAATCAACATGCGTATGTTTCAATTTACATGAATTAACAACATGCTTTAAAACCAGTTTATGATAACAATTATCACAGAACCTATATGTATATCATATATACACTAATCAATTAGAACATGTTTTCACACATATATCATATATACATTAGAGAAAACATGCAAACGTTTAATAGAATCGAGCATAAGGCTCTGATACCACAGTTGGGTTTTGGGGTTCATACGCAGTGGAAAATTCAAAATAATTTTGAAAAACCCCAACAAGATCGAAAATAAGTTCCAGCTCAACGAAATTCGTACAGTAGTCAATATTAGTAAAATTTCCAAACTTTTTGAGTGATTGTTCATACATTGTAATATATGATATTTATCTTGTTTAATTATAATCACTAAAACAAATAAAAAACCTTTATTCTAAATTTTAAGTCAAGTTCGTCCATTCTCAAACACTTGTCAAGGCTTAGATGACATCAATATGGGTCTGTCTTTGCATAGTGTATTGTGTTATCTTGGCGGGGCAAGTTGAGTAACAGTTACTCTATTGTTTGAAATGGTTAGATAAAGCTATCAAAATGGTGTTTGCTTTAGGCACTAGATGAGATAAAACATGCTAAGACATAAGATGTCATAATCTCATAAAAAATAAAAGTTACATATGATGTAATTGGTAATTATTATCTATGGAAATAACCTAATTCAAAGTTTCTTGCCTTAGCTGTCTTGGAATTAGGTGAAATATGGATTTTAGTCCCTTAAGTTAATATAGTGTTTCTAGGAGGGTTGTTAATTTAGTGAAACTCTATTCCTCTATACTAAAATGAAATTTTGCATAATCATTGTTGTTGATCTATGGCCTCTTCAAATCATACTAATCTCTTGTCACTGCGATCCATCCTTGAAAAGAATAAGTTGTCCAGATAAACTTTCTTGACTGGTTCAGAAACTTAAGAATTGTTCTTAAGCATGAACGCAAGTTGTATGTCCTAGATAATCCTATTCATGAGGAACCACCAGGCAATGCTTCAAGAGCTGTAAAGGATGCATATACTACGCGTGTCAACGACTCAACTGATGTTGCATGCATTATGTTGGCAACCATGGTTCCTGATCTTCAAAAGGACATGAAACACATTAAAGCTTACGACATGGCTATAATGCTGAAGGAAATGTTCCATTAACAAGCTAGGTAAGAAAGGTTTGAGACAGTTAAGAACCTTCTTTCTTGCAAAATGGTTGAAGGTGCGTCAGTTAGTCCTTATGTTCTAATCTGTCACAAAGCCTGTGGAACAAGCCTAGCCTAAGCCTAAGGTTCCTTCTACTTCACAGTCCCAAAAGGAAAAAGAAAAGAAAGGAAATTGTCATTTTTGCCATGCACTTGGGCATTGGTTCAGAAATTGCAAGCTCTATCTTGAATATCTAAAGAAAAAAAAAGTAGTGCGACTATTGCTTCAGGTATTTATATTATTGAAGTTAACTTGCCTACGTTCTTGGGTATTGGATACCGAATATGGATCTCACATTTGTATTAATGTGCAGGGTCTCACCAAAAGTAGAAAACTAAAGAAATGAGAAGTCATCCTACAAGTTGGAAATGGAGCTGAGGTTGCTGCGTTGGCTGTAGCATGCTATGAGTTAATTTTACATGGTGGACTTGTTTTAGTTTTAAATAATTGTTATTATGTCCATTCCTTGGGCATAAACATCATTTCAGTTTCATGTTTGGATTTGGATGGTTTTAATTTCACTATTGCGAATAATAAATGCTCCATTTCTCGTAAAATTATTTTCTATGCGAATGTTGATTTGTGTGATGGTCATTATATTCTAAACACGAAAAGGTCCACAAATACTTCTATTCTTAACGTAAATACAAATAGATTCAAGTCAAATGATTTGAGTCAAACCTACCTTTGGCATTATCGTCTTGGCCACATAAATGAGAAACACATCTCTAAACTCCATAAATGTGGAGTTTTAGATTCATTTGATCTTGAATCATATGAAACATGTGTATCTTGTTTACTAGGCAAGATGACAAAGAGTCCCTTTACTTGACACAGTGAAAGGGCAAGTGATTTATTTGGTTTAATACATACTGATGTATGCGGTCCTATAAACACAATGACTAGAGGCGGTCATCAGTAGTTCATTACTTTCACCAATAATTTAAGCTGATATGGTTACGTGTATCTCATAAAACATAAAGATGATTCTTTTGAGATGTTTTGAACATTTCAGAATGAAGTGCATCATCGACTTGGTAAAACTATTAAAGCAGTTTGATCAGATCGAGGTGGTGAATATTTGTGCCAAAAGTTTGATGATTATCATAGAAACTATGGGATTGTCTCACAGTTAACTCCCCTAGCAACTCCATAATGGAATGATGTTTCTAATAGTAGAAATCAGACTTTATTGGATATAGTTTGTTCTATGATGAGTCATGCATATCTTCCTATTTCCTTTTAGAGTCATGCCTTAGAAACTATTGCATTTACACTGAATCGTGTTCATTCGCGGTTGATAAAACACAATATGAGATGTGGTTGGAAAAGACCAAGTTTGTATTCCCTTAAAATTTGGGACTATATGGTTTTCATACGATGACAAATCTCAAAAACGTTATCAACCAAATTTACCAAGTGTGTATTTGTTAGTTATTCTAAAGAAACTAGAGGATATTACTTTTATATTCCCACTGAGAACAAATTGTTTGTTGCCCCGAATGGTTTCTTTATGAAAAAAGATTTTATTTCAAAACACAACAATGAAAATAAAGTAAGTCTTGAAAAAGTTCAAAAACCACAAATAAACACTCAACTGCCAATCGGAGATCAACAAAGTCTTAAACTATTTAAACCTCCACAGGTATCACAAGGCCCGCATAGCTCTGATAGGGTAAGACATCAGCCTGAGAGATTTGGATTTCTTATTATAGATAGTAGTGAGGTGTTGCTTATGGATCAAAAGAAGCTACTACTTATCAGGAGGTTATGTCTAGCCCTGAGTTATCTAAATGACTTAGTGCCATAAATTATGAAATGCAATCCATTATGATAACCAAGTTTAGAAGTTGATTGATTTACCTAAATGTGGTAAGACCATTGGATGCAAATGCCCTTTCTAGAATAAAACTAAGAAGAATGGCAATGTGTATACTTATAAAGTACGGCTAGTAGCAAAAGGTTTTAGACATAATCAAAGTGTTGATTATAATAGAACTTTTTCTCATGTAGCCATGCTTAAATCCATTAGAATTTTAATTGCCATAGCTGCATATTATGACTATGAGATATAGAAAACGGATGTCAAAATAACTTTCCTAAATGGAACGTTACTTGAGGACGTGTATATGATACATCTTAAAGGTTTGTTCATGCTGAGAATTCTAGGAAGGTGTGCGAGCTTCAAATATCCATTTATGGATTAAAGCAAGCTTCTCGGAGTTGGAATATTCATGTTGATGAAACAATTAAGGAATTTGGTATCATTGAAAATGAAGATGAGTCTTGTATATACAAGAAGGTCAGTGGGAGCGTGATTGTTTTCCTGGTACTGTATGTTGATGATATATTACTCTTTGGAAATGATATCCCAACCTTGCAAAGTGTCAAGTCTTGGTTAGGGAAGTGTTTCTCAATGAAGGACTTATGAGATGCAGCAAACATCTATGGGATTAAAATCTATAGGGATAGATCTAAAAGGCTGATCGATCTAAGTCAGACTGCTTACATTGACAAGGTATTTAATAGGTTTAGTATGCAAGACTCTAAAAATGGGTCGTTGCTAATGTCTCATGGTATAAGTCTCAACAAGACTTAATGTCTGAAGACTAATGATGAGCGAGAGTGCATGAATACGATTCCATATGCATGAGCTATTGGATCTATCATGTATGCCATGTTATGCACCCGACCTGATGTATCATATGCTTTGAGCGCAAGAAGCATATATCAGTCTGATCGCGGTGAGAGTTACTGGATTGCAGTAAAGAACCTTCTTAAGTACTTGAGAAAGACTAAAGAAGTTTTCATAATTTATGGAAGTTTGGAAGACGAGATTGTTGTAAATGGTTACATAGATGCAAGTTTTCAAACTTATATAAATGGCTTTAGATTGTAGTTTGGATACGTGTTTACTTTGAATGGAGGCATAGTGAGCGGGAAAAGTTTGAAGCAAGAAATTGTGGCAAATTTTATAATAGAAACTAAGTATATTGCAGCGTGAAATGCAGCTAAGGAGGTAGTTTGGATAAAAAAAGTTAATCTCTGATCTTGGTGTGGTTCCTAGTTTAGCTAACCTCGTTTGCTTGTATTGTGACAACAATAGGGCGATAGTATAGGCGAAGTAATCAAGATCACATCACCGATCCAAACATATACTTAAACGTTTTCATCTCATTCAAGAAATCATTGAGAGGGGAGACATGAAGATTTGCAGAGTTCCTAAAGAAGACAATGTTGCAGATCCTATGACGATGGCTCTTCCACAAGCGAAACAAAATGGTCATGTGAGGTCATTAGGTATTAAGTACATGAATAATTGGCCCTAGTGCAAGTGGGGGATATTGGGGCATGTGTCATAGGTCAATCTACAAACATTGTTTATCTTATAATTTTAGTTAATAAAATTTAGGTTTTCGTTTACTGTTTTATTATAAGTGAGTGCATGTTTACCTTATAGTAAGATCCATGGGTATTTGTTGAAATATCCTAAATGTCCCTAGTCGGTCATTATATTGGGAACTATATTGAATTAAGACTAGTGTGAATCTTGATTGATGGTCAAGTGATAATCGTGCATATAGGGATACGAATCGAGATCATGAGTACTTGTTATTCATGATAGGTATATCATTTAGTCACTCGACTTGAGATTACAATAGACTTCAATATTAGGAGCATGATGGTTTGACACAATCAAACGTTGTCTTTAACCGGACGAGTAAAAGATTGTGATTGGTTACTATATCAATAATATGTGAAGATGTGTAATCAAGATATAATTTTTCACTGTCGTATAGAGAGAGATATCAGTGGATCCCTCGATTTGATAGACTGATAATAGCCAAGTTCATGTCAATTGATATGATCAATGTCACTTGGATGTTTTCAGTTTAACTAAAGATCGAGACAAGTACGATTGAACATTAAGGGTGACTTTTTATGCCTTATGTTTAATCAAAGGATATCGCACGACAAAAGGATATGATATTTGTTATTCATTAGGTTGTATCGATTTTGATATTCATGCTACTTGGTAGTCATAATGCCTTGCCAGAGACCGCTTATGACTTTGTGTACCAAAATTGTTTTGGTTCACTACTAACGTCGCACGAACCTATTGGGTCGCACACAAAGAATGGTGTTGCGCAATTTCAATTGGTCCAGAATAATGAATTTTATATGATAAATTTCATAACATAAAATTCTTTATGATTTGTTATATGATAACTTATTAATATGGGCGTATGTGTAATTTTCTTAAACTGCTTAAATACAATAGTTGTATTGTGAATATGATTTTAATTAAAGGCTTATCTACAAATATAATTTGAGGTTGAAGCCCTAAAAAAAATTTGATTTTTATTTTTACTACTTTTGAGTTCTCTGGATTTTGTAAGAGAAAGAAAAATCATTTTCAATCTCTCTTAAGGCTAGCACTCCAAAATGTGGTCACTTTGTTCGTGTGTGAATTTTCGATAGAGCACGTGTGCTTGAACATCTTGGAGATCGAACAATCAGAGTAGGAAATCACGGATTAAGGCATGATTTACATTTGTAGATCTAGTTTAATGGAACTTATTTTCGATCTTGTTGGGGTTTTTCAAAATTGTTTTGAATTTTCGCTGCGTATGAACCCCAAAACCCGACATATATGTGGATGACATGCTTATATTTGGGGCTTCACTAGCCTTAGTTGAAGAAACTAAGCGATTCTTCTCTACTAGTTTTGACATGAAAGACTTAAGAGAAGCTGACTTAATTTTGGGAATCAAATTCTTATGATAAGATAATGGTCGTACATTATCTCAATCTCATTATATTGAAAAGATTTTGAAAATATTTGGTCATTTTGATCAAAAGTCAGTTTCTATTCCTATCGAGCCTCATTTAAAAATAGTAAAGAACACCAGAGGGTGTTTATCGCAACTAGAGTATTCTAGTGTGATTGGAAGTCTCGCGTATGCTATGCATTACTCAATACCTGATATAGAATATGTAGTTTGTATGCTATGCCGATTCACTAATAACCCAAGTAAATAGCACGGGGATGCGGTTACTAGGATCTTTAGATACCTGAAAGGGACATTGAATTATGGCCTACATTTTAATGGATATCTACCAGCTTTGGAAGGTTACAGTGATGCTAGTTAGAATAATGTGGATTCAAATTCCAAATCAACTAGTGGATGGATTTTTACGCTGGGAGGAGCAGCTATTTCTTAGAGCTTAAAGAAACAAACATGTATTTCGGATTCAACAATGACATCATAATTAATTGCCTTAGCAGTTGCAAGCAAGGAAGTGGAATGGCTTAGGAACTTGTTAATGGAGATACCATTATGGAACAAGCCATGTCCGACTATATTAATCAATTGTGATAACAAGACAACTTTTTATAAGGTCGCAAGTAAGACTTATAATGGAAAGTCTATACATATAAGTCTAAGACATAATCTTTTAAGACAATTACTCAAAAAATGGGGTTGTCACATTTGATTACATAGAATCTAACAAGAATTTAGCAGATCCATCAATAAAGGGTCTTGTTAGAGATATGGTGTCTCATACGTAAAAATGAATGAGACTTAGGTTCACCTAATTCGATCATCACTTTATGGGAACCTAACTTAATTCTTAAAAATACAGAATAAGCTCAATGTGGTATTAACAAGTCAAGTAAAGATTATGGAACACTAAAAAACTTATATTATAAAAGGTCCCTTCCTGGTTCTAGTGTTGGTTTCTGTATGACGGAGGTTGACAATTAGGTCTTAATAAGTCCAATAGAGTGACTCGCATATTCACTTAAGTAGACTTAACTATATGGGTGTAGAAGTGTGGTCGCTTCTTATGAACCTAACCGACTCTAGTGCACTAAAGAAAGACAGGATTTGCACAAGGCCATAATGTGCAATCAACAAAATATTCTTGCTTACATGAAATCGATACGTGTGATATGTTCAATTTTGTCGTAAGGGTTCCTGGTCATGTTATTTTCTAAGTGTAGTTTTTCAATTTATATGTCCATATAATTTAAAAATGGGGGAAATTGTAGAAAATAAAAAAGGGGGGGAAATTGTAGAAAATAAAAAAGGGGTTCTTGTGCAGTCGCTGAGCTTGTCACTGAAGCTTCAGCCTCAGTGCCAACACTAGAAGCTCCCTAGTCCTAGAATGAAAAGGTACATTTTTTAGGTGTTATTTGGATTATTTTTTGTCCATTTGTTTGTACCTATTCGCACTAAAACTCACCCCTTGGTGTATAGACACTAAGTCCTTAAGTTTTCTATAAATTAAAGGGCTCTAGTACGTATTAAACACATTGAGAAACAAATCAAAACACAAAAGGCATTTCAATTAAAGTGTGTTCCTCTTCATAGCATCATTCATTCAAAGTTCTTCAAAGAGTGTTCTTGGTTGAAGTTGTGTTACAGACAAATCATATAACAACCATTAGAGACTTGATTGTTTCCTGAAGGAAAGTTACAATTAAATCCCATTATATATACAAGGTTTCGACTGGTAGGGAGAATTGTTGGCAGCTGAGGCATGAGAGAATTTGGTTTTGCTGTTGTGCGTTTGTTGGCTTGCTGACGTGGCAACACGGGATTGGTGGAGATTGCTTGCATGACGTGCTTTGAGAGGGTGAGCAGCTAACACTTGGCAGCTGCTAGAACGTGATGTTGGTTGCTGTTGGGATGGAGAACCGCTGACGTGGAAGCATGTGATTGGTTGAGAGAAGATATGCGCTGACGTGGCACCTTCTAATTGGTTGAAATATGTTGTCTCCTATTCTACCCACTGCACAACTCGTAACTCGAGGCAAATTGTCCGGTGTCCGATCAATGCATGTAAATACTCCATTTTTAGTATTTTTCTGCCACGAATTCAACCGCGTACTCTGTTTCACCTGAAAATGATCAATAAATATAATTAAATATATTTTAGAGACTTTCTATATTCAAATATACTAAAATAAACCATTAAATACCTTTAAATACTAACTTATCAAATACCCCAAACTTAAGACTTTGCACGTCCCGAGCAAAGGTGTAGATGACAACACAAACTAAACTAGACTCCTAATATAATAATACACTGACTCAACTAATCCTATACTCAACTCAAATTCATGGAGCCCCTTTGATTTACATAGCCACCAAGTTAACAAGCAACTCAAGAAATTTTTGAGTTATGATATGTCAAAACTTGCAACCCAAACACAATTAAGATCCCACTTTGAAGACAAAGACTAGGTCAAAATAAAGGCCATAGTTACTCACAAGTTTTCTTGGTCTATACACTCAAGCACGCAAGTTTAGATTTCACTTAATTTAGTGAAAGCAATCGAACTAAATCTTTTATTTGAGGAGTTTCACAACTTCCGCCTTTATTCATTATATATTCTTTTATTTTCTTCTTCTTCTTTTTTTCAACAAATACGGTCCCTGCTCCATTTCCTATGGACCGCTTTTCTCACTTTTTCCCATCACAAGTTTCCATGCTCCATTTCCTATGAAAACATGTGGGACTCTCTATATTAACAAAAAAACTCATGTTAGCCCTTCTCACTTTCACTAAAATCAAGCAAATCCCCCTAATAGGGGTTAAGATAATATAACTTGCACAATTATTTGATCGTCTACTCATTTTCGTTATCAAGTAAAAAGTTTAACCATCAACTAAGTCCCTAATCATGAAATCATAAAAATACTAGGTACGGGCTTGATTGAGTGTTTCTCCTAGTTTTTCCTAAGTTTCAAGTCAAAAAGGCAACTGTAATTTACTCATCCACAACCGAAGGCATGAAACAAAGTTTCGGGTGACTCAAAATAACTAAAATAAATAAATAAATAAATAAATAAAAACTATACTAAATACATCCATGAAAGTGTATCATATCCTAATGAAATGATAGAGAAATTTGAAAGGACAAGAAATGCAAGAAATGATATAAAACACCACCATTACCATCTATCAATCGCATATAACCGTATAAAAAAATAAACGATCTCACCTACGGTCTTTCGTAATGAATCCATCCAAACTCAATCCACAATCCCTAAATTACACTTATTCTGAACCTTGTCCTCAAGGTTCAAAACAAGTCAAGGTATCCATATAACAAAAAGAAAAAAGATAGTGGTGAAGAAGAACATGGATAAGAAGAACATGGATAAAAAGATGATACTAATGCATGCATGACAAAAAGTATTTAAAAACTAATGAACGCACAAAATCTCTCATGTGTAGGTGACTAAGGAAACTATGAAAGAACAATCATAACAAGAGCAAGAACTAGTAAACATAGGAGTTAACTCAAAAAAATCTCAATCAAGTCTTGCGAGCCCGAAGTCTTTCAACTAAGGGTGAAATCAACAAGATGATGGAATGAAGTCTAGGGTTTTGGGTCTACTCAAAAATCCACCACTAATGCGGCGACTTAAGTTGGATATGTCCCGACCAAGTCTCAAAACACCTAAAATCCTATAAACATGTTAATTCCTAAAAAAATGCTCAAATTATGCTAAAAAAAATGTAATCCATAGTCAAACCTAACAAAACTCTCGGGGTGCTCCAATTTATTAAAATAATAATAATAATAATAATAATAGTAATAAAAATAAAAAATAAAAATACCAAAGAAAGAAAACCAATCCCCGGCAACGGCACCAAAAAATTGACGCACGCCGAACACGTCAATAAAATAAAGTTTCTTAAATCAACTATTTTGTAGAATAGTAGCAAAAGGTTGATCCCGCAGAGATTGGTAGTCTTTTTAAGGTTAAAAACAACGAAAAGGAAAAATCGGGGATTTTAAATAAATAATTGAACTAACTAATCTAAAATAAACTAAATAATTAAAATAATTAAAATAACTTTGAAAACATTGAATGAACACCTAAGTAACACCTAGATCTACAGTTCCACAAATCAGAATCAGGATTCAATGGCAATCATGGTCTTCAACCTTTCCCAAAAAGTTATTAATTTAAATTCTCCTAGATTAGCTATAGAAAATCGACATCCTCCAGAAATTTCTCGTTCCCCTAATCTCGATAGTCAGGACGTCCGCCACTAGCTACACCCTAGACATCCGCTAATCGGGTTTAACACACTAACCAATGTAATATGGATCTGGGGGAACACTAATCCTAAATAACCATATCCCATCCGCTTCCGATTTAACCTAGATTCAATTGTTGCACACTTAATAACCGAAAGGGTTTAACGGCAAATGGGTGAGTGTTCGTCACTTTATTGGTCCAAAAGTACAATTACACGGATACTAATAGTCCAAATAACTATAGGTCGTCCCCCTAAAAGCATGCACTGGCCACATACATACCCTAGATCTAAACCATATTCTTTAAAATCAACAACAATGAAATAGGAGAATTAAACTAAATTAAAATAATAAAATAAAAGATCTCACATAATATGCCATGAAACCATAATCTTGGTTTTTTCCCCACCGACCTAAGCAATCGTCGAGAGAAGTCGATAACAAAACAATAATAATTGGGGGTTCTCCAATAATACCCTAAGTTCTTAATATATAAAACTACTAAAAATTGGTCCCGGGAGGTAAGAGAAACTAATTTTGGGTGTTGGGGAGGTGACTCATGCGCCGAGGATGATCTATGGACTATTTTGGGGTTGAAAATTGATGTCTACCATGTGTCGCAGCGCGATTGGTTCATTTCCTGCAGAGCAGCTGACGTGGTGCTCTCCTATTAGCTGGACCAAAGCTTGTGAGATGGTGGTTGGGTGAGAGCACGACACATGGCGACAAGATGGCGGTGAAGGAACTAACACGACTCGGCGAAGATCTGGGAGACCGTGCTTACGCGCATCTCGAGGAACATCTATTAGCAGCTGAGGCGTGAGAGAATTTGATTTTGTTGTTGTGCGTTTGTTAGCTTGCTAACGTGGCAACACGGGATTGATGGAGATTTCTTGTATGACGTGCTTGGAGAGGGTGAGCAGCTGACACTTGGCAGCTGTTGGAACGTGATGTTGGTTGCTGCTGTGATGGAGAACTACTAACATGGCAGCGTGTGATTGGTTGAGAGAAGATAAGCGTTGATGTGGTAGCTTCTAATTGGTTGAAATATGTTGTCTCCTATTCTACCCACCGCGCAACACGTAACTCAAAGCAAATTGTCGGTATCCGATCAACGCATGAAAATACTCCATTATGAGTATTTTTCTGCCACGAATTCAGTCGCGCACTCCGTTTCACCTAAAAAGATCAATAAATATAATTAAATATATATTTTAGAGACTTTCTATATTTAAATATACTAAAATAAACCATTAAATACCTATAAATACTACTTATCAAAGGTCAATCGCGACTGTACTCGTGACTTGTATTTTCGATTAAAAACGGAGCTGTAAACTCTCGTTACCCTAAATTTCAGTCCACAAAACCTCACACATTGGCCAACGTGTGATTTATGTGGTGTATCCAAGCGTAGCGTAGCTACCAACTCAATTAAGAAAGCAACAACCGGGTATCTCAAGGCTATTGAAGGGAAGGTGTCGATAGCTAACTAATCACCATCATCGTCACTCTAGCCCGATTCGCCCGTCGTACCTATTTCCTGATAATTTCCCATAAAAACCATTTCAAGTCACAGTACATTACCTCATTCCCAGTCCATAATGTTATATGAACTATTTATACTAATTACATTGCATAATTGATAAAAATACGAGTCCCACTTACTTATGCTGAGGTTTCCTAACTTTTAACCGACTTACACAACTCACGGAGTCTTCAGTCCTTTTTCGTCGACCAAGAACCTAAAATAAGTGGATCACCATCAATTTAAGTCTAATACTAATTGATCAAAACCTTTAAACTGGTCCCATTTGAATTCGGAAACCTGAGACCACACAAAAACTACGACTAAAGGATGCTCAAAAGCTATATAAAAAATAATACTTTATAGCAATTTCAAAGTGCTACCAACTAGCTACCTTGGGTTAACTTTTTAACCTTGAAAAGCTCAATATTAGTCATGATGACCAAAAAGGAAATTGTAGTACTCATGTCATACTTTTCATAAAGTTTAAGAACACTCAAATCAGATCACCCACGGAGGAATTATGAATTTTCCAATATCGCCTATCAATTAGGCAAACTTCATTTATTTTAACCTGAAAATTGTCTCCAAATCAATATTTTGCAATTAAATCCTCGAAACTCGACAACAAACACTACGAAACCAATCAATACCAACATCAAAATATTTCCACAGCTCTTGGAGTCAAATTGAATCAAAACCAATAATCTATTCATCCCAAAAACCCAATGTAAACCAATATCAACTATAAAAACATCTCCAAAATAGTTATCAATTGAATCACATTAGTTCAATTCATCAAAACTTTAAACCACGATATTGGAATTTATTCTAAATCGGCGCACATCAACCTAATACATCAATTTTCAACAATTTCTGCAAATTTCTATCAAAATCCCACAAAACAAATCGAGAAATCGCGATAATTCAAATTGAATTAAGGAAAATGCCCAACATTAAGTATTTACTAACCTGCAGGCTGAATACCTCATTTCCACCGCGGAAACTTAGCTCGAACTGATCGTCTCGCGATGCTCGACAATTTTGCAGAAAGAAACCGGGCAAAAATCAGATGTACGGAGATCGCAAAGCGAAAACCGATTTGAAAGGGTTAGGTATCAAAGAAAACTAAACGTTTTGTTGGAACAAATTGAAATGAAATTGATTTCATTTCATTTTTTGTATTTATATATAAACCCTCAGCTGCTTATCAACAGCTTAATTTTTTTATTTATTAATTTTCAAAATCCCTATTTTGACGTGTTTTGGCTTTCGAACTCGTTTTTTATCCTTTTTTCACCAAATCGAGCCAAACTCTCGACAAATTAGTCCATCTTCATAAAACGTTCATAATAGTGGTTTTGGCCATACTAAAACCCCAAAAATAATAATTTTTTCCATGACATATCCAACTCTCACAGATCAATTCTCTTGGCATATTTAACCAATCTTGCACCAAATTAGACCCAATGTCAACCTCGACTACTACCAACTAACATGAAACTCGAGGCAAAGTCTTACACCAACTTTGTTCTCATTTTACACTGCCACTGAACCCAACTTGCATGCAAATCAAGGTAAAATCTTCACGTAATACTTAACGCTTGATTTATGAGATTTCAAAAAACTAGTTATCCATTTAATTCATTGTTATAGGTCTTATATTAATAACTATTAATTGCCTATAATTCAATTAATCAGTTTCCACGCTAAACAAACACCAAAAGACACTCAAATCCATGCACACGCTAATCAAGACAAGTCAAGCTTAACCACGAGCCTAACTCGCGTTAATTAGAATTCGAATTATCACTAATCACCTACTTAAGGTAACGGGATGTTACATCTCATGTATAGGCAACTTTATAGGTGCTGGTGTAATAGCGCGTACTATTTGTCTGTCATCATGTATGTACCGATCTGACAGATAGTCATCCCTGCGGTCCCGGTCATCTCTGTGGCTCTTATCAGACTATCGGTCATCTCCATGCTTCCTATTAGACTGATCTTTTTGCCTCTTTTGCCTCCGGTCTGACCTTGAACCCTGCCCTAACTGTCCCTCAGAATCATTATCTACATGTCTACTACCTCTCTTTAGAAGAAATGTATCGTATATGAGCGCTCGATTATACATCTCATGTACCGTGCGAGCTCCAGTGGACACAATCGCACTAGCAATAACCTCATGTAAACCTCAGACAAAATAGTAGTTCTACAGTCTCTATGTTCTCGTAATACTATCCATGGCGAATTGTAGAAAATAACGATATTTCTCCATATATTGTAACATCAACCAGTTGCCCTATCTTAGTGCCAGAAAATCCTCTATCAAACATAGATGGACCTCTATGGGGATATACTCATCTTAGAAGATTTGTTTTCAGTGCGCCCATGTCGTCGGCTCTGGGTGGGTATCGCAGTAATTAGTTTACCATATAGTTGCGGCTCCTCGAAAGCATGATCCGAAAACTCGTGCCCGCATACTCTCATCGACTTTCAGTAGCTTGTGCAGCTGCTGGTGTGAAAGTAACCATCTCCCGGCTGCCTCCAAATCATCACCTCTCGTAGAAATAACCAGGCTGAAAGCGAATAAATTCCTTAATCGATTTCGCCTCATGCGTCATTGTAAACTCGGAGGTAGTAGTTGTAGTAGCTATCTCTGTGGTCGTCGGTGTAGGAGTAGGAGTTGGTATCTCGACTGGTGCGACCACTGGTATAATCACTGAAGTAACCCTTTCAACTTATGTCTCAGGATCTGTGGAAGTAGTAGCCTGAACAAGTGTAACGACCCTAAAAATCTAACTCATGCCACGTGTCATTTCAGGGTCGTATGTAGGACCAACTCGTCGTGATCCATATGTCCAAATCTAGGGTGTAGACACCGAGGTATGTTATTTTTGTGTGATGCTTGTATTATTTATTATACAAAAGATTGAACAATTTGAAATAATTAATTTCAGAAATGTTTAGGTAAGTCTTACCTCGAGTTTTGTGTCAGTTGGCAGTAATCAAGGTTGAGATTGGGTTTAATTTAGTGTAAGATTGGTTAAATATGGCAAGAGAATTGGTTTGTGAGAGTTGGGTATGTCATGGACGAAGTTAAGATTTTTGGGGTTTCGGCGTGACTAAAACAAGTATTTTGGACATTTTATGAAGATGGACTATTTTGTCGAGAGTTTGGTTCAATTTGATGGAAAATGGGATCGAAAATGAGCACTGAAAGTCAAAACACCACAAAATAGGAATTTCAGGAATTAATAAATAAAAAGGAATTAAGTTTATATATAAATATATATATAAAACATGAAATGAAAATCAATAACATTTGTTTCCAACAGAACGTTCAATCGAACGTTCAATCGAACGGAGCTCCTGACATCTGATTTTCGCCCGGTTTCTTTCTGTAAAATCGTAGAGGATTGCAACACGATCAATTCGAGCTAAGTTTTCGCGGTAGAAACAAGGTATTCAGCCCGTAATTTGGTAAATTCTTAATGCTTGGCATTTTTCCTCAATTCAATTTGAATTCTCGCGATTTTTCAATTTCTTTCGCGGGGTTTCGATAGAAATTGGTATGAATTATCGTTAATTGGTGTATTGGATTGATTCGCGTCAATTTGGGATAAATTTCACCAACGTGGGTTAGGGTTTTGATTATTTGAGTTAATGCAATTCAGTTGATAACTATTTTGGAGATGTTTTTATACTTGATATTTGACTCCACGAGCCATGGAAATATTTTGGTGTTGGTATCGACTGGCATTTATTATTGAGTTTTGAGGATTTAATTGCGAAAATATTGATTTGGAGACATTTTCTAGTTAAAAATAAATAATGTTTGTCAAGTTGACATGCTATATTAGAAAATTTGTAACTTCTCCATTTGTGATCCGATTTGAGTATTCTTAGAGTCTATGGAAAGTACGTCATGAGTACTAAAAGTTCTTTCTTGGTTGTCATAACAAATTATGAGGTTTTCAGAGTTAAAATCGTAACTCTAGTGGGCTAGTTGCGAATACTTTGAAATTATTATAAAGTATTATTTTTAGAATTAGCTCTCGAGCGTACTTCGGTCGCAGTATTTGTATGGTTTAAGAGTTCTAAACCAAGGATATTGGACTTGAATTGATACTAAATGATATCAGGAAATCTAAGGAAGAGATAATGAGGTTTGAGAACGTGTTTTGGAGTGTCGAGAGGCCGGATAGGCTAGGAATAAGCGTGTGGATCAAGGTAAGTAAACCAGCTAGGAAATTATACGGTAATTTCATTTTAAGTTATTGAATATTGTTGTTCACTGCTTTGATATCTATCCTTGGAATTCCATTCTAATTGAGTTTTTTGAGGGCAAGTGAGTCAACGGTAGTCCTTGGAAAGAGTGGCGGGCTGAGGTAACATACCAGCGTCATGACCTCGGGATGCACTGCACTAGTTACTGATTTTGACGGGGTGTGAGGTCTTAGCGTGGCTGTTTTAGGAAGTCTCACTATCTCGTGGGTTTAGGGCTTGTGAGTGTACTAAGTCTTAGAACCCGAGTCTTGATGTGTTGCCAAGACTCAACGACCTATTGGTCGGGACTACTTGCGCCTCTCTGATTGCATTCCTGGACGCTCATATATCGATTGCTTTTGTTTGATTTACAGTCTTCATTTAGTCATGCGTTCTTTATACCTTTCTTTCTATCTGCATGAATGTAGATTGTTTTATTTATTTTGAAATGTTGTTTAGTGTCCTACTGGCGTTACTTACCTGGGCTCGTCATTCTTGTGTTTGACTGAGTACAGATCTGCAATAGAGTAAGGGAAAGGGGCCAGCACTGGGAGATCTACTTTGAGGACTTTGGAGCGGCCTTTCCCCTCGCATTTTGTAGGTTTTGTATTACTTACGTGTATTGATTTTTGTCACACGGGATATATGGGTTTTGTGAGATATTTTAAGACATGGAGTATATGCGTGGTTTTCCAAACTCTAGGTTGTCCTGACTGATTTGTGTAGAGTTGTTTAGATTTGTTTAAGTTGAAACCGCTTCGGCATAAACTTTAATAACTTACAAATTTGAATAACTCACTATAACTAATGAAATATGGCTAGGAAGGCTTACTAGGCTTGCATTGACGTCGCGAGGATTGACTCGGGGTCCACCTAAGTCTAGGCGGGCGAGGCCCAGTTTGGGTTGTGGAACTGGGGCCATCACAACAAGTGTCTACCGGACCGATGGGCGATGATTATCGGAGTTGTATTAGTCGGTATTGCAAATACTGAAAGAGTTATAGCTATTACAGGGGCTGCTGCAGCATGAGCCCTGAGTAACAGTGAAATCTCGTTCAACTGAGCATCGTGTACCGCGAGTCGGTCATCGACACTCTGTGTAGTAGCAGTGGTCGTAGTCCTATCCGGATCACTAGTTTGACCAGTCTTTGGCAGAGTAGTAGACTGTTTGTCCATCGTGATCTGCATCGAAAAACATACACCGAATCAGCTTCGGTATGTATACGCGTATTGTGTATAACATACAGGAAAACATAACATATATATAGCCCTAACTCTACTCGCCTCACAATCACTTCCCAACTAGAGTTCTAAGGTAAGTACATCGGGTTCCCACATCTAAGTTTTGTTCATTAAATTTTATGCTCTTTCATTAATTCCCAAGGTTACTCAAACCATTGCTCTTACACCAACAAAGGCGTTGGTATCAGGTTAAAGAACAAGTTATGCTTCATCCCCTTGGCACCATCGACCTCTCTCTGATACCAACTGTGGAAGCCACACCCCGAGGCTGCCAAGTGACCTGTTACTCGGGTCCCGCAGCCCTGCTGATATCAACTCCACGTCAGCACTCCTCGATGGGTGTGCTATTCATCTTATTCTTAATATTATTTGCCAATTATTTGAGATACACATTAAATTACAAGTATGGCTTGTGTTTTTTAGAGTTTCAAGTAGGTAACCAGTAAGTTTACAAAGGAAGTCTTAAAGTACATAAACATGGATTCTCATTAACTTTTAAGTTTTATAGAGCATCAGTCCTACTGTGGAAAATCTGAAATATAGTACATTATATATAAGGCGACAAAATTAAACATTTACAAGTACAAGTGTCTCAATAGTCCCCCATAAACCTAAAATATATAACAAACTGCCAAAATAAACACCTACGAGTAGTGTGTCGAACAATGGGCAAGCTCAGAGATAGTCGCCAAGAATCCCCTTACCCTTAAACGTAGAAAGATCTGCACTCAGCTATCACAACAAAACTAATGACGAGTCCAGTAAGTAAAATCTCAAGGAAATTAACTAAGCATTCATATGATAAAGTAAAGGAAATCCAATAAATAATGTAAAATAAACATGCAGAATGTAAACATACAACTTTAAAGGGATCATCGCATTCATAAAACAATAATAAAGCGCAAACATATGTGCCCGTCTTGGTCAGACTAAACTATATTTCAGATATCTTCCCCTGAATCCCACCAGTGGGCGCACCCAACTGGCCCATCAACTAGTCCTCTCGATGGCCGACGTAGACTCGTGATGCACCGACACATGTACCGACAAAGTGGCTCGGGTTGTTATTCACCGAGGACTCCTGATGCACATGCTGTGGTCTAGCGTGCCATAGACACATAACGAAATACCTGATGGTAGTAAACTCAACCAACCATTCAAACAGTGACACATACATAGATTACTGAAGTAAATAAAGAATAGAATCAGGAATACACTGAAAAGATATATCAAAACAGTAATGAAAGCAAGTAAATACTACAGTGATGTTCCATTGGGTTACAAACCTCAAAACGCGCTCCGACTTCTCCGGACTCCCGAATCCGACCCCGCCTAGCTCCCGGTACCCGAGCTACGGTCCCCTTAGTCCCCTGAAGTCGAAATGCATCATTTTAATCGATTTATAGCCACATTAAGTTAAATTATTAAAATTATACTAAAAATTAGAATTTTATTTCAAATTTTTAGTTATGGCACATTTTTCGAGTTTCACTTGGGTGTGAAACGCTCGAGAAATTCTCGAAGTCCAATGTTTTATCTTTTTCCCAATTCCTTATATTTTCTCTAATTTTTTGCATTTTTCCGTAATTTTTTGTAATCTTCTATAATTTTTATCTATTTTTCTATAATTTATTTTATTTATTATGTATTTGATTAAATTTCTAAATAACTTTTTAATTATTTAATGGGGGTTGTACTCACCTGAACCGGGCCCGGTTCGACCCAACTAGGTCGGGCCCAGCCTGGCCCGGCCCGGGCTTGCACGCACTTACGCATGCGAGGACCCTTTCCCAAAATGCATTTGCAAAGACGAATTGCTAAAAAGCGATTAGTCTCTTCCCCCAATTTTTTCTTTTTTTCTTGTTCATTTTTACAACAACCCAACAACAAATCACCATTAATCCTCAAATTCCTTTCCAAGCTCATTTTCATGAAAAACAAATTGAAGAAGATGAAATTGATGAATAGGGAGTGCATTACCTTGATTATAGCACTTGACCTTCAAGAAATCCAACCCTATATCTCAATTCGAACTCATAAATCTCTCTAAGTGTTGCTGGAAATTCTGATTTTTACATGAAAATGTGAGTGGTTTTGATCAAAACTCCACTAAGTGGGGTATTTATAGTTTGTGATGGAATTAATTGTGT
This sequence comes from Stephania cephalantha, assembly GCA_039657325.1. Classification (NCBI taxonomy): domain Eukaryota; kingdom Viridiplantae; phylum Streptophyta; class Magnoliopsida; order Ranunculales; family Menispermaceae; genus Stephania; species Stephania cephalantha. Next base: position 26,329,024 of record CM077574.1, on the reverse strand, counting down.
ACACATATCTTAAGGATGATATAAAGGCTACTAATTAAGATGTCAAACACCATATAATGACTTCATTGAAACACTATACAGCTTAGTGTTACACATTCTAAGATCATCCTAATGTCCATTGATGGCTTTATTTAATTTGATCAAACTATAGGCAAATCAATTTAATTCTTTTTAATTAGACAACTTAGGTACAACAATAATATAGTTAATATATTTGATGCATAACTAACCCAATTGTAGTCTATCTCATTCCTGACTAATCGGTATCTAATGCCCCGCATCTCGGCATGTATCTCGAGGCACGCCAATCCTTAATGTACCCAATTATTTCGACTTAGCCCATGGTTTTATTATCATTTAATGTCACATTTGCCTTGTTTATTGTCATATTAGTCTATTTAACATTTGTCTAAACTTAGTATACGCGTACTTCGCCTACCCGATACCCACATGGACATGCTTTTCGAGGCAAATAATCGTCTCACGTTCTTACATGATATGTCAATATAAACTCACACGGGATGCAATAATGAATAAAATAATAATTAACATCGCAAATAAGCATCCAACAGACAAAAACAACTATCTAAGCCTAGTCGAATGTGTCCTAACCTATTCGAAGCGTCCACACGGGCTTGAGCTGGTGTTTGAATTTGAAAATACTTTAAATATTGGTGTCAATAAATATTGGGTCATTACAGAAACAGCCCCTGGACATTAGACCAAGTTGATTGGTCAACACTAAAAACAAATAATAATAATAATAACAAAATAAAATACAATAAAAAATATATATTATAAATAAACAAAAATTAATAAATATACATATATAATAAAATAAAATAAAATAATTGTGTTCAATCGGGGCACTACCGCGTCTCCGAGGAAAACCGATCGTGTCCCGCCCCTCGACCCTCGCATCAAGCGATAGGGGACCCACGAGACCAACACTAGTGGATCCCAAAGAGCAATAATGGAAGATTTACTTAACTTTAAATCAAGGGCATTTATTTATGAGATGTGTTATGGTGGTATAGTGTCGCGCGAAGGTTCACATCGAGCCCTAGGCGTACCAAGAGTTGTTATAGGCATCGCGAAGAGTCGAGGTAAGTGGGGAGCTTCGTTCATGCATTAAATATAGCCTAGGTATTAGATAAATAGAAATATCATGTTTATATCGAAAGACTTGAGATTGGGTTGTATTTAGTTAATGGTATGAATATGCTTATCTGTGCAATGTATGTAACGTGAACAATTTTGTTATTCGATCCAAACGCGGTGATATGGAAATATGCTCATCAAAAGAGAGTGGTCCGCGACATGATTTGCGGTGTTGTGGTTATGATCCCACCAAAAAGATAGTAGTATGTACTACGAAGTATCAAGTTCACAAGTGGTCACAATCGATGATGGCTTGAAAATATTTACTATTGGTTTGATGGAACTAGATAGAGATCACAAAAGCCATTGTCACCACCAATGGTTCACGTCACCTCGAAGGTGAGTGTTTCGATCACCAGATTCATACTATTAGTTATAATGCATTAAATGGAACAACGGCTTATACGTACTATTTATTTAATATGGTAAACCTCATGTTGAACCCCGTTGCATGAATAAATGGAATTTATTTACGAACTTTTGAGTTCTCTTGAATGATGTGGTTTTAAAAGAATGCTCATCTCCCTGCTTGTTGAATTATGAATCTACTTTTAAGTATTATTGGATATGGAACTTGTTTACACACACTTTTATGAACAAGAATCATGTCTTTATTCTTTTCATTAAATGCTTTACAATTCGATTTACTACTTCATGCGTATAATTATTTTGCTTTATAGGTAAGACTTGCATTTTTAGTGTTTGAGTGAGTCTTCTCTCTCTTATTGAGCTTCGTTGGTCCTTTAGCTCACCCTACTTATCCTCCAGGTACATCCACAACCGCATTAGTTCGTGACAAAGGAAAGACAACCACTCGAAGTCTTTTCTTGTATTGTGAGCAATTGCATGCTCTTACTATCTATTTATTTGCTTTTGAGAATAATAAATTTAGGGTGTATCTTTAAGTAGGTTATTTTGGTAGTTTGAAACCCTCCTTATCTATTTTGGATTATTTTGGAAGCTTTCTGGACTATTTGGAAGCTTTTGGGATGATTGAAACTACTTAGGCTTTTGAACACTTATCACTTTAATTAGAACATTTATGAAATTTTGGTTTTGATTTCACTTCCGCATTTATTATTCTATATGGTTAGTATGTTATTCCACGGGTTGAAATAGGCATGCCAGACTGTTATTTGGGCGTGGTTCAGGTATCGAGCTTAAGTAACAATTTGGGCCAAGCGACCCGACCCAAGTTCAGGTGAGGGTCATTTCAGTTAGTATCAGAGCATAGGTATATAACTTAAGGAAAATGGTTAGGTTAGTGAAACCTAAGTATAAATAGCCTTTTAGTTTAAAGGTCGAGTTTAAGTCGAACAACTCAATGGTATGGGACGTTGGTTGAAGTTGACTTAAAGTGGACAAAACACCAATCATAGGATGGGAAGGGATTGAAAACATGAAATGAAACATTAATATAATGTTATTTGCTTTGTAATGCAATATTTATAACGTTTAGATATTCTTGCCTACTCTTTTAACTTGTGGGACTAATCTCATTTTTCATTGCTCCACAGTGCACGATGAGTAACCACGGAGGGACATCTTAAACCTGAGGGAAACTCAGGAAAGAGAAGAAAGGCAATGGCGCAGTCAGATGGAAAAGCGCATATTTGTTATGACTGATACTCATCATAAGGCTATTCAGGATTTGACCACCGCCTAGGATCAGAGGTTGGCTTATTTAGCCCATTTCCAGGAAAAGAACATGGCACGTATTTTAGAACTACTGCACAATCAGAGGAATGATGGAATAGCCAGACATGCACCGATGGGGCCAGGGCTTGATCCTTCGCTAGCACCGATACACGAGCACCACTCCGCATAGGAAAGTGATGATTCAGTCATGGCTGCAGTTGTAGTGGCCATGCCCATAGTCGATGGAGAGAATGAGGCATGTCGGTGGGTCAGGATCCAAAAGGAGTTCATGAAATACGATGTACCACACTTCTATAGGAACCCTGATCCTATTGAGGCAGAAGCTTAGAAATTGAATACGAAAAAGTGGAAATATACTCTGTGAATTGACGATAGGACTATGGTATCGTTGGTGGCTTTCTTGTTGGAACACAAGGCCCATAAATAGTGGTTGTCTATCTCAAGAACTCGAGGACCAAATATGAGTTGGTCACAGTTCAAGCATTTATTCTATGATAAGTAGTTCCCAAAGACCGTCAATGCAGATAAGAACAAGGAGTTTCTTGCCTTGGTACAAGGCAACATGACCGTGGCTAAGTACGAGTCAAGATTCAATGAGCTGGCTAAGTTTGCGTATGATTATGTTCTATCCATGGCGACTCGTAGGAGACGATTCATCGATGGATTGAGGAGAGAGCTATGGAGGTAGCATCCGGATTGGAGACATACCAGCAGGTTTCCTATCAGGCACTCAAGTGTGAGTCACAACTTTGTGATGAGGATGAGATGCAATTTCTGGCGAGATCTGATTGGTATAGTCAGGGCAAGCGCAGTTTTGGCAGTTATCAAAGAGGTCAATGAGGAAGTTTAAGAAGAATAAACTTGGGGATTGGTGAGTAACCATGCATCATCTGGTGGAACTTCGAGGGTACCACACGCTCCGACAGGGACCACCACACATTCACGTGTCCTTGCCCCCTCGATTTCTCAGAGTGTGACATTCAAGCCATCGCGTCCACCATAATACCCGCAACAAAGCAGGGGTAGAGAGCCAGCAAGGCCTAGACCGAATGCATCAGCCAGTGTCACGCAAGCACCTCCGACTTATCAAAAGCCACAAGTGATCTTTTACCAGTGTAGGACTCTAGGGCACAACTGAAACAAATACCCTAACCCACTAATACCTGAGGGGAGCAAAACCCCAGCTACTCGTGGAGGAGTTCATGTAGTTGTTGGGCAAGATGGAGAGGCCTCACGTTAGTTGGTCGCAGGTACAATTTCCATTAATAGTCAAGATATGCATACATTGTTTGATTCTGGTTCTACTATTTCGCTCATAGCGAGGGTCGTAGTTCATGGTATGGGGTTGACACTAGTTAGAGCACACACTTACTTGATTTTGAGCACAATTTCTACCAAATGAATTTAACCTAGTATAGTATGTGAGGGGTGCAAAATTAAAATTGGGGATCACACGATGATATTGATTTATAGGTCTTAGAGTGGCTTGAGTTTGATGTATTACTGGGCATGGGTTGGTTAACGGCGTATCATGCCAAGATAGATTGTTTTCATAAAACTATAGCTTTCCAAATCTCAAGCATTCCACCATTTGAGTTCAAGGGTTGTACACCGACTAACAGCACCACATATGGTAGGGTTCCAAGTTTGGTTGAGATAGAGGCCATTGCTAGCTTGACTTTCTATGTGAGAGGAAGGACGGGAAGTTCTAATTGAGAAAATTTCAGTGGTTTGGGACTTTCTGGATGTTTTTCCTTCAAACCTTCCGAGAATCCCTCATCATCGAGAGATTGACTTTATACCCAGTATGAGACCAGTTTCCAAGACACCTTACCATATGGTGGTTGAGTTGAAGGAGTTGAAAATACTGTTAAAAAAGTTAACTCAGAAAGGCTTCATTACGCTGAGCGTATCGTCGTAGGGAGCGCCGGTGTTATTTGTGAAGAAGAAGGATGGTCGTTTAAGGATGTGTATTGATTACTGACAATTGAATATGGTGACTATCTGAAACAAGTATCCACTTCCTAGGATCGAAGACTTGTTTGACCAGTTGAGGGGATCATAATTATTCTCTAAGATAGACTTGAGATCGGGTTATCATCAGTTGCGTATACGGAAGGAGGACATATCAAAAACAGCTTTTAGCACCTGTTACGAATACTTTTAGTTCACTGTGATGCCGTTTAGACTCACCAATGCACCAGCAATGTTCATGGACTTGATGCACTGTGTTTTCAAGTCGTTCCTTAATCAATTTGCGATTGTGTTCATCGATGACATCATGATATAATCCAAGAGTAAGTCAGATTACAGGAAGCACCTCAGGTAAGTGTTGAAGACTTTGAGGGAACACTAACTTTATGCTAAGTTGAGCAAATGCGAGATTTGGGTTTTTAAAGTGAAGTTTTTGGGACACGTGGTGAATACAGAAAGGATATCAGTTGATCCTACGAAGATCGAGGTGATCATTAGGTGGCCAAAAAAAGCTAATGCTTTTGATATATGAAGTTTTCTAGGCTTGGCAGGATATTATCGACGATTCGTACAAGGTTTCTCGTTGATCACCTCACCGCTCACCAACTTGACCAAGAAGGATGTTGCCTGTATATGGGATGATTCATGTGAGGAGGCCTTTCAGTTGTTAAAAAATCGTCTGACTACCACATCGATTTTGGTTCTACCAAAGGCCGGCAGGGAGTTATCCATGTACACTGACGCATCGGGGACTAGTCTTGGAGGTGTGTTAATGCAAGATAAGAAAGTAATTGCTTACACGTCCAGGTAGTCGAAAGTACATGAGAATAACTATCAAGTGCACAACTTATAGTTGGCAGCAGTTGTGTTTGCTTTAAAGCTATGGAGGCATTACTTATATAGGAAAATTCATTGTCTACTCAGATCACAAGAGTTTAAAGTTCCTATTCACCTAGAGCGAGTTGAACATGCGGTAGAAGAGATGGTTAGTACTACTGAAATACTATGATTTCAAGCTCAAGTACCACCCAGAGAAGGCTAACATAGTGGCAGATGCTCTGTGCCGTATATGACTAGAGACAGAGTTCGGGACTGTAATGAATGTTCCAAAAGTACCTACCAATAACTCAGTTGTGGGCTAAAATGTCTTAGAAATTCAGGCACTAGTTCAGATGAGAGTAGAGCTAATAGCTATGTTTAGAGTGGTTGACCATCAAATAAGCGATTCAGAATACATAAAGTACAGATCACTTGCAGATAGTAGTGATGACGTGGATTATAGACTTTTAGCTGATGGAGCGTTGAGATCTCGAGACAGATTATGGATACCATCTTTTTGACAATTGAGATATGACTTACTCCAGGAGGCGCACATTTTGCGGTTCACCTTTCATCTCGGGGATAACAAGATGTATCAGAATATGCGGAGGATGTATTGGTGGCTGGGATAAAGGTGGACATCGCTACTCATATCCAGAATTGCGAGATTTGTCAGCAAGTGAAAGGAGACCACCGAAAGCTGGAAGGATTGTTGCAACCGTTGCCTATTCACAGTGGAAGTAGGAACATATAGCTATGGACTTTGTTTCAGGGCTATCGATGACTCATAAAGGGCATGATGCGGTTTAGGTGGTCGTGGATCGGTTGACTAAATTAGCTCACTTCCTCCCTATTTCCATAGAGTATTCGGCATACAGGTTGGGGGCATATACGTAGACGAGATCGTCAGATTGAACGAAGTTTCGATGTCTATTGTGTTGGATCATGATCCGAGGTTTACCTCTCAGTTTCAGAGCGGGTTTTAGCACTAGATAGGGACTCACCTCAATCTCAGTCCTGCCTTTCACCCTCAGACAGATAGGCAGACCAAGAGATTGATTTAGATACTTGACGATATGCTCAGTGCTTGTGAGTTGGGTTTCTGCAGGAGTTGGGAGAAGTATACTCCATTGTGTGAGTTTGCGTACAACAACAACTTTCAAGCAAGAATTGGCATGGCACCGTTCAATGCACTTTATAGGAGATCGTGTAGGTCTTCAGTTTGTTGGACCGAGGTCAGAGATGTCGTGTTGATCAGCCCGAAACTTGCGCATGACCAAACCGAGAGGATAAACAGATCAGGCAATGATTAGAAACCGCCCAAAGCCACCTGAAGAAGTATGCTGACAAGGAACATCGAGAGGTTAAGTTCAAGGAAGGAGAATTTGTACTATTGAAAGTGTCACCAATGAAAAAGCATTACTAATTCGGATTGAAGGGGAAGTTATCTCCTAGGTTCATCGGGCCATTCGAGATCAAGAAACAAATAGGCTCGGTAGCATTTCACCTCGTGTTACCACCACAGCTAGGTGGAGTTCATAATGTCTTCCATGTTTCTAGGTTGAGGAAGACACATAACAAACATGCACCGATGATCGATTGGGGGCAAGTTGACTTGAGGGAGGACGTGTCCTACGACGAGTAGCTGATTCAGATCATGGACAGGACATTGCATAAACTTTGGAAGAAATTGGCAAGTCAACATTTGCGAATGAGCCTAAAAGGCCTTCTCTAGCAAGCCTGTTCATTCGATCTTGTCGTATATGACCTAATCTAGCATGCCATATATTTGCATTTAAATTAACAAAGACTGAATAAGCTAAAATAGGAAAACAAACATTATCATCATGATCAATTTTAACATCATCTTCGATGCCCAAAATAATAAAACCATTAGACAAGTATCCAAAACCATAAAGCGTGGTATTTAATAACATAGTGACACCATTGTTATTGAAGTTCAAATCAAAACATAGACTAAGAAGGACAACTACTGAAATTAAGTTTCGCCTTATTTATGGGGCAATAGGACATCATGCAAGAGTAGTATGCGTCTATTGCATAGCTTTAATTGACAAGTGTCAATTCCTCAAACAGCTATACGCGCAATTGCAACACATTTTTTTAAATTGTGTATATCTAGTAAAAAAGGCTAACAATAAAAATACACAAACTTTCGTCTTTTTTGCAGAATTAACACTAACTTTCAATTTCGTCAGAAATAACACAAACTTTCAATATTTTTTCAATTTTAGCACGAAGACCAATTAAGGCTTTTAAGCGTTGACATGGCAAACATGAACTGAATTCTTTTGTAGTTAACTCGAATTAAACAAAATCCAAAATCCCATTTTTCTTTGTTGTTACTTTTATTTTCTTGTTTGATTATTTATTGATGGTCTCTATCAAGAGCTTGCCTTATGTTCATATTAATGACCATCATTTGCCACTCTGAGCTTCTCATACTGGTCCTTTTGATTACTATGTATTCATCTATAGTTTCAATAGGGAGTTATGATTACTGAAGTTTTCATCTCGTAAGGCTTGAAATGAACATATATAAAATTGATCAGATGCCAATGCTTAATTTTCTACAACCCTCCATTTTTTTTGAATGAGATAGCATATACCATAGCATTTTATGTTATAAGTTGATTCGATTATGATTGAATTACCAAGCTAGCATAGGTGCATAACTACCTAACTGGCCTAAATGACTTATGAAAAAAAGCACAAAAAGGGGGATTTCGATTTTTGTTGGCTCAATTGGAGTGAACCACATATAAGTTGGTTCATGTTGTCATGTCAGCACCTAGAAGCCCCAAAATGATATCGGTGCTAAAATTGAGAAAATGTTGAAAGTTTGTGTTATTTCTAACGAAATTGAAAATTCATTTTATTTTTGCAAAATGACGAAAGTTTGTGTTACTTTTGATATTTAAGCCTAACAAAATAGTTTGGAAAGATCTAAGACTTATGGCAAGGTCATGATATATTAGTCTATTAACTTCATTGATTATGTTGTGGGTTGTTGGGCTGATTCTGTTGTCTGCAATGTTGAATTCTCTCAAAGATTATGTTTTGTACACAAAATAGTCATTTTTCGTTGTTTGTTATAATTAACAACCAGATGTTGCGTGTAATGCATGCCTAAGAATTATCGTACAAAGAACTCTTAGGTGGATTGGTTGTAAAGCTGTATCTGTGAATTCGATGTGCCGACCCAAAAACCCAATAAACCCGCCTTATGGACAATTTAGTAATTTCTTAAACCCTACACTAAATTAGCCCTAATATAAAAATCAAATTGTAAACCCTAGCCCTTTTGTTCAAAATCAACACGTTAGAGAGAAAAGGTAATTGGAACTAGTTGAATTTGCTAACTCAAAGAGACACTACCTAAAAGGTAACTCTCACCCTCATCTACTTCATCATGCTCCTTTTTTGAAGTTTTCAATGGTTTACACATGTTGGATTTGTACAAAAGAATAGAAAACCACATCTAGAGGAGGCGCCACCGCAACGCGACGGCGACACCACCGCCACTACTGCCGGAGGAGGGCGGCGGTGTCACTCTCGTCGCCGGCTTGTCCTAAAAGGGGGCCTCCATCAGAAGCCTCCGAAGTGGAGGGAGAAGGGAAGGTGGCACTAGAGCCGCCCCCATGACCACCGCCGCCGGTAGGGACGTCCTGGAAGGGACATCCCTGGCACCGCCTCCCTGCGACGTCAGGCGCTGCTCAACGCATCCAGGGGCCAAACAGTCCTTAGACATTAGACCAGGTTAATCGGTCAACACTAAAATAATAATAATAAAATACAATAAATAATATATATTATAGATAGACAAAAAATAATATATATACATATATAATAAAATAAAAGCAAGAAATTGTGTTCAAACGGGGGCACTACCGCATCTCTGAGAGAGACTGACCGGGTCCAACCCTTCGACCCTTAGATCGGGTGATGGGTGACCCGCAAAACCCACACTAATGGATCCCAAAGACCAATAAATTTAAGATTTACTTAACTTTAAATTAAGGGCATTTATTTATAAGATGTGTTATAGTTGTATAGTGTCGCACGAAGGTTCACATCGGGCTACGGGCGTACTAGGAGTTTTTATAGGCGTCGCGGCGAGTCGAGGTAAGTAGGGAGCTTCGCTCATGCATTAAATATGGCCTGAATATTAGATAAATAGAAATATCATGTTTATATCGAAAGACTTGGGATTGGGTTGCATTTAGTTAATTGTATGAATATGCTTATATGTGGAATGCATGTGACGTGAACAATTTCGTTATTGGATCCAAACGCGATGATGTGGCAATATACTCATCAAAAGAGAGTTGTCCACGCTACGAGTAGCGATGGTATGGCAGTGTGCCTACCAACAGAGAGTGGTTCGCACCACAATTTGCAGCGGTGTGGTTATGATCCCACAAAAAATAGTGGTATGCGCCATGAATTATCAATTTCAGAAGTGGTCACTATCGGTAATGGCTTGAATACATTTACTGTTGGTTTGATGGAACTAGATGGAGATCACAACGGCCATTGTGACCACCAACGGTTCACATCACCTCGAGGGTAAGTGTTTCAGTCACCAAATTCATACTATTAGCTAGAGTGCTTTGAATGAAACAACGGCTTATACATACTATTTATTTCATATGGTAAATCTCATGTTGAACCCCGTTGCATGAATAAATGGAATTTATTTACGAACTTGTGAATTCTCTTGCATGATGTGGTTAATTCAAAAGAATGCTCATTTCCTTGCTTGTTGAATTATTAATCTACTTTTAAGTATTAATGGATATCGAACTTGTTTCCCTTTTATGAACAAGAATCATGTCTTCATTTATTTTCATTAAATGCTTTACAATTCGGTTTACTACTTTATGCGTAGAATTATTTTGCTTTATAAGTTATACTTGCATGTTTAGTGTTCGAGTGAGTCTTCTCTCTTATTGAGCTCCGTTGGTCCTTTAACTCACAACACTTACTCTCCGGGTACATCCACATCCACATTAGTTCGTGACAAAGGAAATACACCCGCTTTAAGTCTTTCCTTGCATTGTGAGCAATTGCATGCTCTTACTATCTATTTATTTGCTTTTGAGAATAATAAATTTGGGGTGTAACTTTAAGTATGTTATTTGGGTAGTTTGGAACCATCCTTATCTATTTTGGACTATTTTGGAAGTTTTATGGACTATTTGGAAGCTTTTGGGATGATTGAAGCTATTTAGACTTTTGAACACTTATCACTTTAATTATATGATTTATGAAATTCTAATTTTGATTTTACTTCCGCATTTATTATTTTATATGTTTAGTATGTTATTCCGCAGGTTGAAATAGGCGTGCCCGACTGTTATTTGGACCCGATTCAAGTATCGGGCTTAAGTAACGATTTGGGCCGAGCGACTCGACCCTAGTTTAGGCGAGGGTCATTTCATTCGACTTCAGCTTTGTTGGTTCGCCTCTTTAGTCCCGAGTGTGAACCCCAAAATATAGCTGCTTTTGATAAACAAAAATGAATTGATTTTAGTAAATATGTAAATGTAGCTCCAATTAAACTCTGAAAAACCAATGCTTCAGCTGCTTTTATGGAGCTAGTTTTAGAATTGAGCAATCATTGTCCACAAGAGAGCAATCATTGTCCACAAGAGCCCATTCTTATATTGCGTTGCCTTTTTAGTAAATATGTGAATGTAGCTTAAGGAACAAAGTTGAGAGTTGGGGGGGTGTATTGCATCCTTTAAGGACCAACCTCTTGAAGTTGAGCAACATCATGGTTCTTCGAACTGTTTACGGGTGAATGACTTCAAATTGTGCATCTATAACCACTTTTTTATAAGAAATATTTGTTATGTATATTGCAAGAGTCATGCGCAAATGCCTTTAGGATGCAATGAAGAACCCTAGTGCCGCACTTGGAGTAGTGAAAACTAGAACCAAAGCTTTTTGTGGTGTTTGATGTGTTCTCTTTTCCTCCCACATCTCCATTTCTAATGCCTAAAAACGTGACGGAGATAAAATGTTGGATAGTGTTCAGTTTCCATTTCTTGTTTAATGGGTTCATTTAGAGCATCTTCATTAGTAAACGTGGATTTTGGCTATGAATTGTCGTCATGTCATAAATGTGGAAGGGATTTCCACTCTATGTAGCAATGTGAATTGCATTCTCTCTTGATGATGTGGCAATATTTTTTAAAAAATAAGATTTTTCATAAATATATAAATTTTTTGTATACATATTACGTTATTGTATAGTATTATTCTTTTGTAATACAAAAATCAACTGTATTTTTTTATTTGATTGAACCAACTGGTTTTTTCATTAATAACAAAATTAATTTTTTTTTTTACCAAAAAAGAGCTTGGTTTTTGTTGATAAAAAGCAATATGGAATAATCGGCAATTATATTTTGGTAGATATACGTACACCAGCTATTTTTTTCGATTTTGGCTTCTTTTTTTTTGTCACTGCCTATTTTTTCGATTTTTTCTTGTGCGCAATTTTTATTGGTTATTTTAGTGACGTGGAATATCGCACATTGTCTATCACACCCTCTAGAAATAGAGGGTGCGATGGACAGTGTTTATGCTACGTCATCCGCACAGAACAAACCACATTCCCATTGGAGACGATTTTTTAACCTAATGTCTATCCTATCCTAGTTGGTACACATTCAGCCCAATTCACATCCCTATTGGAGATGCTCTAATAATGCGTGCGTGTAGTTAGCCAATCACGCCATATGCAAAGTGTCAACTACGCCTATAATAGCGCAATGTGTCATATGCGCTGCGCACGCTGGTTCACTTGGGCATAGCTCTTGTGAGATTCTTTTTTCCATTTAAAGAAGGGTTAGAGTATATGTATAGCTTTTTGGTTCATTTAGATTTTTTTTCTTTCAAGTTGGTATCTTGAATCGCCAATCACAAACACGCAACGATAAATACACCACAAAAATAAAACTGATTGTAAAACAAATCACAACACAAAGATATGTTGACGTAGTTCGGTCCAAGATCTACATCTGCGAGGCCACGCCCAAATGTGAAGAATCCACTAATGATAAAAAGTTAGAGATTATGCGAGACCCCAATCAATGATCCCGCACTAGGCTTGCTACACTACCCTTTACCCTCACAATGAACTTTCACTCCAAGCTCCCCTTGATAATGTCAAGTCCCCTTGACTAGTTTACCCCCAAGATCCCCTGGTAATTACAAATTTATAAAGAAAAATAAAACAAAAACAAAAGTTCACAGTTACCACCGGTGAACTATAAACACAAATGCATAATAAAGAATGTTTTATGTGTTGTATATATAGCCTCGAGTTCTTTCTTTAAAGTGTTGATGTGAGCTGTAACTCTCCCAAAATAGAATACAACTTAGTTGTCTGAAATCTTCTCTCAATGCCTTTAGAAGTTGCATAAATCTTTGAAGAGATTTGTTGAAATCTGAATTTGGAATAGATATTTTATTATTTAGAAACTTCTATTTTCTCACCTGTTGCAACCAACCCAGTAGCAACTGACATTATACAACTGTTTTGTTGCAACTATTTACAGCTTCACTCCTATACCTTGTGATCGATCATTCTTCAGCAAATTGTGCAAATAATGACAATAATCTTTACACTAACAAAAGTTATTTATTTTTTTATTTAATTTCCACGAGCGAAACGAATGGGCTTAATCGTGCGAAGCACGTTTGTTAAACTAGTATATATACACCATAGGAATCAAATATATACCTATATCATGAGTACACTATTTACAACCATTGGATTCTAATCTAATACATTAATCGAGGCGTCATAAATGCACGACACATTTTGAGAGAGTTCCATGGCATGGATATATATTTGAGCTCCATTGTAGAATATCCATATATATATATATATAGATACATATACATATACATACCTTCCCTCTCCGTCTCCCTTCCTCGCCTCTCGTCTCTCGGCCCCGCCTTAAACCCTAACCCCTCTCGGCCTCTCTCTTGTCGACCACGCCCCCACCCTTCTCGGCCTCTCTCTCTCGCCACCCTCGATCCCTCTCGTTCTCGCCCGCGCCGTCCACCCGCGTACGCCGGCCTCTTAGATCGGTGCCACATTCGGCGATGGCGGAGGGCGGGAGAGCAGAGCGATGATTTGGTGAGAGAGACCGTGAGAGAGACGGACCAGGTGAGCGTGAGACGGTGAGATGTGAGTGTGAGAGGGAGAGAGACGGTGAGGTGAGTGTGAGGGAGCGAGAGAGAGGGAGAGAGAGAGACGGTTAGATGTGAGTGTGAATGAGAGAAAGTGAGAGTGAGAGGCCGAGAGGATGAGATGTGTAATTAGGTTATAGAGTGTGAAATTACATATATACCCTTCAAATTAATCAATAAACGGGTTTTTACCCGTTTTTAAGAATTTTGTCAAGTCCCGGTACACACACACAACCTGCATGGAGCCAGAGAAGAAAGAGTTTTTTTGAGTCACTGAGAATTTCCTAACTGAGGCCCAGCTAGAGACAAACCAGTCTAAGAAAAAAGAACATGGCACATGGACCAGTTTTAACTGACCAAAGCACTACCATATTCACTATCACATTTTCTACATATTCCTACAATACTTATAGACTTATAATGACGTTAGATTGATCGTAAGGCAATGTCGAACAATGTATTTTGAACGAATTTCCATCTCAACCTGTCATAAACTGAACCAATTTGAGGTGGACTTCTTATACGCCCTTGATGTCAGAGGCCCAGATCACTAAATAAAATCAATTTACATTATAAAGTATGATAGGAGGTACATACTGAAAATAATAATATAGCGGCCAATGCACGCATCTATGGTGAGATTGATGAGGCATCACCTACCAAAAGGCAAAGTTTGGGGAGGTCGTGGTTCGACTCCAGCTGAAGTCATAGCGTATATAGCAAGGAAAGACGAGAAAAGAGAAGGAAACGTAACTTAGTACATATCTGTTTTACTGAATTGATCAACAGCATGGGCAAACAATTGCAATGCGTCAGGATAAAAGGAAAACAACGCAAAAAATTCAGTACAGCAGAATGCTCAATAAAAGAATCAAAATGAATTAGAACTGTAGTTTCAACAATTAAGATACAGTAATCGTGGTCATAGTTGTGGTAGTAATTGTACACCTGCACCTTTGAAGCATTGGAGAAGAACAGGCACGATGCATCTAAGAATAAATTGGAACATTCTTTTCCCAGAACAAAAAGATATATATGGACAGAAGAATATGAAGGTAGAATGCAGCTATACTCATTCCAAATGAAAACTGTACCCGTTAGCTTTTTCTCGGTATCCATGTTCACGGAATGATGATGAATCTTGGAGCAGAACTTTCAGATAAGAGGATACTAATCTTCGGCCAAATGCTGAAAGCTAGCAGGCAACAATGAACTTTGCAATGTATTCATATCCTAAATCAACCAGTGGCTTGCAAAGGTAAGCTCCTCCTATCCTCTGATCTGTGATGGTACAGCTTTGCTATTAAACGCCTCTCACAATCCTGAAATGATCAAGAGAACCTTTTGTATTTCAGTAAGAAAATAAAACAATAATTATAAAAGAACATTTATCAACTGTTGAAGCTCCATTAGTCTACAAGGAAGGTCTTCGACGAACATATACCTTGAACATATTAAGGTGAAATGGTTTGTCAGGATTCATCCTTCTTAGTTTGTGGTAAGTATAGGCGAAACTCAGCTGATCACGTGGAGTAAACCTGTCCACCTCATTGAACCAAAGGCATGAGAAGAGATTTGACATGGGTGTGTGTGCCCTCACAATGAAAGAACCTTCTGGAACATCTGTTCATGGAAAAAGCAAGAGTCAAAATGATGGCTAACAATTTAAATCCAAGAGATGCACATTATAGAAGGAATTGATAGAGAACGACACGAAAGCCAGTTCATACTGCTGGGAAGTAATTTGTTGGGATCCAAGGCATTAAATCTCTTCATGCCATCAGCTTGGTAAAAGGAAAACTGTTGATCAATAATGGTATGATTGAACTTGTTGAGCTTCTTATTTTGCGCCACCTCTTCCCACAAGCAGTGACGGTCATAATGGTTGGATATAGCATACTCATAGCCTTTTCGCCACAGGAAATACTCCAAGATAAGGAGTGGATCCTTTTGAAGGCGCAATTTGCTGTCCAACCAAATTGAATACCTGTTGAGATATTTTACATTTAAGACATCAGAAATAAGAAACCAAAAGAAGTGAATGGAGATCCAAAACAACCACGCAGTAGTACTGCAAACATTCATCCTCAAGCATTTGCAACATTGCAATCGGTCATTGTGATAAATATACAATCATGACATAGAAATTCCATTTTTCCAAGCACTAGGATTCCTAATCTGAATTAATTCTTTCTGCAATTACTAGATTGTGGAAAACAGATCAACAAAGCTTTCATAGATGTGGGAAGGTCCACAAAGATCAATGGGATCAAAGACCAATAAGATAAATAACCTTGCAGGCACACAATCCCATATTGTGGAGCACCATCATTCTAGCCCTAAGTGCCAATACAACACACATGTAATGCAGGTTAAATAAGAAAACCTTAAATTATTAAAAAAAGAGATCAATCCCAGCAAACAAATAAGGATTACAGTAGACCTTTTGAAAAGAGAGTAATAACCCAAGAGTATGAAAGCGCACCAGCCAACACACTCGAACACAAGATGCAAAAGCATCTAAGCATGCAATATGTTACACCACCCTCCCAGCAAATCAACCACCCAACAACCAGAATGAAACAAATCTAAGAAAGGATGTCATAGTTAATCTAGTACCCACTAGCAAAAAACTAAGGGAGGATTCCTGAGGCAAATTTTCCACCCACTAACCAAAATGAAACTCCAAACGTGATCCCATAACCAACCAACCCACAATAAAAAAGAAAGATCAAGAAAAAGAAATGACAAAAGAAAAGAAAGAGCTCAATTGATTCTCGCTCGCACAAAGTGCATCAACTATGAGATACTCAAGCCACATGCCTCCTTTGAAGCGTGTCATAGTGATGAGCATATAGAAAGACACAAGCCAAGTGAATTTTTAATTGTCGAAATAGAGCATTCCAAACAAGAATGCTGATGAAGTGGGAGAAAAGAAGGGATGTTGATGAGATGTGAAGAAGGATTGGCATTTTGAGAGGAGAATTGATATTCCACTTCACCTAAGACTCCATTCCCTATATATAGCAAAGTATACAAATAACATAATTTAATATGGACAGGTTTTTATATTTTGACAAGACAGAGAAATACTTTTTTTTTAATCAGAAATGGCTTTTCTATTAGTAAAAATACATTACAGTTACAAAAGAAAAAAGAGAGGATCATAATCATATCATGAGTTCTAGTATGGTGTTAAAACGTATTTACGTACCTCTCTTTCCCTCACACCAAGAAAGAGTATCCAATGGCTTTATATGAGTTTGCAAATTAGTTATAGCTTTAGCTTGACTTCAACAGATTTTTTATAATTAGATTTAATTTCTGGTTGATGGTTGTAATACAACACTAACGCACTGAAAAGCTGAAGGAATTCAAAGGATTACCATACGTGAAAAGAGTGATGATTCCCATGAAAGCCTTTACATGAATCAAGTTCAAATCCCTTTTTGTCCTCAATCCCATTATTTGATGTGATCATTGAATATAAAGTTGTAATCCTAAATCGTTTCTAATATCTTAATTGTAAACTACCTTTAACATTACTAAAATGAAGACCATCTAGAAGACTAAAAGAAACGCCAAATCCCAGCCTTTCCATCCTAGAAATTTCTATGGAAATTAGCTATAGACCATTGATAACAAGGGATGAGTAAGAGCCATTCATAGCAAAAGACGAGATGAGAGTCAAATTGAGTAGAAAGTAAATGAAAGGACAAATAACATAAATAAAAAACGAGGCAAAATTATTTTGCCCACATCAAGTACCTGCCCAACATCTAAAAAAGTGAGCTCTACCTGCTATGACACCAAGGATGATTTTGATAGTAAAAAGGTGGTCGCCTCATTATTTTATTGATAGACCAAATGAAAAAGGGATACAACTCACTAAGAAGGATACCCTAAACCCAGAGATGGAGTGACTCTCTCCTCTCAAACCCAATTCCCAATTACAAATTCCAAAGATAACTAAAAAGATGAGCGGTGTCATCTAAACACCCCCCCCCCCCCCAAGCCTTCTCGTGTGAGCCACACGTCACCCACACACACTGATCACACGTTTGCACCCCTGCCCTACACATCTGACTAGAGCCCCACTTGTCCGAGCCCACGCTGAACAAACTCAAATGCTTCTGGAGTGAGGGATGTTCCAGTGCTCCTCTTGTGTCTCCTTTTATACACCTTATTAATAGGTGGCCTACTCTTAATGCTATCAATACCCCCCCTCCCGAACAATCACCTTGTCCTCAAGGTGGAAGGCTGGAAAGGACTTGCGGAAGTGGGGGACGACCTCCCAAGTGGCCTCCATGATAGGGAGGGTTGTCCATTTGATAAACACTTCAAGATCAGCAGCAAGGCTGCGATAAGCTAACACGGTCTCTAGTTCACACACCACCACAACTGACTCGGGGTGAAAAAGGGAGGAGGAAAGGGGATGAAGGTACAATGCCCGTCGTGAGTTTGAGTTGAGACACGTAGAAGACCAGATGAATAGAGGAAGAAGACAGCTCCAACTTGCAAGCAACTTCCCCGATACGAGCAAGGATCTTAAAAGGCCCATAAAACTTTGGTCCGAGCTTCATGTTAGTTCAACGAGAAACAAAGGCTTGCCTATAAGGTCTGAGCTTTAGGTACACGAAGTCGCCCACAACAAAAACCACCTATCGTCGCCCACAGCAAAAACCACCTATCGTCGCCCACGATCGGCTTGCTGCTTCATACGATTCTGGGCGAGGAGTAGATCCCTGAGTTCCCTTAAGGCTTAATCCCTTGCAAATAACATCGTGTCCAAGTCAGTTGGAGCCGCGGTTGAGGTAATGCCACAACGAACTAATGGAGGTGGGTCAAGACCATACACAACTTTGAATGGGGAGCACTGCAGTGAATAGTGGAATGAAGTATTATACCAATACTCGGCCTAAAAAAGCCAATCTAACCACAGTTTCATTGGCTGATGAAGCAACGCAAGTATGTCTCGAGGCACCGATTGACATCTTCGGTTTGGCCGTCACTTTGGGAATGGTAGGTTGAACTTCGGTTTAGTTGGGTGTGGTAAATGCGAAACAGTTCTCCCCAAAAATGAGTGAGGAATATCTCATCTTGATCTGAAACCATAGTGCGAGGGAACCCATGCAAGTGAACTACTCCCTTCAAGAAGATATCTACACTAACTTTGCGGTGAAGGGATGTTTAAGAGGGAAGAAGTGGGCGTACTTCTCAGTTTTTCCACAACCACCAAAATGGAATTAAACTCATGTGAAAGAGGCAGCCCTTCAATAAAATTGAGGGAGATGTCTTCTTAGATTGTCGTGGGTATGGGAAGGGGTTGCAAGAGTCCCCCAAAGAGTTTCATATTTGCTCCCCTGGCACACATCACAAACGTGGACAAACTATTTGACATCTTTGTGCATCCTAGCCTTATAAAATTCCGCGGCCAGACGTTTGTATGTTTTTAACACCCCGCCGTGCCCACCAATAGGATTGGCATGGAATTCAATAAGAAGTTTCTGTTTGAAGCGGGAGGAAGCCGAGATAGCCAATCTATTGTAAAAACGAAGGTGATCATGAGAAAGGGACCAGCCTAGTTTGGAGGATGCATCCGCGAGCAAAGATGCGCGGATAGGGGCAAGGAAAGTATCACCAGCGACCTCGTCGAGCAAGATGGGAACATCGTCGACTGTCAGCACAGAGCGGGAGTGAAGTTCAACAATGACGAGATATCTCGATAAACCATCTGTCGCGACGTTATAGGAACTCGGTTTATATTGAATATCAAAGTGAAAGCCCATCAGTTTCATTAGCCAACATTCATACTCCGGGGCAGCCATACGTTGTTCCAACAAGAATTTGAAGCTTCGTTGATCCGTGCGGACAAGGAAATGCCTGCCCAAGAGGTAATGGCGCCGCTTTTGAACGGCCAGTACGATGGCCATCAGTTCCCTCTTGTATGTGGATTTGGCTCTTGCACGAAGAGAGAAGGCTTGGTTGAAAAAGGCAATAGTTCGATCACTTTGAGTAAGGACGACTCCTACACCCATACTAGAGGCATCGGTGTCCAGTACAAAGAGGGCTGAAAAATCTGGCAGGCCGAGAATCGGGACCCCCTTCATGGCTTGCTTCAACTGATTAAAAGCAAATGTGGGTTCCTCTGTCCACGCAAAAGAATCTTTACGGAGTAGAAGGATTAGAGGTGCTGCAATTTTCCCCTAGTCCTTAACAAACCTTCTGTAATACCCTGTAAGGCTAAGAAATCCGCGAAAATCCTTTGGAGAACTCGAGAGAGGCCACAGATCCATCGTTTTGACCTTTTCCGGATCAGCAAGTACTCCATCCTAAGAGATGATGTGGCCCAGGTAGTCCAGACTAGACCTAGCAAAACAACATTTTTTTAAGTTAACAAAAAGATAGTTGGATTGTAGGATAGAAAGGACTTGTGAAAGATGATCGCAATGGTCTCGCAACGATTTACTATAGACCAAAATATCGTCGAAGAATACCAAGACAAAGCGACGAATAACTCCCTTGAAGTTAGAATTCATTAGAGATTGGAAAGTCACGGGTGCATTCGACTATCCAAAAGGCATCACCAAGAACTCGAAATGCATGTCATGTGTGCGAAAAGTCGTCTTTGGCACTTCTGCCAGCTTCACTCTAATTTGATGGTAGCCCGAACGAAGGCCGAGCTTCGAAAATACATAAGCCCCATGAAGTTCATCTAACAATTCATCAATATTCAGAATTGGGAAACAATTTGGAACTATGGACTTATTTAAGGCTCGGTAGTCCACACAAAACCTCCAACTGCCATCTTTTTTCTTAACCAACAACACCGGGCTGGAAAAAAGGGAATTACTGGGTTGAATGATACCTGCCAAGAGCATTTCATTGATTATTTTCTCAATCTCTGACTTCTGTATTTGGGGGTAGCGATAGGGCCGAACTCAAATCGGGTCAGTGCCCTCCTTGAGTAGCATAGCATGATCGTAATCGCACGACGGAGGAAGAGAAACAGGGATATCAAATAGGGCAGTGAAAGACTTCATCAAGTCACGGATACAAGGCTCAATAATTAATTCCAGTGGAGCAGCAAGTGTAGGCTTGCCACTGAGACATTCGACCAAGAAACCCAAGACAGAGTCAAAAAAGCGCTGAATGGACTTACATGAAACCAGGCCAAAGTGTAAAGTCGAATCCCCTTTTATGGCTGCCCACTTCTCATCGTGATGAAAATACATGGTCAGGCTTGGCTAATCCTCTGTCATTAACCCCAAAGACATTAACCATTGCATCCCCAAGATGAGATCGGAGCTGAGCATAGAAATAAGGAGGAAATCCGCCGTCATTGTAAGACCCTGAAAATGCAATTGAACACCCTTGCACACCCCGGAGCCTGGTAGCCGAGACCTGCCCCTAACCAACACACTATAACATGCATTACGTGATACCTGAAGTTGAAGAGTACGCAGTAACTCCGGTGAGATGAAGTTGTAAGAGGCCCCACTATCGATCAAAATCACCACATCCACGCCTCGCACATGAACCTTAACTTTCAATGTTCGTGGATTTGGTGTCCTCTCGATGGCATGGGCGGTCAACTCCATGGTCGTCATCTCAGGTCGGTTCCTTGCTGACCCTGGTGGAGACCTAGAGGATTCTTCCTCATCATCATCGACTATCGTCACTTGCAATTCCTTCCATTGACAGTGATGACCGATAAACCGCTTGGCATCGCATTTGTAGCAGAGTCCTTGTTTACGGCGAGCCTCAGCTTCAACCTCTGTTAATTGCTTAAACTTGGGTGGAGACACTAGTGGTGTTGCGGATTTGGAAGTTGCAGGGCTCGACGAGGTGGGCGAGGTTGGACTGGTCTTCGGCGAAAGTCCTCCTTGATTTGGGCTCCTAGGTAGGCCAGGCCCTTAGTCACAAGTTGGGCTTCCAATTATATGTGTGACCACACCAGAGCCCTTAGACTCTGACTTGTTGGTAAGGCCATGTGCGGACTGGGCCTTTGGGCCTCCAAGTGTACTCGGCCCTATTGCATCGCCCTGGCGGTGCTTTCGCTCCACCTATGTAGCCCGTTCCATGACAACGAGCAGGGCTTGCGACGGCTCCACCATAACTTCAAGGCGAATGCGGTCGGACAACCCATTGATGAAGACTGTGATTGCATGAGTCTCGGAGAGACCTTCCAACTACAAGTACATTAACTCAAAATGTTGCATGTACTCGGCAACCAATGTTTCTTACCTGATCGAGAAGAATTGTTGCCTCAAGCTTAGGGGATCTGCATCCATGAACCGCCTGACCAGTTGCTCCTTCAACTCGACCCAGTTCGTAAGCGGCTTCATTTTCTCTTCCATCTCAAGCCAGATCTGTGTCAGACCGATTAAGCAAATTCGTGCTGCCCTAAGCTTTGATTCCTCCGGCATCTCGTGTAGCGCGAAGTAGTGTTCTGTTTTATTGAACCAGACGAGAAGTTCCTCCCCATTGCAAGTCGGCATCTTGATCTATCGGACATCGGGATCAGATCTGTAAGGCGGGACAACCAGATCTGCTCGATCACCCAACTGTGACTTCATCTGAGGACCAGGATCTGGATGGGTTTGACCACTGCACTCACCGATCTGCCTAATCCAAGATAGGGGCAATCGATTCTGGGCATGCATGTCTCGAATCTGGCCCATCAATTCTCGGATCTCCGACCGCATCTATCCCATAAAGGTCTCAAGTGTCGGGATACGCTGCGACTCCGCATGTATCTGCTTCAACTGCTCCTCCGGGGATTCAACACGAGCTTTCATCTTTGACGGCATGGACGAGTGCTATGATACCACTGATTCCAAAGAGGGGGTCGCCTCGTTATTTTATTGATAGATCAAACGAAAAAGGGATGCGACTCACTAAGGACGCCCTAATTATTTTATTGATAGATCAAACGAAAAAGGGATGCAACTCACTAAGGACACCCTAAATCCAGAGATGGAAAGACTCTCTCCTCTCAAACCCAATTCCCAATTATAGATTCCAAAGATAACTAAGAAGATGAGCAGTGTCATCTATATCCCCCCCAAGCCTTCTCATGTGAGCCACACGTCACCCACACACTGATCATACGTTTGCATTAGCACCCCTGCCCTGCGCATCTGACTCGAGACCCACTTGTCCGAGCCCACGCTGAACGAACTCAGAAGCTTCTGGAGTGAGGGATGTTCCAGTGCTCCTCTTATGTCTCCTTTGATACACCTTATTAATAGGTAGCCTTCTCTAAATGCTATCAAATTTTCCAATACATCATTTTTTCTTCAGAACACCGAATAAAACAATTGAAGAGACAATGCCTAGCTCTAACTCAAGGAAAAAACAAAAGCAACTCCACCTTTCTTCCATCAAGAACCCCTTGATGGAGAATAGACGCAGGGTGTTTGCAGCCATGCATGAATTTGACACATTGTCCAAATTAGAACCGTTAGTTAGGATTGACTTATGAGTTAGTTAATTTGACTGGGAGTTGGAGTTAATTGTTACCAAAGTGTTTCGGCGAATGTGTGTCAATGTGTTGTGGAGATCTTTAGTATATAGATAGCCATAGTTGGAGTCAAATTAATTAAGTGCTTCTTTTTATAGTTGGGCTGACATAGGAATTTAATTAAGTGATGGTTTTAGGCTTTACCATGCAGTTAATGTCTAATACAAATTTTATTTGTTTTAGAATTACAAGTACTTAGGTTATTGTTTGAAAGCCTATATAAGGCATCAACGATTTGTAATTGGGGGTTGATTGATTATTGATTAATGAGATTTTGGGTTTTGAGAGAGAGTCTTCTTGTGTGTTTTTTTTCTTGAACTTTGTGTGTTTGATCACAAATTAGAAACGAGTTTCTCCAGTTCGAGTATTCGCGAAATTAACAAAATTGGTAGAAAATTTATCTCTTATTTTGTAGCATGATATTCTCAAATTACTCGTTACATCAACTGGTATGAGAGCAAGGTGCATCCTTCGGCAATGTTGTCAAGAAGACAACAGTGTTTTGTGTCACGGCGATGGAAAGAATTGAAAGAATATGCTAGTTGGGCTTTTCAATTGCAACAAATACAACAAACGTGCCAAGAAGTTTGTTGACTTTGCAAAAACTATTAGTTGAGTCTTAGTAGCGTGAACATCTACAGTCAGACGAAGAAAAAGTTCTTATTCTCCATGGTGACGAGGATATAGACTCAATCTTCTTGGAGGAAAAACATGTGAACTTTGACGAGCCGACAAAGTTTGACGATGACAATCAAGACTTTGTTGAAGACAAGGTGGCCTTTGGAGATAAAGCTCTTGTTGTTAAAGTGACTCCACATTCTACAAGTCTCCGAGTGCTCGAGGCGGGGGCTAGTGATGTTGATGTCAACAACTACTCGATTGAAGTCGTTGCGAGACGAAAGTGAAGTTCATTTTTGTTCGTTGAATGAAAACACTGATGATGAGTTAGTTGTGAATGTTCTACAAAATTATGTTGAAGTAATTTCACGGTCAGCGACTCAGACAGTGACAAGTGATGGCGGTATGTTTGTTGAGAACTTCAATTTGCCGATTGAAGTTAAGGGAATCGTTCGAAAGAAACTTGTTCTGTTGTGACGAGTCACCATGTTGTAATTCTACTCAAATTGATACCAAAGTTTATCCTACATAAACTTTAACTTCAACTCTTACTACAACTCCATAGAGTTTGAGCCACCACGTAATGTCGAGAATATTAACAGTAATTATTAGGATTGTTATTTAGTATATTTATTCTATTTGTAATTAATTAGAATTAGAAGTAATTAGCTGTATAATCAGTTTTTAATAGTAAATCTGTTTTGATAAGATAGGATCAATTAGGATCAATTAGGATCAATTAGGATCAATTAGTTGCTATTTTTATGTAAAGCATTTACTCTGTAATTTTCTATTTAAACACGCCAAAATGGCTGAATAAAATTTATTCCATTCTGTCATTCTTTTCTGACTTTATGGTATCAGAGCCTAAATGGCTAAACCCTCTGATGATACCTCTGGTATCGATTCTATGAGCTCTATTCGCTCACCCTCAATTCCCTTCACCACTGAATCTTTCCAAAACCTTTCCATCACTTCTCACAAGCTGAATGGAAACAATTTCCTACAGTGGTCCCAATCGGTGAAACTGTTCATTCGAGGCCGTGGAAAATTCGACTATCTTACAGGTACCAATGCGAGACCCACTGAGAAAGATGAAGGTTCTGAAAAATGGGAGGCAGAGAATTCGATGATCATGCCTTTGGAGAGCCGGCGGACCGTCATGCTCGGAGGACACTCACCAGCTCCCACCGAGCCTTCTGCCCTGTTCTCTAGTCAGCCACCACGCCGCAACGACCGTCGCAGCGATAAAGACCGGCCAATCTGCGAGCATTGCAACAAGCCAGGGCATGTTAAGGCCAAATGTTGGAAGCTGCATGGAAAGCCAACCGAGAACCCTTCATCTAACCTGAATCCTCGTGATTCAAAGGGTTTTCATGCCTCATCCGAAGACACTTCCAAAGAGCCGAAATCGCCTCGAGAGACGTCGCGCTTCTCAAAGAAAGAACAACTAGAGCAATTGTATCAACTAATGAGTTCTCATTCAATTGTATCCAACACTCCTAACTCATCATCTTACATTGCCTCTTCTTCTTTAGCTCAAAAAGGTACTTACCCTACAACTTTCACAAATGAGGCTCAAAATTAAACCCTTGGATCATAGATTCAGGGGCAACCGATCATATGACCGGTAGTTCCTCCATATTCTCTTCATATTATCCTTTATCTGGAAATTTGAAAGTTAAAATTGCCGATGGTTCTCTAACCTCTATTGCTTTGGAAAAGGCTCTATTATTATGTCTCCATCTCTTACATTACTAAATGTCCTACATGTTCCAAAGATTTCTTGCAATCTCATCTCTCGTTAGTCGTATTATTCATGATTGCAAATGTATTGCTACAATAACATTTGGCTTTGGATTTGAATTTCAGGACCCTTGTTCGGGAAGATGATTGGCAATGCTAAGGAAGTTGATGGACTCTATCACTTGGTCTCGGAAAATCCTTCGAGATGAACAAGTTCGAAACCAAGATGTTTAACTACCTTGTCTTGCGAGAATGACATAATGTTGTGGCATTATAGGTTAGGCCATCCGGTTTAATTACTTGAAATATTTGTTTCCAAATCTTTTTAAAAATAAAGACATTTCATTTTTTGTTGTGAAGTTTGTGAGTTGGCAAAACATCATAGATCTGTTTATCCTTCTTTGAAGTATATGCCATCAAAACCTTTTTCACTCGTGCATAGTGATATTTGGGGTCCTTCAAGAGTAAAAATTGCCTCAGGCTCTAGATGGTTCATCACATTCATTGATGATCACACTAGAGTCACATGGATTTATCTTCTAAAGGAAAAATCCGAGGCCGCAAATGTTTTCAAAAATTTTCACTCTTTGATTAATACTCAGTTTCATACTAATATTCAAGCTCTTAGAACCGATAATGGCCGAGAATATTTTAATGCAATCTTAGGTGATTTTTTGAAAGAAAAAAGAATTATTCATCACAGTTCTTGCGTTGATACTCCCCAACAAAATGGAGTGGCTGAGAGGAAAAATAGGCATTTATTAGAGGTGTCTAGGGCGTTATTATTTGCTATGAATGTTCCTAATCGTTTTTGGAATGAAGCGCTCTTAACTGCAGCTTATCTGATTAATCGAATGCCTACAAGAGTTCTTAATTACATCACTCCTTTGCAAGCACTAAAGAATATGTTTCGTGAAAATAGATCGTTCACTGATTTAACACCTAAAATTTTTGGTTGCATTGCTTTTGTTCATATACACGGCCATAATAGAGGAAAGCTTGATCCCCGGGCACATAAATGCATATTTCTTGGTTTTTCACCAACACAAAAAGGGTATAAATGTTTTGATCCTAAATCTGGAAAATATTACGTGAGTATGGATGTCACTTTTTTTGAAAAACAACCTTTTTTTGAAAAAAACTCAATTCCGGGGGAGAATGATTCTGAAATGAGTTTTTGGGAACAAATATCTTTGCCAAAATCGGTTGAAAATAGTTCAGTGGAATCAATTATTTATGTAACTAATCCTAGGATTTCACAACCTATAAATTCACAACCTCGTGAGACCCAGTAGAAAACAACTTGGAACCACCTACCGAACTTCGTGTTTATTCTAAAAGGAGGACTCAACCAAGTAATATTCCACCAAATTCTCCGAGGTGGGCCAATCATCGGACTCGGCCGAGGTCCAAGGTACGATCGCTCTTTCTCCTACTTCTCTTCCAAATTTAGAACCTTCTACGATTTCTTTGAACCCATAGCCTTACGCAAAGGTGTCGATCATGTACCACAAAACATCCAATATCCAATTTCGTATCTTATCATAAGCTCTCACCGATTTCAAAGCCTTTTCCACCAGGATTATGGATGATGAACTACCTAAGTCGATACATGAAGCTCTAGAGGTTCCGAGATGGAGAGAGGCGGTCTTTGAGGAGTTGAAGGCCCCGAAGAAGAATGACACGTGGGATCTTACCTCTTTACCCGAAGGAAAAAATGTGTAGGCGCAAGTGGGTGTTTACCATAAAATACCATGCTTGATGGCTCGGTTGAGAGATACAAGGCTCGACTCGTAGCAAGAGGCTTCACTCAGACATACGGCCTTGACTACGAGGAAACCTTCGCTCATGTGGCCAAACTAAACACCGTACGTGTTCTTCTCTCGTTAGCCGCTAATCTGGATTGGCCTCTCGAGACGCTTTGATGTGAAGAACGCGTTCTTAAACGGCGAGCTAGAGGAGGAGGTGTATATGGAAGCTCCACCAGGCTTTGATGAGCTAAAGAAGGATGGCGAGTATGTAAGCTAAAGAAATCCATATATGGATTGAAACAATCTCCGAGGGCATGGTTCGAAAGATTCACGAGAACGTGAAACAATGTGGTTACACTCAAGCTCATTCGATCATCATACGATGTTCTACAAACACAATCATGGTAAAATTGCTATTTTAATTGTGTATGTAGATGACATTGTGATGACAGAGATGACATAGTAGAGTTGGAGTCACCGAAGAACTTCTTATCCAACCAGTTTGAAGTCAAAGATCTAGGACGGCTCAAATATTTTCTTGGAATGGAGGTGGCTAGATCCTCAAAAGGAATAGTTATCTCACAAAGAAAATATGTTCTTGATCTCTTGAAAGAGACTGGATTACTCGGATGTAAACCAAAGTGGCAACTCTGTCGATCCGAATCGAAACTCGAAAAAGAAGATGGTGCTTGAGGCAGTGGACAAGAACCGTATCGAAGGCTGGTGGGAAGCTAATTTATTTGGCGCATACAAGGCCGATATTGCGTTTGCGATGAGCTTGGTTAGTCGGTTTATGCATTGTCCATCGAAAAAAACACTCAAAGGTCGTTCATCGGATTCTTCATTACTTGAAAGGAAGCCCGGTAAAGGAATTATGTTTTCAAAGAATGGGAGCCGAAGAGTGGAGATCTTCACCGATGCGATTGGGGCGGAAGTTCTACGAGACGGAGATCTACCACCGGCTATTGCTCCTTTGTCTGGGGCAACTTAGTTACTTGGAGGAGCAAGAAACAACCGGTTGTTTCTCGAAGCGATGCGGAGTCCGAGTTCGAGCTATGGCTCAAGGAGTATGTGAGTTGTTATGGCTTCGGAAGATCTTAGAGGAGCTTTGAAGGTTGAAGGAGATAAACCGATGAGGTTGTATGCGACAACAAATCGGCAATCAATATTGCTCGAATCCCGTGCAAAGATGATTAGGACAAAACATGTCGAAATAGATCGACATTTCATCAAGGAGAAACGGAAAACGGCGATATTTGCATACCCTTTGTTCCATCATCCGAGACGGCTCGTTGATGTTCTTACTAAGGGACTTTTTACCGCTATGTTCGAAGGGTTTCTATCCAAGTAGGGAATGATCGATATCTATTCTCCACTTGAGGAGAGGTGTCGAGAATATTAACGATAATTATTAGGATTGTTATTTAGTATATTTATTCTATTTGTAATTAATTAGAATTAGAAGTAATTAGGTTTGTATAATCGCTAAAATTTATTCCATTCTGTCATTCTTTTCTGACTTTACGTAACATGTTCCATCAAGTGATTATGACCTCGTTCATATGGTGTTCAACGAAAAGCCGACTTTGTTTGAAGATTTCGTTGTTTCACATCGCAAGAGTCATGAAGGAACTAAAACTCGGGGATGGGTTTTCTAAAACCGTGGAGAATGATGGAGAATAGAAGCAACACGCTCGTAGCCGTGTATGAATGACACATTGTACAAATTAGTCGTTGGTTAAGATGACATGTTTGTTAGTTAATTTGACTTATCGAAACTTCGATTTCGCCTTATAATTCGCCCTCTTGATAATTGGAATTTATTCGAAGAAGTTTAATTCGACGTGGAGAATTTTGGTAAAAATTCGCTATTTTAGAGAAGTTAAAGAATTTTTTATTTAAATGGTTAATAAACTAAAACTCGTTTTATGCGATGTCAAAACAAGCAAAAATTATGCATCTATACCTTAAAAATTACAATTTAATGGTTTTAAGTCGATGTTATTGCCACTAGTCATGCATATTGTGTATGGTACATCACTTTTTAGGGATAATATAACTTGATTCTTCTCACTAATGTGAGGTAAGTACAAACTGTCGCTGCTCTACACACTTATTCAATTTTTTGACCAAAAAATTTGCAATTTCTCCTTGTTTTTAGAGATTCATATCAATTTGTATCAAAGTTGTCGATTTTTAACATAAACTTCGACAAAATTTTGTAGTTTTTAAACTACCTGTGAACTTCGTTTCGATCCCTTCAACCTCGATAAACTTTGCCTAAAATTCGGCTATTTTTATCTAATTTTCATTCCCTTGTCCTTCAACATGATTTCTCTATCTAAAAGAGGATCACAACAATCCAACCATGTTGCGGGTAATGACAAAAGAAGCTGCTCAACCCGTTTGGTGAAGCGCCTCACCCAAGCAAAAATGGTCAAGAGGATATCTAAAGGCTTGTGCTACAACCAGGATGAATCCTACTATAAGAGAAACAAGCGTAAACGTCTAATTTGGATACAAGTTCTGGTAGTTGAAGACAACGGCGCTGATAATATTCCTTATGATCCTTGACCTAGTTGTACCTATTCTGAAATTGAGCTTGAGGACAAGCATAAAGCCCATGGGGGAGTAATATGATCATATAATATTTGTGTGGCCCAACTATCAAAAGAATGACAACAGAGCATTATTAGAAGTTTCCTTATTAAAGATATTAGCTTATTAGAAAGTTTATTTATTAGAAAGTCATTTATTAGAACTTTACTAATTACATAGATTTTCTTATTCGTTTATTAGATTGTTTAACTTTCTAGTTGGACTCAAAAGATATGATTCCTATATAACAAATCCAAGAAAGAAATTAAGGTGTTCAGCCAATAAATAATAAAATGAGACATAATAGATTAAGACGACTTGGTTGTACACCAAAACCAACAGAAGCATCGGTTAGAAAGAGTGGCCAATGAACAAAAAAGGGTAATATAGAAGAAAATAGAGTCCTGGACTAACAATGAAAAATGAATTAAAGAAAGGTGCATAAAGCGCTAATGTGTTTTTAGATTCAACATTCGACAATGGAGAAAGCAAATTCATGAAGGGGTTGGATCCCACACAGTTGGGGAAAAAAGGCTTTCGCATAGTTAAGTTGCACATTTAAGCTGGATGGAACATGTGGAGAAATGATGGTGCTTAGATGGATATGCATTAAAACTCTTA
Source organism: Stephania cephalantha (assembly GCA_039657325.1). Taxonomy (NCBI): domain Eukaryota; kingdom Viridiplantae; phylum Streptophyta; class Magnoliopsida; order Ranunculales; family Menispermaceae; genus Stephania; species Stephania cephalantha. The sequence continues at coordinate 26,298,319 of CM077574.1, read as the reverse complement.
AAGATAGAATGAGAAATACAAAGATTAGAAAAAAAAAAAAAAAAAAAAAGAGCGAAATAAGAGTAGCAGTAGCACCATAGACATGTTCATGGGCTAGGCAAGGCTCGGTCTTGGATCAACTAGGCTCAGGCCTAAGAACCTTAACCCAGGCCCAGCCCACCACCTATATGCATCAACTGGGCTCAGGCCTAAGAACCTTAACCCAGGCCCAGCCCACCACCTATATGCGAGTCTATACATTGGCTCAAGCCCAACCCATGAAAAAATATTAAACCCAGGCCTGATCTAACAAGCCTTAAACCCAGGCTTGGTCTAACAAGCCCTAAACCCAGACTTGGTCCAACTGGGCCCGAGCCTAAAAACCTTAGCCCAAGCCCAGCCCACAACCTATATGCGAGCCTATACATTGGCTCCAGCCCAACCCATGTAAAAATATAAAACCCAAGCTTGGTCCAACAAGCTCATTTTTAATTGAAAATATAAAATTAAATTATTTATTCATTGCGTTATATTTATTTTTATGAACTTTTTTTAATACCATTCGTATTTATATGCATTTATTTTATACACAGTTGTCATGCAAGAAGGATATTTAGCTCAAATGGTAATTCTAGGATCAACTCCCACCAACATCATTTTTTGTTTTAAGTCTTAGTTATTAGTTATATCTCGGTCGGGCTTGAGCGTTTTAAAATAGCCCATCCAACTTTAAAAGTGGGCTTAACCAGGCTTGGGCCCAGCTTTCCTTGAAAAGAGTTGCCCAAGCCCTGTCATTTATTCACGGGCTTGGACAGGCCCCGGGCCCATGAACGAGTCTAAGCAACAATCAATGCAAAATTTAAGGAGGGGTAGTTGCGGTGGTTTGCACGGATCCAAAGACAGCCTATAAATGCTCGTGCCCCAATTAGAAAACTAGATAAAATAGAAATTGAAAAAATTCAATGGTGTAGAGGTAGACCTAAGATAAGTTGGGAGCAAGGATCGAAACTTCAATTTTGCCTTATAATTCATCCTCTTGATAATTGGAATTAATTCGAAGAAGTTCAACTCGACGTGAAGAATTTTGGTAAAAATTCGCTAATTTAGAGAAGTTTAAGAATGTTTTATTTTAATGGTTAATAAACTAAAACTCATTTTATGGGATGTCAAGAAAAGCACAATTATGCTACTATACCTTAAAAATTCACAATTTAATGGTTTCAAGTCAATTTTATTGACACTACTCGTGCATATTGTGTATGGTAGATCACTTTTTAGGGATAATCTAACTTGATTCTTTGACCAAAATATTTGTATCAAAGTTTCTCTACACACTTATTCGATTTCTTGACCGAAATATTTGCAATTTCTCTTTATTTTTAGCTATCCATATCAATTTGTATCAAAGTTGTCAATTTTTAACACAAACTTCGGCGAAATTTTGTGGTTTTCAAACTACATGTGAACTTCGTTTTGATCCCTTCAACCTTGATAAACTTCACCTAAAATTCGACTAATTTATTGAATTTTCATTCCTTGCTTGGGAGGCATTAATTAGGAAGGATTTAAAGGATTATGAAAGCAAGTCATAAAGTGCATTAAGTTGAGCCAAGTGGAAGAGTATGGTCCATGTAGCCGACCCCCAACTAATTTGGGTTTGAGGCTTCTGCATTGTTGTTTCTAAGTAGTCAAGAATGAACATTATTTTAGAGCCATCATCTATCTGATGATTGAAAATTGAAACTAATTCTTGCAGCCAAAATTAATTTTCAGGTCTTTATTTCTTAGAAGTTCATGTTAGAGAGCTTGTAATGATCTTAAATGAGCTTGTAAATTGCAAAGGCAAACTTCAACCATCACATTATTTTCATCTGACGGTGCTTTTTCTAGTATTTCTTTTTATATCCGTGGGTTTTTCAAACCTTTTTTAGCTCCGCTTTACTTCAGTTCGACTAATCCCGCAGGAGTGTCAGGCTACTCCATAACCAGTGGAAACCAAGGGGATATATTATATTATAACCAAATATATTCTAATTTAAAGATACTCAAAAGATTGAAGAACCTAAGAATGCAAAGAGAAACAGTTCTTCAAACCTGCAAGAATTATATTATAACCAAATATATGGTAATTTAAAGACATCCAAAAGATGGAAGAACCTAAGAATTGATCAATATTCGTAATTACTCAAGTTTGTTATTGGCTCTTTCTTACTATGCTTCCCATAATTTCTTATAATAAGATGCCATATTGAAAATTCTATTGCATAATTAAAATGTTTAACATTAAGAAAGTTCTAATGCCAACATAAGCTACTTTGAGGTCTATAAGGCATGGATGTAACCACAAACCACTTGAAGAGGCTTCAAATGGTATAACCCTGATTTGGAATCAAGACTCAAGAGAAGTATAAAGCACCACTAAAAATGTCTTTGGTCTCTAATTAACAAGGACTGGACCGTTTCACGGGTTGGGATACTTACAACCGAATGAAATTTAAACACTAGAAAGAAACTAAAAATGCATCACGAAGCAAACATAACATTTCTATAGACTAAGGGAATTATCAGTAGTAACTACTAAAATGCCAACAACATAAGCTGGGAGCTTAAATGAGAAACACAGATGACCGAGAATTCTCCAAATGCTTGAAGTTAGATTGTCTAATTACATTTGGTTTATTCAACCCCTCATCCAATTTGCTATTGCTCAAAATTGACATTTCATCATTATTGTTCATATGCATCACGTAATATAACATTGTCTCCATTGATGAGTCAAGACTCAATTGATGTCAACAGTTATTATGTAATCTAGAACTGTGAATACATTGACATCAATTGATTTTGGCAACTAGCCAACTATGAAGAAGTTGAGCCAAGACTTAATGATATTAACTAATATATTTAAGACTACAAGATGCAATAACAAATACTCATTCTCATATTCATTTTCTGCTCGATACAGTGCCCGGATTTGTATTTCCAGTTGGGATGACATCCGCATAAGTTGATTCTAGCCTATTCTCTCATTCCTAGGAGATCGTAAAACAATTACTTGGGCTTTAGGTCTCTTAAACCTATGAATTTTGTCGGGAATATCCAGTGAGAGAACATGACATGACATACTTTTAGCATTCTAATGTTTTATGCTACTATTCTCATTTCGCAAATTCACAAGTAAGCACAAACAAAGTTTTACTTTCATTACATGCATACAAAACTTAAAGACTAGAGAACTTGAAAGCAATCACAGGGAGCTGTTGATGTTTTGTGTATCATAGACCACCTGAAAAGATGGTAAGGAAAAAGCATACCTAAAAGAGAGCTTTCATAAAGGCCTAAACCCTTCCATAAAAGCGGATGGAGACTCCAAGTATCCCCAATTAGTTATTTGTTGACTTCGATTAGAATTAGAAAACAATTGAAAATGTTTTTAGGATTGTTACCAATCCAACTCTTGAAAATATTTCTCAAATCATGAAATTAATTTTGCAATTGAAAAGGTTCATTTGCACAATAAATTCCAAGTGGCATGAATCAGGCGTGTAAACAACAACAAACAACAACATAGCCTCAGTCCCAAATTAATTGGGGTCGGCTACATGGATCAAACTCTTCCATTGTGCTCGATTAAGTGCAATTGATGGTGAGCTTTCCAAACCATTCAAATCCCTCCTACTTAATGCGTCCCATGTTAACTTTGGTCTACCTCAACCTCGTCGAGTTTCTTCAATTTCTATTGAGTCGAATTTTCTAGTGGGGGCAACCGTAGGCCGTCTTTGCGGGTGAACAAAACACTGCAACCGCCCTTCCCTAATCTTTGCGTCAATTGGTGCTACTCTTACTTGTCTTTGAATTTCTATATTTCTTATTCTATCTTTATGAGTTTTACCACACATCCACCTAAGCATTCTCATTTTTGCTACGTTTATTTTATGTAATTGTTGTTGCTTTACTGCCCAACATTCACTTCCAGAAGGAAAAATGATAATAAAATGATTCTACCTTGCAGAAGGAAAAAGCCGATGAGTTAAAAACTTGGGTATTTTACCCACTCTCCGCATGTCAGTAAAAGGTAAATTCTTCACCACTACGACCTTCCATAATCCAATATATCCCATTCGATCTAGCTTCAGTCCTTCTGAGGAAAGCATTTGTAATGTATTTTCATCCATAAACATGACAAAGCAGACATTTTTCCTTGATAACCGTGTTACCTGCAGAGACACCAAACATTACATAAAGACTTCGAAAATCTATTCTTCAAAAAAGAAGACTTCGAAAATCTACAGTTGTAGCCGACAATTTATGAACTACGGAATCAATGATATTAAGTTCAAGATTCAAGGAACTATAGGCCATATTAAATGCTACTACTTCACGAATATATCAAATAGAAATTTCCCTACCGCAAACTATAGGTCATTTCAAGTCGCACCAAAATGTCAATGTTGTGCATTAGTGTTTTATATTCATAGTAAACGTTTGAAATGCGTAACATACTTTCCTATTTGAAGTGAGGAATTTCAATAAAAAAAAGTTATTCTTAGTTGAATATTCTTCAAGACCTTACAGGCTACAGTTGATGTTCTCCAAAATATATAATAAAAATTAAGGCATTCTTGAAAAGAACTAAGGAAAGTCATATATGTCGCGAGACCTACAGATTCAGGGTTGAAAAAAAACTTTGATGATGAATGGCTCAAGATTATTAAGTGAAGATGGACTCTTTTCTCATTCTTATTCTAGGAAAACTTTCTAGGTCAAATGTAACATGACATTACACTAAGAAAATGGTGCAAGGTTGTACTGATTGTGAGCTCTCTACACATTCTAAGCTTCCATAAGGCAGGGTTAAACAACTTCATAATTGCAAATTGCAACTTTTTTTGAGAAAGGCATATTGCAACTAGCAACTATCAATGATTCAACAGTTACAAGCATATTCCGATATTCATGACATTCTAGAAAGGGTGAATGGAAATTGTTTATTTTATAGCAGCACTTTAAGTACCTCAAACAGAACAAGAAAAGTAATGAATGTGTAGTCTATAGCCTTGAATATTCAAAAAAGACTCATGACATTCTAAAAATGGGAAGTGGTAGGATGAGGTTCGCATAGACAAGTGCTCAAAGGAGAAATTCATACAGTGATCAATGGGTGTGTTAACAAATGTCAACGCTTTACCTAGAGAACAATGGAGGTATAGGTTCTGCAGCATCAATTATGGAAATTAGAAATTTATGACAAGGAACAAAAATGATATAGAATATCATGAGAAAAGGTTCAAATACACATAAAATACCAATTATATGGGTACAAAATATTCATTCAGCCTAAAGCATATGCAAACGATTTTTACGAATCAGGAAGGGAGCATCAACAAAAATGAAACTAGCGTCTCTACGAATCAATCATTAACCACTATAATCCCAACATAAGAAAATCACAAAAGAATGAGTCACATTCCTCTACCATGGTTACGTCAATCGATTTTACCTAGAATCAAGTATATGGTATTGGGTGTGGGTGTGGGTACGTGTCGAAAGGTCAAACCTTCCTATTCTCTAATTTAAGGACACGGGGATTCAGCAAAAACGTTCAAAAACTTAGACATGTGTGCATAGATATATGTAATAAATTATACATAGTAGCCTATAAACTATATTTCTTTTTTATTTTCCATTTCTTCTTTTTACAGTAGGAAGTTCTTGTTATTTCTTTTTTCTTTCTACTTTGCATTTTGAATCTTCTTCATACAAAAAGCTTCAGAAATGGTGTCCAAATTTTTTCTGGTGTTGGACTCGTTATCACTTTGGGTTATAGTGAAAAATTCGAGTAACATAGACGTCAACATCAGCATTCAAACAAAGCTGTAATTCCAAATAAATTTCCAAGAAAATTAGTTTGAAAGACAAAATGTGCAAGAAAATAAGACCTTACCGATTTACCAGTTGGTGTTCTTAAGTTATCAGAGCTGCCAAAGATGCAAGAAGATACAGCTATATGGCAACTACTCATGAACTTTATGTCATCTTCAACCAAATCAAATCCTGTGCTAGGCGATCCTTCAGGGCCTCTAACAAAACCACAGTTAATTTTCTGATCACGTGCATAAAAAGATTCTTCCCTTTCTCGTAGAATTTGGTGACCTGCAAACCGTGGTTCCCATTTTTCTTCTCCACTAGGTCTTTGTTCTACTTCAGTATACTGTAATGAAAACCTTGAAAACTTTCGACTTTCCAAAGGTTCAATAAGTTGGGCAGTAGAGTTTAAGAACTTAATCTCACAAGAGGAACCTGACCAATTATCATAGTGATCATGTTAGAAAACAAACAATAACCAACAAAGATGGAAACACATGCTGACATTACATGCCCGTAAAACTTAAAATGGGAAACCCTCACCAATATTTTATTTCCATCGTGAAGCTAGACAACCATAAGGGCAGGAGAGGACATAGATTGTAACGGCCCAAATTAATTAAACTATGATTAGCGTTAATCTCGGAGATTAATGGTCATAATTCGAGCGTTACGTGGACAACTTGGTTGACTTGGACACGAGAACCGATGAAATATGTTATTTATGGATGGTGGTTGTGTATATGTGGTGTTTAAAAATTATTATTATATTGCACCGCATGTGTGTATGTTGCTATAGAGCGAGTTTGTGCGACAGGTGTTCGCCTCGAAAGGAGTGTCAACGGGGGTGTCGGGTAGGTGAAATACAGGTATGCTAGGAAACTCGACTAATCCATGTCAAGATGAATAGTAAATCAATTAAAGTGGGTAATGTGACCATAGGCCAAGTAAATTCAAATTAAAACACTAGGCTATGGCGTGCCTCGAAATGCGTGTCGAGACGTGAGGCACCGAATACCGGGGTAGCCGAAGGTTAGTGGGACCACAAGTTGGTTAATTTTGGTAACATAAAACACTAACCATATATATTAAAATGAGCCCAAGTTAGTGTGATCAAATTAAATAAATCAAGGCCTATAGTTTAGTAATTAAATGGAAAGCATAAGATTTATTTAGAGATACACATAGGCACATCTAGGAGCTCTGAGAGTAGCAATTCGGTGTCACGTGGATTGAGTTAGTGGGAGCGAGTGGGATTAGTGGCTGAAGGTGGGCCATTAGATAATCCTCGGGATACGAAAATGCATGAGGATCAAGGGTTAGAAATACATCTCACATTGATATATAAGATGAGTTGATCTAAAGCATGCAAATTAACCCATTTTGATATCTGAAACTTGCTGGAGAGGAGAGAAGGAGATTGCTGGATTCAAACTGGAAATTCAAGACATTGGAGATCAATTCAAGAGCTAAAACCTAGGTAATCATCTTCTACATCATCTACCCTATCTAATGAACCCAATTTACTTCAATTGTGATTAAATTGTTGTTCTAAGTTGTTTTAGTTGCTCTTTTGGAGTTAAAAGTGTATGGAGAGGATATAAACAAGTTTAGGTAGCCAAATTGGAGGGGAAATACAGAATTCTCAACTTGAGAATTATGTCCCAGAGACCACATAGCGCGCTACCTGGAACGGTTAGCGCACTAATCGTTCTGGGTTTCCAACTGTTCTTCGTCCTGAAGAACAGTAGCGCGCTATATCAATTACCTAGCGCACTACCATTACATTGCGCGCTACACCAAGCCCATAGCGCGCTAACTACAGACAAAAAACTAAATTAAAGGGCTGATTCAGGATTTTTGACTTAATACATATACCAAACACTTATAAACATACTAAACATGTAAAATTGGACTTCAGGGACTTAGGGGACCGTAGCTCGGGTATCGGGGGGCTAGTCGGGTCAGATACGGGAGTCTGGGGAAGTCGGAGCGCGGATTGAGGTCCGTAAACCCATTGGAATGCCTCACATAATTCATAATTTGGTTTATCGATTTCGCTTTTCATGTGTGACTGCTGGTGGGCACACATGGGGTTTTTACTCCTATTTCGGTGTGCATAGATATTGGTTGTGGCTAAATCGCATGCACGGGTTACTTGTAGTGCTCGTGTCGATGGCAGTAGAATATATCTACGACTGTCGGGAGGGATTAGGGTGGTCCTGATGTGTAACAGCGTCGGGAATGGACCATGCCATTTACTGAAGTTGAGGTTTAAACACTATAAGCCCGTAAGTATATACATGGTTCTCATTTGATTTATCAATTACTGGCTGGTGTAGGTCAGGGTTTTCTCGTGATTACACGGATGTTTAATGATTTATGCTTTATTTCTGAATTGGTTTAGTTGGTATTTGTTGTTATTTATTTCACGCTACTGATTTTGCTTGTCGTGTGATGCCTACATTCATGGGAATATGACGTACTGTTGCCAGGTGTTGTATTTGCATGTCTCGTAGTTTGTAGTTTTATTTCATGAATATTGTGTGGACTTCTCTTGGGATTTTACTCACTAGACTCGTCACTGTATTTGTTGGGTGACTGAGTGCAGATCCTTCGACGAGCAAGGGCAAGGAGGTACTGGGTGACTACCTCTGAGATAGTAGAGCCAGCTCGTGTGTGACTAGAGTATGTATTTATTTTACTTTTGTTGGGTTTTGAGAACTGTAGAACACTGATTACATGTATATGAATCTTTTGTTTATCTCGCCTTGATATATACATGGTATCTTTTGTCGGGTTCTCCACTACTTAGGATTGTTAAATACTGCATAACTTACTTGATTTAAGACTTTCGCTGTAAAATTGTAATATAACTGGATAAATTGATTAACTGGCTAATGGAATCGTTAATATTTATATAGAAATTAATTAGCTAAGTTAGGGTTAAATGGAAAAGTGTAAGTAGCCAGGTAGGTCATGGGACGTCAAGGATAAGCGAGCCGTGACGTGGCAAGGCTTGGTGACGTGGTACGCGACGTGGCGGGTAGCAAAGCGGCCTAGAATTTGGGGCCGCTACAAAGATGACTCAAGATTTGAATGCATTCCCATGTTTCTGAGTATTGATCACTAACAAGTAGATTCAGATTGGATGCAGCACAAACAGTAAACTAAATGAAGTAAAAAAAACAAAAATAGCACTTTTACAGGAGCTAGTTCTCTAAGTTGTGCGGAATTATTCATTTTCCCTCAAGAGAAAAGCATTAGCGCCAAATGTTATTAAAAACATGATCTGAAGCATAGACCGAAATAACAAATATTGGAAACCGTTGCTCTTTATATCATTAATAATTAATGACATGATCATTAACTTACACATTTCAACATTGAATAATATAGCAATATGCTTAGTTGAAAGTTAAAAATAGTGCAGACCACAATTGAAGCTGATTCCCTTAAATGAAGTTGTGAAGAAGGGGCCGGTAGATTTGTTAAACATCATCCTGAAGTTGCCATAGAATATCACATCATTTGCTTTCACTCATTGTCAAGAAGAATGCTAACATCCAGGACAATATTTTTCAACCAATGGTGATGGAATGGAAGAACCATTTTCGAAAGAGGATGATTTTAATTCAATCATTTATATACTGTAGCACTTCCCTCTTATAAATGAAAGACTTTTGTTTATAACTTGTAATTACTTCGGAATTTGTGTTTAAATTAAAGATAGTTACGTGATTTATGTTACAACTGTGCTTTTACATTTTTGTGTTTAGAGTTTTTTTTTCTCAAATATTGACACTTAACAAACAACATAGCCTCAATCCCAAATTAATTGGAGTAGGCTACATGGATCAAAAACTTGACACTTATATGGAAATTAGTAGTTCATGTCAATAATAAAGAATTTAAGACAATTATGTGGAATTTATCACTATCAGAATTGTCAATGTCAAATGGAACTGATCAGCATTAGAAGTTTAGAACAGTTTACTTCTAAGAATATGGTGGTTAGATTGTCAGTAAACAGACTCAGTGAATCAAAGGATAATGAAGATCGGAAATACTTGTTAGTTATGAAGATATGAATATATATACATATACATAGATAAATATTAAAGTAAAATGTCTTAAGGAATTATTTTAAAAATTCCCGTCTTATAGATTGCAATGCTTAATGATTCGATCAGAAAAACATTACCACGATTTTTCAATTAATTTCCAACTAATCAAAAATATATTCCAAGCACTGTAAATGCAGCAACATGTTCCCATTCCACACATCTTCAGTTTCAAGTTAAACGAGTTGTTGAGCATGAAAGAAGCCTTACAAAGGCTTCAATCCATTTAAGGAACCAAAATGCAAAGGCATTTTCAAACAAATTTAAGATATTACAAGTTGTATGTTCTTACCATAAAATAACGTTATCACACGTTAGTAGATTTAGGGACACAAAATAAATGAAAAACTATCATATTGGTAAAAAATAAAAATAAACAAATACAACCTTATACATTACCTGAGAACTTATGGTGTTTTGATTTTTTTCTTGTGTCCGACTTCTTTTCAGAGCTAGATCCTTTAGCAGATCGACCATTAAGAATGGAATCTGGTTTAACATTAGCACCATGGGAAGAGTTCTCCCCATTTGTATTCGTAACGGCTTCATCAGAATATTCGTCAGCATTCATGTCCCCATTTAGAGCCACATGGTAGGCAACAGATTTTTCAGTACTCTTTTCCTGGCCCTGTACTACTCCAGAGACATCTTCATCATCTCTTCTACTCATATCATCAGTTTGTGCATCGTGAGGATCAAGAAAATCAATACCATCATCATATTCATCATCAAAAGCTTGTGACTCCAAATCAGCATCAAATACTTTATCATGCTCACCACCTTTTTCTTGTTCCAGGTGCTCAACATTTTTCAGTGAGGCCTCATATTCTGCTTCATACTGTTTCAGTTCATCACGCCCGGCTTCATTATACAACCCTATGCTTTTAGGATCAGTTACGAGCTTTCCTTGCAATTCTGCTGACGACTTATGAGGAGGGGATTCCCTGCTTTTAGTCCCCTCATTAATACGAATCTTATCTACTGATGCCTCATTATGATCATCAGCATTATCCAGCTCGGATGCACTCTCTGAGTACTCATCATCCCTTCTTCGGTCATCTTTGTCCCAATACCTTGAATCGCGCCCATGTTTCCCAGAACCCCGGCCAAACTTGAGAACTGTAGAGTGTTTGGTACGAGTGACATTTGCAAGAAAATCCAAGTCATCATTCGAGTCATTATCCTGGCCATTAGACGTGTCTGATTCTGCAACACCCACATCTTCCTAGTCACTTAGATGCAAAAGTCATGCTGCAAGCAGCCTAAAGGAATAATTGCCTGTGGGTAATTTAATAATCACAATCGCAAATATGTGAAAAACAAATTAGAAATTTCTGTTTGGAAATATTGCTTTCATGCATTTGATCAAATGCTTTCCCATTTAACATATACTTTCTCGCAACTCTAAAACTTTTAGCACCTAGAGAAGAAGAGACCTCACCATTATTTCGAAATTTTAACTAGTTTATCCAAATCCTTTTGCAAAGGCTTCAAATACATCGATTACAATTTACACACTATAAGGGAAATCTTTTCCAAAACATTCAGTGAATTGACCAAAAACTTGCAATCCAAAAACTATAACTTGATCCCAGTCTGAAATTAATTCCAACAGCTCAACAAAATGAATGCAACAGCTGTACGATTCTAAACTTTACCTAGCTTCTATTGCTCCACATACAATAAATTCGACATCTAGAGAAACGTCTCTAATGAGTTAAACAGCAGATATTATATTCAAGAGTCTATAATGGTCCGCGCCTGGATATAAACTAGAGAACTTTTTTTTTTTTTTTCATCGAATTAGACCAAATTCAACAGATTAAACTCGCACATTCAAATAAAATCTGCACTGATCCTTCGCGTCGCGTCTAGAACAACAAACTCCATGAAGTTTCAACCTATGCACATTTACTGCACTGATGTCATTGTCCTCCATTACCAAAAGCACCAATAAGAAGAAACGGATTGACTGACCTTTGTCTCTTGAGACGAAATGGTAGGCGAAAGCAGTGACGACGAGGACCAAAACGAGAATCACAACAACTCCTGTAAACGAGATCTTCCAACTATTCTTCTCGGACCGAGCATATCTCCGGTTCCGAAATCCTTGCTTATGCGGCATCCTGATACCGATCGATACGGGCTCTGATGATGTTGATGAGCATGATGATTGCCTGAACTGAGCCATTCAAACATCGTTGAGAAGCATCTGACGAAGAGAGAGAGAATCGGAGAGATTAGAGACGCATTCGTTGCAGATCTCTAGGGTTTGGGCTCGACATTGCTGCGGATCGCACACTTTCGCTGATGTAGATTGGGATTTGCGGACGCGAAAGAGAAATTAGACAGCACAGAGTTGTCTCGATCGATTAACATTCACTTGATTAATTTGATTAGCATAGAAGTAACTATAACCACAACTCAACTCAAAACTACACAACCGAGATCAAAGACTTCGGATAGATATGCTTTTAAAAGACTTAACTCAAGAGTTTATCTGAAACTCGAGCTGGTATTAGATCTTACAACTCTCCTAATCAAACTCTAATGAGAAATTTGACAAAATAGCCTAAAATGGACCCATTAATGAAAACTGACCCTACTTTCCAACTTAATGAAAAATAACCCAAAATCAGTGGCAACATGTCTATGTTGCCCTTCATGTTGACTCTCTTATTTCCCTTCATTTTCACGTAACTCTCTCTATCTCGATTTCAAAAAAAAAAAAAAAAAAAAAAGGAATCTCCTTCTACTGCAACCAAATCTGGCAAAGAATCATCGGCTTTCTTCCATTTCGTGACTCGAATCTCTACTCCAGAATCTACGGTATCCACCTCCAATCGCTCGCCAAATGCAGACCAGGCATTCCTCTTCTACTGCCTCACCAATCGCTGAACCCGACTCAGTAAGTTAACCTAGTTTCTTCGCATAGAGATCACTCAGTTTGATGATTCGGTATTCAATTGTTCGATGTGTTGAAGTCTTGATGTTTAGTTTGATTCGTTAATCGTTTTGGATTGCGAGTGGCGCTTGTGAATTTGATGCTTGTTATGTACTTGTCATTAGTTTGTTGCATTGAATTCGCAATTCGTTGGCGCATTTGAACCTAAATTCTTTGATGATCGACGACTATACGCCATGAATGATAATATTTGGTAGCTCAACTGACCATGCTTCGAACCTTCAGAAGAAACATAGATTAGTGAAATTGCAGTTTGGTGAAGGTGCACCGTCATTCTTCACCTCTATTTAGAAGTGGGGGTATTGGCTTTTGTAACACATAATATGAAATTCTCGGCTTATTATGATGTTGTATCATTGCTTCCTCTACTCTCTCCATCCTCTCTCTCTGCACTCTCGACGGTCCTCTTTTTTCTCCCTCTTGGTGTTACACTAGTCAATTTGAGCACTCTATGTACAAGTGATTTTGATTCGACAAAGGGGAAGATGATGCCTAGGAGTTGTGGCTTCTTGATTGGTTTGTGTTTGATTTCTTAGTGTTGATTCTTGTTTTATGTTGTTTGTTGGTTTCAATTAAACGAGTTGTGATTCTAGGGTTATGGATTGATAACTATAAAGTCAACAAAAAATTATTCGTAAAAAATAAACTTTACCAAAGAGCCACCTCTTCCTTTCAGTTGTGAATTGATAACTAAAGCCACATCTTCCATGTACTCCAAATTCCTAGCCAATAGATTCAATATTGTCAATATTGACATAATATATCGTGAATATTGTAAATATTGAAAATATTGTTAATATTGTTAATATTATCAATATTATCAATATTTTCAATATAGTCAATATCTATCTACCCATACTTTTCAAGGTGTTTGAGAGATTTAATGCACATGTTGATGTGTAAAGAATCATAATCCCCTTTCATGTGAGCCAAAGAATGGAATGCATCGTGAAGAACAAATCAAAGTCTTCGCGGAAGAGAAAAGAGGCCATCAACTCAAATTCTGCTGAACAAAATAAAGATGAGCAATCTACCTTAACAAACTGCAAGTCAACAAGTAAGTTCTCTTCATTGGTTTAGTATGATTAATGACACCTAAATTATTATAGTAGAATTTATTGTTTCATGGATTTAGTCTTTATTCTCCATATTAACAATAAGCATTGATATGACCTACTTAAAAAAACTTGTTTATATCCAAAAAAAAAACCTTGTTACATGTTTTATGATTATTAATCAATCATGTTGTTGTTGTGATATAGTATCAAATCATGTAGGTTGTTAGATGGCTGGCTTTAACAACATTAAAATCAATGGTCTCGATTTACATATTCATTTAAGAGCATCATTTTTTTTATGTAATAGAAAATTTAATAAGTTTTTCTTGTATATATTGTATGTGTTTAAAAGCTTTATTTTTTCTAAAGAACTATGAAATGCGAGATTTTATATTGCTATTGTCTATATTGATTATGTTGTCTATGTTATTTGTATTGTCATATTTAATCCATGTTGTTTCTCAATTTGAACTTATATTTTTGTTTTATTCTAATTGAGCACAGTTGACCCTTCTTATAAATGGGATGAAAGGTTCTTATATCAATACAAAAGAACTTTCGAACGTGTTTGGCAATGTTTTAAAACTACAAGAGACCTCGTTGGAGATAAGAAAAAAAAAACAAATGAGTCTCCAACACGTCGTGCGATGGTAGAGAAATCTTGTTTTGGAGACTTAATTTTCTAGCTTCCTGAAATACATCTATTCGGCCACATTAGTCATAATTTGTTGTTAAGAGAAGGAGTTGCATCAAAGTCAGATGCAATGACAGTGGTAATAGGTGACAATGCCAACATTTTTGATGCAGACCAGTTTCATAAGATAATCGGGTTGACTATAGGGTCCACTAGCTTTCCTGAAAATAAGCAACACATCAATAAAAGTTTCATAATAAAAGAGTTTTTTGGAGGTAACCACATGATCAAGAGGACGGAGCTTGATGAGATCTATAAGGGGTTGAACACGACAAATGACAAGTTATTCTTGAGGCTTACTTTGGTCTACTTTCTGAAACTTGGTTTGATGGGAAAAGATGAAAAAACTAATGTTGATACAAATATTCTAGCTATGGTGCATAACTTGAAAAGATTTAATAAGTTTTCATGGGGTTCATATGTCTACAAGATGACTATTGAGTCACTTAAGAAACCAACGAAGGCGTGGATAGCGATGAAAAAACCTAAACAAAAGAGCTATAATATTGTTGGGTTTCCCTACGCATTTTAGGTAGTTCAACTACATCTTAACATATGCAATTTCGTATTTTTTGGGTTAAAAGATTGAGTTTGATTCACGTTTCTGCTTTTTTGTAGGTTTGGGCTTATGAGGTGGTGATTGGATTGAGTAAGCTATATGCTTCAATTAGAGAAGAATATGTCGAAGGAGCTCCTACAATTTTCAAATGGATTGCTCATAGAATTCCTAACTACAATGTAGTAAACTCAATCTTCAAGGGCAACAAAGATGTTGGAATAGAGTCTAATAGTGAAAATTGAATTAAAGAAAATGAAAGTTTGTTAGAGAATTTAGAGTTTAAAGTAAATTGTATTCAAGTGGATTTTAAGGCAATGAAGTGTGATTTTAATGCATTCAAGTGTGATATAGGAAAAGAAATAAAGACAATGCATGAGAAACTGGATTTGTTGTTGAAACAAACTTCATGTGATACAAATGGAAATGAAAGTCGTACGGCAAAGTACACATCCACTTCAAGTGAGGAAGTTGACCCTACAAAAGATGTTCTTGACGAAGTTACGCAAGCTGCCAGTCAAGATTACACTCCTCATGTAATGAAGTTCGCATGGGAAAATGAAATTGAGGGTGACTCTTTAGAAAAATTGTTGGGCTGTATACCTCATTGGTTTGGTATTGTGAAAGGAAAAAGGAAAATGAAGAAGGCCGCATCTTGCCTTGAACCATTTGTGGAGCCAACCGCAAAAGTGAAGAAGCTAAGAGAAAAGGAAGATTCTTATGATCTTGATGAAGAGCGTTCCCATGATGACTTAATGAAGTTCAAATGTTGGTTTTCATCTAAGGATGATGCGATAGTTGATTTGAATTATTGCATTGAAGACCGCCCATGGTTTAGGATATTGTGGACAAAAGACAAGTGGTTGGACAACAAGGTATATTTTCTTAGTATATCTACACAAAATTGTTCACATCCCTATGTTAATTCCTTCTTTTATATTATTTTCATTGTGGATGATCAAATATGAATGCTACTAATTTGTTTTTTTCTTGATTTCCAATAATATGAGTAGCATCTTGATGCGGGGACATGGTGGTTGCGGAAGAAAATGCCAAAGTCACATAATCACAAACCACGTGTGACTATACTTGACACGATGTTTTCCGTATGCACTTCATCTTCATATCGTTTTCTTTTTGTATATATCTATGCAATAGAAATGTGTTGATTTTATATTGAATGATTTACAGTCAATGCTCTATAAACAATGGAGCAAGATAACAATTGATGACACATTATCGAGTTATATAGATGGAAGTTTCTGCAGTCAAAACCCATCAATTTCATTCAAGGAAGCAGACAAGGTATTTTTTTTTTATGAAACGAGGTAATTAATTTATATGTTATTGTATGCCTACTTACAACCTTATACATATAATGTTAATATCATGTTTTGGTGCAGATTGCCTTCGCACTCAATATTAGAAACAATCATTGGGTTGCACTCGATTGTGACGTTAATGATCGCGTTATTTATGTTCTTGATTCTATGATGACTAGTAGAAGTAATTGGGAAAAAGAAATAGAATATCTCCCTAGCACAATAGACAAGATGCTCAGTGTGTGTGTGGGAGAGAGGTGTCTAACAAGGAATGGAACATCATTATTTCAAAAATACCACAACAAATGGGGTAATTGATATCAATCCTTATTCTATTAATATAATAATTTTGTTTTCAAATCATTGTCTCAAGTTCCTTGTTTGGCAGGGGAGACTGCGGAATGTTCACTCTCATGCATTTAGAGTACTTGGTGTTTTGGAAAGATCCAAATTTTTTTGACTCAATAAAAAATTACGGAATTCAAAAAAAAAAGGCTGTTGATTTTTTCGGTAGGAAACATTGACTTCAACATGTTCGAGTTGTAAAGATGCGGAGGAACATGAGAAGATTAAATGATTAAAGGATACACAGTGATGAAGATGTTACGTAAATTTTTTTTGTATGTATTTTTTTGGATAGTTCCTGTGAAACAACTGTAATTGACTTTTTTGGAATTACTAACAATAGTGAACATTTTGTAGTGAATTAAGTTACATACATAGTGATGATGCCACCGTAGATGTCATTTTTGTGTATCGCATTTTGTAAATGTCAAACAACTGTCGTGATCATTTTTTTGAAGTGTCAAAACAACTTACTGTTAGATAACTTCAATTATTAAAAATTATAGCTACTAACTCACACCCACACTACAAAGATATATTATCAATATTGACAATAACAATATCAACAATATTAACAATATTGACAATAGTGACATACAAAATGCACTACTAACAACTGCAAATTTATTAGAACCCTGCAAAAAAAAATTGTTTGATAATTCAATTACTAAAAATTATAGCCACTACTCACACCCGCACTACAAAAGATATATTAGCAATATTGACAATATTAACAATATGGACAATAGTGATGATAGTGACGATAGTTACAAAGTGCACTACATGCACTACTAACAACTGCAAATCTATTAGAACCCTGTAAAAAAATTGTTAGGTAACTTCAATCAATAAAAAATATAGCCACTAAAATAAATATGAAAGCTCACCCCACTATAAAAGATACATTAGCAATGTTGACGATATTGACAATATTGATAGTATTAACAATATTGTTGACAGTATCAACAATATTGACAATATTGGCATGTACAAAAAGTGTGTACACTTGCTATAAACAAAATGATGACATTAGGTACTTCAAAAAATATTTATGACATTGAATATTAATGCACTACTACATCAGTAAAGTAATATACTACATCAGTAAAGTAATATACTATCAATTAAAAGGCAACATGTAGTAGGTATTGCTTCAAAATATAGACTTTTATAGAATTAGACATCATATCAAATAAAAAAATGTGCTAAAAAAACTCATCCACTAAAATCAACTTCTTAAGGAGAACCACTAGGATGTAGTGGGATGGGCTCTTTACAAGTTTGACTGTTATGACCAAATCCATGACACGTGCCACACTTCTTCCTTTTCCTTTCTTCTACATTTGATGGTATCCTTTGTTTTCGACGTCTTCCCGAGGCTCTTCTTGTAATAGGGGGAAGAATCATATCGCTTGCTTCAATAGGCAACATCCATTTTGCAGGATGACCAACTGGACACACCGATTCCGTATATGCCGCCATAAGAGCATCCGCAGTGTAATATTTTGATGATAGGGAGTTCAATGAAATCCCTCTAAGGCTAGCTGCAACAATCGCATGACCACAAGGTAGCTGATCTAAGTCAAACTCACGGCATATGCATGACTTTGTGTAAAGATTAACATGGCCATTCTTTTCATTATCAAACACATCAAACTCATGACAATCGATTGGTTTTACTCTCCATCATGCTGACTTCGCCGATTTCTTTCTTACGACAGACTCAGCCTAACTTGTCAAGTGGCAATTCATATTTGATTTCATGTTCCTGCGTTCGTAATACCAATCTTGCAAGACCCCACATATGTGATCAACCATCATGGTTATAGGAAGAGCTCTAATTTCCTTAAGGACTGCATTAAGACATTCAACAATATTTGTGGTCATGATATTGTAGCACTTCTGGTTAGAATAAGCTTTGCTCCACTTTTCAACTCCAACATTTCGAAGGTAAGTTGCTATATCCTTATCGCAATTCTCTATTTCCATAAGCAACCTATTAAAATCCGGTTCTAATTACTCATTCGCAGCAACAAAAATATAAAGGCATAATAGAATTAACCCTTTTATGAAAGTTTGCCCTTAAATTCATACTCAAATGGTAAATGCACAAACCATGAAATACATATGAAAAAACCTCTTTTATAGCCTTTGCAATGTTATTATTCCTGTCAGACACAAACATTAAATTACTACCAATTCCGTCTAAAATCGCACTCTTTAATTTCATCATGAACCAAGTCCAAAAAGCATTATTCTCTGAGTCACCAATCACAAATGCTAAGGGATAAATTTGGTTGTTCCCATCCATGCACGCAGTAACAAATAGTGTACCTTGGTATTTACCCGTCAAAAAGGTTCCATCAACCGCAATGACCGATCGAATGCTACCATGAAACCCCCTGATAGTGTCACCTAATGCCATGAAGAAATACTTGAAGTAAATCCCATTCTCCTTTTCAATGTGTGTCACTGTACCTGGATTCTTTTTTTCAAGCAATGAACAATAATGTGGCAATAATGCATATGATTCCTCTGCACTACCTTTTACAGAATCAAGAGCACGTTCTCTGGCTCTCCAAGCCTTATCGTAAATTATATTCACACCATGCTCTATGCGTATATCACTAACAATGTTATTTGGCTTGTAGATATGGCATACTCCCTCGTATTTAGATTTAATGCACTCTCCTATCAACCAACTACTTGCTTGCCTATGATCATGGTTCATAATATCTTTCAAACAACTATGATTCATGTTTATCTTCCTCAATCGAAAGTAATCAAAAGATGGTAACTTTGTTGCCCTGACTTGCCATTCACACCCTTCTTGTACACATCTAGCCACAAACAATTCTTTTGTTGAACGAACAACTTTATATTCAAAATTGTTCTTCATTGCAAAGATACCAAGACTATGACACAACTTTTTCTTATTGAAAAATAATTGATCCTTTGTGAAAGCATTTAATGTTAATGATTCAAAAGACATGGTGGATGGTCAAACACTGCCTCTCTCCTTATCTCCGACATGAACTTCTAGTATGTCATTATTGTCAATATTTTTTTCTCGATTTTTATCTCTAAGCCCAGCATACTCGCAAGAATACCTATTCATGTTGAAGTCATTATCGAAACCTATGCACTAATCATCATACTCCATCCCAATATAATAGTGTCACTGCCAACATTGTATTCAATCCCCACTTCATCTTCTTCATCAAGTGGAATGATTGCATCTCCGCACGAGTTTTCTAACTCGATTTTCATATTAGCATTATTATTAGAATCTTCCCATTGGCTTGTAATAGGTAACTCCATGCTTTCTTGTATCATATTAAAATGTTGTGCTGGTTGGTCTTCATAATCATGTTCACTAGGTGGATCTGTCAGCTCAACACTTAAACACGATGGAGTTATATTGTTTGTAGACATGTTGAAGTCATGAATAAAATGATGCACATCTGCGTCGTTGTTCACTTTAACGACCATTATGCCAATAATTGTTTTGCACCCATAACTTAATGTCATTGAGTGAGATGTAGTGTTAATCTTAAAATGAGTTGCAAGAACCTTGACCAATTGTTGGAACGAGCAATTTCTTGGCACTTATATCATCTTAGCATTAGTGTTGGCATTATACATCTTATTACCACCATCAGTGATGACCGACTCTCTGCCATATTGGACAACAATTTTGACATGTGGTACAGCTGAAATTAAGAAAAAAAACTATTAACATGAATCATAAAAACAGGGAAAATAGTTGATGGTCTATCAAGTTTATAGTCAATAAGAATAAATTATATGTGCAACTAATTGCAGTTTGTAGAAATTATAGACTTACTATAACTATTGACAATATTGTCAATATTGATGATATTCATAAAACACAATTATTGGAAATGCATTACTGTTATTATAGAATATATTATTAAAATGAATAAAGGAATATAACTATTGAGTAAATAGGGACTTAATAGTTATATTCTAAACCATTTGCAATCTATTTTCATAGCTAGTATTATTATTGTTATGAATGATATCGTCAATATAAACAATATTGGCAATATGATTTGTAGAACTACACTTAATCATTACCAACAATGAAAGATGTTGGACAACTCATATTCATGGTAATGAAGTTTTCCAAAACCATTAAATAATTCTGTAGGTAAAATGTATGTAATAATTAGTTGTTTGAGAATGTTTAGGTTAAGCAAATAAATGCAAAAGAATTCATATATGATGAACTTACAAGAAAGAAGGGATTCAATAACGTCGACAACCCAAGAGTTGATTGTTTTGAATAATGAGAGATCCGACTTTGTGCTTTTGACGCTTGCAAGGAGTGAGCAACTTGTCCATGACACAAATAAAACTAGCTAACATATAAGCAAATAAAAATATAAATTAGTCATGACTACAATGTGTAAACCTAAAATAAAAAAGAACAGATTGAAAGAAAAAATAGATTTAAATGAATGGAAAATACCTAAAATCGATGAGAGACTTGTTTAGAAGCATCTTCTAGTTTGACGAGATGAAGAAGTTTGCTTTAATGGAGATGGGAGACTCGTTTCTCTAGAAAAGATAAAAAAGCTTGCTTTAATGGAAGAAGATAGGGAAGGAAATGGGAAAGGAGGAAAGTCCATGGATGGAAATATGGAAAGGACGATAGAGAGAGGAGAATTGGAGGGAAATTGGTTGTTGTTAAATGAAAGCAGAAATGACTTTTCAACCCTAAATTTGGGCTACAAAAAATTATTTTGAAAATCATGGGTTAATTTTCATTATTGAGGTCTATTTTGGGCTATTTTGTTAAATTTCCCAACTTTAATCACAACTACTCCCCCTGAATTCAACAACTTAAAACACGACTACTTGGATCAAATTTCCAAGCCATTAACAAATAAAAAAAAGAAAGCTCCCATGGGTACCCACTTTGGGAATCGTATTTGAAAAACATACCAAGTGCGCAGTCGATACACCTCGAGATACATATTCAAGGTGTATCGAACGGCTGCATGTTGGTGGATACCTAAAAAGGGTACCCAAAGTGGGTACCCCAATCAT
Organism: Stephania cephalantha; assembly: GCA_039657325.1. Classification (NCBI taxonomy): domain Eukaryota; kingdom Viridiplantae; phylum Streptophyta; class Magnoliopsida; order Ranunculales; family Menispermaceae; genus Stephania; species Stephania cephalantha. Next base: position 26,276,335 of record CM077574.1, on the reverse strand, counting down.
TTTCCATAAAAAAGAGCGACTATTAGTCCCCAAATACCTTCTATCACCCCATTTTATTCAATCTTACTTGTAGCCCCAGTAAGTTCTTTTTTCAGAAAGTTATGTGTTCCAAATATCTAGAAACACCTTTGGCGGGGGTAATTCCGCATACAATTGTGATGAGTCATGGAGCTAACTTGGCCATAGCATGGGCCATTACATTTCTTTCCCCTAAGAATGTAACAAAAATCAATAGGTTCCCATCTTTTCACAAAATTATTAATGTTTGATATAATGGGTCGATTTCACAGTGTTGTGGTCCAGTCTTGTTTAGAGACCCCACCACCACTAGCACATCTGAGTATTCCATCTTCAAATATTCCCAAATCTCATAGTTATGTCGCGCGTTTAACATCACCCAACCTTCTGCAATAACCACTTAAGATGACGGTCCAACAACAAAAGAGCATGCTCTGATGGTAATCAAATTGGTCCTATACACCAAAACCAAAGTCGTGCCCGTATCATGTGTTAAAGGATCACAGGTTGCATCAACAAACAACTCCATACCTTGTACTGATGTACTATTAGGAAGATTGAAAATCTAACTGGTGCGTCTCCTGAGATTGCAATCCTAAGAACATGCACTTGCTTAGATGTCTTCTCCACTATATTGCTAGGATCGTCTTTACCCCTTTGGAAATAACATTATCTCTGTTCTTCCACAAATGCCAAAAAGCAAGCGTGCACTGTAACGACCCAAATTTTAATTTCGCCGTTATTATGGATTATTTTTAGATATGGACGACAACTCAGATCCACGTGGATATCGCAGATAGGGCAGGGCACGCCGACTAGGTAAATAGTGATTTTGTGTGATTGTTTTATATTTGTGATGATGTATATTAAGTTATTTACCTAGCATCGCATGTGTGTATTTATATCATTGAATCGAGCGAGATTGTGTGAACTGTATTCGCCTCGATATGCGTGTCGACGCGGGTACCGGGTAGTTGACGGGACCGAATATTAGGTCGGGGAAATTAAAACACACAAATTAAATAAAAATATGTCAAGTAAATAATATGGAATATATATATTGAGTGACTAGTGACACGGCGGTACGCGGATATCACGGTTCGACGCCAAACCGGGCGTCGAAACGCCCGAAAACATGAGCGAGTGTCCTAGCGGTGTCATGAACAGGTGTTACACTTGTCCTAACCAAGTAACACTTATCATTTCCCTCACCACGTGTATGTCCACCCATAGTTAAAACCGCCACCCACCACATCACCTACACCTCACTCTCTCACATGCACACCGCACACACTGTCACACAAAACAGGGAGGCCGAGAGGAAGAAGAAGGAAATGAGAGGAGGAGGAGAAGGAGGAACGCTCCGGGAAGGAGAAAAGGAGGTGGAGACGTCAACGGTCGAGGTGAGTCGTTGTTTTTGTTGTTGATGGTGCGTCGACCGTGGTGGCCGAGAAGGGAGTTCGGCCATGGAGGCCGAACCGAGGTCGGGGTGGAGATGGCAGGGGTGTCTCCCCCTGCCATCGAGTCCACCGGGGTTGGGGTGGATAGTAACCCCAACCCAAACCAGAAAAAAAAAAAAAAAAAAACAAACAAACCGAGAGACGGCTCTGTGAAGAAGAAGGAGATGGGGCGGGGGGGGGAGTGCACGCACGCGTGCGTGCGTGCGCCCCCCTGGACCGGTTGGGCGGTCCGGGCCCAACCGGACTCCGACCGGGTGGTCCGAACCGGTCCCGACCGTTGGAGCGGGTCAGACCGACCCGGATGGACCGGGTTTGACCCGGTCCAGGGACCCACCCCTATATTAAAATAATATAATATTAAAAATTTAATTTAAAAATAGTTTTAAATTAAATAAATTACTGAAAAATAAGAAAAATAGATAGAAAATTATGGGAAAAAAATCCAGAAAATCAGGAAAAATATGAAAAATGAGAAAAAGATAGAAAAATGATATTCGAGAATTTTTTTGGGTGTTGACACCCCGGTATAACTCGAAAAGTGGGTCAAACCAAACTTTTTGAAATAAAAATTTTCATATTTTAACCGCACATTATAAATTCACTTAATTTGACTCTAAACTAGTTAAAATGGTTTAATTGGACGTCAGGAACTTAGGAGATCATAGTCGGGAGTCGGGCGCGTTTCTTGATACGTGAGTGAGACTTCGGAGTGCGTTTTGAGGTACGTAAGATTTCATCTGAAAGTCACAGAGGGTTTACTTTTTCATCATTGATTTCATATTCCTTGTTACTGTACTCTATTCCGTGATACATTTGGGTTGGTGGTCGAGTTACTCCCACCTGATATTCGTTGTGTACTTATGGCACACTATGCTGTAGCACATGTGATCAGGCATTCGGTGAATTGCAACCCGAGTTGTAAGGGTGCACGTGTCGGGTAAGCCCCGCAAGGAACCAGGTGAAAGGAAGTGGGGGCACCCACCGAAAGGATCCTGGGGGTCCGAAGTACAGTTTAGTCTGACCGGGACGAGTACACACTTTGTTTCTCTCATGTTATTTATTCATGTGATAATCTTAGCACAGTTGTCTGTTTAGTTTCCGCATGATTATTTGACATGTTTATTGGTATCTGTTTATTTTCTTATAAATGCTCGGTGTACTTCGTTGAAATCTTACTAACTGTACTCTCCATCTTGCTTTTTGTGATGGTCGTGTGCAGATCCTAGTGCTAGTAGGGGCAAGGGGATTTTAGGCGACTTTATCTGACTGCCCGCGGTCGAGGACCTACTAGTACATGCGATTTTGATATTTTGCTTTACTTTTAGGTATTGGGAGACTGGATAGACACTGTACTTGTATATATTACTGCTTAGTATTGTCGTCTATATACGGAGTACTTTCCCCGGGTTTTCCACAATAGGTGTTGCTCTTAAAATGATGCTTTATACGATGATAAATTTAATGGTTTTACTTGCTTTAAATTAAGACTTCCGCTGTTGTTTTTAATGCTATAAAAATGACCTAACTGATCAAGGAAATGAGTTTAACACGCAAAATGAGTAGTAATGATGTAACAAAGGGCGTCAGTGGCGCGTGGGACCCAGTGGGTCAAGGATCCGACAGGACCGCTGAGGCAGCGCCTCCCCACGTGGCGACCTCGGGATTTGGGGCCGTTACAAAGTGGTATCAGAGCATGGTCGACTCCGTTGGAGGAACCGTAGGTGTCCTTAAACTGATACCACGTCAAAAGTGGTATCAAAGCGAGAGTTCGAGGAACCTCGGGGAAATTAACTGAAAGAGCATAAGACTTAAAAATTTAAAATTATTAGATGTGGAAACCCGATGTACTTGCCTTAGAACTTTAGTTGGGAAGCAAAGTTAGCGGGTAGTACTAGGATTTATAGGTATATATTTTGATTGTAATACTTATATACACGTAGTACGACACTGACATGCGACACGTTCGCGGTTTACTCATTCGACATGGATGGACTGGTTAGCGGCATATCATGCACAGCTGGATTGCTTCCAGAAGACCGTCACGTTTCGAATTCCAGGGATTCCAGAGTTCACATTTACCGGAGTCGCTACCGCACTACCCATTAATAGAGGCCGACTAGCTACGACTTAAGAGATGGAGGCATTCGCAGCGATAGTTGAGCCAGAGGTTAGGACTGAAGTCAGGATTGATGATGTTTCAGTAGTCCGAGACTTCGTCGACGTATTTCCAGATGATTTACCAGGATTGCCACCGCCACGAGCGATTGAGTTCATAATTGAGCTGATACCAGGGACTCAGCCAATCGCTAGCAGACCTTACCGGATGTCACCGTCAGAGCACGAGGAGGTCAGAAGGCAGTTGGATGACTTACTGGAGAAGGGTTTCTTTCACCCTAGCATGTCACCTTGGGGAGCTCGAGTGTTATTTGTGAAGAAGAAGGATGGCTCAATGAGGATGTGCATAGACTACAAGAAGTTGAATCAGGTGACAATTAAGAACTGTTACCCACTCCCTAGGATCGACGATCTTTTCGATCGTTTGACTGGTGCCAAATACTTCTCAAAGATTGAACTGCGTTCAGGCTATCATCAGTTGAGGATCCGAGAAGATGACATCAAGAAGACCGCTTTCAATACCAGATATGGGTTGTTTGAGTTTACAGTCATGCCTTTTTGGGCTGACTAATGCCCCAACGATCTTCATGGATTTGATGCACAGGGTATTGAGATCATACTTGGACAGATATGTCATCGTCTTTATTAATGACATCTTGATTTACAGCATGACTCGTGAGGAGCATGCGAGTCATCTCAGAGCGGTTTTGACGACATTGAGAGAGCATAGACTGTACACAAAATTTAGCAAGTGTGATTTCTGGCTGAGTGCAGTGAGATTTCTGGGACATGTCATTAGCGATCAGGGTATCTCTGTGGATTAAGAGAAGATTCGGGCAATTATTGACTGGAGGACACCTGAATCTGCTTTTGACATTCGGAGTTTCTTGGGACTAGCAGGGTACTACCGCCGATTCGTACAGAACTTTTCCTCGATTGCGGCACCGATGACTAGATTGACCAAGAAGGATGTTAGATTTGATTGGTCAGAGGAGTGTGAGAAAGCTTTCTGGGAGTTGAAAAGGAGATTGACTTCTGCACCAGTGTTGACATTGCCAGAGCCGGGCAAAAGCTTGTCAGTGTATACGGATGCATCGGGCATTGGACTTGGATGCGTTTTGATGCAGGAGGGTAGACCAGTAGCTTACTTGTCCCGACGATTGAGACCCCACGAGGTTAACTATCCAGTGCATGACTTGGAGCTTGCAGCAGGTGTTTTTGCACTGAAGGCTTGAAGGCATTATCTCTACGGAGAACGGTTCATACTCTACACTGATCACCAGAGTCTGAGATATATTTTCACTCAGATAGAACTGAACATGCGTCAGAGGAGATGGCTTGAGTTACTTAATGACTACGACTTCACTATTGAGTATCACCCAGGGAAAGCGAACGTTGTAGCTGACGCATTGAGCATGAGCGGTATTGACAGTCAGACTGTAATACGACATATGACACACGAGTATGGCTTATTACAGGCGGCGTCAGTTATGTGCATGACCGATGTTTTTACTACGACTGAGCCACACATATGTTGTCAGATGAGAGTTCCGACTGTATCTATTGAGCGAGTGGCCGAGTGTCAGAGGACTAATGGGCTTTATGAGCGGTTCAATGGTATGGCTCGAGATCCGGAGTGTACGGATTGGGCAGAGTCGACGGATCAGTGTTTGAGACACCGGGGGAGGTTGTGGATACCTGCAGTTCCGGAGATACACGACGAAATTTTGGAGGACGCACACAGGTCTCGCTACACGGTTCATCCTGGCCGGACCAAGATGTATCGTGATTTGAGGCGATTATTCTGGTGGCCAGGGATGAAGGCTGACGTTGGCGAGTACGTCAGGAGTTGTCATATCTGCCAGCAAGTCAAGGCTGAGCATAGGAGACCAGGCGGTTTACTACAACCACTACTAATTCCACAGTGGAAATGGGAGCACGTCACTATGGATTTTGTGAGTGGGTTACCGCCGACTACGAGGAGGCACGATGCGGTTTGGGTTGTGATCGACGGACTAACGAAATCGGCGCATTTCATTCCTATTTCTATGAGATATTCGTTCCCACAGCTGAGCATTATCTTCGAGAGGGAGATCGTTAGATTGCATGGGGTGCCAGTCTCTATTGTATCTGACCGAGATCCTAGGTTGACTTCGAGATTCTGGGAGGCGATGCAGGAGCAGTTTGGCACCAGGTTGCAATTTAGTACAACTTACCATCCTCAGACAAACGGACAGTCTGAGAGATTGATACGGATTCTGGAAGATATGCTCATGGCTTGTATTTGCAGTTTGGAGGTTCGTGGGAGGATTATTTATCGCTGTGTGAGTTTGCTTACAATAACAGCTATCAGGCGAGTATCGGGATGCCTCCGTTTGAGGCGTTGTATGGCGGACCACGATCACTGCGTGTTGGGCAGCGCCTGAGGATACAACGGCGATTGGGCCGAGATAGTTGTTGATCACACATAAAAGATTATGCAGATTCGACAGAGACTTCGGGCAGCACAGGACAAACAGAAGAAATATGCGGATAAATATCACGAGGGTCTGAGCTATTTTCATATCTCGATGTTAAGGCCGGCTAAGTCGGGGCCGAGACCGATGGTTGACCCGAGATCGATCGAGGTTCGGCGATGTAACATATGAGGAGCGACCGATAGCAATTGTGGATCGTGCAATTCAAACTCTTAGGAATAGGGAGATCCCTAAGGTGTTGGTTCGTTGGCAGCATCATGGTACAGAAGGACTCACTTGGGAGCTCGAGTCTACTATGCGGGAGCGTTACCCTCATCTATTTCATGGTACGAAACTTCAAGTTATTTAAAATTTCGAGACGAAATTTCTTTTCTAGTTGGGAAGAGTTGTAACGGCCCAAATTTTAATTTCGCCGTTATTATGGATTATTTTCAGACATGGACGACATTTCTCGATCCACGTGGATATCGCAGAGATAGGGCGGGCACGCCGACTAGGTAAATAGTGATTTTGTGTGATTGTTTTATATTTGTGATGCTGTATATTAAGTTATTTACCTAGCATCGCATGTGTGTATTTATATCATTGAATCGAGCGAGATTGTGTGAACTGTATTCGCCTCGATATGCGTGTCGACGCGGGTACCGGGTAGTTGACGGGATCGAATATTAGGTCGGGAAATTAAAACACACAAATTAAATAAAAATTTGTCAAGTAAATAATATGGAATATATATATTGAGTGACTAGTGACACGGCGGTACGCGGATATCACGGTTCGGACGCGAAATCGGGCGTCGAAACGCCGAAAACACGAGCGAGTGTCCTAGCGGTGTCACGAACAGGGTGTTACACTTGTCCTAACCAAGTAACACTTATCATTTCCCTCACCACGTGTATGTCCACCCATAGTTAAAACCGCCACCCACCACATCACCTACACCTCACTCTCTCACATGCACACCGTACACACCTTTGTCACACAAAACAGGGAGGCCGAGAGGAAGAAGAAGGAAAGGAGAGGAGGAGGAGAAGGAGAAACGCTCCGGGAAGGAGAAGAGGAGGTGGAGACGTCAACGGTCGAGGTGAGTCGTTGTTTTTGTTGTTGTTGGTGCGTCGACCGTGGTGGCCGAGAAGGGAGTTCGGCCATGGAGGCCGAACCGAGGTCGGGTGGAGATGGCGGGGGTGTCTCCCCCGCCATCGAGTCCACCGGGTTGGGGTGGATAGTAACCCCAACCCAAACCAGAAAAAAAAAAAAAAAAAAAAACAAACCAGAGACGGCTCTGTGAAGAAGAATGAGATGGGGTGGGGGAGGGGTGCACGCACGCTGTGCGTGCGTGCATGACCCTGGACCGGTTGGGCGATCCGGCCCAACCGGACCCGACCGGTGGTCGAACCGGGTCGAGGCCTACCGGTTGGGCCGGGTTCGAGGCAGACCGGGTGGGTCCAAACCGGGTCGAGCCAGACCGGTTGGACCGGGTCGACTCACCCGGGTGGACCGGGTTTGACTCGTCCGGGGACCCACCACTATATTAAAATAATATAATATTACAAATTTAATTTAAAAATAGTTTTAAATTAAATAAATTATTGAAAAATAAGAAAAATAGATAGAAAATTATGGGAAAAAAATCCGAGAAAATCATGAAAAATATGAAAAATGAGAAAAAGATAGAAAACGATATTCGAGAAATTTTCGGGCGTTGACACCCCGGTATAACTCGAAAAAGTGGGTCAAACCAAACTTTTTGAAATAAAAATTTTCATATTTTAACCGCACATTATAAATTCACTTAATTTGACTATAAACTAGTTAAAATGGTTTAATTGGACGCCAGGAACTTAGGAGATCATAGTCGGGAGTCGGGCGCGTTTCTCGAGACGTGAGTGAGACTTCGGAGTGCGTTTTGAGGTACGTAAGATTTCATCCGAAAGTCACCGAGGGTTTAATTTTTCATCGTTGATTTCCTATTCCTTGTTCTTGTACTCTATTCCGTGATACATTTGGGTTGGTGGTCGAGTTACTCCCACTTTGATATTCGTTGTACTTATGGCACACTATGTTGTAGTACGTGTGATCGGACATTCGGTGAATTGCAACCCGAGTTGTAAGGGTGCACGTGTCGAGCAAGCCCCGCGAGGAACCAGGTGAAAAGGAAGTGGGGGCACCCACCGAAAGGATCCTGGGGTCCGAAATACGATTTAGTCCGACAGGACGAGTACACACTTTGTTTCTCTCGTGTTATTTATTCATGTGATGATCTTAGCACGGTTGTCCATTTAGTTTCCGCATGATTATTTGACATGTTTATTGGTATCTGTTTATTTTCTTATAAATGCTCGGTGTACTTCGTTGAAATCTTACTAACTGTACTCTTCATCTTGCTTTTTGTGATGGTCGAGTGCGATCCTAGTGCTAGTAGGGGCAAGGGGATTTTAAGCGACTTTATCTCGATCGCCCGCGGTCGAGGACCTACTAGTACGTGCGATTTTGATATTTTGCTTTACTTTTGGGTATTGGGAGACTTGGATAGACACTTTGTACTTTTATATATTATCGCTTAGTATTGTCGTCTATATACGAGTACTTTCCCAGGGTTTTCCACAATAGGTGTTGCTCTTAAAATGATGCTTTATACGATGATAAATTTAATGGTTTTACTTGCTTTAAATTAAGACTTTATTGTTGTTTTTAATGCTATATAAATGACCTAACGATCAAGGAAATGAGTTTAACATGCGAAATGAGTAGTAATGATGTAACAAAGGGCGTCGGTGGCGCGTGGGACCCAGATGGGTCAAGGATCCGACAGACACGTGAGGGCGCGCCTCCCCACGTGGCGACCTCGGGATTTGGGGCCGTTACATGCACCGTTGTAAAACATCATCCCCATTCCTCTGTTTCCTAACCAAGTCCAACAACGTTTCCCACCTATCTCTCGAATGTGCCATTGTCGAGAGAATCAATATTCCATCCCCGGGCGAAAAGAACCAAAAAGCCTTGGGAAAGTACAATTGAATAGAACATGATTAATCGATTCCTCGGTTTCACCACATAATGGACATAATGGTTCAGGGACAAGTTTCGTCTTCCAAAGGGCTATCTTAGTTAGGAGAACATTATGTAAACATCGCCATACAAAGAACTAAACCTTTCTTGGGACATATGTTTTCCATAATTTGGACCAACTTGATGCTTGACTATTAGAATTGCATGATTCCCCAATCGGTTTCCGACCCCAAAACCCTTCTCGATCAAGTTGAGTTGCTAGAGGATATGCAGACTTAACTCGAGAATATACCAAACTTTTCATAATGCTAGATTTGCTTGTCTTCGTAGTCCGTAAAACTCAATGGGGTGCCCAAAATGCACTATGCCTCCCTTCGAATGAATGTCTCTACTACTTTTGAATTGAGTTGTTGTTTGCAATGATCTATTATCCTTAGATTCCTTCATATACCTACAAAATCTTACTTATAGCCTCTAAATTGTGGCATTGACTTTACAAAATAGCAAGGTGTCGTCAACAAACATTAAATGGGAAATGGATGGCGATACGTCGTGCCGGCTCTGCCTCGCCCCGGGTGACGTGTCTCCATGTACTCCTTGCCACCGGCCAAACTACACGTGTCCGACACTCCGCCCCCGTCCTCTTTATGTCTCGTAAATCATTTCCACCAGTGTATTATCCGATAAATTAGTATATTATCCTTATATGCTTTATCCAATCTGGTAGGAATCTAACTGTTTCAATTGTGACCTAGTTGGCAATTTATTGAGATCCTAACCATACTAATGGGTTGTATTTTATAGGTTAACATATTCAGCGAAAGTCTTACTTAATACCATTTAAGCAAGGTAATTTAGTATGATAAACATTGTTCAAAGGCAAAACCTACTTTGTGGAAAACCCCGAAAAGTACTCGTATACAAGCGACATCACCGCAACAGGTATATATACATGTACGATGTTATCTCAAGTCTCGCAATACCCAAAATATATAAAATATCAAAAATAAACATGTACAAGTAGGTCCTCGACAGGTGGGCAATCGAGATGTAGTCGCCTAGGATCCCCTTGCCCTACGATATTAGGATTTGCACTCAATTATCACAAAAAGATAGATGACGAGTACAAGAAGTAAAATCCCAAGGAACTCCTCGAGCATTCATGTAATAAAGTAAAGGAAATACAAGGAATGCTTGTCAAGCAAACATGCGAAATATAAAACAAAAATCGTAAATGGCTCATCGCATGAATAAGCAACAAACAAGCTAACAAATGTGTGTGCTCGCTCCAAATGGACTAGATCGTACTTCGGTCACCAAGTTCCCACCGGTGGTCGCGTCCGATCGGCCCGACATTTGGTCCTTCGCGGTGCTTGGCCAAATCCATTGAGTCACCGACACGTGTACCAAGGCAAGCCCAGGTCGCCATTCACCGAGGGTCGGGTCACACGTGCTATAGTCCAGGTGCATCATGAACACACAATAAGGAAATCCGGGGAGTAACCTCAACCCACGTCCAAGTAATCGAACAGAAGAATGAACAACAAGGAATGATAGAAACAACATGTAAGCAAAATAAATACTCGAGTCTTTCATTGGGTTTTACAAACCTCACACCGCTCTCGACCTCCCCGGACTCTCGAATCCGGCCACCGGCAAGCTTCCCAACACCAAGCTACAGTCCACTTAGTCCCCCGAAGTCCAATTTTAATAAGTTTAGGTTGTTTATAAGTGTTTAGACATGTATTAAGTTGAAAATTACCAAAACAACCCTTAATTTCATAGTTCATCCGTCATTAGCGCGCTAATTTGGTCTACCTAGCGCGCTAGTTTTGAGTTGGTGTGCTAAGGGGTGTACCTAGCGCGCTAGGAATTTTAGCTAGCGTGCTATTCTTCTTTGTTTCGAAGAAACAGTTGCACACTCGGACGATTAGCGCGTTAATAATTCCAATTAGCACGCTAATTGGCGTCTGGATAGAATTCTCAATTCGAGAATTCTATCCTAGCCCTCTCAATTAGCTATTCTAATTGGTTTTTCACCATCTCCTCATCAAAATAACTTCAATCCATAATTTAGAACACTCCAGAAAACCTTAAATTACATCCATTTCCACAATCACGCATTTACCACCATATCCATAATAACCAATTTCATCAAATCTAACTAAACCAAAGTGATAAATTCTCCCTATATACGATTTAATAACACGAAATGCATCATATTTACACAACAAACCGTAGAGACTAAATCATCAACTCGAATTTCACTAAACATACCCAAAAATGGGTTCATTTGCAAGCTTAGAAGGTGGAGAAGATGATTACCTAGGTTAGATCACTTGGTTTGATGCCTAGGTTGTTGAATTACCAACTGGAAGTCTCTTCTCCCTCCTCGATTCTTCTCTCGGTTTTGCATGAGAAATTGGTAAGTGGTTGAATCAAACTTTCCACTAACTTGGTTTATATATATGTTTGGTTGGAATCCGGTATGCATACGTATCCCGAAGCATATCTTGTGGTTCATAAGTATGTTGTCCTATACCTCCTCAGGGACTCCAATAGCACACTCATCATCCAAGGTACCACTCACTATGTTAATCTAGATGTCCATCTCATGGCCCATTTTATTTAATGTAAACTATAGGCTTTCATTTATTCTATTAATGTCACAATACATTAAGTCTTATCCAACCATATGGCTAGTGTTTTATTTGTCAAGTTAAACTAACTCATGGTCACACTAACCCTCGGCTACCCGTACCGGTGCCCCGTGTCTCGACACGCATTTTGAGTGCGCCATAGCCTATTGTTCAAGTTTATTTAATTAGCCTTTGGTTACATTAATTATGTCAATTTGATAACCTAGAAATGTTTATGTAAGTTTATTGAGTTTTCTCTAGTGTACTCGTATCTCGCCTCTCGATACCCGCATTAACATGCACTTTGAGGCAGCTACCCATCACACAACCTTGCACGCTCTCGTGATTCAACATACACACATGCGATGCATTTAACCAATAATTGAATAAATTGTACCGCAATTAAGCCATCCAACATACAATTTAACCAATGTATCTAGGTCGACGTGTGTCCTAACCTACCCGCATGGCGTCCATGTCTGCAATTACGAGATAATTAACGGCATTAATAAAATGTGCCGTTACATTCAATTTAAAATGTTGGAATCGCCTTCCTCACTCCCCCGTGTGATGGTAGAAAGGAAAAGGTTTCGAACATATAATGAAAATGAAGGAAGAAAAAGGGTCTCCCTGTTTGATGCCTCTCATAGGAATGATCTTCTTTGAAAGCTCGCCATTGATCATTGCCTTATATGACATGGTTGAGATGCACCTTATAATTCAACCGACCACCTGTTTGAGAATCCCATTTTGTTCATTATCTTTATGATCATGTGCCATTCTAGTTTATCATAAGCGTTCGCAATGTCAAGCTTTAGGATCACATCTTGAGTGCTTCTCCTAGCATTGCTCATAGAGCATATGATTTCATATGCTAACAAGATGTTATTTATGATTTGCCTTCTCGCAACAAATCATTCTTAAAAGGGGCATATTAGTTGATTCAAAATAGATTTTACGTGATTAGAAAATACCTTGCAAGGAGTTTGTACGAAGAAATACAAAAGATCGATTTGCCTAAATTTCGTTCAGATTAAGGCAAACTCTTTTAGGGATTTAAAACGATGTGTTCTTAATTGATTATGTGAAATTCGAGAATTTCATAAACTTGATTAGGTGACTAATTAAGTATTTTTCATATTTTAATTGCGTTTAGGAATCCGAGGTGGGACCCACGTGTTTCGGACCGAGATTATATGGCAAATATTATTTTTGTGTGTTGTTGTGCCTAGTGTTTGTAATATATAATATTTTATTGTGAAACAAGGTTGATTTGGAGTTGAGACGCACATCATGAGGTTGTCGAAGTGCGTTCGTGTTATTCCCCAATTTTTACTAAAATCGAGGTATTTTTTGGCTTAAAATGGGAGTCAATTGTGATAAATGGATTTACAAAATAAGAAAAATGAAAAAGAAAAAATTGCAAAATGACCAAATGTGCTTGAGAGATGTAAAGGAGTGAGGATAAGTATAGGGGTAAAGAGGGAATTTTACAAAACAATAAATTGGTTCATGTGTTAACTTAGGAGAGGGTTTAGTTTAAACCCTTTCCCACTTTCATTCTCTTCTTCTACAATCCTCAACTCCCCCATTTTTCTCTCGACTCATTCGTAATGACCCGTTACCTTATTAAGTTTGGTGATTAGTGTTAATCAAAATCCTAATTAACTTAAGTTAGGCTCGTGGTTAACTCAGGTGAACATTGATTAGCATGTGCGTGTGTGATGATTAGTGTTTGTTTGGAATGTTTAATGAGTTTTATAGGTTGTAGCATAAAAGAGAATTTATATATAAGACTATAATCGAAAAAATAAATAGTTAAATAATAAATTGCCGGTACACCAAAAGTACGATAAGGAGTCGTGAAATGTGCACCCCGAGAATACTCGCATGCATGTTAGGTAAATTTATTGGTGAGGAAATACACGAAGTATATATATATATATTTGATATATAAATATATATAATAAAATTATAAGTTTGGTTTTATTATATGGATCGTTGAATCCCACTTGAGATGAGCATAAGTGTTAATGGTGTTGAAATTCGTGTCACTTTAAGGAGTGTCGTTTTAACACATCAATCACTTGATCACCCTCGAGATCATGTGATGCGTATCTCGAGAAAATCCATAAATTTAAATAAAAAATGTTAAGTTTATCTTCACACTCGATCGATCAATCGAGTGAGAGAGAGGGGAGTTGAGGGATTGATTTGGGGGATTGATTCGGGTGAGAATTGAGTTGATTCGATGAGATCAAAGAGTTGTTAGATCAGAGATCATCACCTTGGTAAGTTGAGTTTTAAGTTTTAAGTTGAATTCGATAATTAGTGATGATTTCTCTATGAATTGTTATGTTTGATCATTGGTAATGGGTTGTACCTCACTAGAGGTCCTCCCCGATGATTTGGGAGAGTGTTTGAGGTTGTTGTGATGATTTGGTAATGGAACAATGGTTGCTTCCTTATTATTGTCTACAGGGTGGAGCGCACTCCTTTCATCAATTGGGATGAACTCACCTATGGAACGCACTCCACCAAGTAAGGAAGCGCACTTCCACCCTAGAAAACAACAACTTTGTTGTAAATTGGTTAGAATTTCTTGAGGTCTTAATGTAACGACATGTTACCTTAAGTTGATGATTAGTGTTAATTTAAATCTTAATTAACTCGAGTTAGGCTCATGGTTTAGTTCGGCGTACCTCGATTAGCTTGTGCATGGGTTTGGGTGATGGTTTGTGTTTGTTTGGGATGTTTATGAATTTTATAGGTTGTAGTATAATTGAGAATTTATATGCAAGCATATAATCAAAAAACACATAAATAAAAAATAAATAGCGGTACACCAAGTGCGACAAAGGGGTTGTGAAATGAATGTGCACACCCGAGAATACTCATTGGCATGTCTGGTGAATTTATTGACGAGAAAATACACGATATGTATATATTTGTTTGATATATATATTTGATATATAAATATATATATATATTAAAACCTATAAGTTGGTTTGAATTATATGGATCGTCGGATCGCCTCGAGATGAGCGTAAGTGTTGATGGTGTCAACATGTGTCACTTTCGGGGTGTCATTTTAGCACATCAATAGTTCAAAAAGTCTTGAGTTAGCACGATGCGTATCTTGAGGAAAATCCACATATTTACACTAAAAATCTCATACTTATCTCCATAATTCGATCGAGAGAGTGAGGGAGAGTTTAGGGTTTGATATTCGATATTTGGGGATCAACCAGGGAGTTGTTTCAACGTGAATTGAAGAGCTTAATCAACTTGAAATCCAGAGATAATCACTTGTGGAAAGTTTAGTTTTGATATTTTTGAAGTTCAATTCGATAGTAGGTGATGATATCTCTGTGAAATATGGTGTTTGATTATTGTAAATGGTTTGTTACCTCACTAGATGTCATCCTTGATGTATTTTTTGGGAGTGTTGGATGTTGTTTTGTGGATGGAACAATAGCTGATGCCTGTTGGTGGAGCGCGCTCCCTTCATCAAATGGGACGAACCCATTTGGTTGAGCACGTCACATCGAGTGAGGGAGCGCAGTCCCACCTTAGAAAATAGCAATTATGCTTTGAGTTGTGATTAAAGTTTCCTGAGGTTTTAGGGACTAGATTAGGGGTTCTAAATAAAGGGTATTAGACCTAAATTGATCATAAATGGTTTGTGATAAATGTTAGATTCCCAGAAAGCTTGAGTGCCGGAAAGATAGGGAATTTCTTAACGGAAACCTGAACCGAAGTAAGGATGGATTTGCTTATTTATCAATGTTGTCTGGATATGTTAGTATATGTAGTTCATATAGTTTATGGACTGAAATAGGGGAACTATATACACTTGTGATGTTTTTAATTAAACGGAAAATGATGTTTAATGTGATCTATGAGAGTAACTCCTAGAACTGAGACCAAGTTATATAGGTTGCGATGTTGATCTCCCGACTTGTATGCAACTCCTACTCGTTAGATAGATTGCATGAGTTACATATTCACTAGAGGGTCTCGGATAGAATAATTGGGCATTAATAGATTGACTAGATAACATATCGGTTAATGTGTTGGTCTAGCAATCGCATTAATGGGGGTCGATGATTAATAAACGCTAGTTTTATAAATAAAATGGGAATCACGGTGTAATAGTCGATAGAATATGATTTGCATCCATTATTTATTGAATTATACGCTTTTCATAATCTTGTAGTTCACATTGGTGCGTATTATTATTGTATAATGTTCTTGATTATTATATGGAATATTGATGGTTTTGTGAATCTTTACTTACTGAGCAATTTGGAGCTCTAATTTTAATATTTCGGGTTTGCAACTTAGCACTTTAACGAAGGGCAAAGAAAAGACTTAGGTTTCTTGTAATCTTTTCTACGATGTAACGAGCCTTCTTGTACATATATACACCGTTTGATATATCTTGTTGTATATAAATAGGGTTCGAGAGGTTTATAGACGATGTTTTGGGTTTTGATATACTCGTATTTACGTATATTATTTAAATATCAAAAAGTTTTAATTTTTCGCTGCGTATACTTTGTATTGTTTATTCGATATCGATATACTTGTTGAGTTTATCAGTGTACAAGACAGATAGGTTGTTAACTTTCGTTAAGTCCGTCAGGGTTATTATGGCTTAATTAAGGTTTCATGTCGAGTATTGCCTAATCGGGATAGGGGATGCTACACTTAGTGACCGATTTAGAGGTTCTAAATATAGGGTATTAGACTGTATTGATCACAAATGGTTTGTGATAGGATTTGGATCATCGGGAAAGCGTGAGTGACCCGAAAAATTAGGAAGTTTGGAAACGAAAACCTAAACCTAGGTAAGTATGGATTCGCTTATTTATCAATGTTGTTTGGCTATCTTAGTATATGTAGTTCATGTAGTCTATGGATTGAATGAGCTGGACTATGTACACTTGTGATGGTTTTAATAAATGGAAAACAATATTTAATGTGATTCAAGAGAGTAAGTTCTGGCTGAAACCGAGGTTATATAGGAGATGAGTTACCTTCCCGACCTATATGTGACTTCCTACTCGGTTAGATAGGTTGCGTGGATTACATACTCACTAGAGGATTTAGGATAGAGCCATTGAACATTAATGGATTGACTAGACATCACATAAGCCAATGTGTTAGTCTAGCAATCACATTAATGGTGTCGGTTGGTTATCGACCATAATTTTATAAATAAAATGGGAATCAAAGTGTAATAGTCATTGACAGACGGACTTGCATATGTTATTTTTTGAAATATATGTTTTTCATAATCCTATTAGTTAACATTGGTGCATGTTGTTATCACATAATGTTCTTGATTATAATATGAAATATTGATGTCTTTGTGAATCCTTACTTATCGAGCAAGTTGGAGCACTCACCCCAATTAACATTTCGGGAAAACCAATGAGCGCTATGATTATGGGATAAAGATGATTTAGGAGTCTTGATCTTCTCTTAGATGTATTGAATCTTCCATTGTCTTATATATTTGTATTGAATTACAGTTTTGTAATATCACAAGGGATGGGAGGTTTTGTATAACCGAGATTTATTCCGATTGGATTTGGTTTTGTATATCGTATTTAATATCGAGAAAAGTTTTAATTTTCGTTGCATTTGATATTTGTTTTACATCGATACTTGATATACAATTATGTTTATCAGGAGATAAAAGGAGAGGCTGACTCTAGTTAGGTCTAGGTCTGGCTAGGTTATCGAGGCTTAATTAGGGTTTCATGTCGAGTATTGCCTAATTGGGTTAGGGGATGCTACACATTCCCCTCAAACATGCTCTCATTCTCTGCTTTCTTTCCATCTCTCCCAATCTAACTCTCCTAGTGTAACGACACATTACCTTAAGCTGGTCATTAGTACTAATCTAAATCCTAATTTACCCGGGTTAGGCTTGTGGTTAAGTTCGGCGTACCTCGATTAGCATGCGCGTGCGTTTGCATGATGTATGGTGTTTGTTTGGATTGTTAATTCAATTTATATATAGGTTGTTATATAATAAGGAAATTATACATAAGCCTATAAAATGGAAAATACTCTATAAAATAGGGTTTACCGGGACACCAAGTGTGACTAGGGAGTTGTGACAAAAAGTGTGTACGCTCAAGGACACTTGTAGGCATGTCCTGGTGAGTTTATTAGTGAATAATACGTGATATATATATTTATATGTTTTTAAATATATAAATATATATAGGAAAATAAAAGAATATTAGAAATATATGGATTATTGGATCATCTTGAACGAAGCGCAAATGCTTGTATGTGGCAAATTTCATGTCACTTTAAGTTTGTGTCATTTTAATGCATCAACCACGAGATCGGTCTTGAGATAACATGACGTGTATCTCAAGGGAAATCCATATATAAAAATAAAAATTCATTCTTATCCAATTCAATCGATAATTCGAGAGGGTTCGGGAGGTTGGTTCGATTCTGGATCAAAGGAGGTCATTTCGAGGAGCCGAATTCAATTAAGTTTAGGAGCTTAAACGGATTAGAAGCTATTGATCACCATTTTGGTAAGTTTGATTTTTGAGTTTTTTGATATTTAATTATCTCGTGATGATCAAATCTCTCAAATTGAGGTTGTTGTTGATTTGAAATGGTTTATAACCTCATTAGACGTCCTCCCAAATCATTATAGAGTGTAATTGTTGAGTTTGGATGTAGTTTGGGTCAAGTTTGGATCAGTCAAAGTGTCTTTGGTGTTGCATGTCTGGTGCACATAGCGCACTAGGCATTGGCCATAGCACGCTACACATATTGGGGAAGATGACCGACATACGGATAGCGCGCTATCAATGTCGTAGCGCGCTATCAAACCCCGTAAGTGTGTATGAAGTTAAGTAGAGTGGATAGTGCGCTAGCTCCGGGACATAGCGCGTTTCCACACTCGAGATCGTACAAAATTGATTGGATTTGGGTGGTTTATCGAGAGCTTTGGATCTAGGGGTTCTAATTAGAGTATACTAAACCTAAATTGACAACAAATGATTGGTGATAGGTTGAGGAACACCAAGGAAACCTGAGATGACCGGAAACTTAAAGAATTTGGGAAACGGAGACTTAAACCCGAGGTAAGTATGGATTCACTTATTTATCAATATTGCCTAGCTATTTAGTATATATAGCTCATGTAGTTATTGGATTGAAATGGGGGATTAAGTACACTTGTGATAGTTTTTCTAATGAACAAAAACGGCGTCTAATGTGATCCACGAGAGTAACTCCTCGGGGCTAAGACAAGGTTGTATATGACTTGGGGCTGATCTCCCATCTATACGTAACTCCTACTCGGTTAATAGGTTGCGTGAGTAACATATTCACTAGAGGGTTTAGGATAGAACCATTGGGCATTAATCGATTGGCTAAAGATCACATATGCGCGGTGTATTGGTTTATCACTCGTATTAATGGCACTCGGTGGGTAATCGACCATAGTTTTATAAATAAAATGGGTGGTCACAGTGTAATAGTCCAAAGACATTTGCTTTGCATCCATTTATGTATTGAATTTATATGATTTCCATATTCTTGTTAGATATCATTGGTGCATGTTGTTATTACATGATATCCTTGAATATTATATGAAATGTTGATGATTAGTGTGAATCCCTACTTACCATCGAGCAAGTTGGAGCACTCACCCCAATTAACATTACGGGTAGATCCAACAAGCGATGCGACTACGGGATGGATAAGTTATCGAGTCTTGAACTTCTCTTCGATGTAATGACTTTCTCTCGTCTTATATATTTGTAATGAATTATAGTTTTGTAATATCACATGGGATGGGTGATTATATGACCGAGGTTTATTCCGATTTGTTTTTAATATTATATATCTTATTTCGGTTATCAAAAAGGTTTGAAATTTTTGCTTTCGCGTATATGATTTGTTTTATTTCGATAATCGATATACAATAGTGCTTATCGGTGTAAGTGGAAAGAGCTATTGCTCTCTAGTTAAGTCCGGTAAGGGTAATATGGGCTTAATTAGGGATTCGGGCAAGGTATTGCCCTAATCGGGTTAGGGGATGCTACACCTAGCCTCATTGATTTCTCCACATCCTTCCATTAGTACATAAAACTAACAAATCAAGAAGATAAAAGAGAAGAACAATTGAGGCGTTAAAGTGGAGGTGAATTTTCATGTTTATGGCTTGAATTAATGGTGAATCTATGGGTTTTTAAAAGAAAAATTGAAGTTAATGATAATGTTGTGGCTGTATGTAAGGGATTTGGCCTTTTAATTGAATCGAATTGAGATGATGGGTTCGATTTGATAGTGGTGATGAGTTTGATTGATCGAAACGCATGCAAGAAAATCGATGTGCGAGGTTGATCCGTATGACACCGTTCGGAAATGTGGAATGCATTAAAGTAGAGGTTTGAGATGACTTCCACAACAAGGTTGCATCGACTTACTACCAATTTGTGACATATTTCAAACATCAACATTACTCAATGAAACAACATCTTAGAGAGATGTCAAATATGATACGTGAATTGAATATTAATAGACATGTTCTATCGAGATGAACAACAATTAAGTCCAAGCAGTCATCCGATCGCTTCCTAAAAATTGGGAGCACATGAAAGTTGCAATGACCCACAACGAGAATATTAAGACTTTCAATGATATTGGTCGTCATGTGGAGCTTTGGAAGCAAGTGCGTTTGGAAGCTTCTAAGACTTCTACTTAAACAATAATTATGCAAAGTGGCCACCAAAGTTCTTCCTTTAAACCTAAGGGTAAAGGGAAACATTTGGCTAAGAAAGGCAAACACATTGTGAATCACCCACTCAAATAAGAAAATGTTAATCGCAAGCAAGGTGACAAGAAGAAGGACAATAAAGAGATGGCATGTCACAAACCGTGGACAAAAATGACAATTTGCAAGGGAATGTCTCGAACCAAGAAAATATCATGTATTTTCTTTTAATGCATCTCATCATTACTTTGTGTTTAGCATTGTTTTTTTTGTCGACTCTAATCCTTTATGGATTATTGATTCGGGAGCGATAAAGTCTTGTGTGAAAGACCGTTTGGGCTTTTGTGGAGAATCATTGCATTCCAGGTGGGAGCACAAAGTGGATATATGTTGGAAATAATGCATGTGTAGCTTTTCAAGGAATTGGCACTGCCAGTTGCGGCTACAAAATGGGCACACACTACTTCGCATGATGTCCTATATGCCCCGAAACTACGGTGAAACTTAATTTCGGTGGTCATCCTTCTTAGTCTAGGACTCAGCTTTGAACTTCAATAACAATGGTATCACCATATTTTTGGACACCGCACTTTATGATTTTGGATATTTGTCTAATGGTTTTATTACTTTGGACATCGAAGGCGATGTTAAAATTGATGATAATAATGGTTGTTTTCTCATTTCGCACATTTAGTTTCATTAATTTAGATGCACATATATGTCATGCTAGATTAGATCATATAGGGTAAGATCGAATGAATAGACTTGCTAGAGAAGGCCTTTTAAGCTCACTCGCAAAAGCCGACTTGCCTATTTGTACACATTGTCTAGTTGAAAAAAAACTAGCTAGAAAACTCGTAACGACCCGAATTAATTAAACTGAGATTTAACATTAATTAAAGATTAGCGATTCGTAATTCAAACTAACGTGTTAAACTCGATCAAAACCTCAAACTCAAATGTAGAGATTAAATGTTTATTTTTGCGTGATGAATGTATTATGAGTCTATTAAATAAAATATAATGTATTAGGGGATATAGCTCGGGATTTATGTCGCGAGAGTTAGCGTGGGTATACCTCGGGGTGCGCATTGTAGCGAAAATACTTTGGGTAAATAATAGTTGGGGAGGTCTAATAACATAGCTAGATTAAATGAGAATATTTATGTTCATAAGTTGAATTAAATAATTTAATTAAAATGACTCCTAAGTTAGGTTAAATTTACCCTATTTTTATAAGACCAAGCTATGGGAGCATGTAATTAGAAACTACCTATGCGATGTATAAGGTAGACTAGAGAGTGAGGTGGTGATGAGATTAAAACCAAGACTTAGATTATGTAAATCAAATTTATAGATTGAGTCCCTAAGCTTATTAAAAAAAATGATGTAAGATACTAGTGTAAATCAAGGACCCCCATTTTTCTTTAGGATGAATAGTGTAGGATAAGCGGGATGTGTGTTGTCTCAAGCTACACCTTAGATTCACCTCGAGATCCGCTTTAAGTGGTGATGTTTGGATGAGATTTAACAATCTAGGTATATATAAATGCCCATTTTGGCACGAAATGTAGCTAAAGAGAGACGATGGAGAGGAGGTAAACGGCGCGGACAGCGCGGAGGACACGGACGGCCGGGGTGCGGCAGCGGACAACGAAGGGATCGAAGCGCAGATGCGATCATGGACGAACATAAGCAATTAAGCGCGGTGGTGCGTTGACGGCGGCGCTTGCGAGAGGGTGCGCGAGGCGGACCAGCGGACAACGAGGTATGGTTCGAAGAAGCTCAACGACGCAATGTATTGGTTGCGAAGAAGGAATGTGTAGATCTTAGCTAAGTTTGTGTTCTTCAAAGGGATTTTGGAGTTAAGACCTCAATTGAAGGCCATGGTGAGCCTTTAAAACACATTTAAGAATTTAGTTACAAGTCAAATCTAGAAAATTATAGTTGTTGATGAACTTAAATTGGTTTAATTGGAAGTGTTGGTTCTTGTTTGATTTTAAAAATGATTATATTAATGATTTTAAGTTGGTTTTGCCAACTTAAAACTAAATTGGGTTAAGTTTGAGAAATCATTGTTCTTGCATTCCATGTATTTGATGAAATTGTCCAAAGAGACATTTACTTGCTCTTTAAAACAAAAATGCATAGAAAAGTATGGATTTTAAGCCTCTGGACTCTTTTTCAAGTTTGGTTTATATGATTTGATTAATCGAGTGTTATTGGCATGATTTTGGAGTATTGAAGGGATTGTGACTAATTGCATTGAATTTGGTAAAATCATTTTGAAATACCTTAAGGAGAGCTTACTATGTTTAAGTTTTGTAAATAGTCTTGGAAATGAACGCACTCTCGATGTTTGATAAAATGCTTGTAGAAGAATTTTGCTCTTTTCCTCTAAAGTTTGGAAGCTCAAATTGAGCTCAACAAGATTGTAAGTCTTTCCAAGTTCAAGTTTGGTCGAAGCTATGAATTATAAATTTTCTTTATTATTGTTGCATTCAATCTATTTGTTATGGAATTAGGGTCTTAATAAGCATTCGAGTATGATTTTCATGGATTATGAGATTCGAAGTGATTTGGACAAATTTTGAAGTGAGTTGAGTAAATTTTTTTTTCTTGCATACAATGTGCTTGACAAAATGCCTTAAAAAAGGATTACACCGTTAGACTCAAGCCTAAATTATGTAATTCATGGATAGAATGAAAAGTATTGTGTTGCTTAAGTCTTTTCCAAACTTAGAGGCAAGTATTATTTATTTGATCGCTTGCGTATCAAGTTTGACATAAAAAGAAAGCTTTAATCAATTTTCTTGAAAATGAACCTAACTTATTGAAGCTATATTTGATGGTATGACAAATCTAAGAAACTCAAAATCTTTAAATAGACTTACGTAGACAACCAAATATTTGGACAATTGTATCATTTTGGTTAAATTACTAGAACAAAGGTTTTATGAACTTGGGGTTCCTAGACTTATATTCATTAAGTTCAAGAGTGAAACTAATATAAGATTGTCTTAATATGTTAAGCTCTTTACGTAACGACGCGAGTCTTTAATAAAACTAATTGATGGATTAGTTCATTTGAGCTACACAAGGCCTCTATTTAGCAAATTGTCCTTAAAACAACTTTGTTATGCTATGTATGTTTGTAGATTTGCAAGAATGACTCAACTAGGCTATTCGAATCATCGATTGGATGTGGCGATTTATGCGATTGTATTGTAAGTAAACCAAGAAGAAATTCAATCTTAATTCTTTTCCTTTCCTTGCATATTTTGATGGAAATGATACCTATTGTTAGACTCTACTTTCCTACCAAGTGACTTAGGGTCTAAGTGGTCGAGTTAAGTCGTTGTTTACTCGTGGGTTGAGCATCCGAGTCGCGCTCGTGGCTCTAGACGAGGCTGAATCATCCGAGTGAGCATCCGCCAGTGTCGTGGCTCCTCAAAGGACTTCAAGGATTCCATTGCGGTTGAGCTTTCACTGCGATGTGACTCCCTTTGGAATGTTTTCTCGGGTTGCGGCTCAAGTGAGCCGACGATGCCAAATGGTTTTGGTACGGTTGAAACGGACTTGGTCCCGACATACCGGTATTTGACACTAACATGTTTTAAGTGGCTTTAAGCCTACGTGTATAGTGTCAAGACCACTTAGACGCCTATCCTTTGCTTCCGGTCACTTGGTCTTTATCGTTGATCATTGTAGTCTATCTATCTTGCACTTTATTGTTCTTTTCACTTAATCTTTTTCTTGCATGATTCATAGACTTATTTATTGTTTAATTTGAATTACTTGTTGAACTTCTTCCTGGATTTACTCACTAGAATTATCTCCGCTTTTGGTGACAATTACAGGCATGATCTCCGAGCTCGAGAACATTGATGTGCGGCATACGTAGGTTATTTGGTGTATCTATATCACTTGTATTATATTTTATAAATGGGTATTTGGGTTGAGAGATATGTGTATTTCCCCTCGTCACTATGATTTGTACATTGTATATGTTGTACGGGGTTTCCACATACTAGCTTCCACACTTAGAACTCGTTGTGTGTTTAATATATTTGTTATCGCATTTTCATCGCATTTAAATTCATTTGCATATGATTTCATTATATATACTATGTTGTGTGGACTATCGGAGTGCGAAAATCGATTTGTATGGCTGATTTGGGCCTTTATTAACCTTGAACTGGTTTCGGGGTTAATGAAGGCCTAATGCCGAGATGGTGCCCAATTTGTAGGGTTGGGGCCGTCACAAAAACCATTCGAACAGTTGTAAAAGTTGATAATCCATTGCACTTAATACATTCAGATATAAGTGGTCCAATGAATGTAAGAGCGTGACATGGTGCATCATATTTCATCACATTTATTAATGATTTTACACGTTATGGTCACATTTTCTTGATCTCACATAATAATGAAGTATTTGCTTGCTTCAAAAGATACGTAACTCTGGTTGAAAATCAATTAGAGAAACGTGTTAAAATTTTGAGAACCCGACCAAGGAAATGAATATCTATCGATCAATTTAAAAAATATTATGATGAAAAAAAGGATCGCTAAACAAATTTTACCATCCCTGGCACTCCACAACAAAATGGAGTTGTAGAAATGTGCAATCAAACTTTATTGGATATGGTTTGATCTATGATGGCACAAACAAATCTTCCAATATCATATATGGGAGATGCATTACTAAGCGCGACCATGTACTAAATCTAGCACCGTCAAAATCTGTGACTTCTACATCATATACTTGTATGGACTAGGAGAAATCTCAATCTTAAAAATTTGTGCCCTTGGGGATGCGCAACATATGTTCACTCCCCCATCCAATAAATATGAGAAATTGGACCAAATGGAAAGAAATCTATTTTTGTTAGATATTCCGAGTATACAAAAAGGGTTTGTGTTCATTGGTGAACAATCAAATGAAAGTTTTATTGAATTTGAATCTAGAGATGCCACATTTTTAGAAAATGAGTTCACTAGCGAAAATGAAGCAATAAGGGATCTCACTTTTTATAAAGTTGATAATTCTCTAAAGAATGTAATCCTTGAACTAGATTCAAATGCGGTTGAGACTAATCCAAATTTGGCTCCTATTTTTAATTTTAGTGAGAGTGACATTCCAATAAATACTTCAAACATGAAAGAATTGCATAGAAATGCACTCATAAAAGTCTACCTCAAAGACGTTTTGAAATTAAGGGTCGACTTTTATGATTGTTTCACTTGATGAAAATAAGCCTCCTAATGTTAACGAGGCTTTATCATCACTGACTAAGAAACATTGGCTAAAAGCAATGGATGAAGAAATGGAGTAATTGAAATCTAATCATGTATGGGGCTTAATTAATCTACCACCTAGACGTAAATCAATTACAAACAAATGAGTTCTCAAGATCAAACGTTAGGAAGATGGATCAATTGATAGATTTAAAGCATGTTTAGTGGCTAAGGGATTTACACAACAAGAAAGAATAGACTATGAGAAAGCTTTTTCACCAATTGTAAGGTTTTCTTCCATTCATCTATTGCTTGCTATCATTGCACATATGGATTTGGAATTACATCAAATGGATGTAAAAAATGCTTTTCTAAATGGAATTATATATATATGGAACAACCAATAGGTTTGTTGTACAAGGACAAGAGCACAAAATGTGCAAGCTCTAAAAGTCTATATATGGCCTTAAACAATCTTTAAGATAATGGTATTTAAGATTCATCAAGTCATAACTTTTATTGGTTTTAATATGATTGATGAAGATCATTGTGTATATATTAAGCATTCGGATCAACGATTCGTTATATTATCCTTATATGTGGACGATATACTCTTAGCTGGAAATAACATTAATTATGTTGTCTCCATTAAAGAATGGTTGTCCTTGATTTTTGATATGAAGAACATGGGTGAAGCGAACTTCATACTTGGGTGTGAAGATTCATAAGAGTTGTTCTAAGAGAATTCTTGCTTTATCGCAAGAACAATATATTAAGAATATTTTTGAACGATTAAAAATGACATATTATAATCCCATTGGAACTCCGATTGCTTAAGGTGGAATCATGTAATGACTCGTTACCTTAAGCTGGTGATTAGTATTAACTCGAATCCTAAAAACCCGAGTTAGGCTCGTGGTTAAGTCCAGTGTACCTTAATTAGCATGTGCGTGGGTTATGTGATGGATTTTGTTTATATGGTATGTATGTATGAATTTATAGGATGTGTGATTAATAGGAAATTAATACAAGCCTATAATCAAAAAAATAAACAATCAAACAATAAATTGTCGGTACGCCAAGTGCGAAGAAGGGGTCGTGAAATGAATGTGCACACCGGGAAAACTCGTAGGCATGTTCGGTGAATTTATTGGCGAAAAAATACTTTGTATATATATTTATATAAGTGATATATATAATTAAAAATAGAAGTTTGATTTGAATTATATGGATCATTGTATCGCCTCGAGATGAGCGTAAGTGTTGATGGTGTTAAAATGTGTGTCACATTAACACATCATTCACTTGATCGGCCTCGAGATAGTGCGATGCGTATCTCAAGAAAATCCATATATTTAAATTAAAACCTTCAAACTTATTTTCACTTGATCAATCAAGAGAGTGAGAAAGATCAAGCACTTGAGGGTCTTAAAAGTTGAAGGAGTTGATTTGGAGGGAATCCAAGTGTGAGTCGAAGTGATCAAACCATTATAGATAAGAGATCATCACTTGTGGTAAGTTTTAGTTTTGAGTTTCAAGTTGAGTTTTTGATGTAGATGATAATTTCTTTGTGAATTATTGTTTTTGATCACTATAAATGGGTTTATACTTCACTATAGGTCCTCCCCGTGTTAGGGAGTGTTTGATGATGTTTTGGTGATTTGGTAAAAGATTATTGGTTGCGGCCCTATTTACTATTGAGATAGTACAAGGTGGAGTGCGTTCCCTTCATAAGTTGTGACGAATCCAATTGGTGGAGTGCACCCCACCAAGTGAGGGAGCACACTCGCACCCCAAAAAATAGCAACAAGTGTTGTGTTTTGATTAGAGTTTCTTGAGGTCTTAGGGATTGACTTATGGGTTCTAAATATAAGATATTAGGCCTATATTAACCATAAATGGTTTATTGTAGGTTTTGGAACACCGGAAAGATTGAGTGACCCATAAAGTTAGGGAATTTGGAAATAAAATCTAAACCGAGGTAAGTACAAATTCACTTATTTATCAATGTTGCCTGGATGTATTAGTATATGTAGTCCATATAGGTTATGGACTGAATGAGGGACTATGTACACTTGTGATGTGTTTAATAAATGGAAAACGATGTTTAACGTGATCGAGCGATAGTAAATCTTGAAATTGAGAATAGGTTATATTGGATGTGGGTTTGATTCCCGGCCTTTATGGTAAATCCTACTTAGCTAAACAGGTTGCGTGGATTACATATTCACTAGAGGGTTTGGGATAGAACTATTGAATATTATAGATTGGTTAGACCACACATCGGCCAATGTGTTGGTCTAGCAATCACATTAATGGTGTTAGTAGGTAATCTACCCTAGATTTACAAATGAAATGGGAATCATAGTGTAACAGTCATTGACTTTTTGACTTGCATCCATTATTTATTGGATTATATGATATTCATAATCTTGTTAATTATATTTGGTACATATCGTTATTGCATAATACTCTTGATTATTATATGGAATGTTGATGGATTTATGAATCCTTACTTATTAAGCAAGTTGAAGCGCTCATCCCAAATTTAACATTTCGGGTTCTCGGCCATGCGCTTCAGCGAATGGAAAAGAGAAGATTTAGTAGTCTTACTATATTTTCTACGATGTAATGAGTCTTCTGTATATTTATACAATGTTTGAGTTACTTTGTTGTAAATGAACAGGGGTTAGGAGGTTTTATAATCGAGATTTGGGGTTTCATAAACTTCGTAGTTATGTATATCATTTTAGTTATCGAAAAAGTTTTAATCTTCCGCTATGTATATTTTTAATTTTTAATTTGATATCGATATACATATTGAGTTTATTAGGTATAGAAGGAGAGGTTGTTGGCTCTAGTTAAGTTAGGTTGGGTTACCGGGGCTTAATTATGGTTTTAGGTCGAGTATCACCCTAATTGGGATAGGGGATGCTACATATTTGTATCAAAGCCTATTTTAGAGCCTAAGTTTAATAACTTTGATACAGTTTTACGTCGAGACTGGTATGATCCTTGTTTTCACTTGCGAATTATTTTCGAAATAAGTGATAGCTTTGATATAGTTTAGTATTAGAGCTTAATTTAGAGGACAACCTTATAACTTAGATACAATTTGGTATCGAAGCTTAAGGGTATTGACTCTTATATACCTTAGTCCCGAACCTAAGTTTACTAACTCGAGAGTTGTCTCGAGTTATGAATAAGCTTAGCGTATAATAAACAATTTTTATCGTGTTTTGGGGAAACATGATAAATGAAAAATTTATTATACATTATTTGCTTTGCACTTATTGTTATTTATTGTATGGATATGATTTCCTTGTCTCCTATGAATATTACCATAATGGTCTTATCTCTCATTTGATTTCGAAATCTAAAGGCGGATCGGGGAGAGGGTTCACAAAGGCTTGGACCTCGGGGTAATCGGAAACGAGGATCAATGGAAATATAGAATGGAACGGTAAATAAGGGAACTTATGGAGTCTCAAGCGAATCTTATGGCAATGCTAATGGCTCGAGTTGACCACCAATACAACAACATGAGGCACAACTTGCAACCAGATCCGAGGTTAGCGAGGCGAGGAGGAGCCGAGACTTGGATATCGAGAGATGGAGTAACGATTTAATGCTTGTGGATGTTGAGGACAAGTTTAAAGTTAAACTAGTCACCATTTTGTTGATAGATTCTGCTCGAAAGTGGTGGAATTCGATTGAGAGAGAGGATAAAACTATCACCACTTAGCTACAATTCAAGACCGTATTTTACGAGACATTACTTCCGAAATAAATAAGGACCGGGAAAAAAACGAGTTTATATAATTAAAATAGGGAGCCATGTACGTACGGGAATACGAGCGGAGATTTACTAAGTTGAACGTGTTCACTCCTAAGATAGTGGAGTCATAGGAGAACAAGATAGATATGTGACTTTGTGGGGTGAATTATGATATTCGTATTGTTGTTTCCTTTCATCCTCACACTAGTTATGCATTCATATTTGAGAGTGTGATGGAGGTGGAAGCAACCATATTAGCCAAACCCTATAGAGTAGTATTTATGCCACCATGAGTACCACAGTTCCACAGGGAGTCGAGAACCTAGGAATTTGTTTATTTTCTTCCATAAAAAAACAAAGGAGTGCGACTAGAGTTGCTACACAGACTGCATGACGGGGAAGACATTTGTTAGTGCACTAATTCTACTAGTTTCTCAGGCTTCAGTAGCCAAACCACCTTTGCCACCACCTCGATTTGGAAGTAAGGGCAAGAGTAGGGCATAAACATCATAAAAACCGAGTGGATTTAGGCAAGTTCCACATGCTAGTGAACTTTCTCAAAAGGCTTCTATGATATGTTATCGATGTCGGCGGGCGGGGCATATTCGAGAGAGAGTGTTCTATACCACCTGTCGCATTGATAGGAAATACATCATAACCAAGATACGAGGATAGACTCATGCGGTAGGCGAGGCGGATCCAAAGGCTAATAGGAGGCTTGTGGAATGTACTTTAAATATTTGTAGTCGTGATATGCATGTATTGATTGATGCTTGTTCTACAATTTCCTTTATTGAGGGTGTAATGGTAGATGAGTTATAATTGAAACTTGTTAAAGTCGGTACATTGCTGATTTTAGCACAACGGTGAGTGAGAAAGTTTATTCTAACTTGATCTACGAGGGATATGTAGTCGAAATTAGGGAGAATGAACTCCCAATTGATCTTAGGGTAATGGAGTTCCTGGAGTATGATGCACTACTAGGGATGGATTGCTTATCAAGCATACCATACCGGTATTGATTATTTTCATAAGAGGGTAATCTTTCATATCTCTAACCTTTACGAAATTATAGTCTATCACGGCTATAATCCTTCACGACTTGCAACTCATAGAAGGAAAGCTATTCATCGAGATTTAGAGGTTATGGCGGGGGTTGTTACATTTGGAGAAATTGGTCAAGAACTTAAGGTTAGTGAGATACTCGTGGTTTGTGAATTTTCAAAAGTTTTTCCATATGACTTGTTTAGACTTCCACCACCACGTGTCATTGACTTCATCATTGATCTTATTCCCGACATCAAACCTATATCTATTCCTCCATACCGTATGGCACTAATGGAGTTAAGAGAGTTAGATACTCAACTTAAGGAGTTATTACATAAAAGATTTATCCATCTTAGCATGTGGCCGTGGTGAGCACCGATTCTTTTTGTGAAGAAGACTATCGAAATAAATACCTATTGCCCATGATTGATGACTTGTTTGATCATTTGAAGGGTGCCAAATATTTCTCAAAGTTTGATTTGAGGTTTTGGTATCATCAACGAGGATTAAGGATGAGTATATCTCGAAGACGGCTTTTAGTACTCGCTATGAGTACTTCGAGTTTACTGATTATGCCGTTTGGGCTCACTAATGCTCTGCTATGTTCAACGACTTGATGCATAAGGTGTTTAAACCCTATCTTGAACGATTCATTATCGTATTCATCAATGATATTTTTATCTATTCAAAGACTCAAAAAGAGCATTTGCACCACCTCGAGTTACATTTCGGACCTTGAAGGATAATCAACTATATGCCGGTTTAGCAAGTGTGAATTATGGTCTTCGGAAGTCAAATTTCTTAGACATGTGGTTAATGCTTGATGTATATCTGTTGACCTAACAAAGGTTGAGGCATTCCAGATTGGCCTACTCCTACCATAATGTCGAGGTTTGAAGTTTTACGGGGTTAACGGGTTAGTACAGACTGCACCTAACGGCCCATTTTACTAATGTCGCTAATTATCTCGAATTTACAAACGTGGACGCCGGCTCGGAACTACGTGGACGCCGCGGTAGGCAAGGACACACGGGGATTTAAGTACGATAGTTTATTGTGTGTTGGATGCTTATTTGCGGTGCAATTTAATGAAATACATTGCATGTGTGTATGTTGCATAACAACACGTGCGAGATTATTTCTTGAATTAATGGTATAAAGTACGACTTATTGAAAATGTCACTTATACGGTGTACACACAAGTGGATACAAATTTCGAGACATAAAAAAGATGGGCGAGTGTCATACACGTGTAGTTGGGCTAGGCGGCAAGGAGTACACGGAGACACGTCACCCGGTTGGCGAGGGCCGCCACTCGAGACGATTCGTTAATGGTTTCTCTCGTATTGCTCTACCAATGACTCGGCTAATACAGAAAGATGTTGACTTTATTTGGTATGATGAGTGCAACGCTGCCTTTTAAAGACTGGAAGAGTAGTTTGACTATGACGCTTATTCTTACATTACACCGAATCGAGAAAAGAGATATTGATTTATATTGATGTTTCTTATTTAGGCTTGGGTGTGTCTTGATATAGGAAGGCGGGGTTGTAGCTTATGCTTCAAGGCATCTTAAGATTCATGAAAGCAATTATCCAATTCATGATCTTAAGCTAGGCTGCGATTGTGTTTGCCTTGAAGATTTGGAGGTACTACTTGTACGGTGAGAAACTTATAGTGTTTTCGAGATCATAAGAGTCTCGAAATACTTGTTTACTAAGTGTGAATTGAGTATGAGGCAGCGTAGATGGTTTGAGTTCCTCAAGGATTACGATTTCGCTCGGAGTATCACCTAGGCAAGGCAAATATGGTTGCGATGCCTTGAGTAGGAGATGAACAGGAAGAAAAAATATAGCTACGCGCGAGCTTTTTAGTTTAGACTTCTTGAGGAAGGTCGGTGATGATGATTCATGAAAGTCTAGCTAGCACATCATTAACTGAGAAAACTAGTTCTATAGCTACTAATATGTTATTTTGTGCTCGATTCGGGTTGAACTGGAGATGATTCAACGAGTGATTGATTGTCGAAAGTCGATTAGGATTTTGTAGCGTGTCGAAGGTTAGCGGCTAGTGTGAATCATCTTGATTTGTAAGTTTTTAATGATGGTACGTTACGGTTGAGGAATAAATTGTAGATTCTAACTCATGATCACTTGAGGCGGGATTTTCTATGGGAATCTCATAGATCTCTTTACTCTATTCATCTAGTAACACTAAGATGTATCGCGATATGAGGCGTATTTATTAATGGCACAGGATGAAGACCGATATTGCTTAGTTCGTAAAGAGATGTGAGATATGTTAGCAAGTTAAGGCTAAGCATAGAAAACCTGAAGGGTTTTTACATTCATTGCCAATTCCCGATTGGAAATGGGAACATATATCAATGGATTTTATTTCTCGGTATACCTCGAATCGGCATAAAAATGATGCGGTATGGGTTATAGGCGATAGGTTGACGAAGTTTGCGCATTTCTTACCGGTTTCCATGAGAGATCATCTTGACCGATTATGTGAGGTGTACGTATGTAAGGTGTTAAGATTTCATGGAGTTAAAGTGTCGATTACTTCGGATAGAGGTCGAGATTCACATCCATATTATGGAGTGAATTGCGAGAACATTTGGGAACAATTCTTAACCTCAATACAACATACCATTTGCGATGAGCGATTGATTTTGGTGCTAGAGGATATGCTTCAAGCTTATGTCTTGGAGTTTGGTGGTATTTGGGAGAAATACATCCCTATGTGTGAGTTATCTTATAATAATAGCTATCATGCTAGTGTTGGAATGGCTCCTTTTGAAGCTCACGTATGGTCGGCCTTGTCGTTCACGTGCATGTTGGGCGAGAGTTAGATATACGCTTTGTTGGAGCCGAGTTAACTCATGACTTCACGAGAGAAAATTCAGCGAGATTCGCTCATCATTTGACTACAACACAACTAAGACAGAAGAAATATGCCGATAAACATCATAGGTTTTTGGAGTTCTCAAAAGATTACTTCGTTTTGTTGAAAGTCTCACCTTTGAAAGGGTCATGTTTGGATTGCGAGGTAAGCTAGCTCCAAAGTATATTAGGCCGCTCGAGTGCAAGAAAGAATTGGTCTTGTTGCTTATGGGTTAGAGTTACCTTCTCGAGTTAGTTGGAGTTCATAATGTCTTCCACGTGTTTATGCTTCGCAAAATAGAGACTCAATTCACTCCAATGATTGATTGGAATGAATTTGATCTTCGGGTTGACTTATCTTACGACGAGCGACCTATTCGGATTCTAGATCGTAAGATTCAAAGGTTGAGAACCAAAAGATTCATTTGGTTAAGTTGAAATGACAATTTCACGAGAGATGAGGAACTAACCTGGGAAAAAGAATCTTATATGAGGGAGCGCTTTCGTTTCTCTTGAAACTACATGTAATTTTACGTTTACTTTAATTTTGAGGGCGAAATTGCTTCAAATTGGGGGATCTTTGTAACGACTCGTTACCTTAAGCTGGCGATTAATGTTAACCCAAATTTTAACTAACTCGAGTTAGGCTCGTGGTTAAGTTCGGCGTACCTCGATTAGTGTATATGTGTGTTCGTGTGATAGTTTGTGCATGTATGGTATGTTTGGGTGAATTTATAGGTTGTAGGATTAATTGGAAATTAATAAAACATATAATTGAAAAATAAACAATTAAACAATAAATTGTCGGTACACCAAGTGTGAATATGAGGTCATGAAATGAATGTGCACACCCGAGAACATTTATAGGCATGTTCGGTGAATTTATTGGCGAGAAAAAACACAAAGTATATATATATGACAAGTCATTAATTAGACTTTATAGTGTGATTTAAGTTAATTTTATATATAAATGATGATATTACACTAAGTATTCTCATGTTTTTGTGATTTTAGGATTTAATTAGGAAAAATGAAGCAATGAAAGAAAATGATCAAGAAGAGCAAAATAGTCAACTTGAGGAGAGGTCTAACAATTTCTCAAGAATAAAAGAATACACCGAAAATCACCACCAAAATCGGCGAGAGAGATTAGCCGACAAATCATCGTGCGAATTGGAAAATATACTAGTAATCGCTAGGCTGAATCGGTGGAGCACAAAGAGCTAAATCTAGTTATTAACTTATCGATTTGTGTAAAAAGTGGAATCACTAATAAATCGGCGAGGTCGGTGATGAGTTTTTTAAATAAGAATAAGGAATTCATATTTATCTATGAATTGTACGATTAGGAAAACTATAAATAGGACCTTAGGACTTCGAAATTATTCTTTTTCTCCTAGCCCCTACTTTCATAAGTTTAGTTTTATTGAGTTTATGTTTGAAGCAACGTTGGAGCCTTGTTTATTTCATTAAGAGGTACTTATTTAATTATGTCTTTCAATTATATTATTGTGTTATTTACTTCCAAGATGAGTGAGTAGTTTATTAATCTAAATAAACCCTATACATAAATATACTTTGAATTGCTATATAGTTATGATTAAAGAATCATGTACTCAGTAACGACCCTTTTACCTTAAGCGGTTGATTAGTGATAATCCGAGTTCTAATTAACTCGAATTAGGTTCGTAGTTAAGCCCGACTTGTCTCGACTAGCGTGTGCGTGGATTTACGTGCCATTTGGTGTTTGTTTGATCTCGTATTATTATTTATTGAGATTAATTGAATTTAATTGGCGTATAATTAAATAATTGAAAAACTAATGGGATGCCAAATATACCGTGTGTGGGTCAAGGATGACGCACATGAGTCGTGGGGTAGTATGCACGCCCGAGTGTACTCATTGGCGCGCATGGCGAAATTATAAACGCATGAATATATATGCGTATATATATTTATATATAATTGTATATATAAATATATATAGAAAAAGTAAATAATTAATAATTGGTGGGCGCCTAATGAGACGCGGGGTCGAGGGTGACACTCGTAGGACGTACAATAGTGTGTAGGCCTCGAGAGTGATCGTTGGCGGGAGCGACGAGTTTTTGGGCTCGAAAATACATATGTGAATATATATTTGTATAATAATAGGTTATATATATAAATATATAAATGAATCCTATAGTCTCGAAATAAATAAAAATTATACATTAGATTCACCTCGAGATACGTGTAGTGTGAGAGTTGTAAATGTTTGTACGTTGGTGGTTAGAGAGATTGTTCAGGCCTCGAGATCCTTGTGACCACATCTCAATGAAAATCAATGTGAATTTAATTTCATTCTTTGATCGTCCTCGAGATTCATGCAATACGAATATCGAGATAAAGTTTTATTTTAACCAAAAGTTAAGTCGGTTAAAGGATGGGTTAGTTGATAGTTATTGGATCAGCCTCGAGATACGTATTATGGATCTCAAGAAAAATCAATAATTAAAAGCAACATTGGATTTGCCTCGAGAATCGTATCTCGCGAATCTCGATGAAATCCTTTACTTATCTTCTTCTTCAATTGTATCCTCTATGTGTAAAGAAACCGAAACGGTGGGAGGGAGAAGAAGCGAGAGAGACCGGATCGAAACCGGGAGAAGATGATTCGAAGGAGAGGGAATCGAGACCGAGAGAGATGATCTAGGTGAGATTATGTGAGTTTTTGTTGTGTTGTAGTTAGTTGTTGAAGGCGTGTAAATGGTTGTTGTCGTTGGAGTTTGATCCGAGGAAGAAGATGCGGGGGTATCTCCCCCTCCCGGTGTAGATCATGGGGTCCGGCTTGGGTATCTCCCCCTCCTAGTGTAGATCATGGGTATCTCCCCCTCCCGGTGTAGATCATGGGGTCCGACCAAACCGGACCTAAATAAAATAAAATTGAAGGAACTAAGTTCAAAACTCTTTGTTCGTCCCAACACGTCTTCCGGTTGGGTTGGGCCGGGGTCGAGGGCTAGGCTCGACCCACGAGGGAGCCCGGTGCCTTGGCCGGGTTCGGTCGGACCTCTTAGGGTCTACCCGACCAAAAAAAAATATATATAGAAAAAAAAAAAAAGAAATGATGGAAAATTGGAAAAAAATTGGAAAATTGAGGAAAAATCTTGAAAAATTGTATTTCGATAAAATAAATAGAAATTGATGAATTTATATGAAAATAAAATATTCGGGATTTTGGGCGAGACTTTATACTGTGGGTTTTACCCGCAAAAGAGCGAAATGGTCTCATTGACCTAAGATTTAATAAATTGGTTCTAATTTGAATGGGGCCGCTTTAAAGGTTCCAATTAAATAATATTGGACCTAAATTAATGACAACTGGTTTATTTTAGGTTCTTGATCGACGGGGAAAATTTTAAAGATTTCGAGAGTCGTGTAAATTGGTAAAAATTAGAAAAGCTCAAGTACATGCAAGTGGGACTCGTACTCTTATCAATTGGGCATCGTAAAATAGTTATATTCAAGGTGCATGTAGTAAGAGGTACGACGGGCGAATCGGGCTAGAGTGACGATGAAAGTGTTGGATTATTACCAACACTTTCCCTTCGAAAATCTTGAGGTACCCGAGTTATTGATTTCCTATTATTTTATATCGAAAAGTGAACTTGAAAAGGTGTGCAATGGGGAAATCCAACCGAGGTTAACGGCCGAGGTATTAGGAGGCCAACCAATACCCTTCCCTCATATTCTTGACGCTAACCGATCACCACTTTCCCTTTAAAAGTGGGTAGCTACGTTATACCTCAATACACCACAAATTACAGATGTGTGGTTCTGTGGGTCGTAGTCTTAGGTGACGGATGTCTACAACTTTTCTTTTAAATGCAATATATATAAGGTTACGAGAACGATTGCAAATGACCATTAAACTTGCATTTCGTTATGTATTGTTTATATTATTTTCATGGCTGAATATATATGTTTTGGTTTCATATTGCTATTCATTGATATTTAGATGATATTTGATATGTTTATGAGCATCACTTACT
The DNA here is from genome assembly GCA_039657325.1 of Stephania cephalantha. NCBI lineage: Eukaryota > Viridiplantae > Streptophyta > Magnoliopsida > Ranunculales > Menispermaceae > Stephania > Stephania cephalantha. The sequence goes on along the minus strand of CM077574.1, from coordinate 26,238,868 downwards.
AATCAAGTTGGAGCGCTCGTTCCCCAATTAACATTTCGGGTTGTCGACGTGCGCTTTGACTTAGGAACGGAGAAGATTAGGAGTGTATAGTTTTCTCTATGGTAAAGTGAGTTCCCTACAGGTTTATATATTGTATTGAATTACTATTTTGTAATAAACGGGGTTAGGATATGATTTTACAATCGAGGTTTTTACCGATTATAGGTATATCTTATGGATTATCAAAAAAACTTTAATTTCCGCTGCATTTTCATTTATTTATTCGATATAAGATATATTGTAATTGTGATTATCGGGTATGAAGGACGACTATATTGTGGCGGCCCCAAATCCCAAGGCAATCTAGCCCCGCCATGCGCTGCACACGTCACCAGGTTATGCCACGTCATCTGCCTGTCTCTTCATGATGGCCCGCGACAAGTGCCCAACTTTTTCATTTAGCCTAACTATTTCAATTATCATGTATTTTATGAAAACATGTCTTAAATTTAATTTAGTTAGCCTATCCATTTCTCTCTCTTAACTTATATGGTAAGTTATTTAGTTGTTCCTTAGTCTTTTCAACTAAATGTGTGAGTTATCAATATTAGCATAAGTCTTTCATTTAGTTAAAGCAAATGATAAATATCAAAAATTTACTTCATTAACAAATCCTAAGAAGTGGAAAACCCATCAAAAGGATACCATGTATATATAAGGTAACAAAATGTACAATATGGTCAATATACATGTATCGGTATATTAAGTCTCCCAAAATATACCCAAAAGTAGTAACATAATGTATATAAACACCTACGAGAAGGGCTAGTGGAGGCTCTCAATGAATCGAGATGAAGTATGGCCTTCCCCAGGCTCGTTGTAGGATCTGCACTCATTCATCCATGCAAAAATAGATGACGAGTTCGGTGAGTAAATCCCCGAAGAAACGCAAGTTGCATTTAATAAGAATGTAAATAAAGTGGCTACAAATCATGCTAGTCAATAAGAAATACTACGAAAAGGGATAATAAGCATGAAAATAAGTCACTAGGAAATGTTGGATGCGAGTGTGGTATATATCTGCCGAACTCGGGACCAATAACATTGGACCAAGGACATTTTGGTGACGAATTGGTCGGGAGTTTACAACTCTCGGTCAACCGCCCTAAAGAAGATGAATCTATGTCGAGTTAACTCCTCACTACACCATCTCTCGAATCATCGACTTGCGGAGAAATTCTTACGCATAGCCTAAGGTATGACCGAAACCGTAGCAACAATCGGATCGCTAATCACAAGGGAGCCGGTCATACGAGGAGCCGGTCATACCGTCCCGTCGACCATATGCGAGACACACGCGGGAGTGGAGTAGTCAAACAACCCAAACGGACATAATACGGTGGTATAATAAAATAAAGCGATAAATAAATGCTACGTGTTTTTACGAGTGGGATTTACTTACATCAAGCAATCGCAAAAACCTCTCTAAAATGTCCCGCTCACGCCTCGAGATGTGCGCCCGATACCCGACTATAGTCTCCTAAGTCCCTAGTGTCCAATTATACCACTTTTGTTATTTTAGAGTCACATTAAGTGAATTTATAATGTGTGACTAAAAAAATTGAGATTTTATACTCAAAAGTTTAATTTCGGCACACTTTTCGAGTTATACCGGGGTGCCGACGCCCCAAAAAGCATCAAAAACTAATTTTCTATATTTTCCCATTTTATTATATTTTTATGATTTTTTTGGATTTTTCCATAATTTTCTATCTATTTTTCATATTTCTCTCGATATTTATTTGATTTAAAAATATATTTTATTTAATTTTATGTAATTTATAATTTATTAAAATTAATTTGAGGTGGGTTGGGTCCGAACCGGCCCGGTTCGACCCAACCAGGGGCCACCGGGTTTGGGCCGGCTCGCCCCCAACCTTTGGTCTGGGCGGCTCGGCCCGACCCGGCTCGGGTTACCAGGTGCCCACTGTAGGGGAAGGGGGTAGCTAGGCCTAACCGACTACCCCTTCTTCCTCAATCGTCTCGCAGAGGCGTTTTCTTTTTTTTTGTTTTGTTTTCTTTCTCATTGTTTTCTCCTTCAACAACAATTCAACCACAATAATTTCAACAAATTCATCAAATAATCACCACCATCAACATTCAATCCATCAAATTCATCACGAACACTAAAATACCCAAAAATTAGTTCAAAAGCCAAGATTTTCCAAGCATCTTATATCATATTAAGTCTAATAACCTTGGAAATCATCAAAGAAATTTCATAAAAGTTTGTTTGGCAAAAACCCCCATTTTTGGTTGTATATCAATACACCATTGGAATAAAAGTGAAGAAAATAGCTAAGAGTTTGAGTTACCTAAGCTTGAAACCTTGAATCTTTGACAAATTTGGCTCAGTTGAGCTCCCTATACTTTGAATTTCCAAAGAAACAAATAGGGGTTTGTACTATTGAAAGCTCAAAAAAATCTCAAGCTTGCATGTTGAGCAAATGCACTAAGTCTTGTATTTATACTAGTTGGCCTATAGTCTTAGCCCTTGATCAAGTTACACACACTCGTCTCGAGGTCCATCTATGGTCCTAGTTATGTCCATCAAAGCCTTTATGTCCACTTGGTGTCACTTGAAGTTACATTATCTTAGATTTTGCTTTCTTAATGACTTGACCAATACTTCCCCACCATAGGCACATTAATCAAATTAACTAGATTAGTCTTATGGTTGATTACTAATTTTCACACTATAATTAGACTAAGCATTATTTACTCGGGTACTTTTCGCGCTATTTCGCAACTCGAGTCGCACCGAGTCCATACTCGACCTATTATGATTTATTCATCTTAATTCAAGAAAATTAATACTTAGCTTAGGATTTTATTGGATATTGATAATTTATGTGTCTAAGCTATCACATTTCAATCTGACGCGCATCACACATATCTCGAGATACTATTTGCCACACTCGTAACTCACTTAAAATAAAATAATCAGCGGTACACATGGTGTAATGCTAAAATTCATAGTAAAACAACCATAATAAACAACAACCATCACGCAAAAATAACATTATAAATTGTACCTCGGTGGCGTGCCCTAGACTAATCCGCGACGTCCACGTGGGTCCGAGCTAGGTCCTCGTCTCGAAATTAGATATTTAAAAAATCTTTAAACTAGGCGAGCCGTCACATATCTTGTTACTCTAATTGAGTCCGATCGGTGCATTGGGGCTTAATTAGGGTTTCGGCCGGATATCGCCTTAATCGGGATATGGGATGCTACAGCTTGGTATCGAGCCACGCTTAGATACAATTCTAATATTATGATATTAGAATATAAGTTTTCATAACTTGAGAGTATTTGAACTAATAATCAAGTTATGGATTAACTTAGTGTCGATAAATGGTTTTATCGATATTTTAGGGGTAATGGAAGATAAAAGACTGTGGTATGTGATTTGTTGTGATGTATTATATCTATGCGATAGATATATCTATAATGTCTTTTCTAAATGCTATCCCGAAGGTCTTATTTCCCATCTTTATCTTGGAATCCAATGAATAAATGGTGAGGGTTCTTGAGAAATCTGGACTTCATGAATATTCTAACCAGAAAAAATTGTGAAAACGTTAGATAATGAGAAAGTATCGAGGTGCGGGGTTTGTAGAAACCTAAATCTCAATAATATATGGAACAAGGAAAGACATTAGAAATATTACGACGACAAAAGTAAACTCTTCTCCTATTAGACAGTCTCTTTTGGTCTTTATTCTCATTAATATTGTTTAAATTAATGATAGTCGATGAAGAATGATAGATTGGACCTGGACTTTGAGACATATATTAGGAGAATTGATATTAAGAAGTGAATAAAATAATAAATGACCTTCAATGAAACTCAAAGGTGAAGATTCACTTTGAGTGGATATATATACTAGTGTCGAGACTAGTTAAACGAGATTAAAGGACATTCAATGAAAAAAATATTATTAGTGTTGTTGTGGTTAAATCACACTCTATCTTAACTGTTGGACTTATTTCACTTTATGGTAATTTCATACAAAAAATTGAAGATTCACAAGTAAGAGATTAAACCATAACAATACTAATAGAATGATTTTAACGATGAAATTACATTAAAAGTGAAGATTCGCGAGAAGAGATAAGAGTTGAAGGATTATGGAAAATTCACGTTGATAGTCAACTTTATCTTAACTGTTGGACTTATATCACCTTATGGTAATTTCATATGAAAAACTAAAGTTGAAAACTTGTAAAAATGTGTATAATCTGAGTTAGAACATAGCAAAGAGCTAGCTAGTGTGATGTTCTAGTCGATCTTATAGATTGGAATAGTCTAAATTAGGGAGAATGAGTTGTCAAGAAATCGAGGATTTAGAGAATTCAAAGAATATTTTACGATCTTGGAATGAATGGATAAGCATTATATCAAGAAGTTGGTATTAATCTGCTACTCTTAACCGAAAAACGTATAAAGTCATAAATTTCTACGAATATTGATTCGTGAAAATAAAGCTATCACTTGAGATTCAAATTGTTTGAACTTTTTCTAGAATTGTAGTAGATTATTGATAAGAATTCAAGCTTGATGAATGAAATTGTGACTTTAAAAAGTTTCAAGGAATATGGTTGTCGATTCTATTGAGATTTTATCACAATATGAGATAAAATTCATCAATTACTTGAATTCTAAGGTTAAACCAATGACAAATTCCATTTTACCTCGATGTAATATGAGAATTGTATGAGTTTGAGAACTCAACTCGAGTGATGAGTCAATTTTAAGCATATTAAGGTGAACATTCATTGTCCGAATCGACAACTCATTTGGGTTTAGTACGTGAAATCACTGTTTTCAAAAGTTGATTGAGATCTTGTTATCATTAATTCAAGATCAAATTAGAACTATAAGAATATAAAGTCAAGCAATGACTTGATTATGTGAAAAATCATGGTGAGAACCATTGAAAAGTTACAAGAGCTCGTGCTATGTTCATAAATGAATAAAGAAATGGAGTTGTTGACTCTATTGGAATAAAGTTATCATTGAGTTATCAATGATAATATAATATAAAAAGGTTGAAGACTTAGCAAAGGCACAAAGAATATCGCAAAGTCATGTGAACTCGACGATAAATTGGTTTATATCAAAGATTGCGAATATAAATACTAAGCCTCAACTATAAGTCATTCGAGATATGTGTTGAATTATAACGCAAGTCAATCGATTTGACTAAGATTGAGACAATTAGAGGATTGTCTTATATTCAACACATAATTAGAAGGGTAATATTATCATGAAATAATTGAATGATACAAATAAGGTATACAAAGAGTTGTATATCGTTGTGTTGTATATTCAATTAATCTAAAAGTGAAATTGAGGTAAGTTATAAATGATGCAAGGATGCCTTGAAAGGAAATTGAAATGTAGTTTGATTATGATAATTACTTGATTTTACCTGTAATATGAAAAATGTTAAGAATTTAACCTAATACTTTATTTCAAGTAGGCATTGTGTGTTGACACAACGAAGTAAAAATTGTAGTTTATACAATCATATAGTTCAAGAAAGAATTTAAGGCATCACTTGAAGAAAAAATCTTGAAACAATGAATGGAATGAATAGCAAAGCTTGAATCCTAAAGCTGAAGCTAAGGGTTATGAAATATGGATGTAGATTACAAATTATTGTGAATCCATTCAACCGAATAGGTTGCACGAGGCCATTCATTTATCGTGGGGTTTGAAATGCGCTTATGTCAATGTGAAAAGGGTTTTAATGTCTTTAAGATATCCTTAAGATTAGAAAATCTTAGAGGAGATGCTAGAAGACAAATAAGAAGTATGAAAATCAATGAGTGATGCAATGGAATTTGAAAATCTTCAAGTTATGAGAGTTTGAAGAGTTTAGTTATCAAAGTGAAAGGAATTAAAGGTGAAATAAGTAACCTAAGTTCTTGAATATAATGAACTCACTCGAGAAATTACACATGTGCAAAGTAATTGATGTGATCAATACTTTGAATATAGAAAAGAACTGGAAAGTGTAATTATAATAGGAACTCCGTAGTACTATCTCTTGAGAGAGATGTGTAATAATGATGATAGAATAAAGTTCTATGCGACACATCATCAACTCGAGTTGTTGGAATTAGTAATTACGATCTGTTTTTGAAGCTCGATTGGAGCTAAGCATAGAGTTTGATTAATTGGGTGATATGGTGATTAAAAAAATCTAATTGAAATCACTTGATATGTCGAATTCGACCATCAAGGATTAACATGCATGTTAGATTGTTCAATGTAATTATGCTTGGATGTATTAAATTTTGAAATGAGAATACCGGTTCGTAAAAGAATTTTAGGCAAGAATTACATCGGTGACCTCATGAATCTCTTTATATTAGTTATATAGGCAATGCTATATCGTATTGAGGTATACGAGAATATTATGGATTGTTTGAGGTAATGAATATATTGTTAAATTCATAAGGAGTATGAGAGTTATTCGGTAGATTGAAATTGAATAATATTAACCCGAGGGTTAAGTAAATTCTTGTCTACTTCGATGGTAGAATGATAACATAACTGGTGGTTATGTGATAAAATTAACTAGATTCTCGACATCAAGCACAATATAATGGAAGATGTAGTTGATTGATTGACCGAAGTTTGCAAATTCTTGTCGGTGAAGTTATGTTATTCTTTTGACGGATTGAGCAAGATATATGTATTTGTAGATGTGATATGATATGGTGTTTTAGTATTTGATTCCCCGGACGGAGATCCGAGACTTGCTTCCAGCGATGGAAGAAGTTATTGATATAGGTGAAAACCATTCTCAATCTTAATACATGATATTTTTTTTTGTCTTAACGAAGAAATCGAGTGCTAATCCTGGTCCTTAAAAATAAATATTTTGAGCTTGTGTCTCATAATGTTTAACCACCGAAAGTAAACAGATTCCTTTGTGTGAGCTTTTTTATAATAAAGGTAATTAGGAGGATTACATTATCGAATGATAAAGTTGAATATGCTCAATCTTATTGTACGTTGATGTACAAAACTAAGATTGAAGTATAGTTTTTGCAAGAAATGAAATAATAAAGAGCTACACAGAGAGGGTATGGTAGACTAGGTGATTTATAACTACAACTCGGTAAAGATAAAAATATTGAGGAGTTAAACATTATAGATTGTTAGAGAATTCAAAAGGCAAACTCATTGTACTTTTGAAAGTCTCATCTATGAAATGGCTTTGTAGATTCAGATTATTGTAAATTAGTTTTAAAATGAAAAGATCACTTGGGAACGTAGGTTATAAATGGAAGAGCAACTTCCGTTTCTCTTCGAAACTATTGGTAACTTATATGTTTCCTTTAATTTCGAGGACGAAATTGTCTTAAATTGGGAGAGGCTAGTAACGACTGTTACCTTAAGCGGGTAATTAGTGATAATCCAAATTCTAATTAACCAAAGTAGATTCGTGATTAAGCCCGCTTGTCTCGACTAGCGTGTGCGTGGATTTGCATGTCGGTTGGTGTTTGTTTGATATGTATTATTATTTATTGAATTAATTGAATTTAATTGGCGTATAAAGAAAAATTAATGGGACGCCAAATATACCGTGTGTGGGTCAAGGGTGACGCACACGAGTTATGGGGTAGCGTGCGCGCCCGAGTGTTCTCGTTGGCGTGCACGGCGAAATTATAAACGCATGAATATATATGCATATATATCGAAAATGTATAAATAATTAATAATGGGTGGGTGCCTAGTGATATGCGGGGTCGAGGGTGACACATAGGACATACAATAATGTGTACGTCCGAGAATGATTGTTGGCGCGCGACGAATTTTTAGGCGCGAAAATATATAGGTTGATATATATTTGTATAATAATAGGTTATATATAAATATATAAATTAATCTTATAGTTTGAATTAAATAAAAAATATACATTGGATTCTCCTCGAGATACGTGTAGCGTCGTAGTCGAGGAAAGTAAATGTTTGTACATTGGTGGTTAGAAAGATTGTTCACGCCTCGAGATCCGTGTGACCACATCTCAATGAATATCAATATGAGTTTAATTTCATTCTTTGATGTCATCGAGATTCGTGCGATGAGAGATTCCTCGAGATTCATGCGGTACGAATATGAAGTAAAAGTTTTATTTTAACCAAAAGTTAAGTAGGCTAAAGGATGGGTTAGTTGATAGTTATTGGATCACCTCGAGATACGTATTACAAATCTCGAGAAAAATCAAAATTTAAAACGAATTGAATCTACCTCGAAATTTGTGTGATACGAATCTCGAGGAAATCATATATTTATCTTCTCATTCCATTGTCTCATATGTGTAAAAAAATCAAAACAAATGGGAGGGAGAAGAAGCGAGAGAGAGTGGATCGAAACCGGAGAAGATGATTTGAAGGAGAGGGAATCTGGCCGAGAGAGATGATCAAGATGAGATTGTGTGAGTTGTTGTTGTGGGTTAATTAGTTGTTGAAGGTGTGTTAATGGTTGTTGTCGTTCGAGGTTTATCCGAGGAAGAAGATGCAGGGGGTATCTCCCCGGCTAGTGTAGATCATGAGGTCCGGCTTGCCGCACTTCCATGATTTAAAAAAAATAAATTTTTTTTTGAAGGAACGAACGAGAGAGTTTTAAACTCTCTGTTCGTCCCAACAAGGAAGACGCACAAAGGTGTGTGCGTTTTCCAGCTTGGGTTGGGCGTGGTCAGGCCAGGATTGACCCATAGGGCGAGCCAGGCCCGGTGACTTCTGGCCAGGGTCGGTCGAGCGAGCGTTGTGGTCAACCCGACTTAGCAAAAAAAATATATAGAAAAAAAGAGAAAAATGATGGAAACTGGAAAAAAAATTCCGAAAATTGAGGAAAAATTTCGAAAAATTTATATTTCGATAAAATAAATAGAAATTAATGAATTTATATGAAAAGAAAATATTTGGGATTTCAAAGAGACTTTATACCGGGGTTTACCTCGTAAAGCACGAAATGGTCACATTGACCTAAAATTTAATAAATTGGTTCTCGAATCCGAATGAGACCGCTTTAAAGGTTTTAATTAAATTATATTGGACTCAAATTAATGACAATTGGTGTATTTTAGGTTCTTGATCGACGGGAAAAATTTTACGGATTTTGAGAGTCGCCTAAATTGGTAAAAATTAGAAAAACTCAAGATAGGTAAGTGGGACTCGTACTCTTATCAATTATGCATCGTAAAGTAGTTATATTTAGTGCATGTAGATTATCGTCTGGGAAATGGGGCAATGTACCATGACTTGAATGTGTTACCGAACTATTTTACGAGAAATTATCCGAAAAGAGGCACGACGGCGAATCGGATCGCAGGTGACAATGAAAGTGTTGAAGTATTACCAACACTTTCCCTTCAAAAACCTTGAGGTACCGGTTGTTGCTTTCCTATTATTCTTATTGAAAAGCGAACTCGGAAAGGTGTGCAACGGAGGAATCCGATCGAGGTTGACGATCGAGGTATTGGGAGGCCAACCAATACCCTTCCCTTAGATTCGTGACGCTAACTTGATTGCCACTTTCCATTTAAAAGTGGGTAGCTACATTATACATCGATACACCACAAAATCACATACGCGAGATTCTTTGGGTCGTAGTCCTGGGTGATGGAAGTCTACAACTCTTATTTTAAATGCAAAAGATATATATAATAGGTCACCGGTATAGTTGCAAATGACCATTGAACTTGCATTTCATTATGTATTGTTTATATTATTTTCAATGGTTGAATAGTTATGCTTTGGTTTGACATTGCTATTCATTGATTCATTGATATTTAGATGATATTTGATATGTTTATGAGCATCACTTATTGAGCAAGTTGGAGCACTCATTCCCCAATTAACATTTCAGGTTGTCGACGTGCGCTTCGACTTAGGAACGGAGAAGATTAGGAGTCTATAGTCTTCTCTACGGTGAAGTGAGTTCCCTACTATTTGTATATTGTATTGAATTACTATTTTGTAATAAACAGGTTTGGGATATGATCACCGAGATTTTTACGATTTTAGGTATATCTTATTGATTATCGAAAAAGCTTTAATTTCCATTGTGTTTTTAGTTATTTATTCGATATAAGATATACTTTTGTAATTGTGATTATCGTGTATGAAGAACTACTGTGTTGTTACTCTAATTGAGCTTGACTTATGTAATAAGGGGATTAATTAAGGTTTCAAGCCGGTATCGCCTCTAATCGGGATAGGGGATGCTACATACTTATTGCTTTAAATATATTCATACACATCAATCATAGATTTAATAAGTTATTTTTGTGTATTATAACTAATGATTATTTGTATTGAGTGCATAGTGGCCAACATGTTTCTTAGTATATAGTATCTAAACCTATGTCTATGATTATTGACAACAATTATAGAAATAGTAACTGGGATTAACTCATAAGCTATATTCTCGAGAGAATGTTTTAGGTGATTGTGTTCTAAATTATTTATTAATTAGCATATTATGATTAATATTTGATTTAGATTATGCATGATTTTCATTGAGTGTTAATGCTATCGTATTTCTATTTTATTGCTTTATATTCAATAGGTAGATTTACAATGATACCGATATAACTTATTTTCCATTGAATATAGGAAAATCGATGGTTTCTTAAGAAATTTGTCAACCTATTATGAATTAGGATTTAATGATTCCAAGATTCCATGTGATATAATTATAACTATGTTATGACGTAATCTTATGTTTTGGTGTTTGAATGCAATCCAAGTATATTACATTGTTTAGTGGGGGTTTGTTTATATATTTAATTTATATTGATTGTTTGATTATTTGTTTAAATTGCATTAGATTAGTTTATTGAATTTAAATTATTTATAGTTTAATTATTTTAATTAATCGATTGCTTATTTTTAGATTGATAGTGTTTAATTCTCATTTTAATTAGATTAGTTAAATTAAAGCAAATTAAATCCAATAAACTTTACTAGTAGCCTTAATTCTTAAGAGATTTGTAAAATCCCCATGGAGACAAAATCCCACTTACCACTACTACAAATAATAGGAAAATACGAAAAATTATTGTGCACGCTCGACACGTGTCAATTTTTGGCGCCGTTGTCGGGATTTTTACAATAATCTCTTGGAGACCTTCTTGTTGAATGTTATTTAATATGGTTGAAGACGAGGAAGAACTAACTTTTAGGCTATCGATAGGAATGTCACGACTTATGAACCTATGTGTATAACTTTTACAACAAAATTTTCGAAATTCGAATTGAAGTTTGGATGGATAAGTTCTTTACCGTGTTTCTTTGGTGAAGATAATGAAGATGCTCAAACATTTATTATGGAGTTTGCACACAAAGTAAGCATGTTAAAACTTAAGGATATAAAAATAGATTATGTTAAATTAAAAGTTTTTCCTTATGTATTAAAAGGCTAAACTTTAGATTGGTTATTTTACTTCCTCAAAATTCCATAACCAACTAGTCGGAGAGATGCTACAAGTCTTTCTTGATCAATACGTGTTGGGTTTCGGGGATCAATCGCAGTGAAAGTTTTCGAAACCTTTTCTAATATCCCCGAGCCAAGATCCTATCGATTCCATTAAATTGATGTACCAATAGTGAAAAAAATCATACCTTAACAAGAAAAATTCCACGCCTACCTTGTTTGGTGTTGATCGATTCCTTCAAGAAGTTGCCGAGACGAACGTCCTCAATCGAAATCCGCACACGAAAGGATGATCACGATGCGAAATGCTAGCGTCAAAAATTATAGGGAAAAATTCTCACAAAAACTCTCTATAAAAATATCTACCACAACTGTGACCCTAATGTCTTATTTATTGTACAATAGGTTGAGTTGTAAAAGAACTCCATCTCCTAGTCACATTACAAATAGAGTCTTAAATAAAGTCCAACTCTAAAAAGATAAAGTCATAGATAATCTACAATTACTAATCGAACAAGAGTTCTAATTTATCTAAAACTCAAATAAGAATTAAAGTCATATTATAGTTCCAATTAGAGTCCTATTCAAAATGAGATTTACTAAAGACAAATTTTCTAGTCACACTAGAAATGTAGGAGAGTTTTGAATCTTAGTCAAACTAGGACACTAAATGAGAATCTTCAAAATGAATTTTATCAAGTAAAACTCATCAACTTAGATGATATTAAATCGCGCAAATCCATTTTTTGCGTGTGACCCAATAGGTTCATACAATCTTGGCGTGAATCAAAACCCTTTTCAACACACAAATCATAAGCGGCCTCTAACAAGACATTATTGAAACCACACCCAAGAGGGGGTGAATTAGGTGTATGGAGAAGTTATTGCCTTTTTAAAATAATTCAACAATAAAGATGATATATGCTCATTCAAACACAAGTATGAATGCAATACAAGATGAAGGAGATAGAAGAGATGGAAAGAGACACGCGATTTATAGTGGTTCGATCCAATGATCTAAATCCACTACCTAACCTCCCAGCTAGGATTTTCAAACCTCCACTTATATTGCCAATAAGTGTACAAGCCTAGAATGCCTAATCACCAATTATGACTTCCTATCTAGCCGCAACTAGGGTTTATGCCTAGCCTCAACTAGGTCTTCCCTTCTACTTAGATCCCACTAAGTCTTACAATCACCACTTACAAGGAATAGATGAAAATAATAAAATTCACTTTATAAAGTAAAGCGGCACCAAATTCAAATACAAGCAAGCCTTATAGAGCCTAACCACTCGATGCATGCAAGTATGAGAACAAATGAGAAATGCAAGTATATCATTGATTTTGTGCAAATCTCAAATATGAAACCGTTTCAAACGAATCGATTAAAACAAATCCGGTTTCAAATCCAAAGAATAAGAAGTTTGATAAAAATCAAGTTTAAGTGCAAACTCTTGTCCAAACCAGTCCTATAGTTTAGTAAATCAAGTTTAAGTGTAAAACCCAAGACAAATGTGTTCAAGAACACAACAAATGATTTCCACAAGTCAACCACACAAAAATATGAAATTTAAGCACAAAAAAAGATAGGAAATCAAACTTTCTTACAACCCCGAGAGAGTTATTTGAAAATTAGTTCTAGAGTGGATGTTGTAAGATTTAGAATGCCTCAATAACGCTGGTTTCGAGTGTGATTGAGTCTCGAAAGATTACAAGTGATAACACACAAAAATCCAAGCTTCTTCTTTGAAAATTATGAGCACAATTTCGTTTTCTTGCTTGACAACAAATAAAATGTTCTTAGTGGTTTGAGAATGTTCTACATTCCTTTTTAACAATTTTTGACCATTCTAGAGATCGATGGGCTAGATTTGATCATCTATTCAAATTAAAGTGCGATTTTCAGCTTTTAAAAAAGTCTGTTAGAAAAGTAATTAGCGCGCTAATATTTGGACCCAACACACTAATCCTTTAAGCTAGCGCGCTAATATCGAACATTAGCACGCTAACTCTGCAATTAGCACGCTAATATAACTATTAGCGCGCTAATTAATCTGTCGGGGGCCTCAAAATAAATATTTTTGGCCCTATAGTTAGCGACCCCTTATCGCATCCGGGACCCTACCAAACCTCTTATAACATGTTATACATGTTTATTAAGGTTCATAAAACTGTTTAGTTGGTCCTGATGTTTTCAAATCTCGGAAATGGAAAATCCCGGTTTCATGACTTACATAGGGGCTTTTATGCAAATACACGCTTTTCTTTTCAAAAACCATTCAAAACAAGTTTTTCATTTTTGAAAACTTCCACAATGGTTTTTAAACTAGGATGCGAATATAAAAACATGGTTTTACATAGTTTGAGCTTATACAATCGATTCAAGTGGTAAGTTTCATTTAAACTCCAAATGATCACTTCAAATTTGAAAAGCGATTTGATAAACATGATATGCATGAACTAATGCATTAGGCTTGCGTAAATGAACTTGTCTACCTTACATCAATGTTACAACATGTAATATGATCTTTCGTCTTCGTGTCCTCATGTGGACCGAATCTTGAACTTGTATGGCTTGAATACTTGGGATGTGATATTCTGCAAAACTTTGACTAACCGAAACACACTTGATAAACTTATTAGTATACTTTCAATTTGTTTGTTTCCATCAAAATCCCGAGTGGAGTAAAAGTGACTAACCATTTAGTCCAACAATCTCTCCTTTTTTGATGATAACAAACAATGTGAACGTGACAATCAAAAATGGCATTCAAGTGTATTCATATCCATAGTGCAATCTCAAACAATCTCAATTTCAACGCACACATTTCTCCCCCTTTTGATAACTTCAAAAAGTGGGGCCAAGCTCCCCTCACAACAATCATAACCGAAAATAAGCCACGAATATAACAACAACACAATGGGTGGAAGACTCCGCTTCACTACATGCATTTTACTAGACATAAACAGTATATCAATGAAAGTCATTCACATGCAACCATTATAGGGCGGTGAACAAAAGCATAATAGTAACTCGTAGATACACAAAAAATCTTCATAATATTAAATGCTTTGAAAATGAACATTAACATAGTTGTGGCCTAAACAAATGAGTCTACAACATAACAAATGTACATCAAAATACCGAAGACTAACATAGATGAGCCTAGTGCTCCTCCTAACTATGCTATGCCTAGATAATCCTCTTAATGAGACGACGTTCGACGCGCGTAACCGGAGAGCGGGGTCATCTCGCATTGGCCCGGGCGGCAATAGATGGCCCTCATGCGACGAAGTCGATCACCCGACGCTCAAGATGGGTGTGGATGGTTGTGAAGGTCCGAGTCATGTACTCATTCATATAACCCAATTGTACGGAGAGGTACACCATTAATGGAGACACCTCGGGAGGAGGGGCAACACCATAAAACGTCGGATAGTGTAGAGGTCATTCATCGCTACGCTCGCTATCGGCTAGCTGCTTGTGACTCTTCTTTGTGGAGGTGGTGGAGCCATAAAGTCCTGGTGAACCTTATCATTACCATCATCACCATGAGGGAACAAAAAGCGTAGTCTAGGTAGTCTCTCTCATCGAAAGCAACTGGAGGAACGGTGGGAAGTGGAGACTCGTATCCTCGTAGTGCGACTATCTCGGGATATCTTCCTCTCGAATCCATCTCTATGCACGACGGATATATCGGTACTTCATGGCCTTCGAGTGGCCATGTCAATGGTGTTATAAGCGAGAGTGGACGACCGCCTAAACCGATATCCACCCGAGCCGACTCCGGATAAGAAGTGATGATGTGGGCGTACGGGAGATGACGATTGGAGCTACACGTGCTAGTCATGTAGTCGATGATGAGGTGGGGCAAACTAAGAGGGATCTCACGAAGTAGGTGCCCGAGGACAAACATGTCAAGTAAAATGACGTAGTTCTTACTACCGCCACGTGGAAGAATAACCTTGTGCAAAACCTTGTGAAGTAGGTGAGGCACAAGCTTGAAGTCAGTGTCACTGACTCCAGATGGATACACGGTGAGTTCCCTGTCAGACCATGTGAAAGAGTTTAACACCTCAAGCCAATTAAACGGCCAACAAGGATACTTACACCCAATGGTACCGGTGGGAGGGTGCAAAGGAAGGTCGAACCATTGAGCGAGGTTTTTCGGTGTAATCTCGATAGACCGACCATCAACAGACGACTTAATGACGAAGGTATTCGCCGTGGCGAGATTGGAATAAAAGACTTGAACTAATGGTGGATTATAGTCATCCTTATACTGACAGAAGGTAGCCCACCCCGATTTGGAGAGGACCTCTCGTATTGGGATATGAGCCTTGTCGAAGAACGCGAGATCGACAACGGTGGGCTTAAAGATTTTGGCATCCGTAAGCCATGGGCCGACCGATGGCAAAATGGACTTAGACTCGTGTAGGGATTTGGACCGACCTGTTTTTTAGGGGAATTAGCGGGACGGTGGCCGAGGTGTCGCTACGGTGACTAGAAGACCTAGTCTTGCGATGGGATAACGATTGGGAGGCGGTGTGGGATGGTGCTAATGAATGGGCGGACTTGGACTTGCTACTAGACGACGAATACTCGACAACATGACGCGCTGGGGGACGAAGGGAGGACAACGCAAGGGCGGTACGGGCAATGGGACGGGTAGTGGAACGGGCGGAGGTTTGACGGGTCGACATGTGTACAAACTTAAGGATTGAGACAACATTGGTGGTTCAATCCTAGGGCTAGGAAGTAAAAACACCCATATTGACAAAAAAAATTGAATTTACCTAGGGATCGTGGGAGAGTCGTTAAAGAGGATGAAGACCCAAGAGGAGATGAGTCGTGTGTGAAAAGAAGAATTTAGGGTCGAAATAGTGATATACTCGGTCTGGTCGAACGACATTAGCGCACTAATGATAGAATTAATGCGCTAATGATGCCGATAAGTGATCTCGGGCCGGGACTATTAGCGCGCTTGGTATTTGAATTAGTGCGCTAATCAAAGACAATTAGCGTGCTAATTATCGACTTAGTGCGCTAATTGCTATTTGGAATTAGAAATTAAATTTTTTGAGTTTTTGACGGACAACTCCGATTCACCTCATACTTCATGGACACTTCACTAACAACATATAAAAATGACTGGTACAATTAAAACATGTGTAGAAGGTCCGATTCACGAAACATGCCTAATTTGCGTCGAATCTTAGAAAATTTGTATCTAGGCAATGGCTTGGTGAAGATATCATCTAGTTGGTCCTCTGTGGGCACGTGGATTAGTTTAACATCGCCCTTTTGGACGTGATCGCGAAGGAAATGGTGCCTAATCTCGATGTGCTTGGTGCGAGAATAACACCGAATTTTTTGATATGCTAATTGCACTTGTGTTATCACAATAAATTTTAGCACAACCAACTTGGATTTGGTAATCCTCAAGTTGTTGTTTCATGTACAAGACTTGAGCACAACAACTTCCGGCAGCTACATACTCGGCTTCAGCCGTAGACAAAGCAATGAAATTTTACTTTTTGCTAAACCATGATATAAGTGAATTTCCTAGCAAATGACAAAACCCGGAAGTACTTTTCCTATCCACTAGACTCCCCGCATAGTCGGAATCAACAAAGCTTCGAGTTCGAAACTCTTGGCTTTGTTGCACCACAATCCCAAATCTTGTGTTCCACTAAGATAACGAAATATACGCTTGACACATTTCAAGTGAGATTCCTTAGGTTCGGATTGAAATCTAGCATATAAACACACGCTAAACATAATATCGTGCCTACTAGCGGTCAAGTATAGGAGACTACCAATCATGCCACGGTAAAGTTTAGGATCTATGGATTTTCCTAGTTAGCCTTTGTCCATTTTGACTATGGAGCTACTAGGAGTGTCACATGCTTTCAAATTTTCAAATTTGAATTTCTTTAGCATGTCCCTCACATACTTCACTTAGTTTATGAAAATGCCATGTTTGGATTGCTTAATTTGCAAGCCTAGGAAGTATATTAGTTCACCCTCATGCTCATTTCAAACTCATTTGTCATCAATGAGAATTCATCACATAAGCGTGTATTGGATGGCCCACAGATAATCTCATCAACGTAAATTTGAACAAGTAGCATGTCACGCTTTTTAATCGAAATGAACAAAGTAGGATCTAGCGTTCCTTTTTGAACCCTTTGTCAAGTAGAAATGCATTAAGTCGGTCATACCAAGCTCGAGGAGCTTGTCTCAATCCATGCAAGGCCTTTTGAAGACGACAGACATAACTTGGATGATCATGGTCTTCAAAACCCATGGTTGTTCTACATATACCTCTTCATTGATGAAGCCATTTGAGAATGCACTTTTAACGTCCGTTTGGTATAGTAGAAACCCATTGTAGCAAGCATAAGCAAGCAACATCCGAATTGCTTCTGGTCTTACCACCGATGCTAAGGCTTCCTCGAAGTCAATTCCTTCCTTTTTATTATAGCCTTGTGCAACTAACCTAGCCTTATTCCTTACGATCTCACCCTTTTTATTCTTTTTGTTTCTAAAGACCCATTTGGTGCCTATGATAGTATGGTCTTTAGATCTAGGTACTAGTGTCCATACCTTATTCCTAACAAAATGACCTAGTTCCTCTTGCATAGCCATGATCCAAAACTCATCACCTAAGGCATCGTCTATCTTGGTGGGCTCGGTTTGTGATACCAAAGCTATGTGTCCCTCATCTCGGTGCAATGATGGCCTGGTAGTTATTCCTTTGTTTGGATCACCTATAATTTGTTGGGAGGGATGGCCTATAAGAAGTCTTGAGTTCTTAGTTGCACTAGGTTCGGGTTCTACTCTCACCTCAACCTCTTGACAATTAGATGTTTGGCATAGGGTGACATCATCATCATCATCAATCCTCAATTTGTCCATGGTATGCATCATTTTCACTTTGGGATCTACTTTGCATCAAATTTGACATGAATAGACTCCTTTATGGTTTTGGTTGATCTATTGAACACCCTAGATGCTTTGCTATGCATGGAGTACCCTAGAAAAGTGCACACATTTGACTTTGGGTCAAATTTTTCCAAATGATCCTTATCATTTAGAACATAGCAAGTGCAACCGAACACCTTGAAGTAACTTATATTGGGCTTTCGGCCTTTCCATAGTTCATAAGGAGTCCTTTTCACTTGCTTTCGGACATTTACCTTATTGAGAACATAGCATGTCGTGTTAATGGCTTCGGCCCAAAAGTGCTTAGCTATGTTGTACTCATTTAGCATGGTCCTACACATCTCTTGGAGGGTCCTATTCTTTCTTTCTATAACTCCATTTTGTTGTGGTGTCCTGGGAGAAGATAGTTAGTGTGTGTATCCTTATTTAGCACAAAACTCCTCTAAGTTCCTATTGACAAACTCACCACCCCGATCACTCCTAATGATGGTAATTTTATACCCCTTCTCATTCTCAACCAAATCACAAAATTTCACAGACGCATCAAACATTTCATGCTTATGAGCTAGAAAATAAACCCATGTATACCTAGTAAAATCATCAACAATGACAAAGCAATATGATTTACCCCTTAGACTTTGTGTTTGGGTGGGTCCGAACAAATTCATATGGATAAGTTCCAATGCTCTAGTCACATCACTTGTTACTTTCGTCTTAAATGATGATTTCACTTGCTTACCAAGAATACAAGGTTTACATTCCTTCTATTTCTTATAAGTGCATTTAGGTAGACCCTTGACAAGATCATGCTTGGTAAATTTGGACAAGTTTTCCATGCTAAAATGTCATAGTGTTCGGTCCCACAACCATGCATCACATTCACTTTGAGCACTCAAACATGAAACATTTTGCATATGCATCTCATCAAAGTTAATGGCATAAACATTCTTATCTCTATATGCAACAAATAAAGTTTCATGCTTCTCATTCCTAACAATGCATTTTGATGATTCAAACATGACATGAAATCCTTTGTCACACAATTGACTAATGCTAAGCAAGTTATGTTTCAAACCATCAATAAGATAAACATTAGAAATGGAAAGTAAATCGTTACCAACGGTTCCAAGGCCTATAACCTTTCCTTTGTTGTTGTCCCCAAATGTGACCTTTCCACCATCATGCCGCTTTAATTCAATGAATTGATGTGCATCTTCGGTCATGTGTCTTGAGCACCCACTATCCAAGTACCATGGGGTGCTCTTCCTCGCATCCTACATAATGGGAAAAAAACTAGATCTTGGTACCTTAACACCTTTGGGTCCGAGAAAGTTAGTATCATAAACATTATTGACTACCCATGCTAGTCTACCCATTTTGGCATTTTCTAAGGCACATTTCCCAACCGCATGAGACCTATTGCATTTTAAGCATATATGGGCATCATCTAGCAATTTCTTGTAACTCATTAAGTTCGCTCCATAGCTTTGTCTCTCTTATTGAGTGCACATCATTGTGCTCCCAACATCATGTCAAACATCTTTGTACCATTGGTGAACTTGTGCACCGTGCTAGTTAAGTCCTCTACTTCCTTGACTAAAGCATCTATCTCCTTTACGACTTCATTCAAGTAGCTTTGGAGATCATTAATGGTCTCATTTTATGACTCAATATTACTAATTGCTATTGTAAAGATCTTTTTGAGTTGTTTGGTCTTTTTGACCTCATTTTCCAACTCTTTCCTAAGCTCATCAACATTATGAACAACATCCAAATCATCAACATCATCAAAATTGAAATCGTTAGAGTTTACCTCACTTTGTGCGATGAGACAAAGTATTGCTTTCTCACTTTCCAATTCGGATTCGATACTTGATGAAGATGAATCATCCCATGTCACCTTGAAGCTCTTCTTGTCTTTCTTCTTGTCCAACACCTTCTTGGACTTGCATTCCACCTTGATGTGGCCCGGTTTGCCACACCCGAAGCATATGGTCTTACTTGACTTTTCTCCCTTGCTTCCGCTCTTGTACTTTTTCTTGAGAGCATGACTACTTCCTCCTCAAGATCATTGTCATCACTAGATTTCTCATCTTCAATGATCTCAACCAATGGAGTCGGTGGGCTATTTGCTTTTAAAGCAATCTTTTTCTTGAACTCTTACTACCCCTACTCAATGCTTCCAATCTAGCTCGGTCCTTTAGTTCAAATTTGAAGGACCGTTAGCTTCTACACAAGGCATCAAAAGTGTACTCTCCAAGGTTTTGCACCGATTGGATAGCATACTTCGTGGCATCCCATTCCTTAGGCAAGCCTCTAAGGAATCTGTACATCGAAGTCTCTTAATCATAGTTCTTTCCAAGATTCTTGATCTCATTCAAGAGCTTAATGAATCGAGTGATGGCGGTGGCTATGTCTTCATCGAGCCAACTCGGAAAGTCTCATAGTGCCCCTCAAGGATTCTCAACTTTTTCTTCTTAACTTGAAGTGTACATTTGTAGTGTACCTCAAGCTTCTCCCAAACTTCCTTAGCCATTTAACAAGCACTAACTCGATGAATTCGTTCTCACTTAGAGCGCAAAACAAATGATTCATGGCTTGATCATTTGAGAGCTCAATCTTGGTTTCCTGGAGGTGTATTCTCTCACGGGCTTGTCTGGTGGAGTGTGCCCATTCTCAATTGAGTCCCATAAAAGTCTACTTTGTTCCCTAATGTATAACTTCATCCTTACTTTCCAATGAGCATAGTTGGTTCCATAAAAATACGGAGGCCTACTCGAGCGGTTGCTTTCCCGAGGCGAGCCGAATCTAAAGTTTGCATCCTTACACAAAAACACTCAAAGATACGTTAGTAACATTTTAAGCAATAACCCTCTCTCGATACTAATTGAAACTATACCTAAGAGGGGGTGAATTGGGTATATCGAGAAGTTATCGCCTTTTAAAAATAATTCAACAATAAAGGTGCTATATGCTCATTCAAACGCAAGTATGAATGCAATGCAAGATGAAGGAGATAGAAGAGATGGAAAGAGACATGCGATTTATAGTGGTTCGTTCCAATGATCTACATCCATTACCTAACCTCACCGGTTAGGATTTTCAAACCCCTACTTATATTGCCAATAAGTATTACAACATAAGTGTATAAGCCTATAATGCCTAATCACCAATTATGACTTCCTACCTAGCCGCTACTAGGGTTTATGCCTAGCCTCAACTAGGTATTCCTTTCGACTTAGATCCCACTAAGTCTTACAATTAGCCACTTACAAGGAATATATGAAAATAATAAAATTCACTTTACAAAGTAAAGCGACACCAAATTCAAATACAAGCAAGGCTCCTAAGCCTAACCACTATAATGCATGCAAGTATGAGAACAAATGAGAAATGCAAGTATATAATTGATTTTGTGCAAATCTCAAATATGAAACCATTTCAAATGAATTGATTAAAACAAATCCGGTTTCAAATCCAAAGAACAAGAAGTTTGATAAAAATCAAGTTTAAGTGCAAACTCTTGTCCAAACCAGTCCTAGAGTTTAGTAAATCAATTTTAAGTGTAAAACCCAAGACGAATGTGTTCAAGAACACAAAAAATGATTTTCATAAGTCAAGCACACAAAATATGAAATTTAAGCACAAGAAAAGCTAGGAAATTGAACATTCCTACAACCCGAGATAGTGATTTGAAAATTAGTTATGGAGTGGATGTTGTAAGCTTTAGAATGCCTCAATAATGCTTTGGTTTCAAGAGTGATTCAGGTTGTCTCGAAAGATTACAAGTGATAGCACATAAAAATCCAAGCTTCTTCTTTGAAAACTATGAATACAATTTCATTTTCTTGCTTGACAAGACAATAAAATGTTCTTGGTGGTTTGAGAATGTTCTACATTCCTTTTTAACAATTTTTGACCATTCTAGAGATCCAAGGGCTCAAACTTGATCATCTATTCAAATTAAAGTGTGATTCTCAAATTTTAAAAAAGCTGTTAGAAAATCAATTATCGCGCTAACTCGCAATTAGCTCGCTAATATAACTATTAGCGCGCTAACTTTCAGGGGCCTCAAAATAAATATTTTTGGCCCCGAGTTAGCGTCCCCTTATCGCATCCGAGACCCTACCAAACCTCTTATAACATGTTATACATGTTTGTTAAGGGTCATAGAACTGTTTAGGTGGTCCTGGATGTTTTCACAAATCCCGAAAATGGAAAATCCCGATTTCATGACTTACATAGGGGCTTTTTGCAAATACACAGCTTTTCTTTTAAAAACCTTTCAAAACAAGTTTTTCATTTATGAAAACTTCCACAATGGTTTTTAAAGTAT
Source organism: Stephania cephalantha (assembly GCA_039657325.1). Lineage (NCBI taxonomy): Eukaryota > Viridiplantae > Streptophyta > Magnoliopsida > Ranunculales > Menispermaceae > Stephania > Stephania cephalantha. Next base: position 26,216,082 of record CM077574.1, on the reverse strand, counting down.
GATGTGAATATAAAAACATGGTTTCACATAGTTTGAGCTTATAAGACCGATTCAAGTGATGAGTTTCATTTAAACTCCAAATAATCACTTGAATTTGAAAAGCGATTTGAAAAACATGATATGCATGAACTAATGCATTAAGCTTGCATAAATGAACCTATGTACCTTACATCAATGTTACAAGATGTAATATGATCTTTCGTATTCATTTCCTCGTGTGACCGAATCTTGAACTTATATGGCTTGAACACTTCGAGATGTGATGTTCCGCAAACTTTGACTAACTCGAAACACACTCGATAAACTTCTTAGTATACTTTCACTTTGTTTGTTTCCATCAAATTCCCGGGTGGAGTAAAAGTGACTAACCACTTAGTCCAACAATTATGACTACCCAAGTTGCATGAAGATCAATAAATTGGTACAACCTAATAGATAGTATATATCATTTCCCTTTGTCACGTGATATATTTTAATTGAACATAAGACATGGAATGTCACCCTTATAGTTCAATCTACTAGTCTCGATCTCCTAGTAAACTGAAATTGTCAAGTGACATTGATCTAATCAATTCACTAGACATGGCCATTTATTAGTCTAACATATCGAGTGGCCCAATAGATATCTCTATTTAAAAGAAAAGGGACATATCCCATTTTGATCACACAACTTCCACACATAAGTCAAATAATGACCAATCACAATCTTTATAATCATCCAATTAAAGACAACGTTTGATTGGGTCAAATCATTATGCTCTTAATGTTGGAGTCTCTAATGATCTTAAGTTAAAGAACTAAATGATATAACTCTTATGAGAATCATTTATGACATTGACCATATAGTGTTCTCAAAGCGGGTCGGTCCAAAGATCTGTTCCCAACAGATACCCATGATCTTTATCTATATCTATATATGCATAATCATCACATGACTACCAATTAAAACTAATACTAGTCTTAATTTATTATTGTTCCCACAATAATAACTGACTAGGGACATTTAGAATAATACAATTATTATTCACGGATACTATTTGTGATGACCCCAAATTCTAATGCAATTCGAGCACCGCCACGTCATCATGCGTTTATTGATGATGGCTCGCGATCTTATCCTTTATCCAAAACCTTAGTTAGCCTAACTCAGGTGATTTTCGATTTATTAAGTCATTTAGTTAAAAAACTTACAAGTTAGATGTTTACTACAACTTGATAAGTTAATATCAATTGATTTATTTAATTGGAAGTCTTGAAACATGCATATAATAAAATTTGAAGATTTATGCATCAACAAACAACCTACAATGTGGAAACCCAAAGAAAATATTATGCATATCATTTAAGTGGTGACAAAAATATAAAAAAGAAGTTAATATGCATGTATCGAATACATAAGTCCTCCCCAAAAACCAATAAAATAGTAAATAAATATTTACAACCACCTACACAAAATCTAGGGAGGGGGTTTCCACCGCCTCGAGATAGTCACCTAGTACCTCCTTTCCCCAAATCGAGTGCGGATCTCGGAATTTGCAACCATTATCGTTGCCACATAGCAAAAAATAATGAGGGAAATTCTAGTAAGTAAAATCCAAAGAATTTCGACCAATATTCAAGAGATTCAATAAAGTCTGCTACAATTCATGCTAGTAATTTAAAGGACAGAAAATGAGTAAATCACACGAAGATAAGTCGCAATCGAAGCAAAGGGACATGAGTGTGGGGTCACATCGCATTGAATCGAAGGTCAAAGTCGCTAAACCGAGTGGGCCCTACTGGCGAGTGACTTACACCAGCTCCACATGGTCGAATGAGAGTTATCCGGTGGCTGGTAGTCAAACTATCGTCCAATCCCTCTCGGGAAGGGGTCGATGACGGGAGTAAACTCACCGCCAACTCTTCCGAACCGTACACGGTATTTGCGGGAGTAACCTCGACCGCAATTTCCAACATAGGCACACTACTCAAGCAAACCCCGGGGTAGCGAGCCCCGAGTGCGAGGATATGCCATGCTTGACCCCATCGACGAGCAACACAACACTCACGGGAAGAGATTACAACATGGATGAAAATAATAGCACAATAGGAAGTACAAATAAATAGTGAAATAACCGAATGCAAGTCAAAATTCTAATGGTTTTACAAACCTCAAATGATCGCAAATAACCCTCTAAAGTGTCCCGCTCACGCCTCGAAGTGCGCATCGACACCCGACCGTAGTCTCATAAGTCCCTGGTGTCCAAACATATCATTTTAGATATTTTAAGGTCAAATTATTGAGTTTGTAGTGTGTGACCAAAAATAAATATTTTTAGTCCAAATATTAGTGGCGGCACACTTTACGAGTTATACACCCTGCGAAAACCCCAAAACTTTCTCAAAATTCAATTTTGTATTTTTTTCCAATTTTTATATATATTTTTTCAATTTTTCTGAATTTCTCCATAATTTTTATCTATTTTTCTATAACTTATTGTATTTTAAATTGTATTTTGTATAAGGAAAATTAAATATTAAAATATGGGGTTCGTCCCACTGAACCGGCTCGATTTGGCCCGATCGAGCTTGGCCACTTAGGCCCGGCCCAGGCTCGCACTCACGCACGAACAACGTGCGTGCGTGCGGCCCCTGACCATCGTCACCATTAGGGACGGATTGCACCTTTACTTCTTTCAAGTTGTTTTTTTTGTTCATTTTTTATTTTGTTTTAAGAAAACAACAACAACTAATCAACAACAACAACAACATCATCAACAACAAAAAATATTTTTATATATAAACTCATGCATTCATCATTTTTCAACAAATTTTTCTTCTTGAACACAAAAACCCCATCAAATGGAGATTAACAACAAGATTTTGAAAATTAATGTTTTATTCATGAATTTCAAATCCCAAACAAATAAAAAGGCTCAAATTTTAGAGATGGATTTCAAAAATCTCAATGTTGCATGCACTCCAAATTTATAACCATGAAGATTAAAGGAAGGGAAAACTAGAGTTAATGGTTTACCTAGTCATAATAGCCTTGAATTCTTCATGTTCTTCACCAAATCTCCTTGAATCACCATCAAACCCCTTCAATTCTCCATGAATTTCAGCCACTTATGCTTCTTTTGAGAAGACCTTCTCAAGATTTTTTTCTTTTGCATGAACCACTATTTTTATAGTTGTAGAGATTAGATCTACACCCTCATCAAGCTTTTGATTTAGATCACAAGATCTATCTATGGCTTAGATTGAATCCATCTATGCACCTTAGAAGCCCACTAATGTCCTAGGATTCCTTTGGAATGTGCATTTCAAGGTGCATCAAAGCCCATAAAAAATGTTCAACTTAGACATTGATTTTTCTTTCACTTAGCCTAAAATTATATAACTTTAGGCATATCAAAAGAAATAGCTTAGTTTGTAGATATCACATTTATTTATCTGCATTGTCGACTAAGCTACCGACTTGGCTCCCGGCACCTCGCGTCAATGCGCATCTCGAGGCACACTTCAAGCTTTTATTTAAATCTTATTTTGTTTAATTTAGTAAACTTATGCCTTATTTTGATAAATTATATAACCTTAGCTTAGGGAAAATTAGTAGTAGCTTATTAACCAAGCTTTTATTTGCACAAGTCTTCACCATCCCATACTCGCTTTACGCGTAAACCAATGTATCTCACGCTCTTAACGCATACACGCACAATGCAATAATGAAATCTAACTAGTGCGACTCGATTTGTAAATAAATAATTCATCAAAATAGCACACATCACTCAAAATAACAACTTTACGTCGACTTTGAACACGAGGCGTCGATTAAGTTTAACCCATCGACTAGAGTTAACGGTCGTTAATCCCTAATTATTGTATACTTTTGATTTAATTAATTCGGGCCATCATAATCTTCCCAACTAAAGGAAATTTTGTCTCAAAATTTAAACTTAAGGTATTTGCTAAATCAAATATGGACGTCGCATAAATCCTAGTGTGATTTACATATCTCGAAGCTCAACTCGACTCAACATTTTGGTACATGTAGTATCGTAAGGAACCCATTAGTCCATCTACTTTACAATGCATCGAATTTCGTCTCGACCAATCTCGATCAAGTAAGTCTACTGCTAGTATACAACAATGGATACTCTTTCTTTAAACAACAAAAATCTTAATCATGTGCCCCGGGCATAATCATCAATTGTACTCAAAGTGATCATCGATCTTGAAGCATAGTGTTGTTCGGGATGTAGGTGCGTGTCATGCAATGATATCTCCTCGACTTGCCACTTCCCGTCCATAACCTTACCCAACTAACATGTCAATTTCATAACCATAGGGAAAGAATTCTAACAACTTTACGCCAAATAGACCCCTATCACCGCTGAAGATTTCCAAACTTGTCTACATCAGAACAAGCATGACTAATATGTCGCAAACTACTCTCACGCTATAGACGCTTAGCCCTATCCTACACCTCACATGACGATGTGTCACTAGCCTATTAGGGCACCAAAACTTTAGGGTTCATCTATCAAATTGTTAAGAGTATGTAGAATTTACCAGCCTAAACATTTTGTATCCCGCAAATCCTATTGGTAACTTCATCTCTAGGTGTCGTACATCGAGACTCAAACGTTCACTAACACTAGCTAGCAAGAAAGATCCTAACTCTCATGGATATGCATTTAAATATGATAAAATTGTGAATTTAAAATCAATCACTTGAGATCCTTAAACTTCATGCATTATAAATCGTAAATCTTACTCACGGTAGGTCGCTTAATCGTCTCACGAGCCGGCTCGCACCGCATGAGCTCGCTTCTTTGATTTGTACTCGGCGGTGCGGAGTCGGTGTAACTAACGATATTGGACATTCCCTCTTGTAATACCTACGTTGATTACATTTGAAACATACCACCTCTCGTCTCGGTCCCGAACCCCGCCCTTGTCCGGTGCCTACCCTATGACTATGGTCATGCTCTCCTCGGTCCATGTCCCTTTGGTTATGGGGTCAATCGCCGGCGCCGCATTTGTGCATATCCACTACCCGTAGTCCGAGCTAGTCACGTGGGTACAATGGCATGGGCGATGTCTACCTCGCTGATCATCATGTCTAGGCCTCGCCTCGTCTATCTCTAATTTCGCTCTCTTTATTCCTCCTATCCCGCCCCCGATCATTTGGCCGTCTGCTACTAGTACGGGAGTGGCATCGCACAATAATATGTAAGTCTCGTGCACTAATGCCCTTTCATAAATCTCATGTATGGTCCTAGCTCCTATAAACACTACAAAGCTGGCTATCTCTGGGTCAAGTCCTTTGACAAAATAATAGATTTGTAGTCAATCCGTGCAAACCCACATCGATCGCAAATCGAAGTAAGTACCAAGTATCGCTCCATGTACCGTACACTTGACCAGGTATCTTGTCTCAAATTTATGAAATCCTCTCTCAACCTTAATAGTATCTCTGGTGGTATGTACCGATCGTAAAACACTCGGTGGAAGTCTACCCAAATGGTCGGCTCTCCATGAGTACCGCCGCGAGCGGTCCACCAAACTACGCAGCTTCTCTCCTCTCGAGCATATACCTTGAAATCCTGGCACAAATACCATCGTGGATCCTCAAAAGTCCATGAAGTCTCTCATACGCAAGAACCCACTTCCATGCTATCTCCGGATCTTCGCTTATATGGAAGTAGCCCAGCGTAAACCCGACGAATTCCTTAATCGCCTTCGCCTCGGTTGATAAGGTTAGCTAAATGGATGTCTTAAAAATAATCTCCGTGCCGAGGTAAGTGATGGTGTCGCTGCAGCGTAACTACCGGCGACTACTCGATAGGGATCTCAATGATAAGAGTCATCGGGCGATTTCAACCGGTATCTCACCCTCATCAATTTCCTAGACGATCGGGCGACAATCGTTCTGGTGGTGGTTGGTGCATGCAAGGCTAAAAGTGTTGTGATCGCCGTACACCGGGTGCGCATCATCTCTATCAAGACATTAAATTGCCTATCATGAGCAAATGAGTCTGTCTGGCGATGAAAGGATCTAGACTAATGGTGCGAGTCGAGTCACTCGTCCGACCACCATCGCAGAGTGGGCGTATTCGATCGTTCGTCCATGTCGTATCCGCAATGTTGAAAGTGTGTTCGAACCAATCTTGAATACGCGTATATATATTATTACAATCAAAATATATAACGTATAAGCCCTAGTACTACCCATCTCACGCTCGCTTCCCAACTAATGTTCTAAGTCAAGATCTTTAGGTTTCCACGTCTAAGTTTGTGTGTTAAATCTTATTCGAGTTCCTTAAACATTTCCTTAGGTTTCCTTAAACCTAGGCTTTGATACTAATAATGATGACCCTAAATTCCAATGCAGCTCGAACACCGCCACATCGCCTGACATGTTACTAAGAGCTACGTCACTTCGCACTTATCGATGATGGCCCGCGAGCTTATCTTTTATCCGAAACTTTAGTTAGCTTAAATCAATGATTTTCAAGTTATTAAGTCATTTAGTTAAAAAATTTACAAGTTAGATGTTTACTTCAACTTGATAAGTTAATATCGCTTGATTTATTTAAGTGGAAATCTTAAAACATGCATATAATAAAATTTGAAGATTTATGCATTAGCAAACAAATGACTACAAGGTGTGGAAACCCAATAAAATATTATGCATATCATTTAAGTGGCGAAAAAAATATACAAAAGAAGTTAATATGCATGTATCGGTACATAAGTCCTCCCTAGAACCCATAAAATAGTAAATAAATATATTTAACCACCTACTCAAAATCGGCAGGTTTGGTCGCTTTAGAGATAGTCGCCTAGTACCTCATTTCCCCGCTCGATCATGTGGATCTAGAATTTGCAACCATTGTCATTGCCACATAGCAAAAATAATGAGGAGATTTCAAGTAAGTAAAATCTAGAGTATTTCGACCAATATTTAAGAGATTCAATAAAGCGCTACAATTCATGCTATTAGTTTAAAGGACATGAAAATGGGTAAATCGCATCAAGATAAGTCGCAATCGAAGCAAAAGGACAATAGTGTAGGGTTACATCGCGCCGAATCGGGGTCGAAGTCGATAAACCAAGTGGGCCCTACTAGTGAGTGACTTACATTAACTCCAAACGGTCGAATGAGAGTTATCTCGACGGCCTCGTAGTCAAACTACCGTCTAATCACTCTCGGGAAGGGGTCGATAAAGGGAGTAAGCTCACCGCCAACCCTTCCGAACCGTACACGACATTTGCGAAAGTAACGTGGACCGTGATTGCCAACATATGCATAGTACTCAAGCAAACCCTAGGGTAGCGAGCCCCGAGTGCGAGGATATGCCATGCCTCGTTGGGGCATGTGCCCTAGGTCAATCCAAAAACATTTTCTATCTTATAATTTTAGTTAATAAAATAGAGGTTTTGATTTGTTGTTTTATTATAAGTGATTGCATGTTTCCCTTATAGTAAGATCCATTGGTATTTGTTGAAATATCCTAAATGTCCTTAGTCGATCATTATACGGGAACTATAATGAATTAAGACTATTGTAAATCTTGATTAATTGTTATGTGATGATCATGCGTATAGCAATACGAATCAAGATCATGAGAACGTGTTAGGGAACAAGGTACTGGACCAACCCGCTATGAGAACACTACATGGATTAAGTCACAGTGTTACATGATAGGTAGATCATTTAGTCATTCGAATTGAGATTACCATAGACTTCAATATTAGGAGCATGGTAATTTGACACAATCAAACGTTGTCTTTAACCTGACGATTATAAAGATTGTGATTGGTTACTATGTGAATAATATGTGATGGTGTGCAATCAAGATATAATTTGTCACTTTAGTATAGAGAGAGATATCAGTGGATCACGGAGATGATAAACCGATAATGTCCAAGTCCATGTGAATTGATATGATAAATGTAATTTGGATGTTTTTTCAGTTTACCTAAAGTTTGAGACTAGTACGATTGAACATTAAGGGTGACGTTCCATGCCTTATGTTTAATCAAAGGATATCGACGAGAAAATGATATGATATATGATATTTATTAGGTTGTATCAATTTTGATATTCATGCTACTTGGGTAGTCATAACGCCTTGCTAGAGACCGCTTAAGATTAGTGTACCAAAATAGTCTTGGTTCATTGCTAACGTCGCAAGAACCTATTGGGTCGCACACAAAGAATGACTTTGCGCAATTTCAATTGGTCCAAAGCAAGACATAAAAGCCATTACTATTTGCTATATGATAACTTATTAATAGGGTCGTATGTGGAATTTGCTTAAACCGCCTAAATACAATAGTTGTATTACGAATATAATTTTAAGTGAGGGATTATCTACACATATAAATAAAGGGTGAAACCCTAAAACGATATCGAAATTTCATTTTTGCTATTTTCGAGTTCTCTAGATTTTGGGAGATAAAGGAAAAAGTTTTCAATTTCTCTTGGGGCTAGCACTCCAAATTGTGGTCACCGTTCGTGTGTGGATTTCTCGATAGAGGACGCGCACTTGAATGTCTTGGAAACCGAACGATCGAGAGAGAAATCACGATTAAAATATGGTTTACTTTTGTAGATCTAGTTTAATGGAACTTATTTTCGATCCTTGTTGGGGTTTTTCAAAATTTGTTTTGAATTTTCCGCCGCGTCTAAAACCCAACAATGCCTAACCCCATCGACGAGCGACACAATACTCACAGGAAGGGAATACAACATGGATGAAAATAATAACACAATAGGAAGTGGAAATAAATAGTGCAATAACCGAATGCAAGCCAAAATTCTAATGATTTTACAAACTTCAAACAATCGCAAATAACCCTTTAAAGCTTCCCACTCACACCTCAAAGTGCGCACCTAACACCCGCTTGTAGTCTCCTAAGTACCTGGTGTCCAAATATATTATTTTAGATATTTTAGGTTCACATTAATTGAGTTTATAGTGTGTGACCAAAAATAAATATTTTTAGTCCAAATATTAGTGGCGACGTGCTTTACGAGTAATACACCCAAAGCGAAAACCCCCAAAACTTCCTCGAATTCAATTTCCTACTTTTACAATCTTTATATTTTCTTTTCCAATTTTTCTGAAAATCTCCATAAATTTTATCTATTTTCTTTATTTTTCTATAATTTATTGTATTTTATTTAAGAAAAAATAAATATTAAAATATAGGATTGGGCCCACCCGAACCGGGCCGGTCATTGGCCCGATTCACCCAACTGGGTCGGCCAGCCTAGGCTCGGTCCCTAGGTTCGCAATCACGCTTGAACAACGTGCTTATGTGCGACCCCCAGTGCCATCGTCACCATCAAGGACAGATTGCACATTCGTGCAATTCGTCCCTACTCTTTCTAGTTGTTTTTTTTTTTAAACAAACAACAACAATTAATCAACAACAACAACAACAACATCATCAACAACTATTTTTTTTATATAAACTCATACATTCATCATTTTTCAACAAATTTTTCTTCTTGAACACAAAACCCCCATCAAATGGAGATTAACAACCGATTTTGAAAATTAATGTTTTTATTCATGAATTTCAGCCCCCGAACAAAGAAAAAGGCTCAAATTTTAGAGATGGATTTCAAATATCTCAATGTTGCACTCCAAATTTATAACCATGAAAATTAAAGGAAGGGAAAACTAGAGTTAATGGTTTACCTAGTCTTGATAGCTTGAATTCTTCATGTTCTTCACCAAATCTCCATTGAATCACCACCAAGCCCCTTCAATTCTCTATGAATTTCAGCCACTTATGCCTTTCCGTGAGAAAAACTTCTCCATATTTTTTTCTTTTGCATGAACCAACATTTTTATAGTCTGTAGAGATTAGATTTACACCCCTCATCAAGCTTTGATTTAGATTACAAGATTTATCTATGGCTTAGATTGAATCCATTATGCGCTTTAAAAGCCCACTAATGTCTTAGGATGCCTTTGGAATGTGCATCTCAAGGTGCATCAAAGCCCATAAAAAATGCTCAACTTAGACATTGATTTTTCTTTCACTTAGCCTAAATTTATATAACTTTTGGCATATCAAAATAAATAGCTTAGTTTTTAGACATCACATTTATTTATTTCCATTGTCGACTAAGCTACCGACTTCTCTCGCTCCCCGGCACCTCGCGTCAATGCGCATCTCAAGGCACACTTCAAGCCCTTATTAAATCTTATTTTGTTTAATTTAGTAAACTTAGGCCTTATTTTGATAAATTATATAACCTTAGCTTAGGGAAAGTTAGTATTAGCTTATTAACCAAGCTTTTATTTCCACAAGTCTTAACCATCCCATACCCGCGCTACAAACAAGCTAATGTATCCCACGCTCTCAATGCACACACGCACAATGCGATAATGAAATCTAACTATTGCGACGCAATTTATAAATAAATAATTCATCAAAATAGCACACATCACCCAAAAATAACAACTTTACGTCGACTTTGAACATGAGGCGTCGATCGAGTTTAACACGTCGACTAGAGTTACCGATCGTTAATCCCTAATTAGAGTATAATTTCGATTTAATTAATTCGGCCGTCACACTATTACAAAAGAAACATGCATCTACTTATAATAGTTAAACAACATTAACAGAATTATCTTAGGGCATATACCCCAACATCTCCCACTTGCACTAGGTCCAACCCTTCACGTATCCAATACTACAACAACAACAACAACAACAACAACAACATAGCCTCAACCCCAAATTAACTGGTCACTCGGCTACATTGATCAACCCTTCACATATCCAATACTATGTAACCTTAATACGTTCCTAGTGGAAGAAATTCAGTTATGTATCTACTACATTGCTTAATATTAATGTTTTGTAAGTCTTCACGTTTTTCTCTCATAAGATAAAAAGCTCAAGGGATTGTTTAGATCTATAATGTGATTATAACCTAAATTTTTTCATTGGTTTTACAATAAAAGCCCATGTTGTTTTCAACACTTGGAATCACATCTTATTCAATCATGGACCTTATGATCTATACATTTTATTTGGCTGCATAAAATGCCAAAAAAAAACTCGGTTTACGTTGTAGAACTTGTTAGAGTGAGTTTAGAACGTTTCCAACTCATTGCTTCTTCCTTCAAGTTAACACATCAATATTTCGATCTTTAATTGTTTATATTAGCTTGAAAGTTTGCATTTTGTAATCATTTACAAGACTCATATCTTTCAAACCTCTACAAATCCAATAACATTTCTCAAGTGCTTCTAAACTACTTAAGAATGTTATCAATAAATATTCATTGACCTTCACTTGAATCTATAAGGTATATGTATGTTTTTCTCGAAAGCATATGACATATCAAGCTGAATACAAAGTATGACATATGTGATGATTCTCATAGCTAATGCGTATGGAATCATATTCACATTATCTCGCTTATCATTTTTCCTAAGACTTTGAATCTTGCAGAGAATTATGTTATAAGACATAAGTATGAATTCTTTTAAGAATATCACACACCGAAACCTTTTCAATTATTTGTCTATATATGCACTCTAATTTAGAGCAATTAGCCTCTTATATCTATCTTTATAGATCTATATCACAAGGATATATGCATAATTGTCTAAGATTTCCTTGAGAAACTTTCCTCAACAAAGGCTTGACATTCTGCAAGGTTAGGACATTGTTTCTAATGAATAATATATCATCAACATACAAGTTCAAAAAGATAATTGCCCTCCCACTATCCTTTATGTATACACGAGGTTTATCTTCGATTTGATGAATTTAATTCATTAATTATTTCATCAAAACAAAGATCCCAACTCGATAAGCTCACTATAATCCACAAATGGATTCTTTAAGCTTGTATACCTTTATAAGATTCTTAAAATAATCAAAACCCTTAAGTTGTGTCATACATATCTTTAAGGAGCATAGAACAATACTATTTTGACACCCATTTGTCATATCTTATAGTCAAACTATGAATTAATGACAATCATAATTCTAGAACTTAAGCTTAGCTACCAATGAAAAATCTTATCATAATCAACACCTTGATTTAGATTGAAATTTTTCGATAAGCCGTGCTTTTAAATATGTATTTTTTTCATGTCACTTTAAATCATTTACATCCAATGTTCATACCACCTTCAGTAAATATTTCAAGTTCCAAACTTGGATAACATACACGAATTAAAATTCGAGTTCATAACACTTAGTCTCTTCATCCAATCTAGACGAGACATGTCTCTTGATAAGTAGTGATTCATTCTGATCAAATATCAAAAATATATCACAACTATCAACAATAAGAAATCTCAGATTTCTCTAACCAATTTCTTATTATTCTAGATTTTCAAGAAATATATGTTACTTGTATATACTCAACTAGTTCAAAACTTTGTTGAGCATCCCAAAGTGGTTCGGCTCTCATTTGTGGCTCTTGAACATTTCAAGATTTATTTTATTCCCAATATTGTCTTTGAAATAAACTCTTTATTTAGAAAGACATCATTTTGAGCAACAAACAATTTGTTCTCAATTATATAAAATCGTATAATAATGTTCAACCACAATTAGACACAAATGACTTAGACATCAAACTTTATGTAACTTAGCATCTTACGCAAGTTTCACCGCCTCAAATCTCAAGAAAAGATAAACTAGGTCTTTTTATTCCATTTTGTATATGGAGTTTTATCAACCACTTTAAAGAAAATAAGGTTTAGTGTGAAGTGCAGTGTTTTCTAAAGTATAGGCTTAATAAGACATCATAGGAAGGTCTATATGACACATTATAAATCGAATTACATCATATTTAGTTTGGTTTCTCCTTTTAAAACATCATTTCTCATATGATGTTTCTAGTGGAGTTAATTGCAAGACAATCCCACAATTTCAAAAATGGTCTTTTAAACTCTTGGCTCAAATATTATCCACCTTAATCTCATCAAAGTATGTTAATAGTTTACCAACTGATTTTTTTATACTCATTTTGAAATGTTCGTAATAATTAAAAATTATGTCTTCCCGATAGGATTTGTAATTCATTAGAAAATGAACAATTTCATTCTATAAATAACAAAATTTGTCCTTTAGAGCTTTTATTTAGAACTATGCAAAAAGTCCGCTCACAACTAAGATTTATATGTCCGACACATAAACGTCTTTGGCTTTTTGTAATATTTTGTCTTACAGCTTTTCAAAATCATATGCAAACAAATTTCTCCATGTCATTCGTATTATATAGTTCAAAACTATTTTGATGAATTATTGATCAAATCTATTGCCAACTTTTCGCGCATGAAGATTCAAGCCTTTTGAGATAATTAATATAATCCTTTCATGTTCCAAACATAAAAGACATATTAATAGGTTCACAACCATTTTACAAGAATCTATGAATTTTGTGATCTTATACTATTCTCGAGTGACTTACCATTAGAACATTTCCTTCAAAGTCACCGTCATGTCATTAGCTTCCACGATCCCGAATCTTTCCTAAAGTTCGATTTTTATATTTGCTAACATGACATATAATTCTTGTACCAATAGATGAAAGTTTAAAAGGAATCATTAATATAAGACATACATCCTTATTTTATGGTTGATAACATTTATCAATTTTCCAATCAAAACAGGGAAATTAGTCTTATAAATTTTTTTATTTTTTATCCTTCTTAAGGATTGATCACGCTTTTATAGATTAGTGTCACTCGGAGTTTAATATCTACACATAGAATATTATGTAGAATAATTTATTAGTGAGTAATTAAACTCCCACTAAATCACTAACCCTCGTAAATGTTAATTTAGTGGTGTAAGATCTATATTTCACTTAATTTTGAGATAGCTAAGACATGACACTCAAAATCAAGTTATTTAGGTAGGTAACCTTTACCAATTGCATCACATGCAATTCTTAGGTTCTTTATGAGACCTAGACATCATATGTCATAACATGTTATGTCTCATCTATGCCTAAAGCCCAAAATCGTTTTGATAGCTTTATTAAGTCAAACCAATTTAAAACAACCAAGTAACCGTTACCCGGCTTGCCTCACCAAGATAACACAATACACCATGCGGAGCAGACCCATATTAATGTAATCGAGGCCTTGACAAGTGTTTTAAAATTGGGGTGACGTTGACTTAAAAATTTTAAACGAGAGATTTTTATTGAAGTTTATGATCCTTTTTGCATTTTATGATGATTAATTCTAGCGTTCTTTTTTAATAATGGAATATCATATATAACCAATGTGCATAGAACAAAAATCATAAAATAAAACAAAGAAACAATTTCATGTAGGAGTAAAGCATCGACCATAAAACAAATTTAAGAAATTAAACACTATTCATTAGTAGGAAAAATTTCTATGCGTCATGTTTAAATAAAACGGTGATCCAACTAATTAACTAATTAGCAAGCGGGTCTATGGGGCAAATGTTAGGACCTTTTATTATTTCATAATGAAATTAACCTTTTAAATTGATAACTCTCATAAATAGAGTTGATAAAAAATATACCCCATAAATATTAATTAAATATTTATTAAAACCATTTTAATAAAGTAACCCAACAAATATTGTTGATACTACCCCAATCTATCTATATTAATTAACAAAGGCCGCGACCATCTTGTATTCCACACAAACGTACATATGGTGGGTGCCAAGTGTCACCATATGACGTCATTTTTATGTGATCAAGGTTAATCTAATTAACCTATTATGTAACCATGCCATTTTAATCAAGGGTGGCGCTATGGGCACCACAAATATTACTCAGGGCACCCTATTTAAAAGGGCACCCAAGAAATTTGTCGTGGCACCCCCAATTTCGACCAAAATACCCCCGAATGAAACCGTTGAGCGCCCAGTTGGATTGAACAAAAAGCTTTGGAAACCCTAAGCATTCCCACATTTTTGTTTCTCCATCTCCAAATTTTCTTTGTCTTCTCGCCTCGTTCCCATTCGCGCGGTCCATCTAGCGAGTTGTGTGGGTGTTAACTGGGTAGTTTTTAAGCTCGACATTGTTAGGGTTCGTGGACGTGTTTGGATTCAAGTGATTGCGTGTAATCGAGGGGAGATCTGAGGTATGTATGTGTTGTAGTTCATTTTTACTTATATTAGATTCGTTATTATTATTGGTCGCCATCAAAATTTGAGAAATAAGTGTTTTTCTCGAATCCCGTGGTCGTCGACCACACATGACCGTTAGTTCATATGTAGTCTCGGCCACACGGTGCCGAGACTAAAACCTTTGTCACGGACATAAGGTAACCGAGACATATCGCTCCGTATCGTTTAGTATCCACCGAGACCACCCGAAGTGGTCTCGGTGAGCCTTTACCAAGACAATATTGTATTGAAATTTTGTTGTTATGATCTCGGAACCTACAATCTGAGACTTCCCTATATGTCTCGGTTATGTCATACCGACACCGTAATAATGCTCTCGGCTATGCTTCAGCGTGACTTAATTTTTTGTCTCTGACTCGCTTGACCGAGACATTGTGTTTTTTGATTTCTAATTAATTTTTTTTGAATATCGGTGAAATGTGCTTAACATTCATTTTCTAATCAAATATGGCCAAATGTGGGAATGCGTAGTATCGAGGCGGGATGTAGATGGTGAGCCAACAAGAGCATAAAGTCGGGCCGAGGTGGCGACGACATCTACTAGTCTTTCGCCCTCACCGACCATGGCCGTAGGAGGCCACAGATCGCTTCTTACCGAAAGAGAAGCAATAGGCTACTCGACTTTGAGTGTACGTGGATGCCCATCTTCGAGAGATGTGGTGGAGGTCGAGGCATCTAATGTCTCTGGGGGGAGCAGGAGTAGTAGCGTGGTAGAAACCTCTACATCCCAAAGGCAAGCTAGTGGTGGTGGCGACTGGAAAGCTGTGGAGCCCGAACATGACCGATGAGCTCCATTCCCAAGTGGTCCTATTGACATGTCTTTACCGAAGAGCTACAAGGATCATGTTGCGGAATCAATTTGAGATGGTGATGTATGTTCTTAGTGTTTACTTTAATTTGATTTTGAAACAATTCTCTTAATTCATAAATGATATTGTATTTACTAATGACTTGTTTTTTGTTGTAGTATCGTCCGATGCTTAAGTGCATAAACCATGGGGCCCAAATAGCCGAGTGGGATCTCCAGTCTTGCCACCCCGACACCCAGGCACTACAGAGATTCATTCAGAGTTATGGCTTGGCTCCACTCATAGATTGTTCCTATAGGAAGGGAAATAAGGAGGTCATCTCAGCATTCGTGGAGCGGTGGCATCCAGAGACTAATACATTTCACCTACCCTTTGGTGCAATGTCCATCACACTCAAAGATGTTAGCATGCTTTTGCACATCCCCATGGTTGGCAAGGTGGTAGCGGTCGAGAATTTCAGCCGATACACATAGGAGTATCGCATGGAGACGATCAAGATTGTTTCCACTTGCTTGAAGTTGGAATTGACGACGCCGAGGAAGAGGTTAACTACACGAGGGGTCCGACGGTGCGACTAGCTTGGATGAAGAGTTGTTTTTGCCCATCCAATTCCGTAGTAGTTCCACTTCTCGTACGTACCCAAGACTGAGTGCACCGCACAAACATACTTATTATATTTGCTCACGTGCAATCGTTTCGCTGATAAGAGTTGGTCAAGAGTCTTAATTTCATTATCGAAGGTTCTAGAGAACTTGGATGAGGTCGGGAGCTACGTTTGGGGTGTTGCCGCCCTAGCTTACCTGTATCGTCATCATGGGTCAGCCTGCAGAGCAAAGGTCTCACAGATTGTAGGATATCTAACTTTACTTAAGGTACATATTTTGTGGTCCTTTTGGCTTTGTTATGTTTTGATTTGGTCTTGTAATTTTGTTTTTACTACTTAATTAACTTAACTTAAATTTGGTCATTCGTATTTAGGGATGGATATACGAGCACTTCCCTCTCCACTCGCATCGTCTAATGTGAAATATTCCAAACCCATACACCCACGGGTCTCTAGGTGGATACAGAAGCATGAGACGGTAGCGAATGTGGACAAGCTCAATGCCATTCGCAGGACCCTTGATATGTTACTACGAATGAGGTGTGTGATTGATTTGGTTATTTTTGGTACTCTAATTTATGATGAGTATGTTTTAATTTATGACGAGTATGTTTTATTGATGTTGTTGACTTCATTGGTTTAGGTGAATTGGGATCCATACTCGATGTTAGGCCCGACGTGTCTTTCTACCCATTGCTTTCTATTCGGTACGCTTAAGTACATGGATGCGGTGGAGCCGTACCATTAGGAGAGGATCCTTCAAAGGTTGGTCTTGTTGAAGGGATACCACCGGCTCCATATCGCCCTCTCGAAGCGAACCGAGGCAAGATCGCATTGAAGTACTCGGTCAAGTACGGTTCATACTCGAGAATTGGGAAAGGTGGCGTTCCCATTCACTTCCAATTGAAGACCGAGGCGAGAAAGCGAGGTTCGACTTCATGGCCACACCCGCAGTATCTCGCCATGGTTCCTTCAAGTCTCGCATCCTATCGTTGAGAACCCGAGATTGGCGTTGGAGATGACGATATAGTAGCGGACCATGAGTTGTTGGAGGTAAAATGCTCGAATTTAAGATTAACTTGTGAATCTTGTGTTATGTATTATTTTTATTGACATTTTGGGTTTTCTATTGAACAACAGAATCAGCGTGCCTTAGACACCGCGTTGGCATGGCTACACAAGTCGGCGGGAATGGCCAAGATGGAGGTCGCGGAGAAAATGGTCAATGATATGGTGGACTATCTCGACGAGTAGGGTCTTGGCACTACTACAACCACCACCACGACCACGGCACCGACCGCGCCTACTAGGGATTCCCACGTGACATCACTACTACGTCAAGTTCCTCGTAGCCACCCAAGTCACAACATACATACATTAGAGACAAAGATAGGAAAAAGGCTAAATTTGGTTAAGTACTTCTTGGATTTGTTATTGAATGGAATGTTGTTTTGGCACAATTTGTTATGGATTTTAATGCATTTTTCTTTTGTTGGTCTATACACTTGTGGATTTCTTACCGTTTGGTACATGTTTGCTAAAATGTTGGTGTTGGAATGGTGGTGGTCCCACTTTATTTGTTTGATTTGTTGAGAATTGGAAGTTTATTGTGTCAATCATTTTACTAACGAGTCTCGCCAGAAGGTCCGTGATTCATCACAACGTCTCGGTCAGTGCATGGCCGAAAGAAATACATTTGTTTCAGTTGCAACCCACCAAAACGTGTATTCGTATAGTACGTACTCAGTTCTCAAATACGCACATCCAAGAATTATGCCAAATTACGGTATCTCCCATGGCCGAAACGTTGTACACTATTTCGGATATATGGTACCAACATGATCTAGGCACCATAACTCGATTTGATTAATGCACCATAGTTTATTCCGATTGTAAGGGGTCTCAAAGAACTCAAACTTTATTTTGCTACCAATATCGGTATAGGGTGAACGAGACTCGACTATTGCTTTCGGTTGGGTGTATCCGAGACTAATGCATGCTTCTGACCTGCTTGGCCGAGACAATATTTTCACATGATTATTGGGATCAACTTAAGTGTGGGGACTTCTCACTATGATATAAAAAGAGAACCTCAAGGAATATATTGTTGTGTTACATTTTTGGACTTGGTAAACAATTGTACAAATTAAGTTTTGGTTTTGGATTTGGTACACAATGCAATAGAATCAAAAAATTGGCAACTTGATATATTTCACATGAAATGATAAGTTGTTACAACTTCATGGGTCTCGACAAAAAAACAACATGAAGTTGTTACAACTAAGGGGAGATAACCAACAATAATATGCAACGTATATAACAAAGGTTTTTCCAACAAAAACAATGAAGTGTTAATGTGTTCAGTTCCGCTAAGTCTGTAATTGTGGGCGTGCCTAGTCGCGAAGATGAAACCGAAACTCGTGGTTGGATGTCAATACCAATACCCCATCCTTGAGCATCAACATCCGCGAATGTCCTCCACACAACAAATATAGGGGGCACGGATGCATTAGGCATCAATATGACCCGTCAATTAAAAGTCCAAAACAAATAGTGTTGTCAATAATGGATTACTAACCCATCACAATGCAAGTTGACAAACAATAAGAAATGAGTAACTTACCCTAACCCAATGAGTGTCGTTCACATTTGTAACACCAATGACTACATGATCCTTCGTTGGCGGAGGGGCACCACGTACGGGAAGAAATGACATGCAACTACCCTTTGACACATTCAATAACACAACATTAAATGCTATTGCAATTACAAGTCCCATATCCGAACATCTACTTGTCGAAACTCATTTCCATACCTTCACGAAATCCTAAGGCCCGTATCACCGTTATGTAAAAACCTCCAAGCAAATCCCTCCAAAAGTCATTGTGATTTTCCAATTCCCTAACTATACTTTCTCGACCTTCATCTAACCGTCTACATCCGACAATCCAAGACCTGAGGCAACACAACGAAATCCGCAATGAAAATTGTTATCCACATTGACAAGATGCGTTCAACGTGTTAAACCCAATCCGCTGAATGGTATGAATGAATCCAATCCCGATGTTCCCACGTATGCCCCGTGTTCGATAAAATTTATGTTTCACTTCCTTTCCCTTCCTTCGCGCATTGGCCGCCTCCTTGCTTGTCAATACAAACTCAAAGCCACTAGGATTTCTCGTCGTAGACATGCCATCTTCCTCGCTTTCTTCTTGTTTGAGTCATTATTTTCTTTCTTTCATTTTTTCCCCTTTTTTCCGTAACCACCAAGTGACGGTTTCCCCCATGTCCTAACCTTTGCCTTTGGTGCTACGCATGTTTGTCGATGAAGGACAACTAATTTCTCTTAGTTGTTGAATAACCCTAAGACGGGCATCCTCATAAGTGCATGATTCAAACTTAGCCACAATTCTCTCGAATCTCTTCATTGAAGTTATAGCCATCCGATCTATAGATTTCTCGAGTATCATACTCAACGTTTTCCAAAACACATGAATGTCCTCAAATGGTGTAGGTGATCCGGTCAAAATATGCCCGTTAAGCTCATATGCGCAAGGAAGACCACGATTGGTATGTATCGCACAACCACATAAGATCGGGTATTTCCCTACATCCTCGCACGTGCAACCTCATCATGAATCAACTTCAACGCTTTCGAGAGACATAACCCCACAAACGGAGATACAAGCCATCCATATATCCATGCTGGACAACATTCAAACTAACCTCAAATGAGGCTTTGATCTTGTTATGTTGTATGTCAAGCATTCCATGTATGACACTCCAAAGAGACTCAAAGTTCGCAGTACAAGTGCCAACATATTGTTTGAGAGTGGAATGCGCAGATTCAACTCTCTAAGTCGTGGTTTCTCCAAGATGAAACACTGAATCGGTCCATGCACATATAAATTTGTCCTTGTAATTCCACAACCAAGTATTCTCCAAATAAATGATCAATCCTTTAAAATTTTGGTACTCATCACGCATGGTACTCCACCTAAGCTCGAATGATGCTTCGTCTTAGCATATATCAAAGCAAATTACCTATCACTAAAGAGTTTGAAGCTTTCGTTTTCTCCAAACATCTTTTTAGTGTTGCTCAACACCATCTTCTCGATGTGGCACGTGGAAAGAAGGTGAGAAGATTGGGGAAAAACATCTTCAATTACATTGATAAGGCCCAATTCTATATCGGTGACAAAAACCTTAGGTATAGACCACCCGTCCAATAAACCTCTCAAGATTTTCAATGCCCAAGTATAGTTGGCCTTAGTCTTCGATGATATGAAACAAAAACCAATCGAGAATATAATATCTATGGAACTAAACCCAACAATCTCCAACAACGACATTTGGTACATATTCGTTTTATATATGCAATCCATGAGAATAACGAATCTGGAAACACCTCAACAAGTTGATGGAGTCCGGATGTGCCTAAAATAATTTTGTCATAACATTCATTTCGTGTCCCTCCTATGCCACGATAAATACATATGGTTATCCAATAAGTGTAAGCGTTGTTGCATTTGACTTCTCACACCGGCATCTTTAATCCAATTCCTTTGTCGTGCATTGTATATTTTCTCGCAATGTTGAGGCATTTTTCGCATCCCTTTGCCTTAAAGTATTCAAGATCTAACGAGGCTTAACATTGCCTTTACTCATCTCGATCTAAAATAATAGCCTCATCCTCATTCAATCTTCCTGCGAATGAGTGACCTTCCAAGTATTTCGCAGTTGTCATGGTTGTGCTTGCCACTTACAACCCTCACATACCAATTTGAGTCGTGGAATTCCTTGATCTCGATAAGAAAAGTGGCACCGACATTTTTTTGTACTTGGTGTCTTGGGCCTTGTGTTGTTCTCCTCTTCCTCTTTGTTTGTCACATTTTGTGATATTTTACCAGTAATTTTGCTTTAGCAACCCTAACTCTTTGGGAATCACCCCTATATGTCCCGAATTTCTCACATGCAATTGCTACTCTTCCCCTACGACCATTCCCTCCTAAGATCATATTTCTTCATAACCAATACAAACTTTCTAGTACGACCTGTAACTTGAACCCAAGCGACAACCTCACTATAGTTTCAAAAGGTACTTTCCATGTAAAAAGATCAAAGAAGTCTTCAAAGCCACTTGCAAATGTCACACTTCTTGATAGCTCTCCGGCGATGGTACACTTATCGAAAGTAATTCTGTAAAAGACATGGTGAAATTCGTAAGAATTCAAAATCACAACGAAAAATAATTGATATTCATAAGTTTTGGTAATGCAGTCCGACACATAATGCAATGTCGCGAAATGGGGTGAACGAGACTCAACCAAAAGTCTCGTACCAATGTCAACCGAAACTTATCACTATGTATCGGTTTATACTACTCGAGACTACATCTTCAGCTCGGTTGCCACTCACCGAGACTTATTGAAAAGTCTTGGTACTATGAAGCCGAAACAATCGTGCGCTCTATTTATCCATGATTTGAAACCTTAACACCTTTGAATGTACAAAACTCACCTCCAAATGTCTCGCATCATCTCCAAGCAGTTGTGTCTTGGGCATCCATTGTGCACTAAACACACACGAATCGCGCCGAAACCTACATATCAAAAGGCACAAATGCATCAATCAAAAGCCATTTCCATCCCACCAATACACACTATGTACCCATGCCTAAAACCATTGAGAAACAACAACAAATAAATACATACAAACCTTGTACGCACTCTTTGACCAAAGAACGTCGCGTCCGATTGTCGTCGAAGATAACGAATCGATTGGAGTTGTTATTCTACAATGAAAAATATGGTGGGGTGCCCAAACAAACTGTTTTCCTTCTTCAATTGTGTAGGAGGGCATATTAGTTATTTTCATATGATGTTGGAATTAAATGGGGTGCCCTAAGTAATGACTCGGGTGCACATAATGCAACCCTTAATCAAATAATAATTCAATGTAATTAGTTAGCACACGTAGTAGATAACTTCAAGAGGTATTAACAACAAAATTTGAAAGCTTTGATGAATAAATATTCCATCTATTTTGTATTTATCCTCAACAATTGAGATATTTATTTACGGACATGCTATGTGTACCCCACAATTTACTATTTGCAAACCACTAAAATTTTTTAACTCCATTTGCAAAAATACCTTAAATGAAATGACTTCCTTACCCCTCACCCCCTCACAATCACTCTCATGCCATTTTCCCGCCATCGTTGTGCACCCCACACTTTGATCGAACGTCGACTCCGACGATCCCCTTCGACAATCAACGAGGATGACCTATAAGCAAACTCTATTTTTCAAAGCCGACTACCATTGTAAGAGTCATTGTCGTCATAGTTATTGTTGGTATATTGTGTATTTGATCATTTTCGGTATGGACTTGAAAGGGTTTGAACAAATTTTTCTCGTATTAATAGGGATATTTGTTTGTTTGCGATGTTTGTGGCGCTTTTCCATTAGTAATGGAAGATGGACGTGAAGGAGAAGGGGATGTCAAACATGGAGAGATAATTGTTGATTTTTCAAAGGTTTTTTTATTTATTTTTGAAACCATAGTTTTCTCCTATGGTTCACCACGCAGTATGAAAGCAGATGTCATCTGTCGGCGAGTACATGCCGAATGAGAATGGAAGAGTTGGCAAAGGTTGGTTCGGTAAGTAGCTACCGAATAAAAAGTAATAGCTCGAGTCTACACCGACCAAACTATAATGTTTCGTTCGGTCACTTACAACCGAATAAGTAGATTTTGTCCCGTCTCGATGAGACCGATTGAAGTAAATTATGGAGTTTTTAGATTTTTTTGTCTTTTTTGTTTAAGCATATAATTGTATACTATGATTTACCATGTTATAGGGAAATTTGGATTATACTTGCATATTTTGACTACATCGACTTCATATGAGACTTGAAATTTGGAAATAGGGTTGAGTCGGTTAAATGAGTTCAAAGTTAAGGATACAAGAAATGATTCGTTATTATCATAAAAGGGTCTCGATGCAGAGGTGATGGTTGTCTTCGTGGAAGGGTGAAGATGGGGTGCGAGAGGTCGGGTAGTTATAGGGTGATGTCTAAAGAGTTGGAAAATTGAAAGCTAGTAAACATGCGAACATTGTGAAGGAAAGAATTGTGTTTGATGAACATGGGGGGTTTTGAAGGGGATAACAAGGCCCAAATGTAGGACTAAAAAATGTGGTTGTTCTTTTGCACTAAATATCAAGGAACACGAAGATCGGTTATGGCATGTGATAGTGGTGTGTGGGCGGCATAACCACGATATAGGCTCTCATATGGAGGGTCACTCATACGGAGGTCGATTACAACCGAAGAGCATGAGGTGGTGGTACAAATGATGGATGAAAATGTCAAGTCTCGAGAGATTTTGGACACGATAAAGAAGAGGGCACGGAACATAGAAGTACCAAATTCATCAACCATGCGTACGATATGCAATACAAGGCAAAGAATTAGGTTTGATGAGGCTGGAGGGAGATCACAAATGCAACAACTCATGCATTTTCTTGACACAAATGATTATCTCTCGTGGCATAGAAAACTAGAAGGAACATATGTGTTGACCAACTTGTTTTGGGCTCATCCCGACTCCATCGAATTACTAAGATGTTTCCCATGGGTTTTGCTATTCGATTGCACGTACAAGATCAACAAATATTGGATGCCTTTAATAGAGATCATTGGTGTGACGTCGATCGGGTTATCATTTGTTTGTTGGTTTTGCATTTTTGTCATCAAATAAGAAAGACAACTACATTTGGGTGTTAGAGAACGTTAATCACCTTATGGATTGATGGTCCAAACCACATGCGATACTTACGATAGGGAGTTGGGATTGATGATGGCAATTGAGATGATCTTTCCGATGTCGAATCACCTTCTATGTACTTGGCACATTAATAAGGTCAAGGGAAGGGGAAAAAATTTTAAACGAAACGAAGACTTCAACCTTTTTTTGACTCGATGGAATGCTTTGATGAACGTCATTTTCGAAGATGTGTTTAACATGAGGATGTCGAATTTGGTGTCGATTATGCTTGTCTACAACAATTGCTTGATTACTTGATGGACACATTAATTAGGGAATAAAAAAAGTTTGTTAAAGCATGGACAAGAGCGTACATTGCACCTTGGATATTTTACGACTCGGGAGAGTTGAAAGTGCACATAATGCCCTTAAAAATGTTTTGGAAGTTCTCTAGGAACTTCGAGGACTTGTGGCGAGTTACTAATAGTTTGGTTTAATGGCAACATAATGTTATCAAGGCGTCTTTTGATACGAGTCTGAATGTCGTGCAACACGGGTTTGGTTATACATTGTATCATATGTTGCGAGGTTTTGTTTTGCAATATGCTTTAGAAAAAATTTGCAATGAGGTCGATTGCACAAAAAATATTGGGATCGATCCAATAAGATGTGGTTGTGTTTTGCGCATGACCTACGGGCTTCTATTTACCCATAAAATTGCAACTCATCAATTGGATGGTTTGTCAATACCACTTAAAAATGTTCACCTACATTGGCAAAAGTTGAGCATGAATCCCGAGCAAGCCGTGAATCGAACGTAATACAATTTTAAAGAGGAAATTCAAAGGGTCATCGAAAGGTTTGCAAGTGTGGATAATAAGGATTTGCACATGAGGATTGTTCAACAACTCCGTGAGATTAGTTGTCCCTCATCCTCGTCGTTGATGGTGCCAAAGGAGAAAATTAAGACAAGGGGAAAGAAGGTATCAAAACAAGGAAAAATGCATCACAACAAAGCTAAGAAGATAAAGGCGACTAAGGCCGACGAGAATGAGGCATCCACTAAGAGAAACCATCCCACTACGAGTACTTCCTCCATCCCGAATTGATATCGATCAAGCCTACACAGCAAGTGCCTCGCAAATGTCCATAGAACTCGTACTGTATGCGTAGATGTTAATAAAGAGACTTGTCACGGTGTCGCCCTTGAAGAATGTATTGATTATACTAAGAGGGTTGATGATGTTCGGGGATATAGTAATTGTGGTTACCATGTTGTCGCAGCGGATTTGGGACGTAATGAAGATGGTGCATGGATACAAGTCTGTAATGATCTCAGTACTAGGAGCTTCCCGACCACAACGATCTTTGGTGCTCAATCTTTGGGAGCGATTAATTTGATAAAATTATCCCGTCGTGCAATGGTATGACGAGACCAGGGATGCTCCTTTAGACAAGTGGATATGTATGCCCGAAATGGGTCTCATGATTGCTACATGTTACAATGTCATTGTAGTGTCTCTATCACCATCAGGTAGTATGGCATTTCTTCCACTTAGGGACAATATGACTGACCGGGTTGTAATTCGGATCACACATGTTAATGAAAATCATTTTATGAGGGTAAAGTGATTAAATTTATTCCCTTTTATTGTAGTATCCGCTTTATTTGTTGTTCATTATTTTTTGTATATTTGTACATGTATTGTTCAAGTCTCGATGCCCGTTTTTCTTAATTGTATCCAAGGTGGGATAAAATATAGTACCAGTGGTATTACCATGGGCTAAGAATTTGAATTGCGAAAACCAACCTTCACGTATGCATTCTCAAGACGGCCTTTCCTATTACCGTCAACTTGGGTACACCTTGACATTAATTATGTCCATATGGCGTTGTTTTTTTGTATATCCTTTATATCACAGACTTTATAATCATGTATAGAAGATACTTTATAATCATGTATATAAGATGTCATCCGTCGTATCGTACACGCTCATTTTTTATATATCCGATGCATAACGTATAGTTGGAAAAGTCACTTGTTTTTTGTATATCCTTATTCACACGCCCAAATTTTTTTGTACAAACTTAGTGTACAAAATTAAAGTAATGAAATACATGCCTTGTTATTGTGTTCAATTTTCAATTCCATATAAATTTGTTTTGTTTAGTTGTCAACACAGACTAAACACCCAATTAGTCTGGTCGTCACCGACCAGAACAAACCGTTTACTTTAACCAACAATGATCATTGGCCTATCTTACCGACCGAGTAATGTTCATTTACTCGGTACCCTTAAACTGAAAAAACACAAATAGTTCGGTCACATGTGACCGAACATCAAGTTGAAAGACATTAACATTTTATTCAAGTAGTTGTTCACCAAGCAAAAACATATATATATATATACGGCCATTGGATGTCGAACAAGTCGATTATGGCTCGATTGAATCCGATCGAGCAAAGGTGCGGTGATTGTTATTTTAATCCAAAGTAAGCACATTTAAATTCAAAAAGATTATAAACACAATGTACTAAACAAACCCAAGTTAAATATACAACAACAAATTAAGTCTTTAACAAAATCATGTACAAGACAAGTTAAATAATCATGTACTATACAAGTCAAATAATAAGTTCAACTACAAGTCATTTCTTCCTATTCTTGCCCATTTTTTTCGAGGTGAGGGTGCTGATGGCTTTGCCTTGCGCTTCGAAGATAAATCACCTTTAGCTGGTTTACTTGCAGGTTGGGAAGGTGTAGGTGAACCAAACATCGTGAGGAGCTTCGCACATCGTCCGCCATTTTGACCGCGGATGCCTTCTTCGATTCACGAGGCGACAACGCCTTCCAAGTCTTTATGACATCGACAAACCTATCGAACACGCTAGACAAACATGGGGAGAAAGATTCATATCAATAATATTTAACATTCCAAATTATAAGCTCGTACAAATATAAGTCTTGAAAACCAATAAACAACTCACGTCATAAATGTCAACATTTTCTTCGTTCCCGATTGTGGTCCTCTCTGGATTTTCAATGAATGGTTGGGATATGTCATTAAACCAGACCATGTAATCATTAATCGTATCCCATGGAACCGTAGCGCGTGGTCCCCTTGATTTTTCCGCTAGTAAGTGATCTTGCCAAGACTCCCAATTCTCAGTTGGAAACTATATTTGACGACGTAACTTTATGCAACTTTCCCTATTTGGGCTCGAGATAGTAGTGTATGATTTTTAAGGATACCTTGCACGTGACCCATTTGTCGAAAGAATCTATCCGGTTGTATGACTCAACAATCTGAAATATTTGATTTTTACCTTGTAGAAAGTTGACTCAAAGAATATCCTCATTTGACCCGATAGTCGAATACGGGTCCCACGTAACCTACGAATCACATGCAGTGACAATTTCAAAAACAGTTAAAAAAATACTTGATCGATTGGTATAGGCCGAACTATACAATTTTACTCGGTCGAGATGACTGATCGTTGATGCCCGTTCGGTCATCATCAACCGAACAATTGATTCATGTAATATTTACAAGGATTTTTTGATTGAAAACATATTCAACATATCCTTAACAATTTCGTCAACATTCAATCAAAAATTCAACCAAAGTAATGACACATCTAAACCACTCGAAGAAAGCAATAATTAGGGAGACAACACAAACCATATTCGATCAGGGATTTATCAAGGGCTCGGCGTATCCTTTGGACATGTTCTCGCATTAAGGGTCTACTCCACCTTCACGTCCCATTTAGAGACACGCGGAAGGGTGTCAACATACCTATGGTTTCTGCGTGCTTCATAAAGATGAATATCAAAATGCTTGTACACCCAACCCCAGCAAAGCAATTACAAAAACGAAGTCATTTAGAGTGAAAGAGAAAAACTAAATTTTAACGAATTTATACCAAACACACCTCTAGCAACGTCATATATCCCATGATCCGGCATACTTTGACCCGAGTCGCCGATCCAAGTTAGCGATACAAGTAAGCCAAAGCTACAACCCCCATGCATATGTATGAATCTCATCTAAGTTCTCCGCTAGCTTCAAAAGGTTAATGGGGACTAGCGTGGATGTCTTGTCAACAAAAAAAGTGCATCCTAATAAGTACCAAAGGTACGCTTTGGCGCATCTGTGAACCTTGGTCATTACAATCTTCTTCTCCTTTCCTTTCATATACAATGTTGGTTTACGTCCCCATTTCCCCTTCAAATTGACTTTATTAACTTTGAAATCCTTGTTTACCTGTTCGTCCACTTCCTTCTCCGTCACATCAAAAGTCGTACTCACCAACTCGACCACTTCATTCCCGGAGATGGTGTCACACTCATAACTTTACTCGTCACGAGAATCTTCAACAATATGCTCACATCCTCTAGTGTGATCGACATTTCACCAAAAGGAAGGTGAAATGTATTGGTCTCTGGCTGCCACCTTTCTATAAAAGTCGATATTAGCGTCTTGTGTGCTCGTAGGAGCAAGTGGAAAGTGCACTCAACCCAAACGTTTCAATAATACTCTTTAGTCGATCGGTGTTTGGGTGACACTTCTTTAAATCCTACCGTGACAATTGAAGGCCATGATTCATATATCTAAGTACGGCCGCTCCCGAAATAGCACAAAAATACAGATTACAATTTCGAAACAAATAACTAAGACCGAACTTTTTCAAAATGAAAATAACAAATATTCATGTTTTAATTAAGCGAAATTATTGTTAAGTGTAAAATATCGTAAATATACCTTGTTAGTCTAAATGTTGGAGGCGACTTGATTGTTGAAACTCGTCAATAACTCTTGATTTATCGGCCCACCTGGAAATGTTTGGAACTGGTCGTCGACCGCCACTTTTTCAAATGGTCCCGACTTAGCCTTCCCACGGGCCTTAGCGCTTTGGGCCTCACTTCCACCACTTCTTCTTCTTCGATTCTTCTTCATCTTCACTTTGACCTTCTTCATCATTTCCCCTACTTTCACTTCCTTCATCTTCTTCTTCATTATCATCTTCACTTCCACTTCCACTTCCACTTGTTGACACATGTTCTCCACCACTTGTTCCTTCACTTCCACATCCTTCCTCATCTCTTTCTCTACCTTCTTCTCCATCTTCGTAGTCTCCTCTTTCTCTTGTTCACTCTTCTTGAGCGTCTCGGTCATTTTTTTACGTGTCATCCTAGTACAATAGCACATATATTACCCAAGCATTAACACTCAACCATTATATGACTAATTTCTCAAAATAATACTCTATTTGGTGGACATTGACCGACTTAAAATCTATTGTTCGATTTTGCATGACCGAATTATAATACTTAGCTCGGTCTTAATTCACCAACCAACTCGTGCTTACTTGGTAATGGTAGACCGAGTAAGTAAATTTTGGAATGTCATTTGTGACCGACCTCTAAGGTGATCAAACAATGACAAACAGATACAACCCAACATTCAATTGCTCCATAAAATCAAAAGAACAAACAACCATTTCCTATCAACATTCAAGTATTTGACAAACTATGTCAAACAAATGTTTGGTTTGGTCAACTACAATCGAACAACCAATTTACAAAATTTATTATGTTGTTCGGTTACCATGGACCTAATAAAAGAGCAAAATTTGGTCACCCACAACCGAGCAAGATATTTCCAATACTTCATTTGCAGCTTCGGTCGGGTAAAATCAAATAAACATGCCTTAATCGGTCGCGTTAACCGAATAATGCATTTTTATTCTATCCCGTGTTACCGAGCCGTGAGGATTATTAATCAAGCACAAATCGTCCATCAAGTTCGATAAAAAACAATTACTAACACAAACACGACAGGCAAAATCGACGAGAAAAATCATATTCCATAAAAAACGCACAAATCGACCACCATATTCGACCTAGTTTCGAAAATCAAAATTATAACCCCATTCAAATAAGACCATACACCACAACAAACACATAAGAATACAAATGAAAACCAAACTAAATCTTACCTTATAAACTCGACTTAAGCGAAGATGAGGTCGGGCGTGACGCATTTCGACAACACAAACACCTCCCACCACCGCTTGAAAGGAAAACCTAGGGGAGAAGGGAGAGCGAAGATTGACCGAGTGGATGCGAAGATGATGACCAAGAACGACCGACCTAGGCGTTCTCTCCTTCTTCTTCGTAGTGACGCCCAAGCTTGATTTTCAAAATTATGGGATGCACAAGAGCAGGGGTATTTTGGGAACTAAAACTATCTTATGCGGTGCCCTCATCCACACGTGGTGTGCACAAATCCTTTGGTTTGCACATAGTAAATTGTGGGGTGCACATAGCCTGGGCCATATGTTTATCACCTTATTTCATTAATCACATCAAGTTTAGTTTTAATTTGATTCTAAAATTAGATTTATTTCCCAAAAGATCACCATTGACACACCACGTGGCGTGATTGGTAGATAGGTAGAAATCTTATTTCAATAAGAAGTTCGGATCTCATGGAACTCTAACCATGTAGTTGTAAAAACCAAAAAAATTATGTACGCTTTTTATTTTGGTTTTCACAAGGGACTGACAACAAGGTCAACTTACCCATGTTTACCAAATTATTCTACTATAGTATTATGTTGTAACGACTTCGACCTTAAGCACCTATTAGTGTTAATTCAAATTTTAATTAATTCGAGTTAGGCTTGTGGTTAAGCCCGATTTGTCTCGATTAGTGCGTGTGTGAATTTGCGTGCGGTTTGGTGTTCGTTTGGTGTGTATTGGTATTTATTGAAATTAATTGAGTTTATTGGCGTATAATTGAATAATTGAAAAATTAAAGGGACGCCAAATATACCGTGTGTGGGTCGAGTGTAACACACACGAGTCGTGAGGTAGCGTGCGCGCCCGAGTGTACTCGTTGACGCGCACAGAGAAATTATAAACGCATGAATGTATATGCGTATATATATTTATATATAGTTGTATATATAAGTATATATATATTGAGAATATATAAATAATAAATATTGGTGAGCACCTAGTGATACGCGGGGTCGAGGGACACGTGTAGGACATACAATAGTGTGCACGCTCGATCGTCGTTGGCGCGCACGACAAATTTATGGGCACGAAAATGGATAGGTGAATATTTATAGGTTATATATAAATAAAAATATATAAATAATTCCTAGTTAAATTAATTTAAATGTACCTTATATTCGCCTCGAGATACGCATAGCGCGAGTTTCGAGGATGAGAATATATGGGACGTTAGTTAGCTTGGAGAAATTTATTGTCACGCCTCGAGATGCGTGCAACCACATCACAATGAAATTAATGTGGTGTTAATTATATTATTTGATTATCCTCGATATTCGTGCGACACGAATCTAGAGAAAATTTTACATTATTCGACCCGATGGGCGTTAATAGGAATGGGTTAGCCGCCACAAGTTCGGCCTCGAAATACGCATAACATATCTCGAGAAAATAGAAATAAAGCAAGAAAATTAGATCTGCCTCAAGACTCATGCGAGACAAATCTAGAGGAAATCCTATATTTATCTTCTTCTTCAACCGTCTCTCGTGTGTAACAAAAAATGAAGAGATTGAGAGGTCAAGGGAGAGAGGAGAGAGACGGGAAGAGATAAAGAGAGAGAGAAGGAGAGATCAAGAGAGAGGAGAAGCAAGGTGAGATTCGATCGTTGGTGTCGTTGTTTGTTTGTTGTGTTGTTGTTGTGGCGTTGTTATTGTTGTTGTTGTTGTTGGATTGTTAATGGTGGATAAAGGAGGTTCGGTCCGAGGAAGGAGACGACCCAGGGCGTCTCCTTTCCACGAGGATGCTCGGGGTTGGATCGATCCAACACCGTAAAAAAAGAAATAAAAAGAAATGAAAGTTTCGTTGGAGAATAAAGGGGTTGGGTGACCGAGCGAACCCGGTTCGGCCTGTTCACCCAAACCCAAAAAAAAAAAAAAAAAAAAAAAAAAAAAAGTGAAAAGAAAAGGAAAAAATGCTGGAAAAAAATGAAGGCCGCTAAGGGCACCCCACCTTTTCATGAAGGCACCCAAATTATTTGTAAAAATTCTAGCAAAACTGGAAAAGACCATTTTGCCCCTGTATATATAATGATTCAAACCCCACAAATCATTTTGACAAAGAAAAAGGGCACCCCACCACCAAGCTTGAACCACAAAGCCACATTGCGTTTGGCGAGCGTTTATCGATTCTTGCGGATTGACATCATCCGACAGCGATGTAACAATGTTTGACAACCATATGATGGTTTCTTAGAACTCGTTTAGTTGGGTAAAAATGTGAATATGATGATTTGTTTGTCAACGTAGGTTTGGTAATTTCCTCAAATCCGAACTTGTTTCCACTATATAATGGAGGATTGTACTTTACTACGGTGCAAGAGGAGGTTGAACTTGAGGTAATTTTACGAATTTATTATGTTTTTTATGAGGTTATCCGAAGTTTCGTCGATGTGCGCGATTGTTTCGGCCTCGCAGACCGAGACATATTGAAATGTCTCGGTCATAGAGGACCGAGCCTACTCTAACCCTCTCGCCGGTGTACAACCGAGAGTAGGAGAAAATTCTCGGTTGTACACCACCGACGCCACATTACCTATCACTAATTGTAGCTCTCGTTATGTCTCGGCCGAGATAATCGAAGTATTCTCGCCATGCGTAACCGAGACACCGTGAACTCTTCCGCCTTCGTGGCCGAGACTCGCGAGTTCCCAAAAAATTTAGCTTCGTCTCGCCATGCTTGGCGAGACAAGCAACACGCCTCTCGGCCTGTGTGGCCGAGAACCGCGATTTCCCAATTTTTTTACCATTCTACAAACCGCCACACACACATTACAACTACTATACCAAATGTAACTTAATTATACTATAAACGTAACTTCAAACGATCGATTTCGCGCAAAATCTGTGTGTTCGACGATCTTCAACCGAGCCCTAATTTGGAGACGAAATCGGCTCACACCCCGACCCTACGAACTGCAAAAAAGCCGTAAACCGAAGGAGAAACACAAGGTGAGACACGATTTCGGAGATTCCTCTCACTTTGGTCTGTTCAAACCAAATGATTTCTTGGAGTCAAGATCGGTGAAGGTGGTGGAGGGGGTGGTGGGGTGCGGCGGGTTTTTTTCGTGTTTGTGCGGGAGGGGTATTTTTGGGATTTCGTGTGTAATTTTTGGGTGCCCTTGGTAATTTGTTTTGTGCCCTCAATACGGGGTGCCTTCATGAAATGGTGGGGTGCCCTTAGCGGCCCTCAAAAAAATTGAGAAAGATTTCGAAAAACTCCGAAAAATTATATTTTAATAAAATAAATAGAAATTGATGAATTTCAATGAAAAATTATTCGGGATTTTGGACGAGACTTTATACTTGGTGTTTTACCTCGAAAAGCGCAAAATGGTCACATTGGCCTAAACTTTGATAAATTAATTTCGAATTTGATCGGGATCGATTTAAGGTAAATAAATAATGAATATTGGACCCACATTAATGATAATTGGTTTAATTTAGGTTCTTAGTCAACGGGGAAAGATTTACGGATCTCGAGAGTCGTGTAAATTAGTAAAAAGTTAGAAAAGCTCGGTGACAATAAGTGAGACTCATATTTTTATCAATTATGCAACGTAATTAGTATAATTAGTTCATGTAGCATTACGGATCGGGAATGTGCCAACGCATCGTGACTTGAACTTGAATTGATTTTTATGGGAAAATTATACGAAAATAGGTACGTGCGAATCGGACTGGAGTGACTGGAGTGACGATGGAGGTGATTGGTTAGCTACCGACACCTTCCCTTCAAAGAACCTTAAGGTACCCAGCTTGTTGCTTTTCTATTTGAGTTGGTAGCTACACTACACTTGAATACAACATAGAAATCACACGTCGGCCTATATGTGAGGTTATGTAGACTCGTAATTCAGGGTAACGGGAGTTTACAAATTTCGCTTTTGAAAATGAAAATACAAGTCACGAGTACGCTTGCAATTGACCTGTAAACTTGCATTTCGTTATTTATTGTTAGATCATTTTAATGTCTCGAATATATATGTTTGGATTCATATTGCTATTCATTTATTCTTTGATATTAGTTGATAATTGATACGTCTATGAGCATCACTTACTAAGCAAGTTGGAGCTCTCATTCCCCAATTAATATTTTAGGTTGTCGACGTGCACTTCGACTTAGGAACAGAGAGGACTAGAAGTTTAGAGTCTTCTCTAAGGTGAAGTGAGTTTCCCATTGTTTATATATTGTATTGAATTACTATTTTGTAATGAACAAGGTTGGGATATGGTTTTATGATCTATATTTATGCCGGTTTTTGTATATTGTATTCTTTATCGAGAAAAGTTTTAATTTCGCTACGTTTTTGTCTATTTATTTGATATACGATATGCTATTCGTGAGGTTATCGTATGAACGACGGTACATCTTGTTACTCTAATTGAGTTCGAATGGTGTACGGGGGCTTAATTAGAGTTTCAAAGCCAGTATCGCCATAATTGTGATAGGGGTTGCTACATATGTGATCCAAAACAAACATGGATTAAAATAATAATATTTATTATTATAATCTCATCACATGCAAGCATCCTTATCCAACTATCATAGTGCCAATGAATCACAACATGAGCATTGTGTTATTACTATTCTTAATTTATATTTCAACAAAAAAATTTGAACATAGATTTATGAGACGTAGTCGGTATATATGCACGCCACTATTGTGCAAGATGCTACTATGGTCATGGAATCAAAAAATGCATAGAAGAATTCTACTCTATTACACTACGCAATATCAACTCGACTCAAAAATTTAATGGAGTTAAACCTTGCTCGATACCACCGTAGGGTTTCTGAGATTAAACGCATGGAAGTTTTTGAGGCCTTTTTAAATATCCCCGAACCAAGATCCTATCGATTCCATTAAATTGATGTACCAATAGAGAAAAAATCATACATTAACAAGAACAACTCCATATCTGCCTTGTTTGGTGTCGATCGATTCTTCAAGACATTGCTAGAAACGAATGTCCTCTATAAAAAATCCACATACAAACGGATGATCATGATTTGGAGTGCTAGCGCCAAAATATCTAAGGAAAAATTCTAACAAAAAACTCTCTAGAATTTTTTTTACCACAACCGTGACCCTAATGTCTTATTTATTGTACAACAGTCAAGTTGTAAAAAAGAACTCCATCTCCTAGTCACACTACAAATAGAGTCTTAGATAAAGTCCAACTCTAAAAAGGATAGAGTCATAAATATTCTACAATTACTAATCCAACAAGAGTTGTAATTTATCCAAAACTCAAATAAGAATTAAATTCATACTATAATTTCAATTAGAGTCTTATTCAAAATAGGATTTATCTTGAGAGACAAATTTTCTAGTTACACTAGAAATGTAGGAGAGCTTTGAATCCGAGTCAAACTAGGACATTTAATGAGAATCTTCAAAATGAATTTTATCAAATAAAGTTCACCAACCTAGATGATATTAAATCGCGCAAATCCGTTCTTTGTGTGTGATCCAATAGGTTTATAAAATGTCATCTACTAGTCTCAATCTCCATAGTAGAAGCGTCTTGAAATTGTCAAGTGACATTAATCCAATCAATTCACTAGACATGGCCATTTATCAGTCTAACATATCGAGGGGCCCAATAGATATCTCTCTCTAAAAAAGATGGACAAATCTTATCTTGATTACACAACTTCCACACATAAGTCGAACAATGACCAATCACAATCTGTATAATCATTCGGTTAAAGAAGACGTTTGATTGTGTCAAATCATTGTGCTAATAATGTTGGAGTCTATAGTGATCTCAAACCAAAAGACTAAATGATATAACTCTCATGAGAATCACTTATGACATTGACCATGTAGTGTTCTCATAGCGGGTTGGTCCAACATCTGTTCTCAATTGATACCCATGATCTTGATTTGTATTTATATATGCATAATCATCACATGACTACCAATCAAGACTCTTACTAGTCTTAATTTATTATTGTTCCCACAATAATAACTGACTAGGGACATTTGAATAATAAAATAATTATTCAGAGATACTATTACAAAAGAAACATGCATCTACTTATAATAGTTAAAAAAAATTACAGAATTGGCCTAGGGCACATACCCCAACAATATTTCCCAACAAGACAAATTAGTGTAAATAGAAAAAGATTTGTAATGCTAGGATGAAAATTGGAGAAACTTTTGACGAATTTTGGGATAGGTATCTAAGATTGATTTCGTTATGTCCAATGCATGGATTTATAGAAAAAATTTTAATGCCATATTTTTATGAAGGATTATATCACTTAGAACGAAGATTCTTAGACACAATATGTGAAGGGTCTTTGCTCGACAAAACACTAACTTTAGCAAGAGAAGTTATAAATAAAATGGCTAAACAATCTAAGCAATATAGTGAGAAGAGTTAATTAATCAAAGAAAATCTAAGCGAAATGAATAGAAGGACATATAAGACACCAAACGATAAGATAGATGAGCTAAAAGTCATGGTTGAATTATTACTAAAGGATAGATCAAGCAAAATAAAACCTTATTTTACTGTAAGGAATTAAGTCATTCTAATGATGAATGCCCTTTGAGATAACAAACCAAAATAAAAGAAGCTAATGCTATAATGAACCAATATGACGAGTTTGTTGACCTCATTTGTAACTTTAATAGTTATACAAATTACTCACATCCAAACATAGGTAATCGTATTAACAATCATGATTATCCAAGATATAAAACATCGAATAATTCAGAAAGAGAAAAGATCAAATATTTCAAACATTACAAATGATATGATCGAGTTGAAAAACCAATTGAGTCAGATGACAACACAAATGAGTGAATTCGTAAATAAAGGAAAATTACCATCTCAATTTTATCTTACTTTATATGAAAAAGCACAAGCAATAACATTAAGAAGTGGTAAGCAGATGGATGAACCTAAAATGCCATACCAATTAGTTCCTAGAAAAGAAATAAAAGCAGAATTAGAGAAAGAAATTGAAGTAATAAGTAATAGGATTCCCAACAAAAAGGGTGATGAACCTGATAAAGACAGACCAATTAATATAAAACCACAATTCCCTCATCATTTGGAAGATAATAAAAATGCTAAGAAATTGTAGGAAGAAAAACAAATCTCTGATACATTAAAGAAAGTAGTAGTTAATATAACTTTGTTTGAAGTCATTTGAAATGCACTTAAATATCAGAAATTTATAAAATATTTATGCATTAATAAGATTGATGATAATGAAAAGGTAAGTCTAGGAGAACACGTATCAACACGAATCCAAAAGAAATTATCTCCTAATTGTTCAATCCCTATAAGATTTTTCGTTCAATGTACAATTGAAAAAATAAGAATTTCTAAAGCATTGTGTGACCTGGAGCCTCCATAAATGTTATGCATTTATCTATTTATTTGCAAATGACAAATGTACATTTAGAAGAAACTGGTATAGTGGTAAAATTAGTAGATAGATCCATATTAAATCGATAGGTTTACTACTTATCAGGGTTAATGATTTAATCTTCCCAGCATATTTTTTTGTTTTAGATATGAAAGAAGATGATTTCTCTAATATAACTTCTTTAATTTTAGGAAGACCATTTTTGAAAATAGCAAAAGCAAAGATTGATGTTTCAAATGGAACATTAACAATGGAAGTAGATGACGATCCATTGAATTTTAATATATATGATGCAATGAAATACCCAATGGATGTCTCTTCCATATGCATAGTAGATATGATATGTAGCATCTCCTATCCCGATTAGGGTGATACTTGGCCTTAAACCTTAATTAAGCCCCGGTAACCTAGCTAGACTTAACTAGAGCCAGCAACCTCTCCGTCCGTACCTGATAAACTCAACCTTTATATTAATATCGAATAAACAATTCAAAGTATATGCATAAACAAAATTTAAAACTTTTCGATATATATAATGTACAGTAATACGGAGTTTACCAAAACTCAAAACCTTGATTATAAACCTCTCAACCCTGTTTATATACAACAAAATATATCAAACAGTGTATATAAATACAAGAAGGCTCATTACATCATAGAGAAATACAAAACACCTAAATTTTCTCCTTTCCCTTATTTAAAACGCTAGGTTGCAAACTTGAAATATTAAATTTGAGTGAGCGCTCCAACTTGCTCAGTAAGTAAGGATTCACAAAGCCATCAACATTCCATATAGTAATCAAGAACATTATACAATAACAATATGCACCAATGTTAACTAACAAGAATATGGAAAGCATATAAATCAATACATAACTGATGCAATTCAAATTATCATTGACTATTACATTGTGATTCCCATTTATTTATAAAACTAGGGTCGATTACCCACCAGAGCCATTGATGCGAATGCTAGACCTACATATTGGTCGATATGATGTCTAGCCAATCCATTAATGCCCAATGGTTCTATCCAAAAACGTTTAGTAAGTATGTAATCCACGTAACCTATAAACTGAGTAGGAAGTTACATATAGGCCAGGAAGGTAACCCATATCCTATATAATTCAATCTCATTTCCAGGAACTTACTCTTGTGTATTATAGTAAACACCATTTTTCATTATTAAAATTATCACAGTGCACATAGTCCCCAATTCCAGTCCATAAACTACATGAATTACATATACTAAGATAACCAGACAATATTAATTAATAAGCGAATTCGTACTTACCTCTGTCTAGGTTTTTGTCCCAAATTCCTAACTTTTTTGGGCACTTAATCTTTCCCAGGGATCCAACACCTATCATAGACCACTTATAGTCAATTTAGGTCTACTACACTATAACTAGAACCCCTAGTCCACTCCCTAAGTCCTCCAAAAATCCTTATCAAAACTCTGCAGTACAGCTGTTTGCTGAGGTGGGAGCGCGCTCCCTCCGTGAGTGGGGTGCGCTTCAGCAGTTGTGTTCATCATAGTTGATGAAAGGAGCGCGCTCCTCTGATAAGTGGAGCGATCCACCCTGTGCTGTCTCGACAGAACATAGGCCAGTAGCTACTGTTCCATTCACAAATCCACTAAACATTACCCAAAATTCATCAAGGAGGCTCTCTAGTGAGGTAACATACCATATTCAATGATCAAACAACATAATTCATAGAGATTTAACAATCACTATTGAATTGAATTTCAACTAAAACAAAAATGAATCATACCAAAGTGATGATCTCTGGATTTTGAGTTGTTTAAGCTCCTCAATCCTTGCCAAAACCACTCCCTAAATGCTTTCCTTTAATCAAAAATCAAAACCTAACCCTCATCTCTCACTCGGTTAATCGATAGAATCAACATGATAAGTATAGACTTTAGTTTGAATATAAGATTTTCCTCAAGATATGCATCTCGTTATCTCAAGACCGATCAAGTGGTTGATGCGTTAAAGTGATACTCCTTAAAGTGACACCAACTTTAACTCCATCAAGCACTTACGCTTCCCTCGAGGTGATCAAATGATCCATATAATTCAACTATTATTTTATTTCTAATATATATTTATATATCCAAAATATATAAATATATATATCTCGTGTATTTTCTTGCCAATAAATTCATCGGACATGCCTACGAGTATTCTCGGGTGTGCACATTCATTCCACAACCCCTTCGTCACACTTGGTGTACCAGTAATTCATTATTTATTGTGTATTTTCTATTTATAGGCTTGTATATAACTTCTTTATTATACTGCAACCTATATAAATTTGTTAAACAAACCAAACAAACACAATTCAACATGCAAACACACGCACAAGCTAAGTGAGGTACGCCGGACTTAACCACAAGCCTAACTCGGGTTAATTAGGATTAGGTTTAGTATTAATCACCAGCTTAAGGTAATAGGTTGTTACATGATAGATCCATTAATAGGCAAGTCTTTTAGAATAGATAAAACATATAAATTGGAATTGGTAATAGAAGACTTAGAGGAAAATGATGAAAGAGATGAGGAAATAAAAGAGACAATAAGTACTTTGGAATCATATAATGAACTACTAGAACTTACTTATTACCTAGATTTATCTAGATCTCATTGAAAACTTTTACCTTCTATAGTTAAAGCCCTGGAATTAGATTTTAAAACTTTACCAGATCATTTGAAATATGTTTATCTAGGGGACTAGATAAATTACCAATAATAATTTCAAATAAACTGAAAAGTTTTGAAAAAAATAGATTAATAAATATATTGAAAGAATTTAAAGGAGGAATAGGATGGACCATAGCTGATATTAAAGGAATAAGTCCAACTACGTGTATGCATAACATAAATCTAGAAACTGATACAAAAGCTTCTAAAAAAGCTCAACGTAGATTAAACACACCTATAATGAGCGTATTAAAAGCTGAAATGTTAAAATTATTAGATGCATGAATGATATTTGCAATAGCTGATAACAATTGGGTAAGCACAGTCCAAGTAAATCCTAAAAAAATAGGAATTACAGTAATAGCAAATGAGCATGGTGAATTAGTACCAATTAGAATCCAAAACGGTTGGAGGGTATGTATAGATTATAGGAAGTTGAATGACTCAACTAAGAAGGACCATTATCCATTCTCGTTTATAAATAAGATGTTAGAAAGATTAGCTGAAAAAACTCATTACTGCCGTCTAGATGGTTATTTAGGATTTCATCAAATACCTGTAACCCTAGAAGATCGGAAAAAAACAACTTTTGCTTGCCCCTTTGGTACATTTGCTTATAGACATATGCCATTTGGTTTATATTATGCACCTGCAATTTTTCAAAGGTGTATGGTTAGTATTTTCTCTAATTATATTGAGAATTTTATTGAAGTTTTCATGGATGATTTCATGGTTTATGGTAATTATTTCAATGAATGTTTAATTAATTTAACTAAAGTGCTTAAAAGATGCATATAAAAGATTTTAGTATTAAATTATGAAAAATGTCATTTTATGGTAGATCAAGGACTTATATTAGGACATATAGTGTCACATAAAGGAATAGAGGTAGATCCAACAAAAAATCAAGTAATCAAAACGTTACCTTACGCTACTACGGTAAGAGAAATACACTCATTTCTTGGCCATGCAGGATTTTATAGAAGATTTGTGAAAGAATTTTCTAAAATCACACAATCTTTATGCAAAGTTTTACAAAAGACATTCCTTTTGAATTTACCAATGATTTGTTAAAGAATTTTCTAAAATTACACAATCTTTAAGCTAAGTTATTTCCTTATTTCTATTGTTGTTTTTGTGAATTATATAATGTATGGAAGTATATTTTCAAAATAAAATATGTATTTTTTGAAATCCGAGCCACGTCCAGGCTAAGAGGGTCTTGTCCAGACCTGGCCTGAATTTCAATTTGGACATCAAAGTATTGCCTAGACCCGACCCGAATTTAAAAGATTATTGTCCAAACCCTTTTTTCGGACTGGACAAAATCGAGCCGGTGGGTCGAACAAAAAATTGACACCCTTAGATGGAAGTAACTATGTAGTTGGAGTTGTTTTAGGTCATAAAGTAAGAAAAGATTCTCATGTAATATATTATACTTCTAAGACACTAGATCCAACCCAACAGAACTATACCATTACTGAAAAGGAACTTTTAACGATAGTGTTTTCCTTAGAAAAATTTAGACCTTATTTATTAGGAACAAAAGTAATAGTCTATTCAGATCATGCATCATTGCGATACTTAATGACAAAACAAGATGCTAAACCAAGACTTATAAGATGGATATTACTTCTACATGAGTTCGAACTTACTATGAAAGATAAGAAAGGAGCCGAAAATCTAGTAGTAGATCATTTAAATAGGTTAGAAAATGGAGAACCACCTATATTATTAAGAGATGAATTTTCGGATGAACATTTGTATAATATAAATACTGATGGCCCATGGTATGCTGATATAGTTTATTGTCTAACACTAATAAGTTATCGCCTTATTTGACCATAGCTCAAAAGAATAAAATTAAAAGGATTCTAAACATTATTTATGGGATGATCCCTATTTATGGAAGTTTTGTACTGACCAAATAATTATGAGATGTATATCACAGTCGGAAGTACAATCAATTATATCTCATTGCCATACTTATGCCTGTGGAGGATATTTTGGTCCATGAAGAACTACTCGTAAAATCTTAGACTCCGTATTCTTTTGTCCCACTCTATTTCATGATTGTTTTCTTTATACAAAATCTTGTGCAAATCACCAACGAACTAGAAACTTAGGACGTAGAAATCAAATGCCTTTACTTCTTATTATTTTTTTTTGAAGTGTTTGATTTATAGGGTATAGATTTCATAGGACCTTTTCCGCCATCGAATGGTTATGTTTATATTTTACTTGTTGTAGATTATGTGTCTAAGTGGGATAGAAACAAAAGCTAGTAAAACTAATGATTCAAAAATAGTGGTTAATTTCCTTAGATAATTTTTTTTTACAGTTTTTGGAGCACTTAGAGCACTTATTGGTGAT
Organism: Stephania cephalantha; assembly: GCA_039657325.1. Lineage (NCBI taxonomy): Eukaryota > Viridiplantae > Streptophyta > Magnoliopsida > Ranunculales > Menispermaceae > Stephania > Stephania cephalantha. The sequence goes on along the minus strand of CM077574.1, from coordinate 26,173,175 downwards.
AGAGGTTCACATTTTTGTAATCGATTAGTTGCTAATCTACTTGCTAAGTACAACGTCGCACACATGACATCTACTGCATATCACCCACAAACTAGTAGACAAACCAAAACTTCAAATAGAGAAATAAAGTCAATAATAGAAAAAATAGTTACTCCAACACGTAAGGATTTGAGTATTAGATTAGAACACACATTATTGGCATATAAAACATTATTTAAGATACCCATAGGTATGATACCTTATAGGTTCGTATTTGGAAAAGCACGTCATTTACTAGTAGAATTAGAACATAAAGCCTATTGGGCAATAAAAACATGTAACATGAATAACAATGAAGCAGGAAATCAATGCAAGTTGAGTCTTCAAGAATTAGAAGAAATTAGGAATGATGCTTATAAAAATGCATAAATTTATAATGATAAAACCAAAGCATTTCATAATAAGAAATCAGTTCCTAAAAAATCTCATGTAGGAGATAAAGTTTTACTCTTTTGTTCAAGACTTCAATTATTTCCTGGAAAACTCCGTCCAAGATGGATATGACCTTTTATGGTTGTAAATTTATTGCATCATGGCTTAGTAGAAATAAAAAGCTTCAAAACAAGAAAAATATTTAAAGTAAACGGTCATAGGTTAAAACTTTATTATGAATATTTTGTTGAACATGTTATAGAGATCATCAATCCCAAGCCTCATAAACAAAGTCCGTAACGTAATGAATAGAAGTTCAATGTTTACATCAACGCGAATGAAACCATTAAGAACGAAACCATTACACCCTAGATGTATAAAAATCCGCGTAATAAGAAGAAGAAATCAAAGAAGTAGTAGCATGAAGAGCCATAATGTGAAGTGCAACAGCAAGCAGGGAATCAACTGGTAAAAGAAGAATTTACTGATAAGCAACTAAAGCTTCAAGATTTGGGACATCTAATTGAAATTTACAAAGATTATCCAGGGAAAAATCTTCCTCTACGTGATGATCAATGAAGTCAGTTTTCCAAGTGTTCTAATTCACACAGAAGCTGATATGAATATCTTACCAGAACAATGGTGCAGAAAGGCCAAGTTGGTGATTGATCTTTTACCACCTTTTGTTGTCAATGAAGAAAATGATGATAAGATCTTTCTAATAGGAATGTCGATGAATGTGCCAGTGTAAGTGGGATGGTTCAAGTATCTCAATAACTTCTTGGTGGTACCACGGTTTGGAAATGACAATGTGATATTGATGGGACGAACTTTTCTCAAGAAGGCTAGAGCTGTCCGTGATATAGAACAACGTATAGTTACACTTAGGATGAGAAATGATTATATGTGTCTTCAGGATAGTTACAAGATGGACAATTACGTCAATGAAGATAATTATGACGATGACTATGAAGGGGAGAATTACTACTGTGATGATTACCCTAAAGGACGTTATGCAGATGTTAAGAATGATAAAGAAGCTGAAGATGTCAAGAATGATACGTAATTGATTGATGGTTAGTTTGACTCGCTCAAGCTGAACGATGACCGATCTCATCTATCAAGTCAAGCCAATGACTATAAACAAAAATGCTCTATGGGAGGCATCCCATAGTCTATCTTTACTTTCAATTTAGTATCAGGATTAGTTAGTTATTTTTATATTCTCTCAACTTTTGATTCTTATAATGGAGATGTTTTAGGAATATAATTCCTGAATAATTTCATATAAGAGGGTTGATCAAGCAAATGTCTTTTGGTATTAATAGATTTATGATAGTTAGAATATTTATTTTCTCATTCCTTTTAACTTTATTTTGGGATATTTTCAATTAAGAGAAGGATGACTAAGTTGTTTTGTTAGTTGAACTATATTTGTCTTTAATTATTTTAAGTAATAAAGTAGTTATTTAGTAGTATAATGTTTCTTAATTAAAAATTAAAATTTCATTTTAAAATATTTCTTGTTGAAGACTGATCAATTTTACCTTAAATATGATGAATGTGAAAGAAAAATTAATAAAATATTTGACATATTGGAAAAATAGTAAAAATTGGCCATCGATTTCCTAGCGATACCAAATAACACTGGAAATTGCTAGGAGAATCGGCAACTTGCATCATTTATGGTGTAAAAATGACTCAACAATTTGTCAACGATTCAAGTTTATACTAGGAATCGTTGAGCTAGTCGGTGGACCACCGAGACCAATTTTTAGTGAATTAACAAGCAATTTGTCAGCGAATTCACTTAAACACCGATTTGCTGAGCACGAATCCGTGTTTTTAAAATAGAACCCCAAAATCGCCAAACAATAAACCCTTTTACACCAAAAACCCTGCACCCATTCGATTGTTAATCATTTTTTGTTTAAATTCAACCCTTCAAAGCTTGAATTATAGCTTATTTAAGTGCATTCGACCTTGTTTAGGAGTGATTCAACCCTAGAAATTTCAAAATCAAGTTCATACAACAAAGTTAGGGCTTAGGTGGGTGTTTTACAAATTAAAGCTTTGAGAGAGAGTTTAAGGAGCTAATATAGCAAATTACTTGGGAGATTCACTCTCAAGATGGTAATAAATCGATATTCTAGCATCTTTTTGATTTTTATGTTTTGAACAAAATCGATTTTGATAATATTTTCAACTAATTTGTTTTTAAAATTTTTATTGCAAAAAGTTGTTTTTAAAAATGGGTTTAGATACAAATTTTCAATATGAATATGGGTTTTCAAATGAGTTTGGGGTTCTACAAATTTTTTCAATATATTCATATTTATGATAAGAAAATGTCGATGAAATTATTTTTGACGTACTATTTTCAACTCTTTCGAGATTCAATGATAAAACCTTTTCAAAAACTTGTTTTCCTTACCATGATAGTTTGAAATTTTCAAATACAGGATTTCAATTTACCTATTTCATCATAGTTGAGTATTTCTATGGCGGGAGGAGGTAGAGGAAAAGGTAAGAGTAGTGAGCAAGATAAAGGAAAAGGGGATAGTGCAAGCAAAACCCAATCAGAAATATGCAGGCTACCTAATGAATATTATACTTACGGGGTTAAGATTAGAGAACCTAGACCTGAGATAGCAGAGCTTAAAGAACAGTCTCCATTGTCTTCTGATGAGGAAAAATATTTTGAAAATCTAGACCCTAATTATTTAAGGCCTTGTGAACCTTCATTGTTCTTGAGACCTACAGTTCAAAAGAGGTACTATAGTGATAAGAAGAGGGTCATAATTCCTGAGAGAGGGCTCAATTTTCAGAAAGTGAGCAAATATGAGGATAAGATTGTGAGCATCATCAGAGATAGAGGATGAGAAAATCTTTTGCGAGACTATACGGGTAGAGGAGAAAGAAGATGTTAGAAAATTGTATGACAATTTTATGCAAATGCCCATATTAGTAGGAAATGGGATAAAGTAGTAGTGAAAGTGAAGAAAATTGATATTTCACATGTGAGATTGAATAGATTTTTCAGTCTACTACGAAACAAACAAAGGACAGAGGAGGATTACCCGAATGTCGTTTATGTCGAAAAGGAATCCTATCCCTTTAAGGTAATCTAAGACGCATTAGAGATACCTCTGAGAAAGGGATTTGCGCTTGATAGTGATGGAAACACGAAGTTTATTGAACCACCTATTTTAGGAAAATCACGAAGAGTTGGAGTTATATTATAGAGGCATGTTTTTATCCAACCAGGCAACACTTTGAAGTGAAGAACCCCTGAACTGCTCTACTTTACCATATAGTTATGAAGAAGGGTTACATCAATGTTGGGAAGATTATACACGATTCTATGAAGTTTGAAATGCAAAATAATAAGAACAAAGGACTATCGTTCCCAATTTTGATCACTCTAATATGTAGGCAAGCAGGGGTGGGTTTTGATACTAAGTTCGATGTATTGCTCAAGAAAACAATAAATGATATGGGGTACCAAGAATGAAGATAGTGGTAGGATACAATGACTCGGTGGATCAAAGAGAATCATTTAATGCATTAAATGCGAGAGAAACAAGAAGGCGAAACATAACATAAAATAGGAGGAAGACAGAAGACGCACGGAAAATGGCAAGCTTGATGGCTAGAGTGAACGTGCCGAGTGTTAAGATGAGTTCGACACTATTTTCGTCACAGTCCTGGACGAGAGGCTTTTTCAGGACCATATTTTCTTTACTTATGTGTAGCCAAACAAAAATTCACCGCAATGAAAAGATGATAGCAACAAACGAGATGACTTTACAAAATTATCATTCTATGTCTGAGAGAAGGCATGATAGTCATTTGCAAGATTCGAGAAGTGTCTACATTCCATCTTTGCAGTTGCAATTTTCAACTAGGACTTACAACCCAGCTGATAATTATATTTCACAACCTTCTATAGGAATTGATGAAGATGATGGAAATAACGATGAATTTACTTCTAGACACCGCCGTGTGTAGTTTATTTTCTCTTGTATGCAATCAATAAATGAATGATTAAATGTATTGATCTTGATTGAATTTTTGCTTATGAATGAAATATGCTCCCTTTGCATTCTATTCATTAGAAATTTGTTGAATTCAATATTTATTTACTTAATTAATTTTTTATTATTACACATATAGATTCATTCACGCTTCACGAGGTATATTTGTTTTGTCGAAAATCCAACTTAATTTTACAATCTTGAGAACAAGGTTTGAAATGAGTTTGGAGATATTTTAGGTGAAGTATAGCATAGTAATAACAAAAACAAGGAAAGAAAACAAAGGTAGAAGATAAGTTCAAAAATTTGATCCGATCTTCAAGTGAGTTGGTGAAAATTTTTAAATTTCTTCTGAATTCAAGTGAGTATGAATCTCATTTTACTTTATTTCTAGTTAGGAAAAGAATGATAATGAATACGAATATATATAATAGATTTTTGAATGAAAGTGATATTTTTAATACCCAAGTGAATTCTATGATAGAAGGACTCAATTTTTATACCCTTTTTGATTAGCTTTACTAATTGATGTATACACTGGAATGATTGCTTTGTGTTATTCATGAAAATGGGTAGAAGATCAAAATAATAGTGCAAGATGAACAAGACATATTTCTAAGAATCTTGTGATACAAAGGCTATTGATTAAATATTTTTATAGTATATATATAGAAAATTATTATGCCGCAATTGAAAGAATAAATGGGTTAGAAATCGATGAATTTCTATAAGTTAGAAGTAATAATTTCTTCAACTTTAATGGATAGCAAGAAGTGCTAACAAGAGTTTAAAAATATATAGAGAGTTCTATAGATTCTATAGGAAATGAAGCATGAAATCAATAGTGGGAGAAATGTGAGAATGCCTATAAGAAACGGAGCAGGGACTCAAAAGTCAAATGAAAGTATATAACAATAGTAATAATAATAATAATAATAATAATAATAATAATAATAATAATAATAATAATAATAATAATGAAATAATAATTAGGATGAACTAGAAAAAAACGAGAGATGAAAAGGTGGATGTTCTTAAACTCTTCAAAGAAAAAATTTAACTCGAGTGCTTGGAGCTAGGGTTCAGTGAAGTATTTCTTTGTCTAACTCATTTTGAACGATATATTCATTGGTATCTTGGCAAAATTCTTATAGATTTTGATTTAAGGTGCTATTATAAAGTATTTTCTAAAATTAAGATTAACTTGGTGATTTTTGTGTTTTGAGATTCTATATTAGTCATCGTAAGCTTGATGTTTGTCAGTGGAGATTAAGAAAACCTACATTATGTACTGACCTTGGTATTAAACTTTAATTTATAAGGAGTGTTGTATTGGATGGTTGAGTTATCATTAAGGGATGTTTATTTTTGTCTAAATCACTTTATTCTATATCAACTTCCATTTACTTATAGGTAATATGTTTCCATTTGAAGATCACTTCTATTTAAAAACTTATATTATTTAAAGTTAAGAAGAATTAGATTGAAATTAGTTTATAAAAAATGAAAAAGAATATGATTGAGAGTATTCCTTTGCTCGGGACAGCAAAGTGCTGAGTTTTGGGGTATTTGAAAAGTCATTAATTAGACATGTTTTATAGTGTATTTATGTTAATTTTAGATATAAATGATGATATTACACTAGGTTTTCTCTTATTTTTTTGATTTCAAGATTTACTTAAGAAAAATGAAGAAATAGAAGAAAAAGAGAAAGAGGAGCAAAATAGTCAACTGGAGGAGAGGTCCAACAATTTTTCAGCGATACAGGAATACATTGGAAATTTCCACCAAAATCCGCAATAGAGATTAGCCAGTGAATTATCAGCGAATTGAGAAATATACTAGGAATTTACAGCTGAATCGGTGGAGCACAGAGAGCTAAATCTAGTGATTAACTCAGCGATTTGTGTACAAAGTCGAATCGCTGACAAATCGTTGAGGTTGGTGACGAGTTTTTTAGATAAGAATAAGGAATTCGTATTAATCTATGATTGGTACACTTAGGGAAACTATAAATAGGACCTTAAGGCTTCGAAATTATTCTCTTCTTTTAGTCCTCTGCCCTCATAAGTTTAGTTCTATTGAGTTTATGTTTGATGCAACATTGGAGCTTTGTTTATTTCATTAAGAGGTATTTATTTAACTATGTCGTTCAATTACATTATTATGTTATTTATTTCCAACATAATTGGGTAGTATATTAATCTAAACAAATCCTAGACAGGTACATACTTTGGATTTCTATATAGTTATGATTAAGGAATCATGTACTTAATGCTTTGAATTTATTCATACACGTCAATCACATATTTAATAATTTGTTTTGTGTATTACAACTAATGATTCTTTGTATTGAGCGCATAATGGCCAGTATGTTTCTTAGTATAATGAATCTAAACCTATGTCTATGATTATTGACAACAATTATAGAAGTATTAACTAGGATTAATCTATAGGGCTATATTCTCAAGAGGATCTTCTAGGCGATTGTGTTCTAAGTTATTTATTAATTAGCATATTCTGATTAATATTTGATTAAGATTAGGCATGATTTTCGTTGAGTGTTAATGCTATCGTGTTTCTGTTTTATTGCGTTTTATCCAATAAGTAGATTTACAATGATAATGATATGACTTATTTTCCATTGAATATGTGAAAATCGATGGTTTGCTAAAGGCTATCAACCTATTATGAATTAACATTTAATGATTCCAAAATTCTAGTTGATATAATTATAACTATGATATGAAGTAATGTTATGTTTTAGTGTCTAAATAAGATCAAAGTATATTACATTGTTTAGTGTGGTTTTTTTTTATGTTTGTTTAGATATTGAAATTATATTGATTGTTTGATTATTCGTTTAAATTGCTAATAAGTGTATAATTAGGCATCATAATATAGTGTTTAGTGTGATTTTGAACCATAAATCTCTATTTAGTGGTAACAATATCTCATTCGTGTAATTTACAGGTGTTAGGACTCAAAATAAGGAATTGGCGTGAATATTAGAAGAATCGGTCATGGTGATCAAGGGAGAGAAGAAATCAGAATTCTAGGCCGTGGTCCAAGTCGTAATTCTAGGTCATGGCATGGAATCTAAGCTTCACGGCCTTATTTTCGTGTTAGTTACCAAAAAAATAGTAACTCGCGCTGTATAATGACGTCGTGAACTCTGTTTTGCATTTTCCAGGCTATAGCCTCACTCGCAGCCCCGTCCATTGCCTCGTCCACGACCCCGTTCTGAAGACCCACTTTTTAGTCTGAATTTTTAGGAACTTCATTCTAGGATAGATTTTTTAGGCTTTATATAAATAGTAACTCGGGAAATCATTATTCCGAACCTTTGTTTACGAAAGAACTTGAAGATTTTGAGGTATTCCATCATCATGTCCGGCTAATCTCATCGATCTAAATCGAAGGTGGATCAAACAATTCTTTTGGCATTAAACCTATGTGAGATCTAATTTAATTTGATTTAATTACTTTTCATTAGTGTTTTATTACCTTTGTTATTGATTGATTGATTAGGGTTAAACTTAGATTTAAACCTTGATTATAATGCTAGTGAGTCGTACGTATCCGTCCTTATGCAATAAGACCATGCAAGTGGCAATTGACCATACCAATTGATTCCCCTTTTAGGACCGGTCAAATACCTCAGGGATCTAGGCTAAATCGGGCGCACTAGTGATCCAGTTGTTTAGGTGTAGTGCCTTCACAAAACCCATTGCGGCCATCGTATTAAATATAATTCGCTTGAGTATAGGCTTATACGTTTGGCTAGAGAAGTAGTCATTGTCCTACCTTGACTACCGAGGATAGGAAGAGCGAGGACCCGCGTACATTACCAGGTCTATAGCTACTTTAGAATACCTTTGAATTGCATGTTTTATCTGTATCAATGACCATATGTTTGATTATGCCGGTTGAGGAAGTTTGTGATACCGAGGGTTTATGTTACTTTTCTTGATTGATTTCCTTATTAAGTATTTTAATTTCCTATTTTTGGTGAACTCTTGATAACACTTTTGCAAATCCCCCGATTTACTTTTTGTTCAATTTGCCTAAGTTAGAAACTTGGTCTTCAAGGATCGACCCCGTGCTTGCCATTGCTAAAGTTCATAAGGTATTGGTAATCTTAACGGGATCATATATATTTTGACGCATTCGACACGCGTCAAGTTTTGGCACTATTGCTGGGGACCAAGTCCTTTTTTACTTAGGTTTTTCTTTTTCATTTTTTATGTTCACTTTTATGCACAAAAGCCTTTGTAGATCGAAGTCCACCGAATCTCTACTCCCTTTTGATCTGGAGATCGAAAAGACTTACCGTCAGAACTCGAAAGAAACAAGGTGGAGGAAACAATCCTTAAGAGTTCAATTGATTGAAATCCACCTGCTATGCCACACACACCAGTGGTGCTGCAAAGGCATGTAGCACCTCAGTATCAACCACTCAATCAAAAAATGGTTGATCCTGCTCCATAAAGGCTACAAGCTAACCCTTGGGCACAACCTCAAGCCGAACATCGCTTTACCATTATGATGGCGAATGATGAAATATAGGATCTCCTAGCTCATCAACCACACTGCATTGCATTCCCACTTCATATGGGTAATTTTGAGCTCAGATCCAGTTTTACCTTCTCCTTATCTTCCATGGACAGGATCATGAAGATCCAGTGACCTTCATCAAAGACTTTCACTCTAAGTGTAGGACCATGATTCCCCGATAGTCAATGAAGATGAAGTCAAACTCTCAGCTTTTCCTTTTTGCCTTTCGGACAAAGCCCAAGACTAGCTCTTCTATCCCCTAGTTTCCATCACAAATTGGAACGATATGATTTCTACATTCCTCAAAGTGTTTTTTCCTGTATCTAGATCTTCCTAACTCACTAGAGAGATATGCAGTATCAAAATGAAACGGGGTGAATCCTTTGGCGACTATTGGGGTCATTATGAGTGCTTGCTTGCGCAATGCCCCCAACATGGAAAAAGCAACCTCTCCATTGTTCATTTCTTCTATATAGGAATTACGCCCCTTGAGAAACGCATAATTGAAAATGCTCACGGAGGTAGCTATAGATGTAAGACAACTCAAGAGATGTTTGATTTGTCTGAATTTATAGCAAGTCAATCTTGTCATTACATTGATGACAAGGAAGAGGGACCCTCACGAAATCTTTTTGATGGAGTAGAGTCAAATCCTACCAATAGCATGCTTAACAAAGTCACTGATCTCATGGAGCGATTCCTTACCTCCGAAAAAGCTCAAGTTAAAGCTTGCAGTTTCTGCACTGCCACTATCAATTCCACTTATTCTAATCCCACCTTGTTCGAGAACGAACAAGTAAACTGTAACGACATGTTACCTTAAGCTGGTGATTAGTGCTAATCCAAATGTAATTAACCTGAGTTAGGCTCAAGGTTAAGTTCAGCGTATCTCGACTAGCGTGTGCGTGTGTTTGCATGCTGAATTATATTTATTTGAATTGTAAAACAAAATTATATATAGGTTGCAGTATAATAAAAGATTATATGAAACCTATAATGGAGAAAATGCACGATAAATGATGAATTACCGGGACACCAAATGCAACGAAGGGGTCGTGGCATATATGTGCACGCTCAAGGATACTCGTAGGCACGTTGGGTAAATTTATTGGCGAAGGGATACACGAGATATATATATTTATATGTTTTTCGATATATAAATATATATATGTATATTGGAAAATAAAAGAATAATTGAATTATATAGATCACTTGATCTCATCGAGAGAAGCGTAAGTGCTTGATGTGTTAAGATTGATGTCACTATAAGGAGTGCCACTTTAACGCACCAACCACTTGATCAATCTCGAGATAGCATGATGCGTATCTCAAGGAAAATCTATATATAAATAAAACTAAACCTCATGCTTATCACTTCATTTCGATCAAATGAGAGATCAACGAGGTTTAGTCTTGATTTCCAATCAAGAAAGATTGCACAGGGAGTCGAACTAGAGTTGATTGAGGAGCTTAATCGAACCAATAGCTAGCGAGCATCACTTTGGTATGACTTGTTCTTATATTTGTCAAAGTTCAATTCGATGGTGATGCTAGAATTTTTGTTAATTAAGTTATTTGATGGTTAATTATGGTTTGTTACCTCACTAGAGTTCCTCCCTGATGGATTTTGGGAGTTTGTACAATTGTTTGGATGATTTGTGATGAGTTGTAGTGGAATAGTGGTTGCTGCCCTGTACTTCTATTTTGACAGTATAGGGTGGAGCACGCTCCACCTAGCAGAGGAATGAGCTCCCTTCATCAACTGTGATGAACCCAGTTGGTGGAGCGCCCCACCTACCGATGGAGCATGCTCCAACCCCAGAAAACAACAACAATACCGTATTTTCATGAGGATTTTTTGAGGACTTAAGGACTAGATTAGGGGTTCTAATTATAGTGTATTAAACCTATATTGATAACAAATGGTCTATGATTGGTGTTGGATCCCTAAGAGAGAGTTAGTGACCCGAAAAGTTGATATTTGAGACTGAAAACTAGACCGAGGTAAGTATGGATTCGCTTATCTATCAATATTGCCTGGCTATCTTAGTATATCTAGTTCATGTAGTTGTTGGACTGGAATGGGGGATTATTTACACTGTGATGGTTTTCAAGAAATGGAAAAACGGTGCCTACTATGATTCATGACAGTAAGTTCTTAGAACTGGGACCAGGTTATATAGGAGATAAGTTACCTTCTCGGCCTATATGTAACTTCCTAATTAGTTTATAAGTTATGTGGGTTACATATTCACTAGAGGGTTTGCGATAGAACATTGGGCATTAATGGATGAGCTAGATAACATATCAACCAATATGTTGGTCTAGCAATCACATTAATGGCGCCGGTGAGTAATCGACCCTAGTTTTATAAAATAAAATGGGGTTTACAGTGTAATAGTCCATGATAACTTGCTTTACATCCGTTTATGTATTGAATTTATATGTTTTCCATATTCTTGTTAGTTACATTGGTGCATATTGTAATTGCACAATGATCTTGATTAGTATATGGAATATTGATGGCTGTGTGGATCCTTACTTACTTAGCAAGTTGGATCGCTCACCCAAATTCAATATTTCAGGTTCGCAACCCGGCGCTTCAACTAAAGGAAAGGAGAATATTTAGGAGTCTTGTATCTTCTCTACGATGTAATAAGCCTTCTTATACTTATATGCACTGTTTGACATATTTTTATGTATATAAACAGGGTTAGGGGATTTATAAATAAGGTTTTGAGTTTTGGTAAAAACTCCACCTATGTTGTACACTATGTGCACTACATAGCCGGTCCCAAGTCCGGATAAAGGAGGAGGAATCTGACGCCCATTTTTTCATACCGAAAAATGGGTAAGGGAGGTCCCAAACTCACTTTTCATACCCGAAAAGTGGGGGAGGGAGGCCCCAAGCTCATTTTCCATTCTTGAAAAATGGAGGAGGGTTGCGATAGGTTGACAGCCAGCGTAAAACTTTTGTCACTTTTCATGAAATGGATCAAACATATAAATGGAGAAGTTACTTCGATAATATATTTAATGATGGTCAAGTTGATACTATAATAGATGAAAACCCACACCAAGAAAGAAATGTCAACTATACACGCAATATTAGAATTGTAGAAGTTAAAGAGGCATTGAAAAGAATGAAAATAGGGAAAACATGTGGCCCAGATGAAATACCCATAGAGGTTTGGAAATGCTTAGGAGAAATTGGATTGACTTGGTTAACAAAGCTTTTCAATAAAATTTTAAAATCAAAACGGATGCCAATGGATTGGAGAAGAAGCACGCTTGTGCCAATCTTCAAAAACAAAGGAGACATTCAAAGTTGCTCAAACTATCGAGGAATTAAACTTATGAGTCACACTATGAAACTTTGGGAGAAGATAATTGACAATAGGCTAAGGAGAGAAACAACAATATCAGAGAACCAATTTGGTTTCATGCCTGGGAGGTCAACTATGGAGGCGATTTTCCTTGTAAGACGATTGTTAGAAAAATATAGAGAAAAGAAAAAGATCTTCATATGGTATTCGTAGATTTAGAAAAAGCATATGATAGGGTCCCTAGAGATGTTCTTTGGTAGGTTCTAGAAAGAAAAAGAGTGCATGCTAGATACATAGACACTATTAAGGATATGTATGATGGAGTAGTAACGAGTATAAAGACATTTGGAGGAGCTACAAAAGAATTTCCCATTACGATAGGACTACATCAAGGATCGGCTTTAAGCCCATATCTATTTACTTTAGTTATAGATGAACTAACTAGACATATTCAAGATGATATACCATGGTGTATGCTATTTGCAGATGATATTGTCTTAGTGGATGAAACTAAAGATGGAGTGAATAGGAAATTAGAACTCTGGAGGAATACATTAGAATCTAAAGACTTTAAGTTGAGTAGGACGAAAACCGAATACATGCACTGTGAGTTTAGAAACACTAGACATCGAGATGACGGAGTGGTAAAATTAGGGGAAGTAGAAGTTCCTAAGGTAAACCACTTTAGGTACCTAGGATCAATCATACAAAATGATGGTAACATTGAGAATGATGTCACACATAGAATTCAAGCTGGATGGAAGAAATGGCGGAGTGCAACAGGGGTGATTTGTGATCGAAATGTTCCTACTAAGTTAAAAGGAAAATTTTATAGGACCGCAATTAGGCCAGCTATGCTCTATGGAAGTGAATGTTGGGCGGTAAAGCAACAACAATTACATAAAATGAACGTAGCAGAAATAAGGATGCTTAGGTGGATGTGCGGTAAAACTCGTAAAGATAGAATAAGAAATATAGAAATTCAAAGACAAGTAGGAGTAGCACCAATGTATACAAAGATTAGGGAAGGGCGGTTGCGGTGGTTTGGTCACCTGCAAAGACGGCCTACAAATGCTCCAACTAGAAAACTTGACTCAATAGAAACTGTAGAAATTCGACGAGGTAGGGGCAGACCAAAGTTAACATGGGATGCATTAATTAGGAGGGATTTGAATGGTTTGGGAAGCTCACCATCAATTGCACTTAATCGAGCACAATGGAAAAGTTTGATCCATGTAGCCGACCCCAGTTAATTTGGGACTGAGGCTATGTTGTTGTTGTTGTTGTTGTTGTTATTTTGAGTTTTGGTAAACTCCGTATTACCGTATATTGTTATATATCGAAAAAGTTTTAAATTTCTGCTGCGTATACTTTGATTTGTTTATTCGATATAAATATACAGGTTGAGTTTATCAAGTAGTGATAGAGAGGCTGCTGGCTCTAGTTAAGTCTAGCTGGGTTACCGGGCTTAATTAGGCTTTCAAGCAGAGTATCGCCCTAATCCGGGTTGAGGATGTTACAACATGGTATCAAAGCCTAAGGTTTATCACTTTTGAGATAAAGTGGTAACATTAATATAGTTTGGTATCATAGATAAGGCTATGACCCTAATTTCATTATTGAATGGTTTTCAAAGTGAAAGATAGCATAACTTGTTGTACCTGAACCTTAGTTTATCGACTTTGAGAGTTGTCTCGAGTTACGAATAAGCTTAAGGTTTGATAAACAGTTTTTATCGTATTTTGAGGGGAAAATGAAAATAAAAACATTATTATATATTATTTGTTGCACATATTGTTATGTATTGTATAAATATGATTTCGTTGAATTCTCTAAATGTTACCTAATGATCTTATCTCTCCTTTGACTTTATAATCTAATGGTAGATCAAGGAGAGCGTTATCAGAAACCTGGAAGGAGATTAAGGATCAATGGAAATGTAGAATGGAGCAGCAAATGAAAAAGTTAATGGAGTCTTAGGAAAAATTAATGGCTATGCTAATGGCTCAAATGGGACCACTAGTACAACAATCTGAGGCACAACCAGTAACTAGTCCCGAGGTTAGCAGAGCTAAGGGAGGAGCTGAGACACTAGCAACTCCAGTCCAGCCAATAGTACCACATATTTAGGTGCTAGAGATAGCTGCCAAGGTGCATAATGATTTTGAGAAGGCCGCATTTATCAGACCCACAAGGAGTTCATGAAATATGATATTATGAGATTCGATGGCACTATGGAGTAAGGGGTCGCTGATACCTAGATATTAGAGATGGAACAACGATTTGTCGCAGTAAATGTTGAAGACCAATTTAAGGTTAAGTTGCTCACATTTTTGTTGATTGATTCTGCAAGGAAGTGGTGGAATTCCCTGTAGAGAGAAAGGAAGACTCTCACTACTTAGCCACAGTTCAGGACCATATTTTACAGGCAATACTTCCCGAAGTTAGTCAGGAACAGGAAGAAGACTGAATTCATTCAGTTGCAACAGGGAGCAATGTATGTAAGGGAATATGAGAGGAGGTTCACCGAGTTTAGTGAATTTGCTCCGGAGATGGTAGAGCAGGAGGAAAATAAGATTGATTTGTTTCTCGGTGGGTTAGACTATGATATCATAATTGTGGTTTCCTCTCATCCTCGCACTAGTTACGCTTTTATTTTTTAGAGTGCGATGGAAGTGGAAGCAGCTATGTTGGCGAGACCTTATGGAATAGTAGTTACACTACCACCAGCACTACAGTATCTTGGAAGTTAGAGAGTCTAGGAATTTGTTCATTTTCCACCAAATAAGAGGAGGAGGAGTGTAGTGAGCACAACTACACCATCAGGGTTTGTGTGGACGACTTTTGTTAGTGCATCGGTTCCACAGTTTCTCGGGGTTCAGTAGCCAAACCACCTTTGTCGCCATCTTAGTTTGAAGGTAGGGGTAAGGCCAGCGCACATACATCACAGAAATCGAGTGGATCGATGCAGACTTCTCAAGCTAGTAGTGTTTCATAGAGGGCATCAATGATATGCACTGATGTGGGCATATGGGTCATATTGCGAGGGAATGTTCTATGCACCAGCCAAATCGGTAGGCGTAACGCACCACCTGCTCGAGGAAAGACTCATGCAATGACTAGGGTAAACCTGGAAGCTAACCAGAGGCTTGTGGAAGGTATATTGAATATTTGTGGTCAATATATACATGTTTTAATCGATGTTGGTTCTATAGTTCTCTTTATTGCGGGTGCAATCGTTGATGAGTTGAAATTGAAACCTATGAGAGCCAGTACATTATTGATTCTAAGCACAGTAGTGAGTGCGAAGGTTTATCCTAACCTGATCTGCGAGGGATGTATAGCCAAAATTGGGGAAAATGAACTCCCTATTGATTTGAAGGTAATGGAATTCCTAGAATTTAATGTATTACTAGGGATGAATTAGTTATCGGCATACCATGCTATTATTGACTGTTTCCATAACATGGTGATTTTTCACATTCCTAACATTTCTGAAATTATAGTCTATACAGGTCATAATCCTTCATGATTCGCAACTCATGGAAGGGAAACTACTATTCGAGATTTAGAAGTTATGGCGGGAGTTGTCACATTTGGAGAGCTTGGACAAGAAATTCAGGTTAATGAGATACCTATGGTTTGTGAATTCTCAAATTTTTTCCATCTGACTTACCTGGACTTTCATCGCTACGTGTCATTGACTTCATCATTGATCTTATCCCTAGTACCAAACATATATTTATTCCTTCATATCGTATGACACAGAAGGAACTGCGTGAGTTGCAAACTCAGCTTGAGGAGTTGCTACTTAAGGGGTTTATCCATCCTAGTATGTCACCGTTGGGAGTACTGGTTCTTTTGTGAAGAAGACGGACATAACCCCACGTATGTGCATTGATTATGGATAGTTGAATCAAGTGACTATCAGGAATAAATATCCATTGCCTATGATTGATGACATGTTTGATCAATTGAAGGGTGCCAGACAATTTTCGAATATTGATTTGAGTCTGGTTATCATCAACTGAGGATTAAGGATGAGGATATCTCGAAGACAGCTTTCAGTACTCGCTACGGGCACTTCGAGTTTACAGTGATGCCATTTGGACTCACTAATGCAACTGCTATGTTCATGGACTTGATGCATAGGCTATTTAAACACTATATTGACCAGTTTATCATTGTGTTTATCGATGATATTTTGATTTATTTGAAAACTAAGGAAGAGCATTCGCACCACCTCAGAGTTACATTGTAAACTCTAAAGGATAATCGGTTGTATTCCAAGTTTAGTAAGTGAAAATTCTAGTCTTTAGAGGTCAAATTTCTTGAACATATGGTTAATGTTGAAGGTATATCTGTTGATTTAGCGAAGGTTAAGGCTATCAGGGATTGGCCTACTCCTACTACAGTGTCAGAGATTCATAGTTTTCTAGGGTTAGCGGGTTATTACAAACGGTTCATTGATGGATTTTCTCGTATTGCTCTGCCAATGACTCAGCTAACATATAAAAATGTTGACTTTGTGTAGTTAGATAAGTGCAAGGTTGCCTTCAAATGTTTAAAGGATAGATTGACTACGACATATGTTCTTACATTACCTTAATCAAGGAAGGAATTAGTGATTTATATTGATGTTTCCCATTTAGGCATGGGTTGTGTGTTGATGCAGGAAGACAGGGTTGTATCTTATGCTTCAAGGCAACTCAAGGTTCATGAAAGAAATTATCCAATTCATGATTTTGAGCTAGCAACGGTTGTTTTTGCCTTGAAGATTTGGAAGCACTATCTAGTATGGTGAGAAGTTTATAGTATTTCAGATCATAAGAGTCTGAAATACTTGTTTACTCAGAGTGAACTGAATATGAGACAACCTAAATGGCTTGAGTTTCTCAAGGATTATGATTTCACTCTAGAGTACCATCCAAGCAAAGTAAATATAGTTGCGGATACCTTGAGTAGGAGAAGAACAGGTAGAGAGAATGTAACTATTTCCAGTGCTTCTCTGTTTAGACTTCTTGAGGAAGCTGCGTTAGTGATGATGATTCATGAAAGTCCAACTGGCACATCATCGATTGAGAGAGCTAGTTTCGAGCTACTAATATGTTCTTTTGTACTCAAATTCAAGCTGAACCAGAGATGATTCAGCGGGTGGTTGATAGTCCTAAAGCTGATCAGGATTATTTAGCGCGTTAGTGGTTAGCGGCTGGTATAGATCATCCTGATTAGTCAGTTTCTGACGACAGTGCGTTATGGCTCAGGGATAAATTATGGATTCCAGCCCAGGATCAGTTGAGGCAGGAATTGATATGAGAATCTCATAGATCTCTTAACTCTATTCATCCAGGTAACACTATGATGTATTGCGATATGAGACATGTTTATTGGTGGCTTGGGATGAAGACTTATATTGTTGAGTTCGTAAAGAGATGTGAGATATGTCAGCAAGTTAAGGTTGAGCATAGGAAACCTGGAGGGTTATTGGATTCGCTGCCTATTCCTGAGTAAAAATGGGAGCACATATCGATAGTTTTTGTTTTCGGTCTACCTCTAAGTCAGCGTAAGCACGATGCAATTAAGGTTGTAGTTGACAGGTTGACGAAGTTTGCGCATTTCCTGCCAGTTTCCATGCGAGATCTTCTTGACCATTTATGCGAGGTGTACGTATGGGATATATTGAGATTTCATGGGGTTCCAGTGTCGATTACTTTGGATAGAGATATGAGATTCACATCCAGGTTATGGAGTGAATTGCAGAGACAACTGGGAACTATTCCTAACCTCAGTACGAAATACCATCCTCAAACTGATGGACAGACTGCGCGGTTGATATTGGTCCTAGAGGATATGCTTCGAGCTTGTGTCTTAGAGTTTGGTGGTAACTGAGAGAAATATATTCCTTTGTGTGAGCTCTCTTATAATAATAGCTATCAGGCTGGCATCAGAATGGCTCCTTTTGAAGCTCTATATGGTCGGCCTTGTCGTTCACCGGCATGTTAGGCAGAGGTTGGAGATATAGTTTAGTTGGGGCTGAAGTTGATTCAGGACTACACAGAGAGAATATAACAAATTTGCCAGCGTTTGACTACAGCACAGCTCAGACAAAAGAGATACGTCGGCAAACATAATAGGTTTTTGGAATTTTCAAAGGAAGATTTTGTCCTGTTGAAAGTCTCACCTATGAAAGGCTTATATAGATTTGGGTTGCGAGGTAAGCTAGCTCCAAGGTATATTGGGTCGTTCAGAGTACAGGAAATGATTAGTCCTATTCCTTACATGTTAGAGTTACCTCCTCAGCTTTCCGGAGTTCATAACGTCTTCCACGTGTCTATGCTTCGTAAAACAAAGACTCAATTCATTCCAAGAATTGAGAGGAATGAATTTGATCTTCAGGAAGACTTATTTTACAACGAGCAGCCGATTCAGATACTTGATCGTAAGATTAAGAGGTTGAGAACTAAAGAGATTCCTTTGGTTAAGGTGAAATGGAAATTTCACAAAGATGAAGAACTAACCTGAGAGCTGGAATCCTATATGAATGAGCAATTTCCATTTCTCTTTGATACTACATGTAACCTTTGGTTTACTTTAACTTCGAGGACGAAATTGCTTTAAATTGAGGAAACTATAACGACCTGTTACCTTAAGCTTGTTATTAGTGCTAATTCAAATCCTAATTAACCCGAGTTAGGTTAGGGTTAAGTTCGGCGTACTTCGATTAGTTTGTACATGTGTTTGCATGCTAAATTGTGTTTGTTTGAATTGCAAAACAAAATTATATATAGGTTGTAGTATAATAAAAGATTATATGCAAACCTATAACGGAGAAAATACACAATAAACAATAAATTACCGAGACACCAAGTGTGATGAGGGGGTCATGACATGAATATGCACGCTCAAGGATACTCGTAGGCACGTCTGGTAAATTTATTGGTGAAGGAATACATGAGGTATATATATTTATAAGTTTGTAGATATATAAATATATATTGGAAAATAAAAGAATAATTGAATTATATGGATCACTTGATCGCCTGGAGAGAAGCGTAAGTGCTTGATGTGTCAAGATTGGTATCACTATAAGGAGTGCCACTTTAACGCATCAACCACGTAATCAATATTGAGATAGCGTGATGCATATCTTGAGGAAAATTCATATATAAATAAAACTAAAACTCATGCTTATCACTTCATTTTGATCAAATGAGAGATCAACGGGGGTTTAGGCTTGATTTCCAATCAAGAAAGATTTTTCAGGGAGTTAAACTAGAGTTGATTTAGGAGCTTAATCGAATCAACAGCTAGTGAGCATCACTTTGGTATGATTTGTTCTTATGTTTGTCAAAGTTTAATTCGATGGTGATGCTAGAATTTTGGTTAATTATGTTGTTTGATTGTTAATTATGGTTTGCTACCTCACTAGAGGTCCTCCCTTATGGATTTCGAGAGTTTGTACAACTATTTGGATGATTTGTGATGAGTTGTAGTGGAACAGTGGTTGCTGCACTTATGTTTTGACAGTCAGGGTGGAGTGCGCTCCACCGAACAGAGAAGCACACTCCCTTCATCAACTGTGATGAACCCAGATGGTGGAGCACGCCCCACCTACTTAGGGAGCGTGCTCCTATTCTAGAAAACAACAACAATGCTGTATTTTCATGAGGATTTATGGAGGACTTAGGGACTGGATTAGGGGTTCTAATTAGAGTGTATTGGACCTATATTGGTAACAAATGGTTTTATGATAGGTGTTGGATCCCCGGGAGAGAGTTAGTGACCCAGAAAGTTAGGATTTTGGATGGAAAACTTGTTGGGTTTCGAAGATCATGCGCAGCGGAAGTTTTCGAAACCTTTTTCGAACATCCCTGAACCAAGATCCTATTGATTCCATTAAATTGATGTGCCAATAAAAATATCATACCTTAGCAAGAATAACTCCATGTCTGCCTTGTTTCATGTTGATCGATTTATTTAAGACGCTGCCAGATACGAACGTCCTCTATCAGAAATCCACATACGAACGGATGATTACAATTCGGAGTGCTAGCCCGAAAAATCCTAGGACAAAAATTCTTACAAAAATTCTCTAGGAAAAATCTCTCTCGGGAATTCCCTACAACAACAGTGACCCTAATGTCTTATTTATAATACACTAGGTCGAGTTGTAAAAGAACTTCATCTCCTAGTCACACTCCAAATAGAGTCCTAGATAAAGTACAATTCTAAAAAGAATAGAGTCATAGATAATCTACAATTACTAATCCAATAAGAGATGTAATTTATCTAAAACTCAAATAAGAATTAAAGTCATACTTATAATTCTAATTAGAGTCCTATTCCAAATAGGATTTACTAAGAGACAAAATTTCTAGTCACACTAGAAATGTATGAGAATCAAGAATCCTAATCGAACTAGGACATTTAATGAGAATCTTCAAAATGAATTTTATCAAATAAAATTCATTAACCCAGACAATGTTAAATCGCGCAAATCCGTTCTTTGTGTGCGACCCAATAGGTTCATACAATGTTGGCAGTGAACCAAAACCATTTTGGTATACAAATCATAAGCAGTCTCTGGGAAGGCATTATGACTACCCAAGTAGCATGAAGATCAAAAAATCGATACAACCTAATAGATAGTGTATATCATATCCCTTTGTCACGCGATATCTTTTGATTGAACATAAGACATGGAATGTCACCCTTATAGTTCAATCTACTAGTCTCGATGTCCGAGTAGACTGAAATTGTCAAGTGACATTGATCTAGTCAATTCACTAGACATGTCCATTTATCAGTCTAACATATCGAGGGGCCCAATAGATATCTCTCTTTAAAAGAGAGGGACAAATTCCATCTTGATCATACAACATCCACACAATAGTCGAACAATGACCAATCACAATCTTTATAATCATCCGGTTATAGATAACAGTTAAAGACAACGTTTGATTGTATCAAATCATTGTGCTCCTAATGTTGGAGTCTCTGGTGATCTCAAGTCAAATGACTAAATGATATAACTCTCATGAATATTACTTATGACATTGGCCATGTAGTGTTCTTATAGTGGGTCGGTCCAGCAACTATTCCCAATAGATACCCATTATCTTGATTCTTATCCGTATACACATAATCCTAACATGGTTATCAATCAAGACTCATACTAGTCATAATTTATTATTGTTCCCACAATAATAACTGACTAAGGACATTTAGAATAATACAATAACTATCCATGGATACTATTATAAAAGAAACATGCATCTACTTATAATAGTTAAACAACATTTACAGAATTGGCCTAGGGCACATACCCCAACAAAACTAGACTGAGGTATGTACAGATTCGCTTATTTATCAATATTGTATGGCTATCTTATTATATCTAGTTCATGTAGTTGTTGAACTTGCATGGAGGATTATGTACACTGTGATGGTTTTCAATAAACGAAAAAAATTATGTCTACTATGATTCACGATAGTAAGTTCCTGAAACTAAGACCAGGTTATATAGGAGATGAGTTACCTTCCGGGCCTATATGTAACTTCCTACTCAGTTTATAGGTTGCGTGAGTTACATATTCACTAAAGGGTTTGGGATAGAACCAATGGGCATTAATGGATGAGCTAAACAACTTATCGACCAATATGTTGGCCTAACAATTGTATTAATGGCGCCGGTGGGTAATCGACCCTAGTTTTATAATAGTCCATAATAACTTGCTTTGCATCCATTTATATATTGAATTTATATGTTTTTCATATTCTTGTTAGTTACATTGGTGCATATTGTTATCGCATAATATTCTTAATTATTATATGAAATATTGATAGCTATGTGGATTATTACTTACTCAGCAAGTTGAAGCGCTCCCCCAAATTAAATATTTTAGGTTCGCAACCCGACGCTTCAACTAAGGGAAATGAGAAGATTTAAGAGTTTATTATCTTCTCTACAATTTAATGAGCCTTCTTGTACTTATATACACTGTTTGACATAATTTGATGTATATAAACAGGGTTGGATGATTTATAAATAAGGTTTTGAGTTTTGGTAAACTATGTATTACCGTATATTGTTATATATCGAAAAAGTTCTAAATTTCCGCTACGTATAATTTGATTTTTTTATTCGATATAAATATACATATTAAGTTTATCAGGTACTAATGGAGAGGCTGCTTGCTCTAGTTAAGTCTTGCTGGGTTATCGGGGCTTAATCAGGGTTTCAGACCAAGTATCGCCCTAATCGGGATAGGGGATGCTACACAAACGCTATAGTTGGCGGATTGCAAGGACCACCGAGGAATTAATACAACAACAATTTCAGTTATACTTATAATCATGTCGTCAAAAGCCCCTATCATAGTTTTGGACCTAAGAACTAGAATTACCTCCAATATGTTCTAAAGGGACAACCTCCTCCTCAACAATCCCAACCCGCTCAGAATTTGAGGTTTTTAGAAGAGATGATAAGGATATTCATCGCTAATCAAGACATACTTTCTAACAAGTAAGCCCAATTTAAAATTGAATCAACCATGAATCATGTTGCAAGCATTAAAAATCTCGAGGTTCAAGTAGGGCAACTAGCCCTACGTGTAGGGCGCATGGATGAAAAAGGCAAGCTACCTTCTCAACCACTTCTAAATCCTAATGCGAATGTCAACGCCGCTACACTTCGTAGTGGCAAAGAGTTGGAGGAAACTCCCAAAGAACCTAAACCTAAATAGGTTGTCCTTAAATCCAAGGAAGTCGAGCAAGAGCTCGAAGTTCAACCGTTTCCTACATAAATGGTAATCTTAAATAAGGAAGCACAAAATTCTCTCAAAATCTTACCCCCGTTCCCTCAACGCCTCATTAAGAATAAAAAGGCGAGAGAATAGAAGGAAATTCTGAAAACCTTTAGGAAAATGGCGATAAACATCCCACTTCTTGATGCCTTAGCATATTTGCCCCACTATGCTAAGTTGCTCAAAGACCTATGTACCAACAAAGGTCGACTCAAAGGCAACGAGGAAATCACCGTAGGTGAAAATGTTTCAGCTATCCTACGTAAAAAGTTGCCCATCAAGTGTCAGGACCTGGGCATGCTCACTGTCCTTTGCACAATCGGTGAAGTTAATATCCAGAAAGATATGTGCGACCTCGGCGCCTCTATCAATGTCATGCCATTATCCATATATAAGACATTGAAGGTTGGCCCTCTAAAGGATACTGGAGTTGTCATACATTTGGTAGATCAGCCCATTGTCCGTCACATGAGTGTCTTGGAAGACGTTCTTGTGAAAGTTAGTGAGCTCGTATTCTCTGTTGACTTTTATATCATTGATATGAAGAATTAGCCATGCCCCCATTTCTCATCGGTCTTGCTTGGTAGGCATTACCTTAAGACTGCCAAGACTAAGATTGATGTTCACAATGGTTCTCTTACCATGGAGTTTGATGGTGAACTTGATAAGTTTAACATCTATGATGCGATGCACCATCCTTACGATTCCTCTTCTGAGGTGCTTGCCTTGGACAGTGTGGACTCACTTGTCCAAGAGGCATTTCTTGTGAAAGGCAATGATATGAAAGTGGTGTAGAGAATCATCTTGACACCCATTTTCTTCGAAAGCAATCCTTAATCTTTGATATTGAGATCGAGGAGCAGATATCTGAGTTGGACTCTGCTCCACTCAATTTTCCCACCTTAGCATATTTTGACTTACCTACTTCGAACTCTATACTTCTCCCCTCTATGGAGCGAGCCCCCATACTGGAGCTCAAACCACTAGAGAGAGATTTTTTTTGTTGCAAACGGTTTTTTCGTTTTGCCAAGAGTTTGAATTGGTTCGAAACCAGGAGGATGAGGATTTTGCAGAGGCTTGAAGAGTTAGCCTGAATCCCGTGGTGAGAATCGAAGGCGGCCTCTAAGAGGGCGGCTTTGCACATGCACGAAGTGCTAGCGAGGGGAAGAGCGAAGCTCCAACCTAACGAATGGAGCGCCACCGCTACTTATTAAGCGATGGTTTTATCCCAGCTAGCATGCTCTCCGTACTATTATGTCTGAGAACTGAGCCGCAGGTGGCCATGCCAAGGGTGCGCGCTATACTACATTGCGTTCCTCTGCCATGAGACCTTCAACCCGTCACTCCAACTATTGTCGTCTTGTGTTTGCAGCCTGAACCGTCCAATGAAGAAGCCATAAGACCCTCTCCTCTCACGGTCGAAGGCTCCGCTTAACGTTCTGCTTAACGTTGGAGAGCTTTTAGATCCTGCCCTAAAACGCTCATTCTCCTAGAGTTCCGAAATGATCCTCATTCTCACCGCAGTAAGAATAGGCAAGAATCACTTCTCTGGGCCTCCTAAAAATCCTTCCGACAAGAATGCTGCTTGAACATTGTAAAACATGGAATCGTTTCTCTCTTGTGAACACTAATCATAAGTGGATTTTACCAAGTCATCTCAAATATGTGTTTTTAGGTGAGAATGAGACTTTACCTATGATCATCTCAACTAAACTCACATTACCAGAGGAATAAAAGCTCATAAATGTGTTTCGAGAGTTCAAAAAAGCTTTAGGGTGGACCATTGCTGATATTAAAGGTATTAGCCCTTCCACATGCATGCATCAGATACATATGGAAGAAGGGTCTAAACCTTTACAAGAAGCACAGCGACGACTGAATCCACCAATGATGGAAGTGGTTAAAAAGGAGATTCTGAAGCTACTTGATGCTGGTATGATCTATATGATATGTGACAGCAAGTGGTTTAGTCCTGTTCAGGTGGTTCCTAAGAAAATAAGGATCACAGTGGTCACGAACTCAGATGGTGAGTTAGTCTCAACTCGCATCCAAATCGGATGGCGGGTTTGTATTGATTACCGAAAGCTTAATGTTTCTACTCGGAAAAATCACTTCTAATTGCCTTTCATTGATCGATGTCAGAGCGATTAGTAGGTAGGTCGCATTACTGATGCTTAGATGGATACTCTAGTTTTCACCAAATTCCCGTAGCACTTAAGGATCAGGAGAAGAATACCTTCACCTGTCCTTTCGATACCTTTACTTACCGGCGCATGTCCTTTGGGCTGTGCAATGCACCTGTTACCTTTTAGAAGTGTATGATAAGCATCTTCTCTAACTTTGTTGAACACTTCATCAAAGTATTCATGGATGATTTCACCGTTTATGGCGACTCACTCGATCTGTTCCTTAGTCACCTAACTAAGGTTTTTCACAGATGTATCAAGAAGAACTTAGTCATCAATTATAAGAAATGTCACTTCATGGTGGACCAAGGTTTTATCTTAGGTCACATCGTTTCCGCTAGGGGTGTGGAGGTAGACCCGATAAAAATTGAAGTAATTCAAAAATTGCCTTACCCCACAACTGTGCGAGAAACCTGACCTTCCTTAGCCATATCGATTTTTATCGGCAATTCCTTAAGGATTTCTCCAAAATCGCACAACCCCCATGTCATCTTCTTCAGAAGGATGTGCCTTTCGATCTTAACAATGCATGTAAGAGTGCATTCAATGCACTCAAAGACTCTCTCATCTCTACTCCTGTGATCCGAGCTCCCAACTGGGAGCTACCTTTGAGATCTTGTGTGATGCCGGTAACCATGCTATGGGAGTCCGTTTGGGCAACGAGTCGGGTGTGTTTCACATGTCATATACTACACCTCCCGAACTCTTGATCCTGCCCAACTAAATTACACCACCACCGAGAATGAGCTTCTAGCTATCGTCTTCACTTTGGAGAAATTCTAGCCTTATCTCTTAGGTACTAAGGTGATTGTCTGTTCCGACCGTGCAACTTTAAAGTACTTAATGGAAAAAAGGAAGCTAAACCCCTTCTCATTCGATGGATACTCTTGATACAAGAAGTTGATAACGAAATTAAAGACAAAAGTGGTGCTGAAAATCTAGTTGCTAACCATCTTAGCCGCATCGAGAATGGTGAAGCACCTGTCCCGCTTTGAGATGATTTCCCTGATGAACATCTATTAGCCGTCCTTGACGAACTCCTTTGGTTCACAGAATTGGTTAATTACTGTCAGACCCTACCTAATTAGGGCATCTGACCGACCTAGATTACCTTAACCCCTTGATAATCTATGAGCCTTCACCTCTCTATCAATAAACAATTAATATTAAGATCTTATTATCATCAAGTATAAAACTTTATTAACCATCATCGATTCGAAAGTGAATCTTAAACCTCAAAGTTTCGTAAAAAAATTTCGACAGCACATCCTCTATTTTTAATCGTGAACCCGAGAACCCGGCCTTCAAAAATCTTTGACAAAACCTGCTTAACTTTCGTGGAAGTGTTGAAGCACTCATAATCCACCACATAACATTATATATTGCATTCGCAAAAATTATTTATTCATTCTAACCTATTTTAGGTTTTCAAGATCCTTAAACCCTTTATCTTAGTTCCACAACATTCCATTTCGTTCCAACATAGTTCCAGCCATTCCAAAATAGATCCTAATCACACTCGAACCCCAAAAACTTAATTATACAATATATTATATTTAAAAACAATACATACATAGAGAAGAGAACTAAGCAAGTCGTAAATAATCTGAAAGCTTTACCTTTCCCTTGTCGCCGCTAGAACCTGTCATTATCCAATTATAAAAACTTGATAATGTCAGATAAGTAAATCCCACACTATCCGACACATCGGTAATAATCAAATACATAATAATCCAAGAGATTAAACGAAGAATATAATCCAAGGAATTTAAATACAACTATGAATCCATCCCTTTTTGTTATCCGACCATAATCAATTGATATCCTTCGAAAGTGGTAAGTAAGTAATAATAAGGACTCATGCTCGTGGAGAATAATCAAACGAGTCTCATTCCTCTAGTCTATGGGAGTATGATATGGTTCAATGTGATCTCATGATAACCATGTTATACAAAGTACCAGCGATTCCAGCCCCTCAGCATAATATAGTGTTCTATAACCACGGTATAGTCTACACTATAAGGAGACTCGTAATGCCTTATCCTCCCAAACCGTGTATGCATGTATAAAAAAAATGCAATTTCAAGGATCAATGCAATTTATACGAAATTATAATCATACAATGTAAAGGTTACTATGAGATTTACTTAACCTTACTAACGCGATATCGCAACTCCCTTGCTCTCAGAGTCGATAAAATAGTCCACATGGGGCTCCAATCGCGGTCATACAATTCATTAATACGTCATGTAAGCCTCCACAACAACTTCACTATTTTTCCAATTATTTTCAATTTAAACCCAATCGCGTCTCGAAACCCCTTAAATCATTCTGAAATAATTATTCGATGCCCAAATTTCATTTTTGACTCAAAATTATTGTTTGGCATCGAAACTTAAGTTGTCTACGTTTAAATATAATTTTTTCATTTTTCTTATATTTTTATCGGTCTTTCTTGACCGAAAAACCTTGGAATCCCTTCAAATCAACTCCTCGGATATCCGAAACCTAAGTTTGACTCCAAATTATGATTCAGAACTAAAAATTATCCTTAACTAGGCTTTAAAATAATTTTTTAAATTTTAAATATTTTTCGGTATTGTAGCACGTTTTACAAGATAAAACCCTAAAATAAATTATCAAGAAAATCCCAAATTCCTCATTTTCCATTAAAATCCTCAATTTTCATTAATTTGATAAAAAAAATCCCATTTAACATAATTTATCGAAATTTCCAGCATTTTATTAAATTTTTCTTTTTTATTTTTTTTTATTTTTTTATTTAGGAGGGGTTTGACCCCTGAACCGGACCGGTCCGGTCGACCCGGTTCGGTCCGGTCTGGGGTTCAAACTCCCCATCTTCTTCCCCAAGCTCGTTCAACAAAGCTTCTCTGTTTTTTTTTTTTTTTTTTTTTTTTTTTTTTTTTTTTTTTGGGGTCTGGGCATGATTCATCCTTGCCCAGAATCCCCACATGGTCGAGGGATAGAGGACGATGGGGTCGTCTTCTTCCTCGGACGAACTGTTTTACTGTTCGTCCGAGCCTCTTCCTTTTTTTCAATCCAAACTCTCTCTCTCTCTTCTCCATCAATCAACAAACCCATCAACAACGATTTCAAATTCACAACCACAGTCCCTACTTGATCACCACAGTTCTAACAAAAAATTAATGTTTCCATTTGAAACCATTACCTTACCTTCACGCCATCAACACCAACAGCAGCCATCCACAACATAACAACTCAAAGTCCCTCTTCTATTTGATCACACAAGGACAAGAGAGGGAAGACTAAATCAGAGACGAGGAGAGAAGAGAGAGAACGAAGAAGAATAGAGAGTGAATGATGAGAAGACTAAGATGATGAAGGTCTCCCAAATCGATCTGTTGATTTCGATTTTGATGGTTTTAAACCCTAAATGACCATTTACCCCTCAATTATTATCCTCTCCTATATAATACCAATGTCCTCCATGGTAATTTGCCATTTTCTTATTTATTTTGATGATTATCTCTTTATTTTTATGTCCGAATCAAACCCTGAAAAATACCCATATTTCGCCCAAAATTGGAGAATTTACCCAAGCGTTCCAAAACTTCCAAATAACTGGTCTCGGATGCAAATCGAGATGTGGGGCCCATATTGACTCGTTAAATCAGTTTAAATGTACAAATTCGAATTTGTAACTTAAATTTAATCATTTTTTTCGTGAATTTTGAAACGATAGTTTAAATCAACATTTTAATTATCTCAACACTCGTCTTGACACGTATCTCGAGACAACACCCCTAATTCTCCAACGCGCTCCGAAACTCACTGACACCGCATATACATTCCACTTGGTGTTATTTCGCATCAAAATAATATATAATATATCAAATAGACATACAACACACAAAAATAATATTAAAATTTATAATCTCCGATCTGAACACTTGGGTCCCACCTTGGATACCTAAATCCTAAATTAAATCCGAAAATACTTAATTAGCCACCTAATTAAGTTTATAAAATTCCCGGATGTCACAATTACCTCGTTACATGAGGGTATTCACCTCAACTTACACGAGCCCAAAAGGAAAAACTCGGAGAGACTCTAAACACAATGTTTGGGATTACCCATACTTGTGGAAGTTTTGCTCAGATCAGGTAATCCATCGATGTGTCTCCCAAACTAAGACATAATCTATCTTGGCATTTTGTCACTCATACGCATGTGGCGGCCATTTTGGTCCACGTAGGACAGCTATGAAGGTATTGGAGAGTGGTTCTATTGGTCCACCATTTTTATGACTTCTATCTATATGTCAGGACTTGTGCCAAATGTCAAGCGACCGGTACCTTGGGTCAACAGGATCAAATGCCATTGACCTAGATCTAATTCTTTTAAATTCTCGACTTTTGGGGGATCGATTTCATGGGATCATTTCCACCGTCACATGGTTTTCTTTATATCTTATTGGCGGTGGACTACGTGTCCAAATAGGTGGAAGTTAAAGCCACCCGAACCAATGATTTATCAGTGGTATACGATTTCTTAAAATCATAGATTTTTTCTTGTTTTGGTGTTCCCCATACTTTGATTAGTGATTGAGGTACCAACTTCTGTAACCGTATGCTTGAAAATCTCTTGCGCAAGTACAATGTTACACATCATATGTTTATGGCCTACAATCCTCAGATGATGGCTAAGCGAAGGTGTCAAATAGAGAAATTAAATCCATTTTGGAGAAGACCGTAAATTCATCGCGGAAGGACTGGAGTATGCGCTTTGACAATGCGGTATGGGCTTATCAAACAACATATAAAACGCCAATCGGAATGTCACCGTATCATTTGGTCTTCGACAAATCTTGCCATTTTCTGGTCAAGTTAGAACATAAGTCACAACTCAACCCGAAACTCGACGCAACTGGTAAAAAGAGAAAGTTGGAACTCCAAGAATTGGAGGAGATCTAGAATGATGCCTACGAGTCCGCTCGAATCTACAAAGATTAAACTAAGTCATTCCACGATCGCAACTTATCTCGCGAAACTTTCATTGTCGGTCAAAAAGTCTCACTTTATATTTCTAGATTGACTCTCCGCCTAAAGAAGTCTAGGTCACGATGGCTCGGACCTTTTGTTGTTACTAACATTTGTTGACATGGTGCAATTGAGATTAGGAGCATGGATACGGGAAAAGTTTTTAAATTGAATGGGAATCAACTGAAGTCGTTCTACGAGAACTTCCCATAGCATGAGATTGAGAATGAAACTCTAGCAGTTGTAAAGTATACCGACTGAGAGAGAGTCCGACTGAGTCGAGCCAACGACGTTAAAAAAAGGCTCTTAGGAGGCACCCCAAGTTTCTATCCCTTATCTATTTGTTTTCCCATTTCAGTGTTATTATAATATGCTTATTATTATAACTGGGTGACTTTTTACAAGTGTTACAATTTCTACATGGCACATTGGATTGCGAGAGCCCGATATCGCTCCTGAGGCTCGTCACATGGTCATATATCCACGGTTAGTCAAACCAGGACTTGGTAAGCTTATCCATTTTTCTATTTTGCGCAGTTGTTATGGATTTTGTTTATTTTGTCTATTTATTTTTCTTTTCTTAGGATTTGACATATGGATTATATATATTCGTTTTATATATTTTTGGTTAGTATTAGAATTGTGTTTTCAACAAAAAAAAAACCCTGCTGTCACATGTTTAAGGAATTTATCCCCAAACCACTGGCGTCCCACGCTTCATTACTAATGAATGAGTGGTTGACTTCGGCTTAGAGGAGCGTCCTTTGACTCCCTCTTTTGATGAGGGCACGACGACTTATAGTGGTGACGATGATGCTTACATTTAAATGTTTTTTCTTTTTGAGAGATTGAGAGACTTTTTATTTTTTCTTATGATGTAACATGCAAGATTAGGTTGAGCTTCACACTTCATAGTACTTAAGCATGTTATTTCCCACTTACTCACTTTTATGTTCATTATATCTCTATTTCACTTTTTTTTCACCATTTTCTATTCTTTGTTCTTACTCACTTCCTACTTGTACCAAACCTTGGAGACAAAGTCTTGGAATAAGTTTGGGGGCGCTTTCAGGTATTGAGGATTTTTTTTTTTTTTTGGTATGTTTGGAATTGCCCAAGACGACATGTATAATAGTTAAATTTTTGTTTGTTGCGTATTCCATGGGATAGACTGGATTGTATGGTTTTGTATCTTCACCTATTCTTTCCTCTTTTCTATCACCTTTCCATCTATTTCCATTATTTTTGTTCATACACCATCTTGTTATAACATGCTATATATTAGCTTATTTATGTCCATAGTACTTTTTGTGACTACATATGTGTTCATGCATACGTTAATTCATGGTTAGGACCATTTAGTTGAGTTTAGAGTTGCCTGAAACCTTTTTGAGTACCTTTGGTTGTGGATGAGTTACTTAAGCTATGAGACTTGAACTTTGTTGAAAAATTAGGACAAACACTCAATCTAGAGCGTTGTTCGATATTGTTGAGATTTTATGTTTAGGGAGCTAGCATGAGGTTTAGATTTTGTGCTAGATACCAAAAAGAGCAGATGGTCATAACTGTGCAAGTGGAAAAAGTCAGATTTCTAGGGTGCTAGAATGAGGGTATCACCTGCTAGAGGCGAAACCCCATGATTGAAACACTTTTGGGGGAGGAATTAGGCCTTCTTTGGATTTAAACCCTTAGCCTTAAGCCTACCCATCATTTTACCACTAGTTAGCATATTTGAGCCAATTTAAACCTAATTTTCTTGATTACCTATCATTAAACCCCTAACCATTAGCCTTATACCATTTTACCTAGTTGGAAAGTCCGATCAACCATAGCAAAAGTGAGAAAGATCAAGTTTTGGAGTGCAATGTACAAAACCACAAGTTTGGGGGTATTTTTGAGTGAAATAAATTCCCACCGACTTCAAAGAAAAGAAAAAATTAGGCTTTGAATTCGATGAAAATTTTATCATTTTGAGAGAAAGAATTCAAAACGAATGAGCCAAATTGAAGAATCGGTGGTTGGAAAAGGGTAGGAATACGAATTGAGAGTATTATCTTTATCTATGTGAATTCCTTGTGTGTTTTAGCTCTCAATGCTTATAGTAAGGTTGATTTGATTTTTTTCAACATTTGCATTTTCCTTCTATCCTTTCCTTGGCACACTATCATAACCCCATTCAACCTACTTTAAAGACATATTGACCCCTAACTGTGCTAAATCTACATTAGTGGAGAGCATGGTTGCATTTCTCGCCTCTGGTACCCTCTTAAATGTTGAATCACTAATCTTTTCGAAAATTTTAAACTTGCGTGCTTGAGTGTATAGGCCGAGAAAACTCTTAAGTAGTAAACGGTCTTTGTCTTGACTGAGTCTAATTCTTTGAAATGGGATTTCTATAGATGTTTGGACTATGTTCCTAGATAAATCTTAAACTTCGAACCTCTTCGAGGGGATGGTTGATTCAGTGGCCTTAGAACCAAAGGAGACTCCGCTAAACTTAGAAACGGGTATAGGGTGGGTTAGATGATATTTAGCTAATAAAGTTATTAGGATCTAGTTTGTTTAGTAAGAGGGTGTATTGTCATGCATTCATTTGCTCGAGACGTGCAAAGTCTAAGTTTGGGGGTGTTTGATAAGTGTATAATAATGCATCATAATTTATAGTGTTTAGTGTGATTTTGTAGAATAGCTTGAGTAAAGTTTACGTTGATTTGTTAGATAGTTTAGTTTGATGTAAAACCAATTAAAAAGTGAATTCCTTAGCAATAGTTCAAAGTTAAATAGGTAAACCAATAGTACAAAAATGTTTCATTGAGGATGTATATGTGATCAACATAGGTTGATTGCACTATTACAATAAGTGAGTTGTTTAACTTGCGGCACACACATCAAGTTTTTGACCCTGTTGCCGGGGATAGGTAGCCATTAGATTTACTTAGTTAGTTTGAATAATTTCTAAGTTTTATTTCAACTACTTTACTTTTAAGTTAATAAAAACAAAAATAAAAAAGGCTTAAGTTTCAAGTATGACTTTCTACACTTGGTCTTTTGTGTTTTCTTTTTAGGAATACTGAGTGCATGTGTAGCAAGGGAGGGAATGACCTAGTGTTGTACGACCTGGAGATTGATCGAACGAACAAAGGAAAGAAAAAAAATGAGTCAAGATGGCTAAGGAGTAAGCTAGAAACCAACAACATGGTCGCGGGGATAACCAACCTGCAAGTGATCTGGTAGTGTAGGATAGAGTGCGAGGGCAGAGATGCCTTCATGACTACTTCAAGACAAAAGTCTAGGAGACTTACAATGGAGTGATGAGGCTTATAACCAATACCACCAAGTTCAAACTGAGACCATCCCTGATAAATATGGTGCAAAATAGTCTGTTCAACGGGCTATTTAATAAAGATCTAGTTGCACATGGCGAGAATTTCTTGGAGAAGTGTGACACCGTGCACATCACCAGAGTTACGAAAAAGGTGATCAGGATGTGAATTTTCCCATTCTCATTTGACAAGTTCTTTCCCCCAATAAAGGTAAGCGAAAGGAAACTTGAAATTAATCAGTTCAAGCAAGAATAAATCGAGTCACTTGGCAACGCTTGGGAAAGATTCAAAGAGATGTTGAGGAGATGTTTGGGACACGGATAGTAAAATGGGCACAATTCCTTATTTTCTACTATGGGATGAACCACAACATGAGAATGCTAGTAGATGCCGCATCAAGTGGCTTCATACTTGCCAAGGATGAGGATGGAGCATTGGATCTCCTTAGTTTTATGTCTCAAAATTCTACCATTAATACTAGTCCACAAAAAGGAAACCAGCAGGAGTGTACAAGATTGACTCGCAGGTTGCAATTATGGCATATCTATCAAATCTGAGCAATCAGATGAAAAAATTTCAAATGGGACACCAAGGTCTACAAGTAGCACAACAACCCATGAATCAGCAAGGCATAGTGGTTAACCAAATGGACATACAGCAGGGAATGGAACATGAAGACATTCAACTTCATGAACAACCAAGGCTTCAGGAATAACTTCAGGCCGAGAAGAGTGGCTCCTCAATGGTTTTATCAAGGAAACAACAACAACAACCTGAGATTTTCTTATGGAAATCCTGATAATAAACTGAAGTTGCCTCAAAGGTTCAAGCAACAAGCTTAATAGGGGAAGTTGGGGAAAAGCAAAGAGATGACTTCATTGAATTCAATTGAGAAGTATTTGCAAGCCATGGACATGAGCAATAGGGAGCGATATGAAAAGCACGCGAAAGAGTATGAAGGAGTGAAGCAAACTATGAAGAGGATGGATTATGAGCAATTGAATCCCTCAAGAACCTAGAGAGAGAAAATGGTCAACTTGCTATAGCCTTCAACTCGAGGAAATAAGGACAATTTCCTAGTAACACCGTTACCAATCCGAAAGAGAACGTGAGTGCCATTCGCATTATGAGCACTCCGATAAGAAAGGAGCTAAGACAAGAACAAGCGATGTATAAGCCGAAGAAGGTCAAAACAATGGAAATCAAGAAGCCAGATAATGCATAAGAAATGCAAAAGTTTGAGATTCAGAAAGAGCCACCATGGATTGTAGACTATGTTAACTACTTGGCATGCAGAGTGTTTCCTCCAGATTTAACCAACGCGGCACGAAAGAAATTCCTAAGTATTATGAAGTCATATTTCTAGGATGAGCCATATATGTTTAAGAGATGCAATAATGGACTAATTCACGATGTGAAGCAGAAAAGGAATTTGCAGGCATTCTGGGAGGATGTCATTCATCACCATATGGAGGGCATTTTGGAGCATAAATAATGACACCTAAAATGTTACAATGCGGATTCGACTGGTCAAATCTATTTAAGGATTCATATATTTTTGTGAAAAGTTGCATTGAATGCCAAAGAACAAGAAATATTTCTATAAGGCAAGAGATTCCACAAACTACATTTCAAGAAGTTGAGCTTTTCGACGTTTGGGAATAGATTTTATGGGACCATTCCCTACCTCAAACAGGAAACAATATATATTGTTAGCAGTTGAATATGTATCGTAACTAATGACGCAAAAGTGGTTATAGAGTTCATAAATAAAAATATCTTCTGTCGATTCGGAACACCTAGAGCACTAGTCAGTGACGAGGGGTCACATTTCTGCAATAGAGTCTTAGACACGTTGTTAAAGAAATATGGAGTTCGGCACAAGAACTCACTTGCTTATCATCCTCAAGCAAATGGACAAGCCGAAGTAAGTAACATAGAAGTAAAATAGATCTTGGAAAAAGCTATAAACACTAATAGAAAAGACTAGACATTCCACCTTGAAAAAGCATTGCGGGCATAAAGGACGACATTCAAAACACCAATTGACACGTATCCCATCAATTGGTCTATGGAGAAGCATGTCATGTGTAACAACCCATTACCTTAAATAGGTGATTATCATTAATTTGAATTCTAATTAATTCGGGTTAGGCTTGTGGTTAAGCCCGACTTGTCTAGATTAGCGTGTGCATGGATTTGCATGTTGTTTGGTGTTTGTATGGATTGTATAATTATTTATGGAAATAATTTGATTAATTGGTCTATAATTAAATAATTGATATATTATGGGATGTCTAATACCGTGTGTAGGTCAAAAGTGATGCATATGGGTAGTTGGGTAGCGTGCATGCCCGAGCGTACTCGTTGGCGTGCATGGCAAAGTCATAGGCACGTTAATATAAGCTTATGTATTGTATATATAAATATATATATTAAAAACAAATTAATAATTAATAATTGGTGGGCGCCTAGTGAAGTGACACGAGGTCGCTGTAAAATAATGTACATGCTCGAGGGTCGTCGTGGGCGCGTGTGGTGAATTTATAGGCCCGAAATACTTGGTTATCTATATATTTATATATATAAATTAATCCTAAAGTTTAATTCAAATTAAATTCTACATTGGATTCACCTCGAGATATGTATTACACTTAAGTCGAGGAGTTGAATGTGTTAATCGTTGTATGTTGGAGAGGTATATCCACACCTCGAGATGCATGTAAACAGATCATAAGGATAATCAATGTTGAAAGTGTATGCATGTGTCAAAATTGGTGTCACGTTAAAGAGATTCACCTTAAAATCATGTCTTTGGGTCGATGCGCGAATCTCGAGAAAGTTTGAATTTATCATAGGTCATTCATGAGGTGATGATCTTGCTAATAGCCATAAAGATGGACCTCAAGATACTCAACACATATCTAGAGAAAGATCAAAATGTAAATGAAAAAAGGAGCAGTAAGATTTGCCTCGAGATTCATTGGATATGAATATCAAGGAAATCTTATATTTATCTCTAAACACAGACACAGCCCCATTCATATCCAAAGTAAAATGAAAGATCAAAATAAGGAGAGGAAGAGAGGGACATATCAGTCAAGAGAGATCGATGATGGAGGACATGATCAAGGTGAGATTGTTGGTTGTTGTGTTGTTGTTGTTTGGATCATTGTTGGGGTAGTTGATGTTGTTGTTGGTGGTGGTGATGCAGTTAAGGGAGGATCAAACAAACTACTTTTGCGGGTCGTCCAAAGAGGGAGACGACCCAAGGGAGTCGTCTCCCTTCCCAAATCGACTAGGGTTGGGTCTCCAACCCCAGTTCGAAAAATAATAAAAAATTAGAAATCGTTGATGTTAAACAGTGAGTCGATGAGGAAAAAAATGGTTGGGTTCTTGAATCGGACCGATTTGGCTCGATTTAGTAGAACCCAATTCGGCCCAATTCATGCTCAAACCCATCTCAAAAAAAAAGAAAATGCTAGAAAATAGGGAAACAAATTCTTGAAAAATAAGAAAAAATCCAGAAAAAAAAAATAATATTTTGGCCAAATAAATAGAAATTGATGAGTTTCTATGAAAAATGAAGAATTTGGGATTCGTGCGAGACTTTATACTGGGGTTTTACCTCAAAAAATGTGAAATGGTCGAATTGACTTAAAAAGTAGCAAATTGATTTCGGATTCAATTAGGACCAATTTATGGGTTCTAATTAAAGAGTATTGGAACCAAATTGATAACAACTAGTTTAATTTAGGTTCTGGATCAACGGGGAAAGGTTTATGGATTTTAGGAATCATGTAAGTCGGTATAAAGTTAGGAAAGCTCAGTACAGGTAAGTGGGACTCAATTATAAATATGATTTGTGCTATTTATTGTAGCATATCTAGTTCACGTAGGTTATGGACTAGGATTGGGAGCATTGTACGGTGACCGGAATAAAACATAATGAACATTGAGGAATGAGCTGGATCTTGCTAACTAGATATGGAATGGCTATGAGATGTTAAGGAATAGCTTTTCCCTTTTACTTTTGTATACCATGGCTAAGTATTGATGTTCATATTTTAAAGAGTGCTGAGACTTTGTTATTCTTAAATGCGCTGACGAAATCACACATTCAACCAATGTGTAGATTTCGGTAGTGGTATTCTTGCGTAACTGAGATATGACTCTTATAAATGAATAATAATTGACATCACACGTGCAGCAGCTATGGCACTATGTTTTTGCATTTTTTATCTATTATTTTATTATTTATCATGCCTTGATAGATATTGTATTCATATTGTTATTAATATTCCTTGATTATTAGATAGACTCTTGATATTGTAATTGTGAGTCACTTACTGAGCAAGTTGGAGCTCTCATCTCAATTTATATTTTAGGAATATCGACGTGCGCTTCGACTCAGGAACAAAGAAGATTATGAGTTTATAGTCTTCTCTACGGTGAATTAATTTTTCTATTGTCATATATATTTAAACTGAAATACATTTGTAGGAACACAAGGTTTGGGGTTGTTATGTAAACTAAGGCTGATACCAGTTTTATATTCTGAATATTATTGTTTAGTATATCATTTGTATTATCAAAAAAAAAATTAATTTCACTGCATTTTCAATTATTCATTCGATATACGATATAGTGTATTGTGATTATCAGGTATGAAGGATGGTTGTACTGTTAATTGAGATCGACTGGTGTACCGAGGCTTAATTAGGGTTTCAAGCCGGGCATTCTCTTAATCAAGATAAGGAATGTTACATCACATGCCGGTAGATTTAGAGCATAAAGCATACCGGGCAATTAAAAAGCTCAATATGGATTTTCAAGCTGCAGGGAAGGCTAGATTACTTCAACTAATGGAACTAGACAAGTTTACATTGGACGCATACGAAGATGCTAAGTTATACAAAGAGAAATCAGACAATGGCATAATAAAAGGATAAAATACTGATCATTAGAGCCAGGACAACTACTATTATTATTCAATTAAAGATCAAAGTTATTTTCGGGTGAATTGAGATCACGATGGTCAGGACCATTCAAGGTAGTGGCTACTTGGCCTTACAGAGTAGTAGAGTTAATAGCCAATAGTGGTAAGACATTTAAAGTGAATGCTCAAAGAGTTAAATTGTTTTACAACAGGGAAGTGAGGCAAGATGAGCTTGATGGGTTCAAGAAGCAAAGAATCAATGCCTTAAAGAAAAAGAAAGGGAAACAACAACGGAAGGCCAATTAAAAAGATAAGGGACTTTCCGAAGAGGACTCTCAAGGCAATGACATCAAGTTAGTTTCGAAGAAACTGGAACCAAAGCTCAAGTTCATCCCGCAACTTCAACCTATCAAAATGAGATATCTTGGAGAGATAAACATATTGATAAACATTGACGGGCACCATTTTAGAAACCTCTTATGTGATACGGGAGCCTCGATCAATGTTATGTCACAGATGGACATGATACACGCCAACTTGACGATCAGTTGTCTCGATATGATGAATTTGTAAGTTGTAAATGGCAATTTGATACCTACTATAGGAAGAGTCTAGAATATGCATGTGAAAGTAGAAAGATTTACATTCATCGCGGATTTAGAGGTCATGAACCATAATATGGATGTTTATGTGTTTATGATATTTGGGCAGCCATTCTTGAGCAATGCTAAATAGAATTTGTACATAAGAGAGAGAATGAGCACGATGAGTATCAATGAGGGCAATAATGCTAAGAAGGTTGTCTTTGTCGATGATGAAGAAGTACATCCGGACAAGAATGACCTTATAATCTCCAATTTGTAGATGGAGCTTCTCGATTTAGACTTGGACTAAACGAGTGAAAACGCGTCAGGCTAATGACGTTAAATTAAGCGCTAGTAGGAGGCAACCCAGTGTTTCTAATTTTGAGTTTTAAATTTCAAGTTTTTTTAATTTTAGTTAGTAGTCAGTTATTTAGTTTAATAATTACAATTAACAATTTTTACTTCTAACTTTTGAAAAATTTGTGTCGAATGCGTAGGAAAGACCATTCGTTGGGTGATGATTCATCGGAATGGAAATGTCTCGATAACTCATGAAAGAGCGAAAAAAACGAAGAAGTTCAAAGCGGTGAAAGTAAGGTGCATGGGCAAATTAAAAGGTAAAATTGATTAAATTTTATATTTTCATTGATGATATACGGTCATGACACCTTGTGGGAGTTATACACAAAGTCGGAGGAGTGCTGGAGGAGAAATAGCAAAAAATTATACGCGAGGACGTTGGATGTGAGGTCGACATTGTAGGTAATACCCTCAACACCGTGAGTGTAGGCCACAACGTCGAGATGGCAACATGCAAAAAAAATGGATAAAAGCCCCACTGCTTCGCTGACGTAGTGGCGGCACTGTCATAGCGTCGTGCCTATAAGGAATAGTGTTGGGGTCGATTTTAAGGGTTTTAACCCCATTTTTACATAAATCTACACACTTCCGCTAAAACCCCACCACAACCACCAAGCATACAACCCTCTAGAGCCAAATTTTGACCATTTTTAAGTGAGATTAGTGAGTTCCTAGTTATTTAGAGTGAAAAGGAAAGCGCATTGTGGATTTGCACGAGTGAAAGAGCTAGGGCTTTAAGTTTTAGATTTTGTTTCTAAAGAGAGCTAGGGTTCTAGTTGGTGAGAAAAGTTAGAGGGCTTCTATTGAAAAAGACTTGGAAGAGTGATCTACACTGAAAATTAATTCACCATTGAGGTACATTTATAATTTCATCTAGTTATACTTTGAATTTTGAAAATTTTAATGATACTGTATGAAATTATGGATTTGAGGTTATATGATAGGTTTTGCAAGATTCTGTGAATGTGAGCATTAATATTACCATAGATACTTATTTGATGTCTTTGCATTATTTGGCGTATGCATGATCTATGTTATATGAATTTTTAATTTTCTAGGTGATTTGAAGACTGATTTGCATTGCATAGTTATTAGTTGCTTTAAATTGGAAGAAATTGCAAGAACAAGGAAACAAGTTAACCAACTAGAGCAAATGATTTTAGACATCCACCTCTAGAAATCCCAACGAAGAAGAGCATAGACCTTTTAAATCTAAATTTTTCATTTGTAG
Organism: Stephania cephalantha; assembly: GCA_039657325.1. Classification (NCBI taxonomy): domain Eukaryota; kingdom Viridiplantae; phylum Streptophyta; class Magnoliopsida; order Ranunculales; family Menispermaceae; genus Stephania; species Stephania cephalantha. The sequence continues at coordinate 26,132,394 of CM077574.1, read as the reverse complement.
AGAGGCTAAGGACTGATATGAGAAAATCCTTTGTGGGGAGTTCATTTGTGAAAGGGGAATTGATTTACCGCCCAAGTATGATAGTAAAGTGGAAAATTTCTTTAGACACCAAAATTGGGAACAACTCACATAAGACTATAGTTTGAATAAAGTTAAACAAGTGAATAGGATTGTTTTTTAGTTTTATGCCAATGCAAAGTTCACATGTAAGAATGAGCAAGTGAAGGTGAGATGGGTTTTAGTTCCCTTCAATAGACGTAAGATCAATACTTTCTATGGGTTGGAGGAATTAACCTTGTATGAATCTACACCGAATTTCTCGACCAAGCTATATGAGAGACTCTATAACCTATACCCTTTTAGAGTCATTTGAAAATGCATTAGTTGTCCCAGGATAACAAGGATTGGTCATGGGAGTTGAGAATGTGCTAAAGCACACAAAGAATTGGAGTGTTAGAAAAGTTTACAGAATGTGGCAACATTTCCTTGGTGCATCACTATACCCCACTTCTCAGCAATGTGAGATCAACAAGCCAAAAATGGCTTGTCTTTATGAGATTACGAAGTACGGGGAGATCAAGATGCGGAAGATCATACACACTAGTCTGAAGGAGTCCATCATGTTGGAAAGGGACAACAAGTTGTTGTTTCCAATATTGATTACTCATATGTGCTTAAAGGTCGGAATGAGGTTAAAATACGATAAAGAATTTGATATAGAGGCCCAGCCAACCATGGATGAAGCTTTCATGCTCACATTGAAATCATAACTTGGTTTTCAAGACTCCGAGGAAAAGAGAGAGAGGGACGAGGGAGCTAGACTTGAGGCCGAGTTGTTGGCCAAAAGGCAAGAGGATTCGGCAATAGCAGCAGCATAATTAGCGTAAGAGCTAGAAGATGAAGGATATGGAGAAGTGGACGAGCAACAACAATAAGGATTTGCTGAGGGCTATGAGTTTGTAGACCCAAAGATAGGAGAGTAGGACTTAGACGGTCCTAAGGTCTTTCCACCACCTCCTCCACCACTAAAGGATTTGACTCCACGGCAGCAGAGGCTGTAGATAGTAGAGATGCATAGACATTACCAGGAGGATAGGGCGCAATACCAGATAGAAATGCTGAGATATGAACAAGATATGGAGATAAGAGAGCAATACCGACAGAATGGGGAGTGCGGTTTCATGTTAGTTGTTGATAATTACAAAGACATCTCTAAATATGAGATGACCAAATAGTTGCTACCTACTGATAGGTCATTAGGCTTTCCAACAGCACCAGCATACATGTTTGATCAGGATATCATGCAGATTAGGAGTGCGGAGCGTCCATCGACCCCATCCCAAGCTGGAGGTAATGACGCGAAGTCTTGAAGTCAGTGTAATAGGAACCCTTTAGACCTGAGGAGTTGAGAGTGACTTTGATACCATTAAATTTTTAATATTTGGAATATTTTGTTATTTATTTACTTGTTTTAATTCTATGTTTAGTTTATTTTATATAAATCATGTTATTATATATGTTTGTGTGTTTCAGTATTTCAGGCTTACTTTTAAACCTTGAGGGAAATGTTTGGTTTAAGTTTGGGGGCACGACACTACACTACACTATGAGAAGTGGTAAGATAGGCTAAGAAATAAAGATAAACACTGCAAGTATGATCATTTAATTTTTTTAATTTGAAGCAGTTAAAGAGGAAAGCATGGTAGTGTATAAATTCTTCATTTTACTTACTATTTGAATGATTAAGTAGTATATATTAGGTTATATATAATAATATGTAATGAATAAGTAATTCATTTGCATGTTCATGCCTTTAATTGTGGATGAGTAGATTACAAGTATCTTGTTGATATGAAACTCAAGAGAATGTTTTAAATTTTGAAGAAGAAATTATGAAGTATAGCAAACAATGGTGTGATTTCATGATTAGAAACCTAGAGTTAGGGAAGTCCTTGAACTTGAAAGAAAAGCAAGAAACTATTACACTTCTTGTGGAAAAGGTTAGATCTCAAAGGATTATATAATAAGTGTGAATCTTACTTGATAATACAAAAGAAATAACGACTTGGTGCAAATAAGGGAAGAAATAGGAATTATGTATTAAAACTTGGAGTTAACTTACTTGATTAAGTGAAAGTGAGAAGTGCTAATAAGAGTTTTAAATATATAAGAGAAAAAAATGAGAGAATCCCACAAGTTCTACAAGAAATGGAGCAGAGAACTTGATGCTTAGAAAAAGTAATGAAGAATAAAGTCCATAGGAAAAGGAGCGAGGATTGTGAAAATAAAAAAAATGAAAAGAAGAAGAAGAATGAGAGAAGAAAATTAAGAAAAGAATACTGAAGTAAATTAAAACTCTTCAAATAAAAGATTTAGTTCGAGTACCAGTAGCTACTTAAGTTAAGTTTTCATTCCAACTATGTTAAGTCTTATAGACTCTTGAAGTGCGAAAGTCTACCAAAGATGAGTTTGGTCTATACTTATTTATGAATTCCTAAGCGTAAAGGAGAAATCATGAGATTGTATACTTAGTACTTGAGTGTTGAGATGAAACAAACTTGTGAGTAGGGATGGTTTTTGGTTGCGAGCTACTTTAGTGTTTCGAAAGAGAAGTTATACATGTTGTTAAAGCTACATGTCTTAAAAATATAAGTTTTTGCAAAGAAAAACTCTTGAGTGGATTATTAACTTGAAACTAAGTGAATTGAAGGATACTCCATGAACAATGTAAATTGAATGAGAATTAGTTATTAGGAGACTTAGTAGAATACATATTTGCTCGAGATGCTTAAAATCCTAAATTTGGGACTATTTGATAAGTAATTAATTATACTTATATCTAGGGTTAGTTTAATCGTATATTTAGTGTGAATATCCTTAAATGAGCTATAATTCATGGTATTATTGCATTTTCAGGGAATTAAGGTGTAAGAGGAAAAACGAGAAGCAACAGAGCAAAAACCCACAAAAACACACTTGGCGTCGTGGATATATGTGTTAACGTTACGGGAACAAAACGTACAACTTGGGAAGGAAAGGCACGGCGTGGGAGAGATGAAAAAATGGAATAACCAAGTTTGGAGGTCTGGCACAGTAGCAGCGCTATGATGCAAATGAGACAGTGTTGGGCAAGGTAGTGACAGCGTTGAAGCACCAAGGAGCAAAAAAATACACATACAGTGGTGATGCAGTGGCAGCGTAGTGAACTATAAGGCACGGTGCCGGGACATAAGTGACAACGCTAGACATGCAGGAAATAGAAAGTTAGAGTTTTAATTTGATTTAAAGTGTAAAGTAGGGTTTCTAATTGTTATTATGGAGTATAAATAGGTATTAGGATTTGGTAAACACACTACATACCAACTATTAGCCACCATTAAAGTAATTTAGCATAAAGTTTACAATGAGTTTGAGTATTAAGGAGTGTGTGTGAAGAACACGTTAAAGACTTCTCGTTTGTAATTCAAGTTTTCATTAATTAAATTGAAGGTAATATTTATATTCATCTTTGATTTGCAATGATTTCAATTATGAATTTTGATGTGTGCTTCAATGAAGTGTGACAGTCTATTTATCTTAGGGATCAATGGATTCTATAGTATGAATGTTATGTTTTGAATAGGAATAAAAAGTGAATATAAAAAGTGCAGTGGTTAGAATTTGTATTGATTCTGAGCGTAATGCTTTAGACATCTTGATCACATGTTTAATGAACTTAGAATTTAGAAGTTATCATGTCCATTGAAGCTTTTAATCCGAACATGAACGATACAACCGTAAAATACATAATATTGATAGATAGTTGTTAATTGCGAAGGCACTGATAGTAAACTTGGTTGCTTATAAATCCAATGATTTAGAACTTAAAGTAATGTGGAGCTTACATTATTCACACCGATAGATGGAGTTCTATTTTGCACATTATAATATTTTCCATCACGACATTGGGTTGAAGTGTATTTGAAGGAAATTTGTGAATTTTAATTAGGCATTGCACACAACATATTGAGATGTAAACTTGAATACAAAGCATAGTATTAAATTACCTATGTGAAGTTGTGAACTAAGATAGCTTTAATATAAGAGTTCAAGTAAGGTTTACATTGATTTGTTAGATAGTTTAGTTAGATAAAAAAACAAATAAAAAGTGAATTCCTCAGCAATAGTTCAAAGTTAAATAGGTAAACCACTAGTGCAAAAACCTTTCCTTGAGGATAGTATTCGTGATCAACATAAGTTGATTGCACTATTACTACAAGAGAGCTATTGTACTTCTGGCATGCACATCACTTGCACACTTAAAACCTATTCCATACACCACCAACCAAGCACACATCCCTCTAAAACCCAAGTTGATCAATTCTAATATAGAAAAGGGGGTTCATAGTGATTTAGAGTGAAAAATGGAGAGTACATTGTAGATTTGCGCAAAGAGGAGAGCTAGGGCATTGATTTGGAGATTTGATTCAAGATAGCACTAGGGTTTTAGTTTGTGAGCAAAGTGAGGGGGCTTGAATTGATAGAGGCTTAAAGAAGCAATCTACACCGAAAAGTAGTTCAACATTGAGGTAAATTTACAATTTCATAAGTTATGCTTTGAAATTTTTTTGAAAGTTTGATGAATTGCAAGAATTATGAATATAAGGTTGTTGGATAGGAATTTCAAGTTGTGTGAATGTTGAGCATCAATGTGGCTTATGGAGACCTAGTATATGTCTTTTGAATTATTTGGCATGTGAATGATCCTTGTGAATGAAAATTTTGATTTTAGGTGATTTGAAGACCCGTGTTTTTAGTTGTGGTATTGTGTGAGATTTTGAAAAAATGCCAAGAACAAGAAGGCAAGCAAGTCAAGTTACTGAAGTGAGAGCAAATGATTATGAGGCATCATCCTAAAGAGATCCTAATGAGAAGGACCTAGGCCATTTAAGTATAAGTATTACATTAGTAGAAGGACTAAGGAAAGATATAATGCCATTGTGCATAGAGAGTTCATTTGCGAGAGAGGGATTAATTTTCCGTCAAAGTATGACAAAAGAGTAAACAACTTCATTAGGCAACATGGTCGAGAGCAATTCACTCAAGACTATAGGGAAAACAAGGTTAAAGGAGTGAGTGAAGTTATGTATGAATTTTATGTCAATGCAAAGTTTACTAAGAAGGGAGACCCGGTGAAAGTGAGAGGGTATTTGTCCCCTTTAATGTGTGTTACATAAATAGTATCTATGAGTTAGAACACTTGAGTATGGTTAGAGCTGACAAAAGTTTCCCTAATAATTTATATGAGAAACCCTATAGCATATACCCTTTTAAAGCCATAGAGAGAACATTGGTTGTCCGAGGACAACAAGGATGGGTAATGGGAGCTGAGAGTGTGCTGAAGCACATTAAGAAGGGGAGCGTAAGGAAAGTAAATAGAATGTGGCAACACTTTCTAGTTGTTTCATTGTACCTGACCACTCAGCAGGACAAGATCAACAAGCCAAAGGCGGCTTGTTTGTATGAGATTACAAAGAACGTGGACACAAAGTGGGCGAGATCATCTACAAGAACCTGAGGGAGTCTATAGTGTCGGAGAGAGGCAACAAACTATTGTTTTCAATTTTGATTACTTAGATGTGCTTGAAGGACGGAGTGCGATTGCTTCAAGATGAAGAATTTGATATTGAGGCCCAACCAACCATAGATGAAGATTTTATGCTCACACTGAAATCTCCAACTGGTTACCAAGACTCTAAGGATTAGAGGGGGAGAGCCGAGGGGAACAGACTTAAGGGTGAGTTGTTGGCTAAAGAGTAAGAGGATCACGCAACAACAACAGCAGCAGCGGAGTTAGCCCAAGAGCGGGAGAGCGAAGGATATAGAGAGGAGGAGGATCACTAGCAGGGACTTGCTGAGGGCTACGAGTTTGTAGACCCATTTATAGGAGAGCAGGATTTGGATGGTCTTAAGATTCTTCCACCAACTCCTCCACTGCAGGCACTAGTACCACCACCAGAGGACTTGACTCCTTGAGAACAGAAACTGTGGGTTACTAAGATGATGAGACATTACAGGGAGGACAGGGCTTGGTATCGTGAAGCCTTATTGAGATATGAGCAAGACCGACTGAACGGATAGTGGAACTTCATGTTAATTACAAATCATCAAAGGGACATAACTAGATATGAGAGGTGCAAACGGATGAGACCCATTGATAGGTCTATTGGCTTTCTGGTAGTTTAAGAGGAAAGCATGGTAGTGTATTAATTTTTTCCTATTTACTAACTATTTGAATGTTTAAGTAGTGTTGATTAGGTTATATATAGTAATATGTAATGAATAAGTAGTTCATTTGCAAAGTTCATGCCTTTAATTGAGGATGAGTAATCTTGGTGATATGAAACTCGAGAGAGTGTTATTAAAATTTTAAAAGAAAATAAGAAATGTAGCAATAATAGTATGATTTCATGATTAGAAACCTAGAGTTAGCGAAGACCATAGACTTGAAACAAAAGTAAGAAGAATACTAGAATACTTTTTATGGAAAAAGTTAGATCTCAAAGGAATTTTATGATAAGTGTAAATCTTACTTGATAATAAAAAGTAAATAAAGTCTTAGTACTAAGAGGGGAAGAAATAGGCACCATGTTTAATGAGAAATGTGGTGGCCCCAAACTCTGAGGCAACCCTGAGTACCGCCATGTCGCATTACACGTCACCTAGCCCTGCCATATCATGGCATGCTTATCTATTATGCCCTGTGACCTAACTGATTGCTTACACGTTTTACAATAAACCTTAGCTTAGCCAATTATTCTTCATATAATTACCAATGGATTTGTTTAGCTAGTTAGTTAACCGATCAGGTTTCATTATCATTTTACAGTGGAAGTCTTCAAATATATGAGTATTGTATGCATATTATCACAATTCCTAAGTAGTGAGAAAACTTGAAAATAAAGTACCATGTATACAAGGAAACAAGATATACAAAAGTAGGTATATACATGTACAGTGTCTCTTATATTCCCCTTATACCCATAATATAGCAAAATATATCAAAACATAAACACCTACGAGTATGTCCAAGACTCTCCGTGGAAATAGATAGTCGCCCAAGATTCCCCTTGCCGCTACTTGAGGAAGGATCTTCACTCAGTCACCCAACAAAATCAAAACAGCAGGTAAATAAGCGGAAAACATAACAACAATTTATAAGAAAGCATAGATGTAAACATAAATAACCTCGGTGAACCACTAAAGTGGTTAATCTGTCACTCCTACACCTCGTCTTCTAAAGCGCTAGTGAACCACTCAACTGGTAAATCATTCTATCCCACATAACAACACCACATAACCCCAGTGAAACAAATCAACTAGTCTTCATAGCAAAATCTCGGTGAAGCAACTCGACCGGTCTTTATAGCAAACCCAAGTGAGCCAACTCAACCGTTCTTCAAATAATCCTAAAATTCACGCATAAAGCCTAGTTATTCATTATGAACAAAACAACAATAAATCATGATAACATAGTATAGTTTGCAGTTGAATAAAAAATGAAATAAAATATTCAACACTCATAAAATACATAAGTTAAATGAACTAAATTATGTGAAGCATTCTCGTGGGTTTTACTCACCTCAAATCGCACTCCGCGGCCCTGAAAATACTTGATCCGACTCTAATATGCACCTGACTATCACAGTATAGTCCTCGAGTCCCCCAGGATCAGTTTCAAGTGTTTCAGATCAAATATAGGTATTTAAAGTTAAGTGTGTAGGTCAAGTCTTCAAAATAGCCCCTAAAGATCAATATAGTTTCAATTTTGATCATGTGTTGTAGCGTAATTTTTTAGCATGAAAACATTCAAATCTCATATAATTACCAAGAGAAAAGTTGTTGGTCTCTAACGTAGCTTTCTGAAAAAGTTTGGTTTGCAAAATTTTGATTTAAAATAAAAATGATATCGTAATTCTACCAAAATAGCTCAAACTTGAATCAAACTTGACCAGCAGATTGTAAAAATCCTTTCTTCCAATATATACCTCCAAAACTCGTGATATTTGATTACAAATCATCTAACATACCCAAGAACAACATACTAAAACATCATCCCAATCCAATAAGTATTGATGTAGTTATGCCCTTTCAAAATTTGGCTAATTTTTCATGAATATAATTGAGTTTACTAGAAAGTTTGGCTTAATTCTTTTAACACCAAAGTTGTATGGCACATATATGATTCAAAGAAAAATATGAAATTAGGAAACCAAAACCATTTAACACCTCTTGGTCATGTGTGGAAATATTTTTATCAAAATTGAAATGAATGAGGAGTAAAAGTTGTTATCTATTGTTTGATTCTTTGTAGTTTGATCCTCCAAGCTTAGGTACTCTTAAAGTCCCAAAAATTGAGCACATTCTAGCTCTCTTTGATCTCAAAAATTATGGATTTTCCTTTTCTTGTTTGTATGAAAATCAAAGTTTGTCTTTTATATACTTAGATTAGTAACTTGATTAATTAAGCAAATCCTTAATTTGACTAAATTAATTACTAGGACATGTGTCCTCACTCAAAGCCACTTATCCCACATGAATAATGGATGTCTCCACTAGCTAGTTACTATTTATCCTAGAATTCCTACATATCTTCATACAAATTAATGGTCTCCAATTTGTTTGTCCAAACTATAGTCCTATTAATCCATATAATTTAAATTTACAAGCTTAATTAGACACTTAAATTCATGTGGTTGTATTTAGTCTCATTGTTGACACATTAATGGTCCCACTAACCCTTGACTACTTGACACCCTATGCCCGCATCCCAACACACATCTCAAGGCATGTCATTACTAGTGTACCCGATCAATATGAGCTACACTAAGGTTTAATTATTCATCTTAACCCATAATTATCATAGTTATGGTCATATATTCAATTTATATTGTCTAGCCTTAGCGTTCTCGTGCTATGCCTACCCGGTACCCGCATCGACATGCTTTACGAAGCAAGCACCCGTCGCACAATCTCACTCGATTACAACATTCTAGTACAAACATGTGATGCGATATGATAATTTAATAATTTTAAACACCGCACCTAAAAACCATCATCCATAAATAACATAGTCTTTCGGTTCTCATTTCAAAGTTAATGGAGTTGTCCATGTAAGGCCCTAATTACACTTGTTAATCCCCAAGATTAATGATAATCCTAGTTTAATTAATTTTGGTTGTTACATAAAAGACGAAGTTTAAACTTGCTTGATAGAGTGAAAGTGAGAAATTCTAACTAGAGTTTTAAAAATAAGATAGAGGGTCACACATGTTCTAAAGGAAAAGTAGCAGAGAACTTGATGGTTGGAAAAAGAGAGAAAAACGAAATCCATAGGAAAATGAGCAAGGACCGTATAACTAAAATATGAGGAGAAAAGAGAAAGGCAGAAGTAAAATTAAAGTTCATACTGAAACTTCAACCAATCAAGAGGAGGGATCATGGAGAAATATACATACCAATAATCATTGATAGGCACCGGTTTAGAAATGTTTAATGTGATACGGGAGCCTCAATCAATGTCATACCAATAATGGACATGATGCACGCCGATCTGAAGATCAATTTTCCTTATACAACAAATTTGCAAGTAATTGATGGCAAGTTGATACCAACTATAGGAAGAGTCTTAAATGTGCATGTGAAAGTGGGTAGATCCAAATTAATCACGAGTTTTGAGATTATGGATCACAACATGGATGATGATGTGTCTATGATACTTGGGAGGCCATTCTTAAACACTGCTAATGTAAATTTGTATATCAGAGAAAAGAAAGTCACAATGAGTATCAACGAGGACGATGATGCAGAGAAGATAGTCTTTGTTGATGGAAAATAAGTGCATCCAAACGGGAACGACATAATTATCTCTAATTTACTACTAGAGTATCTCGATTTAGACTCAGACTAAACAAGCAAAAAGGCATCAGGCTAATGACGTTAAACAAAGTGCTACTGTGAGGCAGCCCAGGGCAAGTCCATTTGTCGGGTGATGATTCATCAAAATGAAAATTTCTCGCCAAACTCATTAAAGTGTGTAAAAGAGCGTAGGAGCTCAACAGTAAAGGTGAGGTACATGAGCAAATCATGGGTGAGTTTTTATGTAATTTTTATATTTACATGGATTTCATGCGATCATGACATCTTGTGTTGCAATACACAAAGTCAGGGAAACGCCGAATAGGAATAAATGAAACATTTATGCAAAAAAATGTGGAATGAGGGTGTTGAGTCCATTTTGTACCTTATTTGTGTATATTTTAATATGTTTTAATGTGCCAAACTCTCCAACTTTAGTTAATAAATACTTATTATTTTTTTGTGTTTTAGGCTATGTTTGCTCAAAAAGAATAGAAGCGGGCTTCTTTTGGTGTATTTTTTATTATTTGCATCATAAAGCGTGATAGCACGCATCCTAAGAAAATGGCGTGAGACCTACGATGTTTTATGGCGAAGGTCGGATCGTTTACATAAAGTTTGGAGTAGCCAAAGTTGAAGAAAGATCTCAAAAATTAGATAATGCATGGAGTTTAAAGTTGTGTAGTTCAGCAACCCTCGATCTTTCCTCGAGACACGAAGTATGGAGCATATCAGAAGAGATGTTCAGTAGGTTGGAGATACAAACAGCGACACAGTTAGGCACACACCAATCCACAATCGATAGATCAAGCCTCGAGATGAGATGCAAAAGTCGGATGAAAAAGAAAAAAAAGATAATAACGAATATTGTTATTCCCATTTGCGTTCTCTCTTCAAACTCATGACTCCTGCTGACCTACCACTTGATGTGCCTCGAGTGGCGCGCTAGCCCTCTCTTCTTCATCAGCAGGCTTTAATGCTCCTCAACACACTAGTCATTGTCTAATCCCTCACACTCTAGTGCGTCTCCACTAACACCTAGATCAGCCTCGAGTAATGCAACTTTTCCTCTCCTTCATCAGACATCATCAATCTTCCTAGTCGCACTCATCAGCCAACCATTCATGCAGTCGTGGATTTAGGGTCGTGCGACTCTGCTGTCCACTAAGATTTACCTCGAACGGCACGTTGTCCTTTCAATAGCAAATAGCTACCACGATTCTTCCTTAGCATACACAATCCTCATCATTTTCATTAAGGCAGGGGAAAATGAGAGAAAACACAATATCTTGGGGTTTTCTCAACCTCCTAACATGCCGACATATGGCACTCTCTATCCACAGATTGGGCAAATCAAAATCTATATCAACCAATTCATGAAAGGGGTTCTTTCCCCAATGTTTTGATCGACATACTCTCCCTCTCCCCCATTTCAAACTATTCACACATCGCATTTTATCTCTCCTTCAATAAACTCTCTTATTTTCTCTCTTTCTTTCAATTTTCTTAAGTTTTGATTGTGAAATTTTATGGTCATGAGGCACTAAGCCTCGTGGCCTAAGATTGGTATTTTTCAAGGGAAGCTCAATATTATCAAGGAATTTATGAGGTTCTACCACTTTAATTTCAAATTTGGTTTATGTTTTGGTATCACTCTTGTTATCGTTTGATTATCATGGTTTGAATAATTGATTGTGTACTTGCAAATGCATTATCTTTTATTTAAATCTATTGCTAGTTTGATTGTCTTCCATCCGTAATTGTGTGGAGCGTTGAACACCAAGTGATAAGTGGATAACCTAATTGGTTCTTTCCTTTTTGGTTTATCTTGCATAACAAGATAGTCTATGCTAAATTAAGTGCATTTTGTTACTTGGTTGTCTAGGGCAAGTGGTTTCATGAATCTTAATCCAGCGAATGTGTTCACTCCAATGGTTGCTCTACCTAGGGCGTACATTTGTTATAGAGTCTCTTACCAAAATTAGGAAACCAAGGAGTGTTAGGTGCTCTCCGAAGCTCTATAGCTATTCTATTGAAACTAAACCAAATAATTCTTTGTAGAATCGCCAACCAAGCCCTTAATATTAAGTTGAACTTGATTTTCCCAAACTAGGAATTTACATGACTTATCTCACACTATTTACGTTACTTACATGCAATTAAATTAGTTATTTCATTATTCTCTTGTCGTTGTAGTTAGTTTGTTGTTTGTTCTCTCGTTAGTTTAATTAGTTAATTAGTTAATTAGTTAATTCTCTCTAAACCCTATTCTTGACCAATGTTTAGATTACCAATCCCTGTAGATCGATACTCGTGTATACCACTACTACAAACCGATTGTAGTTAGCCGTTGGTAACAAATCGAGTTTGAATTTATTATCGACGTGTTCGACACGCATCAAAGAGGTCGACACTGTGTGGTATACACACGGCACTGTGGGCAGTAAACACGGCGTTGGCAGGGCGCCACCCATTCACACAAAAACACTCACAAACATTCAAACACCATCGTGGTGCAGTCACGAGTGTCATGCCTATTAAGGCATGGTGTCAGTGACGCAATGAGAGTTTTAAACCCCATTCTCATCACTTCATTCGCACTTGCATCCAAACCCAACTATAACCACCAAGTATACATCTATTTAGATCCTAAGATTGATCATTTCTAAGTGAGGAAATAGAGTTCCTAGTGATTGAGAGTGAAAGAATAAGGTGCATTGTGGATTTGCATAAGGTGGAAAGTCAGGGCTTTGACTAGGGAATTTGATTTCAAGGAGCACTAAGTTTCTAAGTTTTTAGTGAAGTGAGAGGGATTTGATTTATAAATATTTGGAGGTGTGTTCTACACTAAAAAGTAGTGTGGCATTGAGGTAAGATGTACAATTTCATTAGTTATGCTTTGGATTTTTGAGAAATTTTGATGAAATTGCATGAATAGTGGGATTTGAGATTATTGGATAAGGGTTTTCAAGTTGTGTGAATATTGAGCATCAATGAGACTCATGGAGACCTAGTTTATATATATTTTGCATTATTTTGCATGTGAATGATGCGTGTGATATAAATTTTGATTTTCAGGTGATTTCAAGACTCGAATTGCTAGTTACATTTGTTGTGTAGTTATTTGAATTTGGAAAATGTCGAGAACAAGTAGGCAAGTTAGTCAAGTGAGCATAAATGATTTTGAGGCATCAACCTCACGAGGTCCTAATAAAGAGGAGCCTAGACCATTTAAGTCCAAATATTTCATTAGTAGAGAGGCCAATGAAAGATATGAGGATATTCAATATAGGAATTTCATTTGTGAAAGAGGTATAAATTTGTCGGCTAAGTAAGACAAACGAGCGAACAATTTCATTAGACAAAAAAATTGGGAGCATTTCACTTAAGATTACATAAATAATGAAATTAGATGAGTGAGTGATATGGTATGCAGGTTTTATGCCAATGCAAAGTTCACTAAGAAGGATGAGCTAGTGAAGGTGAGAGGGGTGTTCGTTCCCTTTAATGAGTGGGAAATTAATAGCATCTATGGATTGGAGCATTTGAGTATGGTTGGAGCCAAACCAAGTTTCCTGAACGATCTATATGAGAAGCCTTATTACCTATACACTTATAGAGCCATTGAGAGAGCATTGGTTTTTTAAGGACAACCCAGCTGGGTAATGGGAGCTGAGAATTTGCCGAAACACATCAAGAAGGGGAGTGTTAGAAGTCTACCGAATGTGGCAACATTTCCTTGTTGTGTCTTTATACCTCACCACTCTGTAGGGCGAGATCAATAAGTCAAATGCAGCTTGTTTATATGAGATTACAAAGAATGGGGAGATAGATGTTGGCAAGATCATCTACAATAATTTGAGGGAGTCCATTATGTCAAAGCAAGACAAAAAAATTTTGTTTCCTATATTGATCACTCAGTTTTGCTTGAAGGCTGGAGTCAGATTGCTAACTGATGAAGAATTTGATATTGAGGCCCAAACAACCATAGATGAAGCTTTTATGCTTACACTAAAATCACCATCTGGTTATCAGGACTCTGATGATGAGAGGGAAAGAGCCGAGGGAGCTAGACTTGAGGCCGAGTTTTTGACCAAATAGCATAGGATAACACAGCAACAGGAGCAGTAGTAGATTTAGCCTAGGAATTGGAAGATGAAGGATATGGAGAGGAGGAGCCAAACCAGCAGGGATTCACTTCTGGCTAAGAGTTTGTAGACCAACTGATTAAAGAGTAGGACTTGGATGGTCCTGAGGTTTTTCCACCACCTCCTCGACCACAACAACCAGTACCACCACCAAACGACTTGACTCCATGACAGTAGAGGCAGTGGATTGCCAAGTTGATGAGACAGTACCAAAAGGACAGGGCTCAGTATCGTGAAGCCTTAAGGAGGTATGAGCAAGACATATGGAATGGACAGTAGAACTTCATGTTGTTTGTCGATCATTAAAGGGACGTAGCTATATATAAGAAGAGCAGACGGAAGAGACCTACCGATAGGTCTTTGGGATTTCTAGCAGCATCGGACTACATATTTGATCCAGATGTGGTGAAGAAAGGGAGGATAGAGCATCCATTAACACCATCCTATGTTGGAGCTGATTATGCAAATGATGATGATGATGATGCATAGTCTTAATGTCAGTGCCGTAAGATTTCTTTAGACTTGTGGAGATGAGAGATACATTAATACCATTTTATTTTAACTTTGGGATATTTTGTTAATTATTTAGTTGTTTAAATTCTATGTTTAGTTTAGATTATGCTTATATATCTTATATTATATATGTTTATTTGTGTATTTTAGTGTTTTCATGATTTCAGGCTTATTTTTTAAATCTTGTAGACAAGGTTTTGTATAAGTTTGGGGGCATAAACACTACACTACACTATGGGAAGTGGTAAGAAAGGTTGAAATAAGGATGAACACTACAGGTATGGCCGTTGAAATTTTATTTTTGAAGCAGTCAAAGAGGAAACCATGGTAGTGTATTATTTATTGCATTTACTTACTATATAAATGTTTAGTTAATATAGATTAGGTTATATATAGTAATATGTAATGAATAAGTAGTTCATTTGCATGTTCATGCCTTTAATTAGGGATAAGTAAAATGCAAGTGTCTTGTTGATATGAAACTCAAAATAGTGTTTTAGATTTTTGAAGAAAATAATGAAATGTAGCAAACAATGGTATGATTTCAAGATTAGAAACCTAGAGTTAGGGAAGACCATGAAGTTGAAACAAAAGCAAGAAAATACTAGAACACTTCTTGTGAAAAAAGTTAGAATTCTAAGGAATTCTATAACAAGTGTGAATTTACTTGAATATAAAAAGTAAATAAAGACTTAGTGCAAAGAGGGAAGAAATAGACATTTTGAATAAAAAGTTGAAGCTAACTTGCTTAATTAAGTGAAAATGAGAAGTGCTAACAAGAGTTTTAGAATAGAAAAATAAAGAGTCCCACAAGTTCTACAAGAAATGGAGCAGAAAACTTGATGGTTGGAAAAAAGTGAGGAAAAATAAAGTCCATAGGAAAAGGAGCAGGGACCGTGAAATAAAAATAAAAAAAGGAGAAAAAGAAAAGAAATGAGAGAAAAATAAAGAAAAGGAGGCGTAAGCTAAAATAAAACTCTTCAAATAAAAGATTTAGCTCAAATGCTAGTAGGTTTCCTAAGTTAAGTTTTCTTTCCAACTATATTAAGACCTATAGACTCTTCCAACTATGTTAAGACATATAGACTCTTGAAGTGCTAAAGTCTACCAAAATTAGTTTGATCTATGTTTTTTTGTGAATTTCTAAGCTTATGAAATTGTTCACATGCTACTTAAGTGTCGAGATGAAATAAGCTTGTGAGTAGTGATGGTTTTGGTTGTGATCTACTTTGGTGTTCTGAAAATGAGTTGTTTGTGTTGTTAAAGCTACATTTTTTGAAAATATAAGTTTTTGCAAAGAAAAACTCTTTAGTGGATTTTTAACTTGAAATTTAGTGAATTAAAGGATACTCCATGAAAAATGTAAAATGAATGAGAACTAAGTAATATGAGTAGTTAGGAGACTTAGTAAAATACATTTTTGCTCAAGACGTGCAAAATCCTAAGTTTGGGGGTATTTGATAATTGATTATTTAGACTTATATATAGTATTAGTTTAGTAGTATATTTAGTATAAATATCCCTAAATGAGCTATAAATTATAGTGTTTATGTATTTTCATGTAAACTTGGCATAAAGGAAGGAAACGAGCAAATTCAAGGAGAAATGAAGCAAAAACACCACTAAGAATATTTAGCGTCGTGGCTATATAGGTTACTGTTGTGGGGCCTCAAGGCACAACGTGGGGCATCAATGCACAGCGTGGGAGAGCAAGGAAGTGGAGAATAGTGATTCGGAGGCTCGGCGCAGTGGTGGCACCGTGGAGATCAAGGGACGGCGCTAGGGAGTCTAAGGGACAGCGCCGAGACCACTGAATAGAGGAAATACACACTGATTGACCAGAGCAGTAGCGGCTTCGTGGGAATGTACACACAGCGACAAGACTTAAGTGACCGTGCCAAGGAGAGAAAAATAGAAACTAGAGTTCTATTTTGTGTTAAATTGTAAATTAGGGTTTCTAATTGTTTGGAAACATGATTAGGGAGTATAAATAGATAGGAAAACATGGTAAACACTTAGCATACAAGAGATTAGCCACCATTAACACAATTTAGAACAGGTTTACTTATTTTTGAGTACTAAGACAATTTGTAGAAAGAATACATTGAAGACTCACGTGTGGTGATTTGAATATTGTGTTATTTGATTTAATTGAAGTTATTCTTTTATATCTCTGATTGCAATAAATACCACTATGTGCATGTTTGTTTCAATGAAGTGTGAGTAGTCTATTAATCTTAGGGATCAATGGATCATATGGCATAAATGTTATGCTATAAACATGAATAGTGTAATGAATAAAAAGTGCAATGGTTAGAATTTGTATTGATTCTGAGCATAATGCTACAAACATCTTGATCACGTGTTTGTTGATATTAGGCTTTAGAAGTTATCATGGCCATTGAAGCTTTTAAGCTAGACATAGACGATACAATCATAAAACACACAACATCGAGCGATAGTTTTTTATTAAGGAGGCGCATATAGTAAACTTAATTGGTTATGAATCTAAAGATTTGGAACATTAAAGTAATATGGAGCTTACGTCATTCACACTGATAGATGGAGTTCTAGTTTGCATATTAGAATCTTTTCTGTCACGACAGTGGGCTAAACGAGATTTGAAGAAAATTTGTTTATTCTAATTAGGCATTGCACACACATAATAAAGATGATAAATTGAGTTGAAAGTCATAGTCTTTCATTACCTATGTGAAGTTGTGAACTAAGATAGTTTTAATATAAGAGTTAAAGTAATTTGCATTGATGTGTTAGTATAGATTAGTTTAGTTTAATTATAAACCAATTAAAAAGATTTCCTTAGCAATAGAGTAATTGTAGCTAAGTATGTAGTGAGTGCATACACATTTCCCTGAGGACGATATTCGTAGTCAATGTAAGTTGGGTAAACAACACGCACATCAATGATCTATACTTATTTGTGAATTTCTGAGCTTAATGAGAAATCATGAGACTGTACACTTGCTACTTGAGTGTCGAGGTGAAACAAAATTATGAGTAGTGATGGTTTTAGTTGTGAACTACTTTGGTGTTTCGAAAGTGAATTGTATGTGTTGTTAAAGCTACATGTTTTGAAAAATATAAGCTTTTGCAAAGAAAAGCTTTTCAATGGATTATTAACTTGAACTTATTTGGATCGAAGGATACTCCGTGAATGTTGTGAAATGAATAAGAACTTTAGTAGTAGTAGTAGTAGTAGTAGTAGTAGTAGTAGTAGTAGTAGTATCTGTAGTAGTAGTAGTAGTATTTCAAACTACTTATGCTAGTATTTAGTAGGTAGTAAAGTTAGTCCAGATTTTTCTTACGAATGTTAAAAACACTATCATTGATAGGAAACAATTAGTTATATCAGATCTTCCTCTTCCTCATCAGTGGACTATCACAGACACAAATAAGGAAGAACAACAAAAGCGACAAGTGTCCCAACAAATTTCGCAAATCATTGAACATGATGATGGAAAAGTTGATATTATCTTTGCTCCACGAGCATCAACATCAACTGCTTCTTCATCTAATTTTGCCTCTCAACCACCTACCCCTCGTTCTTCGATTCATCTACATCGAAACTTGTGGAACATGTGGAATTGTTTATCCCGTTCAGTACTCTCATACAACAATTAATGATGATAATGTCAAGATCAATGATTTTGCGATTATCATATTAATGTTGTAACTTTAGAAATAACAGAAGATGATTTTTTAATGGATTATGAATCGCTAAAACAAGAATTCTTAACCCATCCTTTAAAACCCTCGCTTTGTAAACTCGTTCCTTTCCAACATCAAGCTATTTTTCGTGAAAAATATTTTGCTTTTGTCAAAGAAAACAAGAAGAATATCTCTTTCTTTGATCGGTTAGCTTTAAAAAGTCCCAAAACTTCCCTCCAGGTTAATACCATTTGGGAAGCCATCGGTGGTCACAAATATGACCAACGTCATCCTCCCATCGTCCCTTTTAAAATACGGATGATATCAAGGCCACTCCTTTTAAAACAACTATTTCTTATGAGGACTCTGGCCCTATCTCCAAACGTGATATTAATCACCTCATTGAACAAAATAATTTTACAAATATGTATTTATCCACAATCACAGTACCCATAGAACCTCCAACCTCTACTGGTAAAGCACCTATACCTTCACACAAGGCAGCTAAACCATTCTTTCCTCCTTCTGCGTCTCCAAGTATGCCCTCTTTCAAAACTCCCTTTTCTGAAGATTTTCTTAATATTCTTACAACAAAGCTTGGAAAGCTTCAACTTAATCCTGACAAGCCTTCTCCTTCGCCTCCTTCTCCTTCGGTTTCCAAACCACAAATTCCTTCTTCTAATACACCACCTTCTTCCACTTCGAAAGATAAAGGTCCCGTAATTATGACCTTATCCCCTCGCTTCTCGCTCGTATTTCGAGTCCAATATGTCAAATGATGAGTCCGAGTCTCATCCCGAATCTCACCTGCACTCGATCGATACCTTACCCGAAATTTCTCGTATCATACGCCATGCAAAGACTACAAAAAGATTTGATAAATCTAGATATCCTTTGCGCAAACAATTTTATTCGCGACCATCCCCTTCCTCGACCTTATTCTCGAAGAAAAGGTTAAACGTAATCAAAAATACGACGGTCATGCCATTTATGATTGGAGTATTGATGGTCTTTCTGAATATCAAATTCTTGAGGTTGTCCTCAAAATGCACATCTACTCAAAGGCAAGTATTCTACAAAACCATTCTCAACCCGATACAAATAAAGCCATTATATGTGGTTTCACCGGTCAATTATATGGTTGGGCATTATGTCATGATCGAAGAAGAACGCCTTGCCATTATTAATCATCTCAAAACAGATGCATTAAAACAACCCATGCTCCACACTAATGGGGATTGGATTTATGATTCTCGTTAATCATCTAATGGCCGCCATCATCCGCAATTTGTTTGGTCATATCGATTCCATTAATGAAAAGATTCGTGATCAATTACAAAACCTACGCTGTAGGACACTCAATGATTATCGATGGTATAAAGATACATTTTTCTCAAAATTGTATTCTTTAACTGAGCAACATGATACATCTTTTTGGAAAGAAAGATTTATCGCTGGTTTGCCTCCTTATTTTGTTGCCAAAATTAAGGATTTTATCAAAGAACATTATGATAATACCTTAGCAGAACTCACTTATGGGGATATTATCCAATCAGCAAACATGTGCTCGTCCATCTCGTAATGACCTGCGATTAAATCGCCAACTTAAAAAAGAAAAGTCTACCATGAAACATGATTTAGCAATTTTTGCTTTGATTTTGGTCAAGATATTGATGTTTCTACATATATGACTCCTAAGCATCATAGCAAACGCCAAAATAAATCATCTCATTTTTATAAACCCCTTATTATAAACATCCTCCTAAACGAAAACCTAGAAGACGTTCGTCTTATTACCTTCGTTCGTTCCCAAAACAGACGAAAAGAACAGAAAGTTAGCTCTTTGCTATAACCGTGGTAAGCTCGGCCATTATGCCAATAAATGTCATCAAAAACCGCTACGAAGAAAATTCATCAAAGTTGCGCTTTCTTCTTCCTCTTCCTCGATAATGAATGTCAATGTGTGTTTAATCTTCCGAACACTTCCTCTTCTTCTTCTGAGCCTGAAATAAATGTTTTAACCGCTCACGAAGAACTCATTCTCTCTATAGGTGAACAAATTTCAGATCCTTCATTAAAGCTTAAATATTTTACCGAAATTATTACACCTTCTAACCATCCTCCCAATTCCTCTCAAGACCATCTTCCTCCTTTTCTCCAAAAGAAACAAAAGCACTTTAAAGAACAATTATCCATTGATGATTCTCATCTCAATTTTGCTAGTCTCATGGAAGTTGTTAATAAAAAACCCAAACATGTTACCATTCAATCTCTCGCAAACCGAAATAAATCGCTTAAAACAAGAGATAAAACTTCTCTCCTCTCGTATTACGAGTCTAGAACAACCAAACCCTGAAGCTAGTTATAGCTTTGACTCCAATAACATTTTTGTCGATAGCCTTTCTAGATCTCACTCGACTTTCCAACGCTGGTTTACACCGGTTACATTTAACGTAAAAGGATTTTCTGTCAAATGTAATGCGTTGATCGATTCTGGTGCTGATTTAAATTGTATAAGAGAAGGATTCCTTCCTTTGCATTATTGTGATCTCATCAAAGACTATCAACACATCTCTCAAGTTGCAAATGGGCAACAAACAAGAATTAAGTATGAAGTTTCTCTTGCTCATATCTCTGCCTTCAAGGAATTTGTATTCCATTATCCTTTATTATTGTTAAGGATTAAAACAAGATATGATATTAGGAACACCATTTCGAGAAAAATACAACCTTTTTCAGTTACAGAAGCTGGTATTTCTACTACATTGCAAGGAAAAGCTTTACACTTCGCCTTCTTAGATCCTCCCAAGGAATCATTCCTAAATTATATCATTAATCAAATTGAGTATAAGAATACTCACATACAGTTTTTAAAACATGAAATATTATTATTAAAAACTGAGCAACTTCTTCAATCTCCTGTTTTTAAAACCAAACTAAACACATTTCAATCTCACCTACAACAACAATGTTGTTCAGACATTCCTTCTGCTTTTTGGGCAAGAAAACAACATATTGTGAAATTACCCTATATTTCTGATTTTCTTGAATCAAAAATTCCTACAAAAGCAAATCCTTCACAGATGAATTCTCGCCAAGAGAAATTTGTCAAAAAGAAATTACCGATTTGCTTAAAAAGAAATTAATTACTCCTTCACAATCTCCTTGAGTTGTACAACATTTTATGTTGAAAACGCTCTCGAACTTGAACGAGGAGTTCCTCGCCTCGTTATCAATTATAAACCCCTTAACAAAGTTGTAAAAACTATTCGATATCCTCTACCAAATAAATCAGATCTCATGAAAACTACAACTTCACCTGTTGTCTTTTCAAAGTTTGATTTAAAATCTGGGTTTTGGCAAATACAGGTTCATCCTGCTGATCGTTACAAAACCGCCTTTAACACTCCATTTGGTCAATATCAATGGAATGTTATGCCTTTTGGTCTAAAAAATGCTCCTTCTGAATTTCAGAAAATTATGAATGATATATTCAATCCTTATCATTCTTTTATCCTTGTTTACATTGATGATCTTTTGGTTTTCTCTCCCTCCATTGATCAGCATTGGAAACATTTACAAGTTTTTCAAACCTTAATCGTAAAAATGGTCTTGTGTTGTCTCAAAAGAAAATGCATCTTTTTCAAATTGAGATAACCTTTCTTGGTTTTAAAATTACCAACCATACTATTACTCCTGTTAATCGAGTAATTAGTTTTGCTAGCAAATTTCTTGATCAATTAACTGATCGCCTTCGCCATACAACGATTTCTCGATGTCTTAATTATCTTTCTCGATTTTTATAAAGACGTCGCAAAGGATGACAAGTGTCTTCAAGATTTGCTCTCCTCGAAAAACCCTTTTCTTTGACTTCTGCCACACTACAAATATTCAAATTTGGTGAAAAAGAAAGTTCAAGCTCTTCCTCGCCTTCATTTGGCAAATCCACAATATTTCAAAATTATTCAAACCGATGCTTCGATCTTGGGTATGGTGGAATTCTTTTACAACGTCCTCCTGGGTAAGGAACAACTTGTTTGTTTCACTTCCAAAACCTGGAAGGATGCGCAAAAGAATTATTCTACAGCTCAAAAAGAAGTCCTAGCTATAGTGCTCTTCGTGTCCAAAAATTTCAACATGATGTTTTAAATCAAAAATTTCTTATTCGAGTTGATTGTCGTTCGCAAAATATATCTTGTTAAAAGATGTCAAAAATTTAGCGTCTAAACAAATATTTGCAAGATGGCAAGCTATATTAAGTATTTTTATTTTGATATTGAATATATTCCAGGAGAAAAGAATTCTCTTCCCGACTTTTTGTCTCGTGAATTTCTTACGACCTCTTCTCGTAAATCTCCTACGATCATGTCTAAAAAGCTTCAAATTTTCAAAGATCTCGCCTCAACTAACCGTTTCAAGCCTTTGAGTACACCCGAACCCAATTGTTCATACCTTGCCACTACACAACACCTTATCTCGTATTCTTGAACCATCTCGTCACTAATAAACCACCGACTACCCAAATAGCTCGCACCATGCCTCCCGGTCTCCATTTCATCCCCACTCGCCCTCAATCAACCATTCGCTTCTATGAGAATATCCTCATTGCCACACAACTGTTCATTTTGACCATATGTCAAGGGAGAAATCCATTGAAATTGATTATTCCAAGTTTAAGATTCAACGAGTCTTATCCGTCGATGAATGGTGTGATAATTATAAATTTCTTGCAACAACTCCATTCACGTATAAAGATATTGTTATATCCAAAAATTCACCCTGAGCCTCGCCGCCTACCATGACTACATTGAAGCCTCGGCGTCGATTATGTTTTATCAAGATCCCGATCATCACTCTTGGTATATATCATTTCGCCAAAACCGCCAAACCTCCTTTCCTCTATGGTGGGTCACCATTGGTGGACTAAATTTGGTCCTCATGAGACAATCTTTCCCGCTTCGAGTCCAGGAGCAATTTGTCAAAGAAAAATTGCCTCTCCCGCAATTTATCATCAAGTTTTCCATTCCATGGATCCTTAAATGGGACTACAAAGACCTCTGAACTTTTTGCCTATAATCCCCAGACTACATATAAATATTTAACTCAAAATATTTCCTGTAAATGGTGGAATAAATTTAATTATGAAGCCATTTTTGCACCAAAAACACCTATTAAACTCCAAGCGTTACCATCTCGCTATGCCGATGTTGTTGCCAATACAAAGATCTAGTGCTTCTATTGATCCGAATATGACCAAAATTCTAGCCAAAATCCAACAATTAGAAGATGATAATAAACAAATGCGTATTGCTTTGGAACAGTTTCCTCACGGTGTTCTCCTACTCCCTCCAAAGTGTTCATTTATCCGATGACGACACCCGCCGAATTACTCTGGGGTATTAGGCGTTAGTACCATTAATTGAACATTTTCGAATTGCCTTATACCCTAATGGTGTCGATGTACATTGGAGCCCTCCTCATGAAAGATGTTCTTTACAAATTGTTTTGCTCGTGTCAATTTTACTTGGACCTCTCGATGACACAGATCTCCTTCTTGGCCTATGGTATCTCCTTGACCAACCTCCAATTACCGTCATAATAGATACACAAGCCCTTCTTCGTTTTCCTTCCTATGTTTTTGCCCCTATCTCGGCGTTTCTTTGATTGGTCACCAAGAAGATTTTCTTGTACTTTTATTTATGAACGACCATTCATAGCCCTTGAACCATTGTTCTCGCCTCTTCAACGGTAAAAATAATGATTACCGTTTCCCGGACGTGTCCACCCCCACCGGCCCATGCCACCTCTCCGTTCAAGCACAGTGCTTCCTATCCTAATTTCCACCGGTTATTAGGATAGCCTTGGTTCGTAAAGTTCGTGACTCTTCAGATTGCAAGCATCGATACCTCTACCTTTTTCCAAAGGCCACGTTATCGTTTGCTTTTTCCAAAGGCCACGTTATCGTTTGCTTTTACTATTACTTGTCCTTTTACTATTTACTTTTTGAAGAGTCAAACACTATGCATAAAGTGCTTTGTCCTTTGCTTTTTCGAAAGGTCACTTGACCTTTGCTTTTACGTAGGTCGTTTGTAGGATTGCCTTTTCATCGGCAATGCGTCTATAAATAGAAGTTTGGTTTTTAGTTTTAGATCATCGAGTCTTAGCTTGGTTTAGAATCGCTTTTAAGTATTTCTCTCTTGTCTTATGTTCAAGTGTGATTGTGTTCTTCTGTCTCGTAACTATGTGTTGTGAATGAATATTGCCTATTTCTATTATCTTTCCGGCGTATCTAAGTTCTTATTTAATCCTCCCTCTTTTGTGTCATTTCCTTGTGATTGTTGCGATCCTTCGAACAATACCCGTGTCATTTAGTCCGTGTCATTTAGCCCATTTGCCTTTAAATATATCCGCGACCGCTCAATTGGTATCATGGATTTGCCAAATGAAGGCGGGGAAGAGCTTGAACTTTCTTTTTCACCACCGAATAGGCAGAGTGTGAGCGAAAGTCCAAAGAAAAGGGTTTTTCGAGGAGAGCAAATCTTGAAGACACTCGTTATCCTTTGCGACGTCTTTATAAAAATCGAAAGATAATTAAGACATCCGAGAAATCGTTATAATCGAAGCGCGATCGCTTAATAATAATATTTCATGTTTTAAAAGCGTATGTGAGTAGTCTTATACTCAATTTGATTAATGATATAATTTAGGAATGATTCCTTGGGAGGATCTAAGAAGGCGAAGTGTAAAGCTTTTCCTTGCAATGTAGTAGAAATACCACTTTTCATGAATCGAAAAAGGTTGTATTTTTCTCGAAATGGTGTTCCTAATATCATATCTTGTTTTAATCCTTTAACAATAATAAAGGATAAGGGAATACAAATTCCTTGAAGACAGATATGAGCAAGAGAAACTTCATACTTAATTCTTGTTTGTTGCCCATTTGCAACAGAGATGTGTTGATAGTCTTTGATGAGATCACAATAATGCAAAGGAAGGAATCCTTCTCTTATACAATTTAAATCAAGACTGAGAATCGATCAACGCATTACATTTAACGAGAAAATCCTTTTACGTTAAATGTAACCTGTAAACCAAATGATGGAAAGTCGAGTGAGGTCTCTGTAAAGGCTATCGACAAAAATGTTATTAGTAGTAGTAGTAGTAGTAGTAGTACTTTTGCTCGAAACGTGCAAAATCCTAAATTTGAGGGTATTTGATAAGTGATTATTTAGACTTATATATAGTATTAGTTTAGTAGTATATTTAGTATAAATATCCCGGAATGAGCTTTAATTGACGGTATTTATGTATTTTTAGGCATACGAGGCATAAAGGAAACAAACGAGTGAATTAGTGAAGAAACGAAAGTAAGGTTGACGTCGTGGCTTACATGCTTAACGTTGTGGGAAGAAGGCTAGATAGCATGAGGAGAGTGTGGAAGATCATGAAGAGAAGAAAATGAGGTTAGGACATCTGACGTAGTGACGGCGCCATGGGTTACAAGGGATGGGGGGCTCAAGGCAGGGCGCCGAATCTACTGAATGGGAGAAAAAGCGCACAAAAAGATTGAAGCTGTCACGACGCCGTGGCATTACACACACAGCACCAGATCATTAAGTGACACACTGAGACCAAAGAAAATAGAAAGTTAGAGTTATATTTCATGTAGAATTGTCTACTAGGGTTTTTAATTGTTTCTAAAGTATCTTAGAAGTATAAATAGGTATTAGAACGTGGTAAACACACCAACCACCATACATTATCACCCAATACCACCAATTAGCATACATTATAACCAATTAACCTAGTTTTACTTTGTTCATGAGTATTAGAAGATACGAGGAAGAGAAGACATTAAAGACTTGTGTGGTGATTCAATGTATTGTTTTTATTGATTTATTTGATGTTATTTGATTATATCTTTGATTGCAATGAATACTATTATGTGCATGTTCATTTCAATGAAGTGTGAGTAGTTAATTATTTTTAGAAATCAATAGATCATATGGCATGAATGTTATGTTAAAGTAGTTATGAGTGGATTATAATGTTGAAAAGTGCAATGATTTGAATTTGCATTGATTCTGAACGTAATGCTATGAACATCTTGACCACGTGTTTGTTGATATTTGGTTTTAAAAGTTATCATGGCCTTTGAAGCTTTTAAGCCGGATATGGACGGTACAACTATAAAATACATAACATCGATAGATAGTTATTGATTAGGGAGGCACGAATAGTAAACTTAATTGGTTATGAATCTAAAGATTTGGAACTTAAAGCAATGTGGAGCTTACGTTATTCGTAGCGATATGTGGAGTTCTTGTTTGCACATTAGAATATTTTTCGTCACGACAGTGGGTCGAAATGGATTTGAAGTAAATATGTCTATTCTAATTAGGCATTGCACATACATAATAAAGCTGAAGAAGTGAGTTGAAAAGCATAATTATTCATTACCTAGGTGAAGTTGTTAACTAAGATCTTATTAATATAAGAGTTTAAAAATAATTTACAATGTTTTGTTAGAATAGAATAGTTTAGTTTAAAATCAGTTAAAAAAAGGATTTCCTTTGCAATAGAGTAATTCTAACTAAGTATACTAAGTATAATACACATTTCCCTGAGGAAGATATCCATAATCAACGTAAGTTGGTCACATTATTACTATAATTGAGTTGTTATAATTGCGGCACCCATCAGATAGCTATAGCGGTGGTATGGATACAATTGCCCGACCTTTAATATAGATTATCATGATGTTCTCACCGAGCTTGTTTATTGCATGGGTAGAACCCTTAAAATTGATCATGCTACAACTATGGCACATAAGTCAAGTATGCTCGAATTGCAATCGAGTTGGATCTGGAGAAGCCATTGGTTTTTTGTTTGAGGGTTAATAATGAATGGCAAATTTTGATTTCTTTGCGTTGTCGTAACGCAAATCAAACAAGCAAAAGTTGCTAAAGTGGGCTTCCCCTAGCATTGATTAGTCACCAGTGAACATCGTCGTTGCTCCCTCCTCCTCTGTAATGTCATGCCTTAGCGAGTCATGGCGAAGGAGGCATGGACGGAGGTTCTCCGAAAAGGAAAGTAGAAGGTGGGGGAGGGTAACAGGCAAGGTGTCGAAGGCAATGAGGTCAGGTGGTATTTCATGGGGGAGAAGAAATAGTTCTCTGTGGATCTTTTGAAGAATGGGGCCATAAGGGTTAATGAATACTTTTCAAAGCAATTTTACATTGTCTTAATTGATTCTAGGGTTGTTCAGTGGGTAGTTGAGATCATTAAGGGGGTAGTAAATGGGGTAGACGAGCCGTCACACTAAAGTTCTGGCATGAAGGGTTTGTTACTTTGTCTCTCCAGATTGTGCACAATAATAGAGGGGCAGTTTTGAAGATTTTGAAATTATCGGGTAGCGGGAGGCAAGTAGTGCTTATTCCAGAAGGCGTTTATAGGCAATCATGAGGGAAATTACTTGAAGCTCTGCTGGATAAACACTAATGGCCATCTCAAAGGGGTTTAAGGGCGGACTCGCAAGCGAGCACATCGGCCGCCGGTGGACAGCCTCGGGGTTTAGAGAGAAACACACTGAGTGGTCACACATCTAGGAATACACACAGAGGCGCTACCGGCCCCGGTGTGGGTCAAAATCCTACCCGCGGGGTGCCTCAATGTCCCCAACAAAGAGGCAACAATGCGGCGGTGTGTGAGTGGGAACCAGCACTAGTGGTGTTCCGATCCTCGTGGTATGCAGATTGGGAGGGGATTGATGAGAGTTTTACATTGGCCTTAAACCGTCACATCAGACTCAAACCCATTGGAGACGACCAGGTCGTCTTGTTCTGCACCTCTGAGGAGGAGATCGCATTGTCCATAGCTTGGATGCAATAGGCGGTGATCTGGTTGCATCAGCAAAGCCGTGGAGACCCGAGCTTCAATGGGAGGACCCCAAATGGGGTGGGGTTAACTGTTGGATCACTCTCACTGGGCTATCACTTAGCTTATGGAACAAAAAGGCCTTTGGGATGGTCGGGGAAAGGTTTGATGGGCTGCTAGAGGTGGAACATAGAACGATGAGTCGCCAAAACCTTGAGACAGCGGTCATCAAAGTGAAAGGGCGTCTACGAGGTTTTTACCCCAAGGAGCTCATCATCCCATGTCCAAACGGCAGCGCTAAACTATTAATCTCTCGCCTCAAGAAAGATGGCTAGCCGAAGTCCCTTTAAGAGCCGATAGACATGGAGTTAGTCATAAGCGGGTTGCAGGTTGCACCGACGGAGGTGGCGCAGTTCTCACAGGCGACGAGGGGCCAATTTCTCCCAGCAGAGGTGGGCATGCCAACACTGTGTCCCCAACTGGCCGACCCGGTGGTAGGTACGCCAGTGTTCCACGGCGACGATGATAATATTGGGGCGGTCGCAAAAGCGAGAGTTCTGGCACTCACCCATATCGGTGAGCAGGAGGCGGGTGTACGGGACAACATGACCGTACAAGCTTACGAAAACATGTGCTCGCCTAAGGGTACGATGCTGGCGGATACAACGGCTAAGCCATTAATAAGATAGAGAAGCAGCGGGCATGCATTTATTGAAGAAGATATGTGTGCGAAATGTGTTGGAGAGGAGGACGTGGCTGGTGTGAGAGATAGATTGTGGAGATCTTCAACCACTTAATGCAGGGGCGTTGACGACAGAAGAGCGCCCCCTAGGTCAGACGCATACACAGTGTTTGAGCCTTAATAGTCCTGATGCCCAAATAGGGCAACGGACAGTAGTTGGGCTTGAAAGGCCTTTATCTCTCTCGCCCACACATTCGATGGGCCTCAGCCGGAAGGCCCTCATAGAGATGTGGGAGATTGATGCAGGCCTGTGGCAAGTTTTAAACCGTGATGTTAGAGAGCAAGATGTGAGACCAGGCATGTAGAGTCTAATTTTTGACTCCCAAATAGTGAACTCCATCAGAGCACCACCGATTGGTAACGTTCAGACACGTACGGGGGGTTTTGACGACGGTATAATCAGGTCGTCAACCGATAGTGATCACATACCAGATAAGAGGCGTATGTGCTTTGTTTAGAGACAACAGTGTTGATGAAGGTCTTCGGGAATTGGGAACCGATGAAGGGGTAACGGTCAGTAGGGCTAACAGGGTGGATGTGGGTCACAAACAGGGGGACAGGGAGTCTATGTCTGATGACTCGATGGATTCCAAGGAAGCGGATGTGGGTATAGACATGGACGAAATCATTGCAGATACAATCAAGGAGCAGATCATTGTGGATCAAATCGGTGCGATACCACCAATACAAACGTTCACTATAAGTGCGATTGAAAGGGAAGTGGAGGCAATTCAATGCATCATGCAGACTAGGGTAGAGATGGGTCTACCTCCTTTCGGGTCCACAGACATCGAGGCAGGGGGTATCGGGGATACACCAGTCTCTAACTCGTTTGAGCTCGAGATCCTATACATTGGAGAGGGACAGAGGAGTATTGCAGGGGGGAGTTCCGGTGGGGAGTCGACTACCCCAACAGACTTTCTTTCACAATGCGGCATAGAGGTTACTAGGCAACCTAGGGGCTGGTCAAGGGGAATCGAGCGACGCACGATTAAGGAGAGAATAACGGCGTATCCAATCTTCTGTGGATTATAGTAAATCGGATAGGAGGGGAATAGGCGCGTCTAGATGAGAGTCTTGACTTGGAATATTAGAGGATTAGGAGATGCAAATAAGAGAAGGTTGATCAAGGAGGAAATTAAGGGACAAAATCCTGATTTTTTTGATTTTACAGGAAACTAAGAGGGAGTCGTTTAGTCGTAGGGAGGTGTCGGCTATGTGGAGCGAGCGGTTTAAGGAATGGGTTGTTCTTGATTCCATAGGTGCAAGAGGGGGAATTGCAGTGATTTGGGATACTCGGAGAGTCAATGAGATTTCTAGTCTTGTAGGTAACTTCTCCGTATCAGTGCAAGTGGGAGACAATGATGGTAATACTTGGTGGTTGACTGGTGTATATGGACCGGCAGGTAATAGAGGTAGGCAGGATTTTTGAGAGGAAATTGGGGCTTTATTCAGTTTATGTAGACCACGATGGTGTATAGCAGGTGACTTTAATGTAATTTGCGAGAAATCGAATAGTTCGCGGATTACTTCTAGTATGCGGGAGTTCGATAATCTCATAAAGGAAATGGAACTTACAGACCTTCCGTTACTTAATGGAGAATTTACATGGTCCAACTTTTGTGTGAATCCTATTTGCGCAATTCTTGACCGTTTTCTTTTCACAAGTGAATGGGGGGAGTTGTACTCTAACGGGAGGCAATCACTGGGCAATATGATAACCTCAGATCACTCACCAGTGATACTTGATACAGGGGTAATCCGATGGGGACCTGCTCAGTTTCGCTTTGAAAACGTATGGCTGGATTACAATTCCTTTCAAACATATTTGGAAGGATGGTGGGCTTGGGATGCAGGGCAGGGAGGGCCAAGTTTCAAACTGATGAGGAAATTATGGAAAGTCCGACGCGAATTGGGGAAGTGGAATAGGGAGGTTTTTGGAGCGACTCAGACTAGGAATACGAGTTAAGAGCACGTATCAAATAGCTTGATGGTATGGAGGGCACCTCGAATTGAAATGCGCAAAGGATAGAAGAGCGAAAGGTGGCAAAGTGCGAGTTCGAGAATGTCTTACTTATTGAGAACCGGGTGGCTAGTCAGAAGCTGCAAGTGAAGTGGGCCAAGGAGGGAGACGCGAATACAAAATTCTTCCATCGAATCTTAAGGGCCCGAAAATGCAAAAGTTTTATTGACAGGCTATGACTATAGAATGGAGAATTTACTGAGGATAGCTGCAGAATCAAGCAAGAGATCGTAGACTTCTATAGAAATCTCTACGCAGAGGAGATGGACAGCAGGGAAATCAATGGCATAAATTGGAGCACCATTCCAAGTGAGGAGGCGACACACATGGAGAGACCCTTCTCGAAAGACAAGGTCTGGGCGACAGTCATATCATGCGAAATGGACAAAGCACCTAGACCTGATGGCTTCACTTTCGCATTCATAAAGCGCTCATGGGGAATAATTAAGGGGAATATCATGAAACTATTTGAGGATTTTCATGCAAACGGAGTTGTTAGTCGAAACATGAATGAGACTTTCATCTGCCTAATTCCTAAAGGATCCCAAGCCGGGAGACTAGTGGACTTCCGTCCAATTAGATTGGTTACATCAATGTACAAGCTATTGGCAAAGGTCATTGCTCACCACCTAAGGGAGGTTCTCAGGCACACGGCTACAAACGAATAAAACGCATTTGTGCCTGAGAGACAAATGCTAGACTTTGTCTTAATTGCTAGTGAAGTGGTGGAATACGCCAGGAAGAGGGGGTTACAGGGCTTTGTCCTTAAATTGGATTTTTTTAAAGCCTAGGATCGTGTGGGTTGGAATTTCTTGGATCATGTGCTTCATAGGAAGGGATTTGTGGAGAAATGGCGTTTGTGGATGAAATGCGAGAGCTGAGACAAGGAGACCCACTATCTCCTTTCCTCATTATTCTGGTTGCAGATGTTATGGGGCGGATATTTGAAATTGCTAAGCTTAACAATATGATCGAAGGATTTAAGGTGGGAAGAGAGGGGGTGCATATCACACATTTGCAGTATGCAGATGACTCGCTGTTGTTCGTGAAGAACACAAAGGAGTCAGCGACTAAGGCGATGCAACTTGTCCGAGTATTCTGCATGATCTCGGGATTGAAGCTGAATATGGACAAATGTAGCCTACTGGGAATTAATGTGCCGGATGAGGAGGTGCTGCAGGTGGCTGAAGGGATTGAGTGTCAAGTTGGAGCATGGCCTATGAAGTACCTTAGAATGCCCATTGGGGGCTCCCCAATGGATACCGACTTCTAGGAGCCGGTTATCCGAAAAAATTCCCGTAGATTAGATGGTTGGAAGAGAGGCTTTTTATCTAAAGGTGGAAGGGTTACGTTAATAGCATCGGTGTTTGATTCCATCCCGACATACTTCATGTCGCTTTTCCGGCTACCTGTTGGCATTGCTAATAGAGCTGAAAAGATGATGAGGGACTTTCTATGGAAACGATGGGACGGTCAAGCTTCATGGTCACTAGTGGCTTGGGATCAAGTGAAGCTGCCTAAATGGCTCGGGGGTCTTGGCATTGGAAACCTTCTTACTCGAAATATAGTCCTAGTGTGTAAGTGGTTGTGGCGCTTTCAAGCAGAACCAGAGGCTCTTTGGGTGAAGGTCATTAGTAGCATCTATGGGAAAGACGCTAATGGCCGGGACACGACGTTTAGGTTCAGGCCCTCCTTCAGATCCCCATGGCGTTTTATCAATAGTTGCAGGTCTGAATTCACTAAGGGGACATATTTCACGCTAGGTAATGGCATGAAAATCCGATTTTGGAAGGATGCCTGAAACGGTGCGTGGTCATTGGCTGAGGACTTTCCAAGACTGTTTACTCTGACGCGTAATCCTAATGCAAGCGTGGCAGAAGTCGCCTCCTTCGCCGAGGGAAACGAATGGGACCATTCGTGGCATCACGATTTTCGCCGAAGACCAGGTGAAGCGGAGATTGCTGAGTATGCAGCCCTTACACACCGACTTCAGGAAGTATACCTCAACCCAAATATGGAGGATAGACGTGGATGAGGGTAGGACCCATCGGATCTTTTCTCCGTTAAGTCGGATTTTTATGGCTTTTGTCTTGAAAATTCATTGAGTTTTTTCCCGATTTATAATCTAATTAACACAACCGATGTGCTACAAAGACGATTACCTCACATAACTCTACTACCCTCAATGTGTTGTTTTTGTTTCTCTCATATGGAATTAATTGATCGTCATTTGTTGGCTTGTTCATTTTCTTGCAGGATATAAGAAGAGTTATCAAGGGAAATGGGTATCACCTGGCAAAGCCCCCAATCACTAAGAAGTTGGATGATCCATGCGGCGTCCAACTCGCGTGGTACTAAAACGGATTTGTTGTGGAAGGCTGGTTTTTTGGCGCTTCTTTAGAACTTATGGGGGAAAGAAATCATCGAATTTTCGAAGAAAGAGACAACACATAGGAGGAAATATGGGAATCCACAAAGAGGATTATAGCAATGGTCATGCACGGACATAAAGAATTTGCAGACTGGTCATGGCAGCATTGCTACGGGAATTGGTCCACATTTTTATGATAACACACCGGATGTCGTTTGACGCATGTGTGGGCTGGCCGGTGTCAAAGGTTGGGGGGGCCAACTGGGCATTGCCCCTCGTTAAACGAGGGTAGTGCGCCCAACCTTTCTTCCAATGTTGCGCAATATCAAAGTTAAGTATGGTGGATGATGTGGCACATGGATGTTGAATTTTGGCCTTCGCTAACAGCAAAGTTGTGCACTACCAATGGAAAGGGTGCGCTGGAATTCATGAAAGGGTCTGCTGGTTTGGCATCGTGTTGGTGCTATTTTTTTTTGTGTTTGTTGGTGCTAGAAAGGGTGCACCGGAATTCATGAAATTTTTGGACAACTTGGTTTTTGCTTCTACCAGGCATCTTGTTTTGGTTGGGTTGAATATGGTATAGGGGTTGGTTGTGCTGATTATTTTGCTCACTTATGTATATGCTAATTTTGTACATATTTATACTATCAATAGGAGTCTTGCCTCCATTTCTCAAAAAAAAAAAAGTGAATGGCAAAATGTCGAGTATAAGGGCCTCCCCATATCTGTTACTTGTGTGCGGATGTGGGTTACAATAGCAATGCTCGTCCAATGTAGCCAAAGCCAAAAGATCCACAACCAGTGAGTACATCAAAGAACGATTCGAATGAGAAGACAAATCTAGTGGTAGAGGCTATAACCGACGGTGTAGAGGAGACTTAGAGGTCGTGGATGGTTGCTTAAAGGAGATCTTGCCAAACCCAACTAAGGAAAGAAACACGATTAATCAAGGGCAAGATCTTTGGGGGAGATCACAAGATTTGAGGAAGGAAACACCCAATGGATCGCATCAAAACAAGGCAAGTAACAGATTCGATATCCTAGGAGACAACCAAGAGGATATTACTGCCACTAATTCGACAAAATTGGAATTGGTGTTTGCTAGTCACCGTGAAACAGTCAAAGGAGAATCCAATGAAAAAGAAAAGTGGGGTAGGGATAAGCCCAAAGCCCAAAGCAATGGAGAGCCCATAGTGAAAAAAAAGGCTAGCTAAGTCCAACTCCAAGGCCACTTCATCCATTCAGGTGGACTTAATTAATAACGGTCCACTTGAAAACACTCATAAAGCGCATGATCTCTCCAATCTTGCCAAAATGCACATAGAGAAAGGCTCTAAGCTTAACAAAGACCCCATCTCAGGGGAACAATCGACGCACAAGCAACCTCAACCCTCCAACTTTACATTTCAACAAATTGATATCGACGTGCTCGAATTGGGACAAAGTAGGGGTATTTCAAAAAGTGATGTGGGTATATTTTTTTTCCATCAAATAGAAAAAGTTTCTTTAAAATTACAAAACTATTGTATAACTCCTTTTGAAAAGGAGCTATTGATGATGAGGTGGACACACCATAGTGTGTTGTCCATGATTCCTTGGGGTGGTTTGATGAGGTGAAACTTTGTATGAATAACTCCTTTTGAGAAAGAGTAATTTATACAAAATACTAAGTGTATGAATTACTCCTTCTCAAAAGGAGTTATTTGTTCAACCCATCCAACCTAACGTCACGCACGCACGTATCGAGGTGGAAAACCCAGGCAACGCCGTGCAATTCATGTAAACATCACGCACGTATTTCGAGGTGGACAACTCATGCAACCTCGTGCAATTCATGCAAATCATGCAAACGTCATGCACGTATCTCGAGGTGGACAATCCATGCATACCCACTGCAAACCATGCAACCCATGTCAACGTCACACACGTATCTCGAGGTGGGCAACCCGTGCATACCCACTACAAACCATGCAACTCATACAAACCCATGCAACACATACAAACGTCACGCACATATCTCGAGGTGAATATGGACGACTCGCATACCAATTGCAATTGTAAACTCATGCAACACCATGCAAACCACCGCCTATCAAGCTAGCTTATCGCACGCCACCGCCTATCTTACCTTAACTAGCCTCGCACATCAATAAAACTCTACATGATGCATCTACAAATGAAAGGTACTTTCTGCTCATTTTAAAGTTTTGTCTTACTTATATCTCGTGATCATAATAAGGGATATGAAGATGAAAAACATTTTAGGCCAAAACCACGTTATTTCTTTGTATAGAATTTAAAAATTAAAACAATAAGGAACTTTTGAAAAACAATTTCATTCCATGATAAATAAACTATACAATTTCATTCACCTATGATATAAATTGAAAAAAAAATCACCACGACATCAAAAAAACTCATACTGGTCTATCGACGGTTATGTTGACGTTGCTACTCCGTAATGCAAACCGAACGTACTCTATGTCGAGTTGGACGTTGTGTTTGTTCATCCGGTTGAGTTTGTTGAGGTTGTTGATCTTACATTGAATTTCGTTGAGTCAATCGATTTTCTTCTTCTGGTTTACTCGACTCACCTCTGGTACTAATGCTACCAAAAATAGGAGGTTGAACCATTCCAAAATATTGACTTCCTGTATATGGTTGGCCGAGAGGAACATGAGGCGGCGGCATGCTTAACAGATTCATGAATGAGCCATCTCCACTATATGGCATACTATAATTATAACATGGTAGAGTAAATGGACTCGGCATGTATTGAGGTAATAAAGCATACATTGGATGTCTAGGCATTCCATGGTCCATATATGAAGACGATGGCCCGGGTGCATAAGGATCAAAATGATAAGGAGGAAGATTCATATCGGCGGCCTAGGTACAAACATATGAGGTTCTGGTTGCATTGGGGACAATGTAGGAATGTACCCATGAGAAGAATGACGTAGTGGGGATAAGCGTTGGCTACTCTCACCAACAGTCTATGTTCTTCTCGCTCTCAGATGAGATGAACGTGGTGGAGGAGAACGTCTGCTACTCTCAGCAGCAGTTTATGTCCAACAAGATGGATGTGGTAGACGAAGACGTTTGCTACTCTCACCTACAGTCTCTATTTATGTTGTTCTTTTTCTCACATCTCTATTTGATTCACCTTGATCCTCTTCTTCATTTTCTTTTTCGAATGTCTCATCATGTATTTTCGGTTCGACGGCATTTCTATCATTCCACATAGTAGACCTTTGTCGTTCATCTTCATTTAAAATTTTAATGCCTTCATCAAGCGCAGCAACACCTTGCTCATACCCATCCTCAATGAACACTCGCCGCAGTCGATGCACCAAGTTACACTGATAGAGAAAATAGGTGTTTAATACACACAATTAAGATGTAACTCGTGAAGAAAACAAAATAATAGTTTCAAGCTTACCGAATAGTCACGTAGAGCCCCATCGTGTCCAATGAATCGTCTAGTGACTGATCGATACCACGTCATGTAGTCTTGTTGATCGTGTCATCCTTCTTATTGTGTTGTGGCTATGCTATCACCAAGATTTTCCCACATCTGTATAAAGTTTGCGTAAAAAATCACCCAAATTTTTTGAGTGTGTCCTCGCAATTCGATGCGGTGCAGTCGGGCGTCGTAATCACAGTTTGGTGGCACGACCTGTATCATTCTGAATTGTCTCATAACCCTTTTTGGTCAATGCCACTTGACTATGTGGAAACAAATTAGAGGACACGTCGATAGCCAACTTTTGTGACCTTCAGTACAGTATTTGTAAAGAGACCCGATGACATCAGCATAAGGTTGCCACACCACGACATCCTCTTTCTGTTAGTCGAGTGCATTATGGTAAGCTAATAAGACGTGTGTCGCACTCCGAGTAACCGAAAATGCATCGATCCATCTGTATACAAAACAATAAATTAGTGAAAAATAAAATGGAGTTAATATTATAGAAATTACGAAAAATATTTTTATTACCTGTGTCCCAATAGAACTTCAATAGGCATGTGTTCTACATCCATTGTTCGAGGTCGAACTCTAGAAACGCCCAGGCGCCTTGGTGCTATAAATGGAAACCTATCATATGCCCACAACTGTACAAGAATTGACACGTCTGCAACCTCATGTGCACTCGAGCGATATCCACGACATAACTCCCTATACAAATAAGCCAAACAAGTATTCCCTCAACTATACTGTCCAGCTGTATGAAGATCCTCGAGCAACGGTAGAAACATCAAATGTATAAATCGGTTTGACTTGTCGGCGAATAAACAACCATCGATAAGTTGCAGCAAGTACGATCGAACATAACGTTGCATCGTTTCCTCATCGTTGTCGTCATGTATAGCTGGTACATTACGTTCAAGCCATTCGACTTTAAGTTTATTTCCAATAATGTCATCTCCAACAGAATTCCACCAAGTAGCCTCTCACACACCTCAACATAGTCTGTATCGGTGGTTCCTGTCACATGCATACCTTCGATAGGTAAGTCAAGTCGTACCTACACGTCCTGAAGTGTAATTGTGCACTCGCCACATTGCATGTGAAATGTATGTGTCTCTGGGCGCCATCTCTAAATGAATGCGGTAATCAAAGCCCAATTAAGGCTGAAAAATGATACGCGTGAAATCCCATAGAACCTATTGGAACGTAGATATGGGATCATTCAAGAATGGTATTGCATCATTCGATCAACGACACCACGTCTTCAATGCACGTGCAGTGTTTCGTACGCCTTATAATTGAAAATATTTTAGTCGATATATATATTATACGTTTGTGCATGAACATTAGACGTATACATCTTAAAAAGTTTACCAGACCCCTCTAGGCTTGCGAAAATCTGTGCATAGATTGGAGATGTAAAAGTGAAGGATCTGATGGACCTGGATCCATTGGTGTACAAACTACAATTGAGTGATTTAAGAAAATTAGTCGTGTTGTTCGGAAAGTCACAACAATTCATTAATATGGACTAACGCCAATTACAAACAAAATACGAAATCGACTATTTGTTTGGATTGGAAGGTTGAGCTCTGGTTGGATTTTTTTGAGGGCCGCTAAGGGCACCCCACCTATTAATGAAGGCACCCAGTTAATGTGGGCACAAATTGATTTACCTGGGCACCCGAAAATTAAACCCAAAATACCAAACCGGTGAGAGGAATCTCCAAAATCGTGTTTTCCGTGTCTCGCCTTGTGTTTCTCCTTTGGTTTACGGCTTTTTGAGGTTCGTAGGGTCGTGGTGTGAGCCGATTTCGTCTCCAAGTTAGGGTTCGGTTGAATAGTTAAAGAAATGAGAATTCGCGGTTCTCGGCCACACAGGCCAGAGACTGTGCTAACAGTCTCGGCCTCGCATGGCCGAGACAGAAGCTACAGTTTTGGGAACTCGAAGTCTCGGCCACAAAAGCCGAAAGAGTTCACAGTGTCGCGGTTACGCATGGCCGAAAGTACTCTAGTTCTCTCGGCCGAGACATGACGAGAGCTACAATTAGTGGTAGGTAATGTGGTGTCGGTGGTGTACAATCGAGAATGTGCTCATACTCTCGGTTGTACACTGGCGTACCATACCGTGACCTAAGTACACCTCTCGGTCCTTTAGGACCGAGACATCACCATACATCTCGGTCCCCGCGAGGCCGATACAATCGCGCACCCGACAAAAACTTCTCCCAACTGCA
Organism: Stephania cephalantha; assembly: GCA_039657325.1. NCBI lineage: Eukaryota > Viridiplantae > Streptophyta > Magnoliopsida > Ranunculales > Menispermaceae > Stephania > Stephania cephalantha. The sequence continues at coordinate 26,093,446 of CM077574.1, read as the reverse complement.
TAAAAAACACAAAAAATCTGCAAAATTACCTCAAGGACGACTTCATCTGGCACCGAAGCATTACAATCCTCCATTATATAGTGGAAACAACTTCGGATTTGAAGAAATTACCAAACCCTACGTTGACAAACAAATCATCATTTTCACTGTTTTCACAACTAAACAGTTCTAATAAACTATCATATGGTTGTCAAACATTGTTTACTCATTTGTCGGATGATGTCAATCCGCAAGAATCGATAAAAAGTCGACAAACGCGGTGTGGATTTGTGGTTCAACCTTGTGGTGGGGTGCCTTTTTTTCTTTGTCAAAATGATTTGTGAGGTTTGAATCACTATATATACAAGGGCAAAATAGTCTTTTCCACTTTTGCTGAAATTTTTACAAAAACTTTGGGTGCCTTCATTAAATGGTGGGGTGCCCTTAGCGGCCCTCATTTTTTTTTGTCCCTCTACATGACAAATACAGCATTTGTTCTTTTTAGTATGGACTCGATCACATTCTCTATTAGAACATGTTGTTCGTTTATGTCCTTCTTGATTACATATGCCACATTGCAAGGCCTTCGAAACATTAGGAAGATCCATCTCGTTTTGCCTTTGCGTTCCCTTGGGTCTCCCTCGGTCACGTCTGCAACTTGGCTTCGGTAGGATCTTTGCCGCAAAAGTCGGCCAATATTTCTCATCTAAGATAACTTTGAAATTAGAGGAGTAACATTGCGCGTACACATCCATCCTGTAGTATGGTTCAATGAATTGTAAGTAGTTCACTCGAATAAGGGCACATGCGGCTAACACGTGTGAGCAAGAGAACCAAACGATTGCATTTATTGCAACTGCACGTCCGGTCCTTCAGTACGACAACTTGGGTATTATTGCCTTTACGCATGCGATCTCCATGTCGTTCAGTCAGCACCTCAAACTCACATATGTCATGATTTATCAAATTAACTTGATGCCTCCTTGCAGATTGTTCATAATGTGTGAGTTTATTCGTGACATATTTTGTGTAGGAGAGGCCATTAGAGATTGTTTCATTGATCTCATGTCTACGTCAATTGTGGTATGTCACTAATATGTAGTAAATTATTTGAGCCATTGTTATTATTGGCAAGAATCGTGCCCCTTCAATACATCATTAAAATACTCTATTATTGAAAATTAAATTCGTGTAAGTAACGTTATGTCAACTAAATTGCCGAATGTGAATCGAAACTTGCATTTCATACATACCAACACTATTAAAAGTCATCCATCCGTATCGCATGCCTTCGTCATGCGATTGAGTCCATAATTCTTTGGGGATGGCATCGACATATTGCACATATTGAGGAGTTCGTGATGATAAATATGCAAAACACTCCATACACACATTAAATTTTCGTTCTTGATGTTGAGCGGCAGCTCAAGAAAGAAGGTTTTTCAAAGGTTCACTTTTGAAATGGGTGTTGAAATTACTGACCAAGTGTCGCAAGCAGTAATAGTGATATCCTTTTGGTGGACAAAAACCATTGGCCGGTGTGTTAACCGCTTCAAAATGTCAGGGTGATGATAAAAAATATGGCAAATACCTACTTTATCTATCACGTGTTTGCGCAACATCCTCAAAAACCATCCCCGCGAATCCGTAGATTCAGTTTCTATAATAGCAAATGCAATTAATAGTATGTGTCCATTACCATCAACAGAGATGGCAATCATTAGCTTACCACTATATTTGTCATACAAGAAAGTCGCGTCAATTTTTAGAAGAGACCTGTAATACTTGAAAGCTTCGATTGATGCTTCGAATGGGAAAAACACACGACGAAATTGAGGATGCTCTGTTCTTATCTCATCAGCAGCCCACTGTCTATGTGACCACTCGATTTTTTTCCTCTGACTCTTATTTTTCACATCCACCAACCATCTTGGCAATCTAGCGTATGACGCGTCCCAATCTCCAAATGCATTTGCAATTATCTTCCTTTTGGCATCCCACATTCTCTTGTACTTTACTTCATGTCTATATGTTCCCTTGATTATTTGTACTAATGCCTTGATAGCTATTGATTGATCTATCTGTATAATGTTTTGGATCTCTCGCGCAAGTATGTTGGCTTCGAGTTGGGCATGACCGCGTTCTACGTTGGGATTTATACAGTTGTGGGGCATGTCTAATTGCATGATCTCCCATAATTATGTTTTCTTTCGCAAACAAGCATGGAGACACCACATGCACTCGTCTTGCGCACTTTTGCGCTTGATCGCCCACATTGTTGTAGTCGATTTCATCACATGGTATTGACAATATTTGTTAACATGCCACACTTTGACGGCATGTTGTAAGTCTTTTTTGTTGTCAAGGTACATTCCTCTTTCCAACTCAAAATTAGACATGTTTCACCCAGTCTGTTGATGAGAATGTTGGGTCGCGGTGGAGTTAGCCACCTCCCAATCGATTTTATTATACACCGGCAATGATTTGTGAACTTCATCATCAATTGCTTCCTCCATGAAATTCTCTTCATCGATAGCAAGTTACCCATCATCTTGCACGTTTTCCGCCTCTGGAGATTCATATCTTGGGTCATCCGTAACAACATCACTAGAGGCATTAATGTCATCATGTATTGGACTAACAAATTCATCTTGTGCAACATCACCTTGTGGTGATTGCATATTCAGTCTTTTCATCATCGATCTAGGGTCTAACGTGCCGACATCTTCATTTACCAATTACGAATGAATTGTAGGATTTTGAAAAGGGTCGATTGGCTACAATGTTAAATAAATATCTACCCTTGCAGTTAATGGTAAATTGACCACTATCGTCCACATCAAGTCGAAGTGCGTCGTGTCTTGCAGCAACACGGGGACAAAATACTCCGAACCTTCGGGGAGGATTATCACGTGACGATAAATCATCCTAATTAGAGTATCCGTAGATGAGATACTGAACATGTCACACACGTGATCCATCAGTTGTTATCTACTCATCCCAAACTTAAGCATCAGCACTGCTGATGGGTCTGCGTTATACGCGATGTCATTCATACCGTTTACAATTTCATCGTACACATAAAATAAAAATGGGGTGTTCATATGTTTCATGACCTACATAATTTGTTTGGCAATGATGATGTAAAAGGATTACATAAATATCAAGCAAAAAAGTTTATCAAATTGTGGATTTAAAGTGCAATCGAACTTTCTGATGTAGAGGATCGCCTTAATATTGCAACTACAGAGCATACTCATTCGTCTGCTTGAAGTACCAATTAATAACTCATATTTAGATCCTAAATAAGGATATAACAATTGCACTTCAAGTCAAAAAAAATATAACTTTCGAATGTAGAGAATCGCGTTAATTGTGCAACATTCCTTTGAAAAGTTATACCGCTTAAGTGACATGGAATTAGTTCAAAAAAAATTTCGGAAAACATTTTACTACAAGCAATAAACTATGCCAATTCTAATATTTTCTGTATATTGAAAAAGTTTTTTTAAGCACAAATGCATTTAACTTAAGAGTTTCATATATTGTTTTTACATATATAATTGTGCAACATTTCACTCATTTTCTTCTATCTGATTTCTTAGAGCCTCCATGAAGACAGTGAGAAGAAGAAAAAACATATATATTTCCATTCTACCGATATATGAGGTCATTCCTTTCGATTTCTCAAACAACGAGTTCACTTGGCAAAAATCAGGCCTATTATTTTATTTTTCTTTAGAAAAAGACTTATTATTTCTCCACATTGATGTAAAGTTTTAGCGGGCATTAATGTGAGGTTGATTTTTCAGTCGATGCTACGGCTAAATAGCCATAACTACTCCATTGGTCATGATCGATGTGAAGAGGAGTCTTACCCAGTCATTTTGATTTTTATATTCTATATCAGTTAACTTTTCTATATCCATGCATAGCTTCAATTAGTTTTTTTTTCTTCTTTTAATCTTTTCATTTTTTTCATAATTAACACCCTCTTTTTGAGTTAGTTAATGTTTTATATTTTTAATTGTAATATGATATATATATATATTCTATATATATATATACACACATAAATATGACACGATGTAGTACAAAAATGTTTTTTAAGCACAAAAAAAATTAAAACACATTTAAAGTACACATATCATGCAATGAACAACTTAACCACTTTTTTTTTGAAAAAAAACTATGTAACTACATAAAATGAAAATAATAACAAAACCAAATAAAAAATAATAGAAAAAATTATTTTTTGTACTTACTATTTTCCTCCTTTTTTAATCTTCAATTTAATATTCTTGCAATAAAAAATAAAGTTAGTTCTTTTATTTAAATGGAAAGTAATAACTAAAAAAATATTCTTTAAAAAAAAAACAAATCCTAACCTAACACCTCCTGCAACCAAAAATGACCAAACTCTCTCTAGCCAACCCTCTCTCTATCCAACCTTTTGTTGTCTTGATGTTGTCCTGCAAAAAAAAAAAAAAAAAAAAAAAAAAAAAAGTTAGTTTGCCTTGTGTGTATATCGAGGGACACATAGGACTATTTATTTTTTTGCCTTGCCAAAATATGGTGTTTTTCGGTTTCTTCACATGTGTTGGTTGGGCATGGTTGTTGGTTTTTGTATAAAGTCTCATAGTCATAACAACTTAAAAAAAAAAAAAAAAAAATATGAAATAGCTTTCACAGGAGCTTTGCCTCTCGTGATAAAAAAAAAAAAAAAAAAAAAAAAAAAAATGCAAACCTTGTAACCAAAAAAGCCATAAGCTAATAAAATAGTTTGATCGATCAATAATACATTAATATATCACTTCCTTCAAACAAAATCTTAAACTAACACTTCTTGCAACCAAAAAGCTTAACAAAAAAATATGCAATGGTTGTTGTTCCTTTAAATCACTTGCATCTTCTCTTGATGTTGTTTCTTCCTCCCTGGACCCTTGCCTTCCTCACTCACTCTTTCACGATGATCACAAAAAAAATGTGAGATTCTCACCTTAGCTCGTTACCTCGTTCTCTCTCTCTCTCAATCACACCGTCTCCTTCTCCTTCAACAGCCCACTGATCTCTCAATCTCCTTCTCCTTCTCCTTCTCCAAATCAGTATACTCCTCTCTCTCGCCTCTTTCTCTCTTAAACATACTCCACCAATTAAACCCTTCCACCAACACCATTAAATAGAGAACTAACCCTCAACCACCTCATTCAAACCCTCCGTGACCTATACACCATAGCTACTAACAAAGTATCACAGTTCCGATAAGATCCACAGAACGCAGAGAATATATTCTTTGTGTTCTGTGGATCGAGACGACGATGATTGAGTTACATAGATAGCGCATTCGGAGAATGCGCTATCTATGTTTCCCAGTCCACGTACGCCCACGTGGAAAGAGCAACACATATAGCGCCTTTTTCGAAAGAGCTATTTGTGTTACTCTTTCCCATGTAGATCCAAGTAGACCTTTACGTGGATCACCCGATTGACACGAATAGCGCATTCGAAGAATGTGTTATTCGTGTTAATCTGTTCAGATGGGTTGATATATCCAAATAACACGAATAGTGCAATCTCCGAATGTGTTATTCGTGTCAAACAATTAAGGGTGACCCACGTGGATCCACGTAGATGATTAACGAAGATAGCGCCTTTGGAGAATGTGTTATTCATGTGTCCACGTGACATTTAGAAGTTGCATCGAATGCGCTATTTGTCTTGTTCGCAACAGGACGAATGTGTCATTCGTGTCACCATGTGGAAATGGCAATTTGCTCCCATTGTTAATGCATTTTGAAAAAGTGCAATACAGTACTTAAAGAATAAAAAGAAATCCTTACTTATTTTACTCATTTAAATTATTTTTTACAGTACTTAATGTAATTTTTCCCAAAAGAGGAGTCGAATTGGGGCAACGGCTTGGGTCTAGATGATGTCAAAAAACCTCTCACCCCCCACCGAGTCCAAATCTCTTTATGCAAGATGGGAGTCTTAATGGTGCTCCCTAACATACAGATAAACAAGAGGAAGCTTCAAGCATTGAGACCGACCATCCTTCGTAGTAATATGGACCAACGACGGTTCACAATATCCTTTTAGTATCCTTTTATGGTTCTTGTGTATTTCTACTTTGTTAGTTATATATTATGTCTAAAACAACTTGGAATTGCCAAGGGGCTAAATGCGCTTGATTCAAACCAGAGACCAAGTAATTGGTCAGACAAAACAATCCAGATATCCTAGCTATCCATGAACAACGTATGAGTGTATAGTGGCTGGAAAAATAATAACCAGGTTAGGTTTCCCTAATGGCTTCAAAGAAGATGCAGTTGGTTTCTCTGGAGGTATATGGTTGGCGTGGGACGAGTCAAATATTGAAATTTCTATCTTAGGCTCTAGCCGACAGTGGATCCATATGAGGAAGCAAGCTCTGAACGAGGGACTTTATACGGTGGTTTATGCCTCTCCTATTGCCAGGCTACGGAGGGAACTTTGGTCGGATCTGTCTGAATTGCAAGTCCCTGAGGGAATCCCATGGGTATATAAGGGATTTGAACACTTATCTAAGTCGAGATAAAAAGTTCGTGGAGATTAAGCGAGTTCCTACAAATGCGGGGAGTTGACCGAGTTACTCCAAACTAAGATATGGGTTTCATGGGACCCAAATTTACTTGTGTTAAGGGTCGGCTTCAGTAGAGATTGGATAGGGGTTTCTATGATAATGCTTGGAGGCTACTATTCCTGGAGAGCTTTATTTCTCATCTTATGAAGATTAAGTCAGATCATCGTCCTATATTCCTTAAGCTAGTTAGCAAAGGATTCCCTCATCCGTTAAATTGACCGTTCCGCTTTCAGGCTTACTAGTTAACGCATGCAGGGTTCTCCGACTTTGTAAAGAAAAATAGGAATGGAGATGGTGGGTTTCTCACCGCCTCCACACAGTCGCAGACAGATTAAAGCTCTAGAATTACCAAGTATTTGGTAATATTTTCAATCGAAAGAAGAAACTTCAGCTGCGCCTAAATTCTATTGATAAATTACTAGAGTCGCGGCTAACAGAGAATCATTTTTGAAGGCGAGAGTCAGAACAGAGGAAATTAGAGGAGGTTTTAATGCAAGAGGAAATTCTGTGGTTCCAGAAATCGAAGGTCAATTGGGTTCGATTCGGAGATAAGAATATGAAGTTCTTTCACTCGAGCACCATCACTGGAAGAAGTTGTAACCGAGTGGAAAAGCTTAGAGGACCGAATGATTAATGGATTAAAGATCCAGCTAAGTTGAAAGCTGCGGCAGTCTCTTTCTATAAGAGGTTGTATAATGAAGAGACAAACTACAGATCAAATTAGCTGGCGAACACGATTTCCTACCCTTTCCACCTCGGAAAACGAGCTCTTAGTAAAAAACATTGAGGAGACGAAGGTGAGACGAGCCTTGTTTGATACGAAGCCTTACAAGGCCCCTGTCCCTGTGACATGTGTCGGGCTCTACAATATTTTTTTCTTTTATTATACTTTAAAAATTTTGTAGTAGTGAAAAGTGAGAATCGTTTCCACATGAATTTATCAAAATTTTCTAAAAAAACAACTTTTAAAGGTTTTTATTATTTTTTACTTTATTTAATTAAAAACAATAATTAAAATAATTAACTATAATATAATTATTATAAACTAACTATATTATCTTAACTAACACAATTCAAATTCAATATCGATCAAATAGATTCAATTCAATAATAAATAAAATTCTAAATAAACATCCAGAACAATGAAACATAAACCCGTTTTGCATTCCAAACATGTAACTTCTACCATATAGTTATGAGCATACTTTATAAAGTATCATATATCATTATACTCTAATCATAAGTAAGTAAACAGCCTTAAGCAAGCTATTTGTTCTCCATATACCGATGGAAAAATCATGTTCTAATTTTATTGAGCTAACCCTTTTGCATACGTAAAGACATTAACTTCACGCAATAAAACCGCATTACACTTTATGAAAACTTCAAACTATTAAATCTAACACCTTTAGAAAATCACTTCAACATCGATTTAGATCTCAAATTCATCTAGGACATCTAAACAGTGTTTGCCTTCCAAACAATCCTAGTTACTATTTCAATTAGATAATGAAACCAAATATCACAATACACATTGGCAACTATGCATGCAATACAAAGATCATGATTAAAATCAATAGATATAACCTGTTAAATTGGTGAATCAAATAATACAATTGGTTTAAAGCATTAAGCACATAATCTTCTCATCATAATTACATTGCAAAATGAATCTAGTTCATGTTCGGACTTTGTTTAAATCAAATAACTACTCACTCATAATCATAAATAACATTGCAATAATATAAATGAATGACATTGATAAATACCTCTCGAATAAATATTTTAAATCTTTAAATCTTCTCCAAAAGTAAAGAACAATAAAGAAAAACTAAAACAATAAAGAATGGCTCCTAGAGTAATGGAACATTGATCTAAGTACTCAAGAACAACTGATTTCGTAACCCTAGGGTTGTATTTATAATATTATAGGTACTAAACATCCCAAACTAACTCAAACAACTCGTAGTTATCTTAAATTCTCAAATCTATTCCAACGATTCCTGCATTTTGTGTGTGAGTGGAATCGCTAGGAAAATCCGTAATTCTGAGGTCTTTGGCTTCACCGATTTGGCCAGTGATTTTTGGTCCCTTGGAATAGCTGTGAATCACTGGTGTTCAAACCCAGTTCTTCCTTGCTTCCTTCGTGATGATTTTTTGCTTACTTTTTCCTCTTGAATAATTCCTTCATAATCTTTCCTTTTTCATTCATTTCTTCATATTCTCCATTTATTACCTGAAATAACAAAAATAAGTGAAAACCCCATGTAATATAGTCTTTACAACTAAAATTATCCTAAAATGAACTATAAAACATGTCTAATTATTGACATGCCACCCTGATGGGTGGAACTTGATTTTTTTCCAGAACCAGTAGGGTACAGTAGAGAATTCAATGGTGTACATGGTGCAGGCCTTCTTCATGATAGGGAGGATTTCAACCGACCTCAACGAAACAGTATTGGTTCTAATTTCAAAGATTAAGGGATGTGTATCCTTTTCTAATATGAGATTGATCAGCTTGTATGACTTTGCTTATAAAATGATTACTAAGAGTCTAAGATGATAGTTATTAAGCTCAAACCCTTACTTTCATTTATGGTCTATAATATTTAATCTGGTTTTGTTCTTGAAAGGAAACTTGCTGATAATACTATTATTGTGCAAGAAATTTTTCACTCTATGAGACGCGAGACTGGGAAGGTCGGATTGATGGCTATAAAGATTGATTTAGAGAAAGCGTATGATAGAATGAGGTGGAGCTTCATTGAGTACACCCTCCAGCAAGTTGGATTCTCGATCTTACTAGTGGACCACTTTGTGAAATGTATTTCTTCCACTACTTTAAGAGTACTGTAAAATGGAGGGCTATCATATGCTCTTAAGTTCACAAGAGGTATCCAACAGGGCAATTATGTAAGGGCATGTGCCCTAGGTCAATCTACAAACATTTTTTATCTTATAATTTTAGTTAATAAATAGAGGTTTTCATTTGTTATTTAATTATAAGTGATTGCATGTTTACCTTAAAACAAGATCCATGGGTATTTGTTGAAATATCATAAATGTCCCTAGTCGGCCATTATACCGAGAACTATAATGAATTAAGACTAGTGTGAATATTGATTGATGGTCATATGATGATCATGCGTATAGGGATACAAATTGAGATCATGAGTACTTGTTATGGAACAAGGTACTAGACCGCCCCGCTATGAGAACACCACATGGATTAAATCATAGGTGTTACTCATGATAGGTATATCATTTAGTCCTTCGAGTTGAGATTACCATAGACTTCAATACTAGGAGCATGGTAATTTGACACAATCAAACGTAGTCTTTAACCGGACGATTATAAATATTGTAATTGGTTACCATGTGAATAATATATGAATGTGTGTAACCAAGATAAAATTTGTCCCTCTTGTATAGAGAGATATCAGTAGATCCCTTGATATGATAGACTGATAATGGCCAAGTCCATGTGAGTTGATATGATCAATGTGACTTAGATGTTTTCAGTCTAGCTAAAGATCAAGACTAGTACGATTCAACATTAAGTGTGACTTTCCATGTCTTATGTTTAATCAAGGGATATCGCACGACAAAAGGATATGATATATGTTATTCATTAGGTTGTATCAATTTTTATATTCATGCTATCTTGGTAGTCATAATGCCTTGCTAGAGACCGCTTATGACTTGTGTACCAAAATGGCTTTGCTTGACTGCCAACTTCGCATGAACATATTGGGTCGCACATAACGAATGGCTTTGTACAATTTCAATTAGTCCAAAGTAATGAATTTTATATGATAAAATTCATGACATAAACGCCCTTATGATTTGTTAGATGATAACTTATTAATAGGGGCGTATGTGTAATTTGCTTGAATTGCCTAAATACAATTGTTGTATTGTGAATAATTTTTTTAAGTGAGCATATCCACACATATAAATGGAGGTTGAAACCTAAAACGAAATAAGATTTTTTTTTTTGCAAATCTTGAGTTCTCTGGATTTTGGGAGAGAAAAAAAATGTTTTCTATAACTCTTGGGGCTAGCACTCCAAATTGTGGTTACCATTCGTGTATGAGTTTCTGATAGAGCACGTGCACTTGAACATCTTGAAAATCGAACAATCAGAGAAGGAAATCACGAATTAAGGTATGGTTTAATTTTATAGATCTAATTTAATGGAACTTATTTGAAATCCTGTTGGGTTTTTTAAAATTGTTTTGAATTTTCCGCTACGTATAAACCCCAAAAACCTAACAGATTCACTATCACCATATTTTTTTTTGTTATGTATGGAAGTGTTTACTCACTGAATTCAGGCATTGATGGATATAAATGAATGGAAAAGGATCCACCTTAATAGAAGTAGCCCTACCATCTCCCATTTATTATTTGCGGATGATATGTTCTTATTTGCATAAGCCTGTGTAGATCAGACGCGCATTATAAAGGAAACCCTATATCATTTTGGGGATTGTTTAGGACAGCAAGTCAATGCTCATAAAACTAAGATCTTCTTTTCCAAAAACATGGTTGCTTACGAAGAGATATTCGTTAGAAGCTGGGTTTCGGTGTCACTTAGCACTTAGAAATGTATTTGGGATATTCGGTCTTGCATGGGAGAATCACCAAGGAGACATACAAGGATATTGTGGATAAACTGCAAGCTAGGTTATCTAGTTGGAAAGGAAAGAAGATGGCTCTTGTGAGAAGAGTTACACTAGCAAAATCATGCCTACAGGCAGTCCCTATTTTCTGAATGCAGACTTCTCATCTCCTTGAGCATATATGTGATGAGATTGACAGAATTATAAGGAACTTCATTTGGGGTTTATCTAAGGAGAGCCAGAAAATGCATTTAATCAAATGACAGGACCTTTGTTTAGATAAAAAGAGGGAGAATTGGGTATGATGAAAGCTAAAGACAACAATTATGCCTTCGTACTTAAGTTATATAGGGAATTGATCACTAAGCATGATAGCATGTGGGTACAATTGTTGAGCGCCAAATATAGCAGGAATGGAGAATGTGATCCAGGTTTGTAAGCCAAGAAACCAGCTTTAGCGATCTAGAAGGTGATTGACATGATATGGGACACCTTTAGAGCACGTGTTATCTGGAATGTAGGTTGTGGGTCAACAACAAGGTTCAGTAAAGACCAATGGATGAAGAAAATTGGCCCACTCTCACTTCACGCCACTATGCACCTTGCCAAGCAGGAGCCTGATGCCACAATGTTTGCCTTCTTGACTGTCTCAAGGATTTGGGACCTCTTCCGACTGCAGATAATTCTACCAAACATTTTATGCGATAGAGTCCAAGCCATCCCAATGCCTAATATAAACCAAAGCCCGACTCAAGTAGTTGGATGTAAAAAAATAAGTAAGTTCTCTATTAAGAAAGCTTATGATCTTCTAATAGAACCTCCTTTTGTATGCAGATTTGGACATGGGGTGGTCAAAGATATGGAAATGGGTGGGCCCATAGAGAATCAAGACTTTCAAATGGCTATCCCATCATAATAGGCTACCCACGCATAAACTCTACAACCGGAGGAAGATCAGAGAGGATGACATTTGTCCCTTGTGCAGAAGTGCAATGGAAACAGTTCTACATGCCCTTCAGGACTGCAATTTGGCGAGACGGGTCAGGGAAGTTATTTGGAACACTGATAACACTCGAAAATTCTTCCACATGTCCTTGTATGAATGGATAGTTAGAGGAGTTAGCTAAAGGGGCCATGAGAAGCGGATACTCTTTAGGGAGGCATGTTGTTGCTTGTGGTTATGAAGGAACAAGGTAGTTCATTGTGGAAACAGGAACAATAGTTTTGACCCCATTCGCACCATTCGAATGCGGATAGAGAAGATCATCAGAGGGGTTGGGACTATGGAGAGATTAGGCTTAGGGAACCCAACCAGATTTATGAAGGGTTGTAATAAACCGGAACAAGGATGGGCAAAGTTAAACCGTAACGGGGCTGTTGTTCCTGACTCGATGAAGGCAACAACGACATCATTATCAGAAGCGACCAAGGTGATTTCGTAGGCGGCTTCATGGCAAAACTAGGGGAATGCTATCTCTTAACGATGGAGTTTTGGGGCATCAAATTAGGCCTACAGGATGCTAGTAGTAGAGGAGTTCAGTGCCTCATCGTTGAGATAGACTCTCTCGAGGCAATTCGGCTATTGAAACAAAATGCGATGATGATGTCAGCTGACCAATTAATTTTGGACATCGTGCATCTCTTATCCCTTGATTGGGACATTTCTTTTCACCACATGTTTCGAGACAACAATGCATGTGCGGACCATTTAGCAAAGGAAGCTTTGACAATGATAGATGACTATATGAAACTATTTAGTCCTCCATATGGAGTTCTTTTTTTATTGCAGCACGATTTAGCTGCTAATTAAAGTTTGTTCAATTTATAGGGTCGACCGGCTCGTGTATTCACCAAAAAAAATATTGATGCACGGTCTTGTCCATGCGCGGGATACCGACTAGTAGTAGATATAAAGGAACAATTTTTGGGATGAGCTCTCACAACGTGACATGTGGAGCTCTCACAACGTAAGAGGTGGCACTATGATGTCACATTTCTTATTTTCATATTTTTGTATATATAAAGGACCTGTTTTAAGGAGGAGCTCTCACAGCGCGACATGTGAAGCTCTCACAATATAAAACGTGACATTATGATGTCACACTTTCTATTTTCATATTTTTGTAAAAATTTCTATTTTATTTTCAGCGACAAGTGGAACTCTCACAACCTGACAAGTGGCATCATGCATGATGTCACATTTTTATTTTCATTTTTTTACAACACTTTCTATTTTCATATTGACATTGTTGTAGAAGTTTCTATCTTGTTTTTTCGTTTATTTTTTATATATTTTCGTTTCTGGTATTTGTAGTTTTTTTTATGAGAAGCATTTTTAGTTTTGTTAATCATCTCAAATTCGTATTAGTATGGTTTCAAAAAAAATTCGTATTGGTATCGATTGAGTTTTTAATTTGTATCGCCAATAGCCCCTAATTTTCTCATTTTAACCACATTAGAAGTCTGCATTAGATTAACTAATATTTTAATCATATACTTTGACACATACATGCGTGTCCCACTAAGACACCATTTTTTCTTACTTCCACTTAGACACCAATTAGGTGATCAAAAATGCCTTCAAAAAAATTAGGTAATCAAAATTCATAATCAATGTTTATATACACATATAGTCGGGTTTACGACAAATACGGGTAAGGAAAATTTTGTAGTACTTTATCAGTTTACATCCTTAAAATAGTTTATATAACGAATATTTCTTCAGAATATCTCTACATAAAATTAGATTATATTGTTCTTGACTTTGAGTTCTTAAAAGAGATTACTAAATACTTTTTTACATTTTTTAATAAACTTATTTCTATCTAATATTTTGAGTTCTTATAATAGAATAGTTTGATCCATGTAGCCGAACCTAATCAATTTGGGACTGAGACTATATTTTTGTTGTATTTTTATACTCAGTCTTGCACTCTCGCGAAGTGCGGGATGTCGACTAGTTACCAATATACCCTTCTAGTCTTATCACACTTTTGCATAACTCGTGCTCTCAATGTTCATTTCACGGTTTTGTTTTATTTTTTTTTATGATTTCTAAATTAAACTTAGCCCATTTTACCACATTTTAGATCCGAAGAATGTCTCGATTTCAACAAGACTTGGAAAAAAATATCCCAACGCGCTCCGATATGATCATACAACGCTTTTCTATCTATATTTCGCGGCAAATAGAGTATAATATACGCATTAATCACGCAACACACAAAAATAATATTTTATCTTATGATCTTTGATCCATAACGCGTGGGTCCCACCTCAGATACCTACATTCCAATTAAGATCCGCAATTACATAATTAGTCAACTAATCAAATTTATAAAATTCTCAAGTTTCACAGTCCCTCTCCACCATAAATCCACTACACTAGCTTTCTAGGGTTTCCTCTTCCAACTCTTTTGTTTGTTTCAAAACCAAAGTGGCTACGTGCCTTTAATGTGGTTTAAATAGTAAGCTTATGAGATTAGGGTTTGGTTGACCAATCTAAGCCCTACATCTCATATTAATCTCTTTAAGTTCTAAGATAATCTTCCAGCCCACATTAAATCCATTCTTTCTTGTCAAATTTCCATAATACCTCAATGTGTATCATTTACCAAACTTCCATTATTATTTGTTTAAATCATTCAACAAGGTGTTTAAGTTTACTTTCATTAACTTGGGATTAATCTCACTCCTAAGTCAACTAAATAACTCTAATTAAGCCTATGTGCACTAGTGTGACTTAACTAAAGCCACCAGCCTTTACCTGATAGACACAACTTGTATATTGAATATCGAAATAAAATACAAGGTAGATGCAACAAATTTTTTTTAACTTTTTCGATATATTATACGATATACAAAATCATAGTAAACTAGCATAAACCTCAGTTATTAAAACACATCCCAGCCCCTATAATATTACAAATATGTATCACAAACAATATATATTATACAAAAGATGGTTCATTACATCGAGAGAATATTACAAGACTCCTAGGCCATCCTTTTCCTTTTGTCCTCCGCACTAAGCTGAGAACTTGAAATGTTAAGATGGATGAGCGCTCGAACTTGCTCAGTAAGTGACTTACAATTACATATCTAAAGTATATTAATAAACAAGGAACAATGAATAACAAAAAGAATTCAAACCATATCTAATAAGTGCATCGAAACAATATAATAATAGATAACAGATGCAATTCAATAGTTCAATAGCAACTGACTCGTGACGTTACTTTTCATTTCAATTATGAGAGTCATCTCTCAGATATTCACAAATACCACTAATAAAACCCACACATTGACAAATATGTGATTTCATTAGTGTATTCGAGACTAGCTAAGTCTCCGCACTCTTAACGAAAATGAGCGATGATATCAAGCCATGCACTACGAAAGTAGGAGGTTAAGGCTGACAAGTCAATAATTAAGCATGTTTTATAGTATATTTTAGGATGATTTTAGATGCAAAAGACTATATTACACGAGGTTTTCTCTTATTTTTATTATTTCAGATAATAAAATGAGTATATGAAGAAATGGAGTAAAAATGGAAAATTATGAAGGTATTAATCAAGCGGGAAGAGTATGCAAAGAATCATCACCAAGGAATCAAGAAAAAAATTGGAATTTATAACCAGCAATTTCCCAGCGATTCCTATGTGCATAAAATTACCAGTCATGTCGATGGAAATAAGGACTTCAATTACACCGATTTACCTAGCGATTCCACTTAACCCAAAATCGCTGAGGAATTGCTGGAGCAGATTTCGAGGATTTAAGATAAATACGATTAGTTTGAGTTGGTTTGAGATGTTTACTACCTAAAATACTATAAATATGACCCTAGAGTTACGAAATTAGTTGCCATCGAGTACTTAAATCAATATTTCATTGCTCTAAGAGCCATTCTTTATTGTTTTAGTTTATTGTTTTATTATTTATTGCTTTAAGAGAAGATTTGAATATTAAAAGTATTTATTCCAGAGGTATTTATCTATGTCTTTTATTTATATTATTGCAATGTTATTTATGATTATGAGTGAATAGTTTATCAATCTAAACAAAGTTCGAATGTGAACTAGATCCGTTTTGATATGTACTTATAATGAGATGATTATGTGATTAATGCTTTAAACTAATCGTGTTCTTTGATTCACTGATTTAATAGATTATTATCTATTGATTTTAATCATGATCTTTGTATTGCATACATAGTCTAGAATGTGTATTGTGATATTTAGATTCATTATCTAATTAAAATAGTTAATAGGATTGTTTGAAAGATATAACCGTTTGGATGTTCTAGTTAAATTTGAGATCTAAATCTAATATTGAAATGGCTTTCCGAAGGTTTTAGATTTAGTAGTTCGAAGTTTTCATAAAGTGTAATGCGATTTTATTCCGTGAAGTTAAAGTCTTTGTGTATTCAAATGGGTTAGCTCAATAAAATTAGAACGTGGTTTTTACACCGGTATAAGGAGAACAAATGGTGGCTAAAGATTTTTTACTTACTTATGATTAGAGTTTAATGATATATGGTACTTTATAAAGTATGCTCATAACTATATAGATTGAAGTAACATGTTTGGAATGCAAAACGGGTTTATGTTTCATTATTTTAGATGTTTGTTTAGATATTTATTTATTATTTGATTGATATTGAATGTGGATTATATTGGTTAAGTTAGTATAATTAGTTAATTATTATTATTATTCTTATATTATAGATTGAATTAGTAAGTTTAATTATTGTTTTAATTAATTAAATTAAAATAAAAATTATAAAAACCATTAAAAATCTTTTTTCATAGAGAAGTTTGATAATTCTTGTGGAGACGATTCCCACTTACCACTATTACAATTATTGAAAGTATAATATATGAGGGAGATTTATTGTACACGCCCGACACATGTCAATTTTTGTTTGAGTTTTAGACGTTATATGGTCTATTTACTTTATCGTTCTAATTCCAAAGGATCCTTACATTCGTTTGATCCTGAGGTAGATAGGATATTTAATCATATTTTTTGACAACAACATCATAGAGAACACCAACCTACCATAATGGAAACCAATAATAACTTTAATATTAATAACAATAATAATGATAAAGAACTTACTTTTAGGCAAGCTAATCAAAATATCTTTGCTTATGAACTAATGTGTATTGTCTATCCTTAAGGATTTCCCAAATTTGAACTTAGATATGGATCCATTAGTACTCTATCTAACTTCTATTGTAAGAAAAATGAAGACCCACAAAAGTTTATAAGGGAATATAAACACACAGTCAATGGAATGAAACCTAAAGATTGCATGTTAGAACAAGTTAAACTTAAAGCTTTTCCTTTTGAATTGAAAGACCAAGCACAAGATTGGTTGTTTTATCTTCCTCAAGATTCGAAAACCACATGGGTTCAAATGTTAGAAGCTTTCCTTAATTAATATATGCCTGCAAGAAAAATTAGTACTTATAGAAGACAAATCACAGTCTTGAAAATGAAAGATAATAAAAATTTTAATGAATTTTGGGATATATTTCAACGATTGATTTTATCTTGTCCACAATATGGATACACCCAAAGAGCTTTCTTAGAATACTTCAATGAATAACTAAATCATTTTGAACAAAGACTATTAGATATCGTATGTGATGGATTATTATTCAATATTACACCAACTTTAGCACAAGAAGATATTAATAAGATGACCAAACAATCAAAAAAATATTGAGAAAAGACCGATACATCAAAAAAGAAAGTTTACGAGGTAAATAATAAAACAAGTAATAAATTTGACGAAAAAGCTGAAGAATTATCTAACATGGTTATGCTATTATTAAAAACATAATGCCACCATCCAAATAATTGACCAGTAAAACCATATGAAATGGCTAATGCTATTGTGGAATCTGGATGACCTTGAATAGAACATGCCTTGGCATAGATTTGTATTTGTAAAAGAACTTTCATTATTTAATATTCGGATAATCCATCTATGTTCCAATCATAAATGGAATTTCCATCGAATTTTGGATGACGCTTAATCTTTTCTTCAAGAATAAGGTCAGCAGGAGAAGGTCGTGAATAAAATTGTTTTTTAAGTGGATATCGATTTGAATAAGAATTTTTTCGAAAATTCTTTCTATGAATAACTTTATTAATGGAAATAGTATCAGAATGTGAGTCAGAAATAGACTCACGCGATGATGATGATGATGAAGTTTTCATATTAGATGGAGCTATAGAAAATGCAGACTCAGATAATTGATCTAAGTTTGCAATGACAGGGCCTTTATCCTTTTTGTTTGGTGATTCTTTAGAAGAAGTTGATATGTGGGATTTAGCTAATGATAACTTATCTAATTGAGATGTTAATTTATCTATAAAGTCATCTGAATATTTAGGGGAAAATGACAGAAGTGGTAAATCGGAAGATGTAGAGGGAAAAAATGATTTTGTAATAATAGGAGATGCTAAAAGAGTTTCTTTCGAAGTGGATACTAAATGTTTTGAAGTTTTCGAAACCTCGGATAATGTAGAAAGATAAAGATTGGTATAATTATTTTATTCAATTAAGTGATTAATATCCTTTTTAGAGGCATAGCCATCATCTTCAAAATGAGTTTTGAAAGGAGAAGCTTTGATGTTTCCTTTTATTTTTAAAGGTGCAAGTGGCGGATGAGATTGCACATATTTTTCACCAGATGTGCTTTCCCAAACTGTATTAATTTGATGAGAAAGTTTTGGAAATTGTTGAATAATCCAGTCAAAAAATGGAATATTTTGTTGAACTTGTTTGACATAGTCAAAATACTTTTCACGATAAATCGCTTGATTTTTGAAATTAATTAATTTGCAAAATATAGGTTTAAATGGATGAGTTAAAAACTGATGTTTTAATAAATCATAGTCTAAAACAAAATCAGATTTTGGATCATTTATTTGTGTTTCTTCTTCCAAAGAAATAACATTTATATGATATTTAGCAAAATCATTTATTGTAACATTATCATCAGTAGGAACTGAATAAACGGATAAGCAACACCAGTTACATGTGGCTGATGCAAAGGTGGAGAGGATGAATCATTATTTGTTGATGAAGATGATGAATTAAATCTTTGCGATTTAAAGACAGTAGAGGACGATGTTGATGTAGATGCTCGGGGAGCAAAAATAATATCAACCTTACCATCATCATGAGTTATGATTTGATGAATATCTTGAGACACTTGTCGTTTTTGACATTCTTCTTTATTGGTATCCTTGATAGTCCACTGATGTGGTATTTGAACATCATTCCAATTTATTAATTGGGTACGATCAACTTTATTATTTTTAATATTGGTTAAGAAAAGAGTGGATGTTCATGTATGCAAATTAGTGTATGCAACATCAGGAATAATGGTTTGCATTAACTTGTAATAGATGCGATAAACAACCGCAACATTAGAAGTTATGCCTTTCATTTTGAAGCCTTGAGTATATATGCCTAATACTGCTGCTTCATGAGGTAAGTCATCATGTAGACTTATGGTAAAATTTGGAAAACAATTGAAATATATAGGTCCTTCAGCAAGACTACCTTCAATCATGCCTAAGAGAGAATCATTAAATTCTTGATGGCGTTTATCTCGTACAGAGACTAACACTGAAGTATTGAGACCTAACGTTATTAAGGGCTTGATGGCGACCTGAATTAGGCCAATATGCAAATATTTATGAGTTTCTTTATATTTTTGAATTTTTCCTGGAGAGATAAGATGGATTTCTTTTCCTTCCTCATCTATGGATATTGTATCTTCTTCTAACTTGATAATAAAATCTTGTTTTTTAGAAAAAAATCCTTTATTGTAAATAAAAGATGGTTTAATTTCTGGAAGAGTCCAATTACGAAGGGATTGATCGATTTGAGAATAAGAAATCTCATGAATATTTTTGAGATCGAGTTTTGACATATGTTTAGAAGGAGACGGTTTGCCAGAAGGTTCTGAGGAAGATCCAGGTTCAAATTGAATCGATGAAGGTTTTCGAGATAGGGCTCTTGATAAAGTTTTAATAAGGTTGCTCATGGGTTGCTATTGGTTAACACACACTTGGTCAACGATTTGGTGCTAGACTTACGCTCTTCAGCTAGACTTACAACGCGACTAGGAAAGTGTTTTTGAAAACCAACACAAGAAAACAACAAAAAACCAGATAAAAACTGAAGCAAGAGTTATATCAAGAAAAACTAAAGCGATAAAACAAACGATGAAAACTCTCAGACAAATGGCAAAGCAAACTAAGTATAATTGACATATGAGAGAATATACTTACAGCGCGATGATGATCACTGGCTCTGATACCAAATGAGCGCCCACACACAAAGTGATACCGATGATTCGGTTTGAGGAGGCAGTTGAACCGAGGTTCAACAAACAATAGACAATCAGAAGAAGGAGGATAATAATATGAAAAGATATCTATTTTGATTGATGAAAGAACTTAATACAAACTAGGTGGAAGATGGAAGACGTATACACGATTACAAACTTAAAACTCGATGCTTACAACTTAACAAACAACATCTATTTATAACAAAATAGAATCAACTAGACGCACTACCGTGTAAAGGTAGTCCTTACAAACGACAAAACATAATAAGTAAACGAATCTCCTTTAGGAAAAGTAAAAGATTTGCTTTAGTAAAAGGAGCACAACTATTTATCTCTTTATAAAAAGTTGATAACAGTAGTACTTTTCCAAAAGCAGAACTGTATCACTTTAATAAAAGCTGCTTTAACAAAAGCTGAAAGGATTGAGATAAGTTCTCATTGTCGAGCATGATGGCTGGCAAATAATGCCAGGAAGCATGTGCTTGAAAAGAAAAGTGGCATGAGCCTGATGGCTGGACACGTCCAGGAAGCATGGGCTGGATTGACATGAATGGCAAGGGCCTGAATCTTAATTGTTAATAAAATGACAATAGAACCATAATGGTTCAAGTCGGAGTATTCTCCATAGGTTAAAATGCATGTAAGCTGGATACCGATGAATATCGGGATAATGGGTAACCACATAAATGATCGGTTTCTGCAATAAATGCCATAATGTTAAAAGCATGTTGGCATCTTCATAAGTCCAAAAGAGCGTACTGCATGTGAAAATGTATAATTGATATCTGGTATCTAAAATATTGCGCATAATCTCAACACCATTACTGATTAATTCAGCATAGATAATATCAATCATGGGATCTCTTATTGCTGGATGAGAGAGGGCACGAGCCAATGTCCGCATTATAACTCAAATGGATCTGCAGAATAAGTAGAACAATTGTCCGACTGAGTTCTGGATGATGCAGAATATTTATCTTCAAATTGTTGAAATCTTTTATCAAAGTGTTCTTGCATAGTGCGGAAATTTTGATGAAAGCTTTCATGAACTTGCTGTATGATGGTTTTTGCCAAATCAGAGGTATTGGCTGAACTTGATTCTTCTTGAGGTTGATGAGGATGAACTACTTCCTTGTATGTTTTATGTAAGGGAGGAAATTCATCATCCTTATCTGAAGGAGGGCTAAGATCAATTGGATGTTTCGCAGGATGTTTGGATTGGTTAATGGCTGACTGCTTGGATTTGAATGAAGCGGATGGAATTGAAATGTCAACTGAATCAACATTAAATTTATCCCACCATTTGCATTGAATCTCTTGAGAGAGATAAGTAAAAACTTGATTTTGGGCAGTAGTTATGGTATGAGTTCCATAATGCCATTTTAGAATCCATGGAATGGAATGTTTATGCAAAAACTGAAAAAAAGTTAGTTTTTCAGCTGTGAATTTTTTATAGACTTCAAAGGGAAGAATTTCCATTGGAGGTCCAAACTTAGTCCACCATTCAGCGATGAACCAATTAGGCAAATTAACCTTCAATGATTTTTTAAAGGTTAAATACCAAGAGTGACCTGATGAGGGATCTTTATAAAACAAGATATGACGCCACGCATCAATGTAGTCTTTATAGTTAACTTGTAATGGGTTTTTGTCTTTGACAAGCGTCATAGATTGATAAATGAAGGGACTCTATTGCACAGATTGTTGCTGAATCCATTCATTTATTGACAAAACCTTTTGAATTTTTAGCTTTGAATAAGCAATTTCATCTGAATTTTGATTTTTAAAATGTTTAATGACAACAGAACCTGTTGAAGTCAGAAGAGTTTCATAAAATTTGATGGTGATATTGGGGCGATTAGGAATGAAATGGAGACAAGGAGGGAGAAGAAATTTGATTTGTTACTCAAGAGATTTTTCCAGAAGACTGGATTCAATGAGGAAAACAAGATGTCGATTCCTGAATCGATATTGAGATTTTGTGGTAGGGAGATTGTTTAAAGGAGCAAATTTATTGGTGGTAGAAGCTGGACGCTTTCCTTTAGCATTCATTTTGATCTGTAGGGAATGAAGTATGAGAAGTAAGAAACTCACGAGACAAAAAGTCAGGGAGAGAATTATCAGTTCCTTTAATATATTCAATATCGAAATCAAAAATACTTAATATTGCTTGCCAACGAGCAAAAATCTGTTTGGAAACCAAATTTTTGACATCTTTTAAAAGAATTTCTTTCGCGGCTTTACAATCAACACGAATTAAAAACTTTTGATTTAAAACATCGATTGGAATTTTTGAACGCGTAAAACGATTGCTAAAACTTCCTTTTTGACAGTCGCATAATTGCGTTGGGTATCATTCCACAATTTAGAAGTATAACACACTAAGTTTTATCATGACTCTATCCTTGTTTACATTGATGATATTTTGGTTTTCTCTAAATCAATTGATCAACATTGGAAACATCTCTATACCTTTCAGGCACTTATCATCAAAAATGGTCTTGTGCTATCTCAAAATAAAATGCATTTATTTCAAACATCCATAACCTTTTTAGGTTTTAAAATATCAAATCAAACTATTACTCCAGTAAATCGCGTTATCGATTTTGCTGATAAATTCCCTGATCAGCTTACTGATAAAAATCAATTACAACGATTTCTCGGTTGTCTCAATTATTTATCTGATTTCTATCAGAATGCAGCATTAGATCGCAAACCTTTGTAGAATCTTCTTAAAAAAGAAGCAAAATTTATATGGACATCAAGTCACACCTCTGCTATTCAGAATATAAAGCAAAAAATAAAATCACTACCTTGCCTTCATTAGCTAATCCTACCTATCCTAAAATCATTCAAACAGATGCCTCTGATATAGGCTATGGTGGAATCCTTTTACAAAAGGATCCTTCTCATAAAGAACACTTAGTGTGTTATACTTCTAAATTGTGGAATGATACCCAACGCAATTATGCGACTGTCAAAAAAGAAGTTTTAGCAATCGTTTTATGCGTTCAAAAATTTCAATCTGATGTTTTAAATCAAAAGTTTTTAATTCGTGTTGATTGTAAAGCCGCGAAAGAAATTCTTTTAAAAGATGTCAAAAATTTGGTTTCCAAACAGATTTTTGCTCGTTGGCAAGCAATATTAAGTATTTTTGATTTCGATATTGAATATATTAAAGGAACTGATAATTCTCTCCCTGACTTTTTGGGATCGTAAACATCACATTGTGACTCTTCCATATATTCCTGATTTTGCATACACTAATTTCCATACAGGAACATCCACTCTTTTCTTAACCAATATTAAAAATAATAAAGTTGATCGTACCTAATTAATAAATTGGAATGATGTTCAAATACCACATCAGTGGACTATCAAGGATACCAATAAAGAAGAATGTCAAAAATTAATCACTCCTTCAAAATCCTCTTGGAGTTGTACTGCATTCTATGCTGAAAATGCTCCTGAAATAGCACGAGGTGCCCCTCGGCTTGTCAACAATTATAAACCATTAAATAAAGTTCTCCAAACAATTAGATATCCTTTACCTAATAAATATGATCTAATCAAATCAACTACGTCTGATGTAGTATTTTCTAAATTTGATCTTAAATCTGGATTTTGGCAAATTCAGATTCATTCAGCTGATCGTTACAAAACAGCGCTTAACACTTTAACGCTTTCCTAGTCGCGTTGTAAGTCTAGCTGAAGAGCGTAAGTCTAGCAGCAAATCGTTGACCAAGTGTGTGTTAACCAATAGCAACCCAAGAGCAACCTTATTAAAACTTTATCAAGAGCCCTATCTCGAAAACCTTCATCGATTCAATTTGAACCTGGATTTTCCTCAGAACCTTCTGGCAAACCGTCTCCTTCTAAACATATGTCAAAACTCGATCTCAAAAATATTCATGAGATTTCTTATTCTCAAATCGATCAATTCCTTCGTAATTGGACTCTTCCAGAAATTAAACCATCTTTTATTTACAATAAAGGATCTTTTTCTAAAAAACAAGATTTTATTATCAAGTTAGAAGAAGATACAATATCCATAGATGAGGAAGGAAAAGAAATCCATCTTATCTCTCCAGAAAAAATTCAAAAATATAAAGAAACTCATAAATATTTGCATATTGGCCTAATTCAGGTCGCCATCAAGCCTTTAATAACGTTAGGTCTCAATACTTCAGTGTTAGTCTCTGTACGAGATAAACGCCATCAAGAATTTAATGATTCGCTCTTAGGCATGATTGAAGGTAGTTTTGCTGAAGGACCCCTATATTTCAATTGTTTTCCAAATTTCACCATAAGTCTACATGATGACTTACCTCATGAAGCAGCAGTATTAGGCATATATACTCAAGGCTTCAAAATGAAAGGCATAACTTCTAATGTTGCGGTTGTTTATCGCATCTATTACAAGTTAATGCAAACCATTATTCCTGATGTTGCATACACTAATTTGCATACATGAACATCCACTCTTTTCTTAACCAATATTAAAAATAATAAAGTTGATCGTACCCAATTAATAAATTGGAATGATGTTCAAATACCACATCAGTGGACTATCAAGGATACCAATAAAGAAGAATGTCAAAAACGACAAGTGTCTCAAGATATTCATCAAATCATAACTCATGATGATGGTAAGGTTGATATTATTTTTGCTCCCCGAGCATCTACATCAACATCGTCCTCTACTGTCTTTAAATCGCAAAGATTTAATTCATCATCTTCATCAACAAATAATGATTCATCCTCTCCACCTTTGCATCAGCCACAGGCAAATGGTGTTGCTTATCCCGTTTATTCAGTTCCTACTGATGATAATGTTACAATAAATGATTTTGCTGAATATCATATAAATGTTATTTCTTTGGAAGAATAAACACAAATAAATGATCCAAAATCTGATTTTGTTTTAGACTATGATTTATTAAAACATCAGTTTTTAACTCATCCATTTAAACCTATATTTTGCAAATTAATTAATTTCAAAAATCAAGCGATTTATCGTGAAAAGTATTTTGACTATGTCAAACAAGTTCAACAAAATATTCCATTTTTTGACTGGATTATTCAACAATTTCCAAAACTTTCTCATCAAATTAATACAGTTTGGGAAAGCACATCTGGTGAAAAATATGTGCAATCTCATCCGCCACTTGCACCTTTAAAAATAAAAGGAAACATCAAAGCTTCTCCTTTCAAAACTCATTTTGAAGATGATGGCTATGCCTCTAAAAAGGATATTAATCACTTAATTGAACAAAATAATTATACCAATCTTTATCTTTCTACATTATCCGAGGTTTTGAAAACTTCAAAACATTTAGTATCCACTTCGAAAGAAACTCTTTTAGCATCTCCTATTATTACAAAATCATTTTTTCCCTCTACATCTTCCGATTTACCACTTCTGTCATTTGCCCCTAAATATTAAGATGACTTTATAGATAAATTAACATCTCAATTAGCTAAGTTATCATTAGCTAAATCCCACATATCAACTTCTTCTAAAGAATCACCAAACAAAAAGGATAAAGGCCCCGTCATTGCAAACTTAGATCAATTATCCGAGTCTGCATTTTCTATAGCTCCATCTAATATGAAAACTTCATCATCATCATCATCGCATGACTCTATTTCTGACTCACATTCTGATACTATTTCCATTAATAAAGTTAATCATAGAAAGAATTTTCGAAAAAATTCTTATTCAAATCGAGCCCACTCACAAAGTGATACCGATGATTCGGTTTGAGGAGGCAGTTGAACCGAGGTTCAACAAACAATAGACAATCAGAAGAAGGAGGATAATAATATGAAAAGATATCTATTTTGATTGATGAAAGAACTTAATACAAACTAGGTGGAAGATGGAAGACGTATACTCGATTACAAACTTAAAACTCGATGCTTACAACTTAACAAACAACATCTATTTATAACAAAATAGAATCAACTAGACGCACTACCGTGTAAAGGTAGTCCTTACAAACGACAAAACATAATAAGTAAACGAATCTCATTTAGGAAAAGCAAAAGATTTGCTTTAGTAAAAGGAGCACAACTATTTTATCTCTTTATAAAAAGTTGATAACAGTAGTACTTTTCCAAAAGCAGAACTGTATCACTTTAATAAAAGCCGCTTTAACAAAAGCTGAAATGATTGAGATAAGATTCTCATTGTCGAGCATGATGGCTGGCAAATAATGCCAGGAAGCATGTGCTTGAAAAGAAAAGTGGCATGAGCCTGATGGCTGGACACGTCCAGGAAGCATGGGCTGGATTGACATGAATGGCAAGGGCCTGAATCTTAATTGTTAATAAAATGACAATAGAACCGTAATGGTTCAAGTCGGAGTATTCTCCATAGGTTAAAATGCATGTAAGCTGGATACCGATGAATATCGGGATAATGGGTAACCACATAAATGATCGGTTTCTGCAATAAATGCCATAATGTTAAAAGCATGTTGGCATCTTCATAAGTCCAAAAGAGCGTACTGCATGTGAAAATGTATAATTGATATCTGGTATCTCGAGATATTGCGCATAATCTCAACACCATTACTGATTAATTCAGCATAAATAATATCAACCATGGGATCTCTTATTGCTGGATGAGAGAGGGCACGAGCCAATGTCCACATTATAACTCAAATGGATCTGCAGAATAAGTAGAACAATTGTCCGACTGAGTTCTGGATGATGCAGAATATTTATCTTCAAATTGTTGAAATCTTTTATCAAAGTGTTCTTGCATAGTGCGGAAATTTTGATGAAAGCTTTCATGAACTTGCTGTATGATGGTTTTTGCCAAATCAGAGGTATTGGCTGAACTTGATTCTTCTTGAGGTTGATGAGGATGAACTACTTCCTTGTATGTTTTATGTAAGGGAGGAAATTCATCATCCTTATCTGAAGGAGGGCTAAGATCAACTGGATGTTCCGCAGGATGTTTGGATTGGTTAATGGCTGACTGCTTGGATTTGAATGAAGCGGATGGAATTGAAATGTCAATTGAATCAACATTAAATTTATCCCACCATTTGCATTGAATCTCTTGAGAGAGATAAGTAAAAACTTGATTTTGGGCGTAGTTATGGTATGAGTTCCATAATGCCATTTTAGAATCCATGGAATGGAATGTTTATGCAAAAACTGAAAAAGAGTTAGTTTTTCAGCTGTGAATTTTTTATAGACTTCAAAGGGAAGAATTTCCATTGGAGGTCCAAACTTTGTCCACCATTCAAATGATGAACCAATTAGGCAAATTAACCTTCAATGATTTTTTAAAGGTTAAATACCAAGAGTGACCTGATGAGGGATCTTTATAAAATAAGATATGACGCCACGCATCAATGTAGTCTTTATAGTTAACTTGTAATGGGTTTTTGTCTTTGACAAGCGTCATAGATTGATAAATGAAGGGACTCTATTGCACAGATTGTTGCTGAATCCATTCATTTATTGACAAAACCTTTTGAATTTTTAGCTTTGAATAAGCAATTTCATCCGAATTTTGATTTTTAAAATGTTCAATGACAACAGAACCTGTTGAAGTCAGAAGAGTTTCATAAAATTTGATGGTGATATTGGGGCGATTAGGAATGAAATGGAGACAAGGAGGAAGAAGAAATTTGATTTGTTCTTCAAGAGATTTTTCCAAAAGACTGGATTCAATGAGGAAAACAAGATGTCGATTACTGAATCGATATTGAGATTTTGTGGTAGGGAGATTGGTTAAAGGAGCAAATTTATTGGTGGTAGAAGCTGGACGCTTTCCTTTAGCATTTTCAACATAGAATTATCTAACATGATACCAATAAAGAATTATTTTTGAATTAACCATAACTCATAAAAAAGAATGTCAAAAACGACAAGTGTCTCAAGATATTCATCAAATCATAACTCATGATGATGGTAAGGTTGATATTATTTTTGCTCCCCGAGCATCTACATCAACATCGTCCTCTACTGTCTTTAAATCGCAAAGATTTAATTCATCATCTTCATCAACAAATAATGATTCATCCTCTCCTCCTTTGCATCAGCCACAGGCAACTGGTGTTGCTTATCCCGTTTATTCAGTTCCTACTGATGATAATGTTACAATAAATGATTTTGTTGAATATCATATAAATGTTATTTCTTTGGAAGAAGAAACACAAATAAATGATCCAAAATCTGATTTTGTTTTAGACTATGATTTATTAAAACATCAGTTTTTAACTCATCCATTTAAACCTATATTTTGCAAATTAATTAATTTCAAAAATCAAGTGATTTATCGTGAAAAGTATTTTGACTATGTCAAACAAGTTCAACAAAATATTCCATTTTTTGACTGGATTATTCAATAATTTCCAAAACTTTCTCATCAAATTAATACAGTTTGGGAAAACACATCTGGTGAAAAATATGTGCAATCTCATCCGCCACTTGCACCTTTAAAAATAAAAGGAAACATCAAAGCTTCTCCTTTCAAAACTCATTTTGAAGATGATGGCTATGCCTCTAAAAAGGATATTAATCACTTAATTGAACAAAATAATTATACCAATCTTTATCTTTCTACATTATCCGAGGCTTCGAAAACTTCAAAACATTTAGTATCCACTTTGAAAGAAACTCTTTTAGCATCTCCTATTATTACAAAATCATTTTTTCCCTCTACATCTTCCGATTTACCACTTCCGTCATTTTCCCCTAAATATTCGATGACTTTATAGATAAATTAACATCTCAATTAGCTAAGTTATCATTAGCTAAATCCCACATATCAACTTCTTCTAAAGAATCACCAAACAAAAAGGATAAAGGCCCTGTTATTGCAAACTTAGATCAATTATCTGAGTCTGCATTTTCTATAGCTCCATCTAATATGAAAACTTCATCATCATCATCATCGCATGACTCTATTTCTGACTCACATTCTGATACTATTTCCATTAATAAAGTTATTCATAGAAAGAATTTTCGAAAAAATTCTTATTCAAATCGATATCCTCTTAAAAAACAATTTTATTCACGACCTTCTCCTACTGACCTTATTCTTGAAGAAAAGATTAATCGTCATCAAAAATTCTGATGGAAATGCCATTTATGATTGGAACATAGATGGATTATCCGAATATCAAATAATGAAAGTTCTTTTACAAATACAAATCTATGCCAAGGCATGTTCTATTCAAGGTCATCCAGATTCCACAATAGCATTAGCCATTTCATATGGTTTTACTGGTCAATTATTTGGATGGTGGCATTATGTTTTTAATCTCGCTAATCGTAACACCATCATCAATGCTATCAAAAAAGATGCCAATGGAAACCCTATTCTTGATGAACAAGGGCAACAACAATCTAGTGGTGTTGACACTTTACTAGCTAATATTATCTAGTATTTTGTCGGCAATCTGTCTTCTCTAAATGAGAAAATCTCTGATCAATTGCAAAATTTAAGGTGTAAAACCTTAAATGATTATCGTTGGTATAAAGATACATTCTTCACCAAACTTTATCAATTAACCGAACATGATACATCTTTCTGGAAAGAAAGATTTATTGCTGGTTTACCCCTTTCTTTGCTGCCAAAGTTAAAGAATATATCAAGGACCAAAATGATGGATCTATGAACTGGTCCGCTTTGTCTTATGGAGATCTTCTCCAATACGTTCAATCTTGCGGAATTTCAATTTGCAATGATATGCGTATTAAGCGCCAACTTCACAAGGAAAAGAATACATTACACCAAGATCTAGGCAATTTCTGTTATGATTTTGGTCATGATTTTGATATCACTCCCTTAGCAAATCATTCAAGGAAACAGCGTATCAAACGCTATCCTACCCTGCCTAAAAATCAATATTATTCTCATCCTACATCTCGTCCTCGTCCCAAGAGACGTCACTATAAAGCTTTTAAAGCTCATCCTGCATCTTCGTCACCAAAAGAAAAATGTTTGTTATACATGTGGAAAACCTGGACATTATGCTAATAAATGTCATCTTAAAAATTATAAAAGAAAAATTCAACATGTTCATCAATCGGATTCAGATTCATCCTCTGACGTATGTCACTGTACTAACAATATACTTAATACTTCATCCTCTTCTGATACAGAAATAAATGTTTTGTCTGCCCATGAAGAACTTATCTTCGCTATTGGTGAACAAATCATTGATCCTTCTTTGAAGTATAAATACTTCACTGAATTAATTTCTCAATCACCTTCCACTGAAGCCCATAAAATAGAACCCCACCAAAAACAGTTGATAAAAAGTATCAAAAATTTAAACAACAATTAAATGTTGATCCTAATAAATATTCCTTTCATGAGCTAATGAAAGTTGTTAATAACAAACCGAATACCAAACCTAATCAAGCAACTATTCAGTCACTTCAAACTGAGATTAATCATTTAAAATCCGAGATTGTCGATTTAACTAATAGGGTAACGACCCTTGAAATGATAAATCCAGACTCTGTAAATGAATTTGATCCAGATCTTGATAATGTTTTCATTGAAACAATTACGCAATATACTCATCAACGATGGTTTACACCAATAACCATTTCTATCAAAGATTTCTCATATAAATGCTCTGCTTTAATTGATTCCGGAGCTGATTTAAATTGTATTCGTGAAGGTCTTATACCTCTCAAATATTGTGAGCATACATCAAGTAAAATTTCTACAGATAATGGCAAAAAATCATCTATCACATATAAAGTGCCTCTTGCTCATATCTGTCATCAAGCTATTTGTATTCCTACATCATTTATCATTGTTAAAGGTCTTCAACATGATATATTATTAGGAACTCCATTTTTACAGCATATACAACCATTTTCAGTTTCTTCTAAAGGTATTTCTACCACTCTTCAAAATAAATCAATTTTATTTGCCTTTATTCAACCGCCAAAAATAAAATATTTGAATCATCTCTTTCATCAAATTGATCATAAACAAACTCATATCAATTTTTTACGTTCTGAAATCAATTTTCTCAAAACTGATCAAAATTTACAAACTCCATCTTTTCAACAAAAATTAAAAAATTTTCAATCTATTTTACATCAAAAATGTTGTTCTGATATACCTTCTGCTTTTTGGGATCGTAAACATCACATTGTGACTCTTCCATATATTCCTGATTTTCATGAAGCAAATATCCCTATAAAAGCTAACCCTTCTCAAATGAATTCTCGATTAAGAACCCTTTGTCAAAATGAAATCAAAGATTTACTTGTCAAAAAATTAATCACTCCTTCAAAATCCTCTTGGAGTTGTACTGCATTCTATGTTGAAAATGCTCCTGAAATATAACGAGGTGCCCTCGGCTTGTCATCAATTATAAACCATTAAATAAAGTTCTCCAAACAATTAGATATCCTTTACCTAATAAATATGATCTAATCAAAGCTACTACTTCTGTTGTAGTATTTTCTAAATTTGATCTTAAATCTGGATTTTGGCAAATTCAGATTCATTCAGCTGATCGCTACAAAACAGCGTTTAACACTCCATTTGGTCAATATCAATGGAATGTCATGCCTTTTGGCCTCAAAAATGCTCCATCCGAATTTCAAAAAATTATGAATGATATTTTCAATCCTTATCATGACTATATCCTTGTTTACATTGATGATATTTTGGTTTTCTCTAAATCAATTGATCAACATTGGAAACATCTCTATACCTTTCAGGCACTTATCATCAAAAATGGCATTGTGCTATCTCAAAAGAAAATGCATCTATTTCAAACATCCATAACCTTTTTAGGTTTTAAAATATCAAATCAAACTATTACTCCAGTAAATCGCGTTATCGATTTTGCTGATAAATTCCCTGATCAGCTTCTGATAAAAATCAATTACAACGATTTCTCGGTTGTCTCAATTCTTTATCTGATTTTTATCAGAATGCAGCATTAGATCGCAAACCTTTGCAGAATCTTCTTTAAAAAGAAGCAAAATTTATATGGACATCAAGTCACACCTCTGCTATTCAGAATATAAAGCAAAAAATAAAATCACTACCTTGCCTTCATTTAGCTAATCCTACCTATCCTAAAATCATTCAAACAGATGCCTCTGATCTAGGCTATGGTGGAATCCTTTTACAAAAGGATCCTTCTCATAAAGAACACTTAGTGTGTTATACTTCTTAATTATGGAATGATACCCAACGTAATTATGCGACTGTCAAAAATGAAGTTTTAGCAATCGTTTTATGCGTTCAAAAATTTCAATCTGATGTTTTATATCAAAAGTTTTTAATTTGTGTTGATTGTAAAGCCGCGAAAGAAATTCTTTTAAAAGATGTCAAAAATTTGGTTTCCAAACAGATTTTTGCTCGTTGGCAAGCAATATTAAGTATTTTTTATTTCGATATTGAATATATTAAAGGAACTGATAATTCTCGCCCTGACTTTTTGTCTCGCGAGTTTCTTACTTCTCATATTTCATTCCCTACATATCAAAATGAATGCTAAAGGAAAGCGTCCAGCTTCTACCACCAATAAATTTGCTCCTTTAACCAATCTCCCTACCACAAAATCTCAATATCGATTCAGTAATCGACATCTTGTTTTCCTCATTGAATCCAGTCTTCTGGAAAAATCTCTTGAGGAACAAATCAAATTTCTTCTTCCTCCTTGTCTCCATTTCATTCCTAATCGCCCCAATATCACCATCAAATTTTATGAAACTCTTCTGACTTCAACAAGTTCTGTTGTCATTGAACATTTTTAAAAATCAAAATTCAGTTGAAATTGCTTATTCAAAGCTAAAAATTCAAAAGGTTTTGTCAATAAATGAATGGATTCAGCAACAATTTGTACAACAGAGTCCCTTCATTTATCAGTCTATGACGCTTGTCAAAGACAAAAACCCATTACAAGTTAACTATAAAGACTACATTGATGTGTGGCGTCATATCTTGTTTTATAAAGATCCCTCATCAGGTCACTCTTGGTATTTAACCTTTAAAAAATCATTGAAGGTTAATTTGCCTAATTGGTTCATCGCTGAATGGTGGACTAAGTTTGGACCTCCAATGGAAATTCTTCCCTTTGAAGTCTATAAAAAACTCACAGCTGAAAAACTAACTCTTTTTCAGTTTTTGCATAAACATTCCATTCCATGGATTCTAAAATGGCATTATGGAACTCATACCATAACTACTGCCCAAAATCAAGTTTTTGCTTATCTCTCTCAAGAGATTCAATGCAAATGGTGGGATAAATTTAATGTTGATTCAGTTGACATTTCAATTCCATCTGCGCTTCATTCAAATCCAAGCAGTCAGCCATTAACCAATCCAAACATCCTGCGGAACATCCAGTTGATCTTAGCCCTCCTTCAGATAAGGATGATGAATTTCCTCCCTTACATAAAACATACAAGGAAGTAGTTCATCCTCATCAACCTCAAGAAGAACCAAGTTCAGCCAATACCTCTGATTTGGCAAAAATCATCATACAGGGCAAGTTCATGAAAGCTTTCATCAAAATTTCCGCACTATGCAAGAACACTTTGATAAAAGATTTCAACAATTTGAAGATAAATATTATGCATCATCCAACTCAGTCGGACAATTGTTCTACTTATTCTGCAGATCCATTTGAGTTATAATGCGGACATTGGCTCGTGCCCTCTCTCTCATCCAGCAATAAGAGATCCCATGATTGATATTATCTATGTTGAATTAATCAGTAATGGTGTTGAGATTATGCGCAATATCTTAGATACCAGATATCAATTATACATTTTCACATGCAGTACGCTCTTTTGGACTTATGAAGATGCCAACATGCTTTTAACATTATGGCATTTATTGCAGAAACCGATCATTTATGTGGTTACCCATTATCCCGATATTCATCGGTATCCAGCTTACATGCATTTTAACCTATGGAGAATACTCCGACTTGAACCATTACGGTTCTATTGTCATTTTATTAACAATTAAGATTCAGGCCCTTGCCATTCATGTCAATCCAGCCCATGCTTCCTGGACATGTCCATCCATCAGGCTCAGGCCACTTTTTTTTTCAAGCACATGCTTCCTGGCATTATTTGCCAGCCATCATGCTCGACAATGAGAATCTTATCTCAATCCTTTCAACTTTTGTTAAAGCAGCTTTTATTAAAGTGATACAGTTATGCTTTTGGAAAAGTACTACTGTTATCAACTTTTTATAAAGAGATAAATAGTTGTGCTCCTTTTACTAAAGCAAATCTTTTGCTTTTCCTAAAGGAGATTCGTTTACTTATTATGTTTTGTCGTTTGTAAGGACTACCTTTACACTGTAGTGCGTCTAGTTGCTTCTATTTTGTTATAAATAGATGTTGTTTGTTAAGTTGTAAGCATCGAGTTTTAAGTTTGTAATCGAGTATACGTCTTCCATCTTCCACCTAGTTTGTATTAAGTTCTTTCATCAATCAAAATAGATATCTTTTCATATTATTATCCTCCTTCTTCTGATTGTCTATTGTTTGTTGAACCTCGGTTCAACTGCCTCCTCAAACCGAATCATCGGTATCACTTTGTGAGTGGGCGCTCATTTGGTATCAGAGCCAAATATTAATAAGATGACCAAACAATCAAAAAAATATTGAGAAAAGACCGATACATCAAAAAAGAAAGTTTACGAGGTAAATAATAAAACAAGTAATAAATTTGACGAAAAAGCTGAAGAATTATCTAACATGGTTATGCTATTATTAAAAGATAGATCAAATCAAGTTAAACCATGTGGATTTTGCAACGAAGTGACATATCCTACGGATGTGTTACCTATTTTACAAGAAGATAATAATAAAGAAGTCAACGCGGTTATAAACCAATATTCTAGTCCTCCTTGAAACCAATATATTAACAACAACTATTACAATGGAAAACCAAATTCAAATCTTAGCTACGGTCTACGAAATCAAAATTATACAACTTATAAGCCGAGAGCACCTACACAATCAACACCAATGGAACAACTTCAACAAACTATTCGACCTACGCAACCAAATCTAGAACAAATATTAAATAAATTTACGACCCAAATTCATTAAAACCTTATGCAAGTATCACAAAACTAAATTAAAACTGATACGTCTATTAACAAGCTAAAAAATCAATTAAGTCAAATGACTTTACAAATCAATAAGTTAAGTAATTGAACTAAAGTAACTACTTAACCTACGAACACTACTAATCAAGCACAAGTTCACGCTTTATTTTGCGAAAATGAAAAAGAAACAAATACACAATAAAAGACACCAAAAAGAGATAAAAAGAAAATCAAAGTACATAAGACAATAGAACAAGAAAAATAAGAGATGATGACAAATGTCATTCCCACAAGGGAATGGATGGTCGAGCAATTAAAATACACATTTTTTCCCAAAAGGCTATACTCATGGTATGTAGCCAAAGTCGAAGCCTACAAAAAATCATTACAAAATTATGAATTGATTAACCAAAGACAAAGCAAACAATATTTATGAATCGAATGAAGATATGCATTCTAATTCTACCGTTCCATAACGATTAGCAAATGATATGAAGGATGAAACTAAAGAAGACATGTCTGAAACATTTAATAAATTAAAAATTAATGAAATTTTAGCGGAATCAACCCTGATGAAGTTACTAAAGAATTATATGAGTTTAAAAAGAGAATGCCTGAGAAATGTTCCAACCCATGAATGTTTATCATACACATCACCATAGGAATTTCCTCTATTTGAATTTGCTATATGTGATCTCGGAGCATCGATTAACGTTATGTCACTTAAACTTTATGAATCATTAAAAATATGATTATTAACTAATACGCCTATTAATCTTACTTTAGCAAAAAAATACCCTTATTAAACCATTTGGTTTATTATAAGACATCTTAGTACAAGTACATGATTTAGTATTTCCAGCTGATTTTTATGTGATGGAAATGGGAGATCCAACATCAACGAATCCTTTGCATATAGCATTAGGTAGACCTTTTCTTAAGACGGCTAGAACTAAGTTAGATATTTTTAAAGGAACAATGCCTATGGAGTTTGAAGATAAGATTGTCAAATTCAAAATTAATAACGAACACAACTATGATACTTATAAAGAATATAATGAATTATTCGATAACGAAATAGATGATAATGAATTTTTAGACTTAAACTATTATGATAACTTTAATGGTGAAATTTATACAATTAATGTAGTAACAATGGAAATTGATAAAGGGATTTCAAAGAAAGAACAAGTTGAAGACACTTCAGAAGGAAAGAAAGTAACTCAAGAATGGAGAGTTAAGCAACCGGATAATGGTAAAAGCATAAACAAGATGGAAATTTCTATATCCAAGTACAATAAGAAAAAGAAAAAACTGGACTTGATGAATAAAGCTTAATGATCCCGAAGGCATACACTTGCTTCTAAATGATTCTCTTTACCAGATAGAACTTCAATTCAACAAATAGAAGTGGTCACGGAAGTGCCAGTTCAAGTGGACAACAACACCATATCCACTGACTTCTTGGTAATGTCACACTTTATTAATGAAGATCCTCCTTTAATTTTAGGACGACCTACTCAAGTTGTTATGGATATTCTGAACAAAACAATTACTCTGACAATTAATGGTCGAGCACTCATTTTCTGGAATGGCACAAGAGTGGAAAATCCTAAATTCAAATTTAGGTATCCAACCTAATTCTAGAATGGGTTAAGTCGAGCCAACGACAGTAAACCAAAACGCTCTATGAGAGGCATCCCATGTTATATGTTTATTTTATTTTATTTTATTGAGAATTTAGTTTAGTTTAGTTTAGTGTGTTTTTATTCTCTTACTTTTTTACTCTTGTATTGAAAATATTTTTAAAATTTAAACTTCGAGGTAATTTTAATTAAGGGCAAGTGATCGAGTTGTTTTTGCTTATATGGCCTTTATGCAAGTTGCATTGTTTACTTGCTTATTTATATTATGTTTATTTATTTAATTAATAAAAGTCTTTAGTTAGTTGCATAACCCACTCAAACTTTCGAGATTTTGGTCAATTCTACTTTAATATAAGTTTTAAAGAATGATATATAAGTTAATTATGGAACAAATTGCTAAAATAGTGAATTAGGCCTAACAATTTCCCATCGATTTAAAATAACATTGGGAATCACTGTCAAAATCGATAGCAGAACACAGGATATTTAGTACAAATCTATAGTCTGGCGAATCCTTAGCGATTCGCCTCACAAGGAAATCGCTGCTTAAATCGGTAGGAACAACAACTCACTTAATACCGATTCACATAGCGATTCCACTTACACATGAATCAATGGGCACGATTTTTGGTTTTTAAAACCAAAATCCCAAATCGCTACACACACCAAACCATTCACACTAACAAACCATTGCACCCTTTCATAAAAATCTCAATTTCTTTCCTAGATTCAACCATTATAAGCTCAATCTCATAGTATTTAAGTGATACTCACCTCAACCTAGTCTCATTTAAACCAAAATTCTCGATTTTGGGGGTTTTGAATTAAACTTGGGTTTTTAGGAAATTTCAACTTAGAGCTTGAACGGAAGGTCTAGAGGAGCTCAAAAGCTTCAATCTTGAGAGATTCACTCTCAAGAACGTAATTACATCAACCCTAACTCCTTACTTTAACAAATTTTTTATTCGAAGGATTTTCGCAAATTTTTCAATGCTTTTCGAAATTGTTTTGTTGAAATTTATTCAATTGTCTTGCACAAATGGTTTTATTGATTCCAATAGACTAGGAATGGTGATTGCTTTGATCATTGATTTACAAATTCAACAATCTCGAGATTTTTGCTATATTTACACGTATTTGCAAATGGTTTAAAGAGCGAGTTTAAAATGAGTCTGGGGTTTGGTTATGGTTTTATTTCGTTTAAGTTGCTATGTTTTTGAAAATACAACAATTTATCGCACAATTGTTTTACCATATTGTTAGGGCATGTCTCACTAAGTCCTTACTTAACCTAATTCCCCTAATTAGGCACTTAATCCATTGAATTAACTTAACCTCAAAATACTTATTATTTCAATCCTCGATAATGCTTCAAAACTAAATTTATATCATCAATGAAACTCAACTCATGATTTATTTAATTGGAACAAATTAGGAAATCATACGGATTGTTCTCTGTATTTTCTAAGAATTTCGGCAGTATCTCCCCTAAAAGTGGTCTGCTGAAAAATCCACCTAATAGACAACAAAATAGGGAAAAGCCTAAAATGACTCAAAACTCCCCGCAGTTCATAATATATATCAAATACAAACTTTGAATACTAACTTAGAGTCTCTGATACCTTAGTTACAACTTTACAATCCCAAAATAAATGAAAACTGAATCATAAACCTATTAACTCACTTCAAACTAATTTAGGAGACTCTCATAATCTATTCAAAAGTATTTCACGTCTTACACTCACCTCAAAGCCCAAAACAATATATATAATGATTACAACAAGAAAATTAAACTTTTAAACATAAAACATTCAAAGATCTTCGAGCTTTTCCCGTTCTATGTAGTTTTCACAGATAACCTGACATCAGCAAAAACAACTCGAAGATGTCAGGTAAGTAAACTCATAAATTGCTTTATACTCCTTCAAATGTTAACCTGAATACATGGAGACACGTAATTGCATTTCTAAATAACAAGAAGATTATATAACAACGTGGATCCCTAATTTCCAATTCTAAGCTAATAATAAGTGGGCCCACTCACGATGAACCTAGAACAGTCCTATAAGTTCAATGCATGCTACCCTGGAGTCGACATTACCTGCCTTAGATACTTACAGTACGTCTAGTCTGGAGTGGAGCACCTCACATTCTTACAATCGAAGCAGGGGCAAATCTATCTGGATGCCATGTATTCATCACCAAGAATGATGTGAAATGCAATCCAGACTAAACACAAATGCAAGTACAAAGATAAATTCCATAAATAGTAAAGAACACTGTAGGGTTTACTTACAACTAACCAACTTTTAGCTAAATTCTCGGGGTTCCCAGAGCGTCGTATCACCTTGATAATGGTTCTAATAGCTTCCCTACATACCCAATTATATTATGGGTCAGCCTTCAAGTGAAACCAAATCACGAAACCCAATGAAAAATGCAGCCAAAGTACGCTTGAGAACAATTTCCAAAAATGTTAATTTATATAACTGTTTCAAATAGTTTTCAACTATCTAACTTGGGGTAACTTTTTAGCCTTGAAAACCTCAATATTTATCATGATGACCTAAAAGGAACTTGTAGTACTCGCGTCCTACTTTCTATAGACTCTAAGAACACACAAATCGGATCAGCGACGTAGAAGTTATAAATTTTCTCATAAGGCTTGTCAACTAGGCAAACTTTATTTATTTTGAACTAAAAAACTTCTCAAAATAAATATTATCGCAATTAAATCCTTAAAACTCGACAACAAACACCAAGAAACAACACAATACCAACATATAAATATTTTCACAGAACGTTGAGTCAAGTTGGATCAAAACAAATAATCAATTCATCCAGAAACCCAATGTAAATCATTATCAACTATAAAAACATTTCTAAAATAGTTATCAACTGAATCATATTAATTCAATTCAGCAAAGCCCTAACCCACGCCAGTGAGATTTATTCCAAATTGATCCAAATCAATCAATACATCAATTCACAATGACTTCTGCCAATTCCTATCAAAACCTTGTAAAAGAAATCGAGAAATCACAAGAATTCAAATTGAATTGAGGAAAATGCCCTGAATTGACAATTTACCAAGTTTCGAGCCGAATACCTCGTCTTCGTCGCGAAAACTTGGCTCGAATTGACTGTCTCGCGACACTCTCCATTTTTACAAAAAGAAATCCGGCGAAAATCAAACGTCGATAGCTCGTGGAGCAAAAGATCGAGTTAAGAGGGTTAGGTTTTGGAGGAACGCAAACGTTCTGTTTGAATGTTTCAAATGAAATCTTGATTTCATTTGGTTTTTTCACATATTTATATAACCTTCAACTGCTTGTCAACAACTTAATCTTTTTATTTATTAATTCTTGAAATTTCTATTTTGACGTGTTACAACTTTCGGTGTTCGTTTTGGATCCAATGTTTCACCAAATTGAACCAAACTCTCGAAAAAATAGTCCATCTTCATAAAACGTCTGTAATACTAGTTTTGGTCACATTAAAATCCCAAAAAGCTTAACTTTGTCCACGGCATAGTGAACCCTTATGGACCAATTCTCTTACCATACTAAACTAGACTTACACCATTTTGGACCCAATCTCAACCTTGACCACCGCCAACTGACATAAAGCTCGAGGTAAGTCCTTGCACCAACTTCGTTATCATTTTATAATACCATATATCCTGACTTGCACGCAAACTGAGGCAAAATCATTACGTGATACTTAACAATTGTTTACTAGTTTTCGAGCGACCAATCATCTTTATTGCACTTGTATCTTTCAGACACACACTTAAAACCCCAAGTATGAAAAATTGAGGGTGCACCTCAACACACCTCGGGTTCACGACAAAATACCATATAATACACACATTAAGCACACAACACACAAAAAATAAAATATACCTTATGATCTCTGGTCCATAATGCGCGGGTCCCACCTCGGATACTTAAACTCCAAATAAAATCTGAAATTACTTAATTAGTCGACAAATTAAATTTATGAAATTCTCGAATTTCATAATTCTTCCCAACTAATTAAAAATTATGTCCTCGAAATTTAAACTTACATGTTAATGGAACTAAAAGAGATATAAGAAAATACTGATTTATATATCACTCTATTAATCAAAACCTGTAAAACTATTTCCAAGGTGAAACCATTAAGTGGACCCAATCACTTTCGTTGTAATCAACAACTCAATGGTAGAGATCATAAAAATTTCAACTTTTCATTTCCAACTTCTTGGTCTAATGAAAAGTCATAACAACTTTTATGCCAATCCTAACATTTTGTGAATTTCTGACGAGTTAAACAATCAACGTTGTGGAATATCCAATAACCTTAATTTTCTTCACTACTCATTTCATGCCTTGAGTCTCATTCAAGCATTAATATTTAGCAAGATATATTCTATCTTACACCATTTTCATTCTTAACTGAATACTATTCCACAAATCGTTGATAATTATTTCCCTATCCACTTAACTTTGGTACACATCAAAGTTTATTTTATCATCACTGATCATATTTTCATTTGAATTGTCGGCTAATCAATTCTTAGACTATCATAAGTCTAAATATATAAAATAATACAAATAATATTTGAGCACACATTAGATACTAAAGTAGAGTTGTGTGTCTATCTGATCCATCACCATTCCAACGTTTCTCAACAAAAACTTAGTAATTACACAAGTTATCCCATGACTATAGATCTCTAATACATCTGTCATCCCATGTCAAGAGATCTTGAGTTTCAATCCGATCAGAAAATGCAACTTGACATGTCATGCAACTCTCACTTATTCTCTAGATGTCTACTCACAATATCATTTAGATTTGTAAACAAGAAAGCAATTACCATTGCTAACTCGTCAGCCATTTCACTTAATTTTTCCTTTGACTGGTTAGAAAGTTAATGATTTTTCAAACTTTGTCAAATTATTTTCTATTCATGAGTTCACAATAAACCTCATTATTTCACATTACCAACATACTCCCATTGGTTTTTATCATTTCTCCAATTTATAAGATTTCCCATCATCTCGATATCAATCACTAATTGTTCGCTAGACTTCTTTCCTTACTTGAATAGAGACAATTATCATTATCTTGATTATATATATGTATTTTAACAGAGATCAACATATTCCTTAATTATACTTTCATAGTATAACTTTTAACTTGTATCACATACAAGTTTATAAATATATTATCTCTTTTCCATCTCTTCTCAATACATACTTCTGACTTATCTCAATTTACAGTAGAAGAATATTGAATTTTTCAAACATATCTTAGCTAGATACATTATACTCTATTTAGTATTTCAAACCAATACAGATAATACTTAGCTGTAAGTTGTGCGTCTTTTTCATTTTTTATTTGTATCTTCACCGTTGATAAAGGCATCTTACATCAACTTCAATTTATAATAACCTAGTGATTGAGATTTTCACCATTGACTGATTACATGGTGTTACATAACATTTGAACAAATATACAACATATTCATTGATATCAGTTGTATACTACTTTGGTTCAACATTTTCAACTTTTCGAGTTTGCTTCCTTGTAAGATCCTTGTGAAGATATATTAAGTTTCATCAAACTTATAGTTTGAAATTTTAATTTGATCGGTACTCGTTGACCTAAAATTTCTTTTTTTAATGCGTATATGAGAATTCCTTAACCATTTAGTTGCTTATACTTTTGTTTCCAATTGACTCTAATGAAACATTATAGACTTTTTTTTTACTATCATCAATTCATTCGATTATTCAAAGATAGATGTCGCCACACCTTTCTTTTATGCTGTAAATGAATCATGATTATGATACTGAGTTACTTAGACTCTTGGTCATGCACAACTTGCTCCAGTGCCTTACCTCGACTAAAGGAGTCCGTTCGTGCACTTCCAATAGTCACAAGTCATCTCAACATCTCATTTTATTTTATACACAGAGTCTATTTTGTTCAATTGTTGTCAATGTTAGCTATTCTCACATTAATCTCGCTCTTGACCTTTTACAAACTTATTCCACCTCCGTTCAACACTTAGACCACTTATAGCTTCTTTACCTTAACTTGGAAAAACAATTTCTTTCATCTCTTCTCTTTTCGAAATTACAGCTAAGGATGGTGCAACTTCTTATTATCATTCAATGAATGGAAGTATTCCTTACTTATCTTTGTTCGAAACCCATAAATTTTGCGTACCAAATAGTAATAATGTTTGTTATTGTCTTCAGTTGTTTCCATTTGTCACAAATTTCTCGACTTTTCTTTTTCTTAAAAAGAAATTCGGTATTTTTCAAGAGGTTGTGTAAGATATCAAAGTATATTACTGTTCATCTATTCTATTTTCATGAATTCACCTTTCCATTATTGTTCAATTGAAGAGATAGAACAATTAGAATTTTAGAACCTCGATCAACTTCACGGTTAATCGAACTCTTAAAGGATGTTATTTCAATCCTCTAAGTCCTATAAATGGATATTCTTATCGTATAGGAGTTCTTACTGACTTCCTATACAAATCACTTACGGATATTCAATCAATACATCTATATCTTCCTTTGTTATATTTTAAGCCATAGTGATGGGCACCATAACTTAACTTGGTTAGAAGTAACTGTTAAGTACTTTGGATTCCAAAACACAACTACTTGTGTTTTATATAATAGCTAATCCTTGCTATTTTCATACCATTTTCCCCAAATCTCAACTTCTAACACATTGATCATATCATTACA
Organism: Stephania cephalantha; assembly: GCA_039657325.1. Lineage (NCBI taxonomy): Eukaryota > Viridiplantae > Streptophyta > Magnoliopsida > Ranunculales > Menispermaceae > Stephania > Stephania cephalantha. The sequence continues at coordinate 26,049,350 of CM077574.1, read as the reverse complement.
CCTTTCATTTTCAAGTTAGAAATTTCGTTGATCTTTGTTTCGTAACAACATCTAATCCAGTGTTAACAAAGATTACTTCTAACTTGTATATTCTCATTCATTTTACCATTATTCTATTCAACTTATAGGATCACTATAGTCAACATTGCTTATAAATAAGTAACTTGAGTAAAAAACAATCAAAAACATTTCATACTTCTTTTTAGAAGTTGTTGGATTGTTTTAAACCATGGTTCTATTATAATTTTGCTTGGTGTTTTGTTTTGCAATGGAGATAATACTTTACTTCAAAATATTTATATTTTCATAGAAACCACCTTAGATAACTTAACTAGACTTATCATAATTCCATTGTGTTTTCCAAATCAAATTCAGTTTATCTAATCAATTTCTATTTTTGAAACTGCGTGTCTCATTTTTCCCTTCAATTGAGACTCATTTGGAAGCAACTCTCAGTTGGTTATGAATTCAACCAATATTTTATAGAATAGGTCTTTTCAAGTTACTAATTCAACCATGTTGACCTTATTCTAAAATTCAAAACATCCATATCTTGTGCTTTCGAAAAGTTTCAATTTCATTTTTATGTTTCAAATGATTCTCAATTATTTGAAACTTAATTTAATTCTATTTTGACACTTTCCTGAGCGTTTTATAATTATAATAGTTCGATACTTTCGATTTCCAAGAAATCCATGTTCAGTAGTTACATTCCTAAATCATTTAGACTTCTTACTCAACCAATTTCCTATTGGTTTTATAACTGACTATTTCCCTCAGTTATATTAGTATCAAACTAATTACAATAGTATTATGAATTTAGACTTCTCGAGTCTATTTCACTTATAATCACGTTCAATTTCATTTCACAATTCTATTCTCTTTTTATTTGTTTGTTCGTAATTTCACTCGTCATATCTCGCGTGTTAAGTATCGAACAAACAATGAGAATAAACTTATTATCGTATATCTAACGATAATAGATAATATACAACAAACATATCATAACAACAATGTATCCCCAACTCACACTCATTTCCCAACTAATCGCATCCTTATTATTGAACCTTGTTACTCAAGACCATCACTTAAGTTCATGTAACTCAATGTAATCCAAGAGCCTTAACCCAGACTTCTCGATCAACTCAATCCTAAAACCAACGTCATTCTCATTTCTTATATTTCCTTGATTGCGCTTAACCATAGCTCTGATACCAACTCTGTTAGGGCCCGTCTCACTAAGTCTTGACTTAGCTAATTCCCCTAATTAGACACTTAAACCATTGAATTAACTTATCCTTAAAATACTTATTATTTCAATCATCAATAATGCTCCAAAACTAAATTTATATCCTTAATGAAACTCAATTTATGATTTGCTTAATTGGAGTAAATTAGGAAATCATACGAATTGTTCTCTATATTTTCTAAAAAATTTGGTAGTATCTCCCTTAAAAGTGGCCTGCCAAAAAATCCACCTAATAGACAACAGAATTGGGAGAAGCCTAGAAGGACTCAAAACTACCTGCAGTTCATAATATATATCAAATACAAACTTTAAATACTAACTTAGAGTCTATGATACCTTAGGTACAACTTTACAATCCCAAAATAAGTGGAAACCGAATCATAAATCTCTTAACTTACTTCAAACTAATTTAGGAGACATTCATAACCTATTCAAAAGTATTTCACGTCCTACACTCACCTCAAAGCCCAAAACATTATATATATAATGATTACAACAAGAAAATTAAACTTTTAAACTTAAAACATCCATAGATCTTCAAGCTTTTCCCGTTTTGTGTAGTTTCCATAGAGAACCTAACATCATAAAAAATAACTCGAATATGTCAGATAAGTAAACTCCTACATTGCTCTGTAGTCTTGCAAATGTTAGTCTGAATACATGGAAACACGCAATTGCATCTCCAAATACCATATAATACACACACTAAGCATTCACCAACGAAAAATAACATTAACCTAGTGACTCTTTTTCACCGATCTGAGTCCTAATCCACAACACTTATCATGATTAAGACCCACTAACCTCATAATTAAACCTAAATATTAGTTTATTGAAATAAGCGATTTGATAAATCTAGTGTGGAGTTGTCACTCTATGCTAGATATGAAAGCAGGTAGAAGGTCACAATAGAGCAAGTGTTAATTAAATCTCTATGGATTCTAAAACAGGTTTGCATATCATTCGATACCAAATCTTAGTTCTAGACTAAGTTTGGGGGAAGACGTAGGCCTTCTTTGCTTTAGGCAATATCCTTAGCCCACATATTATTATTCCATAGTTAGACACTTAGAGCCAACCCAACCTGATTCTTTGATCACCTATCATTAAACTCATAGCCCATTAGCCTTATCAACCATAAAACCCAATTTGAGAACTTGCTTAATTATAGTGAAGGTGGGAAGGGCCAACAGGAGTATAAAACCTTGAGGTTGAGGGAAATGAGAGAAAAAGTCCCGCCAAAAACAATTTCGAGGAAATGCAAAATTTCTTCCAAAAAACATAAAAAGAATTGGGTGAGGATTATAGAAAAAAAGAATAATAAACTCATGGAATAAATGATTTAGTCTGAGTACTTATAGCTAGGTTAAGTTACGTTTCTCCAATATCTTGAATCCATTAATATCATTTCTTTGATACCATACCCCAACTAGAATGACCTCAGAGACCAAGTCCTGATGACTCATAATAATGCCTTGACCATGTAAGTGGAGAATGATTGTATAAGTTATATTTGTGGAATCTTAGTATTTAATGCTCTATTTAGAGATTATAAGTTTTTGGCTTCAATATACATTCAGAGGAAACTTATGAGTAATTGAAGGATTTAGTCTTGACGAAGCCTAGTATTTGGTGGAGTATTCCTCAGGAAAGTGGCTGAAATATCTTGACTTGAAGTAATCGGCTCTGCTTGAGTGTTCTTGTTTTCATCTGACAAAATCATAAAATTGGATGAAACCATTAAGTTAGAAAAAAGAAAAATAAAGCATCGCAATACCTTGTTTAATGGTCTCCAGTGCCTTCACATATACGGTGTTGGCATGAATTTAAGATTTGAAGCTACGAATTTGCAATTTTGGAAGATTTTGGATTATGTGTTGGGTTTTATGGTTTATATGCAGCGAAAAATTTAAAACAATTTTGAAAAAAAGAACCTCAACAGGATCGAAAATAACTTCCATTAAAATAGATCTATAAAAGTAAACCATACCTTACTTCGTGATTTTGTTCTCTGATTGTTTGATTTCCAAGACGTTCAAGTGCGCGACCTCTATCATAAATCCACACACGAACTATGACTACAATTTGAAGTGCTAGCCCCAAGAGAGAGAAAACGTTTTTATTTCTCTTCCAAAATCCAAAGAACTCGAAAATAGCAAAAATGAAACTCTTATTTCATTTTAGAGTTTGAACCTCTATTTATATGTGTAGATAAGGTCACTTAAAAAACATATTCGTAATACAATGATTGTATTTAGGTAATTCAAGCAAATTAAGCATACGCCCCTATTAATAAGTTACATATAACAAATCGTAAGGGCTTTTATGTCATGAATTTTATTATATAAAATGTATTACTCTTGACCAATTGAGATTCAGCAAAGCCATTCTTTGTGTGTGACCCAATAGATTCATGCGACATTGGCAGTGAACCAAAGCCATTTTGGTACACAAGTCATAAGCGGTCTCTAGTAAGGCATTATGACTACCCAAGTAGCATGAATATCAAGATTGATACAACTTAATGAATAACATATATCATATCATTTTGTCATGCGATATCCTTTAATTAAACATAACGCATGGAAAGTCACCCTTAATGTTTAATCGTACTAGTCTCAATCTTTAGGTAGACTGAAAACAATCAAGTGACATTGATCATATCAATTCACATGGACTTGACCATTATCAGTCTATCATATCGAGGGATCCACTGATATCTCTCTCTACACGAGAGGGACAAATTATATCTCGATTACATACCTTCACATATTATTCACATGGTAACCAATCACAATCTTTATAATCATCCGGTTAAAGATAACGTTTGATTGTGTCAAATTACCATGCTCATAATATTGAAGCCTATGGTAATCTCAAGTTGAAGGACTAAATGATATACATATAATGAGTAACACCTATGACTTAATCCATGTGGTGTTCTCATAACAAGTCGGTCCAGTACCTTATTCTCTAACAAGTACTCATGATCTCGATTCGTATCCTTATACACACGATCATCACATGACCATCAATTAAGATTCACAGTAGTCTTAATTCATTATAGTTCCCAATATAATGACCGAATAGGGACATTTAGGATATTTCAACAAATACCCATATATATTATCATAAGATAAACATGTAATCACTTATAATAAAGCAGCAAACAAAAATTTCTATTTTATTCACTAAAACTGTAAGATAAACGATGCTTGTAGATTGACCTAAGGCACATGCCCCAACAGATGTCATGATGACAACATGGTCAATCAAAAAACCCATGAAGATATGAGACGATATGAAGATATTCATGAATATATGCATGGATTTGCTTCGAGAATATATCCATGAATTAAGGAAAGCTAACATCATGAAGATATGAGAGTGGAAACAAGAATTTCCCCAATCTCCACATTATTTCGTCTCCCTCTTATAAATTGAACCTCTCAACCTTTTTCTATTAATTCATTCATTGATTCTCATTGGTGAAAAAACGATATTTTGAATCAATGATTAAATCGATACTTGCATTGGTCAATGTGTCTTTTTGATCTGGAAGTCTCATTAAATTGTTAGTATGCAAAGTATTTACCATTTAGTCGCACTCATATTTATTTTTTAGTTGTTAATTAGTTATTAGTTTAGATTAATTTACTTTAAAACCCTTTTATCAACCTAAAGTTATCTCTAGATGGGCCTGCATGCAATGTCTCATAAACAGACAATGGCATGACATTAATGGAAGCGCCAAGGTCGCACATAGCCCTCTGAATGCTTACATCACCTATAACACAAGGTACTGAGAACATCCCAGGATCCTTGCATTTAGGAGGCAACTTCTTATGTAGGATAGCCGTGACGGTTTCTCACATTTGGACTTTTTCGTTGCCTTTCAGTTTCCCTTTGTTAGTGCATAGTTCCTTAAGAAACTTTGCATACCTAGGGACTTGCTTCAGAGCGTCGAGGAGTGGAATATTGATTTCCACTCGCCGAAAGGTCTCGAGAATTTCTTTCTCTTCCTCATTTTTCTTATCTAGGATGAGTCGTTGTGGAAAATGAGGTTTGACCTTAAATGTGGGTGGTGCTTCCTTTTGAGTAGTTACCATCTGTTTAAAACGGAGTCACTACTAACTCGTGTTCTTCCTCATTTGCATGGTCTTTGGCATCAGATAACCCATTGTTCATTTTGGGTCCCTCCAGCTCTTTACCACTTCGGAGTGTAACTGCGTTATCACTCGCATTAGGATTCGGGTAAGGTTGCGAATGCAACTTTCCCTTATCCTCGAGACGTCCATTCTGCTGTGTCAATTGGTCCACTTTAACTTGAAGAGTTCGGATCGCCGAATTAGTTTCGATGATGGATTTCTCGGTGGTAGCCTTGAATTGGTCCATTTCACTCATAAATTGGCTTTGTTGGCCCATAAAGGCTTTGAACATATCCTCAAATGAAGATGAATTATTGGAGGGTGTAGGCAACGGTTGACCTCTAGGGATGAAGGTCTGATAGTTCTGATTTTGAGGCCCGTAACTGAAGTTCGGGTTGTTCCTCGCCGTTGCATGATTATATGTATTCCCAAATGGGACTCTAGATGGTCCCTGGAACTGATTACCTATGGCATTGGCCTGTTGATTGTCCTCAAAGAGAGTAAGACATTCATCAGTTGCATGATTTGTGGCAGTACAGAAGCCACAAGCTTTGACTTGCACTTTGCTAGAGGAGAGGAGACGTTCCATCATGGAGGTTAGTTGGTAAATTTTCTGGTCAATGGAACTCGATACACTCCCTGCGGTCGGACTTCGGTAAGCAGAAGCATCAAGATCACCATAAATGCGTGACTGTTGTGCGATGTCCTCATACAATTGCTTCATTTGGGCTGGAGTTTTGTCTCGAATGTGACCCTCACATGCATTATCAATCATGCGTCGTTCTATGGGCGCATGCCAACATAGAAGAATCGAGCTATGGCCTTCTCAGACTGGCCATGCTACGAGCAACTAGCAATAAATCACTTATAGCGATCCTAATATGCGATAAATGATTCGCCCTACCTCATTTTGATGCTGCATATGTCCTTGATAAGCTGAGCAACTCTATCCTCATGGAAGTATTCATTTAAAAACGCGGTTGCCATTTCATTCCAGGAGTTAATGCAGACGTGCGGAAGGTAGAAAGGTCATTCCTTGGCTTTGTCTTTAAGGCAAAACGGAAAAGATATGAGCTTAACCGTTTCCTCGTCCGCATTGGAGGGTTTCATTGACTTGCAGTTAGTATGAAACTCCTTCAGGAAAGTGACAGGATCTTCATTCTCGCCACCGTGGAAGGATGGTAGGAGATGAATGCACCCAGACCTCAACTCAAAGTCTCCGGCATTATCCGGATAATTGATGTAAAGGGGTTGTTACGCCAAAAGAGCTTGAAACTCTTGATTGGCGTGACCCATGGTGATTTGGTGATTTGCAGCCATGTTTAGAGGATTTTGGCCTTCTTGTTGCCTAAGTTTGGTCTCTCTAATCCACCTATGAAATGTTCTCTTTGGTTCAGGATCGAAAGGTAACAATAAACCAGCCGATTTTGACCGAGTGAGGTGTGGTAGCATAAAACTAAAAAAAAAAAAAAAAAAGAAAAGAAAAGAAACCTAAACTCAGAGTAAGGACTAAGTCCCCGGCAACAGCACCAAAAATTTGATCACGTGTCGTGCGTGCCAAATATAACCCGCAATCGAGTTACCAACCACAAGGGTGTAGTAGTGGTAAATACGGGGTCGAATTCACAGGACTTGAGTTTTACTCCAAGTTAACTAAAAATGGGGGGTTTTCAGAAAGTTCAATGAAATAATTAACTAAACTAGCACAAATAAAAAGTTCACAAAAATAAAATCAATGAGAAGAAATCACCTAAGTCTACAGTTCCAAAAATCAGAATCAAGATTCAATGGCATTTAATGGTCCTCAATCATTCCAAAAAGTTATTAATTCAATTTCTCCTAGATTAGCTTTGGAAAATCGACGTCCGCCAGAAATTCCTAGTTCCCCTAATCTCGGTTGCCAGGGCGTCCGCCACTAACTATTTCCATAATTAATGTATAACCCTAGACATCCGCTAATCGGGTTTAACACACTAACCGCAGTAATATGGGTATGTGGGAACATTAATCATAAATAAACGGATCGCATCTGCTTCCGATTTAACATAGATTCAATTGTTGCACACTCAAGAACCGAAAGGGTTTGACGGCAAACGGGTGAGTGTTTGTTACTTTATTAGTCCAAAAGCACAATTACACGGATACTAATAATCCAAATAACTATAGATTGTCCACCTAAAAGCATGCACTGGCCACATACATACCCTAGATCTAAATCATAATCATTAAAATCAACAACAATGAAATAAGAAAAATTAAACTAAATTAGATAATAAAATAAAAGATCTCACATAATATGTCATAAATACATGATCCCGACTTGCTTCCCATTCGACTTAGGCAAGAAGTTGATTAGCCGGACATCATCGTCGAAGAAAGTCGATACTAAAATAATAATAGTCGGTGATAAAAATAATAAAACATAAGTTCATAATATATAAAACTATCTCGAGAGGTGAGAGAAACTAATTTTAGGGGTTGGGGAGGTGACTCGTGCGCCGAGAAGCATCGTATGGCTGTTTTTGGCTCAAAAATAGTTGTCCGCCACGTGTCGCAGCGTGATTAGCTCATTTTGTGTCGCTCAGCTGACGTGGCCGCTTACTATTGGCTGGAAATGTTGTAATGACGAGCTGGTGGCCAACTGGATGAAGACACGTGGCGTCGCTGGAGGCGGAGTGAATCGCGCGACTCTGTGCGAATTTCTGGGAGTTTGTGTGGGCGCGCATCCCTAGGCAGATCGAAGAGCATCTGAAGCAAGGAGAATTGTGTTGGTTTGTGACGTGGCTGCTTAAGCTTATGTGGCGACGTCTGATTGGTGGCGAGAATGGAAACCGCTGACGTGGCGACTGGCTATTGGTGGAGAGCCAATGAGTGACGTGCTTGGACTAGTGGTCGCGTGACACTTGGTAACATGTAATTGGTTCAGAGAAGATTTGCGCTGACGTGGCAGCTCCTAATTGGTTGAAATATGTTGTCTCTTATTCTACACACCGAGCAACGCGTAACTCGAGGCAAACTGTCCGACATCCAATCACTGCATGTAAATACTCCATTTTGAGTATTTTTTCGCCACGAATTCAACCGCGCACTCCGTTTCACCTAAAAATGACCAAAAATATAATTAAATATATATTTTAGAGACTTTGAATAATTAAATATATTAAAATAAACTACTAAAAACCTATAAATGCCAACTTATCAGTGTGGTAGGATGAACACCGTGGTGCTCTGCGACTGGATCACTGATCGTTGTAGACAATTGTTTAGGATGAGATGTTCTTGTGATGCTGGCTAGGTTCATGCTCCACGGAGAGTCGAGGGCGTGGCTTTTCGAGGGACTTCCTCTCAAACTCATGAATCTTTATTACTATTTACCCACCACTTTTGAAAAAACGTTTTCTGATTGTGGTCGGTCAATAGAAACATGATGGATTGCATATTTGTATATTTATGATTCCTTGCGATATTATTGTCTGTTTAAATTCTTGGAATACAACGCATTTGATTATTACAAGTGTACTGGATAGTGTGGGATTTGCTTATCTTACATTATCGAATTTTTATAGTTGGGTAATGATAGGTGCGAGTGACAACAAAGGAAAGGGAAAGACGCCAGATTCTCTGTGATTTTATTAATTCCTTTCTCTTATGTATGTATTGTTTTTGAATATAATATATTGTATAAATAGGTTTTTGGGTTCGAGTGTGAATAGGATTTCCTTTAAAATGATTGGAACGGTGTTGAGACGGATTGAGATTATTTTTGGAGCGAAAGTAATGTTAGTTTAAGGTTTTTTATCCTTTTAATTAGGTTAGAATGAATATAAATTTAGTTAATGAAATATATATTGTTATGAGGTGGATTGTGAGTCATTCGACATTTCCACCAAAGCTGAGCAGGTTTTGTTGAAGATTTTTGAAGGCTGAAATTTTCGGTGTAGGCTTAGAAACAGAGGAGATGATGTCGAAAAAATTTTACAAAATTTTGAGGATAATTTAGTTAATCTAAATGAACTTTGATGATTATAATTAATTTTTATGGAACTTTCAGGTTTAAGATTCGCTTTAGAATTCTTTGTGGTTGATATAGTTTTATATTTAATGATTATGAGATCTAATTAGGTGCCCTAATTAGGTGGGGTCTGACAGCTGCTCTCGCGCGTCCTCCTTTGCGGTTCCTATCCATGTCCGCCACCAAACTTCTCTCTAATTCGAATTCATTTCTTCCTTGTCTATGTGATGAGTGTTGTGCGTTGTTTTTAGATATGTATTTTTTATTTTTTATTTTTTTTAGAATGAATCTTACTCCTTTATCTATTCCTTGTACAAAGCAACACTAAAGATCAAGGTCGTTACTACACACTTAAAACAGATCTAAAAGATGAAATCTGTCCTGGTCACTTTATGACTCTAAAATAAACATGCTTCATGCACATTACTTTTGTTTAGACCTTCAATTAACTATTTCCAATTAATAAATAGTTTAAGGTATCGCCATTACGCAAATTCAACTTAATTAAGCAGAAATAATGTCGCGATACTATATACTACACGCAGTAGCGTGCATATATAATTAAAACTATTTTATGTTTCTTTTATAGATGTTTGAGTATTTCGACTTATCGCGACTCCCAGTCGAGTATTGAACTACTCATAATTCGTGATTAGCGATTAATTAACGAATTAAATATACAGGTTGTTACAGCAAATGTAACGGCCCAAAAATTTGACTTGTGCCAGGTCAGGGTCGTATGTGGGATCCACTCGTCGAAATACGTATGTCCGAATATCCAATTTGAGATTATAATGCTAATGTTGAGCTGTTTTATGAGTTGGTATACGCGAGAAATTTGGTGAGCCGAAACGTGAACGGGGACGTGCCTCGAGTCGCGTGTCGACGTGGGACCGAGGTAGCGGCTTAATGTGGCTATAGTGGTTATAGTGGTTTTAATTGGTCACATTAAAAAATATACATTAGATGCGCCTCGTGATGCGTGTGGCGCGAGTGTCGAGATTGAGAAATGAGGCGGTAGTGGTGTGAATATTTGTGGTGTCTCGAGATGCGCACTGCCCAATTTTTAAAGAAAGCATTTGAATAAATATGTTTTGATGTGCCTCGAGTTTCGCTCCGCACGAATCTCGAGGACACATTTGATTTCTTCATCAAGAGAAAGAAAGAGAGAAAAAGAGAGAGAGAGAGAGAGAGAGAGAGAGAGAGATGAGAGAGAGATAGAGAGAGAAGAGAGAGAGAGAGAGAGAGAGAGAGAGAGAGAGAGAGAGAGAGAGAGAGAGAGAGTCGCGTTTGGAGAGGAGAGAAAGAATGAGATCGCCGCGCGGACGGCGGAGCTCCAGCTACTGACGGACGGCGGCTCCAAGCATGGCTCGGTAGAGTGGCGACGCGCTCCAGCCAGCGCGTCGGTAGCGGCTGCGACGCGCTTCCATCCAGTCAGCGTCGGGCGCGGGCGCGCTCATCAGCAATAGCGGAACGCAGCATGGCGCGGTGGCAACTGCAGCTTCAAGCGGTGGCACGTCGCGCAGCGCGATGGCGGCGGATGTGGCGTGACAGCGGCGATGACGACGGCGCGGAAACGGCGTGGAGCAATGACGCGGTGGCGCGTTACCGGTCTGATCAATCCTCGACGAGACAACAATGGTGGACAAGGCGTCGTGACTTCGACGAAGCTCGACGACGCGATGGATTCAAATGGATTTTGGATTGGAGACCTCCATTGAAGGCCATGGTGAGGTTTACTTCAACTAATTTGGTTGTGATTTGTATGACTTAATAACTTAGCCCTAAATGGTATAAATGGACATCATGGACTTATGAGGCAATAGTTGGGTGTCGGGTGCGCAAATCGATGCGTGAGCGGGACGTCTCGAGGACAATTCGCGATTTCTCGAGGTAAGCAAAACCAGCTAGGAAATGCACAGTAGCTCATTTTACCTTATATTTTATTGATGTTGCACTATGTCATTTTCTTGAAATTCTCACCCACTTATGAGTGTCTGAGGGCCAAGTGAGTCATACTCGTGTCTCTGATTGGAGTGGTTGCCGGCTTGCAACCGGGGCCATGACCTCAAGTCACTTGAGTTTTTGGTCGGAATGAGATGTGTTTTATCTGGGGCACCATTGATATCCCTCATTCGCGACGTTCTAGGTACAGCAGGCGATGCTGCGTCCTATGACCCGAGTCTGCTTGGCGTTGCCGCGACTCTGTGACCCCGACCCTGTGGCACCCGCATTCGGTGGTCTTGGACTACTTGGGCACCTCTCTATTGTTTCCTTTGACGCTCATTTCTTGTTGTACTTTCATTGTTTTTACAGTCTTATTATCATGCATTTCATACAATTTTCTTTCTATCCGCATGACTTTTAGACTGCTTCATTTATTTTGAATTACTGTTTAGATCCTACGGCTTTTACTTACCTGGACTCGACATTCTTGTGTTGACCGAGTGCAGATCTGCAGCCGAGCAAGGGCAAGACGCAGACATTTGGAAATCTACCTTCGTACATTTTCATAGGTTTTTTGTTGGCTTTTTGTATTACCTATTTATATATTGTTTTTGGGTTGAGAGATATACATGAATGTACATATTTACTGGGTTCCACAATTAGGTTGCCTAACTTTTTTATGATTATTGTTGAGTTATTTAATGTATAATTGCTTCCGTTAAATTGTAAAACTTGAAAAATACTTATAACTCAACTTAAAATTGTGAATTTACTTATAATGATGGATTGGAAGGCTGACTAGGTCTGCGTTGACCTTGCGAGACTGGTTCGGGGGTCCACGTGGGCTAAGGTCGGGCGGGGTCCAATTTGTGGGAAACTGGGGCCGTCACAGCAAATGAACATGAGTGTGGAGTCACATCGCGCCGAATTGTAGGTCAAAGTCACTAAACCGAGTGGCCCTACTGGTGAGTGACTTACACCAACTCCACGCAGTTAAATGAGAGTTATCCAACGACTGGTAGTCAGACTACTGTCCAATCCCTCTCGGGAAAGGGTCGATGACGAGAGTAAACTCACCGCCAATCCTTCCGAACCGTACATGGCATTTGCGGCGGTAATCTCGACCGCGGTTGCCAACATATGCACACTACTCAAGCAAACCCTGTGGTAGCAAGCCCCGAGTGCGAGGATATGTCATGCCCGACCCCATCGACGAGCAACACAACATTCACGGGAAGAGAGTACAACATGGATGGAAATAATAGCACAAATATCAAGTGGAAATAAACAGTGCTATAACTGAATGGAAGCCAAAATTTTAACGCTTTTACAAACCGAAAGCGATCGCAAATAACCCTCTTAAATGTCTCACCCATGCCTCGAAGTACGCACCCGACACCAACTATGGTTTTCTAAGTCCATGGTGTCCAAATATATCATTTTAACTCTTTTAGAGCTACATAAATTAAGTTTATAATGTGTGACTAGTAATCAAAATTTCTCTCCAAAATATTAGTGGTGGCACATTTAACGGGTTACACTCCTGGTGCTAAACCCCTAAAAAAATCTCAAAACTCAATTTTTCTACCATTTTTCTAGTTTCCTATATATTATTATTATTATTATTATTATTTTCTGATTTTTTAAAAAAATTTCCATAATTTTTATCTATTTCTTGTAATTTATTTCATTTAAAATTGTATTATTATTATTATTTTATTTTTTAAAAAAATTTATAAGATGTTGCCCCTGAACCGGCTGTGCCCGGGCCAACTCGGTCCAGCCTGGCGCTTGGCACGCACGCGGGTGCGAAGTCACCCCACCCAAAGACGAATTCGTCTGAGGAAGTATCTGGACTTCCATTCTTAATCAATCAATTTTTATATTTATTTATTTACGACAACAACAACAACTTTTACAACAACAAAAACAACAACAACAATTCCCTATTCTTTTCATCCAAACTTCCATTTTTCACCAAGAACATGAATTGAAGTCCTAAATCAACCTAACACATGTTTTTTTCTCCCCAAACTATTTTGGAGCATTTTTTTATAACAACGACATCCAAAGGGTTTTTTTTCTCTATTTTGTGTATAAATTCACAAGAGAACTTGAATTAGAGAGAGAAGAGTTCATTTTGTGCGAAAGCCCCAACTTTAGCTTGCATTTAAAAGTTCAACAATCATGGAATTGGACATGAATATAGAATAGAGATCAATACCTAGCATTTTCTTTAGCTCTAAAACACTTCAAGTTCCTTGATAGCCCTCAAATTTTCCTTTAATTCTTGAACCCCAGAATTTCTTTGCACACAAGCTCTTTCTCTTTCTCTAGAAAAAAAAAAAAAAAAACTCAGTATGCATCTTCTAACAAAGAGAGAAGCTAAGTCCCATTTGTATAAATAAGTATTGTGGCTTGATCCTAGCCTTTCATCAAGAAACCATTGATTGTCACTTATTTTACATAGGATTCCACAAACCTCATCATCACTAAGATAACCAAAGGCTTGATTAATTTCTACTAACTTAGACCACCATTTACATATTTTCTCATTTATTTATTTTTATTTATAGTGACTTAGGCTAAAATTTGATTAAATTCAATCATAGCTTAATAAAGGAACCAACCAATTATTTGTTCAACTAAGCTATCAAAATATTGGAAAAAAAAAAACTAAGCTACTAAAATACCTAAGTCATCGATCCAACTCATACCCTTATTACACGCATCTCAATGTACTTACGCTTTCATACAACGTTACGATCAATGGATGGAAACTAGTGCGACACGATTTATAAATAAATAATACATTAAAATAGTACGTATCACACAAAAATAACTACTTAATGTCGACTTTGAGCACGAGACATCGATCGAGTTTAACACGTCAGCTAGAATTACAGGTCGTTAATTTCTCATTATAGTATAATCTCGATTTAATTAATTCAAGCAGTCACACACCCCGATCATTGAAACACACAAACTTTCCCAAATCATACCCGTCCCCTCTTTCTTGGTATTTTTCGTCATCTCGATGTCATTAATTGGTGTTTTGGGGTTGCGGTGATTGTTTCTTAAGGTGTTGTCCCACTAAATTTTTTTTATTGAAACTTAAATAATAATTATCGAACTAGAGGTTTATTGAGCTCTGATCAACTATCCAACTAAAATTTCATTGGGTTTCGATCGACTCACCAACTAAGCGTTAGCCGTTAGATTTGTTAGGTGGAACCACTCGATGAAAAATTAAATTCTTTATTTAATTTTAAAAATAATTTTGATATTTATTTTTTTTAAAAAAGTTTAGTAAATTTAATGTTTTTTTTTTTTTTTTTTTTTTTTTTTTTTTTTTTTGTCGAAGAGTAAATTTAATGTTCTAATCATGTAAACGCCACTACAATGCCATATGACCGCCAATTTATCCCACGTCAGCGTCAATGGACGACCACTTGACGAGGAATGACCAAAATGAAATAAAAAGTAAGTTTTGTGACCAAATTGACCCTAAATCGGAGGTACCTATTTGTTTGTATGTTACCCAAACTAGCATTTTAACCCCTCTTCAAGCCCCTTCTCATAGCTCAATCGTTTCCCCACCTCCAATCACATCTGCGACGGCAGTTTGGCCGTCCGGAATCTGACGGTGACCTTTCGAACACTCCGAAGAAGGTAATTTCAAATCTCGATTGCCAATCTGTTGATATTTTGAATTAGCCAAACTGCAAAATGAAGCAGAAACCAGTTGTATAGGAAAAGAGAGAGATTGACATAGGAGAATCTTCTCACGGTAGATCATACCATTGATTGTGCCTAAAGAATAGCATGAGTTGAGATTTAAGCTAAAAGCTTCATTACCTCGAAAAACCTAAGAAGACTTTTTTCTTTTTTTTTGTCTTTTGTTTTTCTTATGGCAGAAGTTCAAAAGCTTCATTTTTCAAGCACGGCAGACAATTTGAGAGCATCTCAAATGGTAATGTGGATTTAGACCAAGGATTGGTGCCACTTCATGGATGTGGGGAGGATGTCATTCCTATGTGGCACTAGATAGACATTCAAACCACAAAATGGTCTCCAATAGACAATAGATTTAGACCATAGATTGTGACTTTTTTGGTTTTTATTTTATTTTTATATGGAATGAAAGTATTGTTACACATAACAATCTATAATGTTTACCAATTTGTTATAAATAAAACGAAACTACATTAATCAATAACAAAATTGAAATAAAAAGTGAATTTAAAATTATCTAACCGAAGGCTTGCACAAAAACAATGTCCTAAGACATAATTTTCTCTAAATTCGGTGATTGAATTTTCCCACAAAGATCTGCCCCAAGATACAACCGGATGCCCTTCCGAAACAAAGTTTACAAATTACGAAAGTCTTGCCCAAACAGTGATTTGCTTCTCTCTCAAATAATATGTATTTTGAAAATCAAGTGAATTTTCAGTATTTCAATTCTACTTAAATAGAAGTTGACGCATTGTTTCAAAGCTTCACAACTCTTTAATTTCCGAAGCAAATATATATTCGCATTATTAACCGTCGCACATGTTAACAACATAACGAAATTAACTATCACACTAGTTAATTTCGAAATTACCAAATTAAAGAAAAATAAATAAATTAGAAAATAAAAAATTGATTTTTATAAGGCCAAACAATTTTAGTCCTAAAGCCCAAAGGCCCCAAGGCCCAAGGCCCTATCTTTGACTTTAAATATTATATATTATATATACACCCTACTACCCAATGCCACTTGGGCTTCATCTATTGGGTTCTCTAAAGCAAAGCTTCAGAGCTAGTGGCTGTATTTAAAGAGCTTCCACTCTTTTAAGTTTTCAATGTGGGACTAAAGTGTTTTCTGTTCAAACTCATAGTCTCAAGTTCCAACAATACTCCACATTTAAATAGAAAACATCACATGTCACCCCACATTTCTGTTCAAGTTTGGTTTTCTTTTAAAATATTAAAAAAATGTAAAATTATGCATGAAAGAGAGAAGTATTATGTCATGTTGTCAGAAAAAGTATCTAAAAGACTTGAACTTACCATAGTAAAACGTATCAGATTTACTTCGTGACACAGTGGATATAGAAGATTTGTGTCCATTTTGGTCCTGGACAAATCCTGGTTTCATGATAGATTTAAAGAATTTAGCCTGTCTCGTTTTCATAAATGCGACCCACATGTACCATCATATAGGTGACATTTTTTTTTTGTCATTAAATGCTTACCATATCCTTAACTTCTTTTGAACACATTTTAATCTTAGGAATGAGTGAGTTTGTGTTTTTCTCTCGAGTTTCATCTAACCAGTTTGCCTATTGAACCTAGTACATGGGATCTCCAATCTCCTAGGTAATGTTTCCGCTAGACTGAACTCATTTATAGGCTTTAAACCAATCCCCCTCGATAACAATACGACTTGATTTCTTGGTGAGCCCTTTGTCATAGGATCTGCAATGTTCTCCTTTGACTTTACATAATCTATACTAATTACTCCACTCGATAGTATTTGTCTTATAGTATTATGTCGGCGCCTTATATGTCTTGACTTACCATTATATACATTATTTTTAGTTTTAGCTTGTGCTGCCATACAATCACAATGTATACATATTGTTGGCACTGGTTTTGGCCTGAATGGAATGTCTTCTAGGAAGTTTCTTAGCCATTCTGCTTCTTCGGCAGCTTTGTCTAAGGCTACAAATTTCGATTCCATTGTCAAACGAGCTATACTTGCTTTGTTGATTTCCAAGAAATTGCAGCTCCTTCCAATGTAAAATATACATCCACTGGTTGACTTAGTTTCAGTATTATCAGAATTCCAATTGGCATCACTATACCCTTCAAGTTCCGGTGGATATTTTGTATATTATAAGCCATAGTCGAAAGTATGTTTTAAATACCTTAGCACTCTTATCAATGCTTCCCAATGATCATTATTTGAATTGCTTGTATATCTACTAAGTCTGTTCACTGCATAAGCAATGTCCGGTCTTGTAGAATTTACTAAATACATCAAGCTTCCTATTACTTGGGAATACTCCAATTGAGAAATTACACTTTCAGTATTTTTCTTAAGTTTGCAATTCGGTTCAAATGGAGTAGGAACAGGTTTACAATTAAATTGATTGAACCTCTTCAATATTTTTTCTACATAATGCGATTGAGTAAGGATATATCCATCACCATTTCTTTTAATTTGAATACCCAAAATGACATCTACTTGGCCTAAGTCTTTCACGTCAAAATTAGAATTCAACATCTTTTTAGTTGAAATGATTATATCCTTATTAGTCCCAATTATCAACATATCATCAACATAGAAACATACTATGACACATGAATTTTTCATTTCTTTGATATAGACACATTTGTCACATTCATTTATTTTCAATCCATTTGCAATCATAGTATGGTCAAAATTCTCATGCCATTATTTGGTGCTTGCTTAAGTCCATATAGAGACCTAACAAGTCTACAGACTTTATTTTCTTGACCTTAGACCACAAATCCTTCGGGTTGCTCCATATAAATCTCTTCATCTAATTCTCCATTTAAAAATGTCGTTCTTACATCCATTTGATGTATGTCCGTATTATAAATGGCAGCAATTTAAATTAGCATCCTAATAGATGTAATTCTTGAAATTGGAGAATAAGTATCAAAATAATCCAACCTTTCTTTTTGCCGATATCCTTTAGCCACTAAACGGGCTTTATATTTATCAACTGATCCATCAGCTTTCAATTTTCTTTTAAAGATCCATTTGTAACCTATTGGTTTAATACCAGG
This sequence comes from Stephania cephalantha, assembly GCA_039657325.1. Classification (NCBI taxonomy): domain Eukaryota; kingdom Viridiplantae; phylum Streptophyta; class Magnoliopsida; order Ranunculales; family Menispermaceae; genus Stephania; species Stephania cephalantha. Next base: position 26,031,187 of record CM077574.1, on the reverse strand, counting down.
AGGTAAATCAACCAACTACCATGTTTGGTTAATTAAAACTGGATTCTATTTCACTATTTATGACTTCTTTCCATAAAATAGCCTCAGTAGAAGTCATGGGTTCTTTATATGTTTGTGGTTTAGTTTCAGTCAAGAAACTTATAAAGTCTGGTCCAAAACTCTTTTGAACTCTAGATCTTTTCCCCCCTTTTTGGTTCTTCATCTGATGTTGGACCATTAAAATTGGATGGTTTATCTCGAACTCTCTTGTTTGATGAGCTCAATTTTTCTTCTTTACAAGGAAAAATTCCTTCAAAGAATTGCACATCCGCATATTCTATAATTGTATTAACATGAATATCACTAATCTCAGAATTAATTACCAAAAATCTATATGCAGCACTGTTGTTAGCAAATCCAATAAATACACAATCCATAGTTTTAGGCACCAATTTAGTTCTCTTGTGATTGGAACTTGTACCTATGCTAAACAACCCCACACTTTTAAAATTTTGAAAGTAGGAATTCTACCTTTCCATAATTCGTAAGGAGACTTATTTGTCTTCTTAATTGGGATTCTATTTAGGATATAATTTGTTGAAGTAGTGCCTCACCCCAAATGTTGTGTGGAAGTCCCAAACTATTTAACATAAAATTTGTCATGTCTTTACAAGGTCTGTTTTTCCTCTATGCGACACCATTCAGTTGAGGTGTATATGGTGCCGTAGTTTGGTGTATAATTCCATGATCACTACAAAATTCAGCAAATTTCGAGGATTCATATTCTCCACCTATATCCGTTCTTATTGCTTTAATCCTTTTGTCTAATTGATTCTCCACTTCTGCCTTTTATGTCTTACACATATTAAAGGCTTCATCTTTAGTTTTGATCAAATAGACGTAGCAAAATTTACTACAATCATCTATAAAAGTGATGTAGTAATTCTTCCCACCTCGTGTAGGGGTTGATTTATAGTCGCAAATGTCACTATGAATTAAACCCAACAATTCATTTGACCTTCCCTGGACTGTTTTGATAGTTTGCCTAACAAACTTCAATTCGGTACAAGTTTGACATTTATGCTTTAAATCAATATTAAATTTAGGTAATAAATTAAGATGAACTATTCTATTGATAGACCTACTATTTACATGACCTAATCTAGCATGCCAAACATCATAAGAATCAACAACAACAACAACATAGCCTCAGTCCCAAATTAACTGCGGTCGGCTACATAGATCAAACTTTTCCATTGTGCTCGATTAAGTGCAATTGATGGTGAGCTTTTCAAACCATTCAAATCCCTCTTAATTAATGCATCGCATGTTAACTTTGGTCTGCCCCTACCTCGTCGAATTTCTACAGTTTCTATTGAGTCAAGTTTTCTAGTTGGGGCATTTGTAGTCTTTGCAGGTGACCAAACCACCGCAACCGCCCTTCCCTAATCTTTGTATCAATTGGTGCTATTCCTACTTGTCTTTGAATTTCTATTATTCTATCTTTACGAGTTTTACCACACATCCACCTAAGCATCCTCATTTCTGCTACGTTCATTTTATGTAATTGTTGTTGCTTTACCGCCCAACATTCACTTCCATAGAGCATAACCGGCCTAATTGCGGTTCTCACCTGATATAAATAGAAACATTCACTTTATTCATAGCATTAGTAACCATTACATTTAGTTTGAGCATTCCATCGACTATGAAACGACCCTCACCTGAAATAGGGTCTGTCGTCAAATGACCTGCATCAGTTACTCAAGCCCGATACCTGAACCAGGCCCAAATAACGGTCTGACACGCCTAATTCAACCTGCGGAACAATATACTACCATATAAGACAATAAATGCAGAATTTAAATCAACACTAAAGTTCATGAAATCGCCAAATCAGCGTGATATGTATCCAACAGACTGATCATCTCAATAAGTATCCAAATCAACCTTAAAACTTCCATAATGATCCGAAAATAGATAAGGAGGGTTCAACTCTACCCCAAGTAAAACTACCTAAAGTTACAACCCAATTTATTGTTCTGAAAATCAAACAAATATATATATATATAATAATCATGCAAATTCTCACAAAGCAAGGAGACTTCAAGCAATGGCCTTCCCTTGCCAAGATCGATCGCATTCGTAGAAGGACCTTTATTGTAAGTGAGGTGAGCTAAAGAACCAACGAAGCCCAATAAGAGAAGAACTACGCTCAAATATTAAACATGCAAGTAATACCTATAAATCAAAATAAAACTAGCATGCATTTAAAATCATGATACATTGAAATATGTAGCATGACATCAATTTCATATAGAGTAATCATATCATAATCAAAAAGCCACCTAAACAGATATATGGAGTATCAAGGATTGTAAAAACATAAGAAATTCAACTTTTGCATGCAAAGGGATTCCAAGAGATATACATAGAATGTAATAGATATAAATGCAAGTTCGTTGTCACATTTGTCATTACCTTCCCTTGTTGACCAATCATCATGAAATAATAAATATGCGTGGGTGACTTGATTCCACCGTGTGTCCACGGCTCCTCAAGAAGCCCGGGTGACTTGGTTCCATCGTGCATCCACGACTCCCCAAGAGACCCTTGCAGAAATGGGTGACTTGGTTCCACCGTATTACTACGGCTCCCCAAGAGGCCCTTAAGCATGTAAGGTGACTTGGTTCCACCATATGAGTATGGCTCCCCAAAAGGCCTTACATGAAGTCAACCAAGTTAGGTAATGACCCCATCCCAAGTCATTTTGTCAAAATCATGAAACCTAATTATACTAGTAGCAAGCCACATTTAATAGATGAGCGGAGCTCCCCACTTACCTCGACTCATAGCGACGCCTATAACAACTCCTGGTACGCTCGGGATCCGATGCGAACCTTCACGCGACGCTATACAACCATAATACATCTCATCAATAAATAATTTAATTTAAGTTAATTAAATCTTTCATTAATTGGTCGTTGGGATCCAATAGTGTGGGTCCCCCGATGTGAGGGTCGAGGGGTGGGACCCGATCGGTCTCCCTCGAAGACGTGATAGCGTCCCATTCCAAAGCATTCACTTGCTTTTATTTTATTTCATTATATATTATTATTATTATTATTATTATTATTTTTGGTTCAGGGGCGGCTTCACCCTAGTCCCGGCCTCAGGGCCGTTCCGGCCAACCCCGCGGGGGGGGCGCTCCCTCATCGTACTTCCTCCGATGGGGCCCCCACCATGGGCGGCGGCGACGGTGATGCCGCTGTCGTCTTTCTCCAGCGGTGGCCGCGACTCGTCGCCGTCCTCTTCGGCGGCGGCGACGCTACTCCACCTCCCCTCCATTTTGTGTACACTCTTCACCAAAACTTCAAACAAAGAGAACTTAGATTAAAGATTACCTATTTTTTTGAGATATGTGTAGTTGTCTCCGCCATCTTCTCTTCAAATCTGGGGTTTTGAACACAAAAAGGGGGGTTAGGGTTTTAAAATCAATTTATATTAGGGCTACATTGATTTAGGGTTTGTGAATTTACTAATTTGCCCCTAGGGCATGTTATTTGTATTTGGGTCGTCACAGACTAAGTACCCTCTTCCTATATAGTCCTTAACCTTATATAACACAAACTTATCAGATTCAAACACTAGTTTGAATCCCTTTTTGGTACGGAGAGTACTCGAAACTAGGTTCTTCCCAATTTTAGGGACATAAAGTACATCAATTAAAGTAAGCATTTTTCCAGAAGTAAATTTCAGCAACACTTTTCCTTTCCCTTTGACACTTGAAGTGGATGATGTAACGACCTTAAAAATAATTTATATTTGCGCGTTGACGTGTATTATATATCTATATTCATTATGCAATTTTATAATTTTATTGTCAATCGAGCAAGCTAGAGTTGCATAAAGATGTGCGCGCGTGGGCGTTCTGGTAAGGTCGACGTGTCGATGAGACCTAGGTGTAATTCATAACTTAGGTGTTGGCCCTAATTTAATACAAATATCTAAGTTATTAAGTGGCTTGGTTTAGAAAATATAGCCTAAGTGGATTAAATGAATCTAAATGTAATTTAGATAAAAGTTATTTTACTAACCTAAGTTGATTAATAGACTAGATTAATATTATAGCCTATGGTTATAGAAATATAATAATGTTGATGTGCAATAATATATCTAGTTTTGGTGAATCATTTAGACTTGAAAATATGAACTAGCATAGGCTTTAGTTTAAAAAGCTTAAGTATGGAGTTATGAACAAATCTCATAGAGCTTTAATGGGACTTAAGTAGAGACCATCCTTTTGGCCCATTGATACACCTAGGGATTGATCTATTGAAATCTAGAGAAAATAAAATGCATCCATGGGTGTGCATGTCTCATTAAATAAGAAGTGTAGATCTTCCTAGTAATGAAAATGATTGGGTAGATGTAAGGTGGATCTAAAGGTTCTTATGCAAAGTCTCAAACTATAAAAGTGAGCCTTAACCATTCTTGCTAGTGTGAAGAAAAAAAAACCAGCACTATATGAAGGGAAGAACACCAAAGAAGTTGCTGGAGATTAAGAAATTAAAGAAGGATTGTAGCTAAGGATTAATACTTTTTTTTTCTACTCTTTTGTAGAGAGTTTGATCTCAAGTTGAACAAATTTAAAGTCCTTTAGAAGACCCGATTGATTGTGCACAAATTTTGGGAGAAAAGTCATGCTTTGATGTTCAAGAACTATAGGTTTGGGGTTTTGGGTTCATGAAAGGTTACAAGACTAAATTCTTGTTGAGATTGATTTCAAACTTTGTTTTTAATGATCATGAATTATGTTTTAAGTTTCCTTTACTTCCAAACAAAATTGCATGTTAAACTTCATGTTTTGGTTTCATCAATTGGGATTTTTGAGTTCAATTTATGCATGCATTTAGTTTGAATGATTATGGGATGTTGAGAGCTTGAGTTTTCACTCAAAAGATGAAAAGTATTGATGGATTCCATGTATGAAAAAAAAATTGAAATAGATTGAATGAATGTCAATGGTTTTTGTTGTGCATGAATGATATATGTTTGATGAAATGCCCCAATCTAGAGTAGCAAGAGTAGAAGTAGAATATGAATTCCTTGACTTATTTGGATTCATTTAGATTCATTACAAGTGAGTTTTGATGGGGAAAAAAAAAAAGTTATGTTGATGTCATAACATGTTGGTAATGTTTTGATTCAAAAAAATGCATTGTATTGTGGATTAATAATATGAATTGGTGGGAAACGTTGGGAATTCATTGATTCTGATTTTTTGAATTATTTAGTTGTTTAAAGTGGTCATTAGGACCCAAGTAGAGTAGAAAAATGGATGGAATCGCTGCTATAAATGCTTATAAAATTGAAATGAGTTGAATGGATGATTTGATGTCTTCAAGGGAGCAAAACTAGAGCCGAAATACTAAATAGGATAAATCCCTCATTTCTTATCGAAATTGGCTGAAATTTTTACATGATATTCTTGGATGTTTGGAAGAGCTTTCCACCAAAATTGTGATTTTTGGATGTGTGGTTTAAGAGTTATGAATTTTCTAATATTGTTGATCTTAAACTTTATTAAATTGAGTTATCTTGGCATTTTGGGCATAACTCTTTCAATTTTAATCGGATTTGAGCATTCTTTACATCTTTGGAAAGCTAAGATGAAGAACAACAACCTAGAATCACTATTCTTCAAATATTAGACCATCTTCTTTGTCAGAAATGGACTGAAATAAGAGTTTATGTGTAGGATAGTTCTTTTAAAAAGCATTTGGAGTGATTTTGCTTTGTGGCCTTTCCGAGGGTCTCCAATGGTCTAATTAAGACCATATTGTCTAGAATACATAAAAACAAGGATCGAAACTTCGGTTTCGCCTTATAATTTGCCCTCTTGATGATTGGAATTAATTCGGAGAAGTTTAATTCGACGTGAAAAATTTTGGTAAAAATTCGCTAACTTAGAGAAGTTTTAGAAATTTTTATTTAAATGGTTAATAAACTAAAACTCATTTTATGGGATGTCAAAACAAGCACAATTATGCATTTATACCTAAAAAATTTACAATTTAATGGTTTCAAGTCAATTTTATTGGCACTAGTCATGCATACTGTGTATGGTAGATCACTTTATAGTGATAATAATTACACTTAATTTGATTCTCTAACCATTTATTAATTGCACATTCACATAAGTAAAATAAAAATTATGAAACATGCTTTTTATATGGGTCAGTATTTAAAGCAAAAGAAAATATCCACTTTTTGGCATTATGCATCGATTAAAAAACTACAAAGCGTTGTAGAGATGTGTGTGCAAAAGTGAATCTCGATGCATACATTAAATCTTGATGCAAAATCAAGGGATCACGTGATTGGTGTAGAGACGTGTGTACAAAAGTGAGCCACTCTCAAATTCTCAATAACCCCCAAAAACCACCATCAATTACTGAAGGTCACCCAAGAGGGGGGTGAATTGGGTTACCGAGTAGTTATTGCCCTTTTAAAACTTTATGCGCAAATTACAACTATAATGCATACACTATCAATGAATATATATATGCTATGCAAGTGAATGGAATGGAAGAGATGGAAAGTGACACACAATTTATAGTGGTTCGATCCAACGATCTACGTCCACTACCTAACCTCCCTAGGTTAGGATTTTTAACCCCCACTTATATTGCAAATAAGTGTTACAACCTAAGCATACAAGCCTAGAGTGCCTAATTACAATTAGGACTTCCCACCTAGCCGCAACTAGGATTTGTGCCTAGTCTCAACTAGGTCTTCCCCTTTGACTTAGATTCCACTAAGTCTTACAATCATACAAATACAATAAGTTGCTGAAAAATAATGAGATACACTTTACAACACAAAGTGGTATCAAATTCAAACACTAGCAAGCCTCCTAGAGCCTAACAACTCTTATGCATGCAAGTATGAGAATAAATGGAATATGCAAATATGTCAATTTTGTTGCAAATCCCAAATGTGAAATCGTTTTAAAAACTTAATATATTAGTGTAAAACCGATTTCAAGTCTAAGAACAATAGTTTAACAAAAATCAAGTTTAAGTGCAAAACTTTTGTTCAAATCAATCTTAGGGTTTGATAAAATAAATTTAAGTGCAAAACCCAAGAAGAAGGTGTTCAAACACACAACAAAATGATTTTCAAATCAAATACACAAAACTATGTAGATTAAGCACAAGCAAGATTTTAGATCTAGGACTTTCTTACAAACAAGAGAATGACAAAAGAGATCAGCTTTGAAGAGATTCTTGTACTCCTTTTAAGCCTCAAAAGTCTTTGGATTAGAGAACTAAAGAACGCCACAAAGATCTCCTTTTGCTTCTTCACAAAAATCAAAGTTCTTCTCTTTGTAGATTTTGAGTTTTTGAGTGTGTTTCTTCCTTCTCTTGACAAAACCATGTTCTTGGTGGTTTTATAGTGTTAGGTATTCCATCTTGACAGTTTATGACCGTTCTAGGGATCCAAGGTCCAAAATAGATCAAGAATTCAAATTAAAGTGTGTTTTCCAACATATATGCAATTAGCGCGCTAATGCTTGAGACCTAGCGCGCTAACTCGCACTTAGCGCGCTAATGAAATCATTAGCGCGCTAACCTGCAGGGGACCTCAAAACAATTATTTTGTCCCTTTGTGTTAGCGACCCTTAAACTCGTCCGGACCTAACCAACCCTTATATAACATGTTATACACGTTTATTATGAGTCATTAAGCCTAATTGGGTGGTCCTGATATTTTTACAAATCCCGAAAACGGAAATTCACGATTTCATAATGTATTAGGGGCTTTTCGCAAATTTGAGCTTTCTTTTCGAAGACCTTTCAAAAACGAGTTTTTCTTTTTCGAAAACATTTACAATGATCTGTAATATGCAAATGACCATCCACACAAAGTTTCACATTGTTTAAACTCATAGTCCTAGTTATGTGTTTAAATTCCACTTTGAAACTTGAAGTAAACTTATAACTTTTGAAGAATGGTTTAAGAAACTTGATATGCATGGACTAATGCATTTGGCTTGCGTGAAAGAATTTGTATACCTTACATTGAAATTACAAATTGCGGTTTGAACTTTCATCTTCATTTCTTCATTAATGCCGAGTCTTGAACTTGTATTTCTTGAGTACCCTTGATATGTTGTTTTGCATCCTTTAACAAAAACTGAAATACACTAGATGTTTATTAGTACATTTTCACCTTGTTTGTTTCCATCAAAATCTCGGTCGGAGTGTGAGTGACTAACCACTTAGTCCAACAATTACATCCCTCAACCTTTCCATCTCCTACACTCTTATTTGGTTTTTTTTTACCGAAAAGTTTGCAATTTCTCCTCGTTTTTAGCAATCCATATCAATTTATATCAATGTTGTCGATTTTTAACATAAACTTCGGAGAAGTTTTGTAATTTTTAAACTACTCGTGAACTTTGCTTCGATCCCTTCAACTTCGATAAACTTCGCCTAAATTTCGGCTAATTTTATCGAATTTTCGTTCCTTGCATCAAAATACTATAAATTTGATGTCTAAGGAGTTTTGAGTCAATCCGAGTTTTGTAAACTATTTTTTTCGACGTGTTTTCGAATCATGAAAGTGAGACTATGCTAGTGCATTGTTTTGCAAATTTGAACTTAAACTCGATCAAATAAATTTCTCTTGGATTTTTTATCGACATCCAAACATTCTAAATACCTGGTATAAGTAGCTAGCAACATCAGGTATTGCTTTTGGAATGAATTGATCGAGATGAAAGGTCAATATGAGTTTAAGTGTCATAAATTCTAGTTAAGTTGAACTTAGGGATTGTTTTGGCATTAAATTAACACAACCAAGCAAAATAAGCTCTAACATACATAAAACAACTCTAAATGTTACCAGGGACCTAGGAGACTAGTGGCGAGTATCGAGAGAGTGTTGCGGGGCGTGTGGGAGCCGTTGTAGCGCGACATTTATTGCATTTTGAGGTAAGTAAACCAGCAGGGGCCGCCATAGTAATTCATTTCACTTGTTCGACTTATTTCTTTGTAAGAAAATCAGTAGGATGCTCAATTTGATTTCATTTCCTTCTCTTTGTGATAAATTCTTGAATTAAACCTTGTTTGAATTTCCATTCTCATTATGCGAGTGTCTCGGGATCTAAGTGTCTCAGGAAGGTACTCACGAGTGCGGTGTTCGACTTGCTATTGTTTAAATCCCTGTGTTTATTGGATCTTTGAGTGCAGTCGCGGGTGTGGTGTTCGGGTTTACCGTCTACACCCCTGTGGACTACTCTCCATTTTGAACTCGCAGACTTAGTTCACAGTTCTATGAAGTCAAGTTTGTGGATGCAGGGCTCGCAACTTGATGGATTTGGACCGCTTAGACACCCTTCCTCTTGTTTTTTTGGCACTCATTCATCCTTGTTATTTCTTTAGCTTGTCTATCATGCACTTACTTTATTTCATGTTTATTTACATTCCCGCATGATCTTCTGGCTTATTTATTGGAATTCATGAAATACTGTTGAGACTCCTTTGGCTTTACTCACTGGAATTGTCTCCGTTTTTGGTGACAATTACAGGTCCCTCAAGTAGTAAGGGAAAGGAGCCCGTACTTGGTGATTACCTCTGAAGTACTTTTAGAGTCGACTTCCTCTCTTTTACATTGTAGGTCATGTGACGATTCTAATTTCTAAATTAGTAACGTATACCCTATTTGTGTGTATGGTGTGTAAACCCTAGTGTGGGCCCACAAAATCATACACGCTAAATTGAAACGGCAAAAAAAAAAAGAAAGTCAACGGCGAGAATTATTAGTTTCCTATTTTAAGTTGTCAATTTAGGAAAGAAAGACAATAGTAAAGCTTCGATTGGTCTTAATATAGGAATGAATCTTGATTCAATTATATTCCCACAAAAAAGAAAGAAAGAGAGAATATTGAGAATATTTAGTATTAGGAATGAATCGAAGGTTATGAAATTATCTCTAACTTTCTCTCGCGTTATGGACGAGAGTGCACGCAAGTTAAATGCACAAGTGACCAGAGAGGAGGTAACAAGTGCGAGGGAGATTCGTGAAGCTTCAAGGCGTTGAATCGAGGTAACAATTCCACAATCCGATCTCTTAGTTTTAGTTTATTCAAAGAAGAAGAATTGTGATTTGAATAGTGTTATATCGAATTTTGCGATTAATCGACAAGGCCAAATCAATGTTGTCATGAGATCTTAAAATGAGTTTTCTCGTTGATTGAAATGGAGTCCCAACTAAGGAAGATTGGATTAAAAAAAAAAAAAAAGGGAGGAGTTTGGGGGGAAGGGGGAAACGCATGTGCGTCCCTCCCCCCCCCCCAAACAAATAGCTCCCCCTCATTCGATATGTATGGGTTGGGCCAAAGGCCCAACGAGATGGACGATGCGGGTTTGGGGGAAAGGGGGAAACGCATGTGCGTCCCCCCCTTGGGCAACCGGTCGGCGGTTGGGCGATCCAGGCCCACTAGATCGGCCCACCTTGGATCAAAAGTCATATTATAAAACTCAAAAGTATATATATATATATATATATAAAAGCAGAATTTAAACTAATTAAAATAAATTAATTAAAAATGAATTTGAGTTTTCAATTTGGAATAAATATGTGTAACTTAATTTGTTATAACTAAGCATAAAAGTAGTTTTCGAAAAGAATTTCGAAATTTGCTTCCTTTCAAGTTAACTTATTTAGTGAATCAACACTTAACCTATTTAGGTTGACTGAACTTCGGAGTACGCTCGTGAGTGCCAATTAGAGATTTTTGGAAATAAGCGTACCAAGTAAGTTGAGATTTAAGTTATTGGTTTTACGATTATTTACCTTTCTACTAGACTATGTGATAGGGATCATGTAAGTAGGACATACGGGTAGATTGGGGTGCATTGTTAGACATTGTATGTTGATGACTTAGTGGAGCTCGCTAGGAGTCCTTGCACCAGATACTACAAGTTCAGGACAGTTGGACTGTACAAGTGAATAACAAAAAGGGAAGTTGCCCAGAATTCATATTTAATAATTGAGAATATGATTAACTCCTATGTTCTCAATAAATATTTGGTAGTAGGTGCTAAGTCCAGTTCGACTAGTTTGTGGACTCGGTGATAGGTAAATCTTTCACAGTGTAAGGGAATGGAGTGTTGATACCGCTATGGCCATAGTAGGGTCAATCTTCATGAACTTCAACGTGATTGAGGAGTCTATCACGGTAGCTCATACATGTTTAGCATTTGCATATTTTGATGCATTGATTATGATTTCGTTTATATGCTTTTTGGTTTATTTCCTTCGTCATATTAAATATTTGCAAGCCATGCATTTTATTTATTGTTGCATTTATTATATGGAATATTCATAACGCCAGTAACTTAACCTAAACTTACTGAGCACCGTTGCCCTTTGTGCTCACCCAACAATCTTCCCCCACAGGTTCTTCATCGAGAGTCGATAAGGGGAAAGGAGTAGCTCCAGCTGTCTAGAGGACTTTTCTGGTTGTTGATTGGTATGGTTCGAGATCGAACCAAAACTTTGTTTTTAATTATATTATTTATCATGGGTTTTGGGGATTTGAAATAAACCAAACTTCTGGAGAATTTATTCTAGTTAATAACTCTTATTTTCCTGTTTTGATCTTATGTGGAAACATTGAAGTTGTAATTTATGAGATTCCGCTGCGTTTATGAATCATTTAATTTAAATTTCAATTATTAATGAATGATAATGAGTTGATTTAGAAAGGAGGCATACTAGCTAGGTCCGTAACTCAGTGACCGAGTTGGTTAGCGAGTTATGAATCAAGCTAGGCCGGTTGGGACTCATTTAGGAAAACGGGTCCTGACAGGTCATTTTGTTGTTTTGTTTATAATTATGAACTATATACTAATGTTTGTATACTTTCGGGTTATGGGATTGAGAAATGCACTGGATACATGTATATGATTTTTTTTTTTTTTTTTTTTTGTCACATGATACACATGAGATCACTTTTGCAGGATTTCCACATTTAGGCTTGTACCGATTTTAAATTGTTTAAAATTAGTTGCTTTAATTATTTCACTGCTTCCGCTGCACCATACTAAATTAAGACGTGTGAATCTTGAAAACTCTAATAAGCGATCAAATAATACTTAATAAAAAAAGAGGCAGACTAGGCTTGCGTTGACCTCGCGGGGGTTGACCAGGGGTCCACGTAGGTCTAGGCCGGGCGGGGCCCAGTTTGTGGGAACTGGGACCGTCATAGATGAATTCCCCATGTAGAGTTTTTCATCATTAGTAACATCTTCAAAGGTTGAAAGCAACGCCTTGTCGCCACAAATGTGCCTAGTGGCTCCCGTGTCAATCCACCAATCTTTAACATTGTCAATCATATTGACTTCATAAATTTCAGCAACCAAATCTTCATCAGCAGTTGTGACATTGACCTGATTCTTTTGAATAAAATTTCCAGCAAGTTGATCTTTGCGGTGACGACATTCTTGAGCCTTATGTCCAGGCTTTTTGCACACCCAACAATTGCCTTTAACTTTCTTAAAAGGCTTGCCTTTTGGTGCGAGGGTATAGGAACTTTTTGCAGAAAACTTCTTCCCCTTGTTCTTCTGAACTTTGGATTTTGAAGACTCTCCTTCAATCACGTTTGTGTTGGCAGCAAAGATAGGTACTTCAACTTTGTCTCCCTTGCGATGGTCTTCTTTAACTCGAAGCCTCAAAATCAAGTCCTCCAAAGTCATCTCTTCCCTTTTGTGCTTTAGATAGATTTTAAAATCTTTCCACGAAGGAGGTAACTTCTCAATAATCGCACCAACTTGGAAGTGTTCATTGATAGAACATTCCTCGCCATGCAATTCATGAATCATAACTTGAATTTCTTCTACTTGCTCGATCGCTGTTTTGGAGTCCACCATGACATACTTTGAGGAATTTACCATTTAAGAATTTCTTCACACCTGCATTTTCTGTTTTATATTTCTTCTCAAGCATATTCCATACTTCGTTTGCCGTATTATATGACGAATATATGTCATATAAATTATCATCCAAGCAATTGAGGATGTAATTTCGGCAAAGAAAATCAGAATTTCTCCAATTTTCTATGGACATTGTTACACGAACAATCTACAATGTTTACCAATTTGATATAAATAAAATGAAATTACAATAATTAATAACAGAATTGAAATAACAAGAAAATTTAAAATTATCTAACCGGAGGCTTGCACAGAAGCAATGTCTTTAAGACATAAATTTCTCTAAATTCGGTGATTGAATTTCCCACGTAAATCTGCCCCCAAGATATAACCGGATGCCCTTCCGAAACAAAGTTCACCAATTCCGAAAGTGCCCATAATTGTGATTTGCCTCTCTCACAAATAATATGTATTTCGAAAATCAAGTGGATCTTCGGTATTTCATTCTACTTAAATAGAAGTTGACTCACTGTTTCAAAGCTTCGCAACTCTTTAATTTCGAAGCAAATACATATTCAAATTATAATCAGCCGCACTGTTAACAACATAACGAAATTAACTGTCACCTAGTTACTTTCGAAATTACCAAATTAAAGAAAAAAGTAAACTAGAAAATAAAAAATTGATTTTATAAGGCCAAACAATCTAAGCCCAAAGGCCCCAAGGCCCTATCTTTGACTTTAAATATTATATATTATATATACACCCTACTACCCAATGCCACTTGGGCTTCACCTATTGGGTTCTTTAAAGCAAAGCTTTAGAGCTAGTGGTTGTATTTAAAGAGCTTCCACTCTTTTAAGTTTCCAATGTGGGACTAAAGAGTTTTCTATTCAAACTCAAAGTCTCAAGTTCAACAAGTATGAGACCTTTGTTTTGTTTTTCTTTTTAATTTCTATAACAAAAAATAATGGGAGCGACTATTAGCACCCCTATACTCTATAACAGCCCCCCCCCCCACACACACACACCAAACCCCATTTAATTTAATACATTTTTAAACTAAAATTTCCTTATGCAAAATTACATAAATAACCTCACACTAAATTAATCATGAACCCATTTCTTTTTCCCCTTCTACTTTCCACTTTCTACAACCCTCCTCAACTTTACTCTTCACTCTCTAAACCCCTCTCTAAATGAAACTTTAAACTCATCCCCAACTCTTATCCCACTCATTACACCCAACACCCAACCCAAATTAAACCCACCCCTTCTTCTCTTCTACTTAATTTTCACTTTCTATACTCCACCCCAGATTAAACCATTAACTCATATCATTTTCCTTTTTTACCTTCTAATCTCACACCCCCTCCCCATCTATTTGTCCATACACTGAACAACTCACCTCCAAATGCAACATCTTGATCATAGTATTTGGTTGAGATCTAATTTTCATTGTTGAATGTTGGAACATTCATTTTTGTTTAATCTTAGCTTTTAAAGATCAAATAATCAATCTTGAAATGCAACATGAAGCAAATTGAAGTAAGGGGGAGAAGAAGATGATGTGCAACAAGGAGTTGGAGGTTGGGGATCACAACGATGTAATGAGAGTTTTCTTTGGGGAGTGAGGAGGACGAATATAAGCTAGGAGTACATTGGGGAGTTTCTAACAATTAATAAGGGTGCTTAGAACATGAACTAACTTAATAGGAGCTATAAATAACATTAAATTAAATGGGGGGCTAATATAGGGTGGAGGGTGCTAATAGTTGCTCCCAAAATGAGATGTGGCAGCGGAGAGAATATCTACCACAATGTCTAGAAGTAGACATTGGGGTAGAAACCTTCTACATTCCTTGCCACATAAGCTAGACATTCACAATCCGTCTTATGTTTCTGTTCTACAACATGAATAAAATAACTTTTCGTTTAAAAAGTCGATCCAAATCATGGTTCTCTTGATTAATACCTTTGTCAATTTGTTATCATTTCAATATTTTGACTAATGTGTTGTGAACAAGAAGCTTGTCTCCTTATCTCCCTCTTCTCAATAAAGAAACAATTCTTAGAAGGGTGCTTCTTCGATGCTTTATCTATGGGAAGCACCATGCTTATTGTAATTTTTTGTTATCATTTCTTAGACCGAGTAAGAACTTTTTTTGCTTAGTTTGAGCTTTAAAAAGGGCGCTTTACTTTGTGTGTGCTATTTACTCTCAGTCTCTTTCCATTCCCCCCTTGTCACGAAGTTGGTTTTCTAATAGCCTCAATCTCGTTTGCTTAGCAATCTGCCGAAATGACGTTCTTGCTATTGCTGTGGAGAATTAATTCTCAACCCTCTTATCTTGTTTTGTGGGGTTGAATGGGCTTTAAACTCTTATGGTTCTTCCTATTGACCAATAAAACATACCTATTCAGAATTCGATGTGCTGGACAATATGTGCTATTTATATCGGGTTTGCTTTGTCAAGTTTTGAAGGATCAGATTTGCATGTTTCATCTCTCCCTTTATTAGTTAAGAAATATACCTTTAATTACGTAACGATCAGGAAAATGAAGCAATGTATGTAGAATGTAGAATTAATTTTACACCACTCACAACTTGGAAAATGCAGCCATTTTTGAATGATATGGATATGCATGTTCTGTATGATATGTGTTTTGAGCTTTCTTTGGTAAATCTATGGGTATATCATCAATACTCATAGCTAATTTAATTTGAAAGAAGAAAAGCCTCGCTGATGAACATGGATCAATGTAGTCAAAATGACCTTGCAAGTGCTCTACTTTTAATGGACGATAGAACTTATTTATTGTTTTTCATGATGTGTGCTCTGTTTTCTCTTGCAGTGAAAGATGCTGGGGAACTCAATGGCTTCCTCTCTGGTGAATTGGGAAACTATGACATGCAGTTATGTTTCTTCTGTGAGTCTGCTTTCTGACACCAGTTACCATCTGACTTCAACTTTACTCTCACTGCACCTTCCATGGTCTGACACATGGTCGTAGGTAGTTTAAATTTCCCAGATAGTTGAGAGGTTGAGAATTGTTCAACATTATCCATTTCATTAAGCTTTTTAGTGTAGGTCATGTCTTGTTCTTACGGCATTTGATTCAAACAATCCATAATTAGAAAACAAAGAACCATTCTGTGCAATTGAGATTTCCTTTTTATTTTAAGATAAGGAATTCAGAATTTTCTTGTAAAATAGGCATAAGATAATGCACAAGAAACTAAGGCAGAAAGCCAATTGCAATTAGGAAGAATGTATAGTGAGGAAATACTTTGATCCTTTTTGCTACTAATGATTACTTTTGTCTTGCTTCTTCTTATCTTCTTTTTTTCTCTTTTTTTTTTGCTCTTTGACAAACTAAGGTATATTATACGAGCTAGGGGTTTGCCTTCAACGAGACAAAATGCAGGGCCTGGTCTCTATTTTTTTCTACAATTAATCTTGAAATTTTACTTTGGCTTCCATAATTTCATGGCATTTTCGTACTTGTTTCTCATACTAAGAAAAAAAGAGGCAAAAAGGGGGTTACATGTATTCTGCCGCTCATTATCTGCCCAAATCATTTCTGTTAACTTGTATATTTCTTCTCGATTTTTCTGGAATCTAAAGGGCATCAAGTTTCTTGGGTTTTTGTTCATATCTAAGACGAAGTAACAGAAATAAATGACATGCAATGCTGGTGTTAATGTTGGAAATGTTATTGTTCATTCTGTTTTAGCTACTTCAGATCCCCATTGATTCATTGAATGACTATTTGCTAATTTGTTTCATGCAGTCCGACAAAAATGCATGCGGTGTTCGAACTCAAAGACAGAACTCGTCAAGCGGTGCAATACAGAATGTTCGAACTAATGTAATTGGGAGAAGAACTCGGGCTTCTGTTAGTTCATCGAAGAAGTTGGAGTTGCATTCAACTGCACAAAGTCAGGTCATGGGTCTAACTGACAAAGAAAGGGAGATGTGGGAAGCATGCAGAGAGGCTCTTAGTGCTTTTGAATTCAGCATTGACGAGAAGGATAAAATACTGGCGAAAGCCTTTGGTTACGTCGGTTCACCCTATTGGAGTGAAGAGAGGCCTAAAGTAGTTCCAAGACATGAGACCGTGAAAGAAAAATTGAACTTTCTGCAAAGTCTAGGGCTCTCTGCCGCCGATCTTCATAAGATACTAAAGAAATTTCCGGAGGTTCTTGGATGCAATCTAGATGAAGAGATGAAGAATAATGTTCAAATCCTTGAGAAGGACTGGGGGATCGAAGGGAAGACTCTTCGAAACCTTCTTCTCCGCAATCCCAAGGTTCTCGGATACAATGTGGATTGTAAGGGAGACTGTATGGCTAAATGCACGCGATGTTGGGTTCGGTTTTGAATTAAATTCCCCTTCTTAATTGTAATTCAACCTTTGCCAAAGCATCTTTGGTGAGAAGACACACTTGTCATAATGCAAGGTTTGGGTTGTTTGTGAGTTTCGTTGAGAATCATGTATGTCTTCATTCTAATGAAATGCCGAGAGATAGTAGTCTGACATGTTTTCGAGCAAGGGTATTTTTGTAAAGGAAAATACTAGAATGACAACAATAAAGTTACACCACAAGACACATTGGCTTTCGAGAGCCATCCATGCGACCTTGACCCACGTATTATGCATTGGAATTTGTGTATGCCTGCATTTC
Source organism: Stephania cephalantha (assembly GCA_039657325.1). NCBI lineage: Eukaryota > Viridiplantae > Streptophyta > Magnoliopsida > Ranunculales > Menispermaceae > Stephania > Stephania cephalantha. The sequence continues at coordinate 26,013,574 of CM077574.1, read as the reverse complement.
GAGATGCACATGGATGATTCTTGTAAGTCAATCTATCTTGTAGTGTGATTTTGTTGTTGTCATTTTAGCACTTCTCTTTGGTAAAGTGCAGTGGAGTATTATTTGGCACATCTTTAGCAGGTCAATTGTATGGATGAATTTCTTAGAAAAAGAAAAATACGAGGTTCATCCCACACTTACATAAGGACAACCTAGCGAAAAAAGTCAAACTTTAGAAAATGTCACTTCTAATGAAAGTGACCTTTGTACCACTCAAAGCGTTTTGTGAGCCCCACCCCATTTTTCTCTTGTTTTGTACACCCCACCATCATCCCCTCACACTATTCCCAGTTGTGATTTGTAAGACATCGTCGAGCGGTTCGGCCTCGCAGGTCGAAACTTCTAGTTGAAGAGTCAGTCGGAACCCATTGAATCATTGATTAGAGAATCGGTCAGAGCCCACCTTACCTTTTAGTTTGATAGTTGTTAACAAAGTTTCAACAAAAATGTTCAGTTAGACATAACCGAACGTAAAAAGATAAGTCTTGACCATGTGTCGTCGAACATAAAACTGAGGTGTTGGGTTGCTGAACCTAAAACTGAGGTCTCGGCCTTGTTTCGCCGAATTGTACGAACGACTCAAAAATTACCCAAAAACTCAATCAGTACCAACGAAACGAAAGAACATCCCTAAATTGCACCAAATTAGGCTAAAACGTACACATATCACTATACGACTTGAAGGGTTTGCTCAAATCAGGGTAAATCATGCAAAAATGATCGAAAACACCAAGAAATGGATCCAATGAAGTGCAAAAACGCAAGGTAATACCGCCCAATTGATTGAAAACACCAAAAAGAAGTGAAGAACGTAATTCATGAGGGTTTGATCAAGGTTTTTGGAAATGAGGTGTTTCAGTTGGGACGAATGGGTATTTTGGAGATTTTGGTGAAAAAGTCAGGGTGCTCTCATTAAACGAAAGTTGAATTTGTGGTGCCCTCAAAATTGGATTGCCCTTAGGAAAGTGTAGGATACGTATAGTGTGGCCAATAAATGTATGGATGAAAAAATGCATTAAGTATCATTTGGTCCCTGAACTTTCACGTTTTTATTGATTTGGTTATCAAACTTTCATCAGTTCACTTTTAGTCCATGAACTTTCACTTCCCTCTACTTTTGATCTTTTTTCTTAAGTTTGGAGAACAACAGTAGCTAACAAAGCGCTTCAGGTACAATTTACGAGCTGTTCATAACTGATTCATCAACTCAAAAAATCGATTGTGAACCGTTTCGTTAGTAATCATTACTCTTCAAACTTAAAAAAAAGACCAAAAGTAGAATGGAATCAAAGTTCAGAGACCAGAAATGAACTGATAAAAAGTTGAGGACTAAATCACAAAAAACGTGAAATTTGAGGGACCAAATTATACTTTTTGCCAAAAAAAATGCTGAGAATTAACAGGTTTTCCGTTAAAGAAGGCTAAGCAGTTATCTAAGGCGTCTATGTATGACTTGGTGAGTGAAGATTGTTGGGAGCCGAAATGGACAAGAAATGCTTTACACGTTTTTTTTTTTTTTTTTTTTTCATAATGATTTACACGAAATTAAGACACACTATTATGATGATTGTTTTTTTTTTTTTTTTTTTTCCTTTTATTTTGTATCAAACTATTTTGATGATTAGTTGTATAAATTAATAGGCACTAGGTGGCTATAAGTCCATAAGTCCCACTTTAACTAATGAATCCCTGCTTAGTTGAATTGCACTAGTACTTCTAGCTCAAAACGAGATTGGTTGTATGAAATTTGATCATGTCTACTCGTAAGATGGCGTTTTTTATCATGGTCTTATCCTTCTTAATGGTTCTTGATGAGGTAAGTCATCTTGAATTTAGATAGTGCTGGATAATTAATGGGTCTTAGCTAACTTAATTTGTTCATGTTTGGAAATTTCATCAGTTGCAGGTTTATAAAATAGGATGGTTGAAACCTGTTGAAGGAAAGGGGATAGGTAAAATATTTCTTAGTTATGTTTGTTACAGAGAAATTAATAAGTTATGTATTATATATTACCTGAATTGTAATTATTTCGGCAGATTTAATTTTCATTTTGAACTTTATTCTTTGACAAAAACTCTAAAATTTTGTATAATCCGAAACTTTGTAAAATGCAGACTGCGCAGGAAAGTGTGCGTACCGGTGCAGCAAGGCGTCAAGGCATAAAATGTGCATAAGAGCGTGCAACACATGCTGTCATAGGTGCAACTGCGTTCCACCAGGGACGTCAGGAAACTACGACACCTGTCCCTGCTATGCCAACATGACCACCCACGGCCGTAGGCACAAGTGTCCCTAGTCATCATATATATCCAGTCATCCATATATAATGGATTACTTCAACTGTTAAGTCAAATTTAAATATGGCCTCATAATATAATATATATGTATGCTCAAAAATTACTTCCGAGACAATAATTTCAATATAATGCGTATGTCATACAACAATATATAAGATTTATGTTATCTTTCCTAAGCAAAATTTAAGTGTTTTAGGAATGCTTTTGTAACCCAGCAAGGGTCCCTTAATTTTCGCATTAAGATGTATATCACCTGAATGTCTCGACAAGTGCGCAACCGTGTTGGTTTACATTACTCGGGTCCTAATTTATAATCCCCTTTCAGAGATTAATTAATTGGTTGTTTCTAGGCCTGTGCATTTTTTCGACAGCCCAATAGGCCCACTCGGCTCGCCAAGCTGGACAATGTTATGGGCCGGACCCAAATATCATGCGGGAAAGAGTCGGGCCTTAGCCCAACAGCTCGATCCCCAAGAGGGTCTTTAACGGGTAATTTATTAAATAATGTCGGGCACTCGACCTGACCCGCCTATCATTACAAAGCAAAAAAACCTAATCACCTACCGAAACGACGACTCTTCATATTTCGACTTCTCAATTCTCTTCTCCCTCGATTTGCTACTCTTGCGTTCTGCCTTGCATCGCTTGCCGCCTTGCTGCGAGTTTGCACAGTCGACCACCCCCACCCACGACACCTCTCCTTCTTGGCTTCCTCTTCCATCTTGCAACGCCACAACTCGTACTCGCAAGCTCTACCTTTCGCCTTTCGCTTTGCCAGACCACCATTACATCAAGATTCCAATAGATCCACGTATTTTTCAGTTATTTATTATTTGTGCGATCTATCGCTTCATTCAATTGTTATATATTGATGATCAATGATATAGATTCAATATCAAGATCTTGTTTGCAATTTTTTCTTGAGACAATCTTCAATTAGTCGTCATCGTCGTCGTCGTCGTCGTTGTTGTTGAGTCAGTATTCAATTAGCCTCAAATAAACCTTTTTTGCTGAAGCCCTCAATAAGGTCTCCTGCTCAAGCTCTGTTTCTCAATCCAAAGGTTCAATCTGTCTTTTTCTCCTATTCAACCATACCCCATTTATCAACTGGTGAGGTATCGGGTGTGGGGCTTAGCCCACCCAGCCCGCCCGACTATCGCACAAGGGCAGGCAAAGGGTGATGAAATCCAATGTCGGGCTTTCAACGGGCTAGCCATGTAGAAGCCCGACATTCGGGTGTGCAATTTTTTTAGAGTCGGGCGAGCCCGAACTCAACCCGTGCACACCCCTAGTTGTTTCTTATCGTCTTGATAGTATATACCATCACATGATGGCAATTTGAAGCATTTAATTTGGGGAAATGTGGAATGAACATCACAAAACGCACACTAGGATCCATGCACTGCGTGTTTTGCATTGAAGAAACCAGAAACGCAGAGAATGTGTAATGCGTAATATTCTGCTAAAAATATGAGCAGAGTACTTTTTTCCTTTAAAGCCACAGCCCACAGAGGACAATTACAACAACTGGTATAAAGGACACGTGCAATCATCTCACTACATGTTACATCTTGTGTATAACAAACTTTTTTTTGTCTAGCACTATGTGACAATGACAATGACAATGTGACACGGGACAACCTTTTTGTTACATCAATATATCAATGTGTATTCCTAACATCCCTTTCAAACTTGGTAATAGTGGAACAACTCCAAGTTTGAATTACATGAATTGATGCTTGGAGGTAGATAGAAGCTTAGTTAGATAGTTTGCAAGCTATTCATCAGATGGCACATATCGAATTTCCATTTTGTGTTGAAGCACATGCTCTCGAACGAAGTGAATATCTATTTCAATGTGCTTTTGTGCGGGCATGGAAGACAAGGTTTAGATCTAAGGCATGACCACACTGATTATCACACCAAAGAATAGGGCAAGAGGCTGGAGTGTAGTGAAGTTCATGAAGCAATGATTTAAGCCACATGATCTCAACGGTTGTATGAGCCAGAGCCCTATATTCCTACTCGGTACTAAAGCAGGCTACAACATCTTGTTTCTTGGACATCCAAAAATTGAGAGAAGACCCAAATAGGACACAATAACTACCAATAGATCGACGATATTCTAGATAAGACACCTAATCAACATCTGAGAAGGCTACCAAACTTAGTTGTTTGTTGGGTTTGATATGAAGACTAAAATTAATTATTCCCGCTAAATACTTTAGAACTCATTTTAGTCCTTACCAGTTACATAATTGAGGTGCTTTTTGAAATTGACTTAGTTGATTAAGTGCAAAGGAGATGTCGGGCGTTGCGTGAGATAAATACTATAAACCACCAACAAGTCGACGATAGAGAGAGACATCATTGAACAAGTGGCTTGAGCCAGCAGTGTCGAACTTGACTGAGGAACATGGAGTTGAAACTAGCTTGAGATTTGAGAATCCAGATTTTTCGATGAGGGACTGAATATAACTCTTGACACATATCGAGCGTGTACAATAAATCTCCCACTTTATTATACTATTAGATTTTGTAGTTGTGGTAAGTGAGATCATATCCACAGGGATTGCGTAACTTTCTTAAGTCAAAAGGTTTTTATTATTTTTGTTTTTGTCACTAATTACTAATTAATAATTAAAATATGAATTAAAATTAACTTAATCAAAGTCACTAATATTCAAATAAATTCAATTCAATAATAAATAAATATCCACAACAATGAACATCAATCCGTTTTGCATTCCAAACATGTTACTTCAAATCATAGTCATGAACATACTTTATAAAGTACTATAAATCATTAAACTCTAATCATAAGTAAGTAAACAACCTTAAGCCAACCATCAGTTCTCCTTATAAAGGTATAAAAGCCACGTTCTAATTTTATTGAGCTAACCCCTTTGAATACATAAAGACATTAACTTCACGCAATAAAACTGCATTACACTTTATGAAAACTTCAAACTACTAAATCTAACATCTTCGGAAAGCCACTTCAATATTAGATATAGATCTCAAACTCATCTAGGATATTTAAACGGTAATAGACCTTTCAAACAATCCTAGTTACTACTTTAAACTAGATATAGAATCAAAGCATCACAATACACATTTGCAACTATGCATGCAATATAAAGTTCATGATTACAATCCGTAAAGAACAATCTATAAAATTAGTGAATCAAAGAATACGATTGGTTTAAAGCATTAAGCACATAATCATCTCATCATAACTACATAGCAAAACGGATCTAGTTCATATTCGGTATTTGTTTAGATCAACTAACTACTCACTCATAATCATATATAACATTGCAATAATATAAAGACAATACATAAATAATGTTAGGGCATGTGCCCTAGGTCAATTTACAAACATTGTTTATCTTATAATTTTAGTTAATAAAATAGAGGTTTTATTTGGTGTTTTATTATAAGTGATTGCATGTTTACCTTATAGTAAGATCCATGGGTATTGTTAAAATATCCTAAAATGTCCCTAGTCGGTCATTATACTGGGAACTATAATGAATTAAGACTAGTGTAAATCTTGATTGATGGTCATGTGATGATAATGCGTATAGGGATACGAATCAAGATCATGAGTACTTGTTAGGGAATAAGGTACTGGATCGATCCGCTATGAGAACACCACATGGATTAAGTCATAGGTGTTACTCATGATAGGTATATCATTTAGTCATTCTACTTGAGATTACCATAGACTTTAATATCAGGAGCATGATAATTTGACACAATCAAACGTTGTCTTTAACCGGACAATTATAAAGATTGTGATCGGTTACCTTGTGAATAATATGTGAAGGTGTGTAACCAAGATAGAATTTGTCACTTTCGTATAAAGAAAGATATCAGTGGATCCCTCGATAAGATAGACTGATAATGACCAAGTCCATGTGAATTGATATGATTAATGTCACTTGGATGTTTTTCAGTTTACCTAAGATCGAGACTAGTACGATTGAACATTAAAGGTGACTTTCCATGCCTTATGTTTAATCAAAAGATATGATATATATTATCAATTAGGTTGTATCGATGTTGATATTCATGCTACTTGGGTAGTCATAATGCCTTGCTAGAGACCGCTTATGACTTGTGTACTAAAATGATTTTTGGTTCACTGCCAATGTCGTATGAACCTATTGGGTCGCACATAAAGAATGACTTTGCACAATTTCAATTGGTCCAGAGTAATGAATTTTATATTATAAAATTCATGACATAAAAGCCCTTACGATTTGTTATATGATAACTTATTAATAGGGGCGTATGTGTAATTTTCTTAAACTGCCTAAATACAATAGTTGTACTACGAATATGATTTTAAGCGAGAGTTTATCTACACATATAAATAAAGGGTGAAACCCTAAAAAATGAGATAAAATTCTCGTTTTACAATTTTCGAGTTCTCTGGATTTAGGGAGAGAAAAAAAAATCGCTTTCAATCTCTCTTGGGGCTAGCACTCCAAATTGTGGTCACCGTTCGTGTATGGATTTTTGATAGAGGACGCGCACTTGAACGTCTTGAAAATCGAACAATCAAAAAGGAAATCACGGAATAAGGTATGATTTACTTTCGTAGATTTAGTTTAATGGAACTTATTTTCGATCCTGTTGGGGTTTTTAAAAATTTGTTTTGAATTTTCCGCTGCGTATGAACCCCAAAAAACCCAACAAATAAAATACCTTTTAATTGAATATCTGAATCTTCAAAAGTAATAAAAAAATAATGAACAATAAATCTAAAATAAAACTTCATAAAACAAGTGAATATGGCTCTATGAACAATCAAGGGCAATTGATTTCTTACCTTAGGGTCCTTATTTTTAGTGTTTTAGGTAGTAAACATCCCAACCTAACTCAAATTACTCGTTGTTATCTGAAATCCACGAAATCGGGTGTAACGACCCTCAATTCTAACCCGTGCCATGTGTCACATTCCATGACTCGACGTGGAGTTGACATGATGTGGCGTACTTGGTCAAACCTCGGGAGTCGATACCGAGGTATATTTTATTTTCTGTGATGCGTGTATTACCTATTTATACCTAAATGCATGATTTAACTTAGCCGAATATTTTATTCCTTTTAATTTTGTCGAAATTACGGGTAAGTTTTGTCGAGGCATGCAAACAATATGCAGGTACATGGGTAGAGAAACACATCAATGAGACTTAAGAAAACACAACTTTGTAGTCATGAAATGAGACTAATTATGCACACATTTAAGTATACATATATGGCTGAACTTAAGTTAGAGAAAAGAAAATAAAAAGGCACCACTAGGTACTTTACTAGACTAAAACCATAAGACCTATCTAGGGATATGTGAGAAGAATGGGTTAGTGGAAATCTAGTGATGCATGGGCTAGAGTGAGTGCAAGCCCTAGATTGGTCTAAAGTTGAGTAAACAACGTGGGATTAACAGCTAGGACCGAAACTTAAGCACTTATACAAATAGGACACTTAGAATCATTTTGTCTTAAAATGCTCCAGGTGCTTCGATAGAGAAGAAGAAAAATATGGAGAACAAGAGGAGGGGTTGGTGTGCTTGAAACTCAAGAATCAAGGGCTCATTGGAGAAGAGTTTAGTTAGGATTCAACACCCATATACTTAAGATAACCATCCTTGCTCCCTTTCCATGTAATTCGATGAAATGGAAGTTGAATGCATGCATACAATTGAGGTTTTTGTGCTAAATGAATTTCAAAAGATGAAATTGATGTTCCCTACTGTTTAGGAGTTCAATTACTTCAGTTGTGGTTTTAATTTACACAAGTTCGAGTTTTGAAATTGAAATTTGTGTCCATGTTGATATTCTTGATGAAATGGGATGGATTTTTGATGATTTGATGATGAATCTTGCAATTTTGGTTATGTGGATGTTTTTGTTGATGTTTGATGGCAAATGCAACCCATTTGATATGTTTTTGGATGGCATTGGGGCCATGGGGGCTGGAATACAAAATTTTGAGGAAAAAACCCTAAAACAGACCAATCCTGACGTTGGCGCTGTGGGTGGCGTCGTTCCTTTTAAGGCATGGTGGCAGAAATGAACAAACAACTTCATTTTTTGTGTTCAAACGACGCCAACTTTTCTTGACCCGAATGACTTTCGTAAAACGCCTATAACTTATTCATTTCAACTCCATTTTGGACGTTCCACATATCGCTGGAAAGATAAGAGAGAGATCTAACACCTAGTACCATTGTTTTCTAGAATTAGATCATATAAATTGTCAAAAATGGATAGGAAATCAAATTTTGTTTGTAGAGATTGAACAATTGTAAACATTTAGACTATTGTAAGCTTAATACCTTTAAACCAATCAAAGACATTCCTTTAGGGTTGGTATCATACTAAATCATTTATTCATATAAAGGTAAACGACTAAGAACCTCGAGTTATAGGTATAGACCTCAATTATCTAATAATGCATTCTTGTTTTGATTATATCCCATTATTTGGACTTCCACTTCTATTTGAGTGTCTGAGAGCCAAGTGAGTCAAGAAAACGTCTCCAGGTTGTGGTTGTCGAGTTGCAAATGGAGCCCCAACCCCGATTCACTGGGATTTGGTTGGTTTGAGATGTGTTTTATTCGGGGGTACCGCTGATATCCCTCATTCGTGATGGTTTAGGTTTAGCAGGCTTTATCGCGTCCTATGGCCTGAGTCTGCCTGGTGTTGCCGCGACTCTTGACCTCGACCTTGTGGCGCCTGCACTCGATGGTCCGGACTACTTGGAGCACCACTCATTTGACTCTTTTGACACTCATTCTCGTTGATTTCATTTTCTAGTCTTATTTTCATGCACTTACTTTCCTTCACAACTTTCTTTACTTACCGCATGATCTATAGACTGCTTTATTTAATGTTCTTAAAATACTATTTAAATCATACTGATTTTTACCTGCTGGGCTCGTCATTCTCGTGTTGATGACTAAGTGCATATCCGCAGTTGAGCAAGGGCAAGGCACCGATATTAGGTGATATTATCTGAGGACATCGGAGCAGCCCTCATCTTGTTACTTTTGAAGGTTTTTGGATTATGTATTACTTATATACTGTTTTGAGAACATTTGAGATATTTTGAGGTTTTGAATGATATATTCATGTATATCGTATTTCCTTATACTTGTCCACTAGATATGCATGATTGTTTATACATATATACAGAGTTCTACACATAGGTTGTTCGACTCTTTCATTTACTTGTCGAATTGTTTAATTTGCTTAATTGCTTACGTTAAATCTTTAAATCTTGCAAAACATTAATAAATCAACTTAAATTATGAATTTACATATAATGATGGAGCGGAAGGCTGATTAAGCTTGCATTGACCTTGCAGAGGCCGACTCGGGGGTCCACGTAGGCTTAGGTCAGGTGGGGCCCAGTTTGTAGGGAACATGGGCTGTCACAGTTGGTATTAGAGACTAAGGTTTTACACCTAGCTATTGACTAACCCACAACCAACATAAGACAAAAATCAATAATAGAGTTAGGACACGAACGTAACTTAAAGTGGAACCTTATTATCTTGACTTAGAGTCTTAGTTGGGAAGTGAAGAGAATTGGGGAAACTGAAACTTAAATTATATATGTTATTTGTCGTACTGTATTATATTATTAACGGTAGCTATAAACTGATTGAGGATCCCCTCCCTTTATAGATTGTGATAGCCAATCAACCATGAACCACCGGTACTGGTAGCTCAAATGTACAGGGGAGGCTAGATGAGATGTCCCAGTTGGTCACATCTCATAGCCATCAGCTTAAGGAGATCCTCAAGCTATTGAGTGCACATACTACACCATCACCATTGCTATTTACTATAGCAACATCCTTTGCTCATGAGGGGGAGTGCGCCTACTATATTGGCCATTCCAGCAGCCCCCATCGTACCAATATCACCAGTTATCATTGAGATAATGCCGGTACAGACACAAGCAATACTATTTACACCCCTTACTTCGGTGGAGACTACTTCGACTACACCTACAGAGACGGGCACAAGGGCAACATCTGAGACGAGACAATCGCAAGAGTTCCAGAGGCATAGATCAGTTGAGTTCTATGGAGGCACAAATCTTAAGGCGGCAGAGTGATTTGAGAAGAGCTATGAGAAAATACACGACATCCTTGCCATACCAGAGTACATGAGATTGAGTATATCATCAGGGTTGATGTTTGGAGAGGCCAATGCATGGTGGTGCAGTATGATGGCTACCTAGGCTAACCTAAGGATTGGGCGAGTTCAAGAGGCGGTTTAATTAGAAGTAATTTTCGCCTTGGGTCTTGAAGTTGAAGAGGGTTGAGTTTCTTAGCATCCGACATCACACTGGGGAGTCAGTGATGCAGTATATGGGCGATATTTGCAGTTGTTGGAGTATGCTAAGGGGATAGCCGACACAGACGTCGACTAGGCACACTACTTCACGGAGGGTCTGTTGAAAGTTATTGAGGGCACCGTGGTGACCACTAAGCTAGGGCGCTGACAGGTTGCATATGAGAGGAGCGTGGCCAGAAAGACATACCTAAACACACACCTCGATGAGGTCATAGCAGCACCGACCCCAGCTTAGTCAAAGTACATATAAGGTGGTGACATGAAGAGGAAGAGGCACTGGCCATTCAGACCGAGAGATTCTTGGGCACAAAGTGTAGGGTTCGTGGCACCACCATGACACCCATCGTGCACAACACCAGTACCTCATGCGCCAATACATACCTATTATAGCCTACCATAACATCAAGCACAGTCAGTACCACAACAGTGTCAGTGGACTGAGGCAAAGCAGATGCATAGGTAGTAGTCAGGGACAGGGATAGAGGTCCACTCAATCATAAGGAAAAGGATTCTGCTAAGACCAGGGCTACACAGGGCGTGTTTTGAGTGCGGCCAAACATGACACTTTGTGAGTGCCTGTTTGTGACTAGGCAGAAGACAGCTGCAGCTGAGCGAGAGCAGGTTCACACAGTAGCGCACCAGATTCGGCCACCACTCGTAACTTGATTGAGGGATGATATCTATTTATAGTCGACTTATGCATATTATGATTGATTCGGAGTTTGCAGTGTCATTTATTTCTGGTCGTATGGATGATGAGTAGACTTGAGGGTATTGGAGTTCCTAGAGTTTGATGTCGTACTAGGCATATATTGGTTAGCCGCATACAATACATACCTGGAGAGTTTCACCAAGGTCATTACATTTCGGCTTCCTGATCGGGCATAGTTTAGGTTTCAGGGGACTTCAGCTATGTTACCGATTACAAGAGTTAGAGTGGCCTTGAGTATCGATGTCGAGACTTTTTCCAACATAATGAGTATAATAAGGGAGAGTGTAGACTAGGATTGAGGAGGTGCCAGTTATATGCAAGTTTCCGGTGTTTTTTCTCGTAGAGCTACCATAATTACCACTGCCTAGAGAGATCGACTTCATCATAGACTTGGTCCTAGGGACTAAACACATATCAATCCCGCCGTACATGATGGATCCTAAGGAGCTAAAGGAGCTGAGGACCCAGCTAGATGAGTTGTTAAAGTTTGGATTTATACATCCAAGCATGTCACCTTGGGGTGTGCCAATACTATTCACCAAGAAGAATGATGGCAGTCTGCGACTTTGAATTGATAATCGATAGCTCAACCAAATCACCATGAAGAACAAGTATCCACTTCTGCGTATAGATGACTTCTTTTGGCCAGCTTAGAGGAGCACAATGGTTTTCGAAGATTAATTTGAGATCATGCTACTATTGGGGCATGTACCCTAGGTTAATATACAAATATTGTTTATCTTATAATCTTATTTAATAAAATTGAGGTTTTATTTTCAATTTTATTATAAGTGATTGCATGTTTACCTTATAATAAGATTCATGGGTATTTGTTGAAATATCATAAATGTCCCTAGTCGATAATTATACTGGGAACTATAATGAATTAAGACTAGTGTGAATCTTGATTGATGGTCATGTGATGATCATGCATATAAGGACACGAATCGAGATCATGAGTACTTGTTAGGGAACAAAATACTGGACCAACCTGTTATGAGAACACCAAATGGATTAAGTTATAGGTGTTACTCATGATATGTATATCATTTAGTCATTCGTCTTGAGATTACCGTAGACTTCAATATTAAGAGCATGGTAATTTGACACAATCAAACGTTGTCTTTAACCGGATGATTATAAAGATCGTGATTGATTACCATGTGAATAATATGTGAAGGTGTGTAACCAAGGTAGAGTTTTTCATTCTCGTATATAGACATATATTAGTGGATCCCTCGATATGATAGACTGATAATGGCCAAGTTCATGTGAATTGATATGATCAATGTCACTTGGATGTTTTCAGTTTACCTAAAGATCGAGACTAGTACAATTGAACATTAAGGTGACTTTTCATGTCTTATGTTTAATCAAAAGATATCGCACGACAAAAAGGATATGATATATGTTATTCATTAGGTTGTATCGATTTTAATATTCATGCTACTTGGGTAGTCATAATGCCTTGCTAGAGTTCGCTTATGACTTGTATACCAAAATGGTTTTGGTTCACTACCAACATCATATGAACCTATTGGGCGCACAAAAAAATGGTTTAGCGCAATTTCAGTTGGTCAAGGGTAATGAATTTTATATAATAAAATTCATGACATAAAAGCCCTTATGATTTGTTATACGATAACTTATTAATAGGGGCGTATGTGTAATTTACTTAAACTGCCTATATACAATAGTTGTATTATGAATAAGATTTTAAGTGATGGCTTATCTACACATATAAATAGAGGTTGAAACCCTAAAATGAAATAAGATTTTTGTTTTTACCATTTTTAAGTTCTCTGAATTTCGGGATAAAAATGGGAAATGCCTTCAATCTCACTGGAGGCTAGCACTCCAAAATTGTGGTCACCGTTCGTGTGCGGATTTTCGAGAGCGTTTGAACGTCTTAGAGATCAAACAATCAAAAAAGGAAATCACAAATTGAGGTATAGTTTTGCTTTGTAGATCTAGTTTAATGAAACTTATTTTTGATCTTGTTGGGGGGTTTTTCAAAATTATTTTGAATTTTCCACTGCGTATGAACCTCAAAACCCAACAGTGGTATTAGAGACTTAGGCTTGGTTCTATTAAACATTTGCATGTTTTCTTTGATGTATATGATATATGTGTGAAAACATGATATCGATTTATGTATATATATGATGTGCATATAGTTTCTGTGATAATTGTTATCAAGAATTGGTTTTAAAGCATGTTGTTAATTCATGTATTTGATTCAATGATAGAATTCTTGTTACAAATATCTCGATTAACATATGTTTTAATATTGAACGATGCAAATTTGTATGTTCACATTGTAGAAGTCATGTTTAGTTTAATGTGATTCTTGTGTTGGATACATAGTTTGTTTTGTTCAATAATTATGTATGTCTCCATGATAGAAGTCATGATTAGGTTAATATGATTAATTTAATATGATTCTGGTGTTGAATGCTTGATTAATATTTCATTTCTTGATTGAATTGCTTGTTTCGTATGAAGAAGAATCGAAATTGATTTTGATCATATATCTCATTGTGGTTATCTATTAGTATATTCCTATTAGATAAGAGATAAAATTGTAACCGGATAAGAATTACAAATTCTATAAGAAAGGTGAGATATATAACAAAATCTAATTGGATAACGATTCAAAGTACATTAAATTCTAATTGGATATGGATTCAAAGTATCTTAAATTCTAATTTGATTAGGATAAGATATTAAGTTAGAGGTGGGCTCAAGTTAATTAAAATGGTTTAATTAATATTTTTTGAAATTAAAATAAGGGGCAGTTAGGTCAATTGGATTGACTGAGATAATGATAAATTTTAGGCGATTTTCAATTTGCGGAACCACCGCTAACTATTCGTAGCGCAAGGAAATTCGTTTAATAGTCAATATTAGTAAAATTTCTTAACTTTTTTTTAGTAATTGTACATGCATTGTAATATATGATATTTACCTCGTTTAAACAATGATCACTAAAACAAATATAGAAAACCCTCTTCCAAATTTTAAGTCAAGCGCCATCCATTCTCAAACACTTGTTAAGGCTTCGATCATATCAATATGGGTATGCCTCTGCAGAGTGTATTATGTTATCTTAGTGAGGCAAGTTGAGTAACGGTTACTCTATTGTTTGAAATGATTATACTTAATAAAGCTATCAAAACGGTTTTGGGCTTTAGGCACTAGATGATATAAAACATGCTAAGACATAAAATGTCATAATCTCATAAAAAACAACTAAAAGTTACATATGATGTAATTGGTAGTTGGTACCTACCTAAATTACCTTATTCAAAGTATCATGCCTTAGCTGTCTTGGATTAGGTGAAACATGGATTTTAGTCCTTTAAATTAACATAGCATTTTTTGGATGGTTGTTAATTAAATGAGAGTCTATTCCTCTATACTAAAATGAACTTTTGCATAATTTATGTTGTAGATCTATGACCTCTTCAAAGCACATTAATCCCTTGTCACTGCGATCCATTCTTGAGAAGGATAAGTTGTCCGGACAAGCTTTTTTGATTGGTTCGAAAACTTGAGAATTGTTCTTAAGCATGAACGCAAGTTGTATGCCATGGATGATCCTATTCTTGACGAACCACCAACCAATGCTTTAAGAGTCGTAAAGGATGCACATATTAAGCATGTCAATGACTCAATTGATGTTGCATGCATTATGTTGGCAACCATGGTTCTTGAACATCAGAAGGACATGGAACACATGGAAGCTTACGACATGGCTATGATGCTAAAGGAAATGTTCCAACAACAAACTAGGCAAGAAAGGTTCGAGACAGTCAAGAACCTTCATTCTTGCAAAATTGCTGAGGTGCGCCAATTAGTCCTCATGTTTTGAAAATAAAGGGCTATATTGACCATCTTGACAAACTTGGATTTCCTATAAACTAAGAAGTTGGCTACAGATTTGATCCTGAATTCATTGCCTGATAGTTATTCACAATTTGTGATGAACTATAACATGAATAATATGGAGAAGTATATCTTTGAGTTGCATTTGATGCTTAAAGCTTCTGAGCAGAATGTCAAGAAACCCATTGCTAGTGTGTTGATGGTTCAGAAAGGAAAGGCTTTGAAGAAAAAAAGGGCAAAGGCAAGGCTAAAGTTACCAAGGCTATTGTGACTCACAAAGCCTATGGAACAAGTCAAGCCTCATGCTGCTTATACTTCATAATCCCAGAAGAAAAAGGAAAAAAAAGGAAATTGTCATTTTTGCCATGCACCTGGGCATTGGTTCATAAATTGCAAGCTCTATCTTGAAAATCTAAAGAAAAAGAAGAGTAGTGCGACTACTCTTCATGTATTTATGTTATTGAAGTTAACTTATCTACTAGTGATTCCTGGGTATTAGATACACCGGATGTGGATCTCACATTTGTATTAATGTGCGGGGTCTCACCAAAAGTAGAAAGCAAAAGAAAGGAGAAGTCATCATACGAGTTGAAAATGAAGCGAAGGTTGCTGCATTGGCTGTAGGATGGTATGAGTTAATTTTATCTAGTGGACTTGTTTTAGTTTTAAATAATTGTTATTATGTCCCTGCCTTAAGCAAAAACATAATTTCAGTTTCATGTTTGGATTTGGATGATTTTAATTTCATTATTGCGAATAATAAATGCTCAATTTCTCATAGAGATATTTTCTAAGAAAATACTGATTTGTGTGATGGTCTTTATATTCTAAACATAAAAAGGTCCACATATACTCCTATTCTTAACGTAAATAAAAATAGATTCAATTCAAATGATTTAAATTAAACCTACCTTTTGCCTTTTCGTCTTGGCCACATAAATGAGAAACGCATTTCTAAACTCTATAAAGATGGACTTTTAGATTCATTTTATTTTGAATCATATGAAATATGTGTATCTTGTTACTAGGCAAGATGACAAAGAGTCCCTTTACTGGACATAGTAAAAAGGCAAGTAATTTATTAGGTTTAATACATATTGATATATGTGGTCCTATAAACACAATAGATAGAGGTGGTTATCATGACTTCATTACTTTCACCGATAATTTCAACAAATATGGTTACGTATATTTAATGAAACATAAAGGTGAATCTTTTGAGATATTTTGAACATTTCAGAATGAAATGTGAAATCAACTTGGTAAAACTATTAAAGCACTTTGATAGATTGAGGTGGTGAATATTTGAGCAAAGGGTTTGATGATCATCTTAAAAACTGTAGGATTGTCTCACAGTTAACTCCTCTAGCAACTCTATAATGGAATTATGTTTATGAAAGGAGAAATCGGACTTCATTGGATATGGTTCGATCTATGATGAGTCATGTAGAACTTCCTATTTTCTTTTGGGGCTATGCCTTAGAAACTGCTGCGTTTACACTGAATCGTGTTCCTTCTAAAGCTGTTGATACAACACAATATGACATGCGGTTTATGAAAAGACTAAGTTTGTCTTTCCTTAAGTTTTAGGGCTGTGAGGTTTTCGTACAATGATAAATCTCAAAAATATTATTAGTCAAATCTACCAAGTGTGTATTTGTTGGTCATCCTAAAGAAACTAGAGGATACTACTTTTATAATCCCACTGAGAACAAAATGTTTGCTGCTCAGAATGGTGTCTTTAGGGAAAATGAGTTTATTTCAAAAGACAACAATAAGAATAAAATAAATCTTGAAAAAGTTTAAGAACCATAAATAAACACTCATCTGCCAGTGGGAGATCAATAAAGTTTTGAACTAGTTGAACCTCAACAAGTATCACAAGTCTCACGTAGGTCTGATAGGATGATACATCAGCCTAAGAGATTTAGATTTCTTATTACTTATAGTTGTGCGGTGTTGCTTATGAATCAAAATAAGCCTATTATTTATCGGAGGCCGCGTCTAGCCCTGATGCAGATAAATTACTTAGTGCCATGAATTCTAAGATGCAATCCATGTATGATAACCAAGTTTGGAGCCTGGTTGATTTTCCTGAAGGTGGTAAGACCATTATATATAAATGGGTTTTCAAGAAGAAAACTGACATGTTTGACAATATGCATACTTATAAAGCACAACTAGTAGCAAAAGGTTTCAGAAAGACTCAAGGTGTTGATTATGATGAGACTTTTTATCTTGTAGCCATACTTAAATCCATTAGAATTTTAATTGCCATAGCCGCATATTATGACTATGAGATATGACAAATGGATGTCAAAACAACTTTTCTACATGGAAAGTAACTTGAGGACATGTGTATGATACAACCTGAAGGGTTTGTTCATCTTGAGAATTCTAGGAAGGTGTGCAAGCTTCAAAGATCCATTTATAGATTAAAGCAAGCTTCTCGAAGTTAGAATATTCATTTTGATGAAGCAATTAAAGAATTTGGTTTCATTAAAAATGAAGATGAGCCTTGTGTATACAAGAAGGTCAGTGGGAGCATGGTTATTTTTCTGGTACTGAATGTTGATGATATATTACTCATTAGAAAGGACATCCCAACCTTGCAGAGTATCAATTCTTTATTAGGGAAGTGTTTCTCAATAAAGGACTTATGAGATGCATCCTACATCCTTGGGATTAAGATCTATAAGGATAGATCTAAAAAACTAATCGGTCTAAGTCAAAGTGCTTATATTGACAAGGTACTAAATATGTTTAGTATGCAAGACTCTAAAAAGGGTCGTTGCCAATGTCTCATGGTATAAGTCTAAGCAAGACTCAATGTCCAAAGACTAATGATGAGCGAGAGTGCATGAATACCATTCCATATACATATGCTATTAGATCTATCATATATGCCATGTTATGCACCTGACCCGATGTATCATACGCTTTGAGCGCAACACGCATATATCGATCTGATCTCGATGAGAGTTACTAGATAACAGTAAAGAACATTCTTAAGTACTTGATAAGGACTAAAGAAGTGTTCTTGGTCTATGGAAGATTGGAAGACGAGCTTGGTGTAAATGGTTACACATATGTAAGTTTTTAAACTGATATAGATGACTTCAAATCTCAGTCTGGGTATGTGTTTACTTTGAATGAAGGTGCAGTGAGTTGGAAAAGCTTGAAGCAAGAAATTATGGCGATTATACAATAGAAACTGAGTATATTGCAGCGTCTGATGCAACTAAGGAGGCAGTTTGGATAAAAAAGTTCATCTCTGAACTTGGTGTGGTTTCGAGTATAGCTAACCCTATTTGCTTGTATTGTGACAACAAAGGGGCGATAGTACAGGCCAAGGAAACAAAATCACACCACCGATCCAAACATATACTTAGACGTTTTCATCTCACTCGAGAAATCATTGAGAGGGGAGACGTGAAGATTTGCAGAGTTCCTAAAGAAGACAATGTTGCAGATCCTTTGACAAAGGCTCTTCCACAAGCTAAACATGATGTTCATGTTAGGTCATTTGGTATTAGATACATTCATTAGTGGCCTTGGTGCAAGTGGTAGATGTTGGGGTATGTGCCTTCGGTTAATCTACAAATATTGTTTATCTTATAACTTTAGTTAATAAAATTGAGGTTTTCATTTGTTTTTTTTATAAGTGATTGCATGTTTACCTTATAATAAGATCTATGGGTATTTGTTGAAATATCAAAAATGTCCCTAGTCGATCATTATACTTGGAACTATAATGCATTAAGACTAGTGTGAATCTTGATTAATGGAAATGTGATGATCATATGTGTAAGGATACGAATCGAGATCATGAGTACTTGTTAAGGAACAAGGTACCGGACCGACCTGCTATGAGAACACAACATGGATTAAATCATAGGTGTTACTCATGATAGGTATGCCATTTAGTCCTTCGACTTGAGATTACCATAGACATCAATATTAAGAGCATGAAATTTGACACAATCAAATGTTGTCTTTAATCGGACGATTATAAATATTGTGATTGGTTATCATGTGAATGATATGTGAAGGTATGTAATTAAAATTGAATTTGTCATTTCTCGTATAAAGAGAGATATCAGTAGATCCCTCGATATAATAAACTGATAATGACCAAGTCCATGTGAATTGATATGATCAATGTCACTTGGATGTTTTCAGTTTACTTAAAGATCGAGACTAGTATGATTGAACATTAAGGGTGTTTTTCCATGCCTTATATTTAATCAAAGGATATCGCACGATAAAATGATATGATATATGTTATTCATTAGGTTGTATCGATTTTGATATTCATGCTACTTGGGCAGTAATAATGCCTTACTAGAGATCGCTTATGACTTGTATACCAAAATGGATTTGGTTTACTGCCAACGTCGCATGAACCTATTGGGTAGCACACAAAGAATGGCTTTGCTCAATTTCAATTGGTCCAGTGTAATGAATTTTATATGATAAAATTCATTACATAAAGCCCTTACAATTTGTTATATGATAACTTATTAATAGGGTCGTATGTGTAATTTGCTTAAACTCCTAAATACAATAGTTGTATTACAAATATGATTTTAAGTGATGGCTTATCTACACATATAAATAGAGGTTGAAACTCTAAAATGAAATAAGATTTTTGTTTTTACTATTTTTGAGTTCTCTGAATTTTAGGAGAGAAAGGAAAAACGTTTTCAATCTCTTTTGGAGCTAGCACTCCAAAATTGTGGTCATCATTCGTGTGCGTGGATTTTTAATAGAGGACGGATGCTTGAACGTCTTGGAGGTCGAACAATCAAAAAAGAAAATCTCGGAATAAGGTTTGGTTTTACTTTTGTAGATATATTTTAATGGAACTTATTTTCGATCCTATTGGGGTTTTTCAAAATTGTTTTGAATTTTCTGCTGCGTATGAACCCCAAAACCCAAAAGCTAACACCAGTTAAGGATTCAAGATGAGGATAGGGAGAATACTACTTTTCGCATGAGATATGGGCATTACCAATTCACCGTCATGCCTTTTAGGACCGTCATGGCTTTTGGGTTGACGAATGCCCCAACGATGTTCATGGACATCATCACTGGGTGTTGAGAGAGTATTTGGATACATTTGTCATAATGTTCATCGACGACATTCTCATATACTCCAGGACTCTTGAGGATCACGAGGGGCACCTTAAGACGATACTGCAGACCTTGAGAGAGCACAAACTATATGCGAAATTCATTAAGTGTGAGTTTTGGCTTACATGTCGGATATCTAGGACATATTTCTGGAGCCAACGGAGTGTCAATGGACCCCACTAAGATTATAACAGTGAGTGATTGGCCTACATCGACATCACTGACAGACATCCGTAGTTTTTGGGGATTGGCAGGCTACTACAGACGATTTGTTTAAGATTTCTCTAAGATTGCTACACTGATGACACAATTAACGAAGAAGGAAGTCAGATTTCAGTGGAATGACAATTGTGAGCAGGCTTTCTAGACTCTAAAGGAACGACTAACTATATTGCTAGTATTGGTATTACCAGAGTCAGAAAAGAGTTTTGAGGTGAACACCAATGCCTCTGAGGTTGGTTTGGGTTGTGTCTTGATGTAGGATGATAGAGTGATAGCTTAGGCATTTCGACAACTAAAGATCCATGAGAAGAACTACCCTACTCATGACTTATAGTTAGCAGCAGTGGTCTTTGCACCGAAGATTTGGCGCCATTACCTCTATGAAGAGATTCATGTTGTTTACTAACCACAAGAGCCTAAAACACCTCCTCACTCAGAAAGAGTTGAACATGAAACTGAGGAATTGGCTAGAGTTCCTCAAAGAATATGGTTTCTTTTTCGAGTATCATCTAGAGAAGGCCAATGTCGTGGCACATGCATTGAGCCAGAGAGGAGCAGTATCAGAGATAGTGATTTGCCACATGACACACGAGTATGGGTTGCTCGAGGCAGTCGAGTTGATGCATTCAGTTGACATACATACCATTACTAGAGTGTTGATTTGAGGGTAGATTAGGACTTAAACAGGTTTGATACAAAATGTATTGGAAAGTCAACAGGCAGATGAACAATAGTAGAGATTCAGTGAGTTAGCCCAGAGTCCCGATCATCCTATGTAGAGTTAGTCGACAAACTCATGCCTGGAATTTAGAGGGAGACTGTGGATTCCATAAGTGGCTGAGACACATGACAAGATACTTCAGGAGGCTCACTGCTCACATTTTACGGTTCATCCAAGCCGGACCAAGATTTATGCAGATATGCGTCGTCATTTCTAGTGGCGGGGATGAAGATCGACGTCAGTAAGTACGTTCGAACATGTGAGATATGCTAGAGGGTTATGGCTAGGCATCAGAGAACCGGAGGACTATTATAGCCACTTCCCATTCCTCGATGGAAATGGGAGCAAATAGCCATGAATTTCATTAGTGGACTACCCCGATCTTAACGTGACCATGATAACATCCGAGTGATTATGATAGGTCGACGAAGTCCATGCACTTCTTACCAATCTCTACTACACATCGAGTGGATAGGTTGGCCAGTTTATATGAGCGAGCGATAGTTCAACTTTATGGGGTTCCCTTTTTGATTATGTCAAACAAAGGGTCTCAATTTACGTCACAGATTTGGTAGAGTATGCAAGCATAGTTTGGCACGCGGTTGGATATGAGTACCGTCTACAATCCATAGACATATGGACATTTGGAGCGGTTGATTCAAGTGTTAGTGGATATGCTCCGCATGTGTGTGCTAGAGTACGATGGATCTTGGGAGGAATATCTTCATCTGTGTGAGTAGTCCAACAATAATAGTTACGAGGCTAGTATTGAGATGGCTCTATTAGAGGCACTTTACGGCAGGCCGTGTAGATCTCCATCATGTTGGGCAGCGCCCGAGGATATGGCAGCTATTAGGCCAGAGAATGTTGTGGATTACAATGAGAAAATAGTTCGAAAATTCGATATTAATAAACGAATCATCATTTCACTCTCATACTAGTATTATAATAGAAAGCACTCGATATTGAAACTATTTTAAAATAAAAACTTCAAAATTGAGTTCATATCCTTATAATCAATCCAAAACCAACAAAAAACCAAAAATTTAATCTATAAGAGCTTAGGGTTTTAGTTGATTGCCTTCTTGAAAGTGATTCTTTCAAGTATTGAACTCAATATTGCTTCTCTATAACTCTCCCAAGCTCCTATTCGTAGTCCCTTATTCAAGCCCTAGGTGGCTCTCTACTCTTAAAACTCACCATGTTTTTCGGTTAAATGTGTGAAGATTGAGGTGAGAATCACTTAAATACACTAAAATTAAGCTTTGGAAGGTTGAATCTAGGTGAAAATTAGTCTCTTGATCGAAAGGTTGTAATGGTTTGTGAGTGTGAATGAATTAAATATTGCGATTTGGGGTTTCTGTTTTTAAAAAACTCGAATTCATTCTTAGCGAGTCATGGTTTAAGTGGATTTACTGAGGAATCGCTGATGAAATCATTGGAAATGAGCCTCAGTGACTCAGCGATTTGTCTAGCGATTTCTAGTTGTAAACGTGATTCGGTGAGAAATCGTTGACTTTGAATTCACAATGAAAACTCTGCATACTGCTACTAATTCTCATAGTGATTTCCATTACAAATTGGAATCGCTGGGAAATCGCTAGCGATTTCCCTTTTTATTATCATCACACACACAAAGATATATATATATATATATATTTATAAAGGTCAAAATATTCGAAATTCTAGAATTTAACTAAGATATGTATTAACTCCACCTATGTTGTACACTATGTGCGCTACATAGCCGGTCCCAAGTTCGGATAAAGGAGGAGGACTTTGACGCCCATTTTTTCATACCAAAAAATGGGTAAGGGAGGTCCCAAACTCACGTTTCATACCCGAAAAGTGGGGGAGGGAGGCCCCAAGCTCATTTTTCATTCTTGAAAAATGGAGGAGGGTTGCGATAGGTTGACAACCAGCGTAAAACTTTTGTCACTTTTCATGAAATGGATCAAACATATATAAACGTTGGGGTGTTCCCACCTAGCGACGCGCTGCATCGGAGCCGGGTTTAGTGAGAAATGAGCAAGGGTGTGTTTCATATCGCCGCTTGGGTGTGAAGAAAAATGAGCAAGGGTTTCCACACATAGGACGTGTGTGGGTAAAGAAGCTAGTCCCTTCACATAGTCGCCCGGATGTGAAGAAAAATGAGCAAGAGTTCCCACACATAGGACAGGTGTGGGTAAAGAAGCTAGTTCAAAACAAACACGAAAACAAAAACAAAATCATAAATACGGACACTAGATCTTTTAGAAAAAATAGAAATAGAAAAGGAAAACAAATACAAAGGGAGAAAAAATTCGTTTAGGAACATGGAACATAGGAACACTTACGGGGAATTCAATAGAACTAGTAGATACCATGATTAGAAGGAGAGTCAATATTGCTTGCCTCCAAGAGACAAAATGGGTAGGAGAAAAGAGTAGAGAAATATGAAGCAGAGGGTTTAAATTGTGGTACACTGGTATACATATAAAATGCAATGGAGTACGAATTGTGGTGGATAGTGATTATAAGGATAAGGTCGTAGAGGTTAAAAGAATGGGGGATATATTGATTCTAGTTAAATTAATTTTTGGAGACAAAAAAATTAACATACTTAGCTCCTATGCACCACAAGTAGGATTAAGTGAGAGCATCAAACGCAAATTTTGGGACGATATGGATGGATTTATGCAAAGTATACCATTAAATGAAAATGTTTTTATTGGAGGAGATTTAAATGGGCATGTCGGGGCAAGTAACGATGGGTTTGAGAGAGTTCATGGAGGTTTTGGTTACGATAATAGAAATGAAAAAGGAGAATCAATCTTAGAATCTGCTTCAGCATACGATCTTGTCTTAGCAAATACTAGTTTTAGGAAGAGGGAGTCGCATATAATTACTTTTAGTAGTGGTCATAACAAGAGTCAAATAGATTTTCTTTTAACAAGAAAAATAGATAGAAAAATATGTAGAGACAGCAAAGTAATACCCAACATAAGTTAGTAGTACTTGATATTAAGCTAACATGACGACATAATATGAATAAAATAGTTAGCGACCCTAAAATAGAGTGGTGGAACCTAAAGCATAGTAAACAAGTAGAGTTTAGAGAAAAGCTACTAAAAGAAAATGTTTGAAATCTTGACTTAGATGCTAATAGAATATGGCTAGAAATGAGTAGTCGCATAAGGAGAGTGGGATCAAACGTATTAGGTATATCTAAAGGCTTGAGACCACCAAAGAAGGAAACATGATGGTGGAACGAGGATGTTCAACAAGCAATTAAGACTAAAAGAAAGATGTATAGGAAAATACCTAAGTGTCAAGATGAAGATGTGTACAATCAATATAGAGAAGCTATAAAACAAGCTAAAAAAGTAGTTAGTCAAGCTAAAACAAATTTCATGGAAGATCTATATACAAGGTTAGGTAATAGAGATGGTGAAAAATATATATATATAGGCTAGCCAAATTAAGAGATAAAAAGAAACAAGACCTAAGTCATGTAAGATGTATTAAGGACGAAAATCAAAATGTTTTCACGCGCGAGGAGGATATTAAGGAGATATGGAGAAATTACTTCGATAGTTTATTCAATGATAGCCAAGTTGATACTATAATAGATGAAAACTCACACCAAGAAAGAAATGTAAACTATACACGCAATATTAGAATTGTAGAAGTTAAAGAGGCATTGAAAAGAATGAAAATAAGGAAAGCATGTGGCCCAGATGAAATACCCATAGAGGTTTGGAAATGCTTAGGAGAAATTGGATTGACTTGGTTAACAAAACTTTTAAATAAAATTTTAAAACCAAAACGGATGCCAATGGATTGGAGAAGAACTGGTGCAAATCTTCAAAAATAATTCAAAGTTGCTCAAACTATCGGGGAATTAAACTTATGAGTCACACTATGAAACTTTGGGAGATGATAATTGATAATAGGCTAAGGAAAGAAACAACAATATCAGAGAACCAATTTGGTTTCATGCCTAGGAGGTCAACTATGGAGGCGATTTTCCTTGTAAGACGATTGTTAAAAAAATATAGAGAAAAAAAAGACCTTCATACGGTATTCGTAGATTTAGAAAAAGCATATGATAGGGTCCCTAGAGATGTTCTTTGGTGGGTTATAGAAAGAAAAAGAGTGCATGGTAGATACATAGACACTATTAAGGATATGTATGATGGAGTAGTAACGAGTATAAAGACATTTGGATGAGCTACAAAAGAATTTCTCATTACGATAGGACTACATCAAGGATCGGCTTTAAGCCCATATCTATTTACTTTAGTTATGGATGAACTAATTAGACATATTCAAGAGGATATACCATGGTGTATGCTATTTGCAGATGATATTGTCTTAGTGGATGAAACTAAAGATGGAGTGAATAGGAAATTAGAACTCTGGAGGAATACATTAGAATATAAAAGATTTAAGTTGAGTAGGAAGAAAACTGAATACATGCACTGTGAGTTTAGAAACACTACACATCGAGATGACAGAGTGGTAAAACTAGGGGAAGTAGAAGTTTCTAAGGTAAACCACTTTAGATACCTAAGATCAATCATATAAAATGATGGTAACATTGAGAATGATGTCACACATAGAATTCAAGCTGGATGAAAGAAATGGCGGAGTGCAACAGGGGTGGTTTGTGATCGAAATGTTCCTACTAAGTTAAAAGGAAAATTTTATAGGACCGCAATTAGGCCAGCTATGCTCTATGGAAGTGAATGTTGGGCAGTAAAGCAACAACAATTACATAAAATGAACGTAGTAGAAATGAAGATGCTTAGGTGGATGTGTGGTAAAACTCGTAAAGATAGAATAAGAAATATAGAAATTCAAAGACAAGTAGGAGTAGCACCAATTGATACAAAGATTAGGGAAGGGCGGTTGCGGTGGTTTGGTCACCTGCAAAGACGGCCTACAAATGCCCCAACTAGAAAACTTGACTCAATAGAAACTGTAGAGATTCAACGAGGTAGGGGCAGACCAAAGTTAACATCACATGCATTAATTAAGAGGGATTTGAATGGTTTGAAAAGCTCACCATCAATTGCACTTAATCGATCACAATGGAAAAGTACGATCCATGTAGCCGACCCCTGTTAATTTGGGACTGAGGCTATGTTGTTTTTGTTGTTGTAATTAAGATATGCATTAAATAATTTATTTCATTGCCATAAATAACTAATTAATATAAACTTATGCATAAATCAACATAGTACGGAAATAAATTGGCTTTATCAAACCCCTTTATATGAAACTATTTCTGAATTGAATTCCTAAAAAATCCCCATTATAAGAGTTAAAAGTTGAGAGAATATAAAAACTACTAACTAATTCTAAGACTAAAACAAAAAATAAAGATAAAGTATAGGCTGCCTCTCTTAAAGCGCTTTTGTTTACTATCGTTGGATTGATTGAACCACACAGTTCTAGGCTGGTTCTATAAACTTAAGTGTAGGATTATCCACTCTTTGGCCATTCCAGAAAGTGATTGCTTGGCCATGCACTCGAAAAGTAATCGAC
Source organism: Stephania cephalantha (assembly GCA_039657325.1). Classification (NCBI taxonomy): domain Eukaryota; kingdom Viridiplantae; phylum Streptophyta; class Magnoliopsida; order Ranunculales; family Menispermaceae; genus Stephania; species Stephania cephalantha. The sequence continues at coordinate 25,986,645 of CM077574.1, read as the reverse complement.
TTGTTTAGAGTATCCATGACGGCTTGCCAAGTGGCTAGGAAAGGTCGTCCTAATAGTAATGGATGATCTTTGTTGATAAAGTGTGGCATAACCGAAAAGTTAATGGGAATAATATACTTGTCAATTTGGACTGGTACATTAGTAACCACACCTATCGATTTTACTAAATATCCATTGGGTAGAGCAACTTTTTCGAAGGCAAGTACAACTAATTCTAATTGAGTGTGAAGGAAAAAATGAATTGGCATGTAGTTTGCCCTAGAACCCGAATCACATATAGCTTTAAAGTACCAAGCCCATTTGACCTTTATGTTTATGTATTTCTTGGATCATCGAGCTTGACAATTGTTGGATTCTTTTTTTTCTTCTTATTTTTTGTAGGTTTAAACTCCTCCGTGTTATTATTCTCAACATTTTTTTATTGCTTAACCCTTCCTTCTTGGGTTATTGTCTATTGATTAGCAGTATTTTCACCTTGTTTGTTCGTGGTCTTAGGATTTCCACCTTCCATTGTTACTGCATTAATAACATATATTTCAGCTTCATGATGATTTAATTCTAAAAACTCATTATCTTTAGCTTGTTCATTATCAAATTTATTTAGATTTTTCATAGATATCTTCATCATTAAAATAAAAAGTGACAATTTTATTTTCAAACTCCATAGACATTGTTCCTTAAGAAATATCTAATTTCATTTTAACTGTTTTAAGGAATGGTCTTCCTAAAAGTATAAATGGGGACTTAGACGATATTGAGTCTCTCATTTCCATAACATAGAAGTCAGCGGGGAATATTAAGTCATTTACTTTGACTAAGACATCTTCTAGTAAACCATGGGGTTTAATAATGGTTTGTCACTAAAGTAAGGTTAATTGGTGTATTGGTCAATGAACCTATTTTCATTGACTCATATAACTTGAGTAACATAACATTTATTGACGCTCCGAGATCACATATAGCAAAATCTATTAAAGAAGTTCCTATTGTGATAGGAATTCTAAACATCCCTGGCCTGAACATTTCTTAGGTATTTTCTTTTTAATTTAAGCAGACACTTTTTGTCCTAAGTTTTCTTTAAATTCTTCTAAAAATTTGTCTTTTGATTCAGAGAACTCTTTCAAAACTTCATCATAATTAGAAGATTACATAATTGATTCCATCAATGGTTTATTGATTTCTATTTTCCTGAATGATTCAAGAATGTCTTCGTTGATTTCTTCTTCCCTAGCATCAGCTAATCGTTGTAGAACGACAAAATAAGAACATACATCTTCATTCAAATTATCAAAAATCTTATCATGTTTATCCTTATCAATTAATTCAGAATTTTGTAAAGATTCTTCATATGCTTCAACTCTAGCTAAAAACCATGGGTACAACCTTCCAAGAAAAGGTGTATGTTTCAATTGTTCAGTCATCCATTCTCTAGTAGGAATGACATTAGGCATCATTTTTTTTTTTTTTTTCAATAGTCTTTTGAACCTTTTTTTATTATTTTGTTTAGGTGTCTTACCAATTATAGTTATGTCTTTCTTATCACTGAATATAACATTAACTTATACTTGATTAGTAGGAGCAACATTGGTCTGAGTATGTGCTTTAGCTTGACTACTCTGTTGATTACCTTAACCCATTTATTTGCAAATTCATTTGGCTTAACTGGCTTTTCAATTCATTAATGGTAGTGTCAGTCTTAATTTGATTTTGAGAAATCTTTGTATAGTCTTGATGACTTTGACTCATAAAGTTATGTAGTATTTGCTCTAAATTTGGATTCATAGATTGAGTATTTTGTTGACGCTGTTGATTAGGTGCATGTTGTATATGAGCTTTTGGTCTACAAATGTTATAATTCTGATTTTGAGGACTATAGCTAAGGCTTGGATTCGGTCTTCCATGATAATAAGTATTATTAGTATATTAATTTCTTGGGGGACCAAAAAATTGATTTATCATTGCATTAACCTCTTCAGTATTTTCTTCTTGTAAAGTTAGACACGTATCCGTTGGATGTGTAACCTCATTACAGAATCTGCAAACCTTAACTTGATTCTATCATTAACTAACAGTCTAACCATCTTAGATAATTCATCAATTTTATCGTCGGTCGCATTATTTTTCTTACTATCCACTTCATAGAGCTTCTTTCTTGAGGATTCAACCTTTTCACCATATTGTTTAGATTGTTTTGTCATTTTAGTAATTGTTTTTTTCGCTAAAGTAGGTGTTACTGTATCTAGTAATCTTTGTTCAAAGTGATTGAGTCCTTCATAAAAAATATTCTAATAAAGCTCTTTGAGTATATTTATGCTGTGGACAAGAAGAATTTAGTCTTTGAAATCTATCCCCAAGTTCAGAATTTTGTAAAGATTGTTCATGTAGTTATCGAATCTTGTGGAGATAGAACAACTAATCTTGTGCTAGATCTTTCAATACGAAATGAAAAGCCTTAATTTTGACTTGTTCTAAAGTTCATTCTTTCGGTTTCATTCCATTAACTTTATGGTGATACTCCCTTATGAATTTTTGTGGGTCTTCATTGCCTTTACGATAAAAGTCAGGTAAGGCACTAATAAATCCAGATCTAAGTTCAAATTCAGGAAATCCATCAGGGTATGCTTTACACATAGGTTCATAAGCTGTAACATTTTGATTTACTTGTCTAAAAGTGAGTGCTCTATTATTATTGATAACTCTATTATCATTATTATTTTAATGACATTGTCATTAATATCATTATTGTTTTCTTCCATCCTATTAACTAAATTTTCCCTAAGTTGTTGTTGTCTTAAACTTTGATTAAAAGTTCTATCAATTTTAGTATCAAATGGATGTAAAGATCTTGTTTAATTAACACGAGGAAGTGTGTAGACTATACAACGTCTATAATCCTTTAAAGATATCTAACAATATCCGGCAACGACGCCAAAAATTGACACGTTTCGAGAGTGCACAATAATTTATCGTATTTTACTATTAACTTGTAGTAATAGTAAATGAGATATTGTCTCTATATGGATTTTTAAAATCTCCAAGGAAAGTAACTTTTTCTTATTTTTATTAACTTAATTAATCTAGTTAAATGAAAATTAAAATATTAAATAACTAACAATTATGACCATTAACTTAAATAACCAAACTAACTAAATTAATCTAAACAATGCAAATTCAAACTGAATTAAACAATATTCAAATGCAATTAAATATAAATAAAAAAACATCTAAACAAACCCCCACTAAACAATATAATATATTTGGATTACTTTTAAACACTAGAACATAATATCAATTCATACTATAGTTACAATTGTGAAATATGGAATCTTGGAATCATTGGACCCCACTTCATAATAGGTCGACAGCCTTTATCCAGCCACCAATTTTCCTTAATTCAATGGAAATGCCACATTTTTATAATTGTAAATCTATCCATTGGATGTAACACAACACCATAGAAATACGAGAGCATTAAGTTAAGTGAAAATCATGCCTAATCTAAGCCAATATTGCCGAAGCCGCATAATAAACAACTTAGAATACAATCATTTAGAACATCCACTCGGGAAATGTCCTATAGATTAATCCTAGTTACTATTTCTATAATTGTTGTCAATAACTATAGACATAGATTTAGAATCTTAATACCACATAACATATTTGCAACTATGCATGCGATATTAATATTCTTTTATTGTAATATGCAAAAACAACTTGTTAATTTCGTGATTGACGTGTATGAATAGATTTAAAGCATTAAGCACGTGATTCCTTAATTATAACTATCTAGCAATCCAAAATATACTACATTGTCTAGGGTTTGTTTAGATTGATAGACTACTTACTCATGCTGAAAATAAACAATGCATAAATATAATTAAAAGACTTAATGAATGAATCCATACCTTAATATAAATCAATGCTCCAAAGTATCTTCAAACATAGACAATAAAACTAACCTAGAGCAAAAAGAAAAAGTTAAAAGCAAAAGAGAAGAGTTATTTCAAAGCTCTCTGGCCTTTTTTTTACAGTCTCCCTATGTATACATGTCATAGATAAACTCAAATTCTTCATACTAATCTAAAATCCCGTAACCGACCTCAACGATTTCTCAGCGATTCCCAACTTATACACAAATCGCTGAGTAAATCACTTAGTTTAGCTCACAGCGATCTACCGATTCAGCTGGTGATTTATAGTTCACTTTTCAATTCGCTTTGGATTCGCTGGCCTTCTTCTGACTCTGCTGATTTAGATGGCGATTCCTAGTGTTATTCTAAATCACTGGTTGATCGCTGGTGTATTTTTTTAGTTGATTGTTTTCCTTTTCTTTCTCTTGTTTTCATTTCTTCGTTTCCTAATTAACACCTGAAATCACAAAAACATGAAAATACCTAGTGTAATATCATCATTTATGCCTAAAATTAATATAAATTACACTATAAAATATGTCTAATTATTGACTTTTCATGAGGTGGGAATCAAATTAAACACACTAAAAACTAACTTCTGAAGGTTGAATCTAATAAAAAATTGGTCTCTTGATCGAAAAGTTGCAATGGTTTGTGAGTGTGAAATGGATAAATGTGGGGATTTAGGGTTTCTATTTTTAGGAACTCGTATTTGTTCTCAGTAAATTAGGGTTTAAGTGGATTTGTTGGAAAATCACCGAGTAAATCACTGAAAATGAGTCTCGGTGGCTCAACGATTAGTTCAGTGAATCCTAGTTATAAGTTCAAATCAGTGACAAATCGCTGACCTTAAAATTACACTGAAAACTTTGAACAATGTTGCTGATTATCTCAGCAAATTCCAATACAAACTGGAATCATTGGGAAATCGCCAGTCTATTTTAATTATTTTTTCAATTTGATTGATTTTCTCATATATTTATCAAATATATATCCAATAAAAAGGTAGAATTATTCAAAATTATCAGAATTTAACTATGATTTGTACTAAACAATAACTCATTACTATAAATAACCAACTAACATAAAACTAATGCATAAACATAATATAATACGGAAAGAAATTGGCTTGACCAACCTCCCTTACATGAACTTATTTTGGAATTAAATTCTTAAAATATCCCTATTATGAGAGTCAAAAGTTGAGATAATATAAAAGCAATGAACTAATCCTAATACTAAAACTGAAAGTATAGATAGAGTAAGTGTGACGACCCCTTCTCAAATTAGGGCACTGCTTGGCCTAATTAAGCCCTAATCTTACCATATATGACCTAAAAAAGAATTAGTCAGCCTTTCCAAAACCTTATTACTTTCCAAAACCTTATTACTTACCGACTATTATTTTATTTAATTTTTTTAAATGAATATAAACATATACCTATCGTATGTCATTTCATAAATCAGAGTTAATTAAAATTTACTTACTTAAAAGTTATTCAACGAAAGTCTTAACTAATTAGCCTAAGCTTATAACATGATGCCTAACATTTGTGCAAAAACCAGGGAATAAAGATCACATGCATATATATAATGAAACGATGATAATATATATCATGTGTCTGGCAAAGGTACTAGTCACTCAACCCATAAAATACAACCCTAAAAGTATATCATATACATATAAAAGTAATACATCAAACTCAAAACCTACAAAATCTGGTGTAGCAGTGCTCCACTGGCTCAGAGGTAGTCACCGATCTTCTCTTTGCCTGGTCTGCTACTTAATGGATTTGCACCCACTATCATAAAAAGGACGGTGAGAACAAGAAAATAAAAAGTAACACTAAGAGACATTTGTTCACATTCCTAAATATGTAACAAGTATCTAAAAGCATGATAATAGCAACTATGCTGAAAAGAGAACATGCAAAGAGATACTTTAGCTAAACAACGTAAAAGTGACACATGGCTAAGTAGTAATGATCTAGGGCCGGTCGATCGTGATCTTCATCACTGTGAAGGTTTGAGCAATGCTCTTGCCTTTATAACCTTTCATTGGTGCCATTCACCTACGATATATACCTTTTATGCGCAACATCCTTGTCAATGTTGGGTTTTGGGGTTCATCCCATACCTTTTTTGCTGCGAATCTAATTATTAAAAACTTGTAAATCATGAATTTTATCACATAAAATTCATTTTTCTCAATCATCTTAAAATCTCGCAAAACCATTCTTAGTGTGCGACCCAATAGGCTCATACAACGTTGGCGTGTACCAAAACACATTTTGGTATACAAGTCATAAGCGCCTCTAGCAAGACATTATGACTACCCAAGTTGTACGAATATCAAATCGATATAACCTAATCAATAGTGTATATAACATCCTTTTGTCACACGATATCCTTTTGATCAAACATAAGGCATGGAATTGTCATCCAACATGTTCAATCGTACTAGTCTCGATCTCTAGGTAGATCTGAACATCCAAGTGACATTGATCAATATCAATTCACTTAGACTAGGCCTTTTAAAAGTCTAACACATCGAGGGATCCACTAGATATCTCTCTTTATATGAGAGGGACAAATTCTATCTCGATTACACAACTTCATCACATTGCTCACACAAGAACCAATCACAACCTTTATAATCGTCCTAAGTTAAAGACAACGTTTGATTTTGTCAAATTACTTGTGTTCCTAATGTTGAAGTCTCTGCAATCTCAAGTCGAGGACTGAAAAATATACCTATCATGAGAAACAACTATGACTTAATCCATGTGATGTTCTCATAGCGGGTCGGTCCAAAGACTTTGTTCCCTAACAAGTACTCGTGATCTTGATTCGTATCCCTATACGTATAATCATCATATGATCATCAATTAAGACTCACACTAGTCTTAATTCATTATAGTTCCCAAAGTATAATGATCGATCAGGGACATTTAGGATATTTATGTAAATACCCATGGATCTTATTATAATGTAAACATGCAAATTAATTATAATAAACAACAAATAAAATCCTCTATTTTATTAACTAAAAGTATTCATAAAGACAGCTTAATGGATTGACCTAGGGCACATGCCCCATCATCTCCCACTTGCACTAGGGCCAATCATACATGCATCTAATGCCTAATGATCTAACATGACCATCATGTTTTGCTTGTGGAAGAGCTTTTGTCAATGGATCCGCAACGTTGTCTTCAGTAGGTACTCTGCAAATCTTTACGTCTCCCATCTCAATAATTTCTCTGATGAGATGAAAACGCCCGAGTATATGTTTGGATCTGTGGTGTGATCTAGGTTCCTTGGCCTGTGCTATTGCCCCGTTATTGTCACAATACAAACAAACAGGGTTAGCAATACTTGGAACCACACCTAGTTCGAGATGAACTTTTTGATCCAAATCGCTCTCCTTTCTTTGCATCGGACGTACGCAATATACTCAACACTTCTTGTAGAATCTGCCAGCCTCTTGCTTCGAACTTTTCCAGCTTCGCACCCCCGTTCAAAGTAAACACATATCCAGATCTGCGATCTAAAATCATCTATATCGCTTTGAAAACTTGGATCTGTGTAACCATTTACAACTATATCATTTTCAAAACCTCCATGTAGACCAAGAACACTTCCTTAGTCCTTCTTAAGTACTTAAGGATGTTCTTTACTCGCTATCCGGTGACTCTCACCAGGATCTCACCGATATCTCGCTTGTAGTGCTAAAAGCATATGATACATCGAGTCGAGTGCATAGCATGACATACATGATAGATCCAATAGCCGATGCATATGGAATCTTATTCATACGGTCTCGCTCATCATTTGTCCTAGGACATTGATTCTTGCTTGAGACTTATGCCATGAGACATTGGCAACAATCCTCTTTTAGAGTCTTGCAAAGCCGAACCTATTCAAGACCTTGTCTATGTAAGCACTATGACTTAGATCGATTAGCCTCTTCGATCTATCCCTATAGATCCTTATCCCTAGGATATAGGTGGATCTCCTAAGTCTTTCATTGAGAAACACTTCCCTAACCAAGACTTGACATTTTGCAATGTTGGGATGTCATTTCCAATGAGTAATATATCATCAACATACATACATTGAAAAACAACTACACTCCCACTCGACCTTCTTGTATACACAAGGCTCATCTTCGTTCTTAATAAAACCAAAATCCTTGATTGCTTCATCAAAACGAAGATTCCAACTCCGAGAAGCTTGCTTTAATCCATAAATGGATCTTTGAAGCTTGCATACCTTCCTAGAATTCTCGGGATGTACAAAACCTTCGGGTTGTGTCATATACACGTCCTCAAGCGCTTTCCATTAAGAAATGCTCGTTTTTACATCCATTTGCCATATTTCATAGTCATAATATGCAAAGAATGGCAATTAAAATTCTTATGGATTTAAGCATGGCTATTTAAGCGAAAAAGTTTCATCATAATCAACACCTTGAGTCTGCTGAAACCTTTTGCTACAAGTCTTGCTTTAAAAGTATGCACTTTGCCATCCATGTCGGCTTTTCTTCTTGAAAACCCATTTACATCCAATGGTCTTACCACCTTCAGGTAAATCAACCAAGTTCCAAACTTGGTTATCATACATGGATTGCATCTCGAGTTCATGGCACTTAGCCATTTATCCGAGTCCGGTCCGTACATAGCCTCCCGATAAGTGGTGGGCTCATTTTGGTCTATAAGCAACACATCACGACTATCGGTAATGAGAAATCCGAATCTCTCTCGGCTCATGTCTTACCCTACTAGATTTACGTGGGCCTTGTGTCACTTGTAGAGGTTCAACCGGTTCGGAACGTTGTTGAACTTCCAAGAGCGGTTCGTTGTTTACCCGTGATTCTTGAACTTCTTCAAGATTTATTTCTCTCCCACTAGTGTCTTTTGAAATAAACTGTTTTTCCATAAAGGCACCATACCGAGCAACAAACACTTTGTTCTCAGCGGGATTATAAAAGTAATATCCTTTTGTTTCCTTAGGATACCCCACAAATAAACACTTGTCAGATTTAGGTGCTAGTTTTTCTGAGACTTGTCGCTTTACGTAAGCCTCACAACCCCAAATCTTAAGAAAAGACAAACTAGGTCTCTTCCCATACCATATCTCATATGGTGTTTTATCAACCGCTTTAGAAGGAACTCGATTTAGAGTGAAAGTCGCAGCTTGTAATGCATAACCCCAAAAGGATAATGGAAGATCTCGCATGACTCATCATAGATCGAACCATATCTAATAAGGTTCGATTTCTCCTTTCGAAACTCTATTCCATTGTGGAGTTGCTTTGGTGGAGTCAATTGGGAGACAATCCCACAATTTCTAAGATGATCATCAAATTCTTGGCTTAAATATTCACCACCTCGATCTGATCGAAGTGTTTTGATAGTTTTACCAAGTTGATTCGCACTTCATTTTGAAACGTTCGAAACATCTCAAATGATTCACTTTTTATGTTTCATAAGATATACATAACCATATCTCGCTTGAAATCATCGCAAATGTAATGAAGTACTTGATAACCTCCTCTAGCCATTGTGTTTATAGGACCGCATACATCGGTAGTATGTATTAGACCCAATAAATCACTTGCCCTTTCACCGTGTCCAAGAAAGGGACTTTTAGTCATCTTGCCCAAAACAAGATACGCACGTTTCATATGTTTCTAAATCAAATGAATCTAGAAGTCCATCTTTATGGAGCTTCGTTATGCGTTTCTCATTTATGTGTCCGAGACGACAATGCCAAAGATAGGTTTGATTCAAATAATTTGACTTGAATCTCTTTGTATTTATGTTAAAGACTGGAGTATCGGTGGATTTTTTCATGCTTAGAATATAAAGACCGTCATACAAATCAGCATTTGCATAAAATATGCCTTTACGAGAAATGGAACATCTATTATTATGTTCGAGACAAATCAAAAACCTTTCTTGCCTAGCTTCTTTGTTGGAACATTTCCTTCAAGTTATAGCCATGTCGTAGGCTTCCATTAGTTCCATGTCCTTCGAAGTTCGGAACCATAGTTGCCGCATAATACATGCAACATCGGTCGTTGACATGCTTGCTATGCGCATCTTTCACACTTTCGTAGCATTGGCTGGTGGGTCCTCGGGGATTGGAGCATCCGGGACATACAACTTGCGTTCATGCTTAAGAACAATTCTCAAGTTTCGAACCAAATCAAGAAAGTTAGTCCCAGATAGCTTATCCTTCTCAAGGATGGATCGCAGTGACGGGGGATTATTGTTACTTGAAGAGGCCATTGATCTACAATAAAGATTATGCAAAGTTTATTTTAGTATAGAGGAATAGACTCCCACTAAATTAACAACCCTCCTAAAACATATTGTTTATTTAGGGGACTAAAATCCATATTTCACCTAATTCTGTGACTATGGCATGAAACACGAACTAGATTATTTAGGTAGGTAACGATTACCAATTACATCTTATGTAATTTTTAGATCATTTTATGAGATATGGGACATCTTATGTCTTAGCATGTTTTTATCTCATCATTTGCCTAAAGCTCAAAACTATTTTGATGGCTTTATTAAGTCTGGACCATTTTAAACATTAAGGTAACTCTTACCCAACTTGTCTCACCAAGATAACACAATACATCCAACTATGGCTGAAACTATATTAGTGTGATCGAGGCCTTGACAAGTGTTTAAAATGGATGGCACGAGACTTAAAATTTAATAGAGGATTTTATTCGGCTTTAGTGATTTTATGTAAACAATGAAATATCATATATTTTATTGATTTCTTAAATCACTAAACAATTTGGAGATTTTTTATACTTTGTTCATTAATAAAAGAATTTATGTGCGCTAGGATTAGTTAGACAATGGTCCCATCGTCAGGTCATGGCGGTGACCGATCAATGAAGCGATGGACTTGGCAATGGACGAGGGTTACAGAGCGGCCATTTCGTTTTTTTTTTTTTTTTTTTTTTTTTTTAGAAGACGAATCTCAATTCCGAAAATTGAAATTCGCTATAGAAAATCATATTTTTCGCTGATTTTACTATACTAAATTTACCCTTAATTTATCCAAAATTAAGTCAATTAAAATATTTTTAATTAACCCTGCCCACATCTAACTAATCATCTTATCCTAATCCAATTAGGACTTTAGATATTTGAATCCTAGCATATCACCAATAACAAACTTCTCCATATTTATCTCCTATCCAATAGGGATAACGAAATCGATTTTGCTTATATCTCCTAATCTAATTTGTTATCTATCTTTATCAAATAGAAACTTCATAACAAAATAGATATAACAAGATAAATAATTAATTTCGAAAATTAATTATTTATTTTGGATTTAAGATATTTGAATCCTAGTATATCACCAATAACAAGATTCTTGATATTTATCTCTTATTCTAATTTGTTATCTATCTTTATCAAATAGAAACTTCATAACAAAATAGATATAACAAGATAAATAAATAATTTCGAAAATTAATTATTTATTTTGGATTTAAGATATTTGAATCCTAGTATATCACAAATAACAAGATTCTTGATATTTATCTCTTATTCTAATTTGTTATCTATCTTTATCAAATAGAAACTTCATAACAAAATAAATATAACAAGATAAATAAATAATTTCGAAAATTAATTATTTATTTTGGATTTAAGATATTTGAATCCTAGTATATCACCAATAACAAGATTCTTGATATTTATCTCATATTCTAATTTGTTATCTATAAACTTCATAACAAAATAGATATAACAAGATAAATAAATAATTTCGAAAATTAATTATTTATAAATAAATAATTTCGAAAATTAATTATTTATAAATAAATAATTTCGAAAATTAATTATTTGCAATTTCGGTCTTCATCCAAATAATCACAAACATGTAATTGAATCATGAACTACTATCACAATCGAACCTAATGGTGTCATTGATCATAGAACATGAAACTCAATTCATTAAAATTATTCAAATTAACCTAACATGGTTACTAGCATGTACTGAAACTAATTTCAATTAAATCACGAATATATGTATCATATACACAAAACATGATAATAAATCTCACGAGAAAACTTATGTATATCACATATACATCAACTATTAACATGCTTTCAATCATATATCATGTATATATCGAAGAAAACATGCAATGAGTTTAATGGAATCAAACTCGAAGGCTCTGATATCACTTTGTTGGGTTTTGGGGTTCATACGCGTGCGAGATTACAAAACAGCTTTTGACAAAAACCCCAACAGATCCGAATCTAATTCCATTAAAAACGTTTAAACCATGAAATACTTAATCATACCTTGGTCGCAATATACATTTCGAAGGTTAATCGATCTCTAAGGCGCTGCCAACGACGAACGCCTCTATCGAAGAAATTCCACACACGAACAGCTACGCCGAGATTTGAAGTGCTAGCTTCGAGAGAATACCAAACCTTTTTGTTTCTCTCCAAAACGATACAGAGCATACCAAAAACCCTAAGTCGTTTCTAAAACGAAAATAGAGTTTCAAGATTTTTTTCTTTCGTATCGTGTTCTAACTTAAAGCGTCTATTTATACAACCCTTGTATATAGACGGTTAAGTAAATTACACATATAACCTTACTTAAAGAAGTATAAGTGTAATACACCACAAGGACGTTTACGTCATGAATTTTATCACATAAAATTCATTTTTCTCGAATCATCTTAAAATCTCGCAAAACCATTCTTAGTGTGCGACCAATAGGCTCATACAACGTTGGCGGTGTACCAAAACACATTTTGGTATACAAGTCATAAGCGATCTCTAGCAAGACATTATGACTACCCAAGTTGTACGAATATCAAATCGATATAACCTAATCAATAGTGTATATAACATCCTTTTGTCACACGATATCCTTTTGATCAAACATAAGGCATGGAATTGTCATCCAACATGTTCAATCGTACTAGTCTCGATCTCTAGGTAGATGAAAACATCCAAGTGACATTGATCAATATCAATTCACTTAGACTAGGCCTTTTAAAAGTCTAACACATCGAGGATCCACTAGATATCTCTCTTTATATGAGAGGGACAAATTCTATCTCGATTACACAACTTCATCACATTGCTCACACAAGTAACCAATCACAACCTTTAAAACATGCAAATTAACCCCGAGACTCATTTCCCATGTAAAAGTATTCATACAAGATAATGGAGAGATCCCAATCACCCCCGAAGTCTATTTCCCATGTGACACAAGTATGTCACCCTGGAAGTCTAGTGACACCGTATGTCCGACGGACCTCTATAATGACCCTTGATAGCATGCTATTTCACTGACCACATGTATTAAAAATCAAAATGACATAGCGCATGATTTGGAGTCAATGAAATAATCTAATCAACAATCTATACCATGAAAGCAACCTCATTAAATAAGAAAGGACAACAAATCATGACATACGAGTACAATGACAAATCAGTTCAAATGACTAGAAATGAACATGTAAACATGAATAGAATTAAATAAATATCTCAATCAATTTACTTACAATCCACGCAATTTCCTATGCTATTTCGGCCTCCTAAAACCTCGAAACTCGTATCCGAACCCCCATAGCTCTTCCTTAGCTTCTTGACATCATATTATAGGTTTTTGAGTGTGTTTAGACGTTCACTTAGGGTATTAGACTCATTTATAGTGCTTATAAAATTTTAGGAAATTGCAGATTTTTATGCTATCATAGCACCTAGCACGCTAATGACCTGATTAGCGTGCTAATGACCACATTAGCACGCTACCAAGGTTTCTCTAGCATGTTAATCAAAGTTAGCGCGCTAGTTTTCCTACCTAGCTTGCTATATGCAGTAAAACCTAAAATTCTGCATTTAGAATTCTAAGTTTTCTCTATACATAGGCCATGCCAATGCCCTAGGAACCCTCATACACATTTCCAGAGTTCCATGACACAATCCATAACATAAAACAATAACACATATCATCAAATTCATGAATTCATTGAATTTAGCTAAGCTAATGGTGTTATGAAATTACCTAACTTAGCTTGATCACTTCTTCACCTTCAAATCCAACTTGTTTCTGGTTTTCTTCTTCCTCCAGTAGCTCTCCTTCTCTTCAGCAAGGTTTCTTCCAAGTTAAGTAATTGAAATGAAAGAGTTGAGTTGCTTGAGTTGATCAAAAGCTTTAGATACATAAAATGAATATGGTTGATTGATAGCCATTGATCCTAATGTGCACACGTATCTCGAGTCCTAACTAGTGGTACACCTATTAACACATGTCCTACTAACTCATGCCAAATAACACCAATATGTAACTCAATTGGTGTTGAGATGTGTCAATATGTGTATCGAGAAATATCAAGTGGCTATTGTTTTAACTTACTAACTTAGGTATATCAATACATAATTAACCATAGCCCCATTTAAATCACTTATAAAAGCAATATAAAGCTTATACCAACTTACCATATCACTCTCTACCTCAATCCCACGCCGGCACGCAACTCGAAGCGCGTTCCCACATACGTCTTAACACCTATACATAGGTAGAATTGACTTAATAGTCTGCACATATATAATACACTAGGCATACATCACCATGAATATAACATATACCTTGGCCATCTCGCATCGGTCACGACACGTATCTTGATACGGGTCCTACATCACGGGTCATTTGATCCTGATTAAGAGATTAAACTAGAATTAGGAATTCAGGCCGTGACAGTAAGGGCTACCTCCTATAGAGCGTTTTTGTTTACTATCATTGGCTCGACCGAACCACACAGTTCTATAACCTTGAGTGTAGGATTTTCCATTCTAGTGCCATTCCAAAAAGTGATTGCTCGGCCATGCACCCTAAAAGTGTTTGTCTTGTTCAGAGTGTCCATGATAGCTTGTGAAGTGGCTAAGAGAGATCGTCCTAAGATTAATGGAGGATTTTCATTGATGAAGTGTTGCATAACCAAAAAGCATGTGGGAATAATGTATTTGTCAATTTGAACTAGTACATTAGTAACCACTCATATTGGTTTTAGTGAATAACCTATTTGGTAAAATAACTTTTTCAGAGGCAAGTACATCCAACTCCATTTAAGTATGAAGAAAGAAGCGAATTGGCATGTAGTTTGTTCTAGAACCTGTATCACGAATAACTTTAAAATACCAATCCCATTTGACTTTTATGTTTATGTATATATCTTCTAGCTCATCGAGCTTGACAATTGCTAGATTCTTCTTTTTCTTATTCTTATTCTTTGCACATTCAAATTCCTCCATTTTAAGATCATTCTCAACATTGTTCGCTTGCTTAACCCTTCATTATTCGGTTATTGCCTTTTGATTTAAAGTGTCTTCAACTTGCTTATTCTTTGTCATAGCATTTTCATCTTCCATTATTACTGCATTAATAGCATATACATCAGCTTCATGACGATTTAATTCTAAAGATTCATTATCATTAGTTTGTTCATTATTAAATTCATCAGAATTACCATAAACATCTTCATCATTGAAATGGAAAGTGACAATTTTGTTTTCAAATTCCATATACATTGTTCCTTCAAAGATATCTAACTTTGTTTAAGCTGTTTGAAGAAATGGTCTTCATAAAAGTATAGGTAGAGATTAAGATGATACTGAGTCTCCCATTTCCATGACGTAGAAGTCAGCTGAAAATACTGAGTCATTTACTTTTACTAAGACAACTTCTAGTAAACCATAAGGGTTAGTAATTGTATTATCAGCTAAGGTAAGATTAATAAGTGTATTAGTCAACGAACCTATTTTCAATGACTCATATTGTTTAAGTGACATAAAATTAATTAATGCTCCATGATCACACATAGCAAAACTGTCAGGAACCGTCTCACTAAGTCCTAACCTAGCCTAATTACTCTAATTAGGCACCTAAACCATACAATTAACTATATGCCTAAAAATACTTTCCATTTTAATCCTTAGTAAAGCTCAAAAACAAAATTCATATCCTCAACAAAACTCAATACTTGTTTTACTTAATTGGAGCAAATCAGGAAATCATACGGATTATCCACCATTTTTTTATAAAAATCTCGGCAACACCTCCCCTAAAAATGGCCTATTGGAAAACTTTCACCTGATAGATAAAAAATGAATCATAAACCTCAAAACTTACTTCAAACTAATTTAAGAGACTCTCATAACTTATTCTAGAGTATTTCACGACCTACGCTCACCTCAAAGCCCAAAAATATATATATATATATATAAAATGATTACAAAAAGAAAATTAAACTTTAAACTTGAATATAATCACCAAAGATATTCGAGTCTTATTTGTTCTTTCTTTTCTTCATGGAGAACCTAACATTATCAAAAACAACTCAAAGATGTCGGGTAAGTAAACTCCTACATTGCTCTATACTCTTACAAATGTTAGTATGAATACATCGAGACATGTAATTGTATTTTTAAATACCAACAAATTTGGATCCCTCATTTCTTGATCTAAGCTCGTAACAAGCGGTCCCACTCACGATGAACCCATAACAGTCCTATGAGTTCAATGCATGCTACCCCGGAGTCGATATTACCTGTCTTAGACGCCTGCAGGTACATCTAGTCTGGAGTGGAGCACCTCACTCTCTTACGAGCGAAGTAGGGGCAACTCTATTCGGATTCCATGTATGCATGACTAAGAATGATGTGAAATGTAATGCAGACTAAATACAAATGCAAGTATAAAGATAAATTCCATAAATAGTAAAGACCACTGTAGGGTTTACTTACAACCATCCAACTTTGAGCTTAATTTTTAGGGTCCCGGAGCGTCGGATCACCTTAAAAATGGTTCCAATAGCTTCCCTGCGTACCCAATTATATTATGGGTCAAGCTTCAAGTAAAACAAAATCTTGAAACCCAATGAAAACTGTGACCAAATTACACTTGAGAACAATTTTCAAAAATATTAATTTATATAACTTTTTCAATTGGCTTTCAACTAGCGAACTTGGGGTAGCTTTTTAACCTTCAACACCTCAATATTTTTCATGATGACCTAAAGGAACTTGTAGTACTCATGTCCTACTTTCCATAAACTCCAAGAACACACAAATCAGATCACCGATGTAGAAGTTATGAATCTTCCCATTGTCAACTAAGCAAACTTTATTTATTTTGTATAGAAAACTTATTCAAATCAATATTTTGGCAATTAAATCTTCCAAACTCGACAACAAACACCACGAAACCACTTGATACTAACATCAAAATATCTCCACAGCCCATAGAGTTAAATTGGATCAAATCCAATAATCGATTCATCCAGAAACCTAATGTAAATCAATATCAACTATAAAACATCTCCAAAATAGTTATCAACTGAATCACATTAGTTCGACTCATCAAAACCCTAACCTACGTCAGTGGGATTTCTTCCAAATTGATCTAAATCAACCCAATACATCAATCCACAATGATTTATATCAATTTTAATCAAAACCCATCAAAAGAAATCGAGAAATCATGAAAATTCAGATTGAATTGATGAAAATACCCTGAATTGAGACAAAATCTTCACGTGAGGATTAACATTTTGTTAGTTAGTTTTCGAGCAACTAATAATTTATTTCCACTTGCACCCTTCGGACAAATACTTGGAACCTCGATTATGACAAAACAGAGGATACACCTCAACACACCTCGACTCCATGACAAAATACCATATAATACACATAATAGGCATTCATCATCGAAAATATAATATTTTACCTTATCATCTCAGGTTCGTAATGTATGGGTCCCACCTCGGATACATAAACTCCTATTAAAATATAAAAATACTTAATTAGTCATCTAATCAAGTTTATGAAATTCTCGAATTTCACAATTCTTCACAACTGATTAAAAATTTCGTAATTGAAATTTAAACTTACAGGTTACTGAATCAAAAGAGATATGAGAATATGATCCTTCA
Source organism: Stephania cephalantha (assembly GCA_039657325.1). Taxonomy (NCBI): domain Eukaryota; kingdom Viridiplantae; phylum Streptophyta; class Magnoliopsida; order Ranunculales; family Menispermaceae; genus Stephania; species Stephania cephalantha. The sequence goes on along the minus strand of CM077574.1, from coordinate 25,968,729 downwards.
TATACTACTCTTTTAATCCGAACTTGTAAAAACCATTTACAAGGTTAAACCATTAACTAGACCCAATCACTTTTGTTGTAAATAACAACTAGGTGGTAGAGATCATAAACATTTCAACATTTCATTTCCTAATTCTTCGTTTAATGAAAAGTAATCACTGTTACTTTACCAATCCGGGCAATTTGTAAATTTTGACGAGTTAAATGGTCAACTTCGTGAAATATCTAATAACATTACTTTTCTTTACTACTCATTTTATGTCTTGAATCTCATTCAAGCATCAATATTTTGCAAGATCTAGCCTATCTTGCTTTTCATAGGATCAATTTCATTTTTAATTGATAATAATCCCACAAAATGTTGATAATTCTTTCCTTATCCACCAAACTCTTGTATAGACATCCCAATTAACATTCTCATCACTGATAAATTTTTCATCAAAATGTCAGCCGATCAATTATTAGCTTATCATCAATATAAAATTACATAGTAATGCAAATAATATGTGAGCTCAATATTGGATACTAAGTAGAGTTGCATGTCTATCTGATCCATCATCATTTTAGTGTTTCTCAACATAAACGTGGAATTACACAAGTCATCCCATGACTATAGATCTCTAATTGCATCTGTCATCCCATGACAAGAGATCTCAATTTACAATTTGATTAGAAAATGAAACCTAAAACAATGTGCAACTCTCAATTATTCTCTAAATATCTACTTACAATATCATTTAGATTTGTGGACAAGAAATCAATTACCAATTCCAACTCGTCAACCATTTCACTTATCTTTTCCTTTGACTGGTTAGAAAGTTAATGATTTTTTAACTTCGTCAAATCATTTTATATTCATGAGTTCACAATAAACCTCATTCTTTCACATTACCAATGTACTCACATTGATTTTTATCATTTCTCCAATTTATGAGATTTTCCATGATCTCGATCTCAATCACTAACTGTTCGCTAAACTTCTTTCTTTACTTGAATGGAGATGTTTATCCTTATCTTGAGTTGATATACGTATTTTAATATAGATCAACATATTCCTTGATTATAATCTCATAGTATTACTTTCAATTTGTATCACATACAAGTTTATAAATATGTTATCTCTTTTCCATTTCTACTCAATACATAAATCTGACGTGTCTCAGTTTCTAGTGAAAGAATATTGAATTCTTCAAACATATCTTAGCCAAATACACTATACTCTATTGAGTATTTCAAACCAATACGAATAATACTTATTAACTGAGTTGTAAGTTGTGCGTCTCTTTTCATTCACCGTAAGGCATCTTATGTCAACTCCAATTTACAATAACCTAGAGATTGAAATTTTCAACACTGACTGATTACGTGGTGTAACATAACATTTGAAATAATATACAACATATTCACTGATATCAGTTATATACTACTTTGGTTCAACATTTTCAACTTTTCGAGTTTGCTTCCATGTAAGATCCTTGTGAATATATATTAAGTTTCATCAAACTTATAATTTGAAGTCCTAAATTGATCGGGACTCGTGGACTTAAAATTTTTCTTTTTCATGCGTATGTGAGAATTTCTTGACCATTTAGTTGCTTATACTTCAGCTTCCAATTGACTCCAACGAAACATTATAGACTCTTTTATCCCGACTATCATCAATTCTTTCGATTATTCAAAGACAGGTGTCGTCACATCGGTCTTCTATGGTATGAATTAATCGTGATTATGAAACAAAGTTACTTTGTAACAGTCTATTTTATTAACGCCATTATTTATATCGTAATTGCAGACATGGACACCAGCTCAGATCCATATGGACGCTGTGGGTAGACTAGGACACAAGTCGGCCTAGGTACATTAGTTGATTGTGTGTTGGATTGCTTATTTGCGATGCAATTTATTAAATTATTTGTTAAATACATCGCATGTGTGTATGTTGAATAACGATATCGTGCGATGTTATATGACGGGTAGTTGCATCGAAATGCGTGTCAACGCGGGTATCGAGAGGCTAAGTACGGGTACACTAAAGAAACTTGACAAATTCATGAAATATGATTGTGAAATCAAATTAAAATAGGTAGTGTAACCATAAGCTAATTAAATTAATTCGAACAATAGACCATGGCATGCCTCGAAATACGCGTCGAGACCCGGGACACCGGGTATCGGGTAGCCGAAGGTTAGTGGGATCATGAGTAGGTTAAATTTGATAAATAAAATACTAACCATATGGTTTTAAAAAGGCTTAAGGTAATGTGACATTAATGGAATAAATAAGCCTATAGTTGCATAGAATAAAAAGGGACCTTGAGATGGACATCTAGATCATCACTTAAAGTTACTCTAGGAAGGGAGTGTGCTATTTGAGTCATCAGGAGGTGTAGGACAGCATGCTTGTGAACCACAGGATAATCCTTGAGATACGTATGCACACTTGATCAAGACAAAAAATATATATAGGAGATAGTGGAGTGTTTGATCAAAACTACATAAAATTCATGCAAATCTGTGATAATCCAGGAAGAAGAAAGGATTTCCAGCTGAGATTCATCACCTTTGAAGACTAATTCAGGAGATATAAACCTAGGTAATCACCTCCATCTTCTCCACTTCCCAATGATCCTAGTTTTTGACATGTTTGATGAAATTCAAGTTTTGGTGATTAGGTCTCTGCTTTGTAGTTAAAAATTGACGAATTACATGTTGTTAGACCATATATATAGAATTGATTACTAGTTTAACTAAATTTGATGATTTTAATGAAATTGGAAAGTTGACATGAATGCATGAATTTTGAGAATTTGGGTTAGATTAAGGTTTTAGGGTGTTTTAAGGGTTGATTGAAGTTAATTTTATATGGGAAACATGTTAGAACCAATAAGGTAGCTAATTGAGAGGGTTAGGACATAATTCTCGACTTGAGAATTCTGTCCCAGAGCACAGATAGTGCTACCTGGAACGGTTAGTGCGCTAATCATTATAGGTTGCTAAATATTTTTCATCCCGAAGAACATGAGCGCGCTACAATGTCCCTTAGCGCGCTACCATCATATCAAAATGGATTTTTAAGGGTTGTTTTGGTGATTTCTACCCTAATACATGACTAAACACTAGAAAACATAACCTGAAACTATACAAATTTGACTTCAGGGACTTGGGGAAACAATAGCTTGGTACAGGGAGCTTGTCGGGTCGCATACGGGAGTCCGGGGAGGTCAGAGAATGGTGTGAGGTTTGTAAAACCCATCTGAAAGAATTTGAGTATTTGATTCTATTTTTACATTTCATTTCTATCATGCCTTGTTGTTCATTACTCTATTCCGTTACTTGAACGTTGGTTGAGGTTACTCCCCCAGATTTCCTGGTTATGTATTCATGATGCACTGTTGCACGTGTGACCCGACCCTTAGTGAATGGCGACCTGAGTTTGCCCTTGATGCACATGTCAGTAAGTAGCGAATTTGGCCAGCACCACGAGGGACTAAGTGTCGGGCCTGTTGGGCGCGACCACGAGGTGACCCGAATTACGGTCTAGTCCTTCTGGAGCGAGCACACACATTTGTTAGCTTATCAATTATCTATTCATGTGATGAGCCATTTACAGTTGTCTGTTTTTATATTCCGCATGTTTACTTGACAATATTCCTTGCATTTCCTTTACTTTATTATACGAATGCTTAGAGAGTTCCTTGGGATTTTACTTACTGGACTCGTCATCTGTCTTTTTGTGAGATTGAGTGCAAATCCTAGTACCAGTAGGGGCAAGGGGATCCTAGGCGACTACATCTGATTGCCAGCTATCGAGGACCTACTCGTACGTGTTTATTTTTGAGATTTTGTGTATTTAGGGTATTGGGAGACTTGAGATGACACTGTACATGTATATATACCTTGTTTATGGTATTGTCGATTATATACAAAATACTTTACAGGGTTTTCCAAAGTAGGATTTGCTCTTTTGAATAATGTTTACCATTGTAAATTACTTATACTAATCGTATCAATTGAGGCTTCCGCTGATTTATGTTAACTTGTAAGAAACAACCCAATAGTATGGTTAAACATTATAATAAACTACAAATTAAGTAACAATTGAAATAGTTAAATACCCACAAAGAATAAGTTAAGAAAATAAGGATAATCTACTAATTAATTTGATAATACAGACGTGGACACGATTTGCGAGACATGAAGAGGACGGGCATGTGCCGAACACGAGTAGTTAGGCCAGCTGGCAAGGAGTACACGGAGACATATCACCCCGGGCGCCAGAGCCGCCACATACTTAAACTTTTGGTCATGCATAACTACTACGGTGCCTTGCCTTAACTAAAGGAGTCCGTTCGTGTCGCCTCCATCAATCACAAATCATCTCTATGTCTCATTTTTCATTTTTTAATACATAGAGTCTATTTCGTTCAGTTTTTGTCAATCTTAGCTATTCTCACATTGATCTCATTCTTGTCCCTTTACAGATTTATTACACCTCCGTTCAATACTTAGACCACCACAGCTTCATAATCTCGACTTACAAATGCAAATTAAATCTCTTCCCTCTTCGAAAAACATAACTAAGGGTGACGCAACTACTAAAGTCATTCAATGAATAAAAGCCTTCCTTAGCTAATCATGATTCAAAATAGAAAATTTTATGACTCAAATAGTTCCACTATTTGTTATTGCCGTAAATCATTTCTATTTGCTTAGATTTCTCTACTTTTCTTTTTCTCAAAAATAAGTTCTATACTTTTCAAGAGACTGTGAGATATTAAAGTATCTTACTATTCATCAATTCACTTTTTGATGATTTCACTTGATTGTTGTTGATCAACTATTGAGATAAAGAAATTAGAATTTCCAATACTTTAATTAACTTAACGACTAATCAAACTCTTAAAGGATGCTATCTCAATCCTTTAAGTCATGTTAATGGAAATTCTCACGATATAAATGTTCATACAAACTTACTTTAAAAATCACTTACTTATTCTCAATCAGTGTGTCTATATCTTCATTTGTTTTTTTTAAGGTCATAGTGATAGGCATCAAAGTTTTAACTTGGTTAGAAGCGACTATTGGTTACTTTGAATTTCAAAACACAATACCAACTCTGTCAAGACCCGTCTCACTAAGTTCTGACCTAACCTAATTACTCTAATTAGGCACCTAAACATATAATTAACTATATGCCTCAAAATACTTTCCATTTTAATATTTAGTAAAGCTCCAAAACTAAATTTATATCCTCAACGAAACTTAATACTTGTTTTACTTAATTGGAGCAAATTAGAAAATCATAAGGATTATCCACCACATTTTTATGAAAATTTTGGTAACACTCCCCCTAAAAATGACCTACCAAAAACCTTCACCTAATAGACAACAAAATTGGGGAAAGGCCTGAAAGGACTCACAACTCCCCACAATTCATAATATATATAAAATTCAAAATTTAAATATTGACTTAGAGTCTATGATACCATAGTTACAACTTTATAATCCCAAAATAAACCAAAAATGAATCATCAACCTCATAACTTACTTCAAACTAATTTAAGAGACTCTCATAACCTATTCAAGAATATTTCACGACCTACGCTTACCTAAAAGGCCCAAACAATATATATAAAATGATTACAATAAGAAAATTGAACTTTAAACTTGAAAATAATCACCAAAGATATTCGAGTCTTGTTTATTCTTTCCTGTATTCACGGAGAACCGAACATCATCAAAAACAACTCGAAGATGTCAGGTAAGTAAACTCCTATATTATTCTGTACCCCGCAAATGTTTGTTTGAATATATGGAGGCATGTAATTGCATTTCCAAATACCAACAAATTTATATAACAACATGGATTTCTCATTTCTTGTCCTAAGCTCATAACAAGCTGGCCCAATCATGATGAACCTAGAACATTCCTATGAGTTCAATGCATGCTACCCCAGAGTCAACATTACCCGCCTTAGATGCCTGCAATACGTCTAGTCTGGAGTGGAGTACCTCACACTCTTACAACCGAATCAAGGCAACTCTATCCAGATGCCATGTATGCATGACAAAGATTAATGTGAAATGCAATGCAGACTAAACACAAATGCAGATATAAGATAAATTCCATAAATAGTAAAGAACACTGTAGGGTTTACTTACAACCAACCAACTTTGAGCTTAATTTTCGGGGTCCTGGAGCATCAAATCACCTTGAAAATGGTTCCAATAGCTTCCCTACATATCCAATTATATTATGGGTCAAGCTTCAAGTGAAACCAAATCACGAAACCCAATGAAATCTGCAGCCAAAGTACGTTTAGAACAATTTTCAAAAATATTAATTTATATAACTGTTTCAACTGGCTTTCAACTAGCGAAATTGGGGTAACTTTTTAACCTTCAAAACCTCAATGTTTGTCATGATGACCTAAAGGAACTTATAGTACTCATGTCCTACTTTCCATAAACTCCAAGAAAACTCAAATTAGATCACTGACGGAGAAGTTTTGAATTTTCCCATATGACTGTCAACTAAGCAAACTTTATTTATTTTGAATAGAAAAACTTCTCCAAACCAATATTTTCGCAATTAAATCATCAAAACTCCACAACAAACACCATAAGACCACTCAATACCAACATCAAAATACTTTTACAACCCATAGAGTCAAATTAGATCACAGCCAATAATCGATTTATCCAAAAACCCAATGTAAATAAATATCAACTATAAAAACATCTCCAAAATAGTTATCAACTGAATCACATTCAATTCATTAAAACCCTAACCTACGTCTGTGGGAATTCTTTCAAATTAATCCAAATCAACTCAATACATCAATCTACAATGATTTCAACTAATTTTCATTAAAACCTCGCAAAAGAAATTGAGAAATCACGAGAATTCAAATTAAATTGAGAAAAATGAGCTTAATTGAGTATTTACCAAATCGCGGCCGAATACCTCATTTACGCTGCAAAAAGTTAGCTCAAACTAACCATCTCGCGATGCTATATATTTTTACGGAAAGAAATCAGGCGAAAATTGGACGTCGAGAGCTTGCAAAGTGAAAGAATCGACGGAGAAGGTTTAGGGAACAATCAAAGAAACGTTTTGTTGAATTACAAATGAGACTTCGTTTCATTTCTCCTTATATATATTACATATTATATATTATATATTATATAAACCCTAAGGTGCTTGTCAGCAGACTTAATTTTTTATTTATTAATTTTCAAAATTCCTATTTTGACTTGTTTTGGCTTTCGGTACTAGTTTTGGATCCAATTTTTCACCAAATTGAACCAACTCTCGACAAAATAGTCAATCTTCATAAAACTTCCATAACACATGTTTTGGTCACGCAAAAACTCTAAAAATATTAATTTTGTCCACAACATACCAAACACTTCCGGAACAATTATGTTGCCATACTTAGCTAAACTTACACCAATTTGGACTCAATCTCAACATCGACCACCACCAACTGATACGAAACTCGAGACAAGGTCTTGCACTAACTTCATTCTCATTTTCTACTACCATCGATCCCAATTTACATGTAAACCAAGGCAAAATCTTCATGTGAAGATTAACACTTGGTTAATTAGTTTTCGAGCAACTAATAATTTATTTTCACTTGTACCCTTTAGACACGTACTTGCAGCCTTGATTATGACAAACTAAGGATACACCTCAACATACCCAACTTCGCGACAAAATACCATATAATACAAACACTTGGCATTCATCATCGGAAAAATAACATTTTACCATATGATCTCAGGTCCGTAATGTATGGGTCCCACATTGGATACCTAAACTCAATTAAAATATGAAAATACTTAATTAGTCGTTTAATCAAGTTTATGAAATTCTCGGATTTCACAAAAATCTATAAAAGAAGTTCATAATATAATAGGTATTCCAAACATTCTTGGATCAGAACATTTCTCAGGTATTTTCTTTTTAATTAAGGCATACATCTTTTGTCCTAAATTTTCTTTAGATTCTTCTAAAAATTTATTCTTTGATTTAGAGAATTCTTCAAAAACTTCATCATAATTGGAAAATTGCTCAATTGATTCCATCAATAGTTTATTGATTTCTATTTTCCTAAGTGTTTGAAGAATGTCTTCATTGTTATCCTCCTCCCTACCATCAGCTAATAATTGTAAAATGGTAGAATATGAAAACATATCTTAATTCAAATTGTCGAAAACATTATCATTTTTATCCTTATCGATTATTTTAGAATTTGGTAAATATTCTTCATATGCTTCAACTCTGGCTAAATACCATGGGTATAGCCTTCTAGGAAAATGTGTATATTTCAATTGTTTAGCCATCCATTCTCTATTAGGAATGGCATTAGCCATCATTTCTTCTTCTTCTTCTTCTTCTTCAATAGTTTTAAGTGCTTTCTTTTTATTACCTTGTTTAAGTGTCTTTCCAATTATAGGTGTGTCTTTCTCATCACTGAATAAAGCATTAACTTGTACTTGATTAGTATGAGCAACAATAGCTTGATTAGGTGCTTTAGCTTGATTACTCTGTTGAGTACTTAACCTATTTATTTGTAAATTCATTTGACTTAATTAATTTTTTGGTTCATTAATAGTAGTATAGTCTTAATCTAATTTTGAGAAATCTGTGTAAAGTCTTGATGACTTTGGTTCATAAAGTTATGCAAGATTTGATTTAATTTGGATTTATAGGTTGAACATTTTGTTGAGGTTGCTAATTAGGTGCATAAATCTGTATAAAGTCTTGATGATTTTGATTTTTCAGTTCATTAATAGTAGTATCAGTCTTAATCTAATAAAGCTCTTAGAGTATATCCATGTTGTGGACAAGAAGAAATTAATCTTTGAAATCTATCCCAAAATTCATTAAAGTTTTCATCATCTTTCATCTTTGCAACAATGATTTGCTTAATAAAGGAACTAAATTTTCTAGCAGGAATATATTCATCTAGGAAAACTTCTAACATTTGAGTCCATGTAGTTATTAAATCTTGTATGAGATAGAACAATCAATCTTATGCTTGATTTTTCAATGCAACAGAAAAAGCCTTATGTTTGACTTGTTCTAAAGTACCTTCTTTCGGTTTCATCCATTAACTTTATGTTGATACTCCCTCATGAAATTATGTGGGTTTTCATTGTCTTTACCATATAAGTTAGGTAAGACACTAATAAATCTAAATCTAAGTTCAAATTTAGGAAATTCATCATGGTATGCTATGCACATAAGCTCATATGTTGTAACATTTTGATTTAGATGTCTAAAAGTGAGTTCTCTATTATTGTTGTTATTATTATTGATAACTCTAATATCATTATTATTATTAATGACATTGTCATTAATATCATTGTTGTTATCCTCCATCTTATTAGTTAAATTTTCCTAAGTTGTTGTTGTCTTAAACTTCAATTAAAAGTTCTATCTATTTCAAGATCAAACGGATGTAAAGATCATGTAGAGTTAACACGATGAAGTGTGTAGACTATAAAACGTCTAAAATCCTATGAAATTATTTAAACATCTTCGGCAATGGCGCCAAAAATTGACACGTGTCGAGCGTGCACAATAGTTTCTTGTATTTTTTATTATTTGTAGTAGTTGTAAATGTGATATCGTCTCTATAGGGATTTTGCAAACTTTAAAGGAATGTATTTTTTCTTGTTTTTCTTAATTTAGTTAATCTAATTAAATGGGAACTAAAATACCAAATAACTAAAAAACTATAACTACTAACTTAATTAACCAAATTAAATAAACTAATTCAAACAATTCAATGAAAACTAAATTTAAAAATATTCAAATTAAATATAATGTAAATATCTAAAAACATCTAAACAAACCCCACTAAACAATGTTATATACTTTTATTGCATTCAAACACTAGAACATAACAACACTTCATAACATAGTTATAATCATAACACATGAAATTTTGGAATCATTAAATCTTAATTCATAATATGTTAATAGCCTTTAGCTAGCCACTGATTTCCCGTATTTAATGAAAAAGCCATATTCTTATAATTGTAAATCTACATTTTGAATAAAATGCAATATCATAGAAATAAGATATCATTAACACTTAATGAAAATCATGCCTAATTTAAATCAAATATAAATCAGAATATGCTAATTAATAAATAACTTAGAACACAATCACCTAGAACATCCAGTCGGGAATATGCCCTATAGATTAACCCTAGTTACTAATTCTATAATCGTTGTTAATAATCATAGACATACATTCAGAATCATAATATCATAATACATATTTGTAGCTATGCATGCAATATCAATCTTCATTAGTTGTAATACGCAATTTTTTTATTATTAAATATGTGATTGATGTGTATGAATAGATCTAAAGCATTAAGTTCATGATTCCTTAATTATAACTATATAGCAATGTAAAGTATATACATGTCTAGGGTTTGTTTAGATTGATAAACTACTCACTCATGCTGGAAATAAGTAACACAATAATATAATTGAAAGATATAAAATAAACAAATACTTTTTTAAATAAATCAAAGCTCCAATATAGCTTCAAACATAGATTAAAACTAATAAAAGACTTAGTGAATATGTGAAATAGGTTAGAGAGAGCTTTATTTCGAAGAGCTCAGATACTATTTATAGTCTCCTAAGTTATACATATCTTAGATAAACTAAAACTCTTCATATTAATTTAAAAAACTGATCATTGATCTCAGCGATTTGTCAACGATTCCATTTTGGACACAAATCGCTAAGTTAATCACTAGAATTAGATCTCTGTACTCTACAGATTCAGCTAGTGATTTATACTATATGTTTCAATTTGCTGAGGACTCACAGCCACTTCTCTATTGTCGATTTAGGTGGCGATTCCTAGTGCATTCTTATATTACTGGCTAATTATCGGACTTCTTCTACAATTGACTATTTTACTCTTTTTTCTTTTTTTTTTCCATTTCTCCATTTTCCTAATTAAATCTTGAAATCATAAAATAAGAGAATACCTAGTGTAATATCATCATTCATATCTAAAATCAACCTAAATTAGACTATAAAATATGTCTAATTATTGACTAGTCAACCACTTCCTTCACACTTGCATCCAAACCCAACTACAACCAATCAAGCATACATTACTCTAGAACCCAAGATTGACCATTTCTAAGTGAGGAAAAAGAGTTTCTAATGATTAAAAGTGAAGGAGAAAGTGCATTTTGGATTTGCATAAAGTGGAAAGCTAGGGCTTCGATTTGGAAATTTGATTTCTAGGAGCACTAGGTTTCTAAGTTGTTAGTGAAGTGATAGGGTGACTTTGATTGATAAAGACTTGGAGGAGTGTTCTACACCGAAAAATAGTCCAAAATTGTGGTAAATTTACAATTTCGTTAGTTATGTTTTAAAATTTTGACAAATCTTGATGAAATTGCATGAATAGAGGATATGAGGTTATTGGATAAGGATTTTCAAGTTGTGTGAATATTGATCATCATTGAGACTCATGGAGACCTAGTTTATATTTTTATGTTATTTGCATGTGAATAATCTGTGTAGTATAAATTTTGATTTTTAGGTGATTTCAAGACCTGAATTGCTAGTTGCATTATTATGTAGTTGTTTGAATTTGTGAAAATGCCGAGAACAAGGAGGCATGTTAGTCAAGTGAGCACAAATGATTTTGAGGCATCAACCTTACGAGATCCCAATGAGGAAGAACCTAGGCCATTTAAGTCAAAATACTTCATTAGTAAATAGGCCAAGGAAAGATATGAGAATATTCAGCGTACGGAGTTCATTTGTGATAGAGGTATAAATTTTCTGGCTAAGTATGACAAACGAGTGAATAACTTCATTAGGCAGCAAAATTGGGAGCATTTCAGTGAATACTATAGAGAAAACAAAATTGAAGGAGTAAGTGAGATGGTATAAGAATTTTATGCCTATGTGAAGTTCACTAGGAAGAATGCCGGTGAAGGTGAGAGGAGTGTCCGTCCCCTTTAATGAGCATGAAATTACTAACATCTATGGATTGGAACATTTTAGTATGTTTCCCAGGATGATCTATATAAGAAACCCTGAGAGAGCATTGGTTGTCCAAGGAGTTTCCCAAATGATCTCTATAAGAAACCCTATAACCTATACCATTTTAAAATCATTTAAAAATTTAGAGAGAGCATAATGGTTGTCCACCTAGGACGACATACTCATAGGACGAGACCCCCTGCCTCCCGGCCCTAGCCGGGACGACTATGAACCATCCATGGACCGGATAATATCGACGGACGACCATGAAAGAAATTGAATTTAGGACGAGGCCCCCGCCTTCCAGGCCCTAACCCTCTCATATCGCGGATAAACGGTAACCATGACTCACTTGCCAATGGACTCACTCAATCGATAACAATTTCAACGATAGCTATCATCACAAAGCGATGAACAACAATAAAGCTATCACAAAATAGTAAACAACAACAACCAATGGAGAGAAATGAAATACTTGTATAAGTCCCTAGCGGTTTACTTACCTCGAGAAATCGCGAACCTCAAAAATCTCGCTCGCGTCTCGATTTGCGCACCCGACACCCGACTCCTAAGTCCCTGGTGTCCATTTAGACATTTTAGGCCTACTTTACTTAACTCGTTCAAATCACAACTCAATCGGTGAAATAAACCTCACCTCCATCGCGTCGTCGCGATTTCGTCGAAATCTCGCGCATCCGACCGGCGACAACGCGCCACCGTGCCGTTCATCGCGTCGCGACCACGCCGTCGCTCGCCGGTCGCCGCGGCCGCTGCTCACGCCGCCGCTGCCGCGTTCCGCGCCGCTGCCGCCGCCGCCACCAGTGGTGAGTTCCTCCGCGTCGCGTCGCGTCGGCTTGCTGCTTCGTCGCCGTCCGATTCCGAGCTCCGACCATTGCCGCCGCGAGTCGCTTGCTAAGCTCTCGCCACCATTGCTAAATCTTATCCACGGCCATTGGCGCCATTGCTCACTCCCGTTGCTGCTCGCATCGCATTGCCGCTACGATGTGACGCGCCGTCGCTGGTTTCTTGGCCGTCCACCACCGTCCGTGGTGGTTCGCGAGCCGCTATCGCTGGGGCGCGCCTCACCGAAGTTCTTCTTCTTCTTGGTGTCATCTTGGGTCGCCGCCATCTCTTCTGCCGCGTTCCTCCGAGCCGCGACACCGCCGACTCACCAATCTCCTCCCTAACCGATTGCTGCACCGGCGGCTCGCGCCTCGCGTTGCCATGAGCCGCCGCCGTCATTGCATGCAATGGAGCTCTGCCGTGGCTCGCCCCCTACCTCCGTCTCTCTCTCTCTCTCTCTCTCCCTCTCACTCACTCACCTCACGATTCTTATCCAAATATCTTTCTTTTCTTTTTTTTTATTCTTTCTTATCCCATTTATATATATATATACATATATACATACATTTCTTTATGATTACAAATCATGTGTTCTCGAAAATCGAGCGAAGACGCATCTCGAGGCACCAACCCGCCTCCTTTCAAAATCTCAATACTCGCGCTACACGTATCACGAGACGTATCAAATGTCCACCTTAAAACCACATAAATCCACTATACCAACATTTCGGTCCCACGTCGGCACGCGACTCGAGGCGCGTCCCCGTTCGTGTTTCGGCTCTCCGCATTCTCGCATATACTTTTCTCAACAATTAACATTAAAATCTCAAATTGGATATTACACATTACCTCGAGTCTCCACCCGAGATTCGAACATAGGAATTTTGACGAGTGGATCCCACAAACGACCATGACCCGACACGTGGCACAAGTCAAATTTTCGGTCGTTACTGTCTTCCCAACGAATTAGAATTTCGTCATCGAAATTGAAGCAAGTCTCACGGGACAATGGTGTTTTATGAATGAAGACCCAGGCCCTACCCGCCCAGGCCATACTCGCCCAAGACCATACCCCCATCTTACTCGTAGGTGGGCTCCTCCGCGACAAGCTGGGCTCCTCCGCGACGAGTGGGCTCCTCCGCGACCTCCAAGCAAAGAACACACCCTCTGTCTCCTCCCATCAATATATGGCGGGGCAACATCCTCGCAACATATATTGAAATACAAATGAATACAAATGAACATTTTAATTTCATGATCCACCGTCACTAACATACGTATATCCGTTGTATGCCCGCGAGAATGTAAATCGGTTTCTCTCATCGAGTGAGTCTCAACCCAACTTGTACCCTATCTATCGGGTTACGATTGATAATAGTCTAGTCGGACGACGTGGCAATAGCATGAATCTGTTTCGGTTGTCCACACACCCATACAGTGTACGTTGAAATCCCGCTCCAATCGGAACATGTCCATATCCTTGCCTCGTGCATGACTAGATCGTTGTCCCTGTGCTCGTGCACTCGATCCGGATCTCGACCCGTCTCCGGCCACCGCTAAGGATCCGACGGTGCTAGTTGTTGTACTACAATTGCGTAACTCTGCGCCGGTCCATCTAACACCGGCGCCATACACGCCGCACATGGTGGAAACGCAATACGCTCGAGGTTGATCTCTTTGCCACGATTGTCTAACCCTCGTTTTCCTCGATCATCTCCGTGCCCTCGCACCGAATGTGACGACGCCGAGAATACGACCGGTACTCCGATGCGTGTGCTCCCACACTCTCGCTAGCCATGGACGCGTCGGTGGACATGAAAAAGTCACCGACAACCCATTCTCGGTATATCAAGAGAAAATCCAATACCGTGAAGCATCGGACGTTCATTAATTTTGTCGCAAGTATATAACATGACTAAAGATCGACAACATTGTGTTCGCGTAGAGTACATTCCCAAGGCCGCAGAAAACAAAATACGATCAAGTGCTACCGCTTTGAGTTTATTCGTAAACTTCAACCGCATTCTAAAAATTTAGCATCATCTCGAAAACCTCCTCAATAGAATGCAGATTACATGCTTCCTTCCACGTGGCAATGAAAGTTTCCATTGTCGAGTTACTAAGTTTGAATAAACTCATGCTCAACCATATCGGTGCATAAAGGTTAAAGGTTTATCCAAAGAAGGCACTAATTTCCAATGCATAATTACATTATGATTGCCTCATTGTGACAATATGATCAATATGATCGAATGACCAAAACCAAACTCTCCACTCCACAACCATGACCTTCTCATAGGCCTCTTATAATGTGTTCAAGCCGTCGTCACTACCCCAGAACCAATCGAGTCCATGGCACGTGTACAAAGTAGTAAGCCCGATCGACATCGCATATCGATCGCACACCAGCCTACTCCATCAAGCGTAGATACCGATCCATATAATGCATAACCATTCTTGAACTCAACCCAATCCTTGAGCGTCCCCATCGACGCCACCGTAGTGCGCAACCAGACATCGGCCTCGCCGAACAACGAAGCTGATAAGATGCTCGACCTCATATGATCTGGTGTTACCAAGACATCATGAATCTTTGATGCTCCGCGATCCGTACCACCGTGAAACTTTTTCGGGTGATGTCGCTGAAACTCGTCAGACTGTCTCGCCTGAGTCGTCACTCTAATTCCCGTATCAGTCGGCGCGCTCAGCATCTCCTTATGTAAGTACGAGTTCAACCCGTTCATTCTCACGCACTTACAACATGTACTCCTTGCGGTACGTTTTAGCAGGTGAGAATTCTTGAGATGTACAATCTCGTAGGATTTATACTTAGGTGGTGGTCGACTTCACCAACCCCGAGACTATAAATGCTTAGTGTCACCAAAGTGGAGTTACTTGGGCTTCGATCCAACACTACTACTCCAAAACTTTCGTCAAAGCTAAGGAGTCCGTACATGATGTAATCGTTAGCTCTCAAGTCATCTCAACACTCTTCTCCCATGAGTCTGCTCTTCGTCCTTTTTCCCTTTTCTATCTCGCCTCCCGAGTCTCGAACCCGCGTAAATCTTTTTCAACTTACTCATCGTGTCTCACGTGATACACAAGAGTAAATACGGTTATATCGTATATCTATCGATAGTTTCCCCAACTCTCCTCACTTCCCAACGAAGACTTAAGTCAGGATCATAGGGTTCCACTCTAAGTTCAACCATTCCTAACTTCCGCTGGTTTATGTCTTAATGAATTGTAATTTCCTTCACGAGTCGAGTAGTTACAACTGCAGCTCGATACCAAGCGTGACGACCCCAATTTCCCATAAAATTGGGCCCGCCGACCTAAGCCCACGTGGACCCCCGAGCCAGTCTCGCAAGGTCAACGCAGGCCTAGTCAGCCTTCCAATCCATTATTACAAGTAATTTCAATATTTTAAGTTGAGTTATTAGTATTTTTCAAGATTTAAAAATTTAGCGGAAGCAACTAATACATTAAATAACTCAACAACAAGATCAGGGAGTTAGGCAACCTAATTGTGGAACCCAGTAAATATCATCAGAGGAGAGTAAATACAAAATATACAAAAAAATCACCTAGCTATGAAGCCTTCCCTCTGCTACTCGTCATGACTCTGCACTCGATCAAACATAAGAATGACGAGCCCGGGTAAGTAAATCCGATAGGACATATACACAACATTTCACGATATCCAAAACAACGATTCAAGATATCCAAAGCGATCGAATTCATGCAAATAGAACGAAAGGAATAAAGAACGCATGAATGTAAACAATCCTTCAATGAGTAAGGCCAAATAACAAGGAGTCCCGACCAAAAAGTCGTTGAGTCGCGGCAAAAATCCCAGCGAGACACGGGTTAGGACGAGCCCCATGCCTCCCAACCCTAACCCTTGCGACTATGAGACATCCATAGACCGGATCTAGGGCGAGACCCTGCCTCCCGACCCTAGCCGGGACGACTATGAACCATCCATGGACCGGATAATATCGACGGACGACCATGAAAGACATCGGATTTAGGACGAGGCCCCCGCTTTCCACCCTAACCCTCTCATATCGCGAGATAAACGGTAACCATGACTCACTTGCCAATGGACTCACTCAATCGATAACAATTTCAACGATAGCTATCATCACAAAACAGTGAACAACAATAAAGCTATCACAAAACGATAAACAACAACAACCAATGGAGAGAAATGAAATCTTTGTATAAGTCCCTAGCTGATTTACTTACCTCGAGAAATCGCGAACCTCAAAAATCTCGCTCGCGTCTCGATTTGCGCACACGACACACCGACTCCTAAGTCTCTGGTGTCCATTTAGACATTTTATGCCTATTTTACTTAACTCGTTCAAATCACAACTCAATCGGGTGAAATAAACCTCACCTCCATCGCGTCGTCGCGATTTCGTCGAAATCGCGCATCCGATCGATCGACAACGCGCCACCGCGCCGTTCATCGCGTCGCGACCACGCCGTCGCTCGCCGGTCGCGGCGCCGCCGCTCGCCGGCTGCCGCCACCGCTGGTGAGTTCCTCCGCGTCGCGTCGCCGCTGGTTCGTCGCTGCCGATCCGACCCGCTGCCGCGCCGGAGTCGCTGCCGTCTCGCCGCCGGTACAGCTGCTCGTCGGCGCCACGGCTGTTGGCGCCGCCGCTCACTCCCGCTGCTCGCTCGCATCGCACCGCTGTAGTGACGCGCCGCCATGCTGGTTTCTTGGCCGTCCACCACCGTCCGTGGCTGGTTCGCGAGCTGCTGCTTCTGGGGCCGCGCTCACCGAGCTGCTGCTGCTTCGCTGGTGTCACGCCGGTCCGCCGCTGCTGACTAGGTAATGGGAGTGGAGAATGTGCTGAAGCACATCGAGAAGGGTAATGTGAGGAAAGTCTACTGAATGTGGCAACATTTCCTTATTGCTTCTCTATACCCCAACACTCAGCGGGGAGAGATCAACAAGCAAAATGCGGCTTGTTTATATGAGATTGCGAAGAACGAGGAGATCGATGTTGCCAAGATTCTCTACGATAATAAGAGGGAGTCTATTATGTCAGAACGACACAAGAAATTGTTTTTTCCAATATTGATAACTCAGTTTTGCTTGAAGGTCATAGTAAGATTGCTTAGAGATGAAGAATTTGATATTGAAGTCGAAGCAACCATGTATGAGGCTTTTATGTTCACACTAAAATCACCATCCAATTATCAAAACTCCGAGGATGAGAGGGAAAAAGCCGAGGGATCTATACTTGAGGCTGAGTTGTTGGCCAAATAATAGAAGGAAAACACATCAATAGCAGTAGTAGTAGTAGCCCAGGTATTAGAAGATGAAGGATATGAAGAGGAGGAGCAACATGGATTCGCTGAGGACTACGAGTTCGTAGACCAATTGATTGGAGAGCAGAACTTGGATGGTGCTGATGTTTTTCCATCACCTCCTTTACCACAACCACCAGTACCATCACCAGAGGACTTGACTCTACGACAACAGAGGCTGTGGATTTTTGAGCTAAGGAGGCAGTACCAAGAGTACTGTACTCAGTATCGTGAAGCCTTAAGGAAATATGAGCAAGTCGGATGAAATAGGTAGTAAAACTTCATGTTGTTTGCAGATCATTAGAGGGACGTAGCTAGATATGAGAAAATTCGACAAATGAGACCTATTTATAGGTTTTTTGGCTTTCCAGCAGCACCAGAATATGTGTTTGATCTAAATGTGGCGCAAAGTTTGAGGATGGAGCGTCAAATCACACCATCCTATGCTGGAGCTGATGATGCGGATGACGACGACGCGCGGTCCTGATGTCAGTGTCTTAGGACTTTTTTAGACCTGAGGAGATGAGAGATACATTGATACCATTTCATTTTAAATTTGGGATGTTTTGTTAATTATTTAGTTTTTTAAATTCTATGTTTAGATTAGTTTATACTTATATATATTGTGTTATTATATATATTTTTGTTTTAGTGTTTTCATGATTTCAGGCTTATTTTTAAACCTTAAGGACAAAGTTTAGTTTAAGTTTGGGGGCCTCAACACTGCACTACACTATGGGAAGAGGTAAGAAAAGTTGAAATAAGGATTAACACTACAGTATAATCATTTAAATTTTATTTTGAAGCAGTTAAAGAGGAAAGCATGTTATTGTATTATTTGTTTCATTTACTTACTATTTGAATGTTTAGTTAATATAGATTAGGTTATATATATAATAATATGTAATGAATAAGCAATTCATTTGCATGTTCATGACTTTAATTGAGGATGAGTAAAATAGAAGTGTCTTGTTGATACAAAACTTAAGAAAATGTTTATATATTTTTGAATAAATATAAAATGTAACAATAACGGTATGATTTCATAATTAGAAACCTAGAGTTAGGGAAAACCATGATCTGGAAACAAAAGCAAGGAGATTAATAGAACACTTTTTATGGACAAAGTCAGATCTCTAAGGAATTCTACAATAAGTGTGAATCTTACTTGAATAAAAAGTAAATAAAGACTTAAGTGCAAAGAGTGGAAGAAATAGGCATTTTAAATTAAAAGTTAGAGTTAATTTGCTTGATAAAGTGAAAGTGAAAAGTGATAATAAGAGTTTTAAAAATAGAGAGTCCCACAATTTCTACAGGAAATAGAGAAGAGAACTTGATGATTGGAAAAAGTGAGGAAAAATGGAGTCCATAGGAAAAGGAGCAGGGACCGTGAAAAATAAAAAAAATAAAAAGGAGAAGAAGAAAAGAAATGAGAGATAAAAATAATGAAAAGAACGCGAAAGTTAAAATAAAACTCTTCAAATAAAAGATTTAGCTCGAGTGTTAATAGCTTTATTGAGTTAAGTTTTAGTTCCAACTATGTTAAGTCCCATAGAATCTTGAAGTGCTAAAGTCTACTAAAATTTGTTTGATCTATGCATTTTTTTGAATTCCTAAGCTTAATGAGAAATCATGAGATTGTATACTTGCTACTTGAGTGTTGAGGTGAAACAAACTTGTGAGTAGTGATGGTTTTGATTGCGATCTACTTTGGTGTTTCAAAAGTGAGTTGTATGTGTTGTTAAAGCTACATGTCTTGAAAATATAAGTTTTTGAAAAAAAAGGAAAATTCTTGAGTGGATTATTAATTTGAAACTTAGTGAATTAAAGGATACTCAATGAACAATGTAAAATGAATGTGAACTATAGTAATATGGGTAGTTAGGAGACTTAGTAAAGTACCCTTTTCCTCATGACGTGCAAAATCCCAAATTTAGGGGTATTTGATAAATGTTTATTTAGACTTACACATATAATTAGTTTAGTAGTATATTTAATATAAATATCCCTAAATAAGCTCAAATTGATGATGTTTATGCATGTTTAGGTATACAAGGCATAAAGGAAAGAAACGAGTGAATTTGAGAAGAAACATAGCAAAAATACACCTAAAGAGGTTTGGCGCCGTGGCTACATAGTGTTGGCGCTATGGGGCATCAAGGCACAACGTGGGACATCAATGCACAACGTGGGAGTGCAAGGATGTAAAGAAAAAGTGACCAGGAAGCTCGGCGTAGTGCCGGTGCCGTGGAGGTTAAGGGACAACGCTGAGGAACTAAAGAGACAACGCCAAGATCACTGAATAGAGAAAATGCACACAGGATGCTCAGAGAAGTTGCAGCACCGTGGGAATATACACACAACGCCGAGACTTAAGTGACAACACCTTGAAAAAGAAAAAATAAAAAGTAGAGTTTTATTTCATGTTAAATTGTTAAGTAGGGTTTCTAATTGTTGGGAACTATGATTAGGGAGTATAAATAGATAGGAGAACGTGGTAAACAAGGAGGATACAATAGATTAGCCACTATTAAAATAGTTAGGCATATGTTTTCTTTATTCTTGAGAATTACGACAATTTGTGGAGAGAAGACATTGAAGACTCACGTGTGGTAATTTGGGTATTGTGTTTATTGATTTAATTGAAGTTATTTCATTATATATTTGATTGTGCATGTTTGTTTCAATGAAGTGTGGGTAGTTCATTAATCTTAGAGATCAATTGGTCCTATAAGATTAATACTATGCTATAAACATGAGTATATTAGAAATATAAAAAGTGCGATGGTTAAAATTTGTATTGATTCTGAGCATAATGCTACAAACATCTTGATCACGTGTTTGTTGATATTAGGTTTTAGAAGTTATCAAGGCCATTGAAGCTTTTAAGCCAGATATGGACTGGTACAACCGTAAAATACACAACATCAAGCGATAGTTGTTGATTAGGGAGGCATGAATTGTAAACTTAATTGTTTATGAATCTAAAGATTTTGAACATTAAAGCAATGTGGAGCTTACATTATTCACACTGATAAGTGAAGTTGTAGTTTGCACATTAGAATATTTTCCGTCATGATAGTGGGTTGAAGTGGATTTGAAGAAAATCTATCTATTCTAATTAGGCATTGCACACACATAATAAAGATGATAAAGTGAGTTGAAAAGCATAGTATTTCATTACCTAGGTGAAGTTGTAAACTAAGATAGTCTTAATATAAGACTTAAAGTTATTTAAATTGATTTGTTAGTATAAATTAGTTTAGTTTAGTTATAAAAACCAATTAAAAGGATTTCCTTAGCAATAGAGTAATTGTAGCTAAGTATGTAGCGAGTGCATACACCTTTCCTTGATGACAATATCTGTAGTCAACATAAGTTGGTTACATTATTACTACATGTGAGCTGTTATACTTGTGGCATACACACCAATATACGTATATTGTTGAACCTAATTTGGAGAAAAAAATAAAAAGACATCACTAGTTACTCTACTGGACTAAAACCATAAGACCTATCTAGGGAGATGTGGGAAGAATTGATAAGTGGACATCTAGTGATGCATGGGATGGAGTGAGTGCAAACCCCTAGATTGGTCTAAAGATGAGTAAACAACGTGGAATTCAATTCTAGGACCAAAACTTAAGCACTTGTATAAATATGACATTTAGAATCATTTTGTCTCAAAATGCTCTAAGAGCTTTGTTAAAGAAGAAGAAAAATCTATAGAATAAGAGGAGAAGTTGGTGTGCTTGAAACTCAAGAATAAAGGGATCATTGGAGAAGAGTTTAGCTAGGATTCAACACCCCTAAACTTAAGGTAATGTGACGATCCCTTCCTTAATCTAAGGCTCTGCCCGACGTAATCCTGACGTTAAGAGCCACGTAGAACTGAACAATGTATTAGTCAGCCTTCTTATCCTATTCACCACGTTAAATGTGTTCAGAATAAGCACTACACAATTCTTAGTATTGTTATCATTTCAGAGTTAAATAAAATTTTATAACTTAACCTTATTCATTATTTAGCAGAAGTCTTGACAAATTAACGAAAGCAATTAATTGAAAATTTAAATATGTGTGGAAACCAGGAAACAATGATCACATGTATAAAGATAATAATTCATCGACAACAATATAACAAACATGTGTCCGGTTAGGGAACTATCCCTCAACCCAAATATACAAACTAAAGTATGTAAAAAGACATAGATAACTTAACCTTATTCCTTGCCTGGCCTGCTACTCGATGGATTTGCACCCACCATCATAAAAAGGACAGTGAGTACAGTAATGTAGAAAGTAAAATTGAGAGGCATTTATCCATATTTCCAACCATACAACAAGCATCTAAAAGCATAACAATAGCAAAGTAATGCTGAAAAGAGGATCATGCTATAAGATACTTCGGTTAAACAACATGAAACCAACACTAGAATAAGCAGCAATGATCTAAGGCCAATAAGCCGTTAGCTACATCACATCAACATTGTTCCACTATTTAGAGCGTGAGCACTCTCACAAATGCCCATCACAAATATATATGTTCTTGTCGACTACTTCGATTTCCATACCTAGTGTGCCACACAAGTTAGTTATGAGATGCCGACATCTTCAAAATCCAGTGACCTCGAGTGCCACTCATCTCTATCGTAAAATGGTCCTAGATACAAGAAATATTTTCAATAATCAAGAAATGACTCAGTTCGGGATTCCAAAACATAGTTTACTTATATAAAGCACAAAGGATGGGAATTACAATACCACCATTAATTTTCCTAATAACATGCTATTCTACACAATAACTATCCATTACAGAAAATAATGGCATCTCACAAGAATATGAGTCAATGAAGATCATTCGACATCAATAATACCATGACAATGAGTTCTCATGATGAGATAAGACACAAAAGGCATGACATTAGGAGTACAATAGGTGAAATAGTTCAAAAGACTGTATACGAGAAACAAAATAGGAAATGAAATGGAGAGAAATATCTCAATCATCTTACTTACAAGTCACGCAAATTTCCTAGCTTAACTGGCCTCCCAATACCCCAAAACGCGTGCCTGAACTCCAGAAACTCTCCTCTAAATTTATAATGTTAATTAGGGTGCTTTCGAACTTGTACGAGCTATTAGAGTTGGTTTAAATTGTTGTAAATCCCAATTTTTAAAATCAACTCCATTTATAATTTGGTTATGTTCAAATCTATTTTAATAATATATAGACATTTTTGGTGCAACAATTTGTGAATTGATTTCAATTAACAAAATGCCAAAATTATGTATTGTAGCATAAAGAGAAGTTTATAAAGCTATGTCTTAGCTTTGCAAAAATATAAGGTTTCAATAAGAATCGAAGGAGATATGAAAATTTTACAACAATGGCTTAAAACAGTTTTGAGTTTCGACCAACAACTTTTAAAAAAATCATTTCTCCTAAATCATAGCTTGAAAACTCATGAGTTTTTTTACTGAAGCTTACCAACATATCCTACAACATCATACTAAAAGATGAGTTCAATCTAATAAGAAATGAGGGAGTTAGGCTCAAAATAACAAGACATTAGAAAATTGTTAATCCAAAAAATTTCAAATTCATTATCAAATTTGCAAGGGATTTTAAGACATGAAAACATTCAAATTTCAAAATAATTCTGAAGAAAAAAAGTTGTTACTTTTTGAGTTAGCTTTCAAATGCCACCAAATGGGTCCATTTCGATTTAAAATGAGGAAGTTATGACCAAATTAGAGAGGCTAGTTCATAATACATGTAGAATTTCAAATTTGGTCTTAGAACTTCAAAAATTCATAAGATTATGAAAACAATCCAAATCTAGAATTTCTTTATAGTAGAATTAGTAGAATTTCACATGGTATCCAAATATGGAATTAGATTTTTTAAAACAAAGTCATTTTCCAACTGAAATTGCTGAAAAACCAGAACTGAAATAAACCTATAATTTTTTTTTTTTTTTTGAATTGCATGAATTAAAGGTGTAGACTAACTTACCTAGTTCAAAATCCTACTAATCCTTGATCTCCACCCCCAATTCACTGATCTATCTCTCCAGATCTTTCTCTCATCTTTTGGTTACAAATGAAAGTGATTTGCATGAAATCTCATCTTTCTTATATATATAAGTGAAGTGAATTTGGAGCCCTTGATCTTTATGTATACACCCATCTCTAGATTAATCTCATGACATATAATGTGACCCCACAATCCATTATCCATCCACTAACTCACCTTAACTAACATCAAACTTAACTCAATTTGTCTAGTTGGTATCCACACATATCTCGAGGAACATCAATGACTATTATTTTATTTTTCTAACTTAGGTTACATTAATATCAAATCAAATTTAGCCACATCAAATTAGCTATTTAAGCCACACTAACTTAAACAAAGACTTACCATATGGCTCTCTACCCGGTCCCATACTGACACACATCTCGAGCGTATCCCTACTCATGTCTCGACAACTATATACAAGTAGAGATGACTAAGTAATCTACACAAATACAATACACTAGGAATACATCATAAAAAACTAAAATATACTTCATCCTCATGCCTCGGTAAGTACATGTATCTTGATGCAGGTTTCACGTCACGAGTCAGTGATCGTGTTTAAGGAATTAAACTAGTATTAAGAATTTGGGCAGTGAAAAATCTTCCTAACTAATGGAAATTTTTTCCTTGAAATTAAAATCCAAATTAATGGTATACATGAATCGAAAAAGGTACGAAAATCTATCTCGCATATAGTCTTCCCATTCCCAAGTGAGTTTCGAGTCACCTTGGAACTACCATTCGACTAACACCTTCGGGATAGACTTGACTCTTAACAACTGTACCTTTAGGTCTAGGATCTGTACTGGAAACTCCTCATATGAAATATCCTCGCTTAGGTCAGTCTACCTCAAGCCAACCGTCGGTCGTACGCTTGCCTTTGACTTAGCTAGCCGAAGCATAAATATATGAAAGACTGGATGAATCTTTGACATATATGGAGGTAACTCAAGTTTATACGCCACCATCCTGAGCAGTTTCTTGATCTTGAAAGTCCCGATGAATCTCGATGCTAACTTTCCTTTCAACCAAAACCTTTGAATACCCTTCCGAGGAGAAACCTTCAAATATACAAAGGCTCATTCAGTGTACGTGAGATCACTGTGATACGTGTCTGCATACTTTTTTATCCATCTTTTTGGCCCCTTTAAGCCTCTGATGAATCTGTCGTACCTTCTCAGTGTGATCAATAATAATATCAGACCCCACTAGTTCCCTGTCCTTTAATTGAGCCCAACACAATGGCGAGTGACACGGTCTGCCATATAAAGCCTAAAATGGCACCATCTCAATGCTAGCTTAATAACTGTTCTTTTATGCAAATTCACACAATGGTAGGTACTCCTCCAAAGATCCACCAAACTCTAATACACAAGCCCATAACATATCCTCGATAACCTGAATCAACCTCTCAGTCTACTCATGAGCTTGAGGGTGAAAAGCTATGCTGCACCATAGGCACGTACCATACTGCTCATGCATACTTTGCCACATCCTAAAAGTATACATATCATCTTAATCTGACATGATAGTCAAAGGTACCCAATGTAGCCTAAAAATTGCTCTATCAAACAGTACACTCAACTGGTAAAATGTGTAATAAGCTACGACTGGTAAGAAATGGGAAAATTTAGTCAATCTGTCCACAATCACCTAAATAAAATCATGTCGTCTGGTAGTCCTTGGCAATCCCCTGACAAAGTTAATGACAATTTCTTCCCATTTCCATAACGGAATGGGAAACGGCTATAACCTTCAAGTTTACGATGCTCAACCTTCACCTACAGGCAAGTCCTATGGTTCCTGATGAACTCAAATACGTTCACTTTCATCCTATGCCACCAGAAACTCCTCCTCATATCATGACACATCTTGGTCCTGCCTAGATGAACGGTGAACTGAGAACGGTGTGAATCCTAAAGAATCTCATCTCTCAGCTCTACCATTGACGATATCCATAATATGCCTCTCAATATTAGACACTGATCCGTCGTCTCTATCCAATCAGAGCAATAGTAGTCTCGGCTAACTTGTTGAACCCCGGGTATAAAATTTTGGCTCTATAACCCTCTAAAACTCTCTGTGTAGACACTAGTCTATAGCTTCATTTATGCACAAATCATTACCCGAGTGTCAGTAGAAACCTCTGAATGAATTATTATTATCGCCGCCTCGAGTAATCCCTACTCATACGTCATATGGCATCTAGCAATCTCAACATCTTCTATCATATCCTACTCGATGCATCTACAACTACGTTAGCTTTTCCTAGGTGGTACTCTGGAGAAAAGTCGTGGTCCTTCAGGAACTCCAACCATATGTGCTATCCTATATTCAGCTCTTTGTGTGAAAAGATACTTCATACTCTTGTGATCAATGTAGAGTGTGAATCTCTCTCAATACAGATGATGTCTCCAAATCTTTAGTGCATCTTTTTGAGTCAATCTGGTAATCGGTGAAATGATCTTTGAGAAATCCTTTACTAATCTGCAGTAATATCCTGCTAACCCCAAAAACTCCTGATCTCAATAAGTGACGTCAATGTCGGCTAATCCATGATAACATAAATCTTGGCTGGATTTACTACAATCCCTGCTGCCCAACAACGTTACCTAAGAACTTGACCCCCGATAGCCAAAATTCACACTTGCTGAACTTGGCATAGAGTTTGTGCTCCATCAAAGTTTGCAACGTCTCCTTGAGGTGTTGCTCGTGTTCCTCTCGAGTCCTCAAATATATCAATATATCATCAATGAAAATTATCATGAAGCAGTCAAGAAATAGTCTCATCGCATGATGCATCAAATTTATAAAAATGGCAGGGGCGTTGGTTGGCCCGAATGGCATGATGGTGAACTAATAATATCCATATCTCGTGCTGAATGCTGTCTTGGACCTATCATCATTCCTGATTCTAAGTTGATGATACCCCGATCTCAGGTCTATCTTAGAGAAAAATTGCGCTCGTCTTAGCTGATCAAATAAGTCGTCAATTCGGGGTAATGGATACTTGTTTCTGATTGAGACCTTGTCCAACTATCTATAATCGATACACAGTCTTAAAGTACCATCGTTTTTCTTCATAAATAAAATGGGCACTCCTTATGGCGACATGGAAAAGGTGATGAATCCCTTATATCAAAAATCCTGGAGCTGATTCAACTCTTTTAACTCTCTAGGAGCCATGCGGTACGTCGGTATAAAAATATGCTTGGTGCTTTGTACCAAACCAATGATGAAGTCTATCTCTCTCGGTGGTGGTAAACCAGGTATGTCCCATAAAAATGCGTTTGGAAACTCGCACACTATCAGAATGTTCTCAAGTCTGGGTCATTGACTATCTACTACTGTATACAACACTACCAGAGTCTCCAATCTCCACTAGTCGCAAGTTAACCCCTTACTCTAGGTATACTACCACTATATGTGAAAATCAGACGCCCTAGGATCTTAAATATCACTATCTTACTAAAAAAGTCAATGTGAGCGTGGTACGCTGCTAGCCAATCCATCCCTAATAATACGTTAAAGCCTAAAAACTCGAGAACCCTAAATCCTGCAAGTAGCTCTTCCCCGCCTATCTTTACTGGACATCCCTTAACAAGACAATTAGGATAAGCCCTATACCTGGCTGCAGTACTCAATATCAAATGTACGCTAATCTTAATCGGTATCAATCCAAGGCTGCCTATCATGTGACTAGCAATAAAATATACAATAGAACCCAAATCAAATAAGATGTAAATCTCTACTACAAGTAGAAATCGTACCTTCAATGAGACCTTGTGTAGCGTCGACATCTGGTTGAGCTACCATATGAACTCCCTTACCGCCCTGCTGTGGGTAGACTACTGTCGACTGCGAAAAATCTCTCACCAAGTGGCCAACTTGACCACACCTGTAGCAAGTCATTGGCCTACGCTGATCCTGTACCTATTTTTGGGCCCGTGCGTGTGCCTGTGTCTATCTCTATTCCTGTCGATAATAATCTCGGCCTTTACTTCTACCTTTGCCTCGGCCTCTACCACCTTGCTGCTGCTGGCGTGATGCTGGTGGTATTGGAAGTGCTAATATAGTAGGAGATGGTAACACTGGTTCTTACTAGAGGTGGCAAAGGAAGTTTTCCAACTATACTTTGAAATGGATTTGGGTAAGATGCATAAGGCACAACTAGTGTATAAGATATGGCTCCCCTCGATCCCTGAGAACTTCTCTCCCATCTCTTTTGCCCCTTGCCCCTCTGTCCCCTCCTCTCAAACTCTGTGGCCTAGTCATATGACAATGTTGGTCCTAATAATGTCCCGTCTGTGACTTTACCCAAATAGTATCTCGTAAGAAAGTGCCTGCTCATGAATCTCACAAAGCGTCCTAACACCTAAACAAACCATATAGTACCCTATGTGTGAAGGCTGGCCTGCCCACAGCCGGCCCGCAAGCCCACTGAGTGCCCACCAGCCCACACTCACAGGCACTGGACCCCGCCCGCAGGCCCAGCCCAGTGGTACTCGGTTCTCTAAACACGCGTACTTACGCCTCCAGGGCGCGTGTTCGAACCGAGGGAGGCGAAAAACTGTACTCGAGGAAAACTTACTCAAGGGGGGTTGCAGATGCTGGGCTGGGCCTGCGGCGGGGTCCAGTGCCTGTGAGTGTGGGCTGGTGGGCACTCAGTGGGCCTGCGGGCGGGCTGTGGGTGGGCTTGGCCTTCACACTATGCTTGGCCTCAGTCCATCTCCGAAGTATTGGGTTTTGAGGTTCATATGGAGTGGAAAATTCAAAATGTTTTTTAAAAAACTCTAACGGGATCGAAAATAAGTTCCATTAAACTAGATCAACAAAAGTAAACCATACCTTAATCCGTAATTTACTTCTTTGATTATTTGATCTCCAAGACGTTCGATCGCACGTCCTCTATCAAAAACCCACACACGAATGATAACCATGATTTGGAGTGCTAGCTTTAAGAGGGATTCATAACGTTTTTCTTTCTTTCCCAAAGTCCATAGAACCCAACAATAGCAAAAACGAAGATCTTATATCCTTTTAAGGTTTCAACCTCTATTTATTTATGTAGAAAAAAACCTATTCGTAATAAAACTATTGTATTTAGGCAATTCAAGCAAATCACACACACGCCCCATTAATAAGTTACCATATAACAAATCTTAAGGGCCTTTATGTGATGAATTTTATCATATAAGATTCATTACTCTAGACCAATTGAAATTGCACAAAGCCATTCTTTGTGCGCGACCCAAGTGGTTCATCCGACGTTGATAGTGAACCAAAACCATTTTGGTACACAACTCATAAGCAACTTTAGCAAGGCATTATGACTACCCAAGTAGCATGAATATCAAAATCAATACAACCTAATGAATACCATATATCATATCCTTTTGTCGTGCGATATCCTTTGATTAAACATAAGGCGTGGAAAGTCACCCTTAACGCTTAATCATACTAGTCTCGATCTTTAGGTAGAATGAAAACATCCAAGTTACATTGATCATATCAATTCACTTGGACTTGACCGTTTAATAGTTCAACATTTCAAGGGATCCACTGATATCTATCTCTATATGAGAGGGACAAATTCTATCTTGATTACACACCTTCACATATTATTGACATGGTAACCAATCACAATCATTATAATCGTCTGGTTAAAGATAACGTTTAAATGTGTCAAATTACCATGCTCATAATATTGAAGTTTATAGTAATCCCAAGTCAAAGGACTAAATGATATAGCTATCATGAGTAACACCTATGACTTAATCCATGTGGTGTTCTCATAGCATGTCAGTCGAGTACCTTGTTCCCTAACAAGTACTCATGATCTTGATTCGTATCCCTATATGCATGATCATCACATGACAATCAATCAAGATTCTTACTAGTCTTAAGTCATTATAGTTCCCAATATAATGACCAACTTGGGACATTTAGGATATTTCAACAAATACCAATGGATCTTATTATAAGATAAACATGCAATCACTTATAATAAAATAACAAACGAAAACCTCTATTTTTTAACTAAAATTATAAGATAAACAATGTTTGTAGATTGACCTAGGTCATATTCCCTAATATCTCCAACTTGCACTAGGGCCAATCATTCATGTATCTAATACCTAATGACCTAACATGGCCATCATCTTTCGTTTGTGGAAGAGCTTTCATCGAAAGGATTTGCAACGTTGTCTTCTAGGAACTCTACAAATCTTCACGTTTCCCCTCTTAGTGATTTCTTGAATAAGATGAAAACGTCTAAGTATATATTTGGATCGGTGGTGTAATATTGGTCCCTTAGCCTGTGCTATCGCCCCGTTGCCTTCCCAATACAAGCAAACAGTTTTGCTATACTAGGAACAACACTAAGTTCAAAGATGAACTTTTTGATCCAAACTGCGTCCTTAGCTGCATCGAACGCTACAATATACTCAGCTTCTATTATAAAATCTGCCACAGTTTCTTGCTTCGAACGTTTCCAGCTCACTGCACTTCCATTCAAAGTAAACACATATCTAGACTATGATCTAAAGTCATCTATATTAGTTTGAAAACTTGCATCTGTGTAACCATTTACAAAAAGCTCATCTACCAAACTTCCTTAGACCAATAACACTTCTTTAGTCTTTCTTAAATACTTAAGAATGTTCTCTACTGCTTCTAGTGACTCTTACCGGTATCAGACTGGTATCTGCTTGTTGCGCTAAAAAAATATGATACATCAGGATGAGTGCATAACATGGCATACTTAATAGATTTAATAGCAGATGCATATGGAATCATATTCATGCATTATCGATCATCATTATCTTCGGACATTAAGTTTTGTTGAGAATTATACCATGAGACATTGGCAACAACATTTTTTATAGTCTTGCATAATGAACCTATTCAGTACCTTGTCAATATAAGCACTCGTGACTTAGACCGATCATGTAACGAACTATTACCTTAAGTTGGTGGTTAGTGTTAATCCAAATCCTAATTTACCCGAATTAGGCTCATGGTTAAGTTCGACGTACCTCGATTAGTGTGTGCATGGATTTGTGTGATGATTTGTGTTTGTTTGGATTATTAAATGAATTTTATAGGTTGTGGGATTAATAGGAGATTAATACAAACCTATAATTAGAGAAATAAGTAATTAAACAATAAATAGCCGGTATACTTAATGCGACCAGGGGGTCGTGAAATTAATGTGCACGCCCGAAAACACTCGTAGGCATGTCTAGTGAATTTATTGGCGAGAAAATACACGAGATATATATTTATATATATTTTATATATAAATATATATTAAAACTATAAAGTTTGGTTTAAATTATATGGATTGTTTGATCAGCCTCGAGATGAGCGTAAGTGTTTGATGGTGTTAAAATTTGTGTCACTTTAAGAAGTGTCATTTTGACATATCAATCGCTTGATCAATATTGAGATAACGCTATGCGTATCTTGAGGAAAATCCATATATATATATATATAAATCAAAATATTCATTTTTATCTCATTTAATCAATCGAGAAACCGAGAGAAAGGATTTGAGTTTTGATTCCGATTGAAGGAATTGGTTCAGGGAGCTGAATCGACGTGAATTGAGGAGCTTAAATGGATCGCAAGCAAGAGATCATCACTTTGGTAAGATTTAACTTTGTGTTTGTTGAAGTCCAATTAGATGGTAATGATGAAATCTCTATAAATTGTAGTTGTTTATGATTGGAAATGGTTTGTAACCTCACTTGAGTTCCTCCCGATGAATTTTGGGAGTTTTTATTGTGATTTGGTGGATTTGGTGATAGAATAGTGGCTACTGCCTTGTGTTTTGTCGAGATAGAACAGGGTGGAGCGCGCTCGACCTAGCGAAGGAGCGCGCTCCCTTCATCAATTGGGACGAACCCAGTTGGTGGAGTGCCCCAACCACTGAGGGAGCGCACTCCCACCACTGAAAACAACAACTATGCTATATTTTATGAAAAATTTCCTGATGTTTTTGGGACTGATTTAAGGGTTTTAAACACATGGTAATAGACCTATATTGATCATAAATGAATTGTGATAGGTTGTGGAACACGAGGAAAGCGTGAGTGGCCCAAAAACATAGAAAGTTTGGAAACGAATACTTAACCCGAGGTAAGTACAGATTCGCTTATTTATCAATGTTGCTTGGCTATCTTAGTATATATAGTTCATGTAGTGTATGGACTGAAATGGGGGACTATGTACACTTTGTGATGGTTTGCAATAAATGAAAAATAGTGTGTAATGTTACCACGACTATAACTCCTGGTTTTGAGAATAAGTTTATAGGAGATGGGTTCCCTTCCCGGCCTATATATAACTCCTGCTCAATTTGATAGGTTGCGTCGATTATATACTTACTAGAGGGTTTGGGATAGAACCATTGAGCATTAATTGATTGACTAGACAACATATCGGCCTATATGTTGGTCAAGCAATCGTATTAATGACATCGATGGGTAATCAACCCTAGTTTTATAAATAAAATGGGGATCACAGTGTAATAGTCCATGATAATTTGCTTTACATATGTTATGTATTGAATTATATGTATTCCATATTCTTGTTAGTTAACATTGGTGCATATTGTTATTACATAATGTTCTTGATTATTATATGGAATGTTGATGGCTATGTGAATCACTACTTACTGAGCAAGTTAGTGCGCTCACCCTAAATAACTTTTTAGGAATATCGACGAGCGCTACAACTACATGATAGGGAAGATATATGAGTCTTGATCTTCTGTCCGATGAAATGAGTCTTCCTTTGTCTTATATATTTGTATTAAATTATAGTTTTACAATATCACAAGGGATGGGGAATTTATATAACCGAGGTTTATTTAGGTTTGATTTGATACTATATATCGTATTTTAATTATCGAAAATTTTTTGAATCTTCGCTGCGTTTGTTATTTATTTTATGTCGATATTCGATATATAGTGGTGTTTATCAAGTGAAGGAGGACAGGCTGCTGGCTATAGTTAAGTTTGGTTAGGTAATCTGGGCTTAATTAAGGTTTTAGGTCGGGTATAGCCCTAATTGGTTTAGGGGATGCTACAGATTAGCCTTTTAGATCTATTCCTATAGATCTTAATCCTAAGGATGTAGGCTGCATCTTCTAAGTCCTTCATTGAGAAACACTTCTCTAACCAAGACTTTACACTTTTCAAGGTTGGGATGTCATTTCAAATGAGTGATATATCATCAACATCTAGTACCAAGAAAACAACCACGCTCCTTCTGACCTTCTTGTATACACAAGGCTCATCTCCATTTTTAATGAAACCAAATTCCTTAATTGCTTCATCAAAATGAAGATTCTAACTCCGAGAAGCTTGCTTTAATCCATAAATGGTTCTTTGAAGCTTGCACACCTTCTTAGAGTTCTCAGGATGAACAAACCCTTCAGGTTGTATCATATACACATCCTCAAGTAACTTTCCATTTAGAAAAGTTGTTTTGACATCCATTGTCCATATATAATAGTCACAATATGTGACTATGGCAATTAGAATTCTAATGGATTTAAGCATAGCTACAGGAGAAAAAGTCTCATTATAATCAACACCTTGAGTTTGCCTGAAACCTTTTGCTACCAGTCGTGCTTTATAAGTATGCGTACATTACCATCCATGTAAGTCTTCTTCTTGAAAACCCATTTACCTCCAATAGTCTTTCCACCTTCAAGTAAATCAACCAGGTTCCAAACTTGGTTATCATACATGGATTACATCTCAAAATTCATGGCATTGAGCCATTTATCTGCCTCAGGGCTAGACACAACCTCCTGATAAGTAGTAGGCTTATTTTGATCCATAAGCAACACCTCACTATTATCAGTAATGAGGAATCTAAATCTCTCAGACTAATATCTTACCCTATCAGACCTACGCGGGCCTTGTGATACTTGTGGAGGTTCAACTAGTTCAAGACTTTATTGATTGCATACTGGCGGTTGAGTGTTTATTTGTGGTTCTTGAACTTCATCAAGACATAATTTATTCCCATTATTGTCTTTTGAAATAAACTCTTTTTCATAAAGACACCATTCCGAGCAACAAACACTTTGTTCTTAGTGTGATTATAAAAGTAGTATCCCCTAGTTTCTTAAGGATAAGCAACAAATACACACTTGGTAGATTTGGTTAATAGTTTTTCGAGATTTGTCGTTGTACAAAAACCTCAAAGCCACAAATTTTAAGGAAAGACAAACTTGGTATTTCCCAAATGACATCTCAAATGATGTTTTATCAACCATTTTAGAAGGAACATGATTAAGTGTAAACGCAACAGTTTCTAAGGCATAAACCCAAAAGAATATAGTAAACTGCATGACTCATCATAGATCGAGCCAAACTAATAAAGTTCGATCTCTCCTCTCATAAACACCATTCCATTGTGGAGTTGCTAGAGGAGTTAAGTGTAAGGCAATCCCACTGTTTTTAAGATGATCATCAAAATCTTGGCTCAAATATTCACCACTTCGATCTGATCGAAGTGCTTTAATAGTTTTACCAAGTTGATTTTGCAATTCATTCTGATTGTTCGAAACATCTCAAAGGATTCACCTTTTTGTTTCATGAGATACACATAACCATATCTACCGAAATCATCAGTGAAAGCAATGAAGTACTTATAACCCTATCTAGCCATTGTATTTATGAGACCACATACATCAATATGTATTAGACTTAATAAATCACTTGCCCTTTCACTTTGTCCAGTAAAAGGGACTCTTTGTCATATGCCTAGTAAATAAGATACACCTATTTAATATGATTCAAAATCAAATGAATCTAAAAGTCCATCTTTAAGGAGTTTAGAAATGCGTTTCTCATTTATGTGGCCAAGATGAAAATGCTAGAGGTAGGTTTGATTCAAGTCATTTGACTTAAATCTCTTTGTGTTTTTGTTAAGAATAGGAGTATCTGTGGACCTTTTCATTTTTAGAATATAAAGACCATTACACAAATCAACATTCGCATAGAAAACGTCTTTACTAGAAATGGAGCATTTTTATTCGCAATAATGAAATTAAAACCATGTAAATCCAAACGTGAAACTAAAATAATGTTTCTACTCAAGGCAGGGGCACAATAACAATTATTTAAAACTAAAACAAGTCCACTGGGTAAAATTAACTCGTAGCATCCTACAACCAACGCAACAACCTTTGCTACAATTCCAACTCGTATGATAACTTCTCCTTTTTTAATTTTCTACTTTTGGTGAGACCCATCATATGGCGATAGGCTAAGGAGAGAAACAACAATATCATAGAACCAATTTGGTTTCATGCTTGGGAGGTCAACTATGGAGGCGATTTTCCTTGTAAGACGATTGTTAGAAAAATATAGAGAAAAGAAAAAAATCTTCATATGGTATTCGTAGAT
Source organism: Stephania cephalantha (assembly GCA_039657325.1). Taxonomy (NCBI): domain Eukaryota; kingdom Viridiplantae; phylum Streptophyta; class Magnoliopsida; order Ranunculales; family Menispermaceae; genus Stephania; species Stephania cephalantha. The sequence continues at coordinate 25,933,002 of CM077574.1, read as the reverse complement.
TTAGAAAAAATAATATGATAGGGTCCCTAGAGATGTTCTTTGGTGGGCACTTTGTAGATACCTAGGATCAATCATACAAAATGATGGTAATATCTGAGAATGATGTCACCATGGTGTATGCATATGAATTGTCAATGAAACTAAAAATGGATGGAAGAAATGAACTCTGGAAGAATACATTAGAATCAAAGGCTTTAAGTTTAGTAGTGATTTGTGATCGAAATGTTCCCACTACCAAGTTAAATTGAGAATGATGTCACACATAGAATTCAAGTTGGATGGAAGAAATGACGGAGTGAAACAGGGGTGATTTGTGATCGAAATGTTCTGCCAAGTTAAAAGAAAATTTTATAGGACCGCAATTAGGCCAGCTATGCTCTATGGAAGTTAATGTTGGGCGGTAAAGCAACAACAATTACATAAAATGAACGTAGCAGAAATAAGGATGCTTAGGTGGATGTGTGGTAAAACTCGTAAAGATAGAATAAAAAATATAGAAATTCAAAGACAAGTAGGAGTAGCACCAATTGATACAAAGATTTGGGAAGGGCGGTTGCGGTGGTTTGGTCACCTGCAAAGACGACCTACAAATGCCCCAACTAGAAAACTTTACTCAATAGAAACTGTAGACTTTCGACGAGGTAGGGGCATACCAAAGTTAACATGGGATGCATTAATTATGAGGGATTTGAATGGTTTGAAAAGATCACCATCAATTACACTAAATCGAGCACAATGGAAAAGTTTGATCCATGCAGCCGACCCCAGATAATTTGAGACTGAGGCTATGTTGTTGTTGTTGTTGGTGAGACCCAACACATTAATACGCATGTGAGATCAACATCCGATATCCAATACCTAGGAATCATTAGTAGACATGTTAACCTCAATAACGTAAATACCTGAAACAATAGTCGCACTACTCTTCTTTTTCTTTAGATCTTCAAGATAGAGCTTGCAATTTCTAAACCAAAGCCTAAGTGCATGGCATAAATGACAATTTCCTTCTTTTTCCTTTTTTTCTGAGATAGTGAAGTAGAAGCATCTTTAGGCTTGACTTGTTCCATAGGCTTTGTGATAGTTACAACAGCTTTAACAACTTTAGCCTTGCCTTTGGCATTCTTCTTCATAGCCTTTCATTTATGAACCATCAATACATTGGCAATGAGTTTCTTAACATTCTGCTCTGTAGTTTTAAGCATCAAATAAAACAATAAGATAGACTTCTCCATATTATTCATGTTATAGTTCATCATAAATTATGAATAACTATCAGGCAATGAATTCAAGATCAAATCTATAGCCAACTTTTAGCTTATGGAAAATCCAAGTCAGTCAAGATGGTTAATATAACCCTTCATTTTCAGAACATGGACTAACTGATGGCACCCTTAACCATTTTGTAAGATTGAAGGTTCTTAATTGTCTCGAACCTTTCTTGCCTAGCCTATTGTTGGAACATCTCTTTCAGCATCGTAGCCATGTCGTAAGCTTTCAAGTGTTCAATGTCCTTCTGAAGCTCAGGAACCATGATTGCCAACATAATACATGCAACATTAGTTGTGTCATTGACATGCTTAGTATGTGCATCCTTCACGACTCTTAAAGCATTGGCTGGTGGTTCTTCAGGAATAAGATCATCCAGGACATACAACTTGCGTTCATGCTTAAGAAAAATTCTTAAGATTCTAAACGAGTCAATAAAGTTTATCTTAAACAACTTGTCCTTCTCAAGGGCGGATCACATTGATAAGGGATTAGTGTAATTAGAAGAGGCCATTGATCTATAACAAACATTACATAAAATTTCATCTTAGTATAGAGGAATAGACTCCCACTAAATTAACAACCCTCCTAAAGCACTATGTTAATTTAAGAGGCTAAAATCCATGTTTCACCTAATTCTAAGACAGCTAAGGCATGACCTTTTGAATTAGGTTATTTAGGTAGATACCTATTACCAATTACATCATATGTAACTTTTAGTTATTTTTAATGAGATTATTACATTTTATGTCTTAGCATGTTTTATCTCATCTTGTGCCTAAAGCCCAAAACCGTTTTGATAGCTTTATCAAGTCTAACCATTTCAAACAATAAAGTAACCGTTACACAAATTGACTTACCAAGATAACAAAATACACTATGCGGAGGTAGAACCATATTAATGTGATCGAAGCCTTGACAAGTTTTTGAGAATGGATGACAGTTGACTTAAAATTTAGAAGAGGGATTTTTATTTGTTTTAGTGATCATAATTTAAACAGGATAAATATCATATATTACAATGCATGTACAATCACTAAACAAGTTAGGAAATTTTACTAATATTGACTATTATATGAATTTCCTTGCACTGCGAATAGTTAGCAGCGTTCTCGTTGGCCGTTCAACGGTTTTTTAGACATACTAAAATTTCTCATTATTTTAGTCAATCCAAATGACCAAAACTGTCCCTTATTTTAATTTTGAAAATATCAATTAAAACATTTTTAATTAACTCGGGCCCACCTCTAACTTAATATATAATCCTAATCCAATTAGAATTTAAGATGCTTTGAATCCTTATCCAATACGAATTTGTTATATATCTCACCTTTCTTATAGAATTTATAATTCTTATCCGATTACAATTTTATCTCCTATCCAATAGTAATATACTAACAGATAACCACAATGAGATATATGATCAAAATCAATTTCGATTCTTATTTATACAAAATAAGCAATTGAATCAAGAAATGAAATATAAATAATGCATCCAACACAATAATCATATTAAATTAATCATATTAACCTAACCATGATTTCTATCATGGAGACATACAAAATTATTGAACAAAAATGAAATAGGTATTCAACACCATAATCACATTAACCTAAACATGACTTCTACCATAAACATACAAAATTCGCATAGTTCAATATTAAAACATATGTTAATCAAAATATTCTAAACAAGAATACTATCATTGAATCAAATTATATGTATGTATCAATATACATCTATTAACAATATGCTTTAAAACCAATTCTTGATAACAATTATCATAGAACCTATATGTACATCATATATACATTAACCAAGATCATATTTTTCACATATATATCATATATACATAAGAGAAAACATGCAAACCTTTAATAGAGTCGAGCCTATATCTCTGATACCACTATTGGGTTTTGGGGTTAATATTTGATTTCCTTCTTTGATTGTTCAATTTCCAAGATGATCTAGCGCGTGTCCTCTATCGAAAATCCACACATGAACAGTGACCATAATTTGGAGTGCTAGCCCCAAGAGATATTGACAACATATTTCTTTCTCTCCCAAAGTCCAGAGAACTCGACAATAGAAAAAATGAAAATCTTACATCATTTTAGGGTTTCAACCTCTATTTACATATGTAGATAAACTTACTTAAAAAAACTTATTCATAATACAACTATTGTATTTAGGCAATTCAAGCAAATTACACATAAACCCCTATTAACAAGTTGTCATATAACAAATTGTAAGGGTTTTTTTGTCATGAATTTTATCATATAAAACTTATTACTCTGGATCAATTGAAATAGCACAAAGCCATTCTTTGTGTGCGACCCAATAGGTTCATGCGACGTTGGCACTATGTTGGGGCATGTGTCCCAAGTCAATCCAGAAACATTGTTTATCTTATAATTTTAGTTAATAAAATAGAGGTTTTCATTTGCTATTTTATTATAAGTGATTAAATGTTTACCTTATAGTAATATCCATGTGTATTTGTTGAAATATCCTAAATGTCCCTAATCAGTCATTATAGTGGAAACTATAGTGAATCAAGACTAGTGTGAATCTTAATTGATGGTCATGTGATGATCATGCGTATAAAAATATGAATCAAGATCATGAGTACTTATTAGGGAACAAGGTATTGGACCGACCTGTTATGAGAACACCATATGGATTAAGTGGTAGGTGTTACTCATGATAGGTATATCGTTTAGTCTTTCAACTTGAGATTAACATAGACTTCAATATCAGGAGCATGGTAATTTGACACAACCAAACGTTGTCTTTAACTGGACGATTATAAAGATTGTGATTGGTTACCATGTGCATAATATGTGAAGTGTGTAATCAAGATAGAACTTGTCACTCTTATATAGAGAGAGATATCAGTGGATCCCTTGATATGATAAACTGATAATGGCTAGGTCCATGTGAATTGATATGATCAATATCACTTGGATGTTTTTCATTTTACCTAAAGTTCGAGACTAGTACGAATGAACATTAATGGTGACGTTCAATGCCTTATGTTTAATCAATGTATATCGCATGACAAAATGATATGATATATGTTATTAATTAGGTTGTATCAATTTTGATATTCATGCTACTTGGGTAGTCATAATGCCTTGCTAGAGCCCGCTTATGATTGGTGTACCAAAATGGTTTTGGTTCACTGCTAACGTTGCATGAACCTGTTGGGTCACACAAAAAGAATGGCTTTGGGCAATTTCGATTGGTTTAGAGCAATGAATTTTATATGATAAAATTCATGATATAAAAGCCCTTACGATATGTTATATGATAACTTATTAATAGTGGAGTATATGTAATTTGCTTAAACAGACTAAATACAATAGATGTATTACGAATAGGATTTTAAGTGGGGGCTTATCTACACATATAAATAAAGGTTGAAACCCTAAAATGATATAAGATTTTCATTTTTGTTATTTCAAGTTTTCTGGATTTTAAGAGAAAGAAAAACCATTTTAATCTCTCTTGGGGCTAGCACTTCAAATTGTGGTCACCATTCGTGTATGAATTTCTGATAGAGGACACGCACTTAAACGTCTTGAAAATCGAATGTTCAGAGAAGGAAATCACGGATTAAGGTATGATTTACTTTTATAGATATAGTTTAATGAAACTTATTTTCGATCCTGTTGGGGTTTTTAAAAATTTGTTTTGAATTTTTCGTTGTGTATAAACCCTAAAACCCAACATAGTGAACCAAAATCATTTTGGTACATAAGTTATAAGTGGTCTCTAGCAAGGCATTATGACTACTCAATAGCATGAATATCAAAATCGATACAACCTAATGAATAACGTATGTCATATCGTTTTGTTTTGTGATATCCTTTGATTAAACATAAGACATGGAAATTCACCCTTAATGTTCAATCCTACTAGTCTTGATCTTTAGGTAGACTAAAAACATCCAAGTGACATTGATCATATTAATTCACTTGGACTTGGCCATTTAACAGTCTAACATATTATTCACATAGTAGACGAGAACGTTTGGTCATTAGGTAGACGAGAGGAAAAAAATATATTTTGATTAGACACCTTCACATATTATTCACATGGTAACCAATCACAATCTTTATAATCGTCCGATTAAAAGAGAACATTTGATTGTGTCAAATCACCATGCTCCTAATATTGAAGTCTATGGTAATCTCAAGTCAAAGGACTAAATGATATAGCTATTATGAGTAACACTTATGACTTAAACCATGTAGCGTTCTCATAGCAGGTTAGTCCAGTACATTATTCCTTAACAAGTACTCATGATCTCAATTCGTATCCCTGTATGCATGATCCTCATATGACCATCAATCAAGATTTACACTAGTCTTAATTCAGACATTTATGATATTTCAACAAATTCCCATGATCTTATTATAAGGTAAACATGCAATCCCTTATAATAAAACATCAAACAAAACCTATATTTTATTAACTAAAATTATAAGTTAAACAATGTTTATAGATTGACCTAGGGCCCATTCCCCAACATGAAGCGATACACATCCTCTGAGTTATCTCTCAATAAATCTCTAGTAAACTGCCTCAGGTAGCCATATCTATCCCTATAGCTCATCACTGACTCATCAGCTCCCTATCTCTGTTTCATGAACTTCTTCTTCATCCTCTTCCTCACTGTAGGTGGGAAGCACTACTGATAGAACGTCTTCTTGAATGCATTCTAAGACTCAAAGTATCCATCAGTCTCTATCGTCGTACGCCACCAAACATCCACATATCTATGAAATGTGTATGATGAGATCTCCATCCAAAATCTATCATCAATCCTCAAGACCTTAAGCAACTTCTCCTGAGAAAATATCCACTTCTCTACCTTCTCAAAGTCTCTCTGTCCATCAAAGTAAACTGACTTTAGTGTGATGAAATCCTTCACCAACTGAACCTCGACTAACATACTAAAAGATGTATGAGTGGGAGACGATAATGTATCAACAGTTTCTACTACTGGTACCATCATAAGTGGAATGATTTGTACTATTAGAGCTATTTGTTTCGCAGTAGGAAGATTTGGTCCAAGTAACGAAAGAGTAGTAGTAGTGGTAGGGGCCGGTGTCTGTGCTGGTAGAGCAAAATGAGCTGTCATCATAGTGATAAAGTTGGTCAACTGTTGTCCCTAAGCGAATACATAGTCGAACAAACTCTGTAGATCATCCGCAAAAGTAGGAGGCTGACTACCACTAGCACCCGCATCCCCGCTGTTGTGTGAATCGACCATCTATGTCTGCAAGTTGATAGCGAACGCGAATCAACTACTACATCGATATCGCATATATACATTTAGAAACTAACATGTACATATAAAAATTTCCCCATCTCACTTTTATTCACTTCCCTACTGATGGTTTATATTTCCACAACTAAAATTTATGTTTTATTGAAGTTTGTGTGTTGCTTATTTAAAATGTTGTCTCTAATACTAAGTGTAACGACCCCTTCCTTAATCTAGGGCTCCGCCCGACCTAATCCCATCATTAAGCTCTAATCTCAGCCACGTAGAACGTAACATATTAGTCAACCTTCTTATCCTATTCACCTTGTTAAATGTGTTCATAATAAGCACTACACAATTCTTATTATTGTTATTATTTTAGAGTTAATTAAAATTTTATAACATAACCTTATTCATTATTTAGCAAAAGTCTTAACAAATTAACGAAAGCTATTAATTTAAAATCTAGATATGTATGCAAACTAGGAAACAATGATCACATGTATATAGACGATAATAGAACGACAACAATAAAACAAACACGTGTCTAGTTAAGGAACTATCGCTCAACTCAAATATACAACCTAAAGTATGTAAAAAGACATATATATCTCAAAAACCTACAAAATCTGAAGTAGTAGCACTCTAGTGGCGCAAAGGTAGTCATCGATATTCTCCTTGCCCGCTACTCGATGGATCTATACCCACCGTCATAAAAAGAACAGTGAGTATAGTAATGTAGAAAGTAAAATTGAGAGAATCTTATCCACATTTCCAACCATTCAACAAGTATTTGAAAGCATAACAATAGTAAAGTAATGCTGAAATGAGGATCATGCTATAATATACTTCGATTAAACAACATGAAGCTGACACTAGACTAAGCAGTAATGATCTAGAGCCGGTCGGCCTAGAGTTACATCACATCAACCTTGTTCCACTATTTAGGGCGTGGACACTCTCATAACTGCTCATCACATATATATATATATAAACTTGTCGACTACCTCAGGTCCCATACCCAATGTGCCGCACAAGTTAATGGTAAGATGTCGACATCCCTGAAATCCAATGACCTTACGTGCTGCTCATCTCTATCCTATTATGGTCCTAGATACAAGAACTACTTTCAATAACCAAGAAAGGACTTAGTTCGGGATTCCAAAACTTAGTTTGCATATATAAAGACAAAGGATGGGAATTACAATACCACCAATAATTTCCATAATATCATGCTATTCTACACAATAACTATCCATAACATTAAAGAATGGCATCGCACAAGAATATGATGAGTCAATGAAGATCATTCGACATTAATAATACCATGACAATGGCACGTGGGGAATTGCACAATAACTATCCAAAATTTAGTTTGCCTATGTAAGCCTTTCTCACATAATGAGATAAGACACATAAGGCATGGTATTAGGAGTAAAATGGTGAAACAATTCAAAAGGGTGTATATAAGAAACAAAAATAGGAAATGAAATGGAGAGAAATATCTCAATCAACTTACTAACAAGTCACGCAAATTTACTAGCTTAACTGGCCTCCCTACACCCTAAAATGCGTACCTAAACTCTTAAAACTCTTCTCTAAGTTCATGATGTTAATTAGGGTGCTTTAGGACATGTGCAAGCTATTAAAGTTGGTTTAAGTTGTTTAAAATTCCAGTTTTTCAAATCAGCCCCATTTATAATTTGCTTACCTTCAAATCTACTTTATTAAAATAGAGACAATTTTGGTGCAACAACTTGTAAGTTGATTTCAATTACCAAAACGTTAAAATTATGTATTTTAGCACAAAGAGAAGTTTTTAGAGCTATATTTTAGCTTTCCAAAACTATAAGGTTTTCACAATTTCAATAAGAATCGAAAGAGATATGAAAATTTTACCATAATGACTCAAAACAGTTTTGGGTTTCGATCAACAACTTTGAAAAATTCATTTCTCTTAAACCATAGCTTGAAAAGTCATGAATTTTTTACTGATGCTTACTAACTTATCCTAGAACATCATACAAAAAGATAAGTTAATCCAATAAGAAATGAGGGAGTTATGCTTAAAACAACTAGACATTACAAAAACTGTTAACCCAGGAATTTAAGATTCATTATCATAGTTGCAAGGGATTTTAATACATGAAAATATTCAAATTTTAAAATAATTCAGTAGGGAAAAGTTGTTCCCCTTTGAGTTAGCTTTAAAATGCCATTAAAATGGGCCCATTTCAATTTAAAATGAGGAAGTTATGACCAAATTACAGAGGCTGGTTCATATACAACATGTCAAATTTCAAATTTGGTCTTGCAACAAAAATTCAAAACTTTATGAAAACAAATCCAAATCCATAAGTTCTTTATAGTATAATTAGTGGAATTTCATAAGGAATCCAAATAGGGAATTAGATTAATAAAACAAAGTCACTTGCCCATCAAAATTGCTCAAAAATTAGAACTAAACTAAAACATGCAATTTTTGTTTGAATTGCACAAATTAAAAGTGTAGACTAGCTTACCTAGCTGTAGATCCTCCTAATCCTTGATCTTTACCTCCAATTCACCAGAATTTCTTTGCAATTTTTTGATCTCTCTCTTCAGATCTTTCTCTCCTCATTTGGTTACAAATGAAAGTGATTTGCATGAAATCTCATCTAACCTTCTTATATATATATATATATAAGTGAAGCGAATTTGGAGCCCTTAATCTTCATGCATACACCTATCTCTAGACCAATCTCATGACTTATAATGTGACCCCACAATCCATTATCCATCCACTAGCTCACCTCTACTAATACCAAACATAACTCAATTTATCTAATGATGGTATCCATACATATCTCGTGGAACATCAATGGTATTGTTTTATTTTTCTAACTTAGGTTACATTAATATCAATTCAACTATGGCCATTTGAAATTAGCTATTTAAGCCATACTAACTTAAATTAAGACTTACCATATCACTCTCTCTTTCAGTCCCACGCCGGCACACATCTTGAGGCGTGTCTCCACTCACGTCTTAACAACTATATACAAGTAGAGATGACTTAGTAATCTAAACATGAAATACACTAGGAATACATCACAAAAAATTAAATATACATCGGCCACATGCCTCGTTCAGTGCATGTATCTTGATGCAAGTCCCACGTCATGGGTCAATGATCCTGTTTAAGGAATTAAACCAATATTAAGAATTTAGGCTGTGATAGGTAACTAACCTTGCTCCTTTTTATATAATTAGATGAAATAGAAGTTGAATGCATGCATACAATTAGTGGTTTTTGTGCTAAACAAATTTCAAAAGATGCAATTGATGTTCCCCACTGTTTTGGAGTTCAATTACTTCAGGTCTGGTTCTGATTTACTCTAATTCGAGTTTGAAACTAAAATTCGTGTGCATGTTGATATTCTTGATGAAATGTGATGAAGTTTTGATGATTTAATGATAAATCTTACAATTGTGGTTATGTGGATGTTGTTGTTGATGTTTGATGGTAAATGCATCCCATTTGATATATTTTTAGATGACATTAGGGCCATGGGGGTCGGAACACAAAATATTGAGGAAAAAACTCAAGAACACACCAATCGTAACGTTGGCGCCGTGCCTTATAAGGCACGACACTAGAAATGAACAAACAACTTCAATTTTTTTGTTCAAACGACGCCCCTTTTTTCTGACCTGAATGATTTTCGTAAAACTCCAAAAACTTCTTTGTTTCAACTTCATTTTTGACATTTGCATTTCACCAGAAAGATAAGAGAGAGATCTATCACCTAGTACCACTGGTTTTCTAGAACTAGATCATATAATTTGTCAAAAATGGATTGGAAGTCAAAGTTTGTTTGTGGGAATTGAACAATTTTAAACATTTGGACTATTGAGAGTCTAATACCGTAAAACCAGTCAAAGACATTCCTTTAGGGTTAGTAGCATAGTAAATACCTTAGTTCTGAAAAGGCAAGCATCTAAGAACCCCGAGTTGGGGGTATAGACCTCTATTAACGAACTTAAGTTAGAAGGATGGTCTATGTAAAGGAAAAATCCAATATGAGCAAAATAGGGGCTGTTTTATAAGTTAATGAAAATAGTTAAATTAAATGATCTCTAACACATGCACATTGAATCAAAATGATATAAGGAGCTTAGGGAGTTAGTGCCAAGCGACGGGGACTTGGTTGGTGAGCGTGTTGGAGACGCGAGCGCAATTCGAGGTAAATAAAATTAGATAGGAAATGTACGATAATTAATTATCTAATAATGCATTCTTGTTTCGATTATGTCCCTTTGTTTGGACTTCCACTTTTATTTGAGTGTCCGAGGGCTAAGTGATTCAAGAAAGTGTCTCCGGGTTGTGGTTGCTAGCTTGCAAGCGGAGCCCTAACCTCGATTCACTGGATTTGGTCAATTTGAGATGTGTTTTATTTGGGGCATCATTGATATCCATCATTCACGACAATTTAGGTTTAGCAGGCTTGTTCGTGTCCTATGGATTGAGTCTTCCTGGTGTTGCCGCAACTCTTGACCCCGACCCTGTGGCACCTACACTCGGTGGACTGGACTACTTGGAGCGCTTGTCCTTTGACTCTTTTGACACTCATTCTCATTGATTTCATTTTCCAATCTTATTTTCATGCACTTATTTTCTTTCATAGCTTTCTTTACTTACTTCATGATCTATAAACTACTTTATTTAATGTTGTTGAAATACTATTTAGATCTTATTGGCTTTTACTTACTGGGATTGTCATTCTCGTGTTGATGAATGAGGGAGATCTGTAGTCGAGCATGAGTAAGGCCCTCATCTTTATTTTATAACTCAACCTCCTAATTGTGCAATACACCTCAGAATTCAAAGTTAAACCAATGACTAAGGTCAAAGAACTACATAAGTTTTCTCAACCTCCACTGACAAGCATCAAGCTTACGATATTTAATATAGAATCTAAAGATACAAAAAATTACTAAATCAATCTTATTTTCAAAGAATACGTAAAATATCACCATAATCAAAGTCGATAGGAACTTTTATTCAACAATAATCATCATTTCATATTCATTTGTTGAAATTTTGGAATAGAAAATACTTCACTTAACTTAACTATAAGCACTCGAGCTATATATTTTATTTGAAGAGTTTTCATAATCTTCATTCCTTTAATTTTTTATACCTATTTTTTTCTTCTATCTTCAATATATTCAATTTTTTTCTTTTGTGTTATATTATATTCCTACGGTTCCCTGTTCCATTTTATTTGGATACCGTTATTATTATTCTTTATAGGAATGTTTCTCTTATTTTTTCCACGACTAAATTCCCTACTCCATTTTCTTTGGAATCTGTGGGTCTCTCTATTTTTGTCTTTCAAAAACTCTTTTAAACTCTTCTCACTTTCATTATAGTTAAGAAAGTATTCTTTCCAACTAAGTAAATTTTATTAGCCAATTTCCTATTTTTTCCTCAATTGTGGCATATGTTCTTTTCATTACAAATATATAAAATACTTGATCAATAATTTTTGTATAATAAGATTCTTAAAAATTTGTCTTGTTTATCTTGCACTATTGTTTTGATTTCCTACCCATTATAATGTCTAACACAAAGTAATCAATCCCCTTTAAACTCCTCTAGTGTATACACAATCTAGATTAAGTCAAATAAGGTATAACAATTCATTTTCCATTATAAATCTCTATTTTTTTGGGTAATAAAAATATATCACTTCCATTTAAATCTAAATTATATTTAATTCCATATATTCCTAACTAAATAAAGTAAAATGAAGAGATTATCTGAATCGTGGGAAAATTTGAAAAATTCAAAAATTTGAATAAATAGATAGATTCTACATCTTAGGTGTTCTATACTTTGCTTCTTTATACTACACTTTACCTAATACCCCTAAACTTATTCCAAACCTTGTCTTCAAAGTTTAAATTAAAGTCGGGTTTTCAATAAAAAAATATACCTCGTGAAGAATAAACGAACTATATGAAATAATAATAACTTATGAACACATATTTATATGAATAAATTATCATAGGCAAAGAAATCATGACAATAATAAGTTACTAAGCAATATCGTCTCATAACAAGAACCAATCTTGTGATAAGCTCAAGTTTTTCTAAAACAAAACACACTCCCAAACTCATTTTCTTAACACTACTAAGTCAATCACAACCTTCATTATCTAATTTTGATTTAAAATCACACTTCGTGTAAAAATACTAGTATTTCTCCAAATTATTCGAAAATCGAGTGATCAACCTTAATTACCATAATTCAATTTAAAACCATATAGTAATCATTCATAAACCATAGTAATTTTAAAACCATGAATAATTTTAAATTCATTGAAAAATTGTAAATTTATCAAAGATCAAACCATCTAAATCATACAGTAGTCCTAATTGAGGTGGGAATTACTTAAATAATCAATAATATGCTTTGGAGAGTTGAATTAGACACTAATTTAATTTCTTAATCGAATGGGTGGAAGGGTTTGTAGTGTGAATGGAAATGTGTACACTGATTTGGGGTTTATATTTTAAAAACTCTAATTCGTGCCCATTTGCTTAAAACTCTCTCATTAGTAGTTCACAACCCATCTCTAACGAGGACCCCGCGTCATTATCGGTGTAATAGTCCCTACTTAACAATCCCCAGTTCCGCTCCCTTATTAGTTCAAAATCCTAAGCCATACTTAGCTTCATTTTTTATGTTGAAACCCCTTTCCAGTACGATTTTCATAATCTTACTAATGTCGCTCTGTATCCTATCAAGAGATTTGACATTAATAAGGTTATGGGGTGAGAATTGGATTCTATGTGTCTCCTCAATCTCTTCCTCTCCCTCTGAATCATCAGTAAACTGAAAGGTGGAGAAGGTTCTCTCGGTACTCAAGTTTGGGGGTTATTAAATGAAATCCTAATTGGCCTAATTGGTGTGGTTGGAAATTAAAACTCTTGTTTAGGTTTTTCAACTAATGGTGCCTTCCATTTCTCCCCTTGTGAGCTTCTACCTCTACCTCATCTGGCCATTATCTTAATTTCAAAAATTCACAAGTCCAAAAATTTATTAAACTTGTAGATCATAAAAACAACGTTTGTCAAAAATTTGGTAAAATTCAAGACTTTATTTTAAAAGGAGAAATTCATTTGGAAAGCTAGCTTAAAATTCATCGTAAACTTTAAATAAAATTGGCATCGAAGTGTTAACTCAAATATAAACTTTAAAATCGGTTTCCTAAATATGGTAAAGCAATTGTGTGATAAATCTTAGATCTTTCAAAAACAAAGCACATTAAGGAAAAACAAAACCATAACCAAACTCCAAAACTCATTTTAAACTTGGTTTTCAAACTATTTGCAAATACGTATAAAATACAAAAAATTCAAAATTGTTGAATGTGTTAACTAATGATCAATATAATTGCAACTCTTGAACTTCTCTAGACCATTCTTCCAAGCTCTAGATCTAATTCTCTAAAATCTTAGTTTAGTTCAACATTCCCAAAATTGAAGATTTTGGTTTGAATAGGACTAGGTTGAAGTGAATCACTTTAATACTATGGTATTAAGCTTAGGATGATTGAATCTTGGTGTGGAATTGAGATTTTGGTGAAGTGCAATTGTTTAGTATGTAAATGAGTTGATGTCGTGTGGCGATTTGGAGATTTGTTTTAAATTTGTTGTACACAGCTACCAAATTTTCCAGCGATTCCCAGTGTTATTTTGAATCGCTCAAGCATCGCTAGGATAATTTTACTATTTTTCATATTTGTTCCATAATTAACTTTTACATAATTCATTAAAACTCATATTAAGTTAAAATTGACTTAGATTTTGAAAGTTTGAGTGGGATTTTTAATTGATAAGTGATTAATTAAACTTATATATATGACTAGTTTAGTTGTATAATAGGCCTACATATTCTGGAATGAGCTCAAATTGATGGTATTTATGTATTTTCACATTCACAAGGTATAAAGTTACAAAAGAGTGATTTCATGATAAAATGAGGAGAAAAAGCACAAAACCACACTTTACGCCAAAGAGAGCATAATTGAAAGTGTGGGAAGAGAGAACAAGGCATGGGGAAGGCGTGGAGAAGGCTTGGAGACCAAGGAAGAAAGGCAGTACACTTGACACAGTGGTGGCGCTGTTGGGAAACACACACGGCGCTGGGGAAGTACACACAGGGCTTCGAGCTTACTGTGAGGAGAAATTACACATATAAAGGTTGAAGTGTGGCAGTGCCGTGACTATACACATGGAGCATGGATCATTTATAGGCAACGTTGGGAAAGAAAAATAGAAAGTTTTGGAGTTCTAGTTCATTTGGAATTGCTAATTAGCGTTTTTAATTGTATTCTTATGAGTCTTAGGAGTATGAATAGGTATTAAAGCAAGGTAAACTCACCCACCAAATTACACAAGCTACTAAGGAAGATAGATTAGCATAGTTTGAGATTTGTTTTGAGTATTGAGAAGAGTTTTGAAAGATAAGACATTGAAGACTCCACTTGTGGTGATTTAGTATTGTTCTTTAATTTAACTAAAATTATTTGATTTAATCTTTAATTGCAATGAATACCATGATTTATGTGTTGATTTCAATAAAAAGTGAGTAGTTTATTTATCATAGTGATCAATGAATCCTATGGTATGAATGCTATGCTATAGGAAGTATGAATGGATTATAATATTAAAAAGTGCAATGGTTAGAATTCGTGTTGATTTTATGCGTAATGGTATGAACATCTTGATCACATGTTTGTTGATTAGAGGTTTTATGAGTTACCATGGCCATTGGAGCTTGTAAGTCGGATTTGAACAATACAACCAAAAAATATATAACATCGATATATAGTTATTGATTAGGGATGCATAAATAGTAAACTTAAGTGTTTATGAGTATAAAGATTTGGAGCTTAATGCTATGTGAGACTTACATTATTCACACTGATAGGTGAAGTTCTAGTTAGCACATTAAGATCTTTTTCATCACGAAATTAGGTTAAAGTGAATATTAAGGAAATCTATTTATTCTAATTAAGCATTGCACACACATAATATAGATGAATGAAGTGTTAGATGGAAAACATAGTAATTCATTACCTAGGTGAAGTTGTGAACTAATAGTTTGCTCAACATTAGAATACAAGTCAATTTACATTATTTATAGGATAGAGTAGCTTAGTTTAAATCCAAACAAAAAAAGATCTTCTTAATAATAGAGTGAATTCAACTAAGTGATGTGTGTCTATATAAACCTTTCCCAGGGGAATGATATCCATAATCAACCTTTGTTGATCACATTATTACTACAATTGAACCACTATAATTGCAGTTACGATCAAGTTTTTAATGTCGTTGCCGGGGATAGGTAGCCACACACTAGTTTAGTTTAGTTTACATAATTGTTAAGAATTTCATTTTCAGCAATTTACTTTTTATGTTTATGAGAACAAAAAAAATAAATTTTAGTTTCAAGTTTGACAATCCGCACTTGATCTTTTGTGTTTTCTTTCTCAAAGAGCAGGTAGTGCATGCGTAGTTAAGGTGATAAGGACTTAGTTCCTTATGATCTAGAAATCAACATAACCAATAAAGGAAAGAAGAAGAAGAAATAAACCAAGATGGCGGAAGATCAAGTAGGAAACCGAAACCAAAATAGGGGCCGAGGGAACAATCAACCCGAAGGTGATCTAGTAGCATAAGATAGAGTACGAGGACAAAGATGTCTTCAAGATTACTTCGAATTGGAAGTTCAAGAGACATACAATGGAGTGATGAGGCTTCCAGCCAACACAATCAAATTTGAGTTGAGACCATTTCTCATCAACATGGTGCTGAATAGCCTATTCAATGGGCTAGAAAATGAGGATCCAGTTGCACATGTGGAGAACTTTCTTGAGATGTCTGACACTGTTCACATTATTGGAGTTACGAAGGAAGTAATTAGGATGAGCATTTTCCATTCTCATTGGGTGGAAAAGCCAAATTCGGGTTGCAAGGATTGAATGCAGGGAATATGACTTCATGAGCCGACATTAATGAAAAATTCCTAGACAAATATTTTCCCAAAGTAAAGTCAGTTATAGGAAATTGGAGATCAACCAATTCAAGCAAAAGGATATCGAGTCTCTTGGTGAGGCTTATGAGAGATTCAATGAAATGATGAGAAAATGTCCATGACATGGATATGTGAAGTGGGCACAACTGCAAATCTTCTACTAGGGAACTAATTACAACACAAGTACATTAGTGGATATCGCAATAGGTGGTTATCTACTAACAAATGATGAAGATGGAGCATTAGATATTCTAGATCTTATGTCCTAGAATTCTACAACAAGAAGTCGTTCCATAGTGGGAAAGCCAGTAGGAGTTTACGCGATTGATTCGCAAGCATCGATCATGGCAAAACTTTCTAATATGAGTAGTTAAATGGTGAAGTTACAAATGGGACAATCAAGTCCACAAGTGCAAGCAATATAGCACCCCGTTAATCACCAAGCAATGGTGGTTTATCCATTGGACATTCAACAAGGTATGGAGTTTGAAGATATCAACTTCATGAACAATAAAAACTATAGAAACAACTTCAGGTCGAGAGGAATGGATCCTCAAAGATTTTATTAAGGATATAAAACCCAAACTTCTCATATGAAAATCCTGATAATGCACTGTAATTACATCCAGGTTTTGATCAACAAGTCAAACAGGGGAAGCTAGGCCAGTGTGAAGAAATGATTTCATTGAAGTCAATTGAAAAAATCATGCAAGCCATTGACATCAACAATAGAGAACGACATGAGAAAAATGAGAAAGAGATGGAAAATGTAAAGAAAAATCTTAAGATAATAGATTATGAAAGCTCCTAATTCATCAAGAACTTGGAGAGACAAATTGGTCAGCTAGTCATTACTTTGAATTCGAGGAAGGAAGGGCAATTTCCAAATAACAAAATCATAAATCACAAGGAAAATATTAGTGCCATTCACATGATGAGCACTACGTTAGTGATGAGCTAATGCAAGAGCAAATAACGTACAAGCCAGAATGAGTCTAAACTTTAGCCATGAAAAGGTTGAGAAAATCAAAAGTTATGCATGTGAATGAAGCAGAAGTGAGACAAGATGAACTTGAAAGGTTCAAGTAACAAAGGATCAATGCCTTGAAGAATAAAAAAAAGGGGAAGAAATAATGGAGAGTTAAGCAATAAGATGAAGGGCCTTCTGAAGATGCACCGAAAGGAAATAAAATCATAGTTGTTCCAAAAAGGCCGAAACCAAAAGTTAAGTTCACACCGAAACTTCAACCAATCAAGAGGAAAGATCCGAGAGATATATGCATACCATTAAGCATTGATGGGCACTGATTTAGAAACATCTTGTGTGACACGAGAGCCTCAGTCAATGTAATGCCTATAAAAGACATGTTACAAGCATATTTGAAGATCGATTGTCTCGATACAATAGATTTGCAAGTACTTGATGGTAACTTGGTGCCAATGATGGGGAGAGTCTTGAATGTGCTTGTCAAAGTGGATAGATTTACGTTTATCACTTATTTTTAGATTGTTGATCATGACATAGATGATGATGTGTCTATGATACTTGGGCGACCACCCTTGAACACTGCTAATGCGGTTTTGCATGCGAGGAAGAAAATGATCACTATGAGTATCGAAGATGGTAAAGATAGCGATAAGTTTTTCTTTGTTGAAGTGCAAGAAGTACATTCGAGCGGGAGAGATATCATCATCTCCAATCTACAATTAGAGTATCTAGATTTAGACTCAGACTAAACGAGCGAAAAAACATAAGGTTAAGGACGTTAAACAAAACGCTACTAAGAGGCAGCCCAAGGGTTTTTTAAATTTTAGTTTTTAAATTTCAGTTATTTATTTTTATTAGATAGAACAATCCAAATGTTATAATATTTCTCTAATTTAAATTTTTTTTTGCTAATTTTGTACGAAAGACCATTTGCCCAGTGATTTTTCATTGGAATGGAAAGTCTCGACAAATTCAACAAAGAGCATAAAAAGCAAAAGAGTTAGAGTGGTAAAGGGCAAGTAAATCGACAAATCACGGGTCAGTTTTTATGAAATTTGTATATATACAGGGTATTTCACGTTGTCCCGATGTCGTGTGTAGTAATATACATAGCCGGGAGAGCATAGGGAGTTAAATGAAAATTTTGAAAATTATGGAGACAGACTAGTCAATGCCATGTGGATAAACACATAGTGTCGTGTGAGTTAACACATACGGCGCTAGGACGACGTCAAACCGTGAGCATAAAATGCTTATAGTGAGCTCGACGCCATGCCCATGCTGTGGCGGTGTTATGCCTTATAAGGGATGGCGTTAGTGTTGAGGAGGGTTTTAAAACCCTTTTCAACCCAAAATTTACACATTTGAACCTAGTCCAAACACCACCAACTAAGCATACATCCCTCTAAAACCCTAGTTTAAGCAATTTTAAGTGAGCAAAAAGTGTTCCAAATGATCAAGAGTGAAAATGAAGTCACATTATGGATTTCGACAAAAGAGAAAAGCTGGGACATTGATTTTGAGAAGTGATTCAAGAGAGCAATAGGGTTGTGGATAGTGAGAAAAGTGAGAGGGCTTTGATTGATAGAGGTTGGAAGAAGTAATGTACACCGGAAAGTAGTATGGTATTGAGGTAAATTTACAATTTCATTAGTTATGCTATAGTTTTTAATATTATAGATGAAATGACATGAATTGTGGAAATTAGGTTTTTGGATAGGAATTTGAAGTTGTGTGGATTTAGAGCATCAATGTGGCTTATTATGGATTAGTGTATGTCCTTTTGAATTATTTGACATGTGAATGACCCGTGTAAATGAAAACTTTGATTATAGGTGATTTGAATACCCATTGTTAAATTGTTGTGGTGGTGAGTTTTTAAGATAATGGGAAGAACAAGGAGGCAAACAAGTCAAGTTATGAAGTTAGGGCTGATGAAAATGAGGCATCAACCTCGAGAGATCTAACTAAGGATGCCTCGAGGCCTTTCATGTCGAAGTTCTATATTAGTGAGGAGGCCAAGGAGAGGTATGCGGCTATAGAAAACAAGGAGTTTATTTGTGAAAGAAGAATAAACCTCGCGGCTAATTATGATAAGAGAGTGAATAACTTCATTAGGCAATAGGGTTGGGAGCATTTCATGTAAGACTATAAGAAGAACAAAGTTTATAGAGTGCGTGGAATTATTTACGAGTTCTATTCTAATGTGAAGTTCACAAAAAATGAGATCCAATTAAGGTGAGAGGAGTAATGGTGCCATTCAATGAGCATTACATAAATGACATTTATAGGTTAGAATACCTGAGCTAGAATGGAGACTCACAAACCATCCTGAATAATTTATATGGGAGACCCTATAACCTATATCCTTTTAGAACCATAGAGAGAACATTAGTTGTCCTAGGACAACAGGGATGGACAATGAGAGTTGAGAATGTGCTAAAGCACATAAAGAAGGGAAGTGTGTAGAATGTGGCAACATTTTCTGGTTGCTTCACTATACTTGACTACTCAGTAGAGTGAGATAAGAAAATCCAAGGTAACTTATTTACATAAGATCACAAGGAAGGAGAGGATCAATATTGGGGATATTATTTACAAGAACTTGAGGGAGTCTATCATAACTGAGAGAGACGACAAGTTGTTGTTTCCAATCCTTATAACCTGGATGTTCTTGAAGGCTGGAGTGAGATTGATCCAAGATGAAGGATTTGATATAGAAGCCCAAGCCTAATAGATGAGGAGTTTATGTTGACGTTAAAATCACTTACTGGATACAATGACTCTGAAGATGAGAGAGAGATCACATAGAGATATACTTGATGCTGAGTTGCTAGTAAAGGAACTTGAGGATCAAGCAATAGTAGCAGCACAAGAGTTGAGGAATATATGATATGGAGAGGATGATGGTAACCAGCAGGGATTTGGTGAAGGCTACGATTTTGCATAGCTATTGTTAGGAGAGCATGACTTGGATGGTCTTGAAGTCTTTCCACCACCTCCACCACTATAGGCACTAGTACCACAACCTGAGGATTTGAGTCCACGACAGCAGAGGTTGTGGATTGCTGAGATGAGAAGGCAGTATAGAGAGGATATGGCTCAATATCATGAAGCCTTGTTTAGATATGAGCAAGACTGACAGAGAAGGATTTATGATCTACTTAATGGACAGAGAAACTTTATGTTATTTGCAGATCATGAGAGGGACATAACTAGATATGAGATAAGCATAAAGTTGAGATCTATTAATTGGTCTATTGGCTTTTAGCAGCACCAAACTACATGTTTGATCCTGAAGTGGTGCATAATAGAAGAGTGGAGCGTCATTTAACACCATCCTATGCTAGAGCTGATGATGATGATGATGATGATGTTGATGATGAAGCACAGTCTTAGAGTTCGAGTCTTAGGATTTCTCTAGACCTTGGGGAGATGGGAGACATTTAATACTGATTATCTTTAAATTTGAGATATTTTAGCACTTTAGCGGTAGTTTAAATTTTATGTTTATACAGTTATAAAATTCTATTATATATGTTTGTGTTATTTAATGTTTTATGTTTTAGGCTTATTTTTAAACATTAAGGACAAGGTTTGGTTTAAGTGTGGAGGCATCAACACTATGGGAAGTGGTAAGAAAAGATGAAATAAGGATAATCACTTCAGGTATGATCCTAAAATTTTATTTTTAAAGCAATTAAAGAGGAAAGAATGGTAGTGTATCTTTTTCATTTACTTATTATTTAAATGAGTATAGGTAGTATAGATTAGGTTATATTACATTTGCAAAGTTCGTACATTTAATTGAGGATGAGTAAGAATACAAGTATCTAGTTGATATGAAACTCAAGAGAATATTACATTTTGAATAAAATAAAAAGAGTTGCAAACAACAGTATAATTTCATGATCATGAATTTTATTTAGGGAAGACCATGAACTTGAAACCAAAGCAAAAAGAATACCAAAATACTTCTTGTTGAAAAAGTTAGATATCTAAGGAATTCTATAATAAGTATGAATCTTACTTAAGTATAAAGTTAATAAAGACTTAGTACTAAAAAGAGAAGAGATAAACATGGTGTTTAAATGAAAAGTTGGAGTTTAAACTTGCTTAATAGAGTAAAAGTGAGAAGTGTTGACAAGAGTTTTAAATAAAAAATTAGAGAGTCCCACAAGTTCTACATGAAAAGGAGCAGAGAACTTGATGGTTGGAAAAAGCGAGAAAAAAGGAATCCATAGGAGAAGAAGCAGTGATCGTACAACTAAAAAATATAAGGAGAAAAGAAAAGAATGATATATAGAATAAAAGAAAGGCGTAGTCAAATTAAAACTCTTCAAATGAAATGATTTAGCTCAAGTACAAGTGACTTAGTTGAGTTATGTTTTATTTCCAACCAAATGAAGTCAACTCTTGAAGTATTAAAGTCTACAAAAATAGTATGATTTATACTTATTTGTGAATTCTTGAGCTTAATGAGAAATCATGAGATTGTAAATTTGCTACTTGAGTGTTGAAGTGAAATAAACTAGTGAGTAGTGATGGTTTTGGCCGTGAACTATGTTTGAGTTTCGACAATGAATTATATATGTTGTTAAAGGTACGTGTTTTGAAAGTATAGTTTTATGATGAAAAACTCTTGAGTGAATTATTAACTTGAACTTATATGAATTAAAGGATATTCCATGAACGATGTAAAATGAGTAAGGATTGAAATTAGTATTTGTAAGCATACTTAGTAGAATACACTTTTGCTCGAGACGTGCAAAATCCTAAGGTTGGGAATATTTGACAAATCATTAATTAGACTTAGATATAGGACTAGTTTAGTTGTATAATAGGCCTAGATATTTTGGAATGAGCTCAAATTGTTGGTATTTATGTATTTTCAAGTTTACAAGGTATGAAAGAGACAAATGAGTGATTTAATGATGAAATGAAGAGAAAAAACACAAAACCACACTTGACACCATGGATAGCACACTTGACGCCGTGGGAAGAGATCACAAGGTGTGGGCAAGACGTGGAAAAGGCTTGGAGACCAAGGAAGAGAGGCAGTACACTTGACGCGGTGGCGCTATGGGGTAACACACATGGCGTTGGGCAAGTACACACAAGGTGTAAAGCCTATTGTGAGGAGAAATTACACATACAAAGGTCGAAGTTGTGGCGTTGCCATGAGTTCACACAGGGAGTATAGATCACTTACAAATAGCATCGGGAAAGAAAAATACAAAGTTTTGGAGTTCTAGTTGATCGTGGCCGCAAGTATAACGGCTCGATTGTAGTAATAGTGTTATCAACTTATGTTGATTACATAAATCTTCCTAAGGGAAAGGTGTATTGCACTTAGTATACTTAGTCAGAATTACTCTATTGCTAAGGAAATCCCTTTGTTAATTGAGTTTTAAACTAAACTATTCTATTATATTAAAACAATGTAAATAACTTTTAAATTTATATTAAGAAGATCGTAGTTCACAGCTTCACCTAGGTAATGAATAACTATGTTTTTCAACTCACTTCCTTCATTTTCATTACGTGTATGCAATGCCTAATTAGAAAAGACATTTTCCTTCAAATCCACTTCAACCCACCGTCGTGATGGGAAAGAGTCAAATGTGCAAACTAGAACTCTACAACGTAAGTTTCACATTGCATTAAGTTCCAAATCTTTCGATTCATAAACAATTCGATTTACTATCCTTGCCTCCATAATAAACAACTATCTATCGATGTTAAACGTTCATATCCGACTTAAAAGCTTCAAATTACCATGATAGCTCTAACATCAACAAATATGTGATCAAGATGTTCATAGCATTACGCTTAGAATCAATACAAATTTTAACCATTACACTTTCTAACATTATATTCCACTCCTAACTACTTTAACATAGCATTCATACCATATGTTCCATTGATCCCTAAGATTAATGAACTACTTACACTTCATTAAAATAAACATGGTAATTATCGTATTCATTGCAATCAAAGATTAAAAAATTACTTCAATTAAATAAAAGAAAACAATACTGAACAACCATACATGAGTCTTCGATGTCTTCTCTTCAACAATTCTTCTTAATACTCAAGAATAAAGTAAAACTATTCTAATATATGATAATTGGTTTCACTCAATGGTGTTGTATATGTTTACAATGTTCTAATACCCATTTACACTCCTAAGACACTTTAGAAAATAATTAGATATATACAACTCTACATAAAATAGAACTCTAACTTTCTATTTTCTTTAGTCTCGACGTTGTCCATTTGTGATCTGGCGTTCTGTGTGTAATGCCACGCTGCTGTGACAGCTTTGACCACTTTGTGTGTAATTTTCTCATTGAGTAGACTCGGCGCCCTGAGTAAACCTCCCCAACGCCATCCATTTTAGCCTACGACATCGCCACTGTGTCAGTTATGGTGTCCTCTTTTCTTCTCTTTTTGGTCTCCACGCTATGCCCATGCTGTCTAGCTTGTTCCGATGGTGTCAAGCCTATGTGCTATGGCGTGAACCTTACTTTTATGCATTTTAGCGTTGTTTCTTCACAAAATCACTCGTTTGTCTCATTTATACCTTATATACCATCATCAATTAGAGCTCATTTGGAGATATTTATATTAAATATACAACTAAACTAGTCCTATATAATCACTCATCAAATACCCCTAAACATGGAATTTGGCACGTCCCGAGAAAAAGTGTATTTTACTATGTATTCTTACTACATAAGTTCAAATAAGTTCACGTCAATAATCAACTCAAGAGCTTTTCTTTGCAAAAAAATTTATTTAAAAAAAATGTAGCTTTAACAACTCATACAATTCACTTTCGAAACACCAAAGTAGTTCACAATCCAAAATCATAACTACTCACAAGTTTATTTCACCTCGGCACTCAAGTAGCAAGCGCACAGTCTCATAAATTCTTATTAGGCTCACAAATTTACAAACAAGTATAGATCATACAAGTTTCGTAGACTTTAGCACTTCAAGAGTCAATAGGATTTAATATAGTTAGAAAGAAAACTTTACTTAATTAAACTACTAGTACTCAAGCTAAATCTTTTATTTGAAAAGTTTTAATTTTACTTCTGCCTTTATTTTTATTTATTTTTATCGCTCTTTTCTTTTCTTTTGTCCTCATATATTTTAGCTGCACGGTTCCTGCTCATTTTCATTTGGATTTTATTTTTCTTCACTTTTTTCCAATGATCAAGTTCTCTATTCCTTTTCCTATAGAACTTGTGAAACTCTATATTTTTCTTATCTTCTATAACTCTTGTTAGCACTTCTCATTTTCACTCTATCAAGCAAGTCTTAACTCTGACTTTTTCATTAAACATCATGCCTATTTCCTCTCCTCTTAGTACTAAGTCTTTATTTACTTTATATATCCAAGTAAGATTTACACTTATTATAGAATTCCTTAGAGATATAACTTTTCCCACAAAGAGTGTTCTTGTGTTCTTCTTGCTTTTGTTTCTAGTCCATGTTCTTCCCTAACTCTAGGTTTCTAATCATTAATTCATACCGTTGTTTGCTACATTTCTTATTTTTTTTCAAAAATTTGATAACACTCCTTTGAGTTTCATATAACAAGATACATGTATTCTTACTTATCCTCAATTAAGGGCATGAACTTGCATATGAATTACATATTACTATATATAACCTAATCTATACAACTTAAACATTCAAATAATAATGACAAGTAAATAATTAGACATGTTTTATATTGTAATTTAGATTGATTTTAGATATTAATAATGATATTACATTAGGTATTTTCTTATTTTTGTGATTTCAGGATTTAATTAGAAAAATGAAGAAATGGAAGAAAAATAGGAAGAAGTGCAAAATAGTCAACTGGAGAAGAAGTCCACCGATTAGCCAACGATACAAAATTACACTGGGAATCACCACCTAAATCGACAACAGAGAAGTGCCAGTGAATCCTCAGTGAATTTGAAATTGTACTACAAATAGCCAGCTAAATCGGTGGAGCACAAAGAGCCAATTCCAGTGATTAACTAAGCAATTTGTGTACAATTTAAGAATCGTTGACAAACCGCTGAAGTTGGTTATGGGTTTTTTAGATTAATATGAAGAATTTGAGTTTATATAAGATATGTATAACTAAGGAGACTATAAATAGGACCAGAGGGCTTCGAAATAAAGCTTTCTCCAACCTATTTCCCATATTCTATAATTCTTTTATTAGCTTTAGTATGTGTTTGAAGCTATATTGGAGCTTTGATTTATTTAAAATATATTTATTTAATTATTTTACTATGACTTTTAATTATATTATTGTGTTATTCAGTTTTCAGAACGAGTAAGTAGTTTATCAATCTAAACAAATCCTAGACATGTATATACTTTAGATTGCCAGGTAGTTGTAATTAAGGAATCATGAACTTAATGCTTTAAATCTATTCATACACGCCAATCATATATCTAACAAATTATTTTTGTGTATTACAACTAACGAAGAGTAATACTACATGCATAGTTGCAAATGTTCATTGTAATATTTTCGATTCTGAATCTATGTCTATAATTATTGATAACAATTACAGAAGTAGTAACTAGGATTAATCTATAGGACATTTTCTCGAGTGAATGTTCTAGGTGATTGTGTTCTAAGTTATTTATTTATTAGCATATTTTGATTTATATTTGATTTAGATTAGGCATGATATTCATTGAGTGTTAATGCTATCACATTTCTATGGTATTGCATTTTATCCAATAGTTAGATTTACAATGATAAGAATATGACTTTTCCATTGAATTTATGAAAATCGATGGCTGGCTAGAGGCTATAAACCTATTATGAATTAGGATTTAATGATTCCAGATTCCATGTGTTATATTATGAAGTGATGATATGTTATAGTGTTTGAAAGCAGTCAAAGTATATTACATTGTTTAGTGGGGGTTTGTTTAGATTCTTATTTAAGATATTTATATTATATTGAATTGGAATATTGTTTAATTTAGTTTGCATTGAATTGTTTAAATTAGTTTAATTAGTTTGGTTAATTAAGTTAGTAGTTATTGTTTTTAGTTATTTGGTATTTTAATTCCTGTTTAATTAGATTGACTAAATTAAGAAAAACAAGGAAAAATACTTTCTTTTGAAATTTGCAAAATCCCTATGGAGAAGATATCCCATTTACTACTACTACAAATAATAGGAAAATACGAGAAAATATTGTGCACGCTCGACACGTGTCAATTTTTGGCGCCTTTACCGAGTATTTTTAAATAATTCCTTATGATTTTAGACGTTGATGGTATACACACTTCATCATATTAATTCTACACGATCTTTACATCCGTTTGATCATGAAATAGATAGAACTTTTAATGGGAGTTTAATACAACAACAACTAAGGAAAAATTTATCTATTAGGATGGAGGATAACAACAATGATAATAAAGTTATCAACAATAATAGATAACTCGCTTTTAGACTAGCAAATCAAAATGTTATGCCATATGAGCCAATGTGCATAGCATACCCCAATGGATTTCATGAATTTGAACTTAGAACTGGATTTATTAGTGCCTTACCAATTTCTATGGTTAAGACAATAAAGTCCCACAGAAAGTCATAAAGGGAGTATCAACATAAAGTTAATGAGATGAAATCGAAAGAAGGTATTTTAGAAAAACTCAAACTCGAGATCAAACAAAAGATTAGTTGTTCTATCTCCCACAAGATTCAATAACTACATGAACTCAAATGTTAGAAGCTTTCCTATATAAATATATGCCAGCTAGAAAAATTAGTTCCAATAGAAAGCATATCACAATTGCAAAGATGAAAGATGATGAAAGCTTTAATGAATTTTGGGATAGATTTCAAAGATTAATTTTTTCTTGTCCACAACATGGATATACTCAAAGAGCTTTATTAGAATATTTTTATGGACTCAATCACTTTGAACAAAGGTTATTAAATATCGTATATGGTGGATCTTTATTTGAAACAACACCTACTTTAGCAAAATAAGCAAGTAATAAAATGGCAAAACAATTTAAGCAATATTGTTAAAAAAATGAATCCTCAACAAAGAAACTTTATGAAGTTGATAATAAAAGAAATAATGTGTCTGATGATAAAATTGATGAACTATGTAAGATGGTTAAGTTGCTAGTTAATGATAGATCTAATCAAGTAAAAACTTATGGATTCTGTAATGAGGTTACACATCCTATGAAAGCGTGTCCTACTTTACATGAATAAAATACTGAAGAAGTTTATGCAATGATGAACCAATTTTTTGGTCCCCTTAGAAATCAATATAATAATAATACTTATTATCCTGGAAGATGAAATCTAAATCTTAATTATGGTCCTTAAAATAAAAATTATAATACTTATATACCAAAAGCTCATATGCAATCTGCACCTAATCAGCAACCTTAACAAAATGCTCAACCCACGAATCCAAATTTAGAGCAAATCTTGCATAATTTTATAATTCAAAGTCACTAAAACTTTACATAGATTTCTCAAAATCAGATTAAGACTGATACTACTATTAATGAACTGAAAATTTTGTTAAGTCAAATGAATTTAAAAATAAATAGTTTAAGTACTCAATAGAGTAATCAAGCTAAAGCACTCAAACTACTGTTGCTCCTACTTATCAAGCACAATTTAATGCTTTATTTGGTGATGAGAAAGACACACCCACAACCGAAAAGACACTTAAACAAAGTAATAAAAAGAAAGTTGATAAATTATTGGAGGATAAGAAGAAGTAATGATGGCTAATGTCATTCCTACTAGAGAATGGATGGCTGAACAATTAAAATATACACCTTTTCTTGGAAGGCTATACCTACGGTATTTAGCCAGAGTTGAAGCATATGAAAAATCTTTACATAAGTCTAAATCAATTGATGAGGATAAAAATGATAAGATTTTTGATAATATGAATGAAGATATGTATTAATATTCTACCGTTCCCCAGTGATTAGCTGATGCTAGGAAGGAATAAAACAATGAACACATTCTTAAAGCGTTTAGGAAAATAGAAATCAATAAACCATTGATGGAATCAATTATGTAGTTTTCTAATTATGATGAAGTTTAAAAGAATTCTCTTAATCAAAGGACAAATCTTTAGAATAATCTAAAGAAAGCTTAGGACAAAAGGTGTCTACTTTAAATAAAAAGAAAATACCTGAGAAATGTTCCAATCTAGGAATGTTTGGAATACCTATTACATTAAGAACTTCTTTTATAGATTTTTCTATGTGTGATCTTGGAGCATCAATTAATGTTATGTCACTTAAACTATATGAGTCATTGAAAATAGGTTCATTGACTAATACACCTATTAATCTTACCTTAGCTGACAACACAATTATTAAACCTTATGGTTTACTAGAAGATGTCTTTGTAAAAGTAAATGACTTAGTATTTCCAGCTAATTTCTATGTCATGGAAATGTGAGACTCAATATCATCTAAATCTCGGCCCATACCTTTAGGAAAACCGTTTCTTAAAACAACTAAAATAAAGTTTTATATCTTTGAAGGAACAATGTCTATGGAATTTGAAAACAAAATTATCATTTTTCATTTTAATGAGGAAGATGTCTATGATAATTCTGATGAATTTAACAATGAACAAAACAATGGTAATGAATCTTTAGAATTAAATGGTCATGAAGTTGAAATATATGTTATTAACGCAATAACAATAGAAGACTAAAATGCTATGACAAAGAATAAGCAAGTTGAAGACACTTCAAATCAAAAGATAATAACCCAAGAATGGAGGGTTAAATAATTGAACAATGTTAAGAATGATATTAAAATTGAGGAGTTTAAAGTTACAAAGAATAAAAAGAAGAAAAAGAAGAAGAATTCAGCAATTGTCAATCTCAATGATCCAGAAGATTTATATATCAAAATATAAGTTAAATGGGCTGGAATTTTAAAGCTAGTTGTGAACAGATTCTCTAGAGTAAACTACACGCCAATTCACTTATTTTTTCATATTCAATAGGAGTTGGATGTACTTGCTTCTAAAAACGTTATTTTACTAAATGATTATTGAGTGAAACCAATAAGAGTGGTTACTAATGTACCAGTTCAAATTGACAAGTACATTATACATTATACCCACAAATTTTTGGTTATGCCACACTTCAACAATGAAGATCCTCCATTAATTTTAGGACGACATTTCTTAGCCTCATCGCAATCTATCATGGATACTTTGAACAAGATAATCACTTTTAAGGTGCATGGTCGAGCAATCACTTTTTGGAATGGCAGTAGAGTGGACAATCCTACACTTAAGTTTATAGAACTAGTTTAGAACTGCGTGGTTCACTCGAGCCATCGACAATAAATAAAAGCGCTCTATGGGAGGCAGCCCATACTCTATTTTTACTTTGAGCTTTAGTATTAGGATTAGTTAGTTGTTTTTATATTCTCTTAACTTTTGAATCTTATAATGGGGATATTTTTCGAATTTAATTTTTGAATAATCTCATTTATGGGGGTTGATTGAGCAAATTCTATTTCGTATTATATTATTTTTACGCATTAGTTTTATGTTAGTTAGCTATTTATAGAAATAAAAACATTATTTGGTACATGTCATAGTTAAATTCAGATAATTTTGGATAATTCTACCTTTGTTATTGGATATATATATATGTGATGGATATATGGGAGAATTAATTAAATTAAGAAATAGTAAAAATAGGCTGGTGATTTCCCAGCGATTCTAGTTTGTATTGGAAATCGTTGAGAAAATTGGCATCTGTGTGCATATTTTTTAGTGTAATTTCAAGGTCAGCAATTTGTCATCCATTTGAACTTATAACTAGGATTCGTTGAACTGATCGCTGAGCCACTGAGGCTCATTTTCAGCGATTTTGTCTGTGATTTCTCAGCGAATCCACTTAAGCCCTGATTCATTGAGAACAAATACGAGTTTTAAGAAAAACTCCAAATCGCTACATTTATCCATTTCACACTCACAAATCATTGCAACTTTTTGATCAAAAAATCAATTTTTGACTAGATTCAACCTTCCAAAGCTAGATTTAAGTGTATTTAAGTGATTTCCATCTCAATCTTCACACATCCAATCCAAAGAACTTGGTGAGTTTTAAGAGTGTAGACACCTAGGGCTTAAGCAAGGGAACTCGAATTGGAGCTGGGAGGAGCATTCTAGATAAGATTTTAGAGTTCCAATCTTGAAAGAATCAATTTCAAGAAGGTAATCATTGAAAACCCTAACCTATTATTGATTAATTTTTTGGTTTTTTTCATTAATTTTGGATTTTTATTAGGTTAGAAGCTAAGTTTTGAAATTCTTACCTTAAATTGGTTTTGATATCAAATGTTTTCAATTACAATACTACTATGAGAATGGTGTGATGATTCGTTTATTGTTATCAAATTTTTGAACTATTTTTCATATATGGCGAATGGATTGAATTTTATACGCAAACTAATCTAAGACTAAGTTTCAAATGACTTTGGGGGTTTTTGTGTTTCCCTATCGCATGATTTGAATTACTTACAAACAATTGTTCTTACTAATGATGTTTTATCGATAAAAATCAAACTCTCAATTTATAAACAAATTTTTTGATGAATTTATCCTTATTAGATAAATACGTTGAATTTTACCGAATACTTTTTTGACAAATTTGGTTTTAAATGGTTTTATAGTTTTATTCTTTTACTTGTACTTATCTAAAAGGCTGGAAGTGGAAAAAGTAGAGGTTTAAGGGAGGATAAAGGAAAGGGGAAGTTAGTAGAGAAAACAAAGAAAAAATCCAGAATTTCCTAAATCCAACCCATGTCAATTTCTTTTAACACACCTAGAATTAGACCACAAAGAGAGCTTACTTCACCTTCATTATTTAGCTATAACACTGAGGATGATTATATAGAAGATGGGGAGGAAGTGGAAGAATTAGAAGAAGAGATACCGACTGTGGTGAAAAATTATGTACTTAGGAAAGAAAACTTTGTCAATGTGAAGGCCTTTGAAAAATTTAGGAATGATCTACTGAAAGATAGAAAGTTGATCCCGGAAAGGGGATTTAATGTGAAGAATGAATTGGAATACAGACCTAAGATCTTAGATATGATTAAGGCAAGAAACGATGTATTGTCAGCTAAGGACTATAATCACTTAGACCTAGAGGATGTTCATAGTGAGAAGGGATATGATATTCTGGTGCGAGAGTTTTATGCAAATGCATACGAAGTGAGAGTAAAACAGATTCATGAGTTCGAGGAAGAATAATGGATTATTTCACTGTAAGAATAAATCGTTATGTTGATTGACCGGAATTTCACCATGAACAAAATGATGAGTACCCAAAACCCAAATACGTAATTAAGTACCACCCTACTGAGACAATTAGGGAAGGTTTAGAAGCAATCCATGGTGATGGATTCATTTTTGATATGGAAGGGTACTCAAAGAACATAACCACCAAATGTTTTAGAAAAATCACTAAAGCTTGATGTTATTTTATCAACGCCAACTTACAAACAAGCCTACAATATTAGGAAATAGTGAACTATAAAGTCACCTTACTTTACCACATCATAATGGGACTAGGATACTTGGATGTTAACAAAATTAACTACAAATTGATAAGGAGTGCAATTACCACAAAAAGAAAGAATAATTTTTCCTTTGATGATCACGACTTTTTGTAGACCAAATCAAGTAAACATGGCAAGGCTTGACATGGATGTTCTACCGGAGAAAATAATCACAAATGAGGTTATAGAAAGATATGGAGGAGTAAATAGTTATGAAGATACCAAGGATGAGAAAGAGAAAGCTGAGATAGCCAAAAGAGAGATAGAGCAGAGAAGAAAAATCAAACATGATAAGAGGAGAGTTTTATAGGAAATTCTGGAAGCTAGATATGATCCGAATGTTGAACAACCTGCTAGGGATTATGATGGCCTATACATGGAGGAATCAGAGTTGGCCTTCATGGGTATAATTATGCGCAATCAAATGACAACTCGAGAAACCAATAACTGGTGTTTGAGAACTAGATGGCCTTAGCAAGGAGTATTCACAGGATGGAGCAAACAATATCTAGAAGACATAGACGACAAGGAGGCGCAGAAGTTCCTGTACCATCTACATAGATTAGGTTTCCATATAAAAGTAGTCTTAATGTTCAACACTGCCAGGTCAAGACTACTACCTATATGACCTCGCTGCGAGTTACTAGACCCAAAGGATTGATCCTATGGAGGATGATGACGACGTGACTTTCGAATGACAACATTGATTTCTTTATTATATTTACTTTATTTGTTTATGAGTGATATTGTGTGAGGTCTTCTATGTAACTCTGGTAATGGTTATATACTTTGTGATCTATGGTGATAATCTGTGTTTGTGGTGGTGATACACTATATGCTCTATAATTACTGATTTGATACATTTGTTATACAATGATAGTGGTTTATTCATATATTATTAATGCACCTTGTTTGCTAACATTTATTTATTGAGTTTATTTTTATATTAATTGTCTAATTTATGATTATATCAATTCATTTATACTTAATGTGGTTTATTTGTTTTGTTGGAAACCCCTATTTTATTTTACAACTTTGAGGATAAGATTTGGAATGCGTTTTGTGGTATTTTAAGTGAAGTATGACAATGATAGTAAAGAAAGAAAAGAAACGAAAGGTAGAAGAAAAGTTTGAAATTGATGCAAAGTTCAAAAAGATCCAATATTCAAGTAAGTTGATGAAATTTATCAAATTTCTTTCGAATTCAAGTATGAATGTAATTTTTCTTTATTATTAGGAAAAAAATGATATTAAAAATGAATATAATGAATAGATTTTTAAATGGAAATGATATTTTTATCACCCAAGTGAATTCTATGATAGAAGGAAGCAATTTATATACCATTTTTTATTAACTTTACTAGTTGATGTATACACTAAATTGAATGCATGTGTTAGTCATGAAAATGGGTAGAAGATCAAGACAATAGTTCAAGATGAACACAATAGATTTCTAAGATTCTTGTAATAAAAAAGCTATTGATTAAATATTCTTATAATATATATATATAAAGCTATTATACGATATTGAAAGAAGAAATGGGTTAGAAATCGATGAATTTCTATAAGTTAGAAAGAATACTTTCTTTAACTTTAGTGTATAGTGAGAAGTGTTAACAAGAGTTTACAAATATATAGAGAGTCCAATAGATTCAATAAAGAAATGGAGCAGGGAATCTATAGTGGGAAAAATGGGAGAATGTTCATAGGAAATGGAGCTGGGACTTAAAAGCAAAAGCAAAAGAAAAATGATAAAGACATAATAATTAGGATGGTGTAGAGAAAAATAGTGATAAATAAAAAGATGGATAGTCTTAAACTCTTTAAAGAAAAAATTTAACTCGAGTGCTTGAAATTAGATTTGAGTTAAGTATTTCTTAATCTAACACGTGTTAAACTTTATATTAATTGGTATCTTGACAAAATTTCTATTGATTTTGATTGTGGTGCTATTATAAAGTATTTTCTAAAATTAGGTCAATCTAGTGGTTTTTGTGTTTTGAGATTTTATACTAATTATCGTAAGCTTGACGCTTGTCAGTGGAGATTCAGAAAACCTAAATTATATATTGGCCTTGGTAATGAACGTTAAGTTCTAAAGGATATTGCATTGGGTGTTTGAGTTATCATTAAGAGATGTTTCGTTTTGTCTAAATCATTCTATTCTATCATAACTTTCATTTACTTATGGATAATATGTTTCCATTTTAAAATCACTTCTATTTTAAAATTTTATTATTTAAAGTTAAGATGAATTAGATTGAAATCCGTCTATAAAGAATGAAAAGAGAATATGATTAAAAGTATTCATTTTCTCGGGACAACAAAGTGCTGAGTTTGGGGGTATTTGACAAGTCAATAATTAGACAAGTTTTATAGTGTAATTTATGTTGATTTTAGATATAAATGATGATATTACACTAGGTATTCTCTTATTTTTATGATTTCCAGATTTAACTAGAAAAATAAAGAAATGGAAGAAAAAAGGAAGAAGAGCAAAACAGTCAACTGAACAAAAAGTCCAACGATTGGCCCGTGATACAAGATTACAATAGAAATTGCCACCTAATTTGGCAGTAGAGAAGTTCCAGTGAATCTTCAACAAATTGGAAATTATAATAGAAATATCTAGCTGAATCAGTGGAGCACAGAGAGCCAATTCCATTAATAAACTCATCAATTTGTGTACAACTTAGGAATCGTTGACAAATCGCTGAGGTCGGTTACGGGTGTTTTAGATCAATATGAAGAATTTGAGTTTATCTAAGATATGTATGACTAAGGAGACTATAAATAGGACATGAGGACTTCGAAATAAAGCTCTCTCCAACTTATTTCACATATTCAATGAGTCTTTTATTAGTTTAATCTGTGTTTGAAGCTATATTGGAGCTTTAATTTCTTTAAAATGTATTTATTTATTTATTTTACTATGTCTTTCAATTATATTATTCAATTATTTATTGTTAGCACAATTAAGTAGTTTATCAATCTAAACAAATCCTAGACATGTATATACTTTGAATCGCTAGATAATTGTAATTAAAGATTCGTGAACTTAATACTTTAAATCTATTGATACACACCAATCATATTGTTTTTGCGTATTACAACTAATGAAGAGTAACACTACATGCATAGTTGCAATGTGTATTGTAGTATTTTAATTCTAGATCTATATCTATAATTATTGACAACAATTATAGAAGTAGTAACTAGGATTAATCTATATGGCTTTTTCTCGAGTGGATGTTATAGTTGATTGTGTTCTAAGTTATTTATTTATTAGTATATTATGATTTATATTTGATTTAGATTAGACATGATATTCATTGAGTGTTAATGCTATAATATTTCTATATGATTGCGTTTTATCAAATAATTAGATTTACAATAATAAGAATATGGCTTTTCTATTGAATTTAGTAAAATTAGTAGCTGGCTAAAGGCTATCAACCTATTATGAATTAAGATTTGATGATTCCCAGATTCCCAGATTCCATGTATTATGATTATAACTATGTTATGAAGTGAAGATATGTTCTAGTGTTTGAAAGCAATCCAAGTATATTACATTGTTTAGTGGGGTTTGTTTAGATATTTGTATAAGATATTTTTATTATATTGACTTTGAAAATTGTTTAATTTCGTTTGCATTAAATTATTTAAATTAATTTAGTTAGTTTGGTTAATTAAGTTAGTAGTTATAGTTTTTAGTTATTTGGTATTTTAATTCCTGTTTAATTAAATTGACTAATTAAGAAAAACAAGAAAAAAATACTTTCCTTTGAAGTTCGCAAAATCCCTGTGGAGACAATATCTTATTTACTACTACTACAAATAATAGGAAAATATGGGAAACTATTGTGTAAGGTCAACACGTGTCAAGTAAGTAGTAAAAATAATATACTACCATGCTTTCCTCTTTAATTGTTTCAAAAATAAAATTTTACAATCATACCTGCAGTACTTATCCTTATTTCATCATTTCTTATTGATTCACATAGTGTAGTGTTGATGCCCCCAAACTTAAAGCAAACCTTGTCCTCAAGGTTTTAAAATAAGTCTGAAATATGAAAACACTATACAAGACATGATAATGCATAAAAAGAAAATTTAAACAACTAATAAAGTGAAAAAATATCCCAAATGTAAAAATAGTCAGCATAAATGTATCTCTCATCTCCCAAGGCCTAAAGAAATCCTAAGACACTGACTCTAGGATTGCGCCTTATCATCATCCACATCAACATCATTCGCTCCAGTGAAAGATGATATCAAAAGATGCTCCACCTTTCTGCTCTGCACCACGTCTGGATAAAACATGTAGATTAGTCTTCTGGGAAGCCAATAGACCTACCCGTAGATCTCATTCGTCTACTCCTCTCATATCTAGCTAAGACCCTCTAATGATGTGCAAATAACATGAAGTTCCATTGTCTATTCAGTCGGTCTTGCATTCTCCTTTACATATCCTGCTCATATCTCAACAAAGCTTCCTGATATTGAGCCATGACCTCTCTGTATTGTCTCCTCATCTCAACAATCCACGACCTCTACTATCATAGAGTCAAGTCTTCAGGTGGTAGTACTGGTGCCTGTAGTAGTGGAGGTGGTGCAAAAACCTCAAGACCATCCAAGTCCTGCTCTCCTATAAGTGGGTCTACAAACTCCTACTCTCAGCAAATTCCTGTCGGTGATCCTCCTCCTCTCCATATTCTTCATTCTCCAACTTTTGGGCTAACTCCTCTGGTGCTGCTAGTGCTGTTGTGCGATCCTCTTGCTCCTTGGCCAATAACTTGGCCTCAAGTCTGTTCTCCTCGGCCTTCTCCCACTCATCCTCGGAGTCTTGATAACTAGTCGATGATTTCAATGTGAGCATAAACTCCTCATCTATGGTCGCTTAGGCTTTAATATCAAATTCTTCATATTGAAGCAGTCGCACTCAGGCCTTTAATCACATCTGGGTAATCAAAATTGAAAACAATAATTTGTTGTCTCTTTCTGACATGAGGGACTCCCTTAAGTTTTTATAGATGATTTCCCCCATATTAACTTCCACATACCTTGTAATCTCATACAAACAAGCCGTTTTTGGATTGTTAATCTTGCCCTGCTCAGTGGTCGGGTAAAATGAAGCAACTAGAAAGTTTTGCCACATTTGATAAACTTTCTTAACACTCCCATTTTTAATGTGCTTTGGCATATTCTTAGCTCCCATTACCCATCCTTGTTGTCCTCGGACAACAAATGCTCTTTATATGGCTTTAAAATGGTATATGTTATAGGGTCTCTCATATAAATTATCTGGGAAACACTGTGAGGCTGCCACCATACTCATATGCTCTAACATATAGATGATATTAATAGAACACTCATTAAAGGGGATAAATACCTCTCCCACCTTCAATGGGTCACCCTTCTTGGTAAACTTTGCATTGGCGTAAAATTCATAAACAATTTCACTCACTCCTTAAACCTTATTCTCTCTATAGTCTTGAATGAATTGTTCCCAACCTTGTTGCCTAATGAACTTGTTTACTCTCTTATCATACTTAGCTGACAAATTAATTCCTCTATCACAAATGAACTCTCTATGCTTAATGACATTGTACCTATCCTTAGCCTCTCTAATAATGTAGT
This sequence comes from Stephania cephalantha, assembly GCA_039657325.1. Taxonomy (NCBI): domain Eukaryota; kingdom Viridiplantae; phylum Streptophyta; class Magnoliopsida; order Ranunculales; family Menispermaceae; genus Stephania; species Stephania cephalantha. The sequence continues at coordinate 25,895,119 of CM077574.1, read as the reverse complement.
ATTTAGACTTAAACAACTTAGGTTCCTCCTTATTTAGATTTCTTGAGGATGATGCCTCATAATCATTTGCTCTCACTTCACTAACTTGACTTGCTTGCCTTCTTGTTCTTGGCATTTTTCTCATAATCACATACAACACCACAATTAACAACACGGGTCTTAAAATCACCTAAAATCAAAATTTTCATTCACAAGGATCATTCACATGCCAAATAATACTAAAGACATATACTAGGTCTCCGTAAGCCACAATGATGCTCAATATTCATACAACTTAAAATTCATATCCAACAACTTCATATCCACAATTCATTCAATTTCATGAATAATTTCAAAAATTTCAAAGCATTACTAATGAAATTGTAAATTTACCTCAATGCCGTACTACTTTTCGGTGTAGAATACTTCTCCAAGCGTCGAAAAATTCAAGCCCTCTCACTTTTTTCTCAAACTTAAACCCTAGTGCTCACTTAAATCTTTTTTTCAAATCAATGCTCTAGCTCTCCTCTTTGTGCAAATCCACAATGTACTCTCTTTTCACTCTAAATCACTAGGAACACTATTTTCTCACTAAAAGTTGATCAAACTAAGATTCTAGAAGGATATATGCTTGGTGTGTGGTGTATGGAATTGGTTTCCAATGTGCAAGATAAGGGTGAAATAGGGTTTGAAACCCCTCTCTTCTGCGCTGGTGTTGTGCCTTATAGGGAACGACGTCGTGACTATGCTCTGTGAGAACATTGGGCCTGATGTGAGCCTTTATTGCTCACAACTCGGCGCCCTGCTGGCGCAGTCTCCTACTGCCCACGGTTTTGTGTGTTTACACACACAACGTCGACCAATATGTTTATATAATTTTGCATATTTTTCATTAACTCCCTATTGTCACTCTCCCAACTTTGCTTATTACTACACAAGGCGTCGTGACAACGTGAAATGTAATGTATATATAAAAATTTCATAAAAACTTGTGATTTTTTCACGTACTTGACCTTTACTTCTTTAACTCTTTCACTCTTTTGCAGTCTTTACTGAGTTAGTTGAGACTTTTCCATTTTGATGAAATGTCACCCGACAAATGATCTTTTATGCACATTAAACACAAAACTTTCCAAAGTTAGAAAACTAAAACATTTAAATTGTCCTTAACTAAACTACTAAACTAAATAACTAACTAACTGACTGAATTTTAAAAACTTAAAATTGAGAACCCCTAGGCTGCCTCCCAATAACGTTTAGTTTAACGTCATTAGCCCGACGCCTTTTCGCTCATTTAGTCTGAGTCTAAATTGAGATAATCCATTTGATGGTTGAAGATAAAAATATCTCTCCCATTTGGATGTACTTCTTGCCTTTCAACAAAGACAATCTTCTCGGCATCATCCTTCTGGATACTCATTGTGATCATTTTCTTCCTCGTGTGCAAGACCGCATTAGCGGTGTTCAAGAATGGCCACCCAAGTATCATAGATTCTTAATCATCCATATAATGATCCATAATCTCAAAATCCCTGATGAATATAAATCTACCCACTTTCACATGCACATTTAAGACTCTCCAGATTTTTGGTACTAAGTTACCATCAACTACCTGCAACTCCGTTGTATCAATACAATCGATCTTCAAATGGGCTTGTAACATGTCCTTTATTGGCATGACATTTACTAAGACCATATCACACAAGATGTTTCTAAATTGGTGCCCATTAATTGGTTGAAGTCTCTGTATGAACTTGAATTTTAGTTCCAACTACTTTGGAACAACCTTGATAGTATTTCCTTTTGATGCTTCTCCAGAAAGTTCTTTATCTTGTTGTTTAACTCTCCATTGTTTCTTTCCCTTCATTTAATCTTTTAAGGCATTGATCCGTTGTTGCTTGAATCCTTCAAGTTCAACTTGCCTCACTTCCATTCCATAAAATAACTTAACCCTCTACGTATTTACTTTAAATGTCTTACCATTATTGCTCATCAATTCTACAACTCCATAAGGCAAAGTAGCAAATACCTTGAATGGTCCTGACCATCGTGATCTTATTTCAGCCGAAAGCAATTTCAGTCTTTAATTATATAATAGGACTAGTTGTCTTAGCACAAAAGATCGATATTCAATCCTTTTTAATGACATTGCCTTGATTTCTTTTTATAAAACTTGGCATTTTTGTATGGATACAATCTAAATTCATCCAGTTCCATCAGCTGAAGCAATCTAACACTTTCCTACAGCTTGAAGATTCATGTTGAGCTTTTTAATCTCCTAGTATGCTCTATGCTCTAATTCTACTGGTAGGTGACATGCTTTTCCATACACCAACCGATACGGAGATATGTCAATGGGTGTTTTGAATGTCGTTCTTTATGCCCATAATGCTTCTTCAAGATGGAATACCTAATCTTTTCTTTTGGTGTTAATTGCTTTTTCTAAGATCTGTTTCACTTCTTTGTTGCTTACTTCAGCTTATCAATTTGTTTGATGATGGTATGCAAGAGATGTTTTATGCTTAACCACATATTTTTTAAGCAATGTGACCTAGGCTCTGTTACAGAAATGCGACCCCTCGTAATTGACTAATGCTCTTGGTGTTACGAACCAGCAGAAGATGTTTTTCTTTATGAATTCAATAACCATTCTTGCATCATCTATTGCGGTTGCTATGGCTTCCACCCATTTGGAGACATAATCCACTGTTAACAATATATATTTTCCATTTGATGTAGGGAATACTCCCATGAAATCTTTCCCCATACATCGAATAGCTCAACTTCTTGAACAGTGGTTTGTGGAAAGTCTTGCCTTTTAGAAATATTTCCTGTTCTTTGGCATTCATTGTCAATTTTCACAAAAATATATGAATTGTTAAATAGATTTGGCCAGTAGAATCCGCATTGTAACACTTTAGCCGCCATCCTTTACACTACAAAAAAATGGTTAATTAGAAACATAATTAGCAACGGAATTTAGTTCCATTGCTACTGATAAATGGTTAGAGAGAGAATTGAGACGGAATCATTCGGAGACGAAATAGAGAGAGATCAGAGACGGAAATAGAGACGAAAAAGAGACGGAATTAAATTTTGTCTCTAAATAATGGCGCCAACATTCCCACCAAAAGTTTAATTTTTTGTAACCGACCGTTACGTCTCGAGATTTGTGCATGCTTCGATGTGAAAAATTGAAAAATGGGACGGATGTTTATTTCGACCCCTCTCTCTCTCTCTCTCAACCTATTCTCACCTCCAACAACCCCCTCTTTCCTCCTCAAATCTCTCTCTCAAAACCTCACCCGCCTCCCGTCAACTCTCTGTTTCTTTCTCTCGACTGATTTCTCTCTGTCTCTCTCTTTGTCTCTCTCTCTCGATCGATTCACCGTCAACTCTCTTCTCTCTCTCCCCAAAATTTGTCTCCCAAACCTTTAAATCGCCGCACCGCCTGTCTGCGCCGCGCGTCCGCCGGAGGTGGTGCCGTCTACCGTCGTCGCCTCGCCGCCGATCGTCGCCGCCGCGTCGTGCCGTCGCCTCTGCCATGCCTCTCGTCGTCGTGTTCGTCGCTTTGCCTTCGCTCGCTGCCGCTCTCTCTTGCTGCTGTGCGCCCCGCCGCTAGCATTGCTCGCCGCTCGTCGCGCCGCCATCGCCGCTGCTGCGCCGCTGCCGCCGCCAGTCGCCGTTCGCCGCGATGCCTTGCAAACCATCGCCGTGGTTGGCCTCTCTGCCATGCTCACTCTGTGCCCCCGCCGCTGGTCGCCATTCTTCGTCGCTGCGTTGGAAACCATCCCCGCTGGTTGGGCCCTCTCTCCCGCCGCCGCCATCACAGCCCACCATGCTTGGTCGCCGCTTTCGTCAAATCGTGCTGCGTTAGAAACCATCGCCGTCTGCCTTCGCTCTCTGCCATTGGTGTGCATTTCATTGTTTCGCCTCTTCGTCGCTGTTCGTCGCTCCCAAGTGAGGTAATCTCTCCATTGTTATACCCTTTTTCGATCAGTTTCGCAAATAATAGAACCAAAATAAGAACACATATTTTGGCTAAACTATAGAATTTTTGATACCCTTGTGCCCCTTTGTCAATCATGTTAGGAGAAAACAACTGAATAAGATCAATAAAAAAGGAAATGATGATAAGTTCTTTACAATTTTAAGCCTACTTTTGGTGTACACATTAGTTTTGGAGTCATTAAGAATGACTTTAAATGTATAGAATTTTCGATACCCTTGTGCCCCTTTGTCAATCATGTTAGGAGAAAGCAACTGAATAAGATCAATAAAAAAGGAAATGATGATAAGTTATTTACAATTTTAAGCCTACTTTTGGTGTACACATTAGTTTTGGAGTCATTAAGAATGACTTTAAATGTATAGTTATTTTGTAATGAAGATTGGTTCATTTTAAGCAAACACTTGCATATGTTTTTGTAATTAGATCCCTTAAGAATTCTAAATACACTTATATCTTGAAATATAGGAGGATAACATGTTAAGAATTAACTGAACGTTTGGTTAAACGTAATCAATCATTGTAATATCTGGTAAACCATTCAATGTCCTAAACTAAACCTCATTCTAAAATCATGGTCAATGTCCCTTAAAAAAATGAGTCTAGCTTTTATATTAATTATTCTTATAAATTTATACAATTAAACTTGACAATCAACATAAGCATTTTAACCACAAATAACAAACCACTTGCCTTTCTTAACTACAATGCAATTGTCAAAAGTAAATAGATTACCCCGAGTACATTTAGTATATGTCTATGTGAATACTAAGTCTTTGCATTGCATAATGTTTAAGTTCATCAAAATCTCAAGTACACTCTAAGGCCTAGTTGTCATTTTCTATAAATTAAGGTTCAATTAGCCTACAAGACAACAAACCATGTTTGTACTCATTCACACATCACTTTGTAAATTCAACAAAAAGAGATTTGAGGAGAAAGTCAACAACTTGTTGAAGGAAATATTTTTAGGCTTTGGTTAGAAAATCATGAGTTTTAAAGCTAAGATTTAGTATTGAAAACCACTTGACCAACCTAAAAAAAAGTTAAAATTAAATTTGTTAGGACACTGTTGGAGCTTGAAGAGGACTTACAAGGTGTGGAACGCGAGTTTGGAGTGGCCGAGAGCGGGTATAGGCTACGAATTGCGTGCATTTGAGGTAAGTAAACCCTTTGAGACAATTCTCTTTATTTCATTTCCATTTATGAGTTGACATTAAATCATTTGGATTGTTTTACTACCGATCTTATATTGGTAATGTCATGCATTATGTATTACTATCTATGATTTCTTTGGCTAAAATAATCGTGTAAAAAATTGTAGCATAGCATTCTTTGTCTTGACTTCGTTCTATGATTGAATTCTTTAATGTCGTTGATCTATGAGATATTGAATTTCTTTCTAAATAACATACTATGATTTGTGTTACTGTATTTATTGGTGAATGTACACACATATGTCAATATGTTTATGGTGTGATGCTTGTTTGTAAATTCTAAAACATGAAGTCTTCGATAGGAATGATTTAAGGAGCCAACCTTTGTACTTGCCCTTACTTAATGAGTTGCAGTGTGTTATGGCTGATAGTAATGTAGGTACATCTATTCATGATTTGTTGGAAATGAAATACTGGGTGCTTGGCCTTACTTAATGAGTTGCAGTGTGTTGCCTTACTTAAAAAGTTCTTATAATTAGAGATTGATAATTAAGAAAATGAACAAACAACAACCACTACTAATACCAAATGGCTTGATTTGTCTCTAAAGCTTTATGTTGGACTAAAGCCTTTAAGCTTCCCATTTATTAGTTATAATTCCTCACCCTGAGAGAGTGTCCTTGCATCTTACCTACCTACTAATCCACTTTGCAAGTAATTGCTTATACCTTTGATCTTTCTATGCAGGAAGACGTATATCAAAAAGAGCTTGTGTTAAGTAGAGTTTTTAAAGCTTATCAAAGACAAAGAAGATGGGCGTGATCTTGCTGAACACCAACTTTTTAACCTTAATCTACTGCACATTGATGAAAAGGAAAAAAAAAACTCGTAATTTATATGCCTCATGCTATTTGTTGGATGTTTCATTCTTTACTGTGCATGAACCAATCTATATGATCCATATTTGTATAAATGGCATGTGAAATTCTTGCAACAAATTGAGATTGTGAACATCTGTATTTTACTGTTTGCGTGCGATCATTTTAGTCAAAATGCATTTCTATTATCCAATGTCTCTTGATTATGTTGGTTGTCTTATCTATTGGTTATGTTTTATAGTATGATTCAGTTTCATGTTTCATAACTAGTTAAATACCTATATTTTGTTGTTTAGGTGGCCGTGTAGATTGGGCTTTGGCCAAGGGTTGCATATGGTAGAAAACTATTATGGAATTGTTTAATTGAGTGATGCCATTGATCATTTGTAAGCTTCACATGTCAACAGCAACTCGAGTTGCTATCTAGTAACTTAATTATTTTGGACTGTTTGTATTGCAATGCCTCTCTAAGGGTCACGCGGGCATTCCTCAAATCTTTATTTCTTTTTCCTTGTGCATTTATGATTTTTTTTGTAAGTAATTACTTATACCTTTGATCTTTCTATGCAGGAAGACGTATATCAAAAGTAGAGTTATTGAAATCACAAAAATGAGCAATAAAGCTTAAGGTACCCCTACTTAATAAAACAAATTTAATGCTACTATTATATTCTTACCATTATGTGTGTTTGTGTGTTTTTATTCTTTTTTCAATATTGGTAGTGAATTAATGTAAAAGACAACAAATACCATCAATTCATGGTAACAATAGTGGAAAAGAAGACTTAAATAATGTGAATATATGTAATCTAAGCTATAACTGATTTGAATGTTTTTGAGGGCTCGTAGATGTGCGTAGGAGAGAATTGTTTCAACTTGTGTAAATTGTCAAGTCTGTGGTAGCCGCCATTGTTTGATCTTACGAGCATATCATTTTAGTTGCTTATTGTTGATCCATGCAAGGTAAGCTCCAAAGGAGACGTCAGGAGCTGACCCAGACTACATCGGACCAGCCGGTGGATGATGAGGCGGTGTACTACAAGGTGGTGGGTGAGTGTCCCAAAGGACGTGTCTACGGTCTCAGGTCGTTAGGGAGAAAGAAGAGAAGATATGCAGATGTTGATGCTAGCACATCCCAGTGCTAGCACAACGAGGGATGGACAACTTTATGATACTTAGGTATTTTTATGGTTGTTGTAGAACAATGAGAATTGTAGTTTTTTTTGGATACTTTGGTATCTTAGACATTTATTATACTTGACTACGTTTCGTGAATATATAAATCTTTTTTAATATCGAATTGTATGTTTTTTCTCATTTGAGTCTTTGTTGTTGATATATATTGTTGATTAGTGTATGTATGTGAAATTTTGCTTTTTTGGGGATGTTAGCACCCCCAAGGAGTTGTTGGAGGGGTGCAGGCGATGGAGCAGGTCCTGTTCTTAATTTTAGTTTTAGAAGTTTCGGAGAACCAATTTGATTCTTGTGAATATTTTTTTAAAAAAATTGGGCATAGAAAAGGAATAAAGACGGATTAGCAACGGAATTTATAAATTTCGTTGCTAATCCGTCTTTAATTTGTGAAGAAATATAATGAAAAAACTGGGTAAACAGAGTTTAGAAATGGAATAGAGACGGATTAGCAACGGAATTCCTAAAGTCCGTTGCTAATCCGTCTCTAATTAGCAACGGATTAGCAACGTAATTTATGAATTCCGTTGCTAATCCGTCTCTAATTTGCAACGGATTAGCAACGAAATTTATAAGTTCCGTTGCTAATCCGTCTCTAATTTGCAACGGATTAGCAACGGAATGCAAGTAAAACCATTCACTTTGGAAGAATGTGCATTTCTGTTCCGTCTCTGTTCCGTTTCTAAATTTCGTTTCTAATCCATCTCTAATCAGCAACGGAAACACATTTCCGTTGCTGACTATATTAGCGACGACAATTTTAAAGACGGAATAGATTCTGTCTCTGTTCCATTGCAGAATTGAATTAGAGACGGAATTTATGCTAATCAGCAACGGAAATTTCCAGTTTTTGATCGGCTGTTTTTTTGTAGTGTTATGCTTCAAAATGTCCCTCACATAGTGATGAATGACATCCTTCCAAAATGCCTACAAATTCCTCCTCTGCTACACATCATCAAATTAATTCGTCATTACATTTTTTGAATAGATATGGCTCGTCCCAAAAGTATGACTTAATATTACTCAGGAATTTCTTTCGTGCTACATTTGTTAAATATGGAGGAAACACATCGCACGCCAAATAGTTAACATAGTCTGCGAACCATGATGCATCTTTCTGAACCTCTATGTTGTGCACTTCTTCTGATTTTTTTGGCTTCTCTACTACCATCATATTAACCTTTTATGGCTTCTATATAACTTGCTCTTACGTTGGCTCATTTATTATCATAGTGCTCATTATGTGAATAACACTAACATTCTCTTTGGTATTTATGGTAGTGTTACTCAGAAACTGCCCTTCATTCCTTGAATTCAAAGCAATGGCCAGCATACCAATCTTTCTATCTAAGTTCATGATGGATTGTTATCTTTAGTCATCCATCCTCTTCATAACTTGCTTCACATTTTCTATCTTTTTCTAATGCTTCTCATGACATTCTCTAATGCTCACGTCCATGGCGTGCAAGAACTTCTTGATTGACTTCAATTAAATAATCTTTTTGCTCTACCCTAGCTTCCCTTACTAGACTTGTTGATTAAAACCTGGAGGTAACTTCAATATGTTATCAGGATTTACATATGAGAAGTTTGGTTTATTATTGTATCCTTGATAAAAACTTTGAGAAACCATTCCTCTCGGCCTGAATTTATTTTCATAGCTCTGGTTGTTCATAAAGTTGATCTCCTCAACCTCCATTTCTTGTTACATGTCCATTTGATTAACCACCATGGCTTAGTGATTAACAGGTTACTAAATTGCCTAGACTTGTGGACTTTGCTGTCCCATTTGAAGTTTTGACATTTGACTGCTCAGGTTGGATAGTTGCGCCATAATCCCAGCTTGCGAATCAATCTCATATATGCCTGTTAGTTTCCTCACTATGAAATGAGTACCGTTTGTCAAGTTTTGAGACATAAGATCTAGGATATCTAATGCTTCATCCTCACACTTGGTTAGTAGAGAACCACCTGCTACATCATCTATTAATGTTCTAGTGTTGTGATTCATTCCATAGTAGAAAATCTGTAGTTCTGCCAATTTCACGTAACCATGTCCTAGACATCTCCTCAACATCTCCTTGAATCTTTCCAAAGCCTCGCTAAGAAACTCGACATCTTCCTGCATGAATTTGTTGATTTCTAGTTTCTTTTTGCTGACCTTCACTGAGGAAATAACTTGTATAGAAATCTTTCATTCATTTCTGCCCATGAAGTCATACTCCCTGTGTTCAGTCAATGGAACCAAGATTTGCTTTTCCATGCAATGAGAATGAGGAAAGTCTCATCCTGATCACCTCATTTACAACTCCGGTAAGGTGCACAGTTTCACACTTCTCCAAGAAATTTTCTAAATGTGCAACTGGATTTTTATTCGCTAGCCCATTGAACAAGCTATCCTACACCATGTTGATTAGAGATGGTCTTAGTTCAAACATGGTGGTGTTGGCTGGAAGCCTAATCACTCCATTTTAAGTTTGTTGAACTTCTGGCATGAGGTAGTAATGAAGACATCTCTGTCCCTACACTTTATCCTGTACTATCTGATCACCTTCGGGTTGGTTATTCCCTCGGCCCTGTTGTTGATTTCGTGCTCGATACTCTGCCATCTTGATTCTTTTCTTTTTCTTTCCTTTGTTGGTTTCGTCAATCTCAGGATCGTAAGGCACTCAGCCCTTCTCTCATTTGCTACACATGCACTAATTCTCCCTAAAATGAAAACAAAGATCAAATGCAGATTGTCAAACTTGAAATTAAAACCTTTTATTTTATGTTTTTATAAAATTCAAAGTAAATTACTTAAAATAGAACTAAACAATTTTGCAAACTAAGTTAAAATGGCCACCTATCCTCTGGTAAAGACGCCAAAAACTTAATCTTGGCTACAAGTATAATGACTCCATTATAGTAATAGTGTGACAAACTTATGTTGATTACGGATATTGTCCTCAGGGAATAGTGTATCACACTTAGTATACTTAGTCAAAATTACTCTATTGTTAAGGAAATCCCTTTTTAAATGAGTTTTAAACTATACTATTATATTCTATCTAAACAATGTAAATAACTTTTGAACTCTTATATTAAGAAGATTTTATTTCACAACTTCACCTAGGTAATGAATAACTATTCTTTTCTACTTACTTACTTCCTTCATCTTCATTATGTTTGTGCAATGCCTAATAAGAATAGACATATTTCCTTCAAATTCACTTCAATCCACTGTCGTGACGGAAAATATTCTAATGTGAAAACTAGAACTCCACCTATTGGTGTGAATAATGTAAATTCCACATTGCTTTAAGTTCCAAATCTTAAGATTCATAACCAATTAAGTTTACTATCCGTGCCTCCTAATCAATAACTATCTATCGATGTTATGTATTTTACGATTGTGCCATCCATATCCAGCTTAAAAGCTTCAATGGCCATGATGAATCATAAAACCTAATATCAACAAACATGTGATCAAGGTGTTCGTATCATTACGCTTAGAATCAATAAAAATTATAACAATTGCACTTTTTAAGATTATAATCGACTCCTAACTACTTTAGCATAGCATTCATACCATCAGATCCATTGATCCCTAAGTTAAACTAGCTACTCACACTTCATTGAAATAAGCATGCACATAATGGTATTCATTACAATAAAAAATTAAATTAATAACTTCAATTAAATCAAAGAAAACAATACCGAACAACCACATGTGAGTCTTCAATGTCTTCTCTTCCACAATTCTTCTTAATACTCAAGAACAAAGTAAAACTAAGCTAATCTATGATAATTGGTTGCTCTCTATGGTGGTGTATATGTTTACCACAATCTAATTCCTATTTATACTCCTAAGGCACTTTAGAAAACAATTAGAAACCCTAGTTGACAATTCTACCCAAAATAGAACTTTAACTTTATATTTTCTTTAGTCTTGGCACTGTCCATAAGTGATCCGATGCTGTGTGTGTAATGCCATGGTGCCGTGACAACTTCAGCCATTTTCTGTGTAATTTTCTCATTCAATAGACTCAAGGCCCCGTGTTGACCTTTCTAGCGTCGTCCCCTTTGTCCAATAGTGCCACCACTGCATTAGTTATGTTATCCTCCTTTTCTTCTTTACTTGGCCCTCCTCACTGTGTCCATGCTGTTTAGCCTCTTTTGATGGTGTCAAGCCTATGTGCCACGGCATCAACCTTATTTTTGTGCATTTTAGCCTTGTTTCTTCACGAAATCATTCGTTTGTCTCGTTTATACCTTGTATACTTGAAAATACATAAATACCACAATTAGAGCTCATTTCGGGATATTTATACTAAATATACTACTAAACTAATCCTATATATAAGTATATAATCAATTATCACAAGTTTATTTGGAATTGGTAATTAGGGTTTCTAATTGTATTCTTATGAGTCTTAGGAGTATAAATAGGTAATAGAGGTGATAAACTCACCCACCATCATACACAAGACACCAAGGAAGATATATTAGCATAGTTTGGGATTTTTTTGAGTATTGAAAAGAGTTTTAAAGGAGAAGACATTAAAGACTCCACTTGTGTTGATTCGGTATCACTATTTGTGTGTTGATTTCAATAAAGAGTGAGTAGTTTATTTATCCTAGGGATCAATGGATCCTATGGTATAAATGATATGCTAAAGGAAGTATTAATGGATTATAATGTTAAGAAATGTAATAGTTAGAATTTGTGATTATTCTATGCATAATGCTATGAACATCTCGATCACATGTTTTTTGATTAGAGGTATTAGGAGTTACCATGGCCATTGGAGCTTTTAAGTCGGATATGAATAATACAACCATAAAATATATAACATCGATATATAGTTGATAAGTCAATAATTAGACATGTTTATAGTGTAATTTAGGTTGATTTTATATTTTAATGATGATATCACACTAGGTATTCTCTAGTTTTTATGATTTTAGGCTTTAATTAGGAAAATGAAGAAATGGAAGAAAAAAAGGAAGATGAGCAAAATAATCAACTGTGAAAGAGGCTCATCGATTAGCCAATGATACATGATTACACAAGAAATCGCCACTTAAATCGGCAGTAGAGAAGAGCTAGTGAATCATCAGCGAATTGGAAAATATACTAGAAATCGCTGACTGAATCAGTAGAGTATAGAGACCAGTTTCGAGTGATTGACTCAGGGATTTATGTACAACTTAGGAATCCCTAACAAATCGTTGAGGTTGATGACATGTTTTTAGATTAAGAGGAAGGATTTGAGTTTATCTATGATATGTATAACTTAGTAGACTATAAATAGGACCTTAAGGCTTCAAAATTGACTCATCTCTCTTAGTCCTCTACCCTCATAAATTTTTTTTTATTGAGTTTATGTTTGAAGCTACATTGGAGCTTTGATTTATTTAAGATGTGTTTATTTATTTAATTATGTATTTCAACTATATTATCGTGTTATTTATTTCCAACATGATTGAGTAGTTTATTAATTTAAACAAACCCTATACATGTATATACTTTGGATTGCTATATAGTTATAATTAAGGAATCGTGAACTTAATGTTTTAGATTTATTCGTATGCAACAATCATGGTTATAATAAGTTGTTTTTGCATATTACAACTAATGAAGCTTGATATTGCATGCATCGTTGCAAATATGTACTGTGGTGTTGTGATTATGAATTTATGTCTATGATTATTGACAACAATTATAGAAGTAGTAACTATGATTAATTTATAGGGCAATATTTCTCGAGTGAATGTTCTAGGTGATTGTGTTCTATGTTAATTATTAATTAGCATATTCTGATTAATAATTGATTTAAATTATGCATGATTCTCATTGAATGTTAATGATATCATATTTCTATTTTATTACTTTTTATCCAATAGGTAGATCTACAATGATAAGAATATGACTTATTTTCCATTCAATATAGGAAATTCGATGGTTTACTAAAGGCTATCGATCTATTATGAGTTAGGATTTAATGATTTCAAGATTCCATGTGATATGATTATAACTAGGTTATAAAGTGATGTTATGTTCTAGTGTTTGAATACAATCCAAGTATATTACATTGTTAAGTGGGGGTTTGTTTAGATGTTTTTTTAGATATTTACAAAATCCCTGTGGAGACGATATCCCATTTACCACTGCTACAAATAATAAGAAAATACTAAAAACTATTGCGCACGCTTGACACTTGTAAATTTTTGGTGCCATTGTCGAGGATTTTAAATAATTTCTTAGTATTTTAGACATTGTATGGTCTACACAGTTCGTCGTGTTAATTCTACAAGATCTTTAGATCCGTTTGATCCTAAAATAGATAAAACTTTTAATAAAAGATTAAGACAACACTAACTTAGGGAAGATTTAGCTAATATGATGGAGATAATTGATAAGTGATTATTTATACATATATAAGGTTAGTTTAGTCACATATTTAGTATAAATATCCTCAAATGAGCTCTAAATCATGGTATTTTCGCATTTTTAGGAAATTAAGGTGTAAATGAAGGAATTGAGGAAAAAGGGGAATAAACAAAGTAAGAACCCACAAAAGCACACTTGACATTATGGCTATAGGTGTTGACGCTGTGGGCATACAAGGCACGATGTGGGAAGGAAAAGCATGGTGTGGGAGAGAAGAAATAGCAAAGAAAACCAACTCTGGCGGCGCTGTGGCGGCGTAATGGGCTAAAGGGCACGTCACAGGGTAGTAATTGATAGCGCAGACAAGCAAGAAATAGAAAGTAGAGTTTTAATTCAAGTTAAATTGTAAAGAAGGGTTTGTAATTGTTATTAGGGAATATAAATGTATGAGGATGTAGTAAACATACAACATACTAACTATTAGCCACCAATAGAGTAATTTAGCATATGGTTTACATTGAGTTTGAGTATTAAGGAGTTTATGTGAAGGAAACATTAGAGGCTTCACGTTTGCAATTCAAGTTTGGTTTCATTGATTAGTTCTTGGTAATATTTTATATTCATCTATGATTTGCATTAATTTTCATAATGAATTATGATATGTGTGTTTCAATGAAAGGTGAGTAGTCTATTGAACTTAGGGATTAATGGATCCTATGATATGAATGATATGCTTTGAATTGGAACGAAAAGTGATATTAAAAAGTGCAACGATTATAATTTGTATTGATTGTGAGCATAATGCTTTAGACAACTTGATCACGTGTTTAATGAATTAGACTTTAGAAGTTATCATGGCCATTGAAGCTCTCAATCCAGACATGAATAGTACAATTGTAACATACAAAACATTGAGCGATAGTTGTATATTAGGGAGGCACAGATAGTAAACTTAGTTGGTTATGAATCCAATAATTTGAGACTTAAAGAAATATGGAGCTTATGTTATTCACACCGATAGGTGGAGTTCTAGTTTGCACATTAGAATCTTATCCGTCACGATATTTGGTTGAAGTGAATTTGAAGGAAATATGTCTATTATAATTAGGCATTGCACATAACATATTAAGATGTGAACATGAATACAAAGCATAGTATTAAATTATCTAAGTGAAGTCGTGAACTAAGATATCCTTAATATTAGAATTCAAGTAAAGTTTAATTTGATTTGTTAGATAGTTTACTTTAGTATAAAACAAATTAAAAAGTGAATTTCTTAGTGATAGTTCAAGTTAAATAGGTAATTAACAACTAGTGCAAAAACCTTTCCCTAAGGATGATATTTGTGATCAACATAAGTTGATTAAACTATTACTATAAGAGAGCTGTTATACTTGTGGCACGCACACCAATAACAATGATGATATTAATGACAATGTCGTTAATAATAATAATGATAATAGAGTTATCAATAATAATAACAACAATAATAAAGAACTCACTTTTAGACAAGAAAATCAAAATGTTACCACATATCAACATATGTTCATAGCATACTCCAACTGATTTCCTGAATTTGAACTTATATTTGGATTTATTAGTGCCTTACCTAACTTCTATGGTAATGACAATGAAGATCCACAAAAATTCAAAAAAGAGTATCAACATAAAGTTAACGAGATCGAACAATCAGTGACGAAAATTATGAATTAAGGTATGGTTTACTTTTGTAGATCTTGTTTAATGGAACTTATTTTTGATCCTGTTGAGGTTTTTCAAAAAACTGTTTTGAATTTTCCACTGCATATCACCCTAAAACCCAACAGTGGTATCACAACCATAGGCTCGGTTCTATTGAACGTTTGCATATTTTCTCTGATGTATATATGATATATGT
This sequence comes from Stephania cephalantha, assembly GCA_039657325.1. NCBI lineage: Eukaryota > Viridiplantae > Streptophyta > Magnoliopsida > Ranunculales > Menispermaceae > Stephania > Stephania cephalantha. Next base: position 25,879,632 of record CM077574.1, on the reverse strand, counting down.
GTGAAAAATGTGATCTTAATTAATGTATATAAATTAAAATAAGGGGCAGTTTGGTCAATTAGATTGACTAAAATAATGATAAATTTTAAGCTATTTTCAATTTTTGGAACTGGAATCGTTGTCTAAAAAAATGGGGACGCTGTTCCTGTACCCCCGTCCGCTGATCAGTCATCGAAACTGCTGCTAACTGTTCGTAGTGCAAAAAAAATCATGTAATAGTCAATATTAGTAAATTTTCCTAACTTGACCAGTGATTGTACATGTATTTTAATATATGATATTTATCTTGTTTAATTTATGATCATTAAAACAAATAAAACCCCTTTTCTAAATTGTAAGTCAAGTGCCATCCATTCTCAAACACTTGTTAAGGTTTCGATCACATCAATATTAGTCTACCTCTGCAGAGTCTATTGTGTTATCTTAGTGAGGCAAGTTGAGTAATAGTTACTCTATTGTTTGAAATGGTTAGACTTGATAAAACTATTAAAGTAGTTTTGGGCTTTAGGCACAAGATGAGATAAAACATGCTAATAAATATGATTTCATAATCACATAAAAACAACTAAAAGTTACATGTAATGCAATTGGTAATTGGTACGTACCAAAATAACCTAATTCAAAGTGTCATGCATTAGCTGTCTCGGAATTAAGTGAAACATGGATTGTAGTCGCTTAAATAAACATAGTGTTTTTAGGAGGGTTGTTAATTTAATGAGAGTCTACTCCTCTATACTAAAATGAAGTCTTGCGTAATCTTTTTTGTAAATCTATGGCCTCTTTAAATCACACTAGTCCCTTGTCACTGCGATTCATCCTTGAGAAGGATAAGTTGTCTTGGATAAACTTTCTTGACTAGTTCAGAAACTTGAGAATTGTTCTTAAGCACGAACACAAATTGTACGTCTTTGATGATCCTATACCTAAGGAACCCGTAGCTAATGCTTTAAGATCCGTGAAGGATGCACATGCTAAACATGTCAATGACTCAACTGATATTGCATGCAATATGTTTGCAACCATGGTTCCTGAACTTTAGAAGGACATGGAACACATGGAAGCTTACGACATGGCTACAATGTCGACGGGAATGTTCCAGATTAGGCTAGGCAATAAAGGTTTGAGATAGTAAAGAACCTTCATTCTTTCAAAATGGCTGAGGGTGCATTAGTTAGTCCTCATGTTCTGAAAATGAAAGGCTATATTGACTATCTTGATAGACATGGATTTTCCATAAGCCAAGAGTTGGCTACAAATTTGATCCTGAATTCATTGCCTGATAGTTATTCACAATTTTTGAGGAGCTATAACATGAAAAATATGAAGAAGTTATCTCTGAGTTGCATTTGATGCATAAAACTACTAAGTAGAATGTCAAGAAACCCATTGCTAATGTGTTGATGGTTCGGAAAGGTAAGACTCTGAAAAAGTAGAGCAAAGGCAAGGCTAAAGTTGTCAAAGCTATTGTGACTGTCATAAAACCTGTGGAACAAGTAAGCCTAAGGCTGCTTCTACTTTAAAGTTCTAGAAAGAAAAAGAAAAAGAAGGAAATTGTTAATCAAATGGAGATGCAGCAAAGAATGGAGTATGAGGACATCAACTTCAGGAACAACTAGAGCTATGGAAATAACTTCAGGCAGAGAGGAATGACTATTCAAAGGTTTTATCAAGGATACAACAACAACAACCCTAACTTCTCATATGGAAATCCTGATAACGCATTGAAGTTACCTCCAGGCTTTGGTCAACAAGTCCAACAAGGGAAGCTAGGGTAAAGTGAATAGATGACTTCATTGAAGACGATTGAGAAACTCTTGCACACTATGAATGTGAACAATAGGGAACTCCATGAGAAGCTCAAAAAAGAGATGGAAAATGTGAAGCAAGCTATGAAAAGAATGAACGATGAAATATCACAATCCATGAAGAACTTGGATAGACAAATTGGTCAGTTAGCTAATGCCTTGAATTCAAAAAGGGAGGATAATTTATAAGTAACACTATCACAAATCCCAAGGAGAACATTAGTGTTATTCACATGATGAGCACTACGGTAACGAATGAGCTAATTCAAGAGCAAGTGATGTACAAGCCAGAAAGGGTCAACACTTTGGCTTTGAGGAAGCATGAAGTGATGCATGAGAATGGAACGAAAGTGAGGTAAGATGAACTCGAAGGATTCATGCAACAAAGAATCAATGTCTTGAAAAATCAAAAGAATGTGAAGAAATAATTGAGAGCTAAGCAAAAAGATAAATGACCTTCTAAAGAAACATTGAAAGGAAATATTATCAAGGGGGTTCCAAGGAAGCCATAACTAAAGTTCGAGTTTATACTAAGACTTCAACTAATCGAGAGAAAAGATCCTTAAGACATATGTATACTAATAAGCATTGATGGGCACCGGTTTAGAAATGTCTTATTTGAGACGGGAGCCTCAGTCAATGGCATGCCAATAAAGGACATATTAGAAGCCGATTTGAATATCAATTATCTAATACAAAAAAATTTCAACTAGTTGATGACAACTTAGTGCCAACTATCGGGAGAGTCTTGAATGTGCATGCGAAAGTGGGTAGATTCACATTCATTGCGGATTTTGATATTATGGATCACAATATGAATAATGATGTATCTAAGATACTTGGGCGGCCATTCTTAAATATTTCTAATGTAAACTTGTATATAAGGAAGAAAAAAATAACAATGAGTATTGAGGAGGATGAGGATGCCGAGAAGATTGTCTTTGTTGATGGGCAAGAAGTATATCCAAATGAGAATGATATTATTATCTTCGATCTACAAATGGAGTATCTCAATTTAGACTTGGACTAAATGAGTAAAAATGCGTTGGGCTGATGATGTTAAACTAAGTGCTACAGGGAGGCAGCCCACATATTTTTAAATTTCATGTTTTAAAATTTTAGTGAAGTAGTTATTTAGTTTATTTAAGGACAATCCAAACGTTTTAGTTCAAACTTTTGAAAATTTTTGCTAAATGTGCAGGATAGACCATTTGTCGAGTGATGATTCATCGAAATGGAAAAGTCTCGATAAACTCAGTAAAGATTGTAAAAGAGCAAATGAGTTAAAGTGGTAAAGGTGAGGTACATAGGCAAATCACGAGTAAGATTTTATGAATTATATGTATAGGGATTTCACGCGGTCACGACAACTTATGTAGTAATACACAAAGTCGAGAGAGCGCCAAATATGAATTAATGAATAAAAAAATATACTAATCATGTAGACGGATAGGTTGATATCGTGTGTGTTAACACATAGTGCCGTAGGGTATAGGGCACAGCGCCAACCAAGTGTATAAAACCCTCATAGATAGGTCGATGCCATCACGATGCTATCATGGCATTGTGCCCTATAAGGGACGGCGCCACCGTCATCGTAAGAGGTTTTAAACCATTTCACCATGTCATGCACACGTGAAGCCAATTCCATTCACCACCAAACTAGCATACATCCCTCTAGTACACAAGATTAATCATTTCTAAGTGAGAAATTAGAGTTCCTAGTGATAGCGAGTGAAAGGAGAAAGTGCATTGGTGATTTGCACAAAGCGGAAAGCTAGGGCTTTGAATTAGGGACTTGATTCAAAATAGCACTAGGGTTTTTAGTTTGTGAGCAAAGTGAGAGGGCTTGGATGGATAGAGGCTTGGAGGAATGTTCTACACCGAAAATAGTTTGGCATTGAGGTAAATTTACAATTTCATTAGTTATGCTTTGAGATCTTGAGAAATTTTGATGAAATTGCATGAATTTTAGATGTGAACTTGTTGTATAGGGAATTTCAATTTTAATGAATGTTGGGAACCAATGTGATATAAAATCTTGATTTTAAGTGATTTCAAGACTCGTATTGCATTGTTGTTGAGTTGTGAGAATTTTCAAAAAAATAAGAGCAAGGAGGCAAGCAAGTCAAGTGAGCGAAGTGAGAGTAAATGATTTTAAGGCATCATCATCAAGAAATCCTAATGAGGAGGAACATAGGCCATTTGAGTCGAAGTACTTTATTAGTAGAGAGGCTAAGGATAGATATGAGGTTATTGAGCATAGGGATTTCATTTGCGAGAGAGTTATTAATTTGTCGGCTAAGTATGATAAAAGAGTAAACAATTTCATTAGGCAACAAGGTGGAGCAATTCACTCAGACTATAGGGAGAACAAATGTAAATGAGTGAGTGAAATTATGTACAAACTTTACACCAATGCTAATCTTACTGAAAAAGGTGATCCTGTGAAGGTGAGATGGGTATTTGTTCCCTTTACTGTGTATGAAATTAATATCATCTATGGTTCAGAGCATCGGAGTATGGTTGGAGCGACTAAAATTTCCTGGATAATTTATATGAGAAACCCTATAACCTATATCCTTTAGAGCCATAAAGCGAGTATTGGTTGTTCGAGGACAACAAGAATGGGTAATGGGAGCGAAGAATATGTCGAAACACATTAAGAAGGGGAGCGTGAGGAAAGTCTACAAAATGTGGGAACATTTTTTTGCCCGACCTCTCAAAAGGCGAGATCAACAAGCTAAAGGAGGCTTGTTTGTTTGAGATTACAAATAACGGGTAGATCAACATTGATGAGATCATCTACATGAATCTGAGGAAGTTCGTCATGTCAAAAAGAGACAACAAATTGTTGTTTCTAATTATTATCACTCAGATGTGCTTGAAGGCGGTAGTGTGAATGCTTCAGGATGATGAATTTGATATTGTGGCCCAACTAACTATGGATGAGGAGTTTATGCTCACACTGAAATTACCAACTAGTTACCAAGACTATGAGGATGAGAAGGAGAAAGCTGAAGGCAACAGACATGAAGCCAAGTTGTTAGCCAAACGGTAGGAAGATCACGCAGCAGCACCATCAGAGGAATTAGCCCATTTACTACAAGACAAATGATATGGAGAAGAGGAGGATAACTAGCAGGGATTCGCTGAGGGCTACGAGTTTGTAGACCCACTTATAGGAAAACATGACTTGGATGGTCCTGAATTTTTTTCACCACATCCTCCACCACACCACTGGTACCACCATCAGAGGACTTGATTACACGACAACTGAGGTTGTGGATTACTAAGATGAGGAGACAGTATAGAGAGGATAGAGCTCGGTATCAAGAGGCCTTAGTAAGATATAAGCAGGATAGGCAGAGTAAAATGCAAGATTGACTGAATGGATAGCGAAACTTCCTGTTATTAGCAGATCATCAGAGGAACATAACTAGATATAAGAGGAACAGATGGATGAGACCTACTAATAAGTCTTTTTGCTTTCGAGTAGCACTGAACAACGTGTTTGATACAGATGTGGTGCAGAGCATAAGGGTGGAACATCCTTTGACGCCATCCTATACGGGAACTGATGATGAAGACACACAATCCTGATGTTAAAGTCTTAGGATTTCTTTAGACCTTGGGGAGAAGAGATACATTGATATTAATAATCTTTATATTTGGGATATTTTTGTTACTTATTTAGTTGTTTAAATTCTAAGTTAAGTTTATTATTTTATATATTTTGTATTATTATATGTTTGTATTTTAGTGTATTTCACATTTCACACTTATTTTTATACCTTGAGTATAAGGTTTGTTTTACGTTTAGGGGGCATCAACACTACACAATAGAAAGTTGTAAGAAAAGGATGAAATAAGGATAAACCCTACATGTATTATCGTAAAATTTTATTTTTGAAAGAAGTTAAAGAAGAGAGCATAATATTGTATTTCTATTCCATTTACTTACTATTTGAATGTGTTTAGATAGAATATATTAAGTTATATATAGTAATATGTAATAAATAAGTAATTCATTTGCAAAGTTCATGCCTGTAATTAAATATGAGTAAAAGACAAGTGTCCTGTTGATGTGAAACTCAAGAGGGTGTTTTAAAATTTTTGAAGAAAATATGAAATGTATCAACAACAGTATAATTTCATGAATAGAAACCTAGAGATAGGGAAAACCATGAACTTGAAACAAAAGCAAGGTGAATACGAGAACACTTCTTGTGGAAAAAGTTAGGTCTCCAAGGAATTCTATAATAAGTTGAATCTTACGTTATAATAAAAAGAAAATAAAGACTTAGTGCTAAGAGGGGAAGAAATATGCATGTTTAACGAAAAAATTGGAGTTAAAACTTGCTTGATAAAGTGAAAGTGAGAAGTGCAAACAAGATTTTTAATATAAGAAAATAGCGAGTCCCACAAGTTCAACAGGAAATGGAGCAGAGAACTTGATGGTTGGAAAAAGAAAGGAAAAATGGAATCCATAGGAAAATGAGCAGGGACTATTCAATCGAGAAATACAAGGAGGAGAAGAAAAGAAAAGATATAAAAATAATGAAAAAAGGCGGAAGTTAGAATAAAACTCTTCAAATAAAAGATTTAGATTGAGTACTAGTAGCTTAATTGAGTAATGTTTTCTTTCTAATTATATTAGATCCTATATACTCTTGAAGTGCTAAAGTCTATCAAAAATTAGTTTGATTTATGCATGTTTGTGAATTCCTGAGCTTTATGAGAAATCATGAGATTATACACTTGCTGTTGATTTTTACTGTTCATATGCAGCGAAAAATTCAAAAACAATTATTGAAAAACCTCAACATGATCGAAAATAAGTTCTATTAAACTAGATGTACACAAATAAACCATACCTTAATCCATGATTTCCTTCTCTGATTGTTCGATCTCTAAGACGTTCAAGCCCCCGTTCTCTATCAAAAATCCACACAATAATGGTGACCACAATTTGGAGTGCTAGCCCCAAGAAAGAAAAAAAAACATTCTCTCCCAAAAATCCATAAAACTCGAAAATAGTAAAAATAAAAATCTTATTATGTTTTAGGGTTTCACACTCTGTTTATATGCGTAGATAAACTCTTATTTAAAATTTTATTTATAATACAACTATTGTATTTAGACAGTTTAAGCAAATTACACATACGCCCCTATTAATAAGTTATCATATAACAAATCATACAGGTTTTTATGTCGTGAATTTTATCATATAAAATTCATTACTCTGGACCAATTGAAATTGCGCAAAGCTCTTCTTTTTGTGCGACCTAATATGTTCATGCGACATTGGCAGTGAACCAAAACCATTTTGGTACACAAGTCATAAGCGGTCTCTAGCAAGGTATTATGACTACCCAAGTAACATGAATATCAAAATCGATACAACCTAATGAATAACATATATCATATCCTTTTGTCGTGCGATATCCTTTGATTAAACATAAGGCATAGAAAGTCACCCTTAATGTTCAATCGTACTAGTCTATATCTTTAGGTAAAATGAAAACATCTAAGTGACATTGATCATATCAATTCCCATGGATTTGACCATTATCAGTCTATCATATCAAGGGATCCACTAACATTTCTCTCTAAACAAGAGTGACAAATTCTATCTTGATTACACACCTTCACATATTATTTACACGGTAACCAATCACAATCTTTATAATCGTCTAGTTAAATACAACGTCTGATTATTTCAAATTACCATGCTCTTAATATTGAAGTCTATAGTAATCTCAAGTCGAAAGACTAAATTATATACCTATAATGAGTAACACCTATGACTTAATCCATGTGGTGTTCTCATAGCGAGTCGGTCTAGTACCTTGTTCACTAATAAGTGCTCATGATCTCGATTCGTATCCCTATATGCATGATCATCGCATAACCATAAATCAAGATTCACACTAATATTTATTCATTATAGTTCTAAGTATAATGATCGACTAAGGACATTTATGATATTTCAACAAATACCCATGGATCTAACTATAAGGTAAACATGCAATCACTTATAATAAACAAAAAATAAAAACCTCTATTTTATTAACTAAAATTATAAGATAAACAATATTTATAGATTGACCTAAGGCATATGCTCCAACATCTCCCATTTGCACTAGGGCCAATCATTCATGTATTTAATATTAATGACCTAACATGACCATCATGTTTAACTTGTGGAAGAGCCTTCGTTAAAGGATCTGCAACACTATCTTCTGTAGGAACTCTACAAATCTTTACGTCTACCCTCTCAATGATTTCTCGAATGAGATGAAAACGTCTATGTAAATGTTTGGATATGTGGTGTGATCCTAGTTCCTTAGCCTATGATATCGCATCGTTATTGTCACAATACAAGAAAATGGAGTTAGTTATACTCAGAACCACACCAAGTTTAAAAATGAACTTTTTGATTCAAACTCCATCCTTAGCCACATCGGACTAGTATTTACTTTTTGCACTCAAATCATATGATACATCAGGTTGGGTGCATAACATGACATAGATGATAGATCCAATAGCTGATGCATATGGAATAGTATTCATGCGTTCTCACTCATCATTAGTCTCAAGACATTGAGTTTTGCTGAGACTTATACCATGAGACAACATCTTTTATAGTCTTGCATACCGAACCTATTTAGTACCTTGTCAATATAAGCACTCTGACTTAGACGATCATTCATTTAGATCTATCCCTATAGATCTTAATCCTAAAGATGTAGGCTGCATCTCTTAAGTCCTTTATTGAGAAACACTTCCTTAACCAAGACTTGACACTCTGCAAGGTTTAATGTCATTTAAAATGAGTAATATATCATCGACATACAATACTAAGAAAACAACCACGCTCCCACTGACCTTCTTGTATATACATGGCTCATTTTCATTTTTAATAAAATCAAATTCCTTAATTGCTTTATCAAATCAAAGATTTCAACTCCGAGAAGCATGCTTTAATCCAAACATAAAACTTTGAAGCTTGCACACATTCCTCGAATTCTCAGGATGAACAAATCTTTCAGGTTGTATCATATACACGTCTTTAAGTAACTTTCCAATTAGAAAAGCTTTTGTGACATCCAGTTGTCATATCTTTTAATCATAATATGTTGCTATGACAATTAGAGTTCTAATGGATTTAAGCATGGCTACAGGAGAAAAAGTCTCATCATAATCAACACCTTGAGTCTATCTGAAACCTTTTGCTACTAACCGTGTTTTATAAGTACGCACATTGCCATCCATGTCAGCTTTTTTCTTGAAACCCATTTATATCCAATGGTCTTATCACCTCCAGGTAAATCAACCAAGTTCCAAATTTTATTATCATACATGGATTGCATCTCATAATTCATGGCTCTAAGCGATTTATCTGCCTCATGGCTAGACACAGCCTCTTAATAAGTAGTAGGTTCATTTTGATTCATAAGCAACACCTCACTACTATCAGTAATAAGAAATTCAAATATCTCTGGTTGATGTCTTACCCTATCAGACCTACGTGGGTCTTGTGTTACCTGTGGAGGTTCAACTACTTCAAGATTTTATTGATCTCATACTTACGGTTGAGAGTTTATTTGTGATTCTTGAACTTCTTCAAGACTTACTTTATTCCCAATTGTTATGTTTTGAAATAAACATTTTTTTCGTAAGGACACCATTCTGAGCAACAAACACTTTGTTCTCAGTGGGATTATAAAAGTAGTATCCTCTAATTTCTTTAGGATAACTAACAAATATACACTTGGTAAAGTTGGCTGATAATATTTCAGTGATTTTTCGTCGTACGAAAACCAAACAGCCCCAAATCTTAAGGAAAGACAAACTCGATCCTTTCCCAAACCACATCTCATATAGTGTTTTTCAACCGCTTTATAAGAAACACGATTCAGTGTAAACGCAATAGTTTATAAGGCATAATCCCAAAAGAAAATATGAAGATATGCATGACTGATCATAGATCAAACCATATCCTATAAAGTCCAATTTCTTCTATCAGAAACACCATTCCATTATGGAGTTGCTAGGGGAGTTAACTGTGAGACAATCACACAGTTTCTAAAATGATCATGAAACTCTTGGCTCAAATATTCAGCACCTTGATATAATAGAAGTGTTTTAATAGTTTTACCAAGTTGATTTTGCACTTCATTCTGAAATGTTCAAAACATCTCAAATGATTCACCTTTATGTTTCATGAGATACACATAACTATATCTGCTGAAATCATTAGTGAATGTAATGAAGTATTGATAACCACCTCTAACCATTGAGTTTATAGGACTGCATAGATCAGTATGTATTAGACCCAATATATCACTTACCCTTTTACTATGTCCTGTAAAGGGACTATTTGTCATCTTGCCTAGTAAACAAGATACACATGTTTCATATGATTCAAAATCAAATGAATCTAAAATTTCATCTTTATGGAGTTTAGAAATACGTTTCTCATTATGTGGCCAAGATGACAATGTCAGATGTAGGTTTGATTCAAATCATTTGACTTGAACCTATTTGTATTTACTTTAAGAATAGGAATATCTATAGACCTTTTCATGTTTAGAATATAAAAGACCATCACACAAATAAACATTCGCATAAAAAATTCCTTTACGAGAAAAAGAGCATTTATTATTCGCAATAATAAAATTAAAACCATCCAAATTTAAACATGAAACTAAAATGATGTTTATGCTTAAGGCAGGGGCATAATAGTAATTATTTAAAACTAAAATAAGTCTACTAGGTAAAATTAACTCATAGCACCCTACAGCTAACGCAGCAACCTCTGGTCCATTTCCAACTCGTAATATGACTTCTCCTTTCTTTAGTTTTCTACTTTTGGTGAGACCCTGCACATTAATACAAATGTGAGATCCACATCTGGTATCCAATACCCAAGAATCACTAGCGCACAAGTTAACTTCAATAATGTAAATACCTGAAGCAGTAGTCGCACTATTCTTCTTGTTCTTTAGATCTTCAAGATAAAGCTTGCAATTTCTGAACCAATGCCAAGGTGCATGGTAAAAATAACAATTTCCTTCCTTTTCTTTTTCCTTCAAGGATTGTGAAGTAGAAGTAGCATAAGGCTTGACTTGTTCCATAGGCTTTGAGATAGTCACAACAGCTTTGGCAACTTTAGCCTTGCCTATGCCCTTTTTTCTTTAAAGCTTTTCCTTTCTGAACTATCAACACATTAGCAATGAGTTTCTTGACATTCTACTCATCAATTTTAAGCATCAAATGCAACTTTGAGATAGACTTTTCCATGTTATTCATGTTATAGTTCATCATAATTGTGAATAACTATCAGGCAGTGAATTCCATATCAAATCCGTAGCCAACTCTTGGCTTATGAGAAATCCAAGTCTATCAAGATGGTCAATATAGCCTTTCATTTTCAGAACACGAAGACCAACTGACGCACCCTCAGCCATTTTTCAAGAATGAAGGTTTTTGACTGTCTCGAAACTTTCTTGCCTAGCCTCGGAATTAGTTTTCGTGGAACATTCCTTTCAGAGATCGTAGCCATGTCGTAAAAAATAAGCTTCCATCTCTCTCTCACCGTCACCGCTCTCTCTCTCTCTCACCACCGTCACCGCTCTCTCTCTCTCTCACCGTTGCCGCTCTCTGCTCTCTCTCTCTCTCACCGTCACCGCTCTCTCTCTCTCTCACCGTTGCCGCTCTCTGCTCTCTATTTCTCGCACCTCTCTGCTCTCACTCTTACCAATAGCCATGTTGTTCGCCTGATTTCGTGTACCAAACCCTGGATTTAGTCCCCTCCGATTCCGTCTTGGTTTATAGGGTTTTTTTTTCGTTCTAGGGTTTCTTTGATGAGGCGTGGAGTCTGAAATCGAGTTCGTGATCGATAGGGTTTTGAAGGGTCTGCGGGGATTCGGAGAAATGACGGACCAGGAACTGGAGCTCGAGCTCAACGAAGCCGGGACGCGCCTCGGCGACCCCCAGCTCGGTCGACGACTTGCTGGGGATTCTCGATGTGAGTTTTGTTTTTGGTTTCTAGGGTTTCGATTTTGGATTTTTTTATTTTTTGGTTTATATTTAAATAAAGAATCCGGTTCAGCTCCTGTAAGTAAATTCTGAATTATCTGATTTTGTTGAGTATGTACACTGTGTTCTTGCATGAATGAGCTCAGGTAATCTGTATAAGATAATGTTCAATACTATTAGTTGTGGTATCTGCTCTACATTATTTCCTTAGAACTTCTTCACAGAGTCACAGCCTTGCCGCTGTAGATTTATTCCACTCGCATTTTTAATGTTTCATAGTATAATTTTACCCTTAACTCAATAATCTCACGTTGTTTCTTTGTAATTCAGGAAACTTCTGTATCAAAAGGGAAGAATGACAAAGAACAAAGTGGTGGACAGTCTTCTGGTAGTTATCAGATGCTTGCTTGTGGCTTTCATATTTTTCACTATACACGTTTTACTGTCAACAGAAATACCCTAAGTATCATTTTTGCCTGTTTGCATTCCCACAAGTGTACTTTTCTCTTTCCATGAACATTGGCCGTTGGCTCATTTTTTTTTTTTTTTTTTTTTTTTTTTTTTAATTTTGAAACTAAAGTTAATCAAGGATGGGCTTTCTTTTTGCAGGAGCAACTCGTGGGAGCACACCACGTAAAATGTCTAGCTTTCTTACTAAATAAAACTCTTCCGAGCTACTAAGGTGTCAATAAAAATTGTATTTCAAGTGATTGAGTGCAATAACCATTTCATCTATTTCTTTATTTGGATTGTACTCAATTTTATTGTGGTAAAAGGAAAAAAAAAATGAATATCATCACAACCGCCAATGTCATATCCTCTCGATTTCCTCATTCGATTGAGAATACTCTTCATCTTAGATAAATTACATTACGCATAACATTTGCTTTTCAACTTAAAAAAATTTCTTTGGTGATCATTTACTAGACTTGCTTTGCGAAACCACCGTATAAATTATAATTTTTCACTATGACCACCGATTTTGAAGCAAAAGTTGCAAAGCTCACCGAGCTTGGGTTTTGGAAGGGATGCAGTGATACGGGCGCTTCAGCTTTTCAACGGAAATGAGTTGGAGCCACTTTAAGTAGCCCAATGTACAAGGGGATTCAAGAAGAAAAAAAAATCTGCTTTTGAATGATTGAGTTTGTCGATGAGAGAATTCGGAAAAAAATTTTTGTTTCATGTTTTGAATCGTTTCCATCATAAATTCATTATATGCAATATATCTAGTGGAACTTGCTTTGTTAATGTTATCTTACCATCTTTGCGGTACAAAATGGTCTACTACGCCATTAAAATAGTTTCCATGTATAGTGATCTTTGTGTTGGTAGTTTCTCGAGTCCAAATGTCCCATGTTGAGTTTTTTCTTTTTTTTTTCCCTCTATTCTTCTTAGTTTATTATGCGTAAAGATGGTTATATATACGCTTTTCAGTATCTGGAATGTTTGCTGCTTAGTTGTTGACATTCAATTTGTTGTGTCCTTTTGAGGTTCATATCTCATCTATCTTTACTCTCCAAGTGTTTTCCATTTAAAACAGAAACAATCATATATTAAATTTCTTGTGCTTGAAGGACCCGTGAGCAACTTCTATGACATTTAATAAAAATTTGTGTGTGTATCTATATTAAAATTTTTTCGAGTTGTATATCTTTTTCGATGATAGTTTTCTTGACTTCAACACAGAATGTGCGTCACGACGCTGTCGGATTGTATTTATTTGCCATTTGATTCCTTGTCTAGTTTCTAGCTTTCCTTTGCTGTTCATTCTTTCTGTTCTAAGATTTTAGGGAAAACTCTTCTTTCCTTTGCTTTGTTTCTTACTTGTATATGTTGGTTCTTTGCTAATAGGAATTGAACCTTGGACTTTTGTGCAACAACTTGGAGAAACAGTCTTTATTCCTGCTGGATGCCCTCATCAAGTTCGAAATCTTAAGGTAAAAGTGCTCTTGAGGACTCTCTTTTGGTCTAGCTTCTGAAGTCTTAGTAATGCAGATTAGACTGAACTTATTCTGGTCTGTTAAATAAATGACGGTAGTGGAGCAACTTGTAGTATTAACTGCTTTGCAACTTGTATGACCTGGCATATAAATGGTATTACTTTAATTTGTTTTTAATTTTTCAGCATCTCATCACATTGGATTGTTCTCTTGATATGTCTTCATTTTCTACTTGTTACAAGATACTTTTTGACCAAGTATGTTTTACTTGATGAAAGTCCCAGCAGTTTCTGTTTCTCTTGTTATTACCTTCTTGGAGTGTGATCTTTCCAACCATATCTCTTTAAGCTTAAGAAGGCTGAGTAGTAGTTGCCATTTTTTGAGCAATGTTGATGAGGGGCCAGAAGCATAACTCTGAGAACCATGTTATCATATACTTATTCTGAATATAAACTGGTTTAAATTGTAGGATCTAACTGTGAAATGAGTAGTCCCTTTGTCAAAGCCTTTTTTCCTAGTGACCGAAAAGATATGACGTAGGACATGAACATTCCTTTTAAATGTTGTGCATTAGGAGAAAAATTTGCAAATACTTCTAATTTATGCTCCAAGGAAGGGTATGGAAACCAACACGAGAGACATAACCCGAGATCAATCAAGTAAGAGTCTCAAATTTTACTTTCGCATTTATTTTTAGGTTTATTAATATTTAATATATCATTTCAACATTTTACTTGAGCAATTCAAGATTTCTATTGATTTTGTATTTGGGAGGTATTTCATGTTTATTTTATCGGTAAAGCATGTCATGATCAACATTATAATACATTAGAATCATGTATTGAGGTAATTACTTGGTCGTTTGATGTTATAGTTGTTAGTAATTTCATATTCATACACTTGCTAGGGATGATTGATTAGTTAGGTGTTGTTGGTTACGATTGAATAGTACCTATAATTATATAATTTCTACTACTAGTTAGGATTTGAAACACTAGGATTACTCGTTTGATTTATTTTTAGTTATTGATGGCTGAACTGCCCACTATACTATTAGTGGTCTTAGTGCGTGTCTTATATCCTAAATTGATTTTTCATTTAACTTAGGGTGCTGAAGTGGACATTTCTTTACTACCTAAGCTTCAAAGCATTCCACATTTCTTGGCTTCCTAAGCTGTGCTCCGTGCAAGGTTCTGCTATTTCCTCAAACCTCAAAGCTTTGTTTACATTCTTCTTTGAAATACTTTTATTCTCTACTGTTGTATATTTTCAGTTTTCAATCGGTGAATCACTAGCATTTACCGAAAACTGTATGTAGCAATGTAGCATATATTTAGCTATTGTGCTGTGGCTAATTGGTGCTTTAGGTTTGTGAATTTTTGAGTGCAGTCTTTTATAGATTGATGAGATGATACCATTGATTGGACTATGTGGCTGCATTTCTAAATACTTGTAATAGACCGAACTAAATTAAACCGGTAAGTACGTAGCTGAATTTCTTCAAACTATGTAAGGGGAAGGATAAATTGTCAAATGAATATCTCCTTTGTTCTCCTATCAATTATAGTAGAGAAAAGCATAAATTGTTTGAGAAAAGTAGCATCTAAAAGCAGCTTAGCTTCATGAATCATGATAGAAAAAGGAAAGAAAATTTATTATTTGTTCAATAGTTCCTGCTTTTGATCTTCATGTGTGTATATATATCCTATCAAATGTGTTAGTAGGTCTACTGTGTGTATATATATCCTATCAAATGTGACTTGAATAACAGAACAAGTAAAACAAGTGATAATAGAAAGGGATTGAAGGAGAACTAGAAAGAAATGGAGCTTACATGGATCAAACTTCTCGGTTTTCATGGCTTGCTTGTCGTTCCCTTTGATGGTCGAGTGTAGGGATCGTCACTATAAGTTCGATGTGAGTCATTGCTCTTCTACCTTAGCTCTATCCACTGCTATGATGCTTATGTCCCCTGAAAAATTTAAGTTCAACTATTCAATTATTAAGTTGTTTCAAATGTCCCTTGGTCATGTGTAGGTGGTGTTGAAGAACATCTCAAGACTATGCGGCACGAAGCCCATAGTTACAAGCTTAATAAGCGAGTTCCCAGGGGCCTACACTTTATGCAAGAGAGGGTGACAAGAGTGCTTGTGAAAGTGGTGAATCATGTCAAGTATAACTTGAGCATTCATTGGTAAGAACTATATAGGGACATTTCATGTTGCGTTGGTTTTGTATACTAATTTGGCTTGATAATATTTGCTTGAGTGCATTGTCATGAAATCTCACTAACTTGCATTTGCATTGATAATATGAATTGCTAGTTTGATGGTTGATTGACACAAAATGGCACGAGCATGTTGGCCCACATGCATGAAACATTCCTATTCTCTTAAATATTCATCATTATCATGTCTAATTTCCCATTTTATGTTTATTTATTTATTTTTAGTTTATGACATGTTTAGCATGAACAAGCCCTTTGCCATTAGAACACAAATTATTATATCAACAAATTTGCATCCTCATGCCTCGATTTCAAATAGAAAGTTTCCATGACTACATCTCTGTAGAGTCTAGAACGGTATATGTATTAGAAACTTCCGCACTTGAAGTCTTTGCTTTGTGGAAATTTTTATTTTAGCATGACCTTGAATCCTTTGCTTTGTGGACATTTTATTTTAGCATGACCATGAATCCTTGATAACTCATTGCTTTGCAAAACTCAATCTTTGAAACATTCAACATTGAATAGAGATACCATCTTATTTTTCATTTTTCCTAGAGCGAATTTCCATTAGTTCAAACGTGACATCATCTTCCACCAATATGCCTGAGAAAATTGTTCATTATTCAAGTTTTTAGGTTTGTAGGAATTTCATGATTATATTGTTGGTTGATTTTTAAGGTAAACAAGTAATTTGATCTTTACAGCTTGACATAAAACTAATTGAAAGAAAAGTTATTGGATTTCATGTGTTCTGTTTGTTAAATTATGTTCTTCTTGGATATGGTGTTATTAGACTTATTTGTATAATAGAATGGTGTGTTCAATTATAGTAAAATATCTTGTTTTCTTTTGCACCTTTGTAAATGGAGATAATTTTTTTGCGCTTTTCGTATTTTTATCATGAGTTTGATCTATTTTGCAATATTTGCGAGGCGTGGCCCTACTATCGGTAGGTGGTGGTTCTTCGATCGAGTGGGAGTTAGTGCCATTGATTGCCCATATCCCCGTGACAATACCTGCCATAATCTAGTTTCCAAGTGAGAGACGCAGGAATTTAAAGCATATCATGTAACTTTTATAGTTGTTTACATGATTTAGGTTGATAATTCTTTTTGTGCATATTTAGAGGATTGTAAGTTTTTTTTTTTTGGTGGTTGTTGAACAATAGGATTGGTGGTTTTTGTGAATACTTAGAAATTCAGAGCATTTGTAATACTAGACAATTCTTCGTGGATATATAAATCTTTTTCAAATTTTGAATTTTACATTTTTTTTCTCTCATTTGAATATTTGTTGATATATATTGTCGATGTATGAATGTCAAATTTTGCTTTTTTGGGGGATGTTTCGTATTCCACGTCCTTCTGAAGTTTAGAAACCATGGTTGCTAACATAACGCATGAAACATCAATTGAGTCGTTAAAATGTTTGGTATATGCATCCTTAACGGTCTCAAAACATTAGCTGGTGGTTCCTCAGGATTAGGACCATCCAGGACATACAACTTGTGTTCATGCTTAAGAATAATTCTCAAGTTTCTGAACCTGTCAAGAAAGTTTATGATAGACAACCTTGTTGGGTTTTGGAGTTCATACGCAGCGAAAATTACAAAACAATTTTGACAAAAACTCCGAATCTAATTCTATTAAAAACGTTTAAACCATTAAAACTTAATCATACCTCGGTGGCAATATATACCTTTATGAAGGTTGATCGATCTCTAAGGCGCCGCTAACGATGAACGCCTCTCTACCAAGCTAGATCCACACACGAACGGCGGCGAGATTCGAAGTGCTAGCTTCGAGAGAATACCAAACCTTTTGTTTCTCTCCAAAACGATCCGAGCGTACCGTAAAACCCTAATTCGTTTCTAAAACAAAAATAGAGTTTCGCCCTTAATCTTTCCTATATGTGTTCTAACTTAAAGCGTCTATTTATAGAACCCTTGTATATAGACGGTTAAGTAAATTACACATATACCCCTACTTAAAGAAGTATAAGTGTAATAAACCACAAGGACGTTTCATCACTAATTTTATCATATAAAATCATTTTTCCTCGAACCACCTTAAAATCTCGCAAAACCATTCTTAGTGTGCGACCCAATAGGCTCATACAACGTTGGCGGTGTACCAAAACACATTTTGGTATACGAGTCATAAGCGGCCTCTAGCAAGACATTATGACTACCCAAGTTGTACGAATATCAAATCGATACAACTTAATCAATAATGTATATAACATCCTTTTGTCACACGATATCCTTTTGATCAAACATAAGGCATGGAATTGTCATCCAACATGTTCAATCGTACTAGTCTCAATCTCTAGGTAGATCGAAAAAACATCCAAGTGACATTGATCAATATCAATTCACTTAGACTAGGCCTTTTAACAGTCTAACGCATCGAGGGATCCACTGGATATCTCTCTTTATATGAGAGGGACAAATTCTATCTTGATTACACAACTTCATCACATTGCTCACACAAGAACTAACCAATCACAACCTTTATAATCGTCCTAAGTTAAAGACAACGTTTGATTGTGTCAAATCACTGTGTTCCTAATGTTGAAGTCTTTGGTAATCTCAAGTCAGAGGACTGAAAAATATACCTATCATGAGAAACAACTATGACTTAATCCATGTGATGTTCTCATAGCGGGTCGGTCTAGTACTTTGTTCCCTAACAAGTACTCGTGATCTTGATTCGTATCCCTATACGTATAATCATCATATGATCATCAATCAAGACTCACACTAGTCTTAATTCATTATAGTTCCCGATATAATGATCGACTAGGGACATTTAGGATATTTCTGTAAATACCCATGGATCTTATTATAATGTAAACATGCAAATTAATTATAATAAACATCAAATGAAATCCTCTATTTTATTAACTAAATGTATTCATAAAGCCAGTTAATGGATTGACCTGAGACACATGCCCCAACAAACATATCCTTCTCAAATATGGATCGTACTGAAAATGGATTAGTGTGATTTAAAGAGGCCATAAATCTACAACAAATATTATGGAAAAGTTCATTTTAGTATAGAGGAATAGACTCCCACCAAATTAACAACCCTCCTTAAGAACGCTATGTTAATTTAAGGGACTAAAATTCATGTTTCACATAATTCCAAGACAGTTAAGGCATGACACTTTAAATGAGGTTATCTAGGGAGGTACGAATTACTAATTACATCATATGTAACTTTTAGTTATTTTTATGAAATACATAATTATTGAACAAAAATGAACTATGTATTCAACAATCATGATTTCTTGCATAGAGACATACATAATTATTGAACAAAAATGAACTATTTATTCAACACCTGAATCACATTATCTTAAACATAACTTCTACCATGTGAATATACAAAATTCGCATCGTTTAATATTAAAACAAATGTTAATCGAAATATTATCAACATGAATTCTATTATTGAGTCATATTATGCATATACATCAATATAGATGAATTAACAAGTTTTAAAACCAAGTGTTGATAACAATTACAACATAACCTATATGTACATCATATATACATTAACTAGGATCATGTTTTCACATATATATCATATATACATTAGAGAAAACAAGCAAACTTTTAATAGAACCGAGCCTATGGCTCTGATACCACTGTTGGGTTTTGGGGTTCTTACGTAGCGGCAAATTCAAAAACAATTTTTGAAAAATGTCAATAGGATCAAAAATAAGTTCCATTAAGTTATATCTACAAAAGTAAACCATACCTTAATTCATGATTTGCTTATCTGATTTTTCGATCTCCAAGACGTTCAAGCGCCCGTCCTCTATTAGAAATCCACACACAAACAGTGAACACAATTTGGAGTGCTAGCCCCAAGAGAGATAAAAAATATTTTTCTTTCTTTCCCAAAAATTTAGAGAACTCGAAAATAGTATAAATGAAAATTTTATTTCGTTTTAAGGTTTCACCCTCTATTTATATGTGTAGATAAGCTCTCACTTAAAATCATATTCGTAATACAACTATCGTATTTAGGCAACTTAAGCAAATTACATATACGCACCTATTAATAAGTTATCATATAACAAATCATAATGACTTTTATGTCATGAATTTTATCATATAAATTTCATTACTCTGGACCAATTGAAATTGTGCAAAGCCATTCTTTGTGTGCGACCCAATAGGTTCATGCGACGTTGGCAGTGAACTAAAACAATTTTGGTACCCAAGTCATAAACGATCTCTATCAAGGCATTATGACTACCCAAGTAACATGAATATCAAAATCAATACAGCTTAATGAAAAACATATATCATATCCTTTTGTCATGCAATATCCTTTGATTAAACATAAGGCATGAAAAGTCAACCTTAATGTTCAATTGTACTAGTCTCGAACTTTAGGTAAATTGAAAACATCCAAGTGACGTTGATCATATCAATTCACATGGACTTGTCTATTATCAGTCTATCATATCGAGGGATCCATTGATATATGTCTCTATACGAGAGTGACAAATTATATATTGATTACAAACCTTCACATATTATTCACACGATAACCAATCGCAATCTTTATAATCATTACATTAAAGATAACGTTTGATTATGTCAAATTACCATGCTCCTATTATTGAAGTCTATGGTAATCTCAAGTCGAAGGACTAAATGATATACCTATCATGAGTAACACCTGTGACTTAATCCATGTGGTATTCTCATAACGGGTCAGTTTAGTACTTTGTTCCCTAACAAGTACTCATGATCTCGATTCGTATCTCTAATATGCATGATCATTACATGACCATCAATCAAGATTCACACTAGTCTTAATTCATTATAATTCCCAATATAATGATCGACTGGGGACATTTAGGATATTTCAACAAATACCCATGGATTTTACAATAAGGTAAACATGCAATCACTTATAATAAAACAACAAATGAAAACATCTATTTTATTAACTAAAATCATATGATAAACAATGTTTGTAGAGTGACTTAGGGTATATGCCCTAACACTTGCTATTCGAGTGTCGAGGTGATACAAACTTGTGAGTAGTGATGGTTTTGGTCGTGATCTACTTTGGTGTTTTGAAAGTGAATTGTATGTGTTGTTAAAGCTACATGTTATGAAATATAAGTTTTTGCAATGAAAAACTATTTAGTGGATTATTAACTTGAACTTAGTTGAATTAAAGGATATTTCATGAACAATGTAAAATGGATATGGACTAGAGTGATATGAATTGTTAGGATACTTAATAAAATACACTTTTGCTTGGCGCATGCAAATTCCTAAGTTTGGGGATATTTACAGGGGTGTATTCAATTGAGATTAAACTTTTGGTTACTTTTAATGACTAAAAATGTTTAGGTGTATTCATTTAAAACTTTTAGAGAGTTTATCAAAGTAAGGTGTATTCAATGTGGACTTTTATAGACTTTTAAAAAGTCTACAAAAGTTTTTAGGTATTCAATTTAAACTTTTAGAGATTTCATAAAAGTAAGGTGTATTTTATTTTTTGGTGACTTTTGTAGATTGGTTACAAATCTTGACTTTTGTAGACTTTTTATATAAAAATACACATAAAGAAGTCTTCAACTTCTTCTCACCTCAACCCAAAAACTTTTAGAGACTTCTAATTTTTGTTGGTTACATTTTTCAATAAGGACTTCATTATTCACAAGAGGTCTTTTTCTTATCAATTGTTTTTATCAACTTCTCCAATCACTCCACAACTCTTGGATTTCATTGCTCACCCATTATACTCTAATATTTATGTTGATGAAAATGGATTGATGTCATTATTAACAAAATCTCATTCTTGCATCACTATACATTTTTGATAATTTTTTTTTGACAAAGAAGTTTCGTTTATTTAGTGTATTATTATAATCTCAAAAGTGTAGTATTATTATTTTTGAAGAAAATAATTGTATAATTTTTTTAAAATGCAAGAAGTGTATTTTTTAGAATTTAAACTATCATTATGAAGGAAAAAAATATACTTTTTTTGCTTAAGTCAAACAAAAAGATAAAGTGCAAAATTTTTACACTAATATTTCCAATGATCTTTTTTCAAAAAAAAAATATTTCCAATGATCTTACTTGATTCTTTTCTGCCACTAAATGATGATTTATTTACCTATTTATTATGTTGATATTTATTTACTTATTTGTTATGCTACTACCTTGAAAGTAATTCATTAATATGTCTATATGTTTTTTTTTTACTAAAATACAAAAATACTTTTTAAGAAAAAAAATATAATTATTTATTTTTTTATAATAAAGTGCAAAATACTTGTTTCATTTTAAAAATCACAATAATATATTAGTATCATCAAAATCATGTTTAAGAAGTTCATAAAAGTCACTAAAAATCTTAAATGTTGATAAAAGTCATCATAATGAAATCTACATAAAAATTTATCAAAGTCTTTAAAAGTCTACCAAAATTTAAAACTTCATAAAAGTCATTTACTTATAAAAGTAACCAAAAGTCTATTAAAATCTCAATTGAATACACCCCTGTTAATAAGCGATTATTTGGACTTATATATAGTATTAAGTTAGTAATATATTTAGTATAAATATAACGAAACGAGCTCTAATTGATAATATTTATGTATTTTCAGGTATACAAGGTATAAAAGAGGTAAACAAGTGAATTCGCGAAGAAATGGAGCTAAAATACAAAAAAAAGAAGTTGACTTCGTGGCTAAGATGTGTGGCGCTGTGGGAGATGAAGGCAAGTCGTGGGAAGATGAAGTGTGAGTAGCTCATTAATCTTAAGGATCAATAGATCATATGGTATCAATGTCATGCTAAAAACATGAATAGATTGTAATGATTAAAATGTGCAATGGTTCGAATTTGTATTGATTTTGAGCGTAATGCTACGAATATCTTTATCATGTGTCTGTTGATATTACCTTTTAGAAGTTATCATGGACATTGAAGATTTCAAACCGGATATGGACAGTACAACCATAAAATACACAACATCGAGGGATAATTGTTGATAAGGGAGGCACTGATAATAAACATAATTGGTTATGAATATAAAAATTTGGAACATTAAAGCAATGTGAAGCTTACGTTATTCACAGCAATAGGTGAAGTTCCAGTTTGCAAATTAGAATCTTTTCCGTCACAACAGTGGGTTTGTGAAATCAGAAAATTTCATAAAGTTGATTAGGAGTCTAGTTAAGGATTTTTAGATTTAAATTGGAGTTTAAGTATCCAAGGTGGGACCCATGTTTTACGGATCAGAGATCATAAGTTAAATATTATTTTTGGGTGTCGGTTGCTTATTTGATGTAATATAATGTATTTCATGTGAAATATGGTAAAGTTGAAGTATATACACAGTGTCCCCGTGTGTCGGAGTGCGTTATAAATTTTTCTAATTTTTCGCCAAGTTGAGGTATTTTTGGGGGAACAAAATTAGATTTAAGTATCGAGATAAACATGAAAAATTAAAAGAAAATCTCAAATAACCAACAGGGTTACTGAAAAAGTAAAGGAGAGGTAATTTTTCCAAAGGACAAATAAGTAATTGACTACCTAAACCTCTTTTGTTCAAAATGTGAAAAAAAAAAAGAAAAAAAAAGGGGTTTCATCTCCATTTCGTTTCTTTCTTCTTTCGATTCCTCTCTCCCCTTTCGATCAAGCCTCTCGACTCATCTTCTTCAACTCGTTGCCTCCTCCTTTCATCGACTCTCTACTCTCACGTCCCTCTCGACTACTGTTTTTTTGCTGTCTTCCCTCTCGTTATTCTCCCCCATCTCTCTTGTCTCTCAAACTCTTTGTTTCCTCCCTCTAGCTTATGCTCTACTCTGTCGCTCTCGCTTAGTTGACGTCTCGGACAGTGAACCGATGATGGGAAAGAGAAGACGAGCAATGGAGATTTGTGGTGGCGGCGGTAAGGATGAGCAGAAGTGACTCAATCATTGGAAAAGGTGAGTTTGAGATTCAAAGATTCATGCTTTGTTCAGTAAATTCAATGCCTAATCAATGAAATTTTTGATCGAAATGGTTGTGTTTTTATTTCGATTCACAAAGGGAAGATTGTTAGGAATGTTGGGGTGTGCAGAGGTGAGTATATCTATTGTTATTGTTGTTGTTGAAATCATTGTTAGTGTTGGTATTGCTGATGTTGGGTATTGATTTCAGACAATTATTCGAAGGTTTTTATCTTGGGTTTTTTATGGAAATTAATGCTTACATACCATATTTCATTCGCACGAATAAGATTGGGGTTTGGTGAAAGTTTTGCAGGTTAATCGGGGTCGAATTAGTTGCATTTTTGTAGAAAAATTAGTTGTGTAGTCTTAGTTTTTTGCTGTTTTAATGTGCGATTTTGAGCAATCAAATGGACATTTTTCGATGAGATTTTTGTAGGTTTTGATCCTTGTATATCAATAATGATGTATGAGAATCAGATTTTTATTTGAAGAAGGTTTGGTAGTGTTTTGAAGGTCGGAACAGAGGCCAAAAATCAGGATTGCACTGTCATTTTTATAACTTTTTTGAGTAGGCACGTTGAGGCATTGATTTGAGACATCAACTAGGGTCCATTTGACTTGTGAATAGGTTCGTCGGAATCCATATATAACCTATTTTGATGATCAACAAAGATTGTGATCAATGAAATTCGTTTGATCATTGAAAAATAAGGTAGAACATGACCTATTTCTATTGTTCAAAACTGACCAATCGTGACAGTTAAAATATATAAACTTTTAGTGATAAATTGAGTGGGTATTTGTTATCCAAATTAACTTAAGTTGATCTTTTTGGATTCTTTACATGTCATGCTTTGTGTAGCACCTAAGCTTAGACCTAATGATAGTTTAAAAACATGGAAAAATGTATGAAAAATGTTTGGGAAACTTAAAAAGAATTAACTAAGTTTCGAAGAGATTTGTACTCCATTATGAGTTGAAAAATAGTTTCGAAATGCTGAAATGGATTTGTAAATCTAAATATGTGAATTTGTGGTTAATATGGCTTTTTGAAGTACGTGAATGCCGAGGAACATCGTGTGAGTCTTCGCAAGCAGCTTTGAGTTGGTTTGGTTGTAAGTAAATCCTATAGTGGTCTCTACTATTTAATGTGTTATCTTTGTACCCACATTTGTGATTAGTCTGCATTGCATTTCGCATTGTTATTGGTCATGCATTCATGGCATATGAGTTACATTGTCATGTTTGATTTCGATCAGGCATCCTGCCTAGGTGAAAAAGACTAGGTGCGAGTAAAGCTAGACAAGACTAGGTATCCCGTTTAGGTGAAAAAAACTAGATGCGAGTAAATCTGTAAGCGGGCAATATTGATTCTGGAATTCATGCATTGGACTTCTCAAGTCGGTTAACCTGTTTGTGAACCTTAAATAGTAATGAAAGGGTTTCATGTTATATAAATTTCTTGTTATTTGGAAACGCAATTACATGTCTCCATGTATTCAGACTAACATTTGCAATAGTACATAGCAGTGTAGGAGTTTACTTGCCTGACATCTTCTAGTTTTTTTATAATGTCAGATTCTCATTGAAGACATGGAAGAATGGTCAAACCTCAAAGATCTTGGTGAATGCTTTTCAAGTTTAAAGTTATAATTTCCATGTTGTAAATCATTTTTATGTATTGCTTTGGGCTTTGAAACACCTTAGTTAGGTGATAAGATCGTAATGAAATTGTTCAAAGTAGTTTTAAGACCATAGTGGTTCATTGTTAAATTATTTTGTGATTGTAAAGTTCTAAGTAAGATACCAGAGACTTTAAGTTAGTTTAAATGATTTAAATTGATATATATATTGTGAACTGCGAGGAGTTGTGAGTCTTTCTAGGCATCTCCTAATTTTGCTATCTATTATGTGATTTTTCTTGCAGGCCACTTTTAGGGGGGTGTTGCCGATTTTTTTTTTTTTTTTTTAAATATGGTTGATAATTTGAATGATTTCCTAATTCGCTCAAATAAAATAAATTGAGAACAGAGGTCAGTTAAGGATCTAAATTACAATTTGGAGCATTATTAATGATTGAAATCAAAACTAGTTTTGAGGAAAAAGTAAATTGAATGGATTAGGTTCTTAATTACAAGGATTAGGTTAAGTCAGAACTTATTGAGACGGGTCTTGACAGAGAGCTATGATTAATCTCAATAAAGGAAATTATAATGACGATAAGTTTAAGGATTGAGTAGATCGGGAAGTTTAGGTAAAGGCTCTTGGATTACAATAAGTTACATGAAGTTAAATGATGGTCTTGAGGAACAAGATTCAATAATAAGGTTACGATTAGTTGGGAAGTGACTGTGAGTTGAGAATACTTTGTTATTGTTATATGTTTGTTGTATATTATTGTATTATCGCTAGATATACGATAAATGGTTTATTCTCATAGTTTGTTATAATTAACTCGCAAGATATAACTAGTGAGTTTAGGAACTGACAAATATAAATATAATAGACTTGTGAAATGAAACTGAGCATGATTATAAGTGAAATAGACTCGAGAAGTCTAAATTCATTAGGCTATTATAAGTAGTTTAGTACTAATTTAACAGAGATAAATAATCAGTTATAAAACCAATGGGAAATTGGTTGAGCAAGAAGTTTAGATGATTCAGGAACGTAAGTACTGAACATGGATTTTTTTGGAAATCGAAAATATCGAACTATTACAATTTTGAAACGCTCAGGAAATTGTCAGATAGACTTACGTTAAAGTCTCAAACGATTGATGATCGTTTGGAAAACGTAAGAAATAAAGTTGAAACTTGTGGAAGTACAAGATATGTAATATCTTGAGTTTTAGAATGAAGTTAGTACTGATTAAATTAGTAACTTGGGAAAATCTATTTTACAAAGTATTGGTTGAATTAATAACCAATTGAGAGTTACTTTCGAAATAGTCTCAATGACAATAACAGGAAACGCGTGGTTTTGAAATCAGAAATTGATTAGACAAATTAAATCTTGACTTGAAAATCACAACAAGATTGTGATAAGTCTAGTTAACTTGTCTAAGTTGGTTTCTACGAATTAAAATACTTTAAAGCAAAGTATTGTCTCATTTCTGAAACAAAATACTAAATGAAATTGGGAATGAAACCCTGATTTAAAACAATCAAATGAGTTCTAAAAAAAGATATTGAATGCCTTTGATTGTTTATTACTTAAGTTACTTATCCATAAGTGAGGTTGAGTATAATGGTTATATTAATCGAACAAAATACAGATAAAATGAATAGAAATACACAAGTTAGGAATGATCTTTGTTAACATTGAATTAGGTGTTATTAATAAACAAAGATCGATGAAATTTCTAACTTGAAAATGAAAAGTGTAATGATGAGATCAATGTGTTAGAAGTAGAGATTGAGTAAAACGGTAAGAAAATTGCTAAGATTGACTATTAAATGTAAAAACAAGTAGTTGTGCTTTGAAATTCAATGTACCAAATAGTTACTTCTAATCAAATAAGAAATCTTGATGTTTATCACAACGACTTTAAAAAAAAAGGAAAATATGAGACTAATGTAAACAACTAATGCAATAACAAACAGTAAACTGTTTGATTAACAAAAATTTATCTGTTTCGAATTAAGAATAGCTAAGGAAGACTTCAATTGATCAAATGATCATAAGAAGTCGCATCGTTCTTAGCTATATTCTCAAAAAGAGAAGAGATGAAAAGAATTGCCTGTTTCAATCAAGATTAAGGAGCTATCAGTGGCGTAGGTGTTGAACAAAGTTGTACTAAGTTTGTAAAGGGACAAAGAATGAGATCAATGTGATAATAACTAAGATTGACAAAAACTAAATGAAATATACTCTGTGTGTAAGAAAAATGAGACGTTGAGATGACTTGTGATTGCAGGAAATGACATGAACAGACTCCTTTAGTCAAGATAAGGCATTGGAGTAGTTGTGTTTGACCAAAAGTCTAAGTCCGTATCATAATCACGATTCATTCACAGCGTACAAGACTGGTGTGATGCATACACTTGTCTTTAATTAATCGAATGAATTGGTAAGAGTTACAAAATAAAAGAGTATATGATTTTTTTTTGAAGTCAATTGGAAGCTTAATTATAGGCAAACAAATGGTCAAGACATTCTCATATAAGACTGAGGATGTCAAACTATAAGTTTGATAGAATTGAACATATCTTCACAAGGAGCTTACAAGGAATCAAATTTCAAAAGTTGAAAGTGTGAAACCGAAGTAATATATCACAGTTATCAGTGAATACATTATATATTGGTTCAAATGTTGTGTTACACCATGTGATTAGTTAATAGTGAAATTTGAAGCACCGCTTGTTTTAAATTGGAGTTGATATAATATATCTGAATGATGATGAAGATACAAGTAAAATGAAAAGAGATGCATAACTTCAGCTCAGTTAGTTATTATTAATCTCTTTGGTTGGAAATATTGAATAAAGTAGAGTGTATCTGGCTTAACATGTTTGAAGAATTGAATATTCTTCCACTCTAATTTGAGAAAAAGTCGAAATTATAAAATTGAGTAGAGCCAAAAGCATGCATTGTGTAGTGGTGAAAATAGATAACATATTCATAACTTGTATGAGATACAAGTTAAAAGTTAAACTATGAGAGTATACTCATGAAATATGTCGATATCTTTGCTAAAATGCATATATCTACTCAAGCAAAAGATAACTGTCTCTATCTAAGTAATGAAAGAAGTCTGATGAATGGTAAGTGATTGATACATGAGATGATATAAAGTCTCAGAAATTGGAGAAATGTGAAAATTCGGAAATGAAGACAATAATCTGAAACAGGTTGGCAGTTAAGTGAATATAATGAGGTTTATTGTGAGTTCATGGATAGAAAATGAATTGACTAAGTTAGGAAAGTCGTTAACTTTATAACCATTGAAATGAAAGTTAAGTGAATTGGCTAACGAGTCAGAATTGGTAATTGCTTTCTTGTCCACGACTTAAATAATATTATGAGTAAACATTTAGTGAATGAGTGAGAGTTGCACGATGTGTTAGGTTTCTATTTATAATCGGATTGAAACTTGAGATCTTTTGTCATAGGATGACAGATGTATTATGAAATCAATAGCCAGAAGATAACTTGTGTAATTCCATGTTTCTGTTGAGGAATGCTGGAATGGTGATGGATTAGATAGACCCGCAACTCTATTTAGTATCTAATATTGTGCTAAAATATTATTTGCATCAATATGTAATTTTAGACTGATGATAGTCTAAGAATTGAAACTAATTAGCTTATGTTGTATCAACTAAGGACCCTTGGATTGTCCTCGAGATACGCGTTGTAATGAGATCTAAGGGTGAAAAATTCTATGCAAATTAATCTAAGTATGGTAAGAAAATTGGTCCATAAATGTTTGGTATGTCAATGGAAAAAGTTAAGATTTTTGAAATTTTGGTTTGACAGAAACTAGCATTATGGACATTTTATTGAGTTGGCTGCTTTGCTAAGAGTTAGCTTAATTTTGCCAAAAATTAGATCCAAAACGAGCACTAGAAGTCAAGACACTTTAAAATAGAGATTTCAAAAATATTATATAAAATAAAAATAAGTTGCTCACAAGCAGGTGAGAGTTTATATATAAATATAAGAAAAAAATCATATGAAATCAAGTTTCATTTGAAATGTTCAACTTAACCTTTATTATATTTTGTTTCTAAACCTCTTTGCTGATATTTTCTCTTGCAGAGCTCCACACGCATGATTTTCGTTCATTTTTTTTTTCGCAAAATAATAGAGCGATGCGAGATAGTCAGATTGAGCCAAGTTACTGCAATGGAAAATTGGTATTCAACATGTAATTTGGTAAATTCTCAATTAAGGGCATTTCCTACAACTCAATTTGAGTTCTTACGATTTTTCGATTTCTTTCTCTGGGTTTTGATAGGAATTTGTAGGGATTGTTGAGAATTGATGTATTGAATTGATTTGTGCTAATTTGAAATAAATCTCATCGATGTGGGTTAGGGTTTTAGTGTAATGAATTGAGGCAATTCAGTAGAAAACTATTTTGAAGAAGTTTTGTTATTAAAATTGATTTACATTAGGATTCTAGACAAATAGGATTATGGATTTTTGTCCAAATTAACTCCACGGGTCGAAATATTTTGAATATGGTGTTGAGAGATTTCCTGGTGTTTAGTGTTGAATTTTGATGATTTAATTGCAAAAATATTGATTTGGAGAAGTTTTGTTAGTTCTAAATTATTGAAGTTTGCCTAATCAAAGGGCTATATTGGAAAGTTAATAACTTCTCTGTTTGTGATATGATTTAAGTGTCCATGAAGTCTATGGAAAGTATGAAGTGAGCTCTACAATTTCCTTTTTGGTCAATAAGAAAAATATCAAGGTTTTCAAGGTTTAAAAGTTAACCCAAGTTAGCTAGTTCAGAGCTAATTGAAATTGTTATAAAATAATTGTATTAAGAGTTGACAACGTGGAGTTCGATCATACCCGGGGTGCGCAGAGCTCAACTAGGGGTTGGGGCATTTGACGTGGGACTCACAGTAAGTAAACAGTAGGAATTTATAAACTTTAAGTACGCATCATATATTTGTTGCACTGTTGCATTCCATACATTACTATCCATTGGCCATGCATATAGTCATTTGGACCTTTATGAATCGACTTTAACTTTCAGACATGTCTGATGGCATAGCATTATTATATGCACCTTTTATGACCTTGATCAATTTGGGTGGAGTTATAGTATATCGGTAGTGCTCGGGGCCTCATATTACGTGAAAAGATACCCCCGGATCGTAGGTGAAGGTTGCCGCTATGGCAATGACATATGGGCCAGGTCCTACATCTAGGGGATTCATGAGAATCACCGCGACCATGTGGGTAATAGGATTGCAAAGATTTTTACTTTAATTCTTGTTTGATCAATTTGGGTGGAGTTATAGTATATCGGTAGTGCTCTGGGGCCTCATATCACGTGAAGAGATACCCCTGGACCGTAGGTGAAGGTTGCCGCCATGGCAATGACATATGGGCCAGGTCCTACATCTAGGGGATTCATGAGAATCACCGCGACCATGTGGGAAATAGGATTACAGCATTTTTACTTTAATTCTTGTTATTATATTTTCTTCAATTATTTATTATCCGCTGCACTTTTATAAAACTTATCTATTTAGTCACTGAGGGCTTCAGAACCCAGATTTGTTGTTGAATCACTTAGACATGGAGTGGTTACGGAAAGGGCCAGGCACTAGAGTGGTCGACGACGGAGATGAGCGCCATATCTGCACAGTAGGTAATTTATTACTCGAATTTGTTTTAGTTATGTTTCCGTTAATTAGACTTGTATTTGATTTGTATTTGGGAGTTAGTTCCGTAACTCAACTTTTATGGATTACTGTATATTATAATTGATGCTTCCACTTTAGGTTCCCTAATCGCTTTGCATGCTCACTTGCTTCACACCCTATGTGTGCAACAAACAACTGAGCCTATCAATACAATATTACGTTTTTGGAAAAAACTTACTAGAAAAATGATTATTTTTAAACTGAAATAATAATAAGGGAAGGCGGGTTCGAAACATTTTTTTGGGGTCGAAAGTACGATCGAACACCTCCGGAGAAGACTTTGGCCGATCGAACCGGCATTTCGCGGATGGGTGCCGACACTAATGGAGCTGGCTCTGAGGGTAGCTCAAACGTAATCACCAAGTATAGGCTCCATTCCCTTACTATTCGAGGGACTTGCAATTTTAACCAGTGATGGAGACAATTCTAGTGTGTAAAGCAGAAATAATTCAATAGTATTTCTAAATAATAAATTACAATAGTCTCTGAATCATGTGGGCATTTAAAAAAAGCTAGAAATATAATGGCAAAGTGCACGATAAACATACTAATCAAGTAAGGTAGTGAAAATCAAGTGGCAAGGAAGCAAAAAGATAGGCGAATAGGTAATTCGGTCCATACTACCAGTTATTAGACTAAAACACAACTTGAACTCGACACAACGGGCCTATGTCCACTTCCAACTGCCTTGACACAACTTTCTAGGCACTGCAGACTCATCGAGTCACTTCCAAGAGCCCTTTAACTATCAAGGTAAGCCACGATGACATCGGATGCTCAATATCTTGATAGTCCTCAGTGAGAAGCCACTGCCACTTCAGATGCTTAACCCGCGAGATGATACAACTAGTGGACAACCTAGACCTTAGGCCACTTGAACAAGAATGGAATACACATATGGCATTCTTTTCAAAAGATTAACAACAAGAAGTTGAAAAGAAATTATGTTAACGCTCTTACTGGTTTACTTACTACAAAATGCAACCAAATCCATACCACAACGACGCCCACACGTCTTGCTGACAAGTCAATAATTAGACATGTTTTAATACTGTAATTTAGATTGATTTTAGATATAAATGATGATATTACACTAGGTATTTTTATGATAATAGGATTTAATTAAGAAAAATAAAGAAATGGAAGAAAAATAGGAAGAATAGCAAAACATTCAACTGGACAACAAAGCCAGGGATTAGCCAGCGATACGAAATTACAAAGGAATCGTTGTCTAAATTGCCAACACAAAAGAGCCAGGGATTAGTCAGGGATTAATAAGCCATTGGAGTTTACACTAGGAATTGCCAGATGAATCGGTGGAGCACGGAGATCGATTTTTAGTAATTAACTCAGCAATTTGTGTACAACTTAGGAATCGCTGACAAATTGTTGAGGTCGGTTGCGAGTTTTTAGATCAATATGAAGAATTTAAGTTTATCTAAGATTTTTATAGCATAGAAATCTATAAATAGGACCTTACGGCTTCGAAATTACCTTTTCTCTTACTCTAGAAGCACATTCTCTAAGCTTTTATTAGCCATTAGTTAATTTTTATTGAGTTTATGTTTAAAGCCGAATTGGAGCTTTGTTTATTTCATTAAGAGGTATTTATTTAATTATGTTTTTTAATTATATTATTGTGTTAGTTATTTCTCGCATGAGTGAGTAGTTTATTAATCTAAACAAAGTCTAGACATGTATATACTTTGGATTGCTATATAGTTATAATTAAGGAATCATGTACTTAATGCTTTAAATCTAATCATACACAATAATCACAGTTTAAATAAGTTATTTTGTGTATTAAAACTAATGATTCTTGTAATGAAGCATAGTTGCAAATATGTATTGTGATATACTATTTTCTGAATCTATGTATATGATTATTGACAACAATTATAGAAGTAGTAACTAGAACTAATCTATAGGGCCATATAACCCGAGTGGATATTCTACATGAATGTGCTTTAAGTTATTTATTGATTGGCATATTCTGATTAATATTTTATTTAGATTATGCATGATTTTCATTGAGTGTTAATGCTATCGTAATTTCTATTTTATTGTGTTTATCTAATAAGTATATTTACAATGATAAGGATATGACTTATTTTCCATTTAATATAGAAAAACTGATGGTTTGGGCTATCAGCCTATTATGAATTAGGATTTAATGATTCCAAGATTCCATATTATATAATTATAACTAGGTTATGAAGTGATTTTATGTTCTAGTGTTTGAATGCAATCCAAGTATATTACATTGTTTAGTGAGGGTTTGTTTAGATATTTATATTATATTGAATTTGAATTTTTTTAATTAAGTTTGCATTAAATTGTTTGAATTAGTTTAGTTAGTTTGATTAATTAAGTTAGTAGTCATAGTTTTTAGTTATTTAGTGTTTCAATTCCCATTTAATTAGATTGACTAAATAAAGAAAAACAAGAAAAAAATACTTTCCTTAGAAGTTTGTAATATCCTATTTACCACTTCTATAATTAATAAGAAAATACAAAAAAAACTTTTGCACGCTCCACACGTGTAAATTTTTAGCGCCGTTGCTAGGGGTTTTTAAATAATTTCTTAGGATTTTAGATGTTGTATGGTTTACACATTTCGTCGTCAAATTTTATAGGCCCTTTACATTCGTTCGATCCTGAAATAGATAGAGCTTTTAATCAAAGTTTAAGACAACAACAACTTAAGGAAAATTTAGTTAATAGGATGAAGGATAATAACAATAATAATAATGACGATGTCATTATAATAATAATAATAATAGAGTTATCAATAATAGTAACAACAATAATAGAGAGCTTACTTTTAGATAAGCGACTCAGAATTTTACAGTATATGAGCCTATATGCATGACATACCCTTATGGATTTCCTGAATTTGAACTTAGATCTTGATTTATTAGTGCCTTACCAAAATCCTATTTTATATACAATTAACACCTATAGAAATTCATAAGGAAGTATTAACATAAAGTTAACGGGATGAAATCGAAAGAAGGTATCCTAGAACAATTCAAACTTAAAGCTTTTCCTTTTGCATTGAAGATGAAGCACAATATTGGTTTTTCTATCTCCCGCAAGATTCAATAACTACATGGACTCAAATGTTAGCAGCTTTCTTAGATGAATATATGCTTTCTAGGAAAATTAGTTCATACAGAAAGAAAATCACAGTTGCCAACATGAAAGATGATGAAAATTTTAATGAATTCTAGAATAGATTCCAAAGATTAATTTCTTCTTGTCCATAACATGGATATAATAAATAAGCTTTATTAGAATATGTTTATAAAGGACCTCGATCACTATGAACAAAGGTTATTACACACAATATGTGGTGGATCTCGATTTGAAACAACACTTACTTTAGCAAAGCAAACAATTAATAAAATTACTAAACAATCTAAGCAATATAATGAAAACGTTGAATCCTCAAATAATAAACTTTATGTAGTTGATAATAGAAGAAACAATATGTATGATAATAAAATTGATGAATTATCAAATATGGTTAAGCTGTTAATTAAAAATAGATCTAATCAAGTTAAAGCTTGTGGATTTTGTAATGAGGTTAAACATCCTACAGATGCGTGTCCTACCCTACATGAAGATAATACTAAAGAGGTTAATGCAATGATAAACAAACTTTTTGGTCCTCCAAGAAATCAATATAATAGCAATACTTATTATCCTAGAAGAAAAAATCCAAATCTTTGTTATGATCCTCAAAATCAACATTATAATACTTATAGACCAAAAGCTCATATACAATCTGCACCTAACCGACAACCTCAACAAAATGCTCAATCTACGAATCCAAATTTAGAGCAAATCTTGCATAATTTTATGAATCAAAGTCTTTAAAACCTTACACGAATTTCTCTAAATCAAGTTAAGACTGACACTACTATTAATGAACTAAAATATAAGTTAAGTCAAATGAATTTATAAGTAAACAGGTTAAGTACTCAACAGAGTAGTCAATCAAAGGCACCTATCCAAGTTGTTGTTGCTCTTACTAATCAAGCATAAGTCAATGCTTTATTCACTAATGAAAAAGACCCACCTATAATTGGAAAGATACTTAAACAAGGTAATAAAAAGAAAACACATAAAACTATTAAATTAGAAGAAGAAGAAATGATGACTAATGTCATTCCTACTAGAGATTGGATGGCTGAACAATTGAAATATACACCTTATCCTGAAAGGCTATACACATACCATTTGCCCAAAGTTGAAGAATATGAGAAATCTTTACAAAATTCTAAATTATTTGATAAGGATGAAAATAATAAGAGTTCCAATAATTTGAATGACAATACGTATTCATATTCTACCATTCCACAACGATTAGCTGATGCTAAGATGGAAGAAGATAATGAAGACATACTTGAAACATTTAGGAAAATAGAAATAAATAAACCATTGATGAAATCAAATATGCAGTTTTCTAATTTTGATGAAGTTTTGAAAGAATTCTCTAAATCTTAAGATAATTTATTAGAAGAATCTAAAGAAAACTTAGGATAAAAGGTGTTTGCTTTAATTAAAAAGAAAATACTTGAGAAATGTTCCCCTCCAGGAATATTTGGAATTCGTATTTCATTAGGAGCTTCTTTTATAGATTTTACTATATGTGATCTTGGAGCATCAATTAAAGTTATGTCACTTAAATTATATGAGTCATTGAAAACAAGTTCATTGACCAATACACCTATTAATCTTACCTTAACTGACAACACAATTATTAAACCTTATGGATTGCTAGAAGATGTTTTAGTGAAGTAATGACTTACTATTTCCAGCAGACTTCTATGTCATCAAAATAGGAGACTCAGTATCATCTAAATCTCCGCCTATACTTATCAGAACACTATTTCTTAAAACAGCTCAAACAAAGTTATATATTTTAGAAGGAACAATGTCTATGAAATTTGAAAACAAAATTGTCAATTTTAATTTTAATAACAAAGATGTCTATGATAATTCAAATGAATTTAATAATGAACAAACTAAAGATAATGAATCATTAAAATTAAATTATAATTTAAAAGCTCAAGTATATGTTATTAATGCAGTAACAATAGAAGACGAAAATATTATGAAAAAGAATGAACTAGTTGAAGATACTTCAAATGCAAATATAATAACTCTAGAATGGAGGGCTAAGCAACCAAACACTATTGAGAATGATCTTAAAATGGAGGAATTGAAAACTACGAAGAATAAGAAGAAGAAAAAGAAGAATCTAATAATTTTCATGCTCAATGACCCATGAGATATATACATAAACATAAAAGTCAAATGGGCTTGAAATTTTAAAGCTATTTGTGATACAAGTTCTAAAGCAAACTACATGTTAATTCATTTCTTTCTTCATACTCAACTAGTGTTGGATGTACTTGCTTCTAAAAAAGTTACTCTACCAAACGATTATTCAGTGAAACCAATAGAAGTGGTTACTAATTTACCATTTCAAATTGATAAGTACATTATTCCCACAAACTTTTTGGTTATGGCACACTGCATCAATGAAGATCCTCCATTAATCTTAGAGCATCTTTTCTAAGCCACTTCGCAAAGTGTCATGGATACTCTGAACAAGACAATCACTTTTAGGGTGCATGGCCAAGCAAATACTTTCTGGAATGGCAGTAGAGTAGAAAAGCTTACATTTAAGTTTATAGAACTAGTTTAGAACTCTGTGATTCATTTGCGCCAACGATAGTAAATAAAAGTGCTATATAGGAGGCAACCTATACTCTATCTTTACTTTCAATTTTAGTATTAAGATTAGTTAGTTGTTTTTATTTTCTCTAAACTTTTAACTCTTGTAATGGGGATATTTTAGGAATTTGAATTCAGAATAATTTCATATAACGAGGTTGATCGAGCCAATGTTTTTTCGTATTATATTTTCTTTATGCAATAGCTTTTTATGTTAGTTGGTCATTCATAGTAATGAAATTATTGTTTAGCAAAAATCATAGTCGAATTGTGATAATTATGAATAATTCTACCTCTTTATTGGACATATATGGGAAAATCAATTGTACTGAAAAAATAGTTAAAATAGGCCAATGATTTCCTAGCCATTCCAGTTTGTACTTGAATTTGCTGAGAAAATCAGAAGCAGTTTGCAAAAAGTTTAATGTAATTTCAGGTCAGCAATTTGCACTTATAACTAGGATTCGCTGAACTAATTGTTAAGCCACCGATGCTCATTGTAGACGACTAGGGCAACGATCTCCCAGTGAATCCACTTAAACCCTAAATTACTGAGAACGAATACGCGTTTGTAAAAAACAAAAACCTAAAATTGCCTCATTTATTCATTTCACATTCATAAACTATTGCAACTTTTCAACCCAAAGACCAAATTTTGGACTCGATTCAACCTTCAAAAACTAGATTTTAGTGTATTTAAGTTATTCCCACCTCAATATTCACACATTAAACTAAAAATTTGGTGAGTTTTGAGAGTGTACACTCAACTAGGGTTTGAGCTAGGGGAATTCAAAGTTGGAGCTTGGAGGAGTGTTATAGAGGTATTTTGAATTCCAAACTTGAAAGATTCACTTTCAACAAGGTAGCCGTTGAAAACCCTAGCCTTTTATCGATTATATTTTCAATTTTTCATGGATTTTTGGATTTTTATTTAGGTTAGAAACTAAATTTCAAAATATTTTTTGTAAATTGGTTTTGATATCAAATGTTTTCAATTATAATACTAATATGGGACTGGTGTGATAATTTGTTTATTGATATCAAATTTTCAAACTATTTTTTTACTATATGGCGAATGAAAAGAATTTCATACGCAAACTCATTTAAGACTAAGTTTCTAATGAGTTTGAGGGTTTTTGTGTTTGTCTATCGCATTACTTGAATTACTTATAAACGATTGTTTTTATTAATGATGTTTTATCTATAAATTTTCATATGAATTTCAAACTCTCGATTTATAAAAGTCTTTTTTGGATAAATTTATCCTTATTTGATAGATAAGTTAAATTTTACTGAACACTTTTTCGGCAATTTGATTTTAAATGGTTTTATAGGTTTATTCTTTTAATTGTATCTATTGAAATGGTCAGAGGTGGAAAAGGTAGAAATTCTAAGGAGGAGAAAGGAAATGGAAAGTTAGTAGAGAAAACCAATGATAAATCCAAAGTTTCCCCAATTAGACCCATGAAAATTTCTTTCAATACACCTAGGATTATACCACAAAGAGTGCCTACCCTACCTCTATCGTTTAGCTATGACTCTAAGGAAAAATATGAGGATGGGAAAAGAAGTAGAAAAAAAGATACCAAAAGGTGTGAAGAATTATGTTCTTAGTAAGGAAAGTTTTATCAATGATAAGGCCTTTAACATGTTAAAGAATGACATAAGAGAGGAAGAAATTTGTTTCTGGAGAGGGGGTTCAATGTGAAGAATGAATTTAAATATAGGCCTAAGATCTTAGATATCATTGATGCAAAAAACTGGGGATTATTGACTAGGGACTGTAACCATTTATATCTTGAGGATATGCCTTGTGAGAAGGGATATGACATTTTAGTAAGCAAGTTTTATACCAATGCATATGGAAGTGACAACAAGATAAAATCATGAGTTAGAGGAAGACCATTGGATAATTCTACTGCGAGAATAAATCGGTATTTTGGTTCACTAGAAGTTCACCAAAAAGAGAACGATGAATACCTAAAGCCTTAATATTTGATTAAGTTCCATTGCCCTACTGAGGAAAGTAGGGGAGGATCAGAGGCAATCCATGGTGATGGATTCATTTTGGACTCAAAAAGGTACCCAAAGTACATCACTACCAAATTGTTTGAGGAAGATACAAAAATATGGTGTTATTTCATCAACGCCAGCTTATAGCAAAGTTTGAAATACTACGAGATCATGAACTACATAGCCACTTTGCTTTACCACATTGTGATGGGATTGGGATATTTGGATGTTGGCAAGATTATTTATGAATTGATAAAGAGTTCCGTCACAACAAAGAAGAATGACGGATTACCATTTCCCTTGATGATCAGGACTTTTGGTAGAGCAGATCGAATAAACATAGTAGGACTTGAGATGGTACCAGAGAATTTCATGCTCCACTTAATTATGGCATCTGACCAACCTAGATTACATTAATTCCCTTGATAGTCTAGCAGGCTTAATCTACCATCAATAAATGAATAAAATTAAAATCTTGTAATCATCAAAATTAAAACTCGATTAACTACAAAGGATTGTGAAAATAAATCTTAAACCTCAAATCTATTTCAGATTAATTAAATTATCTCAAATATTATAAAAAACTTTTGATATCACCTCCTCTGTTTTTTAAGCCTACACCCAAAAACCCGGCCTTCAAAAGTCTTGAACAAAACCTGCTCGACTAGGTGGAAATGCCGAAAGACTCATAATCCACCCATAACAATATGTATTGCAATAACAAAAACTATATATTCATTCTAACCTATTGCAAGTTTTCAAACACATTAAACAACTACTACCTGAACTCCATATTGGTCTAATTCATCCTAAAACCATTACAACAACTTCAAAATAGATCCTAATCACACATGAATCCAAAAACCCATTTATATAATATATAATAGTTAAAAATAATACATACATTAGAGAAAGGTAATTGATGAGTCACCGAAAATTTGATAGCTTCCCTTTTCCTTTATCGCTGTTCGAACCTGTCATTGCCCAATTATAAAAATTTGATAATGTGATAGAAGTAAATCCCACACTATCTAGTACACCTATAATAATCAAATGCATAATAATCCAAGAGATTAGACGAAAAACATAATCTAAGGAATTTAAATACAACCTTGGATTCATCCCGTTTCTGTTATCTGACCACAATCAGTTGATATCCTCCAAAAGTGGTAAGTAAAGAGTATTGAGGACTCGAGCCAAGAGCAGATAACCAAATGTGTCTCATTCCTCGAGTCTATCAGAGTATGATCTGGTTCAACGTGATCTCATGATAACCATGTAATGCAAAATATCAGTGACTCTAGCCCTTTGAGCATAATATAGTTCTACCCTGTACATACAGTAAGGTAGCATAATATAGTTCTACCATATACACACAGTTATGTAAACACTATAAGGAGACTCGAATTGACCTTATCCTCACCACCCGTGTATGCATGTGGATAAAAATGCAATATCAAGGATCAATGCGATTTACACAAAATTTATAATCATATATTGTAAAGGTTATTATTAGATTTACTTAGTCGTACAAATAACAAACATTAAGCTTAATTTTCAGGGTTCCCTAAGCATCGTATCACCTTGAAAATTCTTCCAATAGCTTCTCTGCATACCCAATTATATTATGGGTCAAGCTTCAAGTGAAACCATATCACGAAATCCAATGAAAATTGCAGTTAACAAACACTTGAGAACAATTTCCAAAAAATATTAAGATATATAACTTTCTCAACTAGCTTTCAACTAGCAAACTTGGGGTAACTTTTTAACCTTCAAAACATCAATATTTATCATGATGACCTAAAGGGAAATTGTAGCACTCATTTCCTACTTTCCATATACTCCAAGAACACCCAAATTGGATCACTGACAGAGAAGTTATGTATTTTCCAATATGGTCAGTCAATTTGAATAGGAAAAATTCTTCAAATCAATATTTTCACAATTAAATCCTCAAAACTCGACAACAAACGCTACGATACCACTCGATATTAACATCAAAATATTTCCACGACCTATGGAGTCAAATTGGATTTAAACCAATTATCCATTTATCCATACACCCAATGTAAATCAATATCAAATATATAAAAAAACCATCTTATATATAGTTATCAACTGAATTGCATTAGTTCAATCCATCAAAAAGCTAGCCCACGTCAGTGGAACTTATCTCAAATTAACGTAAATCTATTTAATATAATAATAAACAAAAATATCTACCAATTTCTATCAAAACTCCGTGAAAGAAATTGAAAAATCGTGAGAATTCAAATTAAATTGTGGAAAATGGCTTTCATTGAGAATTTACCAAATTGCAGGCCGAATACCTCGTTTCCACCATGCAAATTTAGCTCGAATTGACCGTCTCGTGATGCTCTACAGTGTTGGGGAAAGAAACCAAATGAAAATAAGACGTAGGGAGCTCCGCGAGCGAAAGAGGGATTTAGGTAAAATACGATTTCTAACATTCTTTTGAATGAATGTTGAAAGAAACGAATGATTTTTTTATTTATTTATAAACCCTCAGCTGCTTGTGAGCAGCTTAATTTTTTTTTATTTATTAATTCTTGAAATCTCTATTTTGACGTGTTTTAACTTCTGATGCTCATATTGGATCCGATTTTTCACAAAATTGTGTCAAACTCTCGACAAAACGATTCTATTCCATAAAACTTCCATAATACTGTTTTTGGTCATAACAAAAGCTCAAAAACCTTATCTTTGTCTGACATACTAAAATCTTCCATAATAATCCCCTTGCCATACTTAATTAAACTTGTACCAATTTGGACCCAATTAAACCTCGACCTTCGTCAATCGACACAAAACTCGTAACGAGATCTTGAACCAACTTTGTTTTCATTTCACGCTACCACCAATCCCAACTTGCACGGATATCACGACAAAATCCTCATGTCGGCTCGTTAAGTTCATTTAAATTCCAAAATTCAAATTTTTAAACTTAAATACCATTATTTTTTGCAAAATTCAAACTGATAGTTCAGTTCAATATTGTAACTCTCTCGCGACTCATTTTGACACGTTTCTCGAGATAAAACCCCATAAAATTATGAATTTACTCATTTAACTTGAATTTTACAAAATAAAATAATATATAATACACAAAACTAGGCACTATCATACAAAAATAAAATTACATGTAGATCTCATTTCACCGGTCCTCAGCTTCACACTCGCGTCATAAACCATAATTAGTCTCCGTTAATCCCTGATTAACAATAGTTACTAAATTTAAAGTTTTAGGATTTGACAATGTTCCCAACTAATAAGAATTTCATCCTCGATATTAAAATTGAACCAAATTTTCCTGGACTAAAAGAGATATAAAAATGCTCCCTGATGTATTCCTCTCAATCCCATGTCAACTACGAGTAACCATGAAACTTCCATTTAACCAAGAAATATGGAATTTCTTTATTTTGAAGCTTTTGGACCTTCCCAATATGTTTCACAATCTTAAAT
Source organism: Stephania cephalantha (assembly GCA_039657325.1). Taxonomy (NCBI): domain Eukaryota; kingdom Viridiplantae; phylum Streptophyta; class Magnoliopsida; order Ranunculales; family Menispermaceae; genus Stephania; species Stephania cephalantha. The sequence goes on along the minus strand of CM077574.1, from coordinate 25,836,986 downwards.
TGTCCTAGAAATCCGAGAGAGAGCTTTCCTTTTAGTCCAAACCTGTAATGGCCTTTGCGAGGGGATAATTTCAATTAAACACAATCTTTTTTCCATATATTTCACGAACCGTTGCTAGAGATCATAATAACTTTTGTTTCATTCTTGCTTAGACGAATTAGCTGAGCAACCTCATTGTGATCTCGAACCATCTGTGGCTCCAACTGCGCTAAATCCTCTGATTCAGCCCAACTGGCAAGAGAACAACAAGGTATAACATACAAAACCTCAAATAGAGTAATTTCAATACTCGATTAATAGCTGTTATTGTAAGAGAATTCACACAAAGATATGTATTCCTCTAAGACATGGATCAGTCTTTCAGTTTGACCATTCACATGTGGATGAAATGTAGTTCTTAAATAAAATTGAGTGTCGAGCTGTTATTATATGGTTTGCTATAACCCCGATGTGTACCAAGCATCTCAATTAGAAACTATAATCAACAACACTCTAAACAAGTGAACCACCTCTCGCTCACACAACAAAGCTCAGCTGTGTAAAGGTATCCTAAATGGACAAAGGAAGAAAATGAGTAGACTTCGTCAGTCCATTAACAATAGCCCATACCGCATCATGTTTCCTCTGAGAAGTAGGCAGATGGGTAACAAAATCAGTCGTTTAGCCTCAACCTGTTGGCAAATCTCACATCTCCTCACAAAGTCAACCACATCAGCTTTCATTTCTAACAACCAATATATTTGCTTCATATCATGATACATTTTTGTTCTACTAGGATGAATGTTAAATCTAGACTGATGAGATTCTCTCAATATCTCATCCCGAATCTAAGCCACCAAAGGAATCCATAGTCTGCCTCTAAGCCTAAAACTTTGATCCACAAACTCAACCCAATCTAAATTATTATGCTCATCATCAAACCCCTTGAAATTTCCATAATCCATGTTATTTTGTTGACATTCTATCACTTTTTGAATAGATACGATTTGTAATCTAAGTTAAGCACAAATCGTTCATCATCAACCTCAGGAATCTCTATTAAAGTAATAGTGATGAATTCTCGAGCAACTTATACTAATAAGTCAACTGACTAGCTGCCCGGAATGTTTCTGCACTCCTCTTGCTCAGTCCATCAGCAACAACATTTGCTTTATTCAAATGGTATTCAAGACTAAAATCAAAGTCTTTCAAAAGTTCAAACCATCGTCGTTGTCTCATATTCAACGTTTTTTGAGAGAATAAATACTTCAGACTTTTGTAGTTTGAAAATAGCGTGAAGCATTCTCCATAGCTTTAAAGTAAACATAACCACTGCTAATTTCAAATGATGAACTTAGTAATTCTACTAGTGATTCTTTAGTTGCCTAGAAGCATAAGCAATCACCTTGCCATTTTGTATTAACACACAACCCATGCATCAGTATAAATTGTAAGCCATTTCCCTGATTTAGGTAATACAAGAATTGGAGCCAAAGTCAAACGCTTCTCCAATTCCCAAAATGCACCATCACTTTTGTTTGACCAAACAAATGGAATACTTTGTTTAGTTAATTTAGCAGTTGACACAGCTATCTTAGAAAAATATTTAACAAATCTATGGTAATAGCCAGCCGAACCCAGAAATCTCCATATCTCCATTACTATGGTAGGTTTTGGCCAAGCAATGATAACCTCAATCTGACTAGTTCCAATAAAATCATTTTTGTACTAACCACATGACAAAAAAACTTCACCTCAGACAACTAAAACTCATATTTGCTAAATTTGGCATATAGCCTATGATTCTCAAAGATTAGAGAATAACTTTGGGATGATTTGTATGATCCTCGCGATTCTTAGAGTATATCAAGATATCATTAATGAACACTTTTAGAAAGTGATCCATATACGACCTCAACACTCTCTGCCTCAAATCTATAAACATAACTGGAGCATTTGTCAATCCAAATGACATAATAACAAATTCCAAATGACCGTACCTAGTACTAAACGTAATCTTCTACACATCATCTTTCTGAACTCTCAACTGATGGTAACCAGAACGAAGGTCATTCTTAGAAAAGAATTTGGCATCGTTCAGTTGATCAAACAAACCTTCAATTAAAGGCAATAGATATTTATTTCAAAAAATAACCCTATTCAACTATCTATAATTAATGTAAAGCCTCAAACTAAGGCCCTTTTTTTCATAAAAAAGACTGGTGCGCCCTACGATGAAATACTTCAGTGAATAAACCCTTTATCTAGCAACTCCTCCAACTATTTCTGTAACTCCTCCATTTCCTTCGGAACCATTTTATAAGGAGGAATAGATATTGGTTTAGTTCCAGGAATCAAATCAATCATAAAATCAATCTCTTTCACAGGTGGAACTCCAGGTAAATCATCAGGAAACACGTCCAAAAATTCACAAACTATAAGAATCTTCTCCATCATAGTTCCAAGTATTGCCAATTACTAATGGTCCGACAAGAGTCTTCATTCCTTCCTAGTGGGTAGCCAACTCATTCTCAACAACACATTTCTCACACATAAAGTGAGGATCCACCTTATCTCGAATTACTGTGTTAAGTACAAGATGAATAGGGACTCACATCAGAGTTAACCCTAACTTAATCACCACTCAACCAAAAATTGAAATCGTACCTTCAATAAGATTATGATTTGCATTTAAATGTCGTTCAATCACCATATGAACACGTTCCTTGATATGTTATTGAGTATGTGACACATAAGAGGACATTCCTAAGAATTGGAACAAGCAATCTTATAATGTCATTTATTTCCACATCAAAAATACGTAACTGCACTTAAATGCCAAGGATAACCTCGGCTGATGTGACCCCATTTTCCCTTACCTAAAAAATTTATATGTAGGTTTACTACCTACAGAAGATTTCTAGCAAGTTGTTATTCTTTGACTCGTAGTTTGTCCCTTAGATCCTCGACCTTTACCTCTACTCCTTTGCGAGTGAGTTATACCAGTACGACCTGAAGGTTGAAAAAACTATGATTGAGTCTGTCTTAAGTCAATCGATGTCATCTCAAATGGTCTACCGGTCGTACTTGGAAAAATATTACGATGTACATATAATGGGATGGAAAGTATCGTAGGCGAGAACGATGGTTCTCCACTCTTCTTTTTCCTCCGAGACTTTATGTCAATCCTGGATGTAAACCTTTTCTAACCATTGGAACCTGAGCCATGTCCTAACTCCATGATGCCTTGATATTATCGTTATTTGTGTTGAAAAGCTTATGTAGTCATATAAGCTCAAGCTCTATCTTGAACCTCTTATAGTGTGTTTGGTTTAGTCTTCAATATAATGGAACCAAGCTCTTCTTGCTTTTCCTCCCGTAATATTCCACTAGCCATGGATGAATCAGATTGAACCAGAACTGCAAAATGGGCTTAACTCTGAGATTAGCTATAAAGATTAGCTCACTCATCTTGAGTAGGAAAAGTAACGGTAGGAACAACCTGAGCAACATGAACCATAAGAGCCTGGGCTGATACTTGTGCTCGTACGATATTCATCGACTATGACATCTACCCAGCCAAGTCTAGAGACCTATTTGAATCCAAACGTTATGGATTTTTGTTTCCCATGCCAAATCCCTGACTTGGCCCTAGCTATATTATAAGTGGACAACATAGTTATATCTATCGATATCTTGATAATGTAAAACACTTATAATATAAACATAAAGTTTTTAAACTTTTTAACCCCATTCCATCACGTACTTCCCAACTAATCATTCACTTAACCTCAATCAACAAGGTTCCTATAGAATCCTAGGCTCTGATACCAACATTGTCATACCCCACTTAATTAGGGCATCTAACCGGCCTAGATTACCTTAATTCCCTTGATAATCTAGAAACTCTCACCATCAATAAATAACTAAAATTGAAATCTTGTAATCATCAAAATTAAAACTTGATTAACCATAAAAAATTCTAAAAATAAATTTCAAAACTCAAATCTCGTTTAGATTAATTAAATTATCTCAAATACCGTAAATTTTTTTTGATAACACCTCCTCTTTTCTAAGCATACATCAAATACTCGGTCTTCAAAAGTCTTGAACAAAACCCGCACTTCTTGGTGGAAATGCCGAAGGACTCACAATCCACACATAACAATACCTATTGCAATAACAAATACTATATATTTATTATAACCTATTTCAAGTTTTCAACCAAATTAAACCACGACTACCTTAGCTCGACAATGTTCCTATTCATCCCAAAACCATTACAACAACTTCAAAATAGACCCTAATCGCACACGAACCCAAAAATCCATTTATACAATACATACATATAGAAAAAGGGAACTGATGAAGTCACATTAAATATAATAGCTTCCCTTTTCCTTTATCGCTGTTCGAACCTTTTATTACCTAATTATAAAAATTTGATAGTGTCATATGGGTAAATCCCACACTATTACAATCATTAATCCATCCCGTTTATGTTATCCAACCACAATCCGTAATATCCTCCGAAAATGGTAAGTTAACAGTTATAAGGACTCATGCCCAAACAAGATAACGAAACGAATCTTGTTCCTCGAGTCTATCAGAGTATGATATGGTTTAATGTGATCTCATGATAACCACGTGATGTAAAGTTTCAGTGACTATACCCCCTCAAGCATAATATAGTTCTACCTAGTACAGATAATCAGGGAGCATAATATAGTTCTACCCTGTACACACAGTCACATTGACACTATAAGGAGACTCATATAGACCTTATCCTCCCCACCAGTGTATGCATGTACGATAAAAATGCAATATCAAGGATCAATGGAATTATTATGAAATTTATAGTCATATAATGTAAAAGTTACTATAGGATTTACTTAACCGTCCAAACAACAAATTTTGAACTTAATTTTTGTGGTTCACAAGGTAATGGATCACCTTGAAAATGCTTCTAATAGCTCCCTGCATACCCAATTATATTATGGGTCAAGCTTCAAGTGAAATCATATCTTGAAATCCAATAAAAACTGTGATCAAAGTACATTTGTGAAACGTTTTTAAAAATATTAATTTATATAACTATTTCAACTAGCTTTCAACTAGCCAATTTGGGGTAATTTTTTATCCTTCAAAACCTCAATATTTGTCATGATGAACTAAAAGTAACTTGTAGTAGCTTTGTTTCCATGGAATGCAAGAACACCCAAATCAGATAACCGACAAAGAAAGTTATGAGTTTTTCAATATGGCCTGTCAATTAGGCATACTTTATTTTTTTTGAACTGCAAAACTTCTCCAAAACAATATTCTCGTATTTAAATCCTTAAAAATTGACAAAAAATGCTATGAAACCACTCATTATCAACATCAAAATACTTCTACAACCCGTGGAGTTAAATTGGATTAAAACCAATAATCAATTCATCCATAAACCCAATGTAAATCAATATCAACTGTAAAACATCCCACAATGGTTATTAACTGAATTGCATTAGTTTAATTTATCTAAACCTTAACCCTCATCAGTGTAATTTATCCCAAATTGTCGTAAATCAATCCAATATACCGATTAACAACAATCACCGCCAATTTTTATCAAAACCCCATGAAAGAAATTGAAAAATCACAAGAATTCAAATTGAATTGTGGAAAAATGCATTGCGTTGAGAATTTACCAAATTGCAAGCCGAATACCTCGTTTCCACAATGGAGATTTAGCTCGAATAGACCATCTCAGGATATTCTATAAATGTTGCGGAAAGAAACCGAGAGAAAATTGGACGTAGGGAGCTCCAAGAGCGAAAGAGGGATTTGAGGGGTTTGGTTAAAATACAATTTCTAACATTCTGTTGAATGAATGTTGAAAGAGATGAATGATTTTTTTATTTATATATAAACCCTCAGCTGCATATCAGTAGCTTAATTTATTTTTATTTATTAATTCTCAAAATCTCTATTTTGACGTGTTTTAACTTGCAGTGCCCATTTTGGATCCAATTTTTTACCGAATTGTGCAAAACTCTTGACAAAAAAGTCATATTCCATAAAATTTCCATAATACTTGTTTTGGTCATACAAAAACCCCGAAAATCTTATTTTTTTTCCATGACATACTAAAATCTTTCAAACCAATCCGCTTGCCATACTTAACTAAAATTACACCAATTTGGACCTAATCTCAACCTCGACCTTCGTCAACCGACACCAAACTCGAAACGAGGTCTTAAACCAACTTTGTTCTCATTTCACGCTACCACTAATCTTGACTTGCTCACAAACCAAGGCAAAATCTCCACGTCAGCTCGTTAAGTCCATTTACATTTCAAAATTTGAATTTTTAAACTAAAATACCATTATTTTTCATAAAATTTAAAATGATAGTTCAGTTCAACATTGTAACTCTCTCGCAACTCATTTTGACATGTATCTCAAGATAATACCCTGTGAATTCTGAATTTGCTCATTTAACTTGAATTTTGCAAAATAAAATAATATATAACATATAACACTAGTCAACCATCACAAAAAGATAAAATTACATGTACATCTCATTTAATCGGTCTTTAGCTCCTGACTTGTGGCCTAAACCACAATTAGTCTCTATTAATTCCTGATTATCCGTAATTACCAATTTAAAAATTTTGAGATTTGACAAAGAATACCATTGCAGATGAAGTAATAGAGAGATTTAGAAAAATTAATGGATATGAAGACTCAGAAGATAAAAGAGAAGGCTGAGATAGCCGGTAGAGAGACATAGAAAAGAAAAAAAAATAGAGATAAAATGAGGAGAGTTTTAGAATAAATGTCGAGAACTAGAAATGATCCAAATGTGGAGCAAATTCTCATGGAATACGATGAAATTTATATGGAGGAGGCAGAGTTGACTTTTATGGATATAATTCTACGCAATCAAATGAGAACTCTGAGGAATTAAGAACTAGTGTTGGAGAACTAATGGGCCTCATCATGGAACATTCACAAGATGTAGAGGACAATATCTAGAAGACATTGAAGATAAGGAGGGGCAGAGGTTCCTGTGCCGTCTACACAACTGTAGCTATCGAGAAAAAGTAATTTTGGTGATCAACTATTAACAGGTTAGGACTATACCCTTTATGATCCTGCTGCGAGTTACCAGTCCCCGAGGATTGATCTAGTGGCAGATAATGATTATGCGATTTCAGCATGACGACATTGATTTTTTACTCTACTCTACCTTTTTTTTCTCTAAGTGATAATGTGTGAGGTCTTGCTTGTCATTCTCTGGTGATATACTATCTGTGATATGTGGTGATGATATACTATATGTGATATGTGCAATTTTTATGCACTATGTTTGATGAAATTTATATATTGAGTTTATTCTTATACTGACTATCCAATTTATGATTATATCAATTCATTTATACTTCACGAGGTATATTTGTTTTGTTGGAAATACAACTTAATTTTAAAATCTTGAGGACAAGGTTTAGAATGGGTTTGAGGGTATTTTAGGTAAAGTATGACAATGATAGCAAAGAAATCAAGGAAAAAAATTAAAGGTAGAAGATAAGTTTAGAATTTATGCAAAGTTCAAACTTTTAATTCGATATTCAACCTGAGTTAATCAAAATTTTCAAATTTCTTTTGAATTCAAGTAAGTATGAATTTACTTTTACTTTATTTATAGTTTTTTTATGAAATACTTTATATTTAGTTAGGAATACAATATTATGAATTTATAATAAATATTTTAATGGAAGTGATATTTTTATTACCCAAGTGAATTCTATGATACAAAGAATCAATTTTTATACCTTTTTGATTAACTTTACTAGTTGGTATATACTCTGGATTGATTGCCTTGTGTTAGTCATGAGAATAGGTAGAAGATCGAAATAATAGTGTAAGATGAATAAGACAAGTTTCTAAGTATCTTGTGATACAAAAGCTATTGATTAAGTATTTTTACAATATATATAAAAAAATTATTATGCCACAATTTAAAAGAAGAAATAGGTTAAAAACCGATGAATTCTATAAATTCAAAGAATATTTTCTTTAATTGTGGCAAAAGGTGAGAATGTCCACAGGAAATGGAGCAGAGACTCAAAATTCAAATGAAAAAAAAAATATATATAATAAATAAAATAATAAGGATGAAGTAGAAAAAAATGAGACATGAAAAATATGGATTTTCTTAAACTCTTCTAGGAAAAAATTTAGCTCGAGTGCTTGAAACTAGGGTCGAGTGAAGTATTTCTTAATCTAGCACGTTTTAAATAATAAATTCATTGGTATCTTGGCAAAATTTCTATTGATTTTTATTGTGGTACTATTTATAAAGTATTTTCTAAAGATAAGATTAATATAGTGGTTTTTGTGTTTTAAGATTTTATACTAGTCATCGTAAGCTTGATGCTTGTTAGTGGAGATTGAGAAAACCTATATTATGTACTAGCCTTGGTATCGAATTTTAAGTGCTAAGGGGTGTTTCATTTAGTGGTTGAGTTATCATTAAGGGATGGTTCAGTTTGTCTAAAACATTATATTCCATCATAACATTCCTTTACTTGTGGGTAATATGTTTCTATTTATAGATCACTTCTATTTGAAATTTTTATTATTTAAAGTTAAGATGAATTAAATTGTAATCAGTATATAAAGAATAAAAGAGAATATGATTGGGACTATTCCTTTGCTTGGGATAGCAAAGTGTTGAGTTTTGTGGTATTTGACAAGTTAATAATTAGACATCTTTTGATAGATTAATTTAGAATGATTTTAAATATAAACGATGATTTTACACTAGGTATCCTCTTGTTTTTTTATTTCAGTATTAATTAAGAAAAATGAAGAAATTGAAGAAAAAGATGAAAAAGCGCAAAGCAATCAACTCGAGAACAAAGCCAGCGATTAGCCAACGATACGGAATTACAAAGGAATTGCTGTCTAAAGAGCCAGTCAATCATCAGCGAATTGGAATTACTCTAGGAATCGCCAGATGAGTCGGTGGAGCATAGAGACCAATTTCAAGTTATTAACTCAACAATTTGTGTACAACTTAGGAATCGTTAACAAATCACTGACTTTGAAGAATTTGAGTTTATCTATGATTTGTATAGATTATGGAAACTATAAATAAGAACTTAGGGCTTCGAAATTACTCTTTCTCTTACTCTGGAAGCACATTCTTTAAGCTTTTATTAGCCATTAGTTAGTTTTTATTGAATTTAAGTTGGACTAAGTGGTTAGTCACTTATACTTCACCCTAGATTTTGATGGAAACAAACAAAGTGAAAGTGTTCTAATGAGTTTGTTAAGTGTGTCTCAGTTGCCAAACTCGGTTATGAATAACATCTCAAGTGTTCAAGTCATTCAAAGCCATTCAACCTTAAGATTCGGTACACACGAGGAAATAAGGACTGAAAGACTATATCACATGTCGTACAAACTATAAGGTATACAAGTCAAATTACACAAGGAAAATGCATTAGTTTCATGCATATCATGTTTTCAAATGCGTTTCAAATTTCAAGTACCTAATTTTAGTTTAAAGTGAAATTTATTATTTGAATTGGTTTTATATCTCTACATAATGTGAAATCATGTTTTTACACATGCATCATATTCGAAAAACCATTGTGGAAGTTTTCAAAAATGTCATATTCGATTTAAAAGGGTTTTTGAAAAGAAAAATAGATTATTTGCAGAAATGCCCCAACTCATTTAATGAAATAGGGATTTTCCATTTCTGGGATTTGTGAGGACCATCCAAATGGGCTATATGACCCATACTAAACATGTCTAACATACTTTAAGAGGTTTGGTAGGGTTACGTATGCGATAAGGGGTCGCTAACTTAAGGGCAAAAATTATTTATTTTTTGGCCCCTACTGGTTAGGGCGATAATGACTACATTAGCGCGCTAACTAAGGGATCAATGCGCTAATGACATCACATAGCGCGTTAACCAGATTCCTGATAGCTTTTTGAAAAAAACTTACAATCTTGCTTTATTTTGAATCACTCATTAAATGTGGGCCCTTAGACTTACATAATGGCCACAAGCAGTCAAATAAGGTTGAACAACATATAGAAATCATCGAGAACACTCTTTTGTCTTAAAAAGCATAAAAAATCACAAGTGCTAATTGTTTTCAAACAAGAAACTTGGATTTTTGTTTACGACCACTTGAAGACTTTTAAGGCAACCAAATCATTCTTGAAACTAGTGTTGTTAAAGTGTTTATAAGCTTTCAACAACCATTCCAGAACTGATTTTTCATTCTCACTTTTGGGGTTGTAAGAAAATTTGATTTCCTAGCTTATTTGTGCTTAAATTAAATGTCTTTATGTGTTTCGGTGTGTGGAAATTATTTGTCGTGTTCTTGGACATATTTGTCTTGGTTTTGCACTTAAACTTGATTTCATAAACCCTAGGACTGATTTAAACAAGAGTTAGGGCTTAAACTTGATTTTCATCAAACTACTTGTTCATTGAAATTGAAACCGAATTTGTTTTAATCGATTTTGTCTAAACGGTTTCTTGTTTAAGATTTGCGATAAACTAGCGACATACTTGAATTTCTCATTCATATTCATATTTGTTTGCATTAGAGTGGTTAGGCTCTAGGTGGCTTGCTTGTAATTGAACTTGTTGCTGCTTTACATTGTAAAATGAATCTCATTATTTTCATACAATTGTTGTAAGTTGTCACAAGACTTAGTGGGATCTAAGTCGAAGGGAAGCGAGGAATTAAGAACTAGTGTTGGAGAACTAATGGGCCTCATCATGGAGCATTTACAAGATATAGAGGACAATATCTAGAAGACATTGAAGATAAGGAGGTGATGTGACTAGGACCTTAGAATTCATCCACATGGATTTGTTCTGGACCCACCCAAACACAAAGTCTAGAGGGGTAAATCATATTGCTTTGTTATTGTTGATGGTTTTACTAGAGGTTCAAAATTACTATCATTAGGAGTGATAGGGGTGGTGAGTTTGTCAATAGGAATTTAGAGGAGTTTTTGCTAAACAAAGGCACGAACACCAATTATCCTCTTCTAGGACTCCACAACATAATGGAGTGAGATGTGTAGGACCATGCTAAATGAGTCTAAGTACTTTTGGGCGAAGCCATTAACACGACATACACAATGAACTATGGAAAGGCTGAAAGCCTAACCGTACCTATCGAGAAAAAGTAATTTTGATGATCAACTATTAACAAACCGAGTTACGACTATACCCTTTATGATCCCTACACCTAAAAACCATACTATCAAAAGCACCAAATGGGTTTTTAGAGTTACCAAGGCTACTTGGTCCCGAGGATTGATCTAGTGGCGGATAATGATTATGCGATTTCAAAGCATGACGACATTGATTTTTTACTCTACTCTATCTTTTTTTCTCTAAGTGATAATGTGTGAGGTCTTGCATGTCATTTCTCTCGTATGATTTCATTGTGATAGCCCGTGATTTGAAATGAGCATGATGGGTAAATATTGCTTCTTAGGCTTGCAAATTAAGCTATCTCGTGATATGTGGTGATGATATACTATATGTGATATGTGCCCGTAACTACTTTTCACGTCATTAGTGCGCTAATTACAGATGTAGCGCGCTAATGATGCTCGGGCTAGCCTCCTAAATCATTTTTTGACCCTAAAACTCCATTTTTCATCACTCTTTCTTCTCCAACTGGGTCTCCCTCTCCTCCAAAGTATCTCCCACGTTCCCTAATTACAGACTTCTAAGCATGTTTTAGCTATTCCAAACCATTTTCTATGTTGTTAGTGAAGTATCGATGAAGTACGAAGTGAATCGAAATTGTCCTTCAAAAATCCAAAATATTGAAATTTCATATACCTGAGAGCAATTAGCGTGCCATGTCCCTCTATTAGCGCGCTAATGCCCTTTGGTTAGCGCGCTAATAAGGCTACTTAGCGCACTAACCAGCTCATGCCTAGAACTCCTTTGCAAGTTACTAGCGCGCTAATTACAGAACTAGCGCACTAATGACGTTCGAGCCAGCCTCCTAAATCACTTTTTACCAAAAAATCCATTTTTCATCACTCTTTCTTCTCTAATTGGGTCTCCCTCTCCTCTAAAGCATCTCCCACGTTCCCTAAGTAAAATCCACTCCTTTCTTTGTCAATTTTTATGCATTTTCATTCTAGCCCTAGGATTCTACCCCGGTCTTGTCTCCATTGTTGCTGTTTGTCACTATGTCTACTCGTCGTACCTCCACCCATCCCGCTGCTCATCCCACTACCCATACCGCTCCCGTATTTTCCTAACGTTGTCCCTCGACGCGTCGAGTTGTTGAGTTTTCATCGTCCAGTAGTGAGTTCAAGTCATTCGTGTACTTGTCAACCCCGTCCAAAACTGCTTCCCAATCAACCTCACTTTATGAGACAAGGTCTACTAGTCATCACAACAACACGTCGGCCATCGTCCTGGCCAATGCTCCTAAAAAAGAGGGCTATTCCTTAACCAAACACGATGGGCTCAAGTCGGTCCTTGAGTCTGTAAGCTTGCGGCTCACAGATGCCATAATCCTAAAACCAGCCATTGTCAACTTCAATTTCTTCGATAAGGCACACCTCCTGATGCGCGAGGTATTCGCCAAATCGGGATGGATTTCATTTCGTCAATGTAAGGATGACTATAATTCTCCCCATCTTTGAGTTTTCCACTCAAATCTTGCCACGACAAATGACTTCATGCTTTAATCGGTCATTGGCGGTCACTCTATAGAGATTACACCGGAGATCCTTGCTCAATGATTTGATATTCCCCTACACCCTCGCAATACCACTTTAGGGTGTAGGCTTCATGAGTGACCGTTTGATCGGCTATAGGACATTAACTCTTTCACACGGTCTGATCGAAAGATCACCATGTATCCTTCTCGAGTCACCGACATTGACTTCAAACTTGTGCCACACATTCTCCATAAAATCTTGCACAAGGTCATCCTTCCTCGTGGCGGTAGTAAGAACTACGTCACTCTCTTAGACATGTATGTCCTTGGGGCACTACTATGTGAGGTTCCCATTAGTTCGCCCTACCTCATCATTGCGTATATGACATCCACGTCTAGTGCCTGGTCATCATATTCCATATGCCCACATCGTCACCTCCTACCTAGAGTCGTCTCGGGTAAATCTCAGTCTTGGAGGTAGCCTACTATTAGCCTATGACATCATCGACATGGACACTCTGAAGGCCATGAAGTATTTCTACATTCGTCGCAAGCAACGATGGATCCGTAAGGATAAAATCCCTGATGGCACGCACTATGAAGGCCATGAGTCTCCACTCTCTACTGACCCTCCCGTCGCATTCGATGAGTGAGACTATCTTGATTACAATTTCCTCTTTCTGCATGGTGATGACGGTGGCGATGAGGTCCAGCAGGATTATGAGGCTCTACTACCTTTGCCGCAGCACCCACCTCAGTAGCCTCCACCTTATTCTACTCCCTATGGCGTTACCTCTCATCCAGACATGTCTCCTTCGATGGCCTACATCTCTGCCACATGCATGACTACATGACGCGGATGTTTACTATTATTGACACTCGTCTCAAGTGTCAGGGTGATCGCATTCATTGAATAAAAGGCCATATTCTGCATGCCAAGCCAGTGAGGGATGATCGTGCCTCAAACTCTCCATGTCAGACGTCATCTCATTAGGAGTGCCTAGGCATAGATTAGATAGGGAGAACATTAGGCTCATTCATGTTAGTCTTTTCTTGTTTTGATGTACATCTAGATTTTGATACGTTTTGAGTGTATGTTCTCACATGCCATAACTATGTTGATAATTCATTTTCAGCAATTAATATCATGGATGTCTCTTTTGCATATATCTGAGTTACTTTTATGGTTTATGCCCTTATTGTGTATGGATTGCTCAATTTTTGTTCTCCATGTATCGCTTTGAGATGTATGCATGTCGTGAGGGGGAGCTTGGTCCCCACTTTTTGATGTTATCAAAGGGGGGAAATGTATGCATTTGAACTTGAGATTAAATTCAAAATTTGAATTTGAGACTATGGATATGTTGTGATGTATCGTACCAACTGCGCATTTGAATTCCATTTTTGATGGACTAAGTGGTTAATCACTTATACTCCACCAGGGATTTTAATGGCAACAAACAAAGTGAAAGTGTTCTAATGAGTTTTTCAAGTGTATCTTAGATTGCCAAACTCGGTTATGAATTACATCTCAAGTGTTCAAGTCATTGAATGTCACTCAAGCTTAAGATTCGATACACATAAGGAAACAAGGACGAAAAGACTATGTCACATGTTATACAAACTATGTAAGGTATAAAAACTTAATTACACAAGCTAAATGCATTAGTTTCATGCATATCATGTTTTCAAATGCATTTCAAATTTCAAGTACCTATTTTGAGTATAAAGTGAAATTCATGATTTGAATTTATTTTATAGCTCTACATAATGTGAAATCGTATTTTTACACTTGCATCATATTTGGAAAACCACTATGGAAGTTTTCAAAAATGCCAAATTCGATTTAAAGGGTTTTTGAAAAGAAAAACAAATTATTTACAGAAAAGCCCCTGCTCATTTCATGAAATCGAGATTTTACATTTTCAGGAATTGTAAAATCATTCGGACCATCCAAATGGGATCTATGACCCATACTAAATGTGTTTAACATGTTTTAAGAGGTTTAATATGGTCACGGATGCGATAGGGGGTCGCTAACTTCAGGACGAAAATTATTTATTTTCAGGCCTCTCCTGGTTAGCACGCTAATGAGTGCCATTAGCACGCTAATGACGTCATCTTGCACGGTAACCAGATTCCTGACAGCTTTTTTTTAAATGCTTACAATCTTGCTTTATTTTGAAACAATCATTGAATTTGGGCCCTTGGATCAACATAAAAGCCACAAACAGTCAAATAGGGTTGAACAACATACAAAAACCACCAAGAACACTCTTTTGTCTTAAAAAGCATACAAACTCACAAATGCTCATTGTTTTAAATCAAAAAACTTAGATTTTTGTATACAACCACTTGGAAACTTTTGAGGCAACCAAAGCATTCTCGAAACTAGTGTTGCTGAAGTGTTCAGAAGCTTTCAACAAGCACTCCATAACTGATTTTTCATTCACACTTTCGGGGTTGTAAGAAAGTTTGATTTCCTAGCTTATTTGTGCATAAATTCCATCTCTTTATGTGTTTTCGTGTGTGGAAATCATTTGTTATGTTCTTGGATATATTTGTCTTGGGTTTTGCACTTAAACTTGATTTCATAAACCCAACATTGATTCGAACAAAAGTAAGGGGTTAAACTTGATTTTTATCAAACTACTTGTTCATTGAAATTGAAACCGAATTTGTTTTAATTGATTTTGTCTGAATGATTTCTTGTTTGAGATATTCGCTAAACCAGCGACATACTTGCATTTCTCATTCATATTCATACTTGCTTGCATTAGAGTGGTTAGGCTCTAGGTGGGTTGCTTGTAATTGAACTTGTTGCCACTTTACATTGTAAAGTGAATTTCATTATTTTCATACAATTGTTGTAAGTGGCTATTGTAAGACTTAGTGGGATGTAAGTCGAAGGGAAGACCTTATTGAGGCTAGGCATAAACCCTAGTTGAGGCTAGGTAATCGTAATTTGGCATTCTAGGCTTGTGTGCTTAGGTTGTAATGCTCATTCGTAATATAAGCAGGAGTTTGAAAAATCCTAACTGGGAAAGTTAGGTAGTGGATGTAGATCAGTTTGATTGAGTTATTATAAATAGCATGTCTGTTTCCATATCTTATATCCCCTTCACCTTTGCATTGCATTCATACTTGTGTTTGCGCAAGCATATAGCATTGTTAATTGTCAAAATATTATTAAAAGGCGATGACCTCTTGGTATACACAATTCACCCCCTCTTGGGTGTGGTTTCAGTTTATGTTTAAAGCCACATTTGAGCTTTGTTTATTAGCATGAATGAGTAGTTTATTAATCAGAAAAAGCCCTAGACATGTATATACTTTAGTTTTCAATATAGTTATAGTTAAGGAATCATGTACTTAATGCTTTAAATATGTATTATGATCTATGATTTTAGGAATCTATGTCTATGATTATTCTAGGTGATTGTGTTCTAAGTTATTTATCGATTGGCATATTCTGATTAATATTTGATTTAAATTGGGCATGATTTTTTATTGAGTGTTAATGCTATCGTTATATCTATTTTATTGCATTTTATCGAATAGGTAGATTTACAATGATAAGGATATGGCTTATTTTCCATTGAATATAGTGAAATCAATGGTTTGCTAAAGGCTATCATCCTATTATGAATTTGGATTTAATCATTCCAAGATTCCAAGTCATATAATTATAACTAGGTTTTAAGATGATGTTATGTTTTAGTGTTTGAATGCCATCAAAGTATATTACATTGTTTAGTGGAGATTTGTTTAGATGTTTTGTTAAGATATTTATATTATATTAAATTTGAATTTTGTTTAATTAAGTTTTTATTTAATTGTTTGAATTAGTTTAGTTAGTTTGGTTGATTAAGTTAGTAGTCATAGTTTTTATTCATTTAGTATTTCAATTCCCGTTTAATTAGATTAACGAAATTAGAAAAACAAGAAAAAAAAAATTTTCTTAGAAGTTTCCAAATTTCCCATAAAGATGATATCCTATTCTCCACTACTACAAATAATAGGAAAATAAGAGAAACTATTGTGCATGCTCGACATGTGTTACCCGCAACACTCTCCTGATACTTGCTACTAGTCCCTTACATCCTTGGTATCATTTAGTCATTTTGTTATGTTTCAAAACCTATTTAGTGCAGTTTTGTTTCATTTCATCACAACGATCCCTAATTGTTAACTTATTAAAGTTTAGGGCATTTAAAACTCATTTCAAGCTCTTAAATTGTCCAATTTGTTCCAAAACCCTACTCTAGGTTCCTAGTTACCCATCCCAAGTATTCAAAATGTATGAATGTTGATAAACCATTGTAGAAATTTATTTGATCAGGCTTAAGTTCAAATTTGCAAAAACACTCCATTAGCATAGACTCATTTTCACGATTTTAAAACGCATCAAAAAACTAGTTTAGAAAACTCAGAATGACTCCAGACTTTTAGGAAATCAAATTTAGAGTATTTTGATGTGTTCAGAACAATTTGGTCATATTTGGACTCTTAGAGACTCTCGAAAACCTCATTGAAAAAACCTAAACAATTGGGTTCTGCGTTGCAATGAGCGCGCTAAGTAGCACGGGAGGCCCATAAATTTGCAACTAGTTTTTAAGTTCCTCTACTCGGGAATCCCTATCGAAAGGCCTCTCGAAAACTATCAACATACACTTCAATATTAAAATCCATTAATCAAATTAAACCATCTATTTATCATTCAAAAACATATTAAAATGAAAACCCCTAATTCTCATAACACCTTTGTTCTTAATAAAATCCCTTAGAAAACATGATTTAAGAGTAAAAATGCAAGGCTTAACAACCTCTTTTGAAAAGAAAATCACTCCCAAACTTGCATGAGCCAAAGAAACCCCAAATTTTGATCAAAACGAGATGAGTTGGAAGGAAATCAATTTGGTCATTGTAAATTTATTTGAGCAAACAAACTAAACTTCAAAATCTCATGGATACTTTTGTGGAATTATCCCAAGAAAATCAGAATTTGCTTTATGTTTGAGAAACACCATCCTTGACATCATAATTAAGCACTGAAAGAGAGAAACAAATGTAGGAACTTACCTAGAAGTTCAATTTTTGAGTGGGTTCTAGAATCTTTCTAGTTTAAGTCTCCTTTTCCATGCTTTGATTCTTAAATCCCAGCAACCATAATGTTTTTCCCCTCTATTCTTCTAGTATACTGAACATGTGTTTGATTGCATGAATTAAGTTAGTAGGGTCTCTTATATATAGCTCCTTATTTTTAAAATGGTTCATTAGATGATCCTTGCATCATAACCACTACACATCTCTATGGAGATCTAAAGTGGTTGTTCATCATGGTATGCAAGCCCTTAATCTCTACAATCAGTCCTCACGATTTCATAGCTTAGATCATCTCTAGGTACCACCATTTTATTTTATTTATTTATTTTTATACTTAGGCTAGGCTTAAGGGCCATTTCATTTATAAAAAGTTAGGACTTAGGCTACTTTAGTATTTCCTAAGTCTAATAACCACATGAAATAATAACAAACCACTAGCCTAGTTAAATGACTTAGGTTGTTTATTTAATAAATTAACTTTATTACATAACTTAGGTGTAACAATTTGTTATCATAGACCTAAGTCATGTACTAACACATGTCGAGCCTGCACAATAGTTTCTCATATATTTCTATTATTTGTAGTAGTAGTAAGTGAGATATCGTCTTCACATGGATTATACAAACTTCTATGGAAAATATTTTTTTCTTATTTTTCATAATTTATTTAATCTAATTAAATAAGAATTGAAATACTAAATAACTAAAAAACTATGACTACTAACTTAATTTATCAAATTAACTAAACTAATTTAAAAAATTCAATGCCAATTTAATTAAACGAAATTCAAATTTAATATAATATAAATATCTATACAAACATCTAAATAAAACCCCACTAGACAATGTAATATACTTGAATTGCATTCAAACAGTAGAACATAACATTACCTCATAACCTAGTTCTAATTTATTACATAGAATCTTGGAATCATTAAATCCTAATTCATAATAGGTGGATAGCTTTAGCAAACTATCGATTTTCCTATATTGAATGAAAATAGCCATATCCTTATCATTGTAAATCTACCCATTGGATAAAATGCAATAAAATAGATATAAGATAGCATTAACATTCAATGAGAATCATGCCTAATCTAAACCAAATATTAATCGGAATATGTCAATCAATAAATCCCTTAAAACAAAATCACCTAGAACATCCACTTTGGTAATTTGGCTATTTGGCTCTCTAGATTAATCATAGTTACTATTTCAATAATTGTTGTCAATAATCACAAACATAGATTTAGAATCAAAATATCATAATACATATTTGCAACTATGCGTACAATATCAATCCTCATTAATTGTAATAAGCAAAACAATTTATTAAAATCATGATTGTTCTATATGAATAGATTTAAAGCATTAAGTATAGGATTTCTTAATTATAACTATATAGCAATTCAAAGTATATACATGTCTATGGTTTGTTTAGACTAATAAACTACTCACTAATGGTGGAAATAAACAATGTAATAATATAATTGAAGACATAAATTAATAAATACCTCTTATTGAAATAAACAAATATCCAATGTTGTTTCAAACATAAACTAAATAAAAACTAACTTACAGCTATCACAAACTTGTTAAGAGAAAAATGAGGGCTTAGAGAGAGTTGCTTTCGAATTATAGATAAACTCAAATTCCTAAGCTATACAAATTATAGACAAACTCGAATTCTTTATGATAAACTAAAAAACGAAACACTGATATCAACAATTTGTTAGCGAATCCTATGTTGTTCAAAAATCGATGAGTTAATCACTGAAAATATCTCTCTGTACTCCACCGATTCATCTAGCGATTCCTTTGTAAATCTCAATATGTTGGGAAATCGCTGGCTCTTCTCTAATGCTAATTTATGCAGCAAATCCTTTGTATTCTCATATTGGTGAAAAATTGCTGGACTTTTTCTCCAATTGACTATTTTGCTCTTTTTCCTATTTTCTTCCATTTCTTTATTTTTCTTAATTAAATCCTAAAATCATAATAACAAGAGAATACCTAGTGAAATATCATCATTTATTTCTAAAATCAACCAAAAATACATTATATAACTTGTCTAATTATAGACTTGACAAATACCCCCAAACTCAACACTTTGCTATCCCGAGCAAAAGAATACTTTAAATCATATTCTCTTTTCATTCATTATATCATGATTTCAATCTAATTCATTTCAACTTTAAATAAATATAAGTTTTTAAATAGAAGTGATCTTCAAATAGAAACATATTACCCCTCAAGTAAATAGAAGTTATGATAAAATAGAATGATTTAGAAAAAAATGAACCATCCCTTAATGATGACTTAACAACCCAATGCAATACCCCTTATAACTTAGAGTTCAATCAATACCAAGGCTAGTACACGATAGAGGTTTTCTCAATCTCCACTGACAAATACCAATCTTACGGTGACTAATGTAGAATCTCAAAACATAAAAACAACTAGAATAATCTCAATTTTAGAAAATACATTATAAATAGTACCACAATCAAAATCAATAAGGATTTTGCCAAGATAACAATGAATATATCGTTTAAAATGTGTTAGACTAAGAAATACTTCACTCAACCCTAGCTTTAAGCACTCGAGCTAAATCTTTTCATTGATGAGTTTAAGAACATCCGCCATTTTCATCTCTAATTTTTTCTACTTCATCCTAATTATTTTTTTATTATTTTTATTATTTTTTCTTCGTTTGACTTTTGACTTTTGAGTTCCTACTCCATTTCCTATGAACATTCTCACATTTTTCCACTGGAGATTCCCTGTTTCATTTCCTATGGAATCTATAGGACTCTATATATTTGTAACTCTTGTTAGCACTTCTCACTGTTCACTAAAGTAGAAAAAATTATTCTTTCTAACTTATAAAATTCATCGATTTCTGACCCATTTCTTCTTTCAATTGTGCCATAATAACTTTCTATTTATATACTATAAAAACACTTAATCAATAGCCTTTGTACCACAAGATTCTTAAAAATATGTTTTGTTCATCTTGCAAGATTGTTTCGATCTTCTACCCATTCTCATGACTAACACAAGGTAATCAAGCGCATAAATCAACTAGTAACGTTAATCAAAATATGTATAGAAATTGATTCCTTCTATTATAGAATCCACTTGGGTACTAAAAATATCATTTCCATTCAAAATCTATTGTATATTTATATCTATTTTCATTCTTTTCCTAAGTAAAAATAAGTAAACTAAAATTAATAATTACTTGAATTTGTAAAATTTCATCAACTCACTTGAATATCAAATCAAAATTCTTGAACTTTGTATAAATTTATAACTTATCTTCTACCTTTCTTTTTTTTTTCTTTGATTTCTTTGCTATTACTGTCATACTTCACCTAAAAAACCCCTAAACTCATTCTAAACCTCGTCCTCAAGGTTTAAAAATTAAGTCGGGTTTCCAACAAAATAAATATACCTCATGAAGTATAAATGAATTAATATAATCATAAATTGGATAATCAATATGTAAATAAACGCAATATAAATTTTATCAAATAGAGTGCATTAAAAATATGAATAATCATCACCAATGTATATCAATGTAGCATCACCATAAAATATATTACTAAAGCATCACATCAAATGTATCACATCGCTAATCTTAGTATCAAAGACAATATATCATTAGCACAAATCACATAGTATCATCTTTCAGCCCTTTCATCAATAAGAAAACTGACCGACCTAGATTACATTAATCCCCTAATAATCTAGTCAGCCTAACCAATTCTTGAGACTTTGACCTCTAAATACATTCATTCAGATCTTTTAATAATGCTCCAAAACTAAATTTATACCTTTAATGAAACTCAATTCATGATTTATTCAATTGGAGCAAATTAAGAAATCATATGGTTTATTTTCAGTATTTTGTAAAAAATTAGGTAGCACCTCTACTAAAAAGGGCTTGCCTAAAAACTTCCACCTAATAGAAAACAGAATGAGGAAGAGGCATAAAAGGTTTCACAACTCCCCGCAGTTCACAATATATAAAAAATTCGAATTTTTATTTTAACTTAGAAGGCAAATAATCATTCAACGAAACTTCACGACCTACACTCACTCCAAGAATCCCAAAAAAATATATCAACAATTTACAACAAGAATTTCCTTTAACTTTTGAAAATGATTACCACAATCTTCAAGTCCTGTCCATTCTTCCCTTGTCTTTATATATAATTTGACACCATTAAAGACAACTCGAAGATGTCAGGTAAGTAAATTACTACATTCATCTATATGCCTGCAATTGTTAGTCTGATACATGAAGAAATGTAATTGCATTTTCAAATAAACAACAAGATATATTCATCAACATGACATGCAATCCACTCGGTTTCTGCCTCCTAAATATAATCAGATGTCGACTTCAAAAAATAGCACAAATTTAGTATAAAAAGATCATGAAATGCAAATATAACTTGTCAGTGTTAGACTTCGCTAGTGTACTACAAGGCGTAGAGTTATGATTGAAACTTAGTTTCAAGCAAATCAGACTTTGAAACAAGCTTATCCCCCTCACTCTTTTTATGCATGCATGAACAAGAATAATAAAATGCAAGGCAGACTATGATAAAATTACAAGTGCAAAAATATTCAATCAATAGTAAAGAACACTGTATGGTTTATTTAACACTAAACTGACTCAAAGTTGGTTACGAAGCCTCACACAACGTTTCTTCACCTTTCATTTACTTTGAACCTATTTCTCGTGCTTCGTTCCGAATGGTTTCAGGATCGTTGATGTTACCTAAACCTTTAAGAAATTTGGATAAGTTTCTTACTCGAATTTCTCAAGTTTTTGACCAATTTCAAAGTTATTTTGGTATTCTCGAGTCCTAAAAATTCAAAATCACTCCAAATCAACTCCCTGTATGTCTAAATCCCAATTTCAAATGCAAATTGTGGTTCTGAATCAAAATTTAATCTTGACTAGGCTTTTAAACAATTTTCCAAATCGCATGTATCATCAGTGTCGTAACATATATTACGAGAAAAACCCCGGTATTAGTCATCGAGAAAATTCGAAAATCCTCATTTTTCATAGACATTTCCCTTATCTACTTATTTGTCTAAAAATAAAATTTCTTTCATATTTTTTTCCATTTTTCTTGATTTTTCCAAAATTTCTAGCACTTTTTTTAAGTGGGGTTTAATGTCCAATTTAGCCAAACCAGGCACAATTTTGTCATGTATGGGGATCAAACCTCATATTATTCCTCAGGCTTTTTCTCTCTACAATTCAAACAACAACATTTTTTTTTTTTTGAATTAGGGTTTGGCTCCCAACCCCAACCCCATGTTAGGTCTGAGCAAGGGAGACCTTCCCCTGCCATTGTCTTCCTCAAACAAATAGCCATAGCTATTCTTCTGAGCCTCTCATTTCCCATCTAGGTAAAACAACACAACGACAACACATAACAACAACCAACAACGATAGGTTACAATGGGTTTCAATCCTTTCCCTCTTTGTCTCCTCGATCTCTTTCTCGTTCAATTTCAGTGTCTCTCTCTCTCTTAAACAATTTTGATCTATCTGTTTCAAATTCGATACAAATGAAAATGTGTGTTTGTATTTGAAGATATATATTGAAATTTTCTTGAGATTCGCATCGCATGAGTCTCAATGGTAGATGTAGTTCTTCCTTTCGTTTTTTTTATCTTTCTCGAGATATATGTTCACATCTCGAGGTCAATCTTGTAGCTAGTAACATGATCATCATCACTGACCGATGTACGATGATTAATAATATTGATCTCCTTGAGATACATATCGCATATCTCGAGGTAGATCAAATATTTTATTAACTAAGAATACCCTACTTGATTTTTCTAGAGATGTGGTTGCACGCATCTCGAGGCTACACCTTTCCAAAACCAATTGTTCAACCATTTCCTTCCTTAATGCTCATGCTACGCATATCTCATGGCAGATCCAATGTATAGGTTTAATTTAAATTAAACTATAAGATTCAATTATATATATTTATATGTATAAACTATATTATATATACTCCTGTGTTTTCTGCTTATAAATCCGCAACAAGCGCCAACGACCATCCTAGGGATGCACACTATTCTACATCCCACGAGTGTCACTCTCGACCCCGCGTGTTATTAGGCACCCACCAATTTATTAATTATTCTATTAAATTTCGTGATTATCTCTTGAATTCATGTTCAAATTAAAACCCTAAAAAATACCCCAATTTCTTTAAAAGTTGAGAAATATACCCAACGCGCTCCAAAACTCGCGAACACCACGTATACACATCAACTTAACCATATTTCGCGTCGACTAGAGTTTAATACAACAATTAGTCACGCGCCATACAAAAAATAATATTTTAAACATATGATATGGTTTGTCATACATGGGTCTCACCTCGGATACTTAAATCCCAAATTAAATTCGAAAATACTTAATTATCATCCTAATCAAGTTAATGAAATTCTCAAAAGTCACATTATTCCCAACTAATTAAAAATTTTGTCATCGAGATTTAAACTTACATGTTACTGAACCAAAAATGATATGAAGAAATAATCCTTCATATATAACTCTTTTATCCAAAACTGTAAATATTATTTCCAAGGTGAACCGTTAAGTGGACCCAATCACTTTCGTTGTATTCGACAACTCGGCGGTAGAGATCATAATCATTTCAACCCTCATTTCCAATCCTTCGTTTAATGAAAAGTTTTCTCTGTTACTTTGCCAATTTTGGCAATTTGGGAATTCTTGACGAGTTAATTGATCAACTTTGTAGAATATACGCTAAACTTTACTTTACTTCTCATCTCATACCTAAAATCTTTTTCAAACATCAATACATAGCAAGATTTAGCCTATCTTGTTTTTTCATAACACCATTTTCATTCTTAATTGATAACAACCCCACTAATTGTTCATAATTCTTCTCATATCCACCAAACCCTCGTAAACATCCTAGTTTACTTTTTTTATTACTAGTCGTCCCTTATTAGAATTGTCGGCCAATCAATTCTTAGACTATCATTAATCTAAAATTACATAGTGATGCAAATAATATTTGAACACAACAATAGATACTAAGTAGAGTTGCGTGTCTCTCTGATCTATCATCATTTCAACGTTTCTCAACAGAAAATCGGAATTACAAAAGTTAACCCATGACTATAGATCTCCAATTACATATTTCATCCCATGACAAGTGATCTCAAATTTCAATCCGATTAGAAAATGAAAACTGACACATCATGCAACTCTCACTCCTTTTCTAATTGTCTACTTATAATATCATTTAGGTTGTGGATTAGGAAGCAATTATCAATTTCAACTCATCAGCTAATTCCGTTTACTTTCTATTTGACTAGTTAGAAAAGTAATGTCTTTCCTAACTTTGTCAAATCATTTTCTATCCATGAGTTCACTAAGAACCCCATTCGATTCAATTATTGAGATCTACCATAATCTCATGTCTGAATCCCTTACTGTTCGCCGACTTCTCTCATTGCCTGAATAGAGACTGTTATCTTTAACTTAAGTAGATAAAAACTTTAATATAGAGATATCGACATATTTCATGATTACACTCTTATAGTATAACTTCTAATTTGTATCGCATACAAGTTTTTAAATATGTTATCTCTTTTTTCATCTCTACTCAATACATGTCGTTGACTTTACTCAATTTACTATAAAAGAATAGTCAATTATTTACACATATTAAGTCAGATATACTGTAATCTATTAAGTAATTCAAACCACTAGGGATAATATTGACTAACTGAGCTGTAAGTCTTATGTCTCTTTTCATTTCATTTTTATCTTCACCATCTATGTAGGCATCTTACATCAACTCTAATTTAAAATAACCTAGTGCTTTAAACTCCGCCATCGACTAATTACGTAGTGTAGCATTATAATTGAACCAATGTACAACATATTTACTGATATTAGTTGTATACTAATTTGGTTCAAAACTTTCAGCTTTTGGAGTTTAAATCCTTTTAAGATCCATGTGAAGATATATTAAGTTCCATCAAACTTATAGTTTGATATCCTAAGTCTTATCGAGACTTGTTCACCTAAAATTTCCATTTTTATATTAATGTAAGAATGACTTCACCATTTAGTTACCTATACATAAGCTTTCAATCGACTCCAAAGAAACTTCATAGACTCTTTTATTCCGACTATCATCAATTGATTCTATTATTCAAAGATGGTGGATGTCACACCGATTTCTACATTGTGAATGAATCTTGATTATGAAACGGATTTACTTGAAATTTTTTATGCACAAGTACTCTAGTGCCTTAATTGACTAAATGAGTCCGTTCGTATCACCTCCATTAGTCACAAGTCATCTCCACGTCTTATTTTATTTTATACCCAAAGTCTATTCCATTTAGTTTTTTCAATCTTAGTTATTCTCACATTGATTTCAATATTGGTCAGTTAATAAACTTACCGCGACTTTTGCTGATCAACCAGGCTACTTATAACTCCTTAATCTTAACTTAAAAAGGCAATTTATATCTCTTCTCTTTTCAAAAATTTAGCTAAGGTAGGTGAGACTTTTATGATAATTTAATCAATTGAAGTCTTCCTCAGCTGTTCTTTGTTCGAAACAGATAAATTCCTAACTCCAACAGTTCCATTATTTATTATTACCTTAAGTTATTCCCATTAGTCTCAATTTCTCGACTTTTCGTTTTCTCAAAAAGAAATTCGATACTTTTCAAGAGACTATGTACGATAACTAAATATCCTACTAATCATCAGTTCACTTTTGATGAAATCATTCGTACGTTGTTATTCATTCGAAGATATAGAATAATTAGAATTTCCAAACTATTGATCAACTAAAAGACTAATCAAATTCTTAAAGGATGCAATGTCAATCCTTTAAGTCCTATAAATTGAAATTCTCGTAATATAGGAACTTATACTAAAGTTCTATATAAATCACTTACTGATTCTTAATAATTACGTGTATTTCTTCGTTAATTATATTTTAAGTTGTAGTGATACGCCTCATAACTAAATGTCATTAGAAGTGATTATTAGGTACTTTGAATCTTAAAAAACAATCAATTGTGTTGATGTTTAATAGCAAATTCAAACTATTATTAGACAAATTCCCAACATCTTCTTTTCTAACACATTGATCTAATCATGTTACCATTCAATTTTTAAGTTAAAAATTTCGCTGATCTTTGTTCTATAACAACACCTAATATGGTATTAATGAAGATTACTTCTAACTCGTGCATTTCCATTTGGTTTATCATTTCATTATTCACCCCATATAACCACTATACACAACATCTCTTATAAATAAGTAACTTGACTAACAAACAATCGAGATTTTTAATACTTATTTTTAGAAG
Source organism: Stephania cephalantha (assembly GCA_039657325.1). Classification (NCBI taxonomy): domain Eukaryota; kingdom Viridiplantae; phylum Streptophyta; class Magnoliopsida; order Ranunculales; family Menispermaceae; genus Stephania; species Stephania cephalantha. The sequence goes on along the minus strand of CM077574.1, from coordinate 25,809,765 downwards.
TCGTTTGATTGTTGTAAACTATGGTTATATTTCACATTTCAATTTGTTTTGGAAAGAAGACAATATTTTGCTTCAAATTATTTTATTTTCGTAGAATCCAACTTACACAACTTGACTGACTCAATCAAAATCCTTATGTGATTTTCCAATCAAATTCGAATAAACAAAAAAAAATTTATTTTCAAAAACCACCTGTCTCCACTTTCCTTGTTGAGACTATTTTAACATTTTCTTGAGCGTTTTATAATTGTAATAGTTTGATACTTTTGATTTCCCATAAATTCATGTTCACTATTTATGTACCTGAATCATTTGGACTTCCCTTTCAACCAATTCCCAATTGGTTTCATAACTGATACTTTCATTAGTTATATTAGTACCAAACTACTTACAACACATTTGTAAATTAAGACTTTATGAGTCTATTTCACTTCGAGTCATGCTCAGTTTCGTTTCATAAGTCAATTCTCTATTTTAATTATCCGATTCTAATCTTACTCATCATATCTTACGAGTTAAGTATCAAACGGACAAGGAGAATAAACTTACTATCGCATATATAGCGATAAGAGATACATACAACAAAATATAACACATTAATTCAAATACCCCAATCTCACAATCACTTCCCAACAAATCGCGCTCAATCACTAATTGGTTCTCAACCAAAGTTTATTCTCAATTGAGCCAAACCTAGGCTCGAATACCAATTTTGTCAGCCCCCTCATCAATAAGATGATTGACCTGCTTAGATTACCTTAATCCCCTGATTATCTACTCAGCCTAATCAATTCTTGAGACTTTGACCTCAAAATCATTTTCATTCATATCCTTTAATAATGCTCCAAAACTAAATTTATACCTTCAATGAACCTCGATTAATGATTTATTCAATTGGAGCAAATAAAGAAATCATATAAAATATTCCCCCTATTTTGTAAAAAATTCGGCAGCACCTCAACTAAAAAAAGCCTACCTCAAAAACTTCCACTTAACAAACATCAGAATTGGGAAGAGGCCTAAAAGGACTCACAACTCTACGTAGTTCAAATACATAACAAAATCAAATTTATAACTTACTTAGAAGACTCATAATCATTCAACAAAAGTTCACGTTTTACAGTCACCCCTAGAATTTCAAACCAACATATATATATATATATATCAATAATTTACAATAAGAATTTACTTTAACTTTTGAAAAGAATTAGCACAATATTCGATTCTTGTCCGTTCTTCCCTTATCTTCCTATATAATTTGTCACCATAAAAAATAACTCAAAGATGTCAGGTAAGTAAATTCTTACATTAATTTGTACACTTGCAATTGTTATTCAGACACATCAAGACAAGTAATTGCTTCTTTAAATCAACAACAAGATATATGTGTTAACATGACATGCAATCCACTCTATTGTTGTCTCCAAACTATAATCAAATGTCAACTTTGAAAAATAGTACATAGACATTATTAAAAACCATGAGATGCAAAGATAACTTGTCGATGTTAGACTTCGCTAGTCACACTAGACGGGGTAGAAGTATGATTAAAACCTAATTTTAGGCAAACTAGACTACAAAACAAGCTTATCCCCTTCACTTTCTTTATCTATGCATGACCAAGAATGATGAAATGCAATATAGACTATGAAGCAATTACATGTATAAAGAATTTCAATAAATAGTAAAGATCATTGTAGGGTTTATTTACCACCAAACCAACTCAAAGTTGGCTGCGAAACCTTACACAATGTTCCTTGTCTTTCACGTAATTGAACCTATTTTTTGAGCTTCATTCCGAGTGGTTTCAAGATCCTCGATGTTACCTAAAACCATTGAATAAGTTTCCTATTCAAATTTTCTAAGTTTTCGACCAATTCTCGAGTTATTTTTATGTTCTCAAGTCCTAAAAACTTGGAATCACTCCAAATCAACTCCATGGATGTCTGAATCCCAATTTCAACTTAAATTATGGTTCAAAATCAAAATTTAACCTCGACTAGGCTTTTAAACAATTTTCTAAATTTCAGGTATTATTTGTGTTGTAACACGCATTACAAGGAAAACCGCGGTATAAGTCCCCGAGAAAATTTCAAAATCCTCATTTTTAATAGACATTTCCCATTTCAACTTATTTGTTCAAAAATATAGGTTTTTTTTTATAATTTTTTTCCATTTTTTTTCTAAAATTCTAGCTCTTTCTTTTCATATTTTAAAGTAGGGTTTGACCCATGAACAAGACCGATGCGGTTCAGTGGAACCAGACTCGATTCGGTTAGGTCTGGGGATTAAACCCCATCTTCTTCCTCAGTCACCTTTGCTTTGCAATTTGAAAAACAACATTATTATTTTTATTTTTTTTCGTATGGGGTTGGGCTCCCAACCCCATCCCCAAGTGGGTCTTAGTAAAGAAGACCCTCATTTTCCATCGTCAGTTCATCCGAACCTATTATTTCCCATCCATGTCAAACAACACAATGACAACACATAATAACAACCAACAATGACTCCCTTAGCTTGGGTTTCGATCATTTCCCTCTCTGTATACACCCTTGGTCTCTTTCTCATTTAATTATAGTGTTTCTCTCCCAACAAATTTCAATATCTCTGTTTCGAATTCGATACAAAAGAAGTGTTGTGTCTGTATTTGAAGATATAAATTAAGATTTTCTCGAGATTCACATCGCACGAACTTCGAGGTAGATCTAATGGTTTGTATTTCTTTTTTATCTTTCTCGATGTACATGTTGCATATCTCGAGGTCAATTTTTTGGCTATTAACAATATCATTATCACTGACCGACTTACAAAGATCAATATTCTTTGATCTCCTCAAGATACATATTAGGTATTTTGAGGTAGATCAAATGGTTTTACAACTAACCATACACTACTTGATTTTCCTTTAGATGTGCTTCCACGCATCTCGAGGCATGCTACACCTCTCTAAAACCAATCGTTTAATCATTTCCTTCCTTGATGCTAATGCTATGCCTATCTCGAGGTGAATAAATGTGTACTTTTTAATTTAAATTGAACTATGGTCTTCATATTTATACGCCTATGTATTTTCATGTATAAATTCGCCACGCGTGCCAACGACTATCTTTAGGCGTGTACACTATTATACATCCCATGCAAGTCACTCTCGACCCTGCGTGTCATTAGGCGTCCACCAATTCATTAATTATTCTTTAAAATTTTGTGGTTATCTCTTCAATATATGTCAAAATTAAACCCTCAGAAAACCCCAATTTTTTCAAAAATTGATAAATATTCTCAACGTGCTCCGAAACTCACGTACACTGCGTATAAACTTCAACTTAGCCATATTTCGTGTCGACTAGAGTATAATACACCAATTAGTCACGCGCATACAAAAATAATATTTTAAATTTACGATCTCTTCTTCATCATTCGTGAGTCCCACCTCAGATACTTTAATCCCAAATTAAATTCAAAAAATACTTAATTAGCATCTTAATCAAGTTTACGAAATTTTCGGATGTCACATATTACCGAAGTTACATTTAAGACCTCACAAATCATTACTAAGAGATAAAGGTAAATAAAGTAGAGTAAAGAAATCATTGTCGTCGTTCTGAAGTTGCATCATCATCATCATCCACTTGATCAATTCTCTCAGACTGGTAACTCGCAGCGGGATCACAAAGGTTATACTTCTGACCTTGCGTCGTTGATTATAAAAATACCATTAATCGGTAGCCTTATTTGTGTAGATGATACGGGAACCTCTGCGCTTCCTTATCTTCTATGTCTTCTTAACATCGTCCTCTCTATCTTGTAAATGCTCCTCGCGAAGACCCATTTGATTCTCGAACACCTGTTCTTGATTCCTCAGACTTCTTTCTTGATTGCGTAGAATCGAAACCATAATGGCTAACTCTGAATCCTTCATGTAAATTCTATCGAAGTCCGTAGCAAGTTGCTCCACATTCAGATCACTTCTTGCTCTCGACATATCTTCCAAACTCTCATCGTTTCATCTCGATTCTGTCTTTTTTGCTCCATCTCTCTGCTAGCTATCTCATCTTTCTCCCTTTCGTCTTCAGAGTTTTCATAGCTATCAATCTTTCTATAGCTCTCTAGTAGTGCATCTGTGATAGTCTTCTTTAGTAAAACATGCATCTCGAGTCATGACACATGTTGAGCGTGTACAATAATTTCTCATATTTTACTATTAACTTGTAGTAGTGGTAAATGGGAAATCATTTCCACATGGTTTTTTCAAATCTCTTAAAAATTTAATCTATCCTAAATTTTTATCGAATTTAACTTATTTTAATTTAATTACTTTAATTAAACGGGAAAGTAAACGTTAAACAATATGCAAATAAATTAAATAATTTATTAAAATAACTAAACTTTAAACAACATAAATTAAATAAACTAACTTAATGTACTTAAACTAATAAACAAATAATTGATAAATCAACTTTAAAAAAATATCAAACAAACATCTGAACAAACCCCCACTAAACATCATAATATACTCGGATTGTTTTCAAACACCAAAACATAACATCACTTTACAATGTAGCTATAATTATTTTGTATGGAATCCTAGAATCATTTAATCCTAATTCAAAGTTGATAGCCTTTACCCAACCACCGACTTTTCTAAATTTAATGGAAATGCCACATTCTTATCCTTGTAAGTCTACTCATTGGATAAAACGCAACACCGTAGAAATATGATAGCATTAAGTTTAATGAAAACCATGCCTAATAAAATCCAATATTACTTAAGCTGCATAGTAAACAACTTAGAACACAATCACCTAAGACATCCACTTGGGAAATGCACTATAGATTAGTCCTAGTTACTTCTTCTATAATTATTGCCAATAACATTAGATATTGAATTGAACACTCTATTTTAAAGAACATACTGGCCACAACGCACTCAACATAAAAAAATTACTAGTTGTATTACGCTAAAAAACTTGCTTCATTCATGATTGACGTGTATGAATCGATAAAAAGCATTAAGTACACGATTCCATAATAATAACTACATAACAATCCAAAATATATTACATGCTTAGGGTTTGTTTAGATTAATTGACTACTCACACATGCTAGATTAAAAAAATGCTAATATGTAATTAGATGACATAATTAAGTAAATAAATACCATAAAGCCAATGCTCCAATATTGCTTCACATTAAGAACTTAATAAAAAATTGTCACCGACATAAGCGATTTGTCAATGATTCCTCAAGAATATATAAATCGCTGAGGAAATCACTAAAGTTGGCTCTCAGTGCTCCACCGATTCAGCTGGCGATTTCTAAGTCATTCTCTAATTCGTTATGGATTCACTGGCCTTCTTCTGCTGATTTATATGTCAATTCCTAGTATTATTTCAAATCGTTTGCTAAATGCTAGTTATTTTTCCAGTTGACTGTTTTGCTTTTCTTTATCTTTTCTTCCATTTCTTCATTTTCCTTTCTAAAACATAAAATAATAAATAAGAGAATACCTAGTGTAATATCATCATTTATACCAAAAATCAACCTAAATTACACTATAAAATGTTTCTAATTATTGACTTTTCAAAGACACCCAAACTCAGCACTTTATTGTGTCAAGCAAATGAATACTCTTAATCACATCCACTTTCATTCTTATATGTAGATTTTGATTTAATTCATCTTGACTTTAAATAATAGAAATTTTAAAAGTGAAATGGTTTTCAAATGGAAATATATTAACCACAAGTAAATGAAAGTGACGATCCCTTAATAATAACTTAACCACTTCATGTAACAATCTTTAGAACTTGAAGTTCATTACCAAGGTTAGTGCATAATATAGGTTTTTCTAATCTCCACTGACAAGCTTCAATCTTATGATAACTAATATAGAATTTCGAAACACAAAAAGCATGCACTTGATTAATTTCAATTTTTTTGAAAATACTTTATAATAGTACCACAATTAAAATTAATAGCAATCTTATCAAGACACCAATGAATATGTCATTTAAAACATTTTAGATTAAGAAATTCTTTGTTCAACTATAGCTTCAAGTACTCGAGTTAATTTTTTTTTTTTTGAAAGATTTAAGAACATCCATCTTTTTCATCTCTCAAAATTTATTCTACTCCATGCTAATTGTTTCTTTTTAACATATTTATTTACTTTTGCTTTTGAGTCCCTACTCCATTTTCTTTGGACATTCTCAATTTTTTCACTATAGATTCCCTGCTCCATTTCCTTTGGAATCTATATGACTCTTTATATATTTGTTTTTTATAAGTTCTTGTTAACACTTCTAATTATCCACTGAAGTTGAAGAAGCTATTCTTTCTAATAAGAACTCATCGATTTGTAACCTATTTCTTCTTTCAATTGTGGCATAATATCTTTTTATATGTGTATACTATAAAAATACTTAATCAATAGCTCTTGTATCATAAGATTCATAGAAATCTATCTTTTTCATCTTGCACTACTGTTTCAGTCTTATACATATTATTATAACTAACACAAGGTATCCAATTTAGTGTTCACATCAAGTGGCAAAGTTAATAAAAAAGGATATAAATTAATTCCTTCTATCATGACATTCACTTCGGTAACAAAATATCACTTCAATGGAAGATCTATTATAGATTCATTATCATTCTTTTTCTAGACTAAAGATAAAGAAAAATGAAATTCATACTTTACTTGATTTCAAAAGAACTGCGAAAAATTTTATTACTTTCAATGTCATACTTCATTTAAAATACCTCTAAACTCATTCTAAACCTTGTCCTCAAGGTTTAAAATTAAGTTGGGTTTCCAACATAACAAACATACCATGTGAAGCACAAACGATTTAATATGGGTGATTAAAATGTAAATAAATATGCAAATATAAAAGTCAATAGTTTCAAATTAATGGAATGCAAAAGGGAAACATAATCTGTCATTAAAAAATTGCATAAAGAGTAATACATTATATTTTCAATTTTTCAAAACATAAAAGAGAAAAATATTACATATGGCGATGTCCAGAAGTGAGCTCAGTATCAGCATCATCATCTTCAACCATATCTACATAAGGTTGAGAAACATAGCTAGGAGTTGGGTTGTAAGTCCTAGTAGGAAATTGCAACTATAAAGATGGGATATCAATGCTGTTCCTGGTAGCGTTGTAGAGTCCTCTCATTTTCCACTATTATTTCTTCATTGTGACGGATCGTTGTGTGGCTACACATTAATGAAGAAAATAAAGTTTGGGAAAATCCTCTTCTACGAGGCTTTGATGAAAATGGTTCTGAACTTGTAGGAATATTCGGTATAATCACTCCATCCATTAAACTTGTCGTTGTTTGTACGTCTTCTCTTATCTTCCTTCTATTCTCAATGGTGTTTTGCTTCCTTGCTTCCATCACATTTATTGCATTGAACCAGTTCATCCTCCGACTCATTGTATCCTACCACCTTCTTCTTCACTTTGAAATGTTGTTTAGTTTGGTAAAAGCATGTGTCTATTATCTAACTCCAACTCTTTGCAATCTTCCTAAAATAGCTGGTTTCAATAAATCTTGGGCGGCTTTCGCTATCAAGAGCAAATCCCCTCCCCAGACATATCTCAAACGCATTTTGACATTCTGGTATTCCTTTTTCATTTCATGTATGTTATGTGGAAATTGAAAAATGTATTCAACCCCGCAGGTGAAATATCAATTTTCTTTCCTTTAACGGCCACTTTGTCCAATTTTCTACTAACTTGTCCATTAGCATAAAATTGTCGTATAATTTCTAAACATCCCCTTTCTTCTCTTCCCGTATAATCTCACGCTAGTCGATCCTATCCCCTATCTCTAATGATGGTCACAATTATATCCTCATACTAGTTCACATTTTGAATGTTGAACCCTCTCTCAAGAATGATGACTCTCTTTTTATCACTGTAATACCTCATTTGAGCTCTAGGTCTCACAAATACTGAAGGGTCATAAAGTACCAAGTGACTAGGGTATAGGTTCTCAAAATATTATCCCTCATCAGATGACAATGGAGATTGTTCTCTAAGTTCAGCCCTCATAGGTCTAGGTTCTCATATGCTAATCCTAGTAGGTATTATATTTTTTGTTGGCTCGTATACTTCTGCTTCTGTTTGGCTTGAACTACACCTTTCCCTTTGTCTTGTTTACTACCTCTACCTCTTCCTCTACCTCATCCCGCTATAGGATGGTTGAACTATGATGAAACAGGTTGAGTGAAATTCTATTGTTGACATTCCATAATAACAAGGTAAGGAAAACAATTTATTTAAAGGTTTTAATGTAAAATTCATAAGAGTTTAAAGTGATTCATTTAAAATATTTTTATCGACAAATCCCTTTATATATATATTGGAAAAATTCATAAAAATCATCCAAAATCATTTGAAAACCCATATTCGAATTGAAAATGTGCATAAAAACCATTTCCAAATATAATTTTCATAAAACTCGAAAGGTATATAAGTATGAGAATTTATCGAAAATCGATTTTTGTTCAAGTTATTGAAATAAAAATGGTTGTCGGGTATTGATTCATTACCTTCTTGAGAGTGAATCTCTCAAATAAAATGCTTTACTAGCTCCTTAGAACTCCTCTCTAAGCTTCAATTTTTATCGAAAACTTTCTAAGACCTACGTGTGGTGTATGAACTAAGGTTAGAAATATATAGGGTTGAAGTGCTCTTAATCAAGGTGGGATGCACTTAAAAACGTTTAATTCAAGCTTTGAAGGGTTGAATCTAGGTAAAAATAAATATATCAAACGAATAGTTGCAATGGCTTTAGGTGTCAAAGGTTTTAGTGATGGCATTTGGGGTTCTAATTTTTAAAACATGAATTTTTGCTTAACGATTTGGGGTTTAAGTGCAATCGCTGAAAAATCGCTAGTGAAATCAGTGAAAATTGGTCTTAGTGGTTCTGTGATTTGTTCAGCGAATCATTATATAATATCAAAATCGCTAAAAATCACTAAGATAATTTTTCACCTAAAAATCTGCAAACTACTAGCGATTTACCCTGCAATTTCTAGTGTTAATTGGTATCGCTGAGAAATCGCCCAGTCATTTATGTTAATTTTTCAATATATTCTATATTTAAATAATTACTATACATAACGATCATAATTAAGGTATAATGATTCGTATTCAATAAGAGGTATTGTAATATGTAATTTAGGTGATCATAGTAAGATTTGGAATTTTATTTAAAAGATAATAAACTAAATAAATGTTTTATTACTTAAAATAGTTTAAAACAAATAAGATTCAAATGAAAGATAAATATACTAACTATCCTAATTCTAGTAAATGGAAAGGCTTTTGCTTGATCATCCCCCTATTACATGAAATTATTTCAAATTAGTAATCGTAAAATTCTCTCATTATAAGAGTCAAAAGTTGAGAGAAGAGAAAACAACAAACTAATCCTACTACTAATGCAGAAAATAAAGATGAGTATGGGCTACCTCCCATATAGCATTGCTGTTTGTAGTGATTGGATCGACTCAGTAGATAAAACCACTCGTCGTTCAGTTCGAACGAGTCGAACTCACCATCAGTTGATTTTCATTATTAATGATAACGTCGTCTTCCTTATCATTCTCAGCATCTGCATAACATTCTTCAGCGTATTCATCACGATAGGATGTCTTCCCTTTATAGCTATCGTCATAATCATCGTTGTAGCATCCCCTATCCCGATTACGGCGATACTCGGCCTAAAACCCTAATTAAGCCCCGATACCATAACCAGACTTAACTAGAGCCAACAAACTCTTCGTCAATACCTGATAAACTCAATCTATATATTTATATCGAATAAACAAGTTAAAGTATTACGCAGCAAAAAATTAAAACTTTTTTTATTTATAACAATATACGAAAATATAGAGTTTATCAAAACCTAAAACTTTCATATAAATTCCGCAACCCTTGTTTAAATAAATCAAAATATGCTAAACAATGTTTATATATACAACAAGGCTCATTACATCAAAGAAAAGATACAAGACCCCTAAATCTTCTCATTTCTCTTAGTTGAAACGCCAGGTTGCGAACTTGAAATATTGAATTTGGATGAAAGCTCCAACTTGCTCAGTAAATAAGGATCCACATTAAACATCAAGATTTCATATATTAATCAAGAGCATTATACAATAATAATATGCGCCAATGAGAACTAATAAGAATATGGAAAGCATATGAATCAAAACATAAACGGATGCAAAGCAAGTTATCATGAACTATTACACTGTGAACCCCTATGTCATTAATCCGATTGCTAAACAAACATATTGGCTAATATGTTGTCCAGCCCATCCATTGATGCCCAATTGTTCTATCCCAAACCATCTAATGTGTTTGTAATCCACGGAACCTATAAAATGAGTAGGAAGTTACATATAGGCAGGGAAGGTAACCCACCTTCTATATAACCTGGTCTCAGTTCCAGGAACTTACTCTCATAAATCATTGTAGACACCATTTTTTCGTTTGTTGAAAACCATCACAGTGTACATAGTCCCCCATTCTAGTCCATAAACTACATGAACTACATATACTAGAATATGCAAGCAAAATTGATAGATAAGCGAATCCATACTTACCTCGGTCCAGGTTTCTCGTCCAATTTCCTAACTTTTGGGTCACTAATGCTTTCCCGGGAATCCAACACCAATCATAGACCATTTACAATAAATTTTGGTTCAATATACTCTATTTAAAACCCCTAATAGAGTACCTAAGTCTCATAGAAATCCTAAGAAAATTCAACAATACTGCTATTTTCTGGGCTGGGAGTGCATTCCCTCGGTGGGTGGGGCGCGCGCCATCAACTATGTTATTCACAATTAATGAATGGAATGCGCTCCTCTACTGGGTGGAGCGTGCTCCACCCTGTGCTGTCTTCGACAAAATGTAGGGCGGCAACACTGTTCCACTCACAAATCAATTTAAAAAGTCATATACATTCCTAATATCGATCAATAAGATCCTTAGATGAAGTAAATAAACAGAATACAGCCATCAAAACACATAATTCACCAAGATCCTAGCATAACTATCGAATTGAACGTCAACAAACACAAGAACAAATCATATCGAAATGATGTTCTTGAGTTGTTGATTCGATTAAGCTCCTCAATCATGATCAATTCGGTACCCTGGAAAACCAAACCCTTAAACACTCTTTATGTCACTGTTTGATCGAAATGAAGTGATAAGCATGAGTTTAGTTTATATATATATATATATATATATATATATATATATATGTATTTTTCTTGAGATACACATCGCTCTATCTCGAGACTAATCAAGTGGTTGATGCGTTAAAGTGACACTCCTTATAGTGATACCAATCTTGACACATCAAGCACTTACGTTTCTCTCGAGGCGATCAAATGATCCATATAATTCAAATATTCTTTTATTTTCCAATATATATTTATACATATAAACATATAAATATATATATATATCTCTTATATTCTATCGCCAATAAAGTCACCGGACGTGCCTACGAGTATCCTTGAGCGTGCACATTCATGCCACGACCCCCTCGTCGCATTTGGTGTCCTGCTAATTCATTATTTATTGTATATTTTCTCAATTATAGACTGGTATATAATCTTTTATTATACTACAACCTCTATACATAATTTCACTTTGCAATTCAAACAAACATCATACATCATGCAAACATACACACACACACACACACACTAATTGAGGTACGCCAGACTTAACCCTGATCCTAACACGAGTTAATTAGGATTTGGATTAGTACTAATCACCAGCTTAAAGTAACAGGTTATTACAGTCTCCCCAATTTAAAGCAATTTCATCCTCGAAATTAAAGTAAACATAAAGTTACATGTAATCTCGAAGAGAAATGGAAACTATTCCTTCATATAGGATTCCCTCTTCCAAGTTAGTTCATCATCTACGTGAAAATTGCCATTTCAGTTTAACAAAAGGAATCACTTTGGTTCTCAGCCTCTGATTCTTATGATCAACTATCTGAATCAGTTGCGCATCATAAGATAAGTCTTCTCGTAGATCGAATTCATTTTAATCAATTTTTGGTGTGAATTAAGTCTCCGTCTTATGAAGCACAGACACATGGAAGACGTTATGAACTTCGGCAAGCAGATGAGGTAACTCTAACCTGTAAGCAATTGGACCAATCCTTTCTTGTACCCTTAACGGCCAGATATACCTTGGAGCTAGCATACTTCGCAATCCAAATCTATATAAACCTTTCATTGGCGAGACTTTCAATAAGACAAATTATCCTTTGAAAAATCTAGAAACTAATGATGGTTGTCGGCGTATCTCTTTTGTCTGAGTTATGCTATAGTTAAACGCAGGCGAATCTTATGTATTCTCTCTGTGTAGTCCTGAATCAAGTTAGTCCCTAATAAAACTATATCTCTAACCTTTGCCAAACACGCCGATGAACGACAAGGCTGACCATACAGAGCTTTAAAAAGAGCCATTCCGATGCTAGCCTGATAGCTATTATTATAAGAAAACTCACATATAGGAATATATTTCTCCTAGTTCCACCAAACTCTAAGACACAAGCTCGAAGCATATCCTCTAGAACCAATATCAATCGCTCACTCTATCCGTAAGTCTGAGGATGGTATGTCAACTGAGGTTAATAATAGTTCCCAGCTGTCTTTCTAATTCACTCCACAACGTGGATGTGAATCTCGGATCTCTATCTTAAGTAATCGACACTAGAACCCTAGGAAATCTTAACACCACCCATACGTACACCTCGCATAAATAGTCAAGAGGATCTCACATAGAAACTAGCAAATATGTGCAGACTTCGTCAATCTGTCAACTATAACCAAACTGCATCGTGCTTATGCTAACTCAGAGGTAGATCGGAACAAAATCCATCATTGTATGTTCCCATTTCCACTCAAGAATAGGGAGCGAATGCAATAACCATCCACGTTTCCTATGCTTATCCCTTAACTTGTTGACCTATCTCACATCTCTTGACAAACTCAGCAGTATCAGTCTTCATCCTAAGCCACCAATAAAATCTTCTCATATCACGATACATCTTAGTGTTAGTAGGATGAAGAGAGTAAAGAGATCAATCAGATTCTTGTAACAATTCTTGCCTCAACTGATCTTGAGCTGGAATCTACAATCTTTCTCTGAACCATAATGCACCTTCATCAGAAACTTACCAATCAGGATGAGCTAAACTAGTTGTTAATCTCCGACATGCTATATAATCCTGATCAGCTTTCTGACTATCCACCACTCGCTGAATAATCTCCGGTTCAGCTCAAATTTGAGCACAAAAGAACATATTAGTAGCTCTAAAATTAGCTCTCTTAGTTGATGATGTGCCAGCTAGACTTTCATAAATTATCATTATGGAAGCTTCTTCAAGAAGTCGGAAATGAGAAGTTCAAGCAGTAGCTAAGTTGTCTCTGCCTGTTCTTCTCCTACTCAAGGCATCAGCAACCACATTTTCTTTGCCTAAATGATACTTTAGAGTGAAATCACAATCTTTTAGAAACTCAAGCCATCTACATTGCCTCATATTCAGTTCACTCTATGTAAAAAATTATTTTAGATTCTTATGATCTGAAAATACTATAAATTTCTCACCGTACAGATAGTGCCTCCAAATTTTTAAGGGAAAAACCACAACGGCTAGCTCAAGATCGTGAACTAGATAATTTCTTTCATGAACCTTGAGTTGCCTTGAAACATAAGCTATAATCATGCCTTCATGCTTAAGCATCAAGTATAAATCACTAATTCATTCCCTGATTCAGGTAATGTAAGAACATGTGTCGTAATCAATCTATCATTCAAATCTTTGAAGGCAGCCTTGCACTCATCTTTCTATATAAAGTTAACATCTTTATGTGTTAACTGAGTCATTGGCAGAGCAATATGAGAGAACTCATCAACGAACTATCTATAATAACCTAATAATCCCAAAAATCTTCGAACCATTGACATTATGGTAAGAGTAGGCCAATCTCTGACTGCCTCAACCTTCACTAGATCAACAGATATTCCATTAGCATTAACCATTTGTCTAAGAAACCTGACCTCTGAAGACCAGAATTCGCAATTACTAAACTTGGCATACTGTCGGTTATCCTTCAAAGTCTGCAATGTATCTTTGAGGTGGTGCGAATGCTCTTCCTTAGTCTTCGAATAGATCAGAATATCATCGATAAACACGATAATAAACTGGTCAAAATAAGGTTTAAACACCCTATGCATCATATCCATGAACATACCAGGAGCATTAAATAGCCCAAACGGCATCACTGAAAACCTTAAGTGCCCGTAGCGAGTACTGAAAGCTATCTTCGAGATATCCTTATCCCTAATCCTTAGTTGATGATAACCACACCTCAAATCAATCTTTGAGAAGTATTTGGAACCCTTCAACTGATCAAACAAGTCATCGATCTTGGGCAATGGATATTTGTTCCTGATAATCACTCGATTCAGCTGTCTATAATCAAAGCATATTCTTAAGGTTCTTTTTTTCTTTTTCATAAAAAAGAACCGGTGCTCCCCCATGGTGACATACTAGGATAGATAAACCCCTTTTGTAGCAACTCTTCAAAATGAGTTTGTAACTCACGAAAATCCTTTGGTGCCATATGGTGTGGAGGAATAGAAATAGGTTTGGTACTAGGAATAAAATCAATGATAAAGTCAATGACTCGTGGCGATGGAAGCAAGGTAAGTCAGATGGAAAAGCTTCTAAAAATTCACATACTACGGGTATTTCATTAACCTTAAGATCTTATCCAGGTTCTCCAAATGTGACAAATTCCCTATAACTTCTTAATCTCGAGGATTAGTTTCCTTTCCTCGAGTTCCAAACCATGAAGGATTATAGCCTTTACAGACTATAATTTCTGAAAAGTTAGGAATGTGAAAAATCATTGTCTTATGGAAATAATCAATACTGGCATGGTATGCTGATAACCAATCCATCCCTAGCAATGCATCGAATTGCAGGATTTCCATCGCCCTCATATCATTTGGAAGTTCATTCTCCTTAATTTTAACAACATATCATCGTAGATCAAGCTAGGATAAACCTTCTCACTCACTGCTACGCTCAAAATCAATAATGTATTGGCTCTAATAGGCTTCAATTTTAACTCATCAACCATTGCTCTAGTAATAAAAGAATCTGTAGAACCAGCATTGATTAAAACATGCATATCTTGACCACAAATATCCAATATACCTTCCATAAGCCTTCGATTAGCCTTCGGGTTTGCCTCAACCACTGTACGAGCCTGTCTTTGTTTAGGTGGTGCAGTACTACCTACTGATGTTTCCAGTGGCATGGAACACTCCCTCCCAATATGCCCCATCTGTCCACACCGGTAAGATATCACCAATACCCTTTACGAAAAACTACTAGAATGAGATGCCTGCGTCGATCCACTCGATTTCTGTGAAAATTGTGCTTTACCATTGCCCCTACCTCAAAACTGAGATGGCGACAAAAGTGGTTTGACTACTGAAGCCAAAGGAACTGGTGCAACTGGTGCATAGACAAAAGTCATCCCCATAGGCCCTGATGGTGTAGCTGTGTTTTCTACACTCATCATCCTCTTATTCGACCGAAAATGAAAAAAATTCCTAGACTCTTTGTCATTTCCAGGATACTAAGGTGCTAGTGGTTGTGTAACTACTATTCTCAAAGGTCTGGCTAGCATACATGCTTCCGCCTCCATCATACTCTCAAATATAAATGCATAACTAGTGTGAGGATAAGAGGAAACCACAAACCTGATCTTATAGTTCAGCCCACTAAGAAATAAATCAATTTCGTTCTCCTCCAAGTCTACCATCTCCAGAGAAAATTCACTTAACTCAGTGAACCTCCTCTTATATTCCCTAACAAACATCACTCCCTATTTCAGCTATATGAATTCAGTCTTCGTCCTGTTCCTAACTAACTTTGAGAAATATTCCCTAAAGAATACGGTCCTGAACTGTGGCCAAGTAATGACAGTGTTCCCTTCTCTATTTGGGGAATTCCACCACTTCTTTGTGGAAACTATCATCAAAAAGGTGAACAATTTTACCTTAAATCGATCCTCAACATCAACAACAACATATCGTTCTCCATCTCCAATATCTAGGTCTCAGCAACCCCTTCCTCTATAGTTCCATCGAATCTCATAATATCATATTTCTTGAATTCCTTGCAGGTCTTTAGAAATGCGGCCTTCTTACAATCCACATGCACATTGGCAGTGGTCTTCAGCACTTGAACATGTGGTACTGCTGAAAGAACTAGAGCTGGTAGTTTCTCCGCTCGTCCCTCAGCTCTGCTAACCCCAAGACTGGTTGAAGGTTGTACCTCAGGTTGTTGTACTAGTGGTCCCATCTGAGCCATCAACATTACTATTAGTTTCGATTGAGACTCCATTAACACTTTCATTTCTGCTTCATTCTAGATTTCCATTTATCCTTAGTCTCCCTGCTACCTTGAGATCCAAGTCTCTAAGAACCCTTTCCTTGATCTGGCAATCGATTTAGTGGTTAAAGGAGAGATAAGATCATCAGGTAACATTTAGAGAATTCAAGGGAATCATATATATATAATTAAAATAATATGTGCGTTAAATAATGTATAATAGTGTTTTCATTATCATATTCCCCCCAAAACTCGATAAAAACCGTTTATCGAACCCTAAGCTTATTCGTAACTCAATGCAACTCTCAAAGTCAATAAACTTAGGTTTCGATACAACAAATCATGCTATCATTCACATAGAAAACCATTCGAAAGTTAAATTAGGGTCAGAGCCTTTTCCATGATACTAAACTATATCAATATTACCTTTTTTTCTTAAAAGTGATAAACCTTAATATCTGAGACCAAGCTGTAGCATCCCCCTATCTTGATTAGGGCGATATTCAGCTTGAAACCAAAATTAAGTCTTGGTATGCCACCCTGACTTAACTAGAGCCAGCAGCTTCTCCGTCAATACTTGATAAACTCAACATATATATTTAAATCGAATAAACAAATCAAAGTAATACACAACGAAAAATTAAAATTATTTTGATATATAATAACATACGTAAATACGAAGTTTATCAAAACCCAAAACCTTCATGATAAATTCCTTAAAATTGTTTATATACATAAAAATATGTCAAGCGGTGTTTATATATACAAGAAGGTTCATTACATTCTGTAGAAGATACAAGACTCCTAAATCTTCTCCTTTCCCTTAGTTGAAGCACCCGGTTTTGAACCTGAAATATTGAATTTGGGTGAGCACTCCAACTTGCTCAGTAAGTAAGGATCCACATTAAACATCAACATTCCATATAGTAATCAAGAACATTATGCAATAACAATATGCACCAAAGTTAACTAACAAGAATGTGGAAAGCATATAAATCAATAAATAAATGGATAGAAAACAATTTATAATGAACTATTACACTGTGAACCCTATTTTATTTTTAAAAACTAGGGCAGATTGACGAGCGGTGCCATTAGTGTGATTTGCTAAACCAACATATTGGCCGATATATTGTCTAGCCTATGCATTAATGCCCAATGGTTCTATCCCAAACCCTCCAGTGTATGTAATCCACGTAACCTATAAACCGAGTATGAAGTTATATATAGGCGAATAAGGTAACATATCTCTATATAAACTGGTCTCAATTCCAGGAACTTATTCTCGTGAATCACAGTAGACACCATTTTTTCGTTTATTGAAAACACGAATGGTGTACATAGTCTCCCATTCCATTCTATAAACTACATGAACTACATATACTAGAATAGCCAGCAACATTGATAAATAAGCGAATCCATACTTACCTCGAGTTAGATTTTTCGTCCAATTTCCTAACTTTTCGGATCCTTAATGCTTTCTCAGAGATCCAACACCTATCATAGAACGTTTACAATCAATTTACGTTCAATATGCTCTATTTAAAACCCCTAATACAATACCTAAGTCTCCTAGATATCCTTAAAAAATTATAGCAATACTGTTATTTTCTAGGCTGGGAGCGTGTTCCCTTAGTGGGTGGGGTGTGCTCCCTCAACTGTGTTCTACACAATTGATGAAGGGAGCGCACTCCTCTGCTAGGTGGAGCGTGCTCCACCCTGTTTTGTGTTCGACAAAATGCGGGGCAACAGCACTGTTCCACTCACAAATCCATTCAAACATTCATATAAATTCCCAAAATCGATCAATATGATCCTCAAATGAAGTAATAAACCAAATACGACCATCAATACACTTAATTCACCAAGATCCTAGCATCACTATCGAATTGAACGTCAACAAACACAAGTACAAATCATATCGAAATGATGTTCTTGAGTTGTTGATTCGATTAAGCTCCTTAATCACGATCAATTCGACTCTTTGGAAACTCTTTCTCGATTGAAACCCTTAAACACTATTTATCTCACTGTTTAATCTAAACGAAGTTATAAACATGAGTTTAGTTTTTATATATATGGATTTTTCTCGAGATATGCATCGCGCTATCTCAAGACTAATCAAGTGGTTGATGCGATAAAGTGACACTCCTTATAGTGACACTAATCTTAACACATCAAGCACTTATGCTTCTCTCGAGGCGATCAAGTGATCCAAATAATTCAATTATCCTTTTATTTTCCAATATATAATTATACATATAAACATATAAATATATACATTTCGTGTATTCCTTCGCCAATAAAGTCACCGGATGTGCTTACGAGTATCCTTGAGCATGCACATTCACGCCATGACCTCCTCGTCGCGCCTGGTGTCCTAGTAATTCATTATTTATTGTATATTTTCTCAATTATAGTCATGTATATAATCATTTATTATACTACAACCTATATATATAATTTCATTTTGCAATTCAAATAAACATCATACATCATGCAAACACATACACACGCTAATCGAGTTACGCCGCATTTAACCCTGAGCCTAATTCTTGTTAATTAGGATTTGGATTAGTAGTAATCACCAACTTAAGGTAAAAGGTCGTTACAATCTCCCTAATTTAAAGCAATTTTGCCTTCGAAATTAAAGTGAACATAAAGTTTCCTGTAATCTCGAAGAGAAATGGAAACTTCTCCTTATATAGGATTCCCATTTCCAGGTTAGTTCCTTATCTCCGTGAAATTGCCATTTCATTTTAACCAAGGAATCACTTTGGTTCTCAGTCTCTGAATCTTATGATCAAGTATATGAATCAGCTGCTCATCATAAGATAAGTCTTCTCGAAGATCGAATTCATTCAAATCAATTCTAGGAGTGAATTGAGTCTCTGCTTTACGAAGCATAGACACATGGAAGACATTACGAACTCTAGCAAGTTGTGGAGGTAACTCTAACTTGTAAGCAGTATGACCAATCCTTTCTTGTACCCTTAACGCCCCGATATACCTTGAAGCTAGCTTACCTTGTAATCCAAATCTATATAAACCTTATATTGGTGAGACTTTCAATAAGACAAAATTATCCTTTGAAAACTCTAGAAACCAATGATGTTTGTCAGCATATCTCTTTTGTTTGAGTTATGCTATAGTTAACGCTAATGAATCTGCTGCATTCTCTCTGTGTAGTGCAAAATCAACTTCGGCCCTAATAAAAACGTGTCTCTTACTTTTGCCTAACACGCCAATGAACGACAAGGGCGACCATATTGAGCTTCAAAAATAGCCATTCCAATACTAGCCTGATAGCTATTATTATAAGAAAACTCACACATAGGAATATATTTCTCCTAGCTACCACCAAACTCTAAGACACAACCTCGAAACATATCCTCCATAATCAATATCAATCGCTCAGCCTGTCCGTAAGTCCGAGGATGGTATGTCGTCCTGAGGTTATGAATAGTTCCCACCTGTCTCTGTATTCACTCTACAACGTGGATGTGAATCTTGGATCTCTTTCTGAAGTAACCGAAACTAGAACCCCATGAAATCTCAACACCTCCTGTACATACACCTCGTATAAATAGTCAATAGGATCTCACATGGAAACTAGCAAAAATGTGCAGAGTTCATCAATCTGGCAAGTACAACCCAAATTGCATCGTGCTTATGCTGACTTAGAGGTAGACTGGAAATAAAATCCATCAATATATGTTCCCATTTCCACTCAAGAATAGGCAGCGAATGCAATAACCCTCCATGTTTCCTATGCATAGCCCTTAACTAGCTGGCATATCTCACATCTCTTTACGAACTCAGCAGTCTTTGTCTTCATCCCAGCCCACCAACGAACTCGTCTCATATCACGATACTTCTTAGTGTTACTAGGATGAATAGAGTAAAGAGATCGATGAGATTCATGTAACAATTCCTGCCTTAACTGATCCTGAGTTGGAATCTACAATCTATCTTTGAATCGTAATGCACCGTCATCAAAAATAGATTAATCAGGATGATCTAAACTACCCTCTAATCTTTGACGTGCTATATAATCCTGATATGCTCTCTGACTATCCACCACTCACTGAATCATCTCCAGTTAAGATCGAACCTGAGCATAAAAGAACAAATTAGTAGCTCTAGAATTAACTCTCTCAGTTGATGATGTGCAAGCTAGACTTTCACGAATTATCATTACTAAACCTTTTTCAAGAAATCAAAACTGGGAAGCTCAGGTAGTACCTACGTTCTCTCTGCCTGTTCTTCTCCTACTAAGGCATCATCAACCATATTTGCTTTGCTTGGATGATACTCTATAGTGGAATCATAATATTTGAGAAACTCAAGCCATCTACGTTGCCTCATATTCAGTTCACTCTTAGTAAATAAGTATGTTAGACTCTTATTATATGAAAATACTGTAAATTTCTCACTGTACAGATAGTGCCTCCAAATTTTTAAAGTAAAAACCATCGAAGCTGGCTCAAGATCATGAACTAGATAATTTCTTTCATGAACCTTGAGTTACCTTGAAGCATAAGCTATAATCCTGCCTTCCTACATCAGTACACCGCTAAAACTTGAATGAGAAGCATCAGTATAAATCAATAATTCCTTCCCTGATTAAGGTAATGTAAGAACAAGTGTCATAGTCAACCAGTCCTTCAAATCTTTGAAGGTAGCTTACATTCATATCTCCAAATAAAGTCAACATCTTTCAGTGTTAGCTGAGTCATTGGCAGAGCAATACGAGAGAACAAATCAAGAAACTGTCTATAATAACCCGTTAATCCTACATAACTCTAAACCATTGACGCTTTGATAAGAGTAGGCCAATCTTTGATTTCCTCAACCTTTGTTGGTTCAATAAATATTCCCTTAGCATTAACTATGTGTCCAAGAAACTTGACTTCTGAAGACCAGAATTCGCACTTACTAAACTTGGCATACTGCCAGTTATCCTTCAGAGTCTGCAATGTAACTCTAAGGTGGTGCGAATGCTTTTCCTCAGTCTTCGAATAGATCAAAATATCATCGATAAAAATGATGATAAACTGGTCAAAATAAGGTTTAAACACCATATGCATCAGATCCATGACATACAAGGAGCATTAGTGAGCCCAAACAACATCACTTAAAACTCCAAGTGCCCATAGCAAGTACTGAAAGCTATCTTCAAGATATCCTCATCCCTGATCCTCGGTTGATGATAACAAGACCTCAAATCAATCTTTGAGAAGTGTTTGGCACCGATCAACTGATCAAACAAGTCATCGATCTAGGGCAATATATATTTATTCCTGATATTCACCCAATTCAGTTGTTTATAATCAATGCACATTCGTAGGGTTCCTTTTTTCTTTTTCAAAAAAAAAATAACCGATGCTCCCCCATGGTGACATACTAAGATGGATAAACCCCTTCTATAGCAACTCCTCAAGCAGAGTTTGTAACTCACGCAATTCCTTTGGTGCCATATGGTATGAAAAAATAGATATAGGTTTGGTACTAGGAATAAAATCAATGATGAAGTCAATGACTTGTGGCGGTGGAAGTCTAGGTAAGTTAGATGGAAAAACTTCTTAAAATTCACAAGCTACGGGTATTTCATTAACCTTAAGTTCCTATCCAGGTTCTCTAAATGTAACGACTCCTGCAATAACTCTTAAATCTTGAGAAGTAGCTACCCTTCCGCTAGTTGCATATCATGAAGGATTATAGCCTTTATAGACTATAATTTCAGAAAGGTTAGGAATGTGAAAAATCTCCTTCTTATGGAAATAGTCAATACTGGCATGGTATGCTGATAACCAATCCATCCTTAGCAATGCATTGAATTCTAGGAACTCCATGTCCCTCAGATCAATTGAAAGTTCATTCTCTTTAATTTTAACAGCATTTCCTTCGCATATCAGGTTAGGATAAACCTTCTCACTCACTGCTGTGCTCTAAATCAATAATGTATCGACATTAATAGGTTTTAGTTTCAACTAATCAACCATTCTCTAACAATAAAAAAACTGAAGAACCAACATTGATTAAAACATGCATATTTTGACAACAAATATTCAATATACCTTTTATAAGCCTTCGAATAACCTTTGGGTCCGTGCAACCACACGGTATGAGCTCACGTCCTCGTCTTTGGTGGTACAGTATTGCCTACTGATGTGGTCGGCCACAAACACTTCTTCGCAATATGCCTAATCCGCCCACACCGGTAACATATCACTGATACACTCTATGAAAAACTACTAGCCTGAGATGCCTACGTCAATCCACTCGATTTCTTTGAAGAACTTGTTTTACCCTTGCCCCTACCTCCAAACTAAGATAGCGAAAAAGTGGTACTACTGAAGCCTGAGAAACTGGTGCAACCGGTGCATAGACAAAAATCGTCCCTGCAGACCCTGATGGTGTAGCTATGTTTGCTACACTACTCCTATTATTTGGTCGGAAATGAACAAATTCCTAGACTCTCTGACTTCTAGGATACTGTGGTGGTGGTGGTGGTGTAACTATTATTCCAAATGGTTTGTCTAGCATACCTGTTTCCGCCTCCATCACACTCTCAAATATAAATGCATAACTAGTGTGAGGATAAGAGGAAACCATAACCCTGATCTCATAGTTCAGCCCACCAAGAAGTAAATCAAGCTTGTTTTCCTCTAGCCCTATCATCTTTACAACAAATTCACTTAACTTAGTGAACCTCCTCTTATATTCCCTAACAAACATCGCTCCCTTTTTCACCTGTATGAATTCAGTCTTCATCCTATTCCTAACTGAAATTGAGAAATATTGCCTATAGAATACGATCTTGGACTGTGGCCAAGTAATGACAATCTTCCCTTCTCTCTCCAGGGAATTCCACCACTTCCTTGTGGAATCTATCAACAAAAAGGTGACCAGTTTAACCTTAAACCGATCCTCAACATCAACAATAACAAATCGTTGCTCCATCTCCATTATCCAAGTCTCAGCCACCCGTTCCTCCATAGTGCCATCGAATCTCATAATGTTGAATTTCATGAATTCCTTGTGGGTCCTGAGAAATGCGGCCTTCTCAGAATTTACATGCACTTTGGAAGTTGTCTCCGACACCTGAACATTTGGTACTACTTACTAAACTGGAGCTGCTACTATCTCAGCTCATCTCTCAGCTTTGCCAACCTCGAGACTGCTTGCAGGTTGTGCCTCGGGTCGCTTGTACTTGTGGTCCCATTTGAGCCATCAACATCACTATTAGTTTCATCTGAGACTCCATAAACTCTTTCATTTGCTGCTCCATTCTAGATTTCAATCGATCCTTAGTCTCCTGGTTACCTTGAGATCAA
The DNA here is from genome assembly GCA_039657325.1 of Stephania cephalantha. Classification (NCBI taxonomy): domain Eukaryota; kingdom Viridiplantae; phylum Streptophyta; class Magnoliopsida; order Ranunculales; family Menispermaceae; genus Stephania; species Stephania cephalantha. Next base: position 25,785,955 of record CM077574.1, on the reverse strand, counting down.
GGTCTCTAAGAACCCTCTCCCTGATCCTCCATTCGATTCAGTGGTTAAATGAGAGATAAGATCATTGGGTAACATTCAGAGAGCTTAAGGAAACCATATATACGATAAAAAATAATATGTGCAGCAAATAACATATAATAGTGTTTTAATTTTCATTTTCCCCTTAAAACATGATAAAAACCATTTATCAAGCCCTAAGCTTATTCGTAACTTGAGGCAACTCTCAAAGTCAATAAACTTAAGTTTCTGTACAACAAATCATGCTATCATTCACTTCAAAAACCATTCGAAAGTGAAATTAGGGTCAGAGCCTTTTCCATGATACTAAACTATATCAATATTACTACTATATCTCATAAGTTATAAACCTTAGTATCTGATACGAAGTTGTAGCATCCCCTATCCTGATTAGGACGATATTCAGCTTGGAACCAAAATTAAGCCTCGATACCCCAGTGAGACTTAACTATAGCTAGCAGCCACTCCGTCAATACCTGATAAACTCAACTAATATATTTATATCGAATAAACAAATCAAAGTAATACACGCGAAAAATTAAAACTTTTTCGATATATAATAGTATACGTAAATATAGAGTTTATCAAAACCCAAAACCTTCATGATAAATTCCCCAACCTTGTTTATATACATCAAAATATGTCAAACAATGTTCATATATACAAGAAGGCTCATTACATCGTAGAGAAGACACATGATTCCAAAATATTCTCCTTTCCCTTAGTTGAAGTGCTGGGTTTCGAACCTGAAATGTTGAATTTAGGTCAGCGCTCCAACTTGCTCAGTAAGTAAGGATCCACATTAAACATCAACATTCCATATAGTAATTAAGAGCATTATGCAATAACAATATGCACCAAAGGGAACTAAGAAGAATATGGAAAACATAGAAATCAATACATAAACAAATGTAAAGCAAGTTATCATGAACTATTAACCACCGGTGCCATTAATACGATTTGCTAAACCAACATATTGGCCGATATATTGTCTAGCCTATCCATTAATTCAAAACGGTTCTATCCCAAACCCTTTAGTGAGTATGTAATCCACGTAACCTATAAACTGAGTAGTAAGTTACATATATGCCGAGAAGTTAACCCATCTCCTATATAAACAGGTCTCAGTTCTAAGAACATACTCTCGTTAATCATAGTAGACATCATTTTTCCGTTTATTGAAAACCAGAACAATGTACATAGTCCCCTCTTCCAGTCTATAAACTACATGAACTACATTTACTAGAATAGCCTAGCAACATAGATAAATAAGCGAATCCGTACTTACCTCGGTCTAGGTTTTTTATCCAATTTCCTAACTTTTTGGGTCCTTAATGCTTTTTCAGAGATCCAACACCTATCATAGACCGTTTACAATCAATTTAAGTTCAATATACTCTATTTAAAACCCCAAATATAGTACCTAAGTCACCTAGAAACCCTCTCCAAATTATAGGAATACTGTTATTTTTTAGGTTGGGTGTGCGTTCCCTCAGTGGGTGGGGCGTGCTCCATCAACTATGTTCTTCACAATTGATGAAGGGAGCACGCTCCTCTATCATGTGAAGCACACTCCACCCTATACTGTATTCGACAAAATGCAGGGCAGCAGCACTGTTCCACTCACAAATCTATTTAAACATTCATATACACTCCTAAAATCGATCAACAAGATCCTCAAATGAAGTAATGAACCAAATACAGCAATCAAAACACATAATTCACCAAGATCCCTGCATCACTATTGATTTGAATGTCAACAAACATAAGAACAAATCATACTGAAATGATGCTCTTGAATTGTTGATTCTATTAACCTCCTCAATCACTATCAATTTGATTCCCTTGACATAATTTTTTGATTGAAACCAAACCCTTAAACCCTCTTTATCTCACTATTTGATTTAAATGAAGTGATAAGCTTGAATTTAGTTTATATATATATAGATTTTTCTTAAGATACGCATCGCACTATCTCGAGATTGATCAAGTGGTTAATGCGTTAAAATGACACTCCTTATAGTGACACCAATCTTGACACATCAAGCACTTGCGCTTCTCTAGAGGTAATCAAGTGATCCATATAATTCAATTATTCTTTTACTTTCCAATATATATATATATATATATATATCTCATGTATTCCTTCGCTAATAAATTCATCGAACGTGCGTACGAGTATCCTCGACCGTGTACATTCATGTCATGACCCACTAGTCGTACTTGGTGCTTTGATGATTCATTGTTTATTATATATTTGCTTAATTATATTCTTGTATATAATCCTTTATTATACTACAACATATATATAATTTCATTTTGCAATTCAAACAAACACCCTACATCATGCAAACAAACACACATGTTAATTGAGGTACACCATACTTAACTCTAAGCCTAACTCGGGTTAATTAAGATTGGGATTAGTACTAATCATCAACTTAACAGTCTCCCCAATTTAAAGCAATGTCGTCCTCGAAATTGAAGTAAACATAAAGTTACATATAATCTCGAAAGGAAATGGAAACTGCTCCTTCAAATAAGATTCTTGTTCCTAGGTTAGTTCTTCATTTTCGTGAAATTGTCATTTCACATTAACCAAAGAAATCTCTTTGGTTCTCAGCTTTTGAATCTTACGATTAAGTATCTGAATCGGTTACTCATTGTAATATAAGTCTTCCTGAAGATCGAATTCATTCCAATCAATTTTTAGAGTGAATTGAGTTTCCGTCTTATGAAGCATAGAAGTTATGAACTCCGATAAGCTAAGGAAGTAATTCTAACCTCTAAGCAATAGGACTAATCCTTTCTAGTACATTGAACGGCCCGATATACCTTGGAGCTATCTTACCTCGCAATCCAAATCTATATAAGCCTTTCATATGTGAGACTTTAAATAGGACCAAATAATCCTTTGAAAACTCCAGAAACCTATGATGTTTATTGGCGTATCTCTTCAGTCTGAAGTGTAATATAGTGAAATGCTGACGAATCTGCGGTAGTTTTTGTGTAGTCCTGAATCAACTCCGACCCTAATAAAATGTATCTCCAACCTTTTCCGAACACGCTAGTGAATGACAAGGCCTACCATACAAAGCTTCAAAAGAAGCCATTCTGATGCTAGCCTGATAGCTATTATTACAAGAGAACTCACACAAAGAAATATATTTCTACCAGTTACAACCAAACTCCAAGACATAAGCTCAAAGCATATCCTCTAGAATCAATATCAATCATTTAATTTGTCCATCAATCCGAGGATGGTATGTCGTACTGAGGTTAAGAACAGTTCCCAGTTATCTTTGTAATTCACTTCACACTTGGACGTCAATCTCGGATCTCCATCTGAAGTAATCGACACTGGAACCCCATGAAATCTCAACACCTCACGTAGGTACACCTCGCATAAACGGTCAAGAGGATCTCGCATAGAAACTGGCAAGAAATGTACAAACTTTGTCAACCTATCAACTACAACCCAAACTATATCATGCTTATGCTGACTCATGGGTAGACCGGAAACAAAATCCATCGATATATGTTTCCATTTCCACTCAAGAATAGCCAACGAATGCAATAACCATCCATGTTTCCTATGCTCAGCCTTAACTTGTAGACATATCTCACTTCTCTTTACAAACTCGGCAATATCAGTCTTCATCCCATGCCACCAATAAACTCGCCTCATGTCACGATACATCTTAGTGTTACCTCTATGAATAGAGTAAAAAGATCGATAAGATCCCCATAACAATTCCTCCCTCAACTTATCTTGAGCTGGAATCCATAATCTATCTCTGAACCGTAACGCACTGTCGTCAGAAACAGACCAATCAGGATGATTTAAACAACTAACTAATTCTAATATTAAAACTAAAAATAAAGATAGAGTATGAGCTGCCTCTCATAGGGCACTTTTATTTACTGTTATTGGCTCGACTAAACAAAGCTGTTTTAAACGGTTCTATAAACTTAAATGTAGGATTCTCCATGTAACATCCTCTATCTTTTTTTAGACAATGCCTAACCTAAAACCCTAATTAAGCCCTGGTACACCAGTGAGACTCAATTAGTGTAATAGTACAGTCGTCCTTCATATTAGATAATCACAATACAATATATCGTTTATCAACTAAACAATTGAAAATGTAGCGCAATTAGAACTTTTTTTTCGATACTACAAACTATTTACTAAACTATAATATTCAGAGTTTAAAAGCGGTATCAACCACTATTTATAAAACAACCCCAAACCTTTTATTAATAGAAACATATTTCACTTTAAGTATTTAAGATAATAAAGAAACCAATTCACTGCAGAGAAGACTATAAACTCCTAATCTTATTCGTTCCTGAGTCGAACTGCACATTGGTATTATTGAAATGTTAATTGGGATTATCGCTCATACTTGCTAGTAAGTGACTCACAATTACAGCATCAAGAGTTTATCTAATAATCAGGATAAATGCATAATGATATGAACCAAAGATATATCTATCATGTCATAATGGAAAGACATAACAATACATATTCAAATGCAAATCCCATAGTGCACAGCCCATGCGCAAGTGAATTTAATTACATTTTGATATATAAGAGTCTTCTCTCAATTGTCCAAGAATACGCGTAACACAAATCCACACACTGGCCGATGTGTGATTTCGTTATTCAGACACCTCTGAATCTCTGCACTCATAGGATAATGAGTAGTATATATATAAGTAGACTGTCGTATGAGGAGACAGGGAAGGCATGGCCTAGCTACCACATGTCGTCACAGGGAGAGGTTCCATCCTTGGTCACTAGTCGCGTCCACTCATACCCGGAGACATAAGTAAACTCATTTCCTCATTTGTTATTAGTGTTCTATGCTTGTCACTGTGCAGTGCTCCCATTACTAGTCCATAACTACTTGAACTAGACATTCTATGATATATAGCACAAATGATAAATGTAATTGAGCCTACTTTCTTATGCTTAGTTTTCCTTACTTTATACCGACTTACACGATTCTCGAAATTCGTAGACCTTTCCATGTCGATCAAAAACCTAAAATAAATTGATCACCATCAATTTGAGTCTGCAACGTATTGGTTTGAACCCTTAAACTGGTCCCATTGAATCCAAAATCCCGGGACCACATAAAATCTGCCACCAAAGTGCACTCAAGAGCTATTGACAAAAATAATACTTTATTCCAATTTTAAAGTGCTATCAATTAGCCACTTAAGGTTAACTTTTTATGCTTGAAAACCTCAATATTTGTTATAATGACAAAAAAAAAGTTGTAGTACTCATGACATACTTTCCATAAACTCCAAGAACACTCAAATTGGATCACAAGCAAATAAGTTATGAATTTTCCAATATAGCCTATTAAATAGGAAAAATTTATTAATTTAGAACTAGAAAAATTTCTCCAAACCAACATTTTTGCAATTATACCATCACAACTCGACACCAAATACAAAAAAATCGCTCAATACCACCTTCAAAATATTTTCATAACCGTGGAGTCAATTTGGACAAAAATCGATAATCTAATTTATCTGAAATCCCAATGTAAATAAGTATCAACTATTAAAACATCTTCAAAATAGTTAACAACTGAGTCACATGAATTCGACTCACAAAAACCCTAACCTATGATGGTGGAATTTATCACAAATTGTTGCAAATCAAACCAATATATCAATTCATGAAAGATTCTAGCAGTTTCTATTAAAACCTCACGAAAGAAATTGAGAAATCGTGATAATTCAAATTGAATTGAAAAAATGCCCTTAATTGAGTATTTACAAAATTGCGGGCCGAATACCTCATTTCCAGTGCATAAACTTAGCTTGAACTAACCTTCTTGCGATGCTCTTTAGTTTTGCGGAAAGAAACTGAGTGAAAATCCAATGTCGATAGCTCACAGAGCGAATGAACAAATTGAGAGGTTAAGAGAACGCTCAATGTTGAAATGAAATGAACGAATTCATTTCTTTTTTTTATCATTATATATATTTATATATATATATATATATATATATATATATATATATATATTTATATATATATATAAACCCTCAGCTGCTTGTCAACGGCTTAATTTCTTTTTATTTATTATTTCTCAAAATCCCTATTTTGACGTGCTTTAGCTTTTGGCGCTCATTATTTATCCAGTTTTTCACCAAATTGAGCCAAACTCTTAACAAAATACTCCAGCTTCATAAAATGTCTATAACAATGGTTTTGGTCACACCAGAACCCCAAAAATAATAACTTTGTTCATGACTTATCAAACACTCTTAAGCCAATTCTCTTGCCATATTTAACCAATCTTGCACCAAATTAGACCAAATCCCAACCTCAACTACTACTAATTGACATGAAACTCAAGGCCTAGTCTTAGACAAACTTCATTCGTATTTTACACTAGCATTGAACCCAACTTGCATGCAAATTGAGGCAAATTCTTCATCTGATGTTTAACACTTGATTTACGAGGTTTCGAAGAACTAATTATTTATTTATTTATTTCACAATTATAGGTCTTATATTAATACACATTAATTGCCTATAATTCAATTAATCAATTTCCACGCCAAACAAACACCATACTTCACATCAATGCACTCAAACATTATTCAAGACAAGCCGAACTTAACCTACAACCTAACTCTAGTTCATTAGAATTTGGATTAACAGTAATCACCAGCTTAAGGTAATGGGTTGTTATAGTCCACTCTAGTGTCATTCCAAAAAGTGATTGCTCAGCCATGCACCCTAAGGGTTAAGTATGAAGAAAGAAGTAAATTGGCATGTACTTTGCTCTAGAACCCGTATCACAAATAGCTTTAAAATAGCAAGCCTTTTTAACTTTTATGTTTATGTATATATCTCTTGGATTATCAGGCTTGACAATTGCTATATTCTTCTTTTTATTCTTCTTATTCTTCATAACTTTAAACTCCTCCATTTTTAAATCATTCTCAACATTATTCGGTTGCTTAACCTTCCATTCTTGAGATATTATAATTTCATTTTAAATATCTTCAACTCGTTCATTCTTTGTCATAACATTTTTGTCTTCCATTGTTACTGTATTAATAACAATTTTGAAAAAAATTATTTTTGACCAAATAAATAGAAATGGGAGATTTCTATGAAAAATGAGGATTTCGAAATTTACTCGAGGATTTATACTAGGGTATTTTCACATAATACGTGCTACGATAGTCGAAAATGCTCGAAGTTTTGAAAATTGTTTTGAAGCTTTATCCTGGTTTATTTTCAATTTTGAACCACAATTTGGAGTCCAAATTGTGATTCAGATATTCGAACAGTTAATTTGGAGGGATTTCGAGGTTTTCGGGTTCAGGAAGGACAAATAAATATATAAAAAATTGGAAAATTTATATTTAAGCCTAGACAATTTTATTTTAAATGTCGAACAGTAATTCTGAGTCAAAAATAAAATTCGAGCATTAGAGAATTAATTTAGGAAATGTTTAAAGGGTTTCGTGACGCGATTAGGTCAATTAAACTGCAACTAATAGTGTTTGGTCAACAGAAACGGGATGGATTGCATAGTTGAATATTTATAATTCTTTGTGATATTATTGTTCATTTAAATTCTCGAAATACAATGCATTTGATTATTATAGGTGTATTGGATAGTGTGGAATATATTTATTTGACATTATCAAATTTTTATAATTGGATAATAAAAGGTTCTAGCAGCGACAAGGGAAAGGGAAAGCTTTCCGACTATTTGTGACTTGCTTAGTTCTTTTCTCGCTATGTATGTATTATTTTTGAATATATTATATTGTATATATGGGTTTTTGGATTCGAGTGTGATTAGGATCTCCTTCGTAATGGCTGGAACGGTTTTGGGATGAATTATGATAATTTTTAAGCAAAAGTAATGTTATTTTAAGGTTTTTAATACTTCAGATGACGTTAGAATGAATATATTATTATTTTAATACAATATATATTGTTATGGTGTGATTGTGAGTCCTTCGACATTTCCACCAAACTGAGCAGGTTTTGTTGAAGAATTTTAAAGGCTGGGTATTGCGACGTATGCTTAGAAACAAAGGAGGTGCCGTCGAAAAAGGTTTATGGAATTTTGAGGATTATTTAATTCATCTAAACGAAATTTGAGGTTTAAGATTCAATTTATAATCTTATGTGATTTATAAAGTTTTATAAATGATGATTACAACATCTAAATCTTAATTGTTTATTGATGAGTGGTGAAGGCTACTAGATTATTAAGGATTGAAGTAATATAGGCTGGTCAGATGCCGTAATTAGGTGGGGTCTGACAATGTTGGTATCAGAGCCTAGATTTGGCTTAATTGAGGGTAAAATTTGGTTGAGAACAAAGAGTGAATGAGCTCGATTAGTTGGGAAGTGACCATGATATGGCTGTATTTAAATTATTATATTATATTTATGTTGTATATATGTATTATCGCTAGATATGCGATAAGAATTTTACTCTCCTTATATGTTCAATACTTAAATCATAACATAGGACGAGTAAGACTGGAAATGGATAATTAAAAAAAATAAGAGAATAGGCTTATGAAACAAAGCTCAGTGTAAATGGTTGTGAAATAGACTTAAGAAGTCTAAATTCATAAAGGTGTTGTAAGTAGTTTGATACTAATATAATTGATGAAACTATCAGTTATGAGACCAATAAGAAATTGGTTCAAAGGGAAGTCCAAATGATTCATGTATGTAAACATTGAACATGGATTTCTTGGAAATCAAAAATATAGAACTATTACAATTTCTTAAACGCTCAAGAAAATATTAAAATCAACTTAAATTAAGTCTTAAGCGATTGAGAATCATTTGGAAAATGTAATATGAAATTTAGACTTTTGGGAAGCACAAGATATGATTATCTTGGATTTTAGAATAAATTAGTACTAGTTGCACGGTTATCTCGGGAAGACTATTCTATAAAATATTGGTTTAATTAACAACCAATTGAGGGTTGTTTCTTAAAAAAGTCTCAACAATGAAAAATGAGACAATCACAATAGGATTGTGATAGAACTAGTCAAGTTGTCTAAGTCGATTTCCTCGAAAATAAAATACTTTGAAGCAAAGTATTGTCTTCTTTCATAAATGAAACACAAATTGAAATGTCGAATAGAACCATGGTTTAAAACAATCAAACGGCTTCCAAAAAGAAGTATTGAAAACTTTGATTGTTTATTACTCAAATTACTTATCGAACAAAGTACTGATAAAATGAATAGAAAAGAAAAACAAATGGAAAATATTAAGTTGTGAGTGATCTTTGTTAACACCAGATTAGGTGATGTTATCGAAGTTAACGTGTTGGGGAAGTGATCTAATAAAAGCTTGGATTAACTATTAAACATCAACAAAATTGATTGTGTTTCGTGATTCAAAGTACCCAATTATATCTTCAGACAATATTTAGTCATGACGCATATCACTAGAACTTAAATTATAATAAAGGAAGAGATAGACGTCCTGATTGAATATTAGTAATTGATATATATATATATATAGGACGTCACTATGAACTCCTATATTACAAGAATTTCCATTGATATGAATTACAGACTTGAAATATCATCCTTTAAAGGTCTTAGTAATCGTTAAAATAATCTGAGTTTGGAAATTCAAATTCTTCTATCTTTTTAATAGAATAATAATGGAAAAGTGAATTCATCAAAAGTAATTTGTTGAATAATAAGACACAAAGTGATCTTGCACAGTCTCTTGAAAGGTACTAAATTTTTTTTTGAGAAAAAAAAAGTCAAAAAATTTGAGAATAATAAAAATAAATTAAGGCAATAACAAATAGCAGAACCGTTTGAGTGCAAAGTTTCTCTGTTTTGAATTAATATTAGCTAAGGAAGACTTCTATTCATTAAATGATAATAAGAAGTCGCACCATCATTAGCTACATTTTTTGAAAAGAGAAGAGATATAAATCACTTTTCCAAGTCAAAACTAAGGAGTTCGAAGTGATTTAGGTGTTGAATAGAAGTTGTAATAAGCTTGTAGAGGGACTAAGAGCAAGATCAATGTGGGAATAGCTAAGATTGACAAAATCGAACATAATAGACTTAATGTATAAAATAAAACTAGATGTTAAGATGACTTGTAACAACTGGAACTAACACGAACTGACTTTATTAGTAAAGGGAATGCACTAGAGTAGTTGCAAATAACCAAAAGTCTAAGTAACTCCGCTTCATAATCACAATTCAAACACATTGTAGAAGAACGGTGTGACGCGTCCACCCGTCTTTAGATAATCGAATGAATTTATGACAGTTGGTATAAAAGAGTCTATGAACTTTCGTTGGAGTCAATTAAAGCCTGTAGTAAAGGCAACTAAATGGTTAATATATTCTCACATTAGTATGAAAACAAAAATTTTAGGTTAACGAGTACCGATCAAATTATAATATAAAACTATAAGTTTGATGGAACTTAATATATCTTCACAAGAATCATAAAAAGTGTCAAACTCCCAATGTTGAAAGTCTTGAATCAAAGAAGCATACAACTAATATTAATGAATACATTGTACATTGGTTCAATTGTAATGCTACACAACCTGATTAGGCTGTGGTGAAGTTCGAAGCACAAGTTATCTATATGAATTAAAGAATTTAAATAACATCCTCTAAATGTCTGAGTAGTCGTTAAAATAATTTGAGTTTGAAAATTCAAATTCTTCAATCTTTTTAGTTGAATAATAAGGGAAATTGAATTCATCAAAAGTTATTTGATAAATAATAAGATACAAAGTGATCTTACACAATTTCTTGAAAAGTACTGAATTTCTTTTAAACAAAAAAAAGAAAAATTGAGAAATCTAAGACTAATGGAAACAAATTAAGGCAACTACAAATAGCAAAACTATTTGAGTCACAAAGTTTCTCTGTTTCGAATTAAGATTAGCAAAGGAAGACTTCAATTCATTAAATGATAATAAGAAGTCGCACTGTTATTAGTTATATTTTCAAAAAGAGGAGATATAAATTACTTTTCTAAGTCAAAACTAAGGAGTTGTAAGTGATTTAGGTGTTGAACATAAGTTGTAATATGTTTGTAGAGGGGCAAAGAGCAAGATCAATGGGGACTAGCTAAGGTTGACAAAAAATGAACGGAATAAACTTAATGTATAAAATAAAATGAGATTTTGAGATGACTTGTAACTTCTGGAAGTAACACATACTGATTCCATTAGTCAAGGTAAGGCACTGGAGTAGTTGTGAATGACCAATAGTCTAAGTAACTCCATTTCATAATTACGATTCATTCACATCGTAGAAAATCGGTGTGACGCGTCCACCCGTCTTTGGATAATCGAATGAATTGGTGACAGTCGGTATAAAAGAGTCTATGAAGTTTCGTCAGAGTCAATTAGAGGCTGAAGTATAGGAAACTAAATGGTTAATATATTCTCTCATTAGTATGAAATTGAAAACTTCATGTTAACGAGTCCCAATCAAATTAGAATATCAAACTATAAGTTCGACGAAACTTAATATATCTTCATAATGATCATACACAGAGTTAAACTCCCAATGTGGAAAGTTTTAAATTACAGTAGTATACAACTAATATCATTGAATATATTGTACAATGTTTCAATTGTAGTGCTACACAACCTGATGAGTCAATGGTGAAGTTTGAAACACTAGTTATTGATATGAATGAAAGAATTGAAATAGCATCCTTTAAAAGTCTGAGTAGTCGTTATAATAATTTGAGTTTGGAAGTTCAATTTTTCTATATTTTAATTTGAATAATAATGAAAGTGAATTCATCAAAACTAATTTGTTGAATAATAAGATACAAAGTTATCTTAAACAATCTCTTGAAAAATACCTAATTTCTTTTTGAGCAAAAAAGAAAAATCAAGAAATCTGAAACTAATGGAAATGAATTAAGGAAATAACAAATAGCAGAACTGTTTGAGATGCAAAGTTTCTTTGTTTCAAATTAATATTATCCAAGGAAGATTTCGATTCATTATATGATAATAGGAAGTCGCACCGTCATTAGCTATATTTTTTAAAACAAAAAAAAAAAATTATTTTTCTAAGTCAAAAGTAAGGAGTTGTAAGTGATTTGGGTGTTGAAAAGTAGTTATAATAAGTTTGTAAAAGGACTAAAAGCAACATCAATGTGGGAATAGCTAAGATTGAGGAAAACTGAACGGAATAAACTTAATGTATAAAATAAAATGAGATGTTGAGATGACTTGTGACTGCTGAAAGTAACACAGGCTGACTACTTAATCAAGGTAAGGCAGTGGAATAGTTGTGAATAACCAAATGTCTAAGTAACTCCAATACATAATCACGATTCATTCACAGCGTAGAATATCGATGTGATGCATCCACCCACCTTTGGATACTCAAATGAATTTGCAACATTCGGTATAAAAGAGTATATGAATTTTCGTCGGTCGTCAATTTGAGGCTGAAGTATTGGCAACTAAATAGTTAATATATTCTCAAATTATTATGAGAATGAAAATTTAAAGTTAACGAGTCCTGATCAAATTAGAATATCAAACTATAAATTTGATGAAACTTAATATATCTTAACAAGGATCTTAGAAGGAGTCAAAATCCCAATGTTGAAAGTTTTGAACCAAAGTAGTATACATCTACTATCGGCGAATATATTGTACATTGGTTCAATTGTAGTGCTACACAACCTGATTAGTTAGTGGTGAAGTTTGAAGCACTAGTTATTGATATGAATTAAAGAATTGAAATAACATCCTTTAAAAGTCTGAGTAGTCGTTGAAACAATCTGAGTTTGGAAACTCAAATTCTTCTATCTTTTTAGTTGTATAATAATGGAAAAGTGAATTCATCAAAAGTAATTTGATAAATAATAAGATACAAAGTGATCTTACACAGTTTCTTGAAAAGTATCGAATTTCTTTTAGAGAAAAAAAGAAAAATTGAGAAATCCGAGACCAATGGAAACAAGTTAAGGCAATAACAAATGGCAGAACTGTTTGAGCCGCAAAGTTACTCTGTTTCCAATTAAGATTAGAGAAATAAAACTTTGATTCATTAAATTATAATAAGAAGTCGCACCGTCATTAGCTATATTTTTGAAAAGAGACGAGATATAAATTACTTTTCTAAGTCAAAACTAAGGAGTTGTAAGTGATTTAGGTGTTGAAAAGAAGTTGTAATAAGTTTATCGAGGGACTAAGAGCAAGATCAATGTGGAAATAACTAAGATTAACAAAAACTGAATAGAATAGACTTAATGTATAAAATAAAATAAGATGTTGATTTGACTTGTAGCAGTACCGATGGAAGTAACATGGATTGACAACTTTAGTCAAGTTAAGGCACTGGAGTAGTTCTAATTGACCAAAATTGTAAGTAACTCCTTTTCATAATCACGATTCATTCGCAGTGTAGAAGGTCGGTGTGATGCATCTACACGTATTTGGATAATCAAATGAATTCATGAAAGTCGGTATAAAAGAGTCTATGAAGTTTAGTTGGAGTCAATTGCAGGCTAAAATATAAGAAACTAAATGGTTAATATATTCTCAAATTAGTATGAAAATGAAAACTTTAGCTTAACGTGTCCCGATCAAGTTAGAATATTAAACAATAAGTTTGATGGAACTTAATATATCTTCACATAGATCTCACAATAAGTCAAATTCTTAATGTTGAAAGTTTTTAACCGAAGTAGTATACGGCTAATATTGGTGAATATATTATACATTGGTTCAATTGTAGTGCTACATAACCTCATTAGTCAATGGTAAAGTTTGAAGCACTAGTTATTGATATGAATTAAAGAATTGAAATAGCATCCTTTAAAAGTCTGTATAGTTGTTAAAATGATCCGAGTTTGGAAGTTCAATTTCTTCTATCTTAATTTACATAGTCTCTTGAAAAGTACCGAATTTCTTTTTGAGAAAAAAAAATTGTGAAATCCGAGACTAATGGAATCAAATTAAGGAAATAACAAATGGCCTAACTATTTGAGTCGCAAAGTTTCTTTGTTACAAATTAAGATTAGCTAAGGAAAACTTCAATTCATTAAATGACAATAAGAAGTCGCACCATCATTACCAATATTTTCGAAAAGAGAAGAGATATAAATTACCTTTCTTAGTTAAAACTAAGGAGTTCTAAGTGATTTAGGTGTTGAAAAAAAGGTTTAGTAAGTTTGTAGAAGGACTAAGAGCAAGAACAATGTGTGAATAGCTGAGATTGACAAAAATTGAATGGAATAGACTTAATGCATAAAATAAAATGAGATGTTGAGATGACTTGTGACTGTTAGAAGTAACACAGATTGACTTCTTTAGTCAAGGTAAGGCATCGGAGTAGTTGTGAATGCCCAAAAGTCTAAGTAACTCCGTTTCATAATCACGATTCATAACATAGAAGATCGATGAGACATGTCCAGCTGTGTTTGGATAACCAAATGAATTGGTTACAATTAGTATAAAAGAGTCTATGAAGTTTCATCAGAGTCAATTGCAGGTTGAAGTACGTGCAACTAAATGGTTTATATGTTCTCACATTAGTATGAAAATGAAAATTTTAGGTTAACGAGTCCCGATCAAGTTAGACTATCAAACTATAAGTTTGATGAAACTTAATATATCTTCCCAAGGATCTTAAAAGGTGTCAAACTTCCAATGTTGAAAGTTTTAAACTGAAGTAGTATACAACTGATATCAGTGAATATATTGTACACTAGTTAAACTATAGTGCAACACAACATGGTTAGTCAGTGGTGAAGTTTAAAGTACTAGTTATTGATTTGAATTAAAGAATAAAAGTTGCAACCTGTAATAGTCTGAGTAGTCGTTAAAGTAAAACTTGGGTTTGGAAATCCAAATTCTTCTAAGTTTTTAGTTGATAATAATGGACAAGTGAATTTATCAAAAGTAATTTGATGTATAATAAAATACAAAGTTATCTTACACAATCTCTTGAAAATTACTGAATTTCTTTTTTGAGAAAATAAAGAAAAATCATGAAATCTGATACTAATGGAATCAAATTAAGGAAATAACAAATGGCATAACTGTTTGAATCGCAAAGTTTCTTCGTTTCGAATTAAGATTAGCTAAGGAAAAAATCAGTTCATTAAATGACAATAAGAAGTCGCACCATAATTAGCAATATTTTTGAAAAAAGAAGAGATATAAATTACTTTTCTTAGTCAAAACTAAGGAGTTCTAAGTGATTTATTTGTGGAACAAAAGGCTTAATAAGTTTGTAGAGGGACTAAAAGTAAGACCAATGTGTGAATAGCTGAGACTGACAAAAACTGAACTGAATAGACTTAATCCATAAAATATAATGAGATGTTGAGATGACTTGTGACTACTAGAAGAAACACAAATTGACTTCTTTGGTCAAGTTAAGGCATTGGAGTAGTTCTGAATGCCCAAAAGTCTAAGTAACTTCGTTTCACAATCACGATTCATTCACAACATAAAAGATCGGTGAGACATGTCTAGCTATCTTTAGATAAGCAAATGAATTGGTTACAATTAGTATAAAAGAGTCTATGAAGTTTCGTCGGAGTCAATTGCAGGCTAAAGTATTTGTAACTAAATGGTGTATATATTCTCACATTAGCATGAAAATGAAAATTTTAGGTTAACGAGTCCCGATCAATTTAGAGTATCAAAGTATAAGTTTGATGGAACTTAATATATCTTCACAAGGATCTTAAAAGGAGTCAAACTCCCAATGTTGAAAGTTTTAAACCGAAGTAGTATACAACTAATATCAGTGAATATATTGTACACTGGTTCAATGGTAGTGCAACATAACCTGATTAGTCAGTGGTGAAGTTTGAAGTACTGGTTATTGATTTGAATTAAAGATTAAAAGTTGCATCTTTTAGAAGTCTGAGTAGTCGTTGAAGTAAAATTTGGGTTTGGAAATTCAAATTCTTCTAACTTTTTAGTTGAATAATAATGGACAAGTGAATTTATCAAAAGTAATTTGATGAATAATAAGATACAAAGTTATCTTACATAGTCTTTTGAAAAGTATCGAATTTCTTTTTGAAAAAAAAAAGAGTGAGAAATCTGAGACTAATGGAAACAAATTAATGATTTAACAAATAGCTTAACTTTTTGAGTCGCAAACTTTCTCTATTTTAAATTAAGATTAGCTAAGGAAGACTTCGATTCATTAAATGATAATAAGAAGCTGCACCGTCCTTAGCTATATTTTCGAAAAGGGAAGGGATATAAATTACTTTTCTATGTGAAAACTAAGGAGTTATAAGAGATTTAGGTGTTGAAGAGAAGTTGTAATAAGTTTGTAGAGGGACTAAGAGCAAGATCAATGAGGGAATAGCTAAGATTGACAAAAACTAAATGGAATTGACTTAATGTATAAAATAAAATGAGATGTTGAGATGACTTGTGATTGTTGGAAGTAACACGGATTGACTCCTTTAGTCAAGGTATGGCACTGGAGTAGTTAAGAGTGACAAAAAGTCCTAGTAACTCCGTGCCATAATCACGATACGTTCACAACGTAGAAGATCAATGTGATGCGTCGAGCCGTCTTTGGATAATCGAATGAATTTGTGAAAGTCGGTATAAAAGAGTCTATGAAGTTTCGTCGGAGTCAATTGCGGGATGAAGTATAGGGAACTAAATGGTTAATATATTCTAACATTAATATGAAAATGAAAATTTTAGGTTAACAAATCCTAATCAAGTTAGAATATCAAACTATAAGTTTGACGGAACTTAATATATCTTCACAAGGATCTTACAAGGAGTTAAACTTCTAATGTTGACAGTTTTGAACCAAAGTAGTGTACGACTAATATCAGTGAATATACTAAATATTGGTTCAGTTGCAGTGCTACATAACCTGATTAGTTAATTGTGATGCTTGAAACACTAGTTATTGATATGAATCAAAGAATTGAAATAACATCCTTTAAAAGTTTGAGTAATTGTTAAAATGATTTAAGTTTGAAAATTTAATTTCTTCTATCTTTTTAGTTGAATAATAATGGACAAGTGAATTTATCAAAATTAATTTGATTAATAATTAGAAACAAAGTTAACTTACATAGTCTCTTGAAAAGTACCGAATTTCTTTTAGAGAAAAAAAAAAGAAAAATCATGAAATCTAAGACTAATGGAATCGAATTAAGAAAATAACAAATGGCATAACTGTTTGAGACCCAAAGTTTCCCGATTTCTAATTAAAGTTAGCTAAGGAAGACTTTGATTCATTAAATGATAATAAGAAGTCCCACCATCATTAGCTATATTTTCGAAAACATAAGAGATATAAATTACCTCTTTTAGTTTAAACTAAGGAGTTGTAAGTGATTTAGGTGTTGAACCAAAGTTGTAATAAGTTTGTAAAGGGACTAAGAGCAATACCAATGTGGGAATAGCTAAGATTGACAAAAATAGAACGGAATAGACATAACGAATAAAATAAGATTAGATTTTGAGATGACTTGTTACAACTGGAAGAAACGTGGATTGACTCCTTTAGTCAAGGTAAGGCATTGGAGAAGTTGTGAATGCCCAAAAGTCTAAGTAACTATGTTTCATAATCACGATTCATTCACAACGTAGAAGATCAGTGTGACGCGTCCAGCTGTCTTTGGATAATCGAATGATTTGGTGACAGTCGGTATAAAAGAGTCTATGAAGTTTCGTCGGAGTCAATTGCAAGCTGAAGTACGTGCAACTAAATGGTTTATATATTCTCACATTAGCATTAAAAATAAAATTTTAGGTTAACGAGTGTCGATCAAGTTGGAATATCAAACTATAAGTTTGATGGAACTTAATATATCTTCACAAGGATCATATAAGGAGTTAATCTCCCAATGTTGAAAGTTTTGAACCAAAGTAGTATAAAACTAATATCAGTGAATATATTATATATTGGTTCAATTTTCGTGCTACATAACATGATTAGTTAGTGGTGAAGGTTGAAGCACTAGCTATTGATATGAATTAAATAATTGAAATAGCATCCTTTAAAAGTCTGAGTAGTCATTAAAATAATCTAAGTTCAGAAGTTCAAATTCTTTTATCTTTTCAGTGGAATATTAAAGGAAAAGTGAATTCATGAAAAGTAATTTGATGAATAATAAGATATAAAGTTATCTTACACAGTCTGTTGAAAAGTACTGAATTTCCTTTTGAGGAAAAAAGAAAAATCGTCAAATCTGAGACTAATGGAAACAAATTAAGGCAATAAGAAATAGAAGAATTGTGTGATTTACAAAGTTTCTCTTTTTCAAATTAAGATTATCTATGGAAGACTTCGATTCATTAAATGATAATAAGAAGTCGCACCATAATTTGTTATATTTTTGAAAACTAAAGATATAAATTGCTTTTCTACGGCAAAAATAAAGAGTTGTAAGTGATTTTGGTGTTGAACAGAAGTTGTAATAAGTTTGTAGACAGACTAAGAGCAAGATCAATTTATAAATGTGATTGACAAAAATTGAACGGAATAGACTTAATGTATAAAATAAAATGAGATGTTGAGATTACTTGTTACTACTGGAAGTAACACGGATTGACTCCTTTAGTCAAGGTAAGGCATTAGAGTAGTTGTGAATGACCAAAAGTCTAAGTAACTCCATTTCATAATCAGAATTCATTCACAGCGAAGATGATCAGTGTGACGCGTTTACCTGTCTTTGGATAATCGAATGAATTGGTGACAATCGAAATAAAAGAGTCAATGAAGTTTCCTTAAGCTTCAATTGGAGGCTTAAGTATAAGTAACTAAATGGTTAATATATTCTCACATTAGTATGAAAATGAGAATTTCAGGTTAACGAGTCCCGATCAAATTAGATTATCAAATTACAAGTTTGATGGAACTTAATATATCTTCACAATGATCTTACAAGGAGTAAAACTCCTAATGTTGAAAGTTTTGAACCAAAGTAGTATACAACTAATATCAATGAATATATTGTACATTGGTTCAATTATAGTGCAACACAACCTAATTTGTCAGTGGTAAAGTTTAAAGCACTTGTTATTGTAAATTAGAGTTAACGTACGATATTCGAATGATGGTGAAGAAACAATTGAATTGAAAAGCTACGTACAACTTATAGCTATCTTTGTAAGCCTTATCTCTTAGATTGGAAATATTGAATAGAGTATAGTGTATTTGACTTGATATGTTAGATGAAATGAATATTCTTTAATTGTAATCGAGTAGAAATGAAAAAGAGATAACATATTTATAAAATTACATGAAATACAAGTTATAAGTTATACTATGAGAGTAAAATTATCGAATATATTGATATCTCTGTTTAGAAATGTATGTCTACTGAAGTAAAGGACAACTATCTCTATTCAAGCAATGAAAGAGGTTGGTGAACAGTAAGTGATTAAGATGTGAGTTTATGGGAGATATGAATTAAGTGAAAGGATTGAGGTTCTTGAGGAACTCATCGTTAGAGAACAATTGGACGAAGTTCGAAAAGTGGATAATTTTCTAACAAAGCAAAGAAGAAGTTAAGTGAATTGGCTGACAAGTTAGAATTGTTAATTGTTTTCTAGTCCACAATCTAAAAAATATTGTGAGTAGACATTTAGAGAGTGAGTGAGAGCTACATAATGTGTTAGGTTTCTATTTTTGATCATATTTAAATTCGAGATATCTTGTCATGGAATGGCAGATGTATTATGAGATCTATAGTCATGAGTTGACTTGTGTAATTTCAGGTTTCTGTTGGGGAATGCTAAAATGGTGATGGATCAGATAGACAAGTAACTCTACTAAGTATCCATTGTTGGGCACAAATATTATTTGCATCAATATGTCATTTTAGACTTATGATAGTCTTAAAATTATTCGGCCGATAATTCAAATAAAAATGTTGATTAATGATGAGAAAGTAAATTGGGATGTGTACCAAAGTTTGGATGGATATGGAAAGAATGTTCTACAGTTTGTGGAATAAAATTCAAATTAGAATTAAAATTATGCTATGAAAAGCAAGATAGTCTAGGTATTGCTATGTATCGATACTTGAATGGGATTCAAGGTATGAGGTGAGAAATGAAGTAAGGTTATCAAATATTCCACAAAGTTGATTGTTTAACTCGTTAGAATCTCACAAATTGTCAGGATTGGCAAAGTAACAAAGACAACTTTTCATTAAACCAAAATGTAGGAAAATGAAAATTTAAAATGATTATGGTCTCTACCACTGAGTTGTTGAATATAAAGAAAATGATTGGGTCCACTTAGTAGTTCACCTTGAAAATGGTTTTATAGTTTTGGATTAAAAGAGTTGTATATAGAGGATCATTATTTTTTTCATATCTCTTTTGGTTCAGTAATCTGTAACTTTAAATCCTGAGGATGAAATTTCTAATTAGTTGGGAAGATTGTGACATCCGTGAATTTATAAACTTGATTAGGAGGCTAATTAAGTATTTTTGAGGTTTAATTTGGGATTTAGGTATCCAAGGTGGGACCTACACGTTAAGGATCAGAGATTATAAATTTAATATTTTTTGTGTGTTGTGTGCCTATTTGATGTATTATACTTTATTTGACACTAAAAATAAGGTCAAGTTGAAGTGTATACATGGTGTCCGTGAGTTTCAGAGTGCATTGAGAATATTTCCCAATTTTTGGCAAAATTTGGGTATTTTTTAGAATTTAATTTGGACATAAATTGAAGAGATAATCACAAAGTTAAATAAATTAAATTATAAATTTATGGGCGCCTAGTGACACGTATGGTGAAGGGTGACATGTATGGGATGTATAATAGTGTGCACGCCCGAGAATGGTCGTTGTCGCGCGTGGCGAGTTTATAGCCACAAAAATACATAAGCGTATATATATATTTATATATATATCCGCTCAACTATATGCAGAATACTTTTTACTATAGGCAAACCATAAACTTCTTTAACTCTATTTCCACATTTACCCCATGCTTGAAATGACCTATTTACCCCATTTCCAACCATTTCTCACAGTTTTTCCTGTTCAAGTGTGCGCACCCCACAAAGCTTGTAGTTCGACTCCGATGATCCCCTCCGACCACTAGCGACGAGAACTTGTGGTTTCAGATCCCTCTACCATTCTAAGAGTTGAATTCGTCATTGTTGTTTATTGGAAATGAATAACTTGCATTTTCTTAATAAGTATTTGAATGGTTTGAACAAATTACCATAAAAGATGGACGAAAAACTTGTAGGAGATGGGAATGTGCAAGATGGAGAGGTAAATCTTCAGTTCCGATCTGATAAGATGTGGTTGCGTTTTGCATGAGACATTTGGCCTTCCTTATGCCTACAAAATTGCAAAATATCAATTTTCAGGTTCACCAATACCATTACATTATGTTCACATACATTAGCAAAAACTAAACATGAAGCCTGAGCAAGCTGTGAATCAAATATAATACGTTTTTGAAGAAGAAATTCAAACCATAAGTATTTGAATGTGTTGCTAGGTATTTGTTTGTTTGCATTTTTGATGGCTAATTACCATACAAGATGGAGGACGAACTTATAGGAGAAGGGAATGTGCAAGATGGAGAGGTATATCTTCAATTTTGAGCCACTGTATGTGTTTTATTTGTATGCAAACCAATCAGTCTATCTATAGTTCAGCCTCGTAGGGCCGATCGAATTTTTTTTGCTCAGTATTCATAGACCTATTAAGATATGTTTATATTTCTGACGTGTTTGATGGAGCAAGACAGAATAAATCTATTTTGTCCGGTACTCACAGGCCGAGCGAAATGTATTATTTTTGTCACTTGTAACCGAATAGAATAGTGTAACTCAGTATCAATTGACTGAATGAACTTTTTTTAGGGTTGTTCTTGGAAATTTATGTCATACCATTTTGTAAGGAAATTTGTGTCGTACTGAATATTTTGACTACACTAACGACTTCAAGACAGACACACCATTTAGAAGTAAGGCTGAGGCTGTCAAATGGGTCAAAGTCAAGGAACTAAAAAAAGGATTTGTCATTTTCATGAAAGGCTCAGATACAGGGGCAATAATCATCATCAGGGAAGGTTGAACAAGGGGTATGAGAGGTCGGGTTTTTATAGGGGCGACATCTAGAGATTTGGAAATATGAAACTTAGTGAAGGGGCAAAAACTCTTAAAGGAAAAATTGTGGTGGATGAAATGGGGAGGTCTTGAAGAGGACATCAAGGGGCAAATGTGGCACCAAGAAATGTGATTGCCCATTTGCAACAAGGAACATGCAGATGGATTATGGCATGTGCAGGTGGTGTGTAAGCGTCATAACCACGACATAGGGCATTATTTGGAGGGTCAATACCCCGGTCAGTTAGATCCATAAGAGCATGTTGTATTGGTTGATGATGGATGGAATTGTCAAGCCCTGCAAGATTTTGGACACGTTGAAG
Organism: Stephania cephalantha; assembly: GCA_039657325.1. Lineage (NCBI taxonomy): Eukaryota > Viridiplantae > Streptophyta > Magnoliopsida > Ranunculales > Menispermaceae > Stephania > Stephania cephalantha. Next base: position 25,763,478 of record CM077574.1, on the reverse strand, counting down.
AAGATGGCCGAGAAGATGGAAGAAGAAATAAATCAACCATGTGCACGATATACAATGCAAGGAAAAACCACAAGTTTGATGAGGTTGGAGGGAGATCACAAATGCAAGAACTCATACATTTGCTTACCAAGCATGCTTATTCCAAGTGGCATAGGAAACATGAGGAAACCGATGTTGTGGTAGACTTATTTTGGGCTCATCCGAACTCCATCAACTTACTACGATGTTTCCCTTTGGTCTTACTTATAGATTGCATGTATAAGACCAATAGGTATCAGATGCCTTTGCTAGAGATCATTGGTGTTGCATCTACTGGGTTAACTTTTGCTGCAGGGTTTGCATTGTTGGGGCATGTGCCCTAGGTCAATCCATTAACTGTCTTTATGTATACTTTTAGTTAATAAAATAGAGGATTTCATTTGATGTTTATTATAATTAATTTGCATGTTTACATTATAATAAGATCCATGGATATTTACAAAAATATCCTAAATGTCCTTAGTCGATCATTATACTGGGAACTATAATTAATTAAGACTAGTGCGAGTCTTGATTGATGATCATATGATGATTATACGTATAGGGATACGAATCAAGATCACAAGTACTTGTTAGGGAACAAAGTATCTTGGACCGACCCATACTGTTGTGAGAACATCACATGGATTAAGTCATAGTTGTTTCTCATGATAGGTATATTTTTCAGTCCTCATACTTGAGATTACCAGAGACTTCAACATTAGGAACACAGCGATTTGACACAATCAAACGTTGTCTTTAACCGGACAATTATAAAGGTTGTGAATGGTTACTATGTGAGCAATGTGATGAAGTTGTGTAATCGAGATAGAATTTGTCCCTCTCATATAAAGAGAGATATCAAGTGGATGCCTCGATGTGTTAGACTGTTAAAAGGCCTAGTCTAAATGAATTGATATTGATCAATATCACTTGGATGTTTTCAGTCTACCTAGAGATCGAGACTTGTACGATTGAACATGTTGGATGACAATTCCATGCCTTATGTTTGATCAAAAAGATATCGTGTGACAAATAGATGTTATATACACTATTGATTAGGTTGTATCGATTTGATATTCGTACAACTTGGGTAGTCATAATGTCTTGCTAGAGGCCGCTTATGACTTGTATACCAAAATGTATTTTGGTACACGCCAACGTTGTATGAGCCTATTGGGTCGCACACTAAGAATGGTTTTGCGAGATTTTATGATGGTTGAGAAAAATGAATTTTATATGATAAAATTCATGACAGAAACGTCATTGTGGTGTATTACACTTATACTTCTTTAAGTAAGGGTACATGTGTAATTTACTTAACCGTCTATATACAAGGTTTGTATAAATAGACGCTTTAAGTTAGAACACACGGATGAAAGATTAAGGGCCGAAATTCTATTTTCGTTTCAGAAACGAATTAGGATTTTCTTGTACGATCTGGATCGTTTTGGAGAGAAACAAAAAAGTTTGGTATTCTCTCGAAGCTATCACTTTGAATCTCGGCCGCCGTTCGTGCGTGGACTGCTGGTACAGGGCGTTCGTTGTTGACAGCGCCTTAGAGATCGATCAACCTTCAGAAATGTATATTGCGACGGAGGTATGATTAAGTTTTCATGGTTTAAACGTTTTTAATGGAATTAGATTCGGATCCTGTTGGGGTTTTTGTCAAAATTGTTTTGTAATTTTCGCTGCGTATGAACCCCAAAAATCTAACAGTGGTATCAGAGCCATCGAGTTCGATTCCATTAAATTCATTGCATGTTTTCTTCTAATATATACATGATATATGATTGAAAGCATGTTAATAGTTGATGTATATGTTAATAGTTGATGTATATGTGATATACATATATTCGTGATTTAATTGAAATCAGTTTCGTACATGCTAGTAACCGAGTTAGGTTAATTTGAATAATTTTAATGAATTGAATTTTGTGTCTGTGATCCATGACACCATTAGGTATAATCTTTATTTTTCGTGTGCATGGATGAAATCTCTGTAATTCAGTATGCATATTTAGGTTACATTGTTTTAAGTTTCTTAAATTGTATAAGTCTGAATATTAATTCGAAACTAATATGATTAGGTTCGATTGGGATAGTAGTTCATGATTCAATTATATGTTTGTGATTATTTGGATGAGGACCGAAATTGCAAATTATTATTTTTCAAAATTATTTTTTTATCTCGTTATATCTATTCTGTTATGAAATTTCTAATTGATAAGAGATAGATAACAAATTAGATTAGGAGATATTAGCAAAATCGATTTCGTTATCCCTATTGGATAGGAGATAAATATTGAGAATTTTGTTATTGGTGATATGCTAGGATTCAAATATCTTAAGTCCTAATTGGATTCAGATAAGATGATTAGTTAGATGTGCCCCCATTTACCCGTCGTTGTGGATCGGTCAATGAAGACCACTGCATCATTGACAGTCAGGTGGACCGCCGTCTAACTAATCCTAGCGCACGAAAATTCTTTTATTAATGAACAGCATAAAAGTTTCCAAATTGTTTAGTGATTGAACAAATCAATAAATTTATATGATATTTCATTGTTTACATAAAATCACTAAAACTGAATAAAATCCCTCTATTAAATTTAAGTCTCGTGCCATCCATTTTAAACACTTGTCAAGGCCTCGATCACACTAATATAGTTTCAGCCATAGCTGGGTGTTGGGTGTATTGTGTTATCTTGGTGAGACAAGTAGGGTAAGAGTTACCTAAATATTTAAAATGGTCCGACTTAATAAAGCTATCAAAATAGTTTTGACCTTTAAGCACATGATGAGAAAAAAAAACATGCTAAGACATAAGATGTCCCGTATCTCATAAAAATATTTAAAATTACATAAGACATAATTGGTAATTGTTACCTACCTAAATAATCTAGTTCTGTGTTTCATGCCATAGCTGTTATAGAATTAGGTGAAATATGGATTTTTGTCCCCTACATAAACAATATGTTTTAGGAGGGTTATTAATTTAGTTGGAGTCTATTCCTCTATACTAAAATAAACTTTGCATAATCTTTATTGTAGATCAATGGCCTCTTCAAGTAACAATAATTCCCTGTCATCTGCGATCCATCCTTGAGAAGGATAAGCTATCGGGGACTAACTTTCTTGATCGGTTCAATAACTTTAGAATCGTTCTCAAGCATGAACGCAAGTTGTATGTCCTGGATGCTCCAATCCCTAAGGACCCACCACCAATGCTACGAAAGTCGTGAAGGATGCACATAATAAGCATGTCAACGATTCTACTGATGTTGCATGTATTATGCTTTGCAACTATGGTTCCCGAACTTCGAAGGACATGGAACTAATGGAAGCCTACGACATGGCTATAACGCTGAAGCAAATGTTCCAACAGCAAGCTAGGCAAGAAAGGTTCGAGACACTCAAGAACCTACATTCTTGCAAGATGACTGAGGGTGCGTCAGTTAGTCCTCATGTTCTAAAGATGAAGGGCTATGTTGACCAGCTTGATAGACTCGAATTTCCCATAAGCCAAGAGTTGGCTACGAATTTGATCCTGAATTCATTACCGGAGAGTTACTCACAATTTGTGATGAACTACAATATGAATAATATGGAGAAATCTATTTCAGAGTTGCATTTGATGCTCAAAACTACTGAACAAAATATCAAGAAACCCTCTTGTAATATGTTGATGGTCCAAAAAGGAAAGGGAATGAAGAAGAAAGGCAAAGGCAAGGCTAAAGTTGTCAAGGCAGCTGCTTTTTACTGTCGCAAACCCATGTGGAACAAGTCAACTCCCAACCCGTTCTGCTTCAAAACACCCAAAAGAAAAGGAAGGAAATTGTCATTTCATGCCATGCACCTGGACATTGGTTCGAAATTGCAAACTCTATCTGGAAGATCTATAGAAGAAAAAGGGTAGCGCGACTACCACTACAGGTATTTATATTATTGAAATTAATTTATCTACTAGTGATTCCTTGGTATTAGATACTGGATGTGGATCTCACATTTGTATAAATGTACAGGGGACTCACCAGTAAGTAGAAAGTTGAAGAAAGGAAAAGTCATCCTCCGCGTAGGGAATGGAGCAAGAGTTGTTGCCGTCTGGTGTTGGATCATATGACTTAGTCTTACCTAGTGTACTTATTTTAACTTTAAATAATTGTTATTTTGTGCTGCCTTGAGCGAAACATCATTTCTGTTTCATGTTTGGATATGGATGGTTTTTATTTTATTATTGCGAATAATAGATGTTCCATTTCTCGTAAAGGCATATTTTATGCAAATGTTGATTTGTGTGATGGTCTTTATATTCTAAGCATGAAAAGGTCCACTGATACTCCAGTTTTTAACATAAATACAAAGAGATTCAAGTCAAATGATTTGAATCTAACATATCTTTGGCATTGTCGTCTCGGGCACATAAATGAGAAACGCATAACGAAGCTCCATAAAAATGGACTTCTAGATTTATTTGATTTAGAAACATATGAAACGTGTGTATCTTGTTTACTAGGAAAGATGACTAAAAGTCCCTTTACTGGACATAGTGAAAGGACAATTGATTTATTGGGTCTAATACATACTTATGTATGCGGTCCTATAAACACAATGGATGGAGGAGGTTATTAGTACTTCATTACATTTACTGATGATTTCAGCAGATATGGTTATGTATATCTTATGAAACATAAAGCTGAATCATTTGAGATGTTTCGAACGTTTCAAAATGAAGTGCAAAATCAACTTGGTAAAACTATCAAAGCACTTCAGCCAGATCGAGGTGGTGAATATTTGAGCCAAGAATTTGATGATCATCTTAGAAATTATGGGATTGTCTCCCAATTGACTCCATCAGCAACTCCACAATGGATTGGAGTTTCTGAAAGGAGAAATCGAACCTTATTAGATATGGTTCGATCTATGATGAGTCATGCAGATCTTCCATTATCCTTTTGGGGTTATACATTACAAACTGCAGCTTTCACTCTAAATCGAGTTCCTTCTAAAGCGGTTGATAAAACACCATATGAGATATGGTACGGGAAGAGACCTAGTTTGTCTTTCCTCAAGATTTGGGGTTGTGAGGGTTACGTAAAGCGACAAGTCTCGAAAAACTAGCACCTAAATCGACAAGTTTTTATTTGTAGGGTATCATAAGGAAACAAAAGGATATTACTTTTATAATCCCGCCGAGAACAAAGTGTTTGTTGCTCGGTATGGTGCCTTTATGGAAAAAGCTGTTTATTTTAAAAGACACTAGTGGGAGAGAAATAAATCTTGAAGAAGTTCAAGAATCACGATAAAACACCGACCGTGCTAGAAGTTTAACAACGTTACGAACCGTTCAACCTCCACAAGTGACACAAGGCCCACGTAAATCTAGTAGGGTAAGACATGAGCCAAAGAGATTCAAATTTCTTATTACTTGATAGTCGTGATGTGTTGCTTATGGATCAAAATGAGCCCACCACTTATCGGGAGGCTATGTCGGACCAGACTCGGATAAATGGCTAAGTGCCATGAACTACGGGATGCCATCCATGTATGATAACCAAGTTTAGAACTTGGTTGATTTACCTGAAGGTGGTAAGACCATTATATAAAAATGGGTTTTCAAGAAGAAAAACCGACATGGATGGCAAAGTGCATACTTTTAAAGCAAGACTTGTAGCAAAAGGTTTCGAGCGGACTCAAGGTGTTGATTTTGATGAAACTTTTTCTCCGATAGCCATGCTTAAATCCATAAGAATTTTAATTGCCATTGCTTTGCATATTATGACTATGAGATATGACAAATGGATGTAAAAACAACATTTCTTAATGGAAAGTCTGTGGAGGATGTGTATATGACACAACTGAAGGTTTTGTACATCTTGAGAATTCTAGGAAGGTATGCAAGCTTCAAAGATCCATTTATGGATTAAAGCAAGCTTCTCGGAGTTGGAATCTTCGTTTTGATGAAGCAATCAATGATTTTAGTTTTATTAAGAATGAAGATGAGCCTTGTGTATATAAGAAGGTCGGTGGGAGTGTAGTTGTTTTTAAGTACTTGTATGTTGATGATATATTACTCATTGGAAATGACATCCCAATATTGCGAGAATGTCAAGTCTTGGTTAGGGAAGTGTTTCTCAATGAAAGATTTAGGAGATGCGACCTATATCCTAGGGATAGATCTATAGGGATAGATCTAAGAGGCTAATCGGTCTAAGCCGAGTGCTTACATAGACAAGGTCTTTGAATAGGTTCGATTTTCAAGACTTAAAAGAGGATTGTTACCAATGTCTCATGGCATAAGTCTCGGCAAGAAGATTCAATGCCTAAGACAAATGATGAGCGAGACCGTATGAATAAGATTCCATATGCATAAGCTATTGGATCTATCATGTATGCCATGTTATGCACTCGACTCGATATATCATATGCTTTGAGCACTAAAGCGATATCATCGATCCTGGAGAGAGTCATTGGATAGCAAGAAAGAACATTCTTAAATACTTAAGAAAGACTAAGGAAGTGTTCTTTGTCTATGGAGGTTTTGAAAATGATCTAGTTGTAAATGGTTACACGATGCAAGTTTTCAAACGATATAGATGATTTTAGATCGCATCTGGATATGTGTTTACTTTGAATGGGGGTGCGAAGAAGTGGAAAAGTTCGAAGCAAGAGACTGTGGCAGATTCTACAACAGAAGCTGAGTACATTGCAGCGTTCGATGCAACATAGGTGGCAGTTTGGATCAAAAAATTCATTTATGAACTAGGTGTGGTTCCAAGTATTGCTAACCTTGTTTGTTTGTATTGTGACAATAACGGGGCAATAGCACAGGCCAAGGAACATATATCACAGCACAAATCCAAACATATACTTAGGCATTTTCATCTCATCAGAGAAATTATTGAGAGGGGAGACGTGAAGATTTACAGAGTACCTACTGAAGACAACATTGTCGATCCATTGATAAAAGCTCTCACACAAGAAAAACATGATGGTCATGTTAGATCATTGGGCATTAGATGCATGTATGATTGGCCCTAGTGCAAGTGGGAGATGTTGGGGCATGTGCCCTAGGTCAATCCATTAACTGTCTTTATGAATACTTTTAGTTAATAAAATAGAGGATTTCATTTGCTGTTTATTATAATTAATTTGCATGTTTACATTATAATAAGATCCATGGATATTTACAGAAATATCCTAAATGTCCCTAGTCGATCATTACACTGGGAACTATAATGAATAAAGACTAGTGTGTGTCTTGATTGATGATCATACGATGATTATACGTATAGGGATATGAATCTAGATCACGAGTACTTGTTAGGGAACAAAGTACTCGACCGACCCGCTGTGAGAACATTACATGGATTAAGTCATAGTTGTTTCTCATGATAGGTATAATTTTCAGTCCTCATACTTGAGGTTACCATTGACTTTAACATTAGGAACAAAGTGATTTGACACATTCAAACGTTGTCTTTAACCAAACGATTATGAAGGTTGTGATTGGTTACTGTGTGAGCAATGTGATAAAGTTGTGTAATCGAAATATAATTTGTCCCTCTCATATGAAGAGAGATATCTAGTGGATCCCTTGATGTGTTAGACTGTTAAGAGGCCTAGTCTAAGTGAATTGATATTGATCAATGTCACTTGGATGTTTTCAGTCTACCTAGAGATCGAGACTAGTACGATTGAACATGTTGGATTACAATTCCATGCCTTATGTTTGATCAAAAGGATATCGTGTGACAAAAGTATGTTATATATACTATTGATTAGGTTGTATCGATTTGATATTCGTACAACTTGGGTAGTCATAATGTCTTGCTAGAGGCCGCTTATGACTTGTATACCAAAATGTGTTTTGGTACACTGCCAACGTTGTATGAGCCTAATTGGTCGCACACTAAGAATGGTTTTGCGAGATTTTAAGTTGGTTTAGAAAAACGAATTTTATATGTTAAATTCATGACAGAAACGTCATTGTAGTGTATTACACCTATACTTCTTTAAGTAAGGATACATGTGTAATTTACTTAACCGTCTATATATATAAATAGATGCTTTAAGTTAGAACACACAGATGAAAGATTAAGGGCCGAAACTCTATTTTTCGTTTCAAAAACGAATTAGGGTTTTCTCGTACGCTCTGGATCTTTTCGGAGAGAAACAAAAAAGTTTGGTATTCTCTCAAAGCTAGCACTTCGAATCTCGGCCGTCGTTCGTGTGTGGAATTTGCTTGGTAGAGGCGTTCGTCATTAGCGCGCCTTAGAGATTGATCAACCTTCAGAAAGGTATATTGCGACCGAGGTATGATTAAGTTTTCATGGTTTAAACGTTTTTAATGGAATTAGATTCAGATCCTGTTGGGGTTTTTGTCAAAATTGTTATGTAATTTTCGCTGTGTATGAACCCCAAAAATCCAACATGCATTTCTATCATCGGAGAAGAAAGACAACTACATTTGGGCGTTGCAGAATCTTAATACCCTCATGGATGGGTGGTCTAAACCTCATGTTATATTTACCGATAGGGAGTTAGGGTTGATGAACGCAATTGAGTCAGTGTTTCCCAAGTCGACTAGCTTGTTATGTACTTGGCAAATTAATAAAGGCGTGGCAGGGAACACCAAGAAATATTTTGAACGTAACAAAGATTTCAACTTTTTTTATCAAGATGGAGTGCTTTGATGAATGCCACTTCTGAAAGTGTGTTCAACACAAGGATGTCGAATATGGTCATCTAATATAGTTATGTAAATGGACTACTTGATTACTTAATGGATATATGGGTTAGGCATTACAAGGAATGTTTTGTTTAGTTCATCGACAGACCAAATATTGCATTTTGGGCATGGGACGATCGGTAGAGTTGAAAGTGCACATAATGCCTTGAAAAAAGGTCTTGGAAATTCATGTGGAAACTTTAAGGATATGTGGCGTGTTACTAATAGACTTATCGAAGGGCGACTAATAGAAATCAAAAATCCTTTTGAGAGAAGTTTGAATGTCGTTCAACACAGGTTTGGTAATATTTATATCGTAATTTGCAAGAATTTGTTTCGCAATATTCTCTAGACAAAATTGGCAAAGAGGTGGAAAGATGCGACAATATTGGGACCGATACGATGAGATGTGGTTGCGTTTTGCGTAAGACCTTCAGCCTTCCTTATGCCCACGAAATTGCAAAATATCAATTGGCAGATTCACCAATACAATTACACGATGTTCACATACATTGGCAAAAACTAAACATGAAGCCCGAGCAAGCTGTGAATCGAATAGAGTACATTTTTTAAGAAGACATTCAAAGGGCGATTGAGAGGTTTGTAAATCTTCCTACTGAGGATCAGTGCATGAGGGTCGTGCAACAGCTTCAAGAGGTTAGTTGTCCTTCATCCGCATCCTTGGTGGTCCCAACGGAGAAAATTAAGATAAGGGAAAGAAAGGCATCACAACAGGTGAAGGTAAAAGTGTAACCTACATATGAGATTGATGAATCTACAAAAAGAAATTCAATTCACCACGAGTATGCCCTTACTTCGAAAACAATATCAATAAAGCCTCCTCATCTAGTACCAGTCAAGATTCATATAAAGCCTACATATGTGCAGAATGTGACTAAGGATGATTATCGCGGTGTCGCCCCTGACGAATGGCTTGATCACATTGAGAGGGTTGATAATGTTAGGGAATGATAATTGTGGTTACCGCGTTGTTGCATAAACTCTTAGCCATAATGAAGATGATGCATGGAAACAAGTGCGCAACGATATGTATTGGGAGCTTTACGATAACTAAAATCTTTGGCGCCCAATCCTCGGTAACGTCACCTTTGAAGGTCTTATAGAATTTGTGCAGCACTACGACGACACAAAGGAAGCTCCATTAACAAGTAGATGACTATGCCTGATATGGGACTTTTCATTGCTACACGTCATCGTGTCCTTGTAGTGTCTATTTCATCGCATGGTAGTAAGACATCCCTACCTTATAGGGGCATGCCACCACCGTCATTGAGTGATACGTTCGTGATTGGAATCACACACGTATGGAATAACCATTATATGAGGGTAAAGTTAACCCATTTTGAAGTATTCATAAATGAACTTGTATTAATTATCCATTTTTAGTAACAGGTTCATCTTCATTTACAGGTATTATTCAAGGTGGATGCCCCTTTTCCTCAATTGAATTTTGGGTGGAAACGTAATGCATAACCTGAGGCCATAGAATGGAGTGACAACTTGAACACGAGAAACCCACCGATAGTTGTGTATTCTCAAGACATGACTCCTATTACCGTTGACCTAGACACACTTTGATCTTACATAAATTACTAACAGTACTAAACAAAGTTTTTGTACGTCATACACATAACACAATTTCCTATTAAATATAGATGATGTCGTCGTATCAAACACACTCATTTTTTGTAAATTCGATAAATGACGTGTATAGAAATAGATAATAATTTCTACTTACCACACTTATTTTTATATAGTATATATAATGTCTTTATATCGACACAATCATTTTTTAAGAACACACGTTTAAAAGAATGTCATATTTTGTTGGTCGGTCGGTTATAACCAAATAAAAATATCATGTTCAACAATGTAAGACCGAGTAAATAGCTCCATGTTCGGTTTGATCGCACTGATCTAAAATATTGAAATTTACAATTGATTTGGTCGGGCATACTTGACCGATCAAAAGTGCGGTATTCGGTACCATGGTACCAAGCAAACTTTATATTGGTCGGTTTTGTTCCACCGAACAAAAGTTTATAGTAACAATCTTTTTTTGGCCGGTCCATCTCGGCCAAATACAGTAGTTATTACTCGGTAGGCTTACACCAAATAGTATATACTAATTTGGTGTCGCACGACCGATTATATAAAATTTCTAGATTACAAGAACCGCGAGAGAGGCAATACCAATCTAGTGAAGCTCAATACCAATGAATGACATATGGTAACACAATAACAATGAACTTAAACTAAATAGCGATTTCACATGTCAAACCATTTCAAACACTATTTATATCTAATGAGAAATGTCAATTCAATTTTAAGCTTTCGCCCATCAATTACCAAGTAATTCAGAATGTATATGAAATCAATCATTGTTTAAACAGAAAACCAATTCGATTTTTCTTCTTTTTAACCTTTTAGGAATGTCTCATTGCCATTCTTGTTGCCTTGTGCTTTGACGATGGAACACCTACTTTTGGTTGGAAATGAGTGGCAGCTGATGTGGTGGTACCCGACGAACCACCATCACTAAACATGGTCAGGTGCTTTAGCGTATCGTCCACCATCTTAACTGCGGTTGCATTAGCTACTTTACCAGGCTGCAACGCCTTTCACATTATCATGACACCCACAGTCCTTCATACCCGCTGCACTAACTATAAAACACCAATTGTATCAATTTATATTATGATGTTTAGCATTAAGTTAAGATTTGTTTACAAATAGAAAACTCACATCATAGACATGGTCCTCATTTTTTGTGGTGATGGGATTTATTCATTGTGGATTTTCAATGATTCGATGCGAGATGCCTATGAACCACCCCATGTAGTCATCATTCTTAGCCCCTGAGACAGGCGCTCGTCGTTCTCTTGATCTTGCGGATAGTTTGTTATTTTTCAACCTCTCCAAATTCTCAGATTGGAAACTGTACTTGACCATATAACTTTGTGCCACCTTTCCTATATTGGCACGAGTTGAACTTTATGGCTTTTTGGGGATGCCTTGCACGTTACCCATTTGTCTTAAAAATATATTCGTGTTGTATGACTCTACAACCCCAAAATATTTGATGGTTACCATGTAGAAAGCGTCCTCAGAACTGTCCTCATCAACGGTCTTAATACTCGAATAAAGGTCCCACGTAACCTAAGAAATACATGTAAAAAAAAATTCACAAAACAAACAAAAGTAATAATAATCAAGTGAAAATGTTGATAGTACTCATATTGTTCAGTGGTTTTGGACTGATAAAAATTTCGAAGCTCGGTCTCCTACGAGCGAACAGTAGGTGTTTAGTTGGTCCTCCACGACTGAACGGTAGGTGTTTAATCAATCTCGCATGAACGAACAATATGTATTCGGTCGGTCCTCCATTACCGACTAAGGTCATTTGTAATAAAAAATTTTATGTTTAATTTTGTTTCTATGTTTAACTTTGCAAAAATGAAAAATATTCAAACAAAGGGCACACTTGGTTCGATTGTGCATTATCGAGTGCTCTACCGAGCCTTTGAACATGATCTATATTAAGGTCGTGCTTCGACTTGACGTCCCGCCTAGACACACGCGGGGGGGTCGAAGCATAACTCATGTTTAGGTATGCTTCGTGAATAATTCAATCAAAATGCTCGTACACCCATCTATGCAAATGAACCAAAAAATTATCATTTGAAATAAAAGCGACTAATATCAAATGAAACGAAATATACTAAAAAAACCTCTAGCAACGTCAGATACCCAACTATCGGACAAACGCCAACCCGAGTAGCTGATCCAAGTTGTCGATATAAGTACACCAAAGCTGCAGTACCCCAAATATATGTATGGATCTCATCCAACTTATGTACTGACTTTAGAAAATGAATAGGGATATGGGTGGAAGTTTTGTCAACAAATAGAGTGCATCCCAACATGTACTAAAAGTATGCCCGAGCAGTGCATTCGACGTTGGGATATACCACTACTACCTTCTTTTGCTTGCCTTTTTTGGATGACGTTGGTTTACATCCCTACATATACTACTGCCATGATTTCTTTACTTTCAAATCCTTGTTCAACTGCTTATTTGCCTCAACCTCTCCTACACCAAGTGAGTTAGACACTAACTCAATTGCTTCATTCCAGGATAGGGCAACACAATCTACAACTTTTCCTATTATGGGAATACATAACAACCTCCCGACATCCTCCAATGTGATCGTCATTGCACCGAAAGGAAGGTGAAATATGTCGGTCTTAGGCTTCCACCTCTCTACAAAAGCCACGACCAGAGTCTTGTGGGCCAGCTTGTATAAGCACTTCCTTAGTGAACTCAGACTAGACGCTTGAATTATACTCTAATGTCAAGTGCGGTTTCCTTGACACCTCGACAATTCCTAATTTAACAGTTGAATCCCATGATTGATACATCTGAGTAAGGGTCACTCCTGAAATAGCACAAAATATATATTTACGAAATAAAAAAAAACTTCTAAATGATTTTGAAACAATTCATATGACAATTATCTAAAATAATTGGAAAATGTATTATAATGTATAGGCTGTAACATAAATATCTTGTTATTCTATATGGCAAAGGTGACATGATTGTGAAAACTCATCAACATTTCCCTATTTGTGGGCCCACCAAGAAAAGGTTCATTGGACATGTCGTCGGTTGCTTCTTTGCCTGATTGTCTCGACTTGGCCTTACCACGGCCCTTAGCACTAGACCTCGCTTCCAAAACTTCTTCTACATTTTCCTCATCATTTTCTTCTTTTTCATCATATTCTACTTCAGTTTCCTCTTCATCTCCACTTTCACCTTCACCATTTTCACCTCCTTCATCTTCTTCTTCATTTCCACCTTTACTTTATTACCTACCTCATTTGCTTCAAAACTTTCTTCTTTACTTTCACTTCCTTCAACATCCCCTTCATCACTTTTTTCTTCACTTTCTTATTCGCTTCCATTTTTAGTTCTGGCTTCGTTTTCATTTTCTTGATCCTCTTTGGTTAACTCAGGAAAGGATACTTCAGCGGAACTTACTTGGCACTTGTGAATTGCCAATTCTCACCCTTCCTTGGCTTGTGCTGCGGATGCCTCATTTTCTAACTCACTATCCCTTTTAGCCCTTTCCAACTCCTTAGATTTCCTATGTGTTGTGGTTTGAGCTCTCCTGCTAGCATGCTTGCCCTTCTCCATAGTATTCTTCTTGACCTCCTCACTCTTCCATGCCTCCTAAGTCTTTTTGACCTCCTCAGTCCTCTTTTTATTAGCCATACCTATAAAAATGAAACAAATAAGGACTAAACATTAACACCTAATTCATAATAATTAAAAATAATTATAAAATTATTCTAATCGATTGGAAAAAACTGAACAATAATATATTGTTCGTTGAGTGTTTACCGATTTATGACATTCTCATCGGTAAAATTTCACCGAGTGATTATTTGTCACTCGGTTATGTTTGACTGAATGAATGTTGAACAACAATTAGCAAAAATTTATACGCTACAATTAAATTAAACACTATAAAAACTTATACACAAAAATGAAATTGGTCAAGACCATTTATCAACCTAATAAACAACAAATACACAATAAATCTTCATTTTTTCGAAACAGTTGTTCAGTAAGCTTATACCAAATGAATATATATTTCTCGGCCAGTTGAAATTGAACTATACTAATTCAATCAGTCATACACGACCAATTAAACTCTGAACCATAATCAAACCACAAACCGACAAATGAAATTGATCAAAACAATAACCAACACATACACAACAAACAAAATAAATCAAAAAATAACCAACACATAAACAAGTTATGCATAAAACTATGTCGTTCGATCATCAAAAATCAATTACCATTCACCGTTCGGTTACCTATAACTGAATAGTGCATTGTCCGTCGGTCTTGTGTCACACATCGAGCGCCGACCTTCAAAATTCACTTATCAACTAGGACATTAGACCATAACACTTACCAAAGCATACACAAACACCAAAATTTCTCAAGAACAATCAAAATTATGAAAAAACAAATACATACAACTGCAAACAATCTTAAGTCGACTAAGTTTTCAAATATATTGAAAAAGTTATGAAAAACAAAACATAAAACGACCTTCAAATTTGACCATATATCACAGCTAGAAACCTAAGCTTATCGATGAAAAGTGGGGTGAACGCGAATATCGACAAACGACTAGAGTTCTTTCATCTTTCTTTTTTTTCCTCGCTGTAAGACCAGTGGATGCAAGCAAGATCAAAATTGGGGGTGCACAAGGCTAAGGGCATTTTGGGAAAGAATTTGTTAATTTGGGGTGCCCACATCCATACATGTGGTGCCCATATCGTTTGGTTTGCCCATTGTAAAAAGTAGTTTGCACATAGCCGGGCCATATAAATAAATATAAATCAATCATATGGTTTAATTCGAATAAAAGTATACATTGGATTTACCTGGAGATACGCATAGCATAAGCATTGAGGAAAAGAATTGTTGTACGTTGCTATGGAGAGGACTTTTTCATGCCTCGTGATGCGTGCTATCACATGTCAAGGAAAAATCAAGTGGTGCATATATATGATTTAGTGGTTAATTTGAAAACAATTTGATCTACCTCGAGATACGTGATACATACAATGAGGATGTCAATACAATGGATTTGATTAAATCAATCACTAGTGATGGGTTTATTAATAGCCACTAAGATCGACCTCGAGATATGCCCCACGTATCTCGAAGAAGATGATCATAAAATGAGAAGTGATCGTCAACCTTTCGATAAGATTCGTGTGTACTAATCACTAGAAAATAATATATATATATATATCAAACATAGGAAACAAATGCACTGCCTCATTCAATTTTGTTTTGAGACAAAGATTGACCTCGAGATACGTAGTACATATCTTGAGGAAGGTCGAATATTATAATGGAAATGAATTTTTAGATTGCCTCGATATTAGTGCGATGGGAATTTTGATGAAACCTTAATATTTATTTTCAAAACCATACACACCTTCTTCACTATATTCTTGAACTAGTGAGACAAGGAAGAAGAGTGGGAGTAGAGAATTGACTGAGAGGGAGAGGAGATCAATGAAGGAGGCGGGGATAAGGTAAGTGTGTTGTTGTATTGGCTGTCATTGTGGTTGTGTTGTTGAAGTTTGTTGGCTGTTGATGTTGTCGGGTTGTTGTTCTTGTGTGTTGATGGAATGGTGGGAGCTTAGTAGTCCGAGGAGTGGGATGGCTGGGGAGCCGTCACTCTTGCCCAAACACACCTTTGGGTTAGGCCAAACTAAACCCTAATAAATTATAAAATTAAAAAAATGAAATCGATTGATAGAGCTGCTAGAGGAAGATGAAAGGGGGTTTAACCAAATCAGACTAAATCAGGTTTGGTTAGACCAAACCTCATGGGTTCAGCTCAAAGGTCAAACCACCCTAATAATTAAAAATAGAGAAGGTTAGAAAATAAAGTAAAATCTTAGAAAAATAAGGAAGAATTTCAAAAAAAAATAATAATTTGACCAAATAAATAGAAATGGGAGATTTTTTTATGAAAAATAAGGATTTTAAAATTTTCTCAAGGATTTATACCAGGGTTTTCCTCGTAATGCGTGCTACAATACTCGAAAATGCTCCAAAGTTGGAAAATTGTTTCGAAGCTTAATTTTGGGTAATTTTCAATTCTGAACCATGTTTTGGAGTCAAAATTGAGATTTAGACATCCGAAAAGTTGATTTGGAGGGTTTCTCAAGGTTTTCGGGTCAAGGAAGGACCAATAAATTTATAATCTATTGGAAAATTTATATTTAAGCCTAGAAAATGCAATTTTCGATGCCGAACAATAATTTTGAGTCAAATATGAAATTAGGGCATTAGAGAATTTATTTTGGAAGTATTTTAAAGGTTTCGGGATGAGATTGGGTCAATTAAACTGCAACTATTTGGAAAAAATTATGAAATTGGTGCGGAGTCTTATCAGGCTTAAAAATTAATTATACGACTGCAATTAGAACCTTGTGAGGAGTTGCTTGTGGAATCAGAGTGCAAGGGAATTTCGGTGTCGCGTTAGTAAGGTTAAGTATATCGAATGGTAACCTTTACATTGTATGAGTATTTCTTGAATATAATTGCATGCACGGTTTATTGCTACATATTTATTGAACATGCATTCACGAACATGAAATGAAGGAGGCCTTTGGGGGATGAATATCGTGGTGCTCTGCGACTGAAGTCAATGATCGTTGTAGACACTTGTTTAGGATGGGTTGTGATGTTGGCCAGGATCATACTCTATGGATAATTGAGGGCATGGCTTCTCGAGGGGCTACGTCTCAAACTCATGAATCTTTATTATTGTTTACCCACCACATTTGGAAGACGCCATCTGATTATGGTCAATCAACAGAAAGGAGAAAGATTGCATACTTGTGTATTTCTGATTCCTTGTGATTTTATTGTTCATTTAAATTCATGGAATATAATGCATTTGATTATTGCAGGTGCACTAGATAATGTTGGATTATATTTCTAACATTATTGAAATTTTATTATTGAATAATAATAGATTCTAGCAGTGACAAGGGAAAGGGAAAGCTTTCATACTATTTGTGAGTTTCTTAGTTCTCTTCTATCTATGTATGTATTATTTTTTAATATAATATATTATATAAATTGGTTATTGTGTTTGAGTGCGATTAAGATCTCCTTTGGAATGGCTGTAATGATTTTGGAATGAATTAAGATAATTTTTAAGTTAAGGTAATGTTAGTTTAAAGTTTTTAATACTTCTGATAAGGTTATAATGAATATATAGTTTTGTTAATGCAATATATATTGTTATGGGTAGATTGTGAGTCATTTGGCATTTCTACCTAACTAAACATGTTTTGCTGAAGAATTTTGAATGTCAAGTATTTCAATGTAGGCTTAGAAATAGAGGAGATGTTGTCGAAAACTTTCTATGAAATTTTGAGGATTATTTAATTCATCTAAATGAACTTTGAGGTTTAAGATTCAATTTATAATCCTATATGATTAATAAAGTTTTATAAATGATGAGTAGAAGATCTTAATCTTAATTGTTTATTAATGGAGATGTTTAATCTTCATTGTTCAACATTATTAAGGGATTAAGGTAATCTAAGTCGATCAGATGCCCTAATTAGGTGGGGTCTCACAATATTGGTATCAGAGCCTAAATTTGGCTCAATTGAGGATAAAATTTAGTTGAGAACCAAAGAGTGATCGGGCGCGATTAGTTAGGAATTGACCGTGATATGAGGGCATTTGACTTATTATGTTTTATAAGTTGTATGTGTGTGTTATCGCTAGACATGCGCTATGAACTTTATTCTCCTTTTCCTTTTCATACTTAACTCGTAAGATAGGATGAGTAAGACTAGAAACTGATAATTAAAAAAGAGAGAATAGGCTTATAAAATGAAGCTGAATGCAAGTGGATGTGAAATACATTTAAGAAGTTTGAATTCACAAAAGTGTTGTAGGTAGTTGGGTACTAATATAACTGATAAAAGTATCACTTATGAAACCAATAGGAAATTGGTTAAAATGGAAGTCCAAATGATTCATGTACTTAAACATTGAATGTGGATTTCTTGGAAATCGAAAAAATCGAACTATTACAATTTTTTAAATGCTCAAGAAAACATTAAAATAGACTTAAATTAAGTCTCAAGCGATTGAGAATCGCTTGGAAAACGTAATATGAAATTTAGACTTTTCGGAAGCATAAGATATGGATATCTTGAATTTTAGAATTAAGTTTGTACTAGTTGCATGGTTAACTCGGGAAGACTATTCTATAAAATATTGGTTTAATTCATAACTAATTGAGGGTTGCTTATGAAAATAGCTTGATAAGGATATAGAAGACACGTGGTTATCAAAAAAGTAAAATAGAAATTGATTAGATAATCACAACGAGATTGTGATAGAACTAGTCAGGTTGTCTAAGTCGATTTCAATGAAAATAAAATACTTTGAAGCAAAGTATTATCTCCTTTCAGAAACGAAACACAAATTGAGATGTGGAATTGAACCATGGTCTAAAACAATCACACGACTTCTAAGAGAAGTACTTGACTTATCCATAAGTGACGTTGAGTATAGTGGTTCTACGAATCGAACAAAGTATTGATAAATTGAATGGAAATGATAAAACAAATGGAAAATATTAAGTTATTATTGATCTTTGTTAATACTGATTAAGTGTTGTTATACAACAAAGATCAGTGAAATTTCTAACTTGAAAATAGAAAATGTAGTGATAAGATCAACAAGTTCGAAGTTAAGATGTTGGGGAAGTGATCTAATTTTGTCTTGGATTAGATGTTAAACATTAACACAAGTGATTGTGTTTTGGAATTCAAAGCACCCAATAATCACTTCTAACGATATTTAGTTATGACACATATCACTACAACTTAAAATATAATAAATGAAAAGAGAGACGTACTAATTAAATATTAGTAATTCATATGAATATGACGTTAGTATGAATTCCTATATTGCAATAATTTCCATTGATATGAATTAAAGGATTGAAATAGCATCCTTTAAAAGTCTGAGTAGTAGTTAAGATAATCTGAGTTTGAAAATTCAAATTATTCTCTCTTCAGTCTAATAATGATGGAAAAGCGAGTTCAATAAAAGTAATTTTATGAATATTAAGATAGAAAGTTATCTTACATAGTCTCTTGAAAAATACCAAATTTTATTTGACAAAAAAAAGAAAAATCAAGAAATTTGAGACTAATGGAAACAAATTAAGGCAATAACAAACAGCAGAAGTAATTGAGTTGCAAAGTTTCTCTATTTTAAATTAATATTAGCTAAGGAAGACTTTGATTCTTTAAATGATTATAAGAAGTTGCACCATATTAGCTATATTTTCGAAAAGAGAAGAGATATAAATTACTTTTCTATGTCAAAACTAAGGAGCTGTAAGCGATTTAGGTGTTGAACAAAAGTCGTAATAAGTTTGTAGAGGGAATAAGAGCGGGATCATTGTAGGAATAGCTAAGATTGACAAAAACTGAACAGAATAGACTCAATATTTAAATTTAAATGAGATCTAGAGATGACTTATGAGTGCTGAAAGAGACACGAACGGACACCTTTAGTTAAGGTAAGGCACTGGAGTAGTGGTGCATAACCAAAAGTCTAAGTAACTCCATTTCATAATCACGATTCATTCATAGCATAGAAGATCGGTGTGACGTGTCTACCCATCTTTGAATAATCAAATGAGTTGGTGACAGTTGGTATAAAAGAGTCTATGAAGTTTCGTTGGAGATAATTAGAGGCTGAAGTTTAGGCAACTAAATGGTCAATATATTCTTACAATAGTATAAAAATGAAAATTTCACATTAACAAGTCCCGATGAAATTATAATATCAAGCTATAAGTTTTATGGAACTAAATAAATCTTCAAAAGGATCTTACAAGGAGTCAACCTCCAAATGTTGAAAGTATTGAACCAAAGTAGTATACAACTAATATAATTGAATATATTATACATTGGTTCAATTGTAACACAACCTGATTAGTCGGTGGTTAAATTTGAAGCACTAGTTATTGTAAATTAGAGTTGATGTAAGATATGTGAATGATGGTGAAGATACAAATGAAGTGAAAAGCTACGTACAAATAATAGCTCAGTTTGTAAATCTTATATCTATTAGGTTGAAAATATTGAATTGAGTACAATGTATCTAACTTGATATGTTTGAAGAATAGAATATTCTTCAATTATAATCGAGTAGAAATTAAAAAAAAAGATAACATATTTACAAACTTGTATGAAATACAAGTTAAAATTTATACTTTGAGAGTATAATCATCAAATATGTCGATATCTCTATTTAAAAATGTATGTCTACTCAATTTAAGGATAACTATCTCTATTTAGGAAATGAGGGAAATTGGTGAACAGTAAGTGATTAAGACATAAGTTTGTGGGAGATCTCAGTAAAGTGAAAGAATGAGGTTCTTGATCAACTCATCGTTAGAGAATGATTGAACGAAGTTAGAAAAGTGGATAATTTTCTAACCAATCAAAGAAGAAGTTAAGTGAATTGGCTAACGAGTTTGAATTGGTAATTGTTTTCTAGTCCACAATCTAAATAATGTTGTGAGTAGACATTTAGAGAGTGAGTGAGAGTTGCACGAGTGTTAAGTTTCTATTTCTGATCAGATTGAAATTCGAGATCTCTTATCATGGAGTGACAGATGTATTATGAGAACTATAGTCGTGAGATGACTTGTGTAATTCTAGGTTTTTGTTGGGAACACTAGAATGGTGATGGATAAGATAGACATTCAACTTTACTTAGTACTTAATGTTGTGCTCCAATATTATTTGCATCAATATGTAATTTTAGATCGATGATAGTCTAAAACTTAATTGGCCGATAATTCAAATAAAAAGGGATGATTAGAGATGAAAAAGTAAACTTGGATGTGTAATAGAGTTTGGATTGATATGGAAAGAATTATCAACCGTTTGTGGAATAATATTCATATTAGAATGAGAATTATGTTATAAAAAATAAGATAGGTTAGGTCTGGCTATATATTCATACTTGAATAGGGTTCAAGGTATGAGATGAGAAATGAAAAAAGGTAATCGAATATTCCACAAAGTTGATTGTTTAACTCGTTTGAAATTTACAAATTGACAAGATTGGCAAAGTAACATAGATAAATTTTCATTAAAGCAATATATTAGAAAATGAAAAGTTAAAATGGTTATGATCTCCACCGTTGAGTTGTTGAATACAACAAAAGTAATTGGGTCCACTTAATGGTTTACCTTGAAAATAATTTCACAGGTTTGAATTCAAAGAGTTGTATATAAAGGATCATTATTTTTTTCATATCTCTTTTTGTTCAGTAATCTGTAAGTTTAGATTTTGAGGATGAAATTTCTAATTAGTTGGGAAGATTGTGAAATCCGAGAATATTATGAACTTGACTAGGTGGCTAATTAAGTATTTTCGAATTTAATATGGGATTTAAGTTTTCGAGGTGGGACCCACGCTTTGCAGATAGGAGATCATAAATTTGATATTTATTTTTGTGTGTCGTGTGCCTATTTGATGTATCATACTTTATTCGACGCAAAATAAGGTCAAAGTTAAGTGTATACATGGTGTTCATGAGTTTCAGAGTGCGTTGGGAATATTTCTCAATTTTTGATGAAATTTGGGTATTTTTGGAATTTAATTTGGACATAAATTGAAGAGACAATCACAAACTTAAATAAAATAATTAACAAATTATTGGGTGCCTAGTGACATGCAGGGTCGAGGGTTACATGCATGGGATGTATAATATTGTGCACGCACGAGAATGGTCATTGGTGCATGTGTCGAATGTATTTATATTTATATATATAATATAGTTTATATATATAAACATACATAAGTCAATCCTATTGGCTAATTGAAATAAAAGTATATCTTAGATTCGCCTCGAGATATGCATAGCGTGAGTATTGAGGAAGAGAATTGTTGAACATTGCTGTTGACGAGGACTTTTCCAGACCTCGTGATGCGTGGCGTTACATCTCAAGGAGAATCAAGTGGTGCACGGATGTGATTAAGTGGTTAATTTAAAAACCATTTGATCTACCTCGAGATATGTGATACGTATAACGAGGACATCAATACAACTTATTTGACTAAATCGAGTACTGGTGATGAATTTGTTAATATCCACAAAGATTGACCTCGAGATACACACCTCGTATCTCGAGGAAGATCAATATATAATGAGAAGTGATTGTCAACCTGTATATCTGCCTCGAGATTCGTGTATATGTATCTCAAGGAAATTTCATATATATCTCAAACAAAGCAAATAAATGCACCACCTCATTCAATTTTGTTTTTGAGATAAAAATTGACTTCGAGATACGTAGTAAGTATCTTGAGGAAGATCAAATATTATATTCGCATTGAATCATTTGATTTGCCTTGAGATTCGTGCGATGTGAATCTCGAGAAAACCTTAATATTTATTTTCAAAACCTTACGCACATTCTTCAATGTATTTTTGAACCAGTAAGACCGAGAAAAAGAGTGGGAGGAGGAAATCGACCGAGAGGGAGAGGATATCAACAAAGGAGGAGGGGATAAGGTGTGTTTTATTGTGTTGGTTGTAGTTGTGGTTGTTTCGTTGAGCTTTGTTAGCTGTTAATTTTGTTAGGTCGTTGTTGTAGTGTGTTGATGGAATGGAGGGAGCTCGGTTATCCGAGGGAGGGGACAGTTGGGCAGCTGTCATTGTTGCCCAAACGCACTTTGGGGTTGAGCCAAACCCAACCCCAATCAATCGCAAAATAAAAATAAAATAAAATTGATTGACAGAGTTGCTTGATGGAGATGAATGGGAGGTTTACCCAAACCAGACTTAATCGAGTTCAGTTAGACTGAACCGGACTTGTTTAATTAGGGGTCAAACCACCCTAATAAAAAAAAAAAAAAAAGTTAGAAAATGTAGAAAAATCCTAGAATAACAAGGAGAAAGTTAGAAAAAAATAATATTTTGACCCGATTAATGGAAATTGGAGATTTTTTATGAAAATTGAGGATTTCAAAATTTTCTTAAGGATTTATACCGAGGTTTTCCTCGTAATGCGTGCTACGATACCCGAAAATGCTCGAAATTTGGAAAATTATTTTGAAGCTTAATATGGGTTAATTTTCGATGCTGAACCATAATTTAGAGTCAAAATTAGGATCTGAAAATCTGAAGAGTTGATTTGGAGGGATTTCGAGGTTTTCGAGTCAAAGAAGGACCAATAAATATATAAAAAATTAGAAAATTTATATTTAAACCTAGACAACGTAATTTTCAATGTCGAACAATAATTTTGAGTCTAAAATGAAATTCAGGAATCAGAGAATTTAGTATGGAAGTATTTTTAGGGTTTTGCGATGCGATTGGGGCAATTAATCCGCAATTGATTGGAAAAAAATGTGAAATTGTTGTTGAGTCTTACCGGACTTATAAATTAATTGTAAGACCACAATTGGAATTGTGTGTGGACTAGCATATGGACTTGGAGCGCATGGGAATTTCGGCGTCGCATTTGTAAGGTAGAGTATGCCATGGTAACCTTTATATTGTATAAGTATTTCTCAAATATAATTGCATGCACGATTTATCGCTGCATATTTATTAAACATGCATTTACAGACATGAGATGAAGGAGGCCTTTAGGGGTCCCATTGTGTTCATTGCCTATATGTGTAGTAGGATGAACATCGTAGTGCTCTGCGCCTGGAGTCGCTTATCATTGTTGACACTTGTTTAGGATGGGTTGTGATGCTGACTAAGATCATACTCTACGCATAATCGACGGTGTGGCTTCTCTACGGACTTCCTCCTAAACTCATGAATCTTGTTTACCCACCACTTTTGAAAGACGTCATCTGATTGTGGTCAGTTAATAGAAACAGGTTGGATTGCATACTTGTATATTTATGATTCCTTGTGATATTATCGTTCATTAAAATTCTTGGATACAGGTGTACTGGATAGTCTAAAATTTAATTATTCGACATTATTGAATTTTTTTAATTGGATAATGACAGGTTCTAGCGGCAACAAGGGAAAGGGAAAACTTTTCGACTATTTGTGACTTGCTTAGTTCTCTTTTCTCTATGTATGTATTATTTTTGAATATATTATATTATATAAATGAGTTTTTAGGTTCAAGTGTAATTAAGATCTCCTTTGGAATAGCTGGAATGGTTTTAGGAGGAATTGAGATAATTTTTAAGTTAAGGTAATGTTAGTTTTAAGCTTTTCAATACTTCAGATCAGGTTAAAATGAATGTATAGTTTTGTTAATGCAATATATATTGTTATGGGTGGATTGTGAATCCTTCAGAATTTCCACCAAACTGAGCCGGTTTTGTTGAAGAATTTCAAAGGCCTGGTATTCTAATGTAGGCTTAAAAATAGAGGAGGTGCTATCAAATAATTTTTACGAAATTTTGCGGATTATTTAACTCATATAAATGAACTTTGAGGTTTAAGATTCAATTTATAATCGTATGTAATTAATAAAGTGTTATAATTGATGATTACAAGATCTTAATCTTAATTGTTCATTGATGGAGAGGTTAAGGCTGCTAGATAATTAAGGGATTAAGGTAATTTAGGCCAGTCAGATGCCCTAATTAGGTGGGATTTGACAATGCTTAACTTATGATGATTGAACAAATTGCAACATTCTATTTAATTTATGAGAATCAAAATGTAACTTTGTTGTAATGGCTTTAGAATCAGAAAGAGCTTTCTTTAATGTAGAGATTTCAGCCATATGCTATTTTAGCAACGCAGTGCAAGTTCTGTGTTCTCTTTCAAGAGTCTTATAATCCAAATTGACAAAGAATATTTTCATCTTCAAGTCAAAATTCTGATCATAAAGAGATGTCCATTCAACGAACAATAGATCATTAAAAGCCCAATGATCCTTTGCAGAACCCTCAACCTTGAATACATCACATACATCTTTGTCCTTTTCCTTACTTTTTTGTGTTAGATACTACAAAATCAAGTTCATAAACACTAATAGTAAATGGAGAAGCATCGATATTATTTAAGTATGCCAATATAGCAGTGACTGCAGTAATAGAATCATTAGACTTTTTTTCACTATCATGTGAGTCATCATGACTCCAAGAAGCATTCAATGTCTTCTTCTTCTTGTACATAGGACATTCATTCTCAATATTTCCAACTCCTCCACATTAATGAAACTTAATGCCATTGAGTTTATTCTTAGAAAATGTCTTCTTATCATTAGTAGAAGGTTTATTGCTGTCATTACCATTCTTGTAATTAGTTCCAACATAATCTTTCTTACAGTTTTTGAAAAATTTTGAGAACTTCTTTGCCATCATAGCAAAATCATCTCCCAAAAAGTCATTGGAAACAGTAGTCTCAACACGGTAAGCATTCTTAGAAGAACGGGGTTTTTTAAACATAGTCATCTCATATGTTTGCAGAGGACCCATTGATTCATCAAAAGACAACATAGTAATATCACGACACTTTTCGATTGCGGTAATCTTTAGGTTAAATCGTGAAGGGAGAGCACGAAGAGCACGTTGTACTAAATGTATATCTGTATATTTTTCTTCGAGTTCAAAAGCTTGATTAGTATTGTCTGGTAAATGACCATTGAAAGATGCAATATCTTCATCATTTTTCTTATTAACACGATCAAACATAAAACCTAATTTTTCTAACTTGGAAATATTGATAGAACTTGTACCTTCAAAGATTGTCTTCTTAATTTCACATGCTTGCTTTGGAGTAATGCAATTTGCAATCTATTTGAAACGTTGAGCATGAACGACACCGAAGATAGAATTGATTTGCCTTGTGGTTAGCAACCTTCTCCTTCTTTTCAGCGTCCATTTACAAAGATGTAGGTTTTGGAACAACATTGCCATTCATATCTGGTTGTGTTGGAGTAGCGTATTCTCTCTCTAGCAGTTCTCTAGCAATTTCATTAATGTTAGAGACATAGTGAACCATTCGAACCTTCCAGTAGGTATAGTTGGTTCCTTCCAGCAATGGTAGTCGAGTTAACAATCCAACTTCATGTCCTTCACTAATTCATTGTCATAACAACTCATCAATCGATACCATTGTAATAAAACTCTCCAGAGTCTCACTCTTCTACGCTTGTATTAATAACAAAGTAATAAAGTTCGGATACCACTATTAATCTTTTGAAAAATAGAGGAATTGAGGTGATTAATGAATCAACGATGAACTAACAAGCACACAACAATACTAATGTGAACAACCACTATAACGATCTCTCTTTCTCATATAACTTAAGTAATGAACGATGATTCATACAATGGTAACCTTGAGTGTTTATCGACTAAGTCTATCTACTCCATATAGGAATTGAGTCCTAAATACAATACAACTCAAAAAACCTCATCGGTCTCCAATTGTAACTAATGTTTGAGTTATCCAATATTCAACAGCTACATCCTTTATTCCTTCAAGAATCTTGACCTATCATCTCCATAAAGTTCTTTAGTCCTTTATGCACATTTCTCTAGGATTTGCTGTTGTAATCCATCTTGAAGTTCTCTCCTTGTAGTATTGAACTTCTTTACTAGTGTAGACTAATATTGATAGTTGCTATGTTGCAGTATCCACTCGTATTCAATTCCAACTTCGACTACAGTTTTGTCTTCATCTTTGACTCTAACTTTCATATTGTAATCTTCACTGGAACTTACATTTTAACCTACCTTTGAGTTGTATCTACTGTAGGACATCTTGCTAAGTTAGGATCCCATCTTCATTGCAGCATTTACCTAACTAACCTAACTTCTATTTTGACAATATGCTGTCAACAAGGATAGACTGACCTTAACAAAGTAAATTGGGGTCTAACAACTCCTAGTTACTACTTTAAACTAGATAATGAATCCAAATATCAAAATACACATTCTAGACTATGCATGCAATACAAAATTCATGATTAAATCCTTTAATAATAATCTATGAAATTAGTGAATCAAAGAATACGATTAGTTTAATGCATTAAGCACATGATCATCTCATCATAACTATATTGCAAAACGGATCAAGTTCATGTTCAGACTTTGTTTACATTGATAAAATACTCACTCATATTTATGAATAACATCGCAATAATATAAATAAACATAGATAAATACCTTTGGAATAAATATTTTGATTAGTCAAGTCTTCTACAAAGGCAATGAAAAATAAAGCAATAAACTGAATGTAACGACCTGAATTTAATTCGCCGTTATTAATGACATGGTTGCAGACGTGGCTGACAACTCAGACGCTTGTGGGACCCGCAACTAGGCTAATGCGAGCGTGGAGCTAGGTAAATAGTTATTTTTATATGCTGATTTGTCTAATTTGTGATGTTTACGATTACACGACATCATAATGTGTGTGATTATATTACATTTGACGTGCGAGACTGTGACTTAAGTATTTGCCTCGATATAAGTGTCGACGCAGGTACCGAATAGTCTAAAAGACTTAATACTAGGTCGGGGGAAATAATACACACATGAAGTGAATAAAATGGGTTAAATAATATATGTAATATATATTTGATGGTTAGGGACATGGTAGTATGCGTATGTCGCGTTTCGGGACGCGAAATTGGGTGTCAAAACACCCGAAAGATGACTTTTTGGGTTAAGAACAAAGGCAAGTATGCCATTAGTGATATATTTGGAGTTATTAGAGGTTGGAAATGGAGCAAATGGAGCTCATTGGATTGCCTTGAGATGTACAAGTGAGGAGAGATGCTTAGTGGATATAAAAGTCAAATTTGACTTTCATTACACCACCTTTTCTCTCTCCTTATCTCCAAATCCGAAAATAGAGAAGAAGAAACAAGGGTTTTGGAGTGTCAAAATTGATCATTTGAGGAGCTTGGAGTGGTTGAATCATCAAAGCAAGGTGAGATTCTTAATCACTTTAACTTTCTTTATCTTTTGGCATAAATTTTTTAGGTGTTGGTGTGAATCCAATATGGATTGTTAAGTGGTTGTTAAGTTGTTGTTATGGTGGGTTTTAAGTGCTATGAAGTTAAGTAATATGTGTTGTGGTAGTTGTTGTTGTTGGTGGTGGGGTTGAGAACCTAAAACTTCAGCCAAACTGTTGTCCAGAATGCGATTAGCATGGTAATGAGGACATCTAGCACGCTAGATGACGATAAGCGGCTAATGTTCTTCCTGATGAAGAACGTTTAGCTGGCTAGGAATCTAGCGCGTTAATCCCCAGACCTAGCACGCTAGATATTACAGATTTTAGATTATTTTTGCTAAGTAACATAAAATATATCCTATTGACTAAAAATTAATTATAAATGGAAATAGGTCATTTCGGGAGGTAATTTGGATATCGAGGATTCGGCGGAGCCGGACCGGGAGGTTATTTACCGAGACACGGAGTGTGGTTTGAGATGTGTTGTATCCCAACTGATATTTCTTGAGCAATACTTTATTTTTGTTTTTGAGTTCATAATCTATCTTTCAATACTCTATTCTTGGTTTTTGTTCAAATGGACGAACGTTGAGGCTCTCCCTCCGTGGCATTCCCATGTGTATGTCCACTAGGCCATAACATGTGTGTCAGGGATCTCGGTGAATAGGTCGACCCGAGAGTCGCGCTTGGGGCACGCGTTGCTGCGTCATAGGTTCCACGCCGACCACCTAGCAGATCCAGATATTGTCCTTGCTTGAGTGCTACTCGTTGACGGTAGACTATGGGGAGTCCAATGTATGGTGCTAGTCTAAACCTAGACTCTAGGAACACAATTTGAGCTTGCACTATTACTTATCCATGCGATGATCACAATTGCCTATATTTATTTCCGTATGTTTATTTAATAGTTTTGTTTAAATTCCAGTATTTACTTTTAGTATTGCTCACTTAATTTCCTTGGGAATACTCACTCTAGACTCGTCATCCGTATTTTTGTGATGGCTTGAGTGCAGATCCTAGTACAAGTTATGGCAATGGCAAGTTACCAAAATACCTATGATTCAGAGATATTGAGTCAGGCTGGTATGTTTATATTATATATACTTTGTTTTTATTTTGGGGATTTGGGATTGTGAGATACTTTCGGACTCTATATTTTTAATATTTTGATACATTGAGGTATATTTTTGGTCTACGATAATATATAGGTTTTTCATACTAGGTATCGTAGTTAAATGCATGACTATAATGTTTTAATATTTTAGATTGTCATTGTAAAAGACTTCCGTTGTGATTTGTTATGGTTTAAAATGATCTTAGCAGATGACTTGAGTTCAATAACAATTTAAATAGTAACTTGTTTATTGAGGTTAATAATGATTTAATGGTGGATGAGTTTGCATGTGGGACACAGCTGGCGCTGGTAGGCCAAGTTGTAGGCCCGCATTGGCCCCCGTGGCAGTCCATTTGAAAAATGGACCGTTACACTAAAACAACAAACTATGGCTTCTAGAGCAATGAAATTTCGATTTAAGTTCTCAAGACTAATTGTTTTAATAACCCTAGGGTCGTATTTATAGTATTCTAGGTATTACACATCCCAAACTAACTCAAATGTCATGTTATTATCTAAAATCTTTGAAATCAAACCCAACAATTCCCCAGTGATTCGTGTTTAAGTGGAATCTTTTAGAGAATCCTTGGAAAAGTAGTCTCACTACTCCACTAATCTAAGTTGCGATTTATGGTATATAGAAATCTATCAGGAATTGTTGGATGTAATTTCTTGTTTTTTCCTTCACTTGTTGATTATTCTTTGCATACTCTTTCCGCTTAATCAATTATTTCATAATCTTCCTTTTTTACTCCATTTCTTTATACATTCCATTTATCACCTGAAATAACAAAAAACAAGAGAAAAGCCATGTAATATAGTCTTTTATATATAAAATAATCCTAAGTAGAACCATAAAACACGTCTAATTATTGACTTATCAAACGTCCTCTTTCAAAAATCCACACACAAAAGACCACCGAGAATCTAAATGCTAGCCCAAAAGATAACACAAAAATAATTTCATGTTCTCCTTAAAAACTCTAAAACAGTTGAGAAACTAACTTGTTTTTCTAAAAAATGAAAAATTAGCTTCCAACCCTAATTTCTCTGGTAATGTAAATTCACTTAACACGTCTATTTACACAACCCTCGTATAAAGCCAGGTAAGTGAATAACCATTATACCCTTATTTAAAGTGGTTTTAAAGACACATAATAAGGATTTTCTTATATTAAGAATTTTATCATATAAGATTCATTGTACCAAGTCTTATAAAATCTTGCAAAACTATTCTTCATGTGCGACCCAATTGGTTCATGAAACATTGGCAGTGAACCAAAACCGTTTTGGTACACGAGTCATAAGCAATCTCTACTAAGGCATTATGACTAACCAAATTGCACGAAGATCAAAATTGATGCAACCTAATCAATAATGTCTATCTTCTCCTTTTGTCTTAAGGTATGAAAAAAATGACTCTTAATGTTCAATCGTTCTAGTCTCGATCTTTAGGTAGACCTAAAACATCTAAATGACATTGATCATATCAATCCCCTTGGACTTGGCCATTTTTAGTCTAACATCTCGAGGGATCCACTTATATGTCTCTCTACACGAGAGGAACAAATTCAATATCGATTACACACCTTCACACATTATTCACATAGTAACCAATCACACCATTTATTATTGTTCGATTAAAGACAGTTAATTATGTCAAATTATTATGATCCTAATGCTAAAGTCTATAGTAATCTTAAGTCAAAGACCTAAATAATATTTATATCGTAAGTACCACCAATGACTTAATCCATGTGGTGTTCTCATACTGGGTCGGTGTACCTTGTTCCCGAACATGTACTCGTGATCTTGTTTCGTATCCTTATACGGATGATCATCACATTACCATCAATCAAGACTCGCAATAGTCTTAATTCATTATAGTTCCCAATATAATGATCATTAAGAACATTTAGGATGGTTCAGTAAACATCCACGAAAACTATTATAATGTAAACATGCACATCAATAATAACAATATACAACAAGTGAAATCTTTTATTTTATCAACCAAAATAACAATGTTCATAAGATTGACTTAGGGCACATGCCCTAACAACTCCCACTTGCACCAGGGCCATCATTCATGTATCTAATACTTAATGAACTAACATGACAATGATGTTTTGATTGTGGAAGAGCTATCATCAATGGATCTGCAACATTTTCTTCAATAAGAGCCCTACAAATCTTAACATTTCCATTCTCAACGATTTCTCTAATGAGATGAAAACGTCTGAGTATATGTCAGAATCTATGGTGTGATCTTTGTTCCTTGGCTTGTGCTATTGCCCGTTGTTGTCACAATATAAGCAAATGGGGTTAGCAATACTTGAAACCTCATGTAGTTCATAGATGACCTTATAGATCCAAAACGTTTCCTTAACTGCATCAGATATTGCGATAGACTCACCTTCTATTGTAGAATCTATCGCAGTTTCTTGTTTCAAGCTTTTCTAGCTCACTGCGCCTCCATTCAAAGTAAACACATATCATGACTTCAATCTAAAGTCATCTATGTTAGTTTGAAAACTTGCATTTATGTAACGATTTACAACAAGCTCATATTTCAAACTTCTATAGGCTAAAATTTCTTCTTTAGTCCTTTTTAAGAACTTAAAAATGTTCTTTACTGCTATCCAGTGACTCCCATCTAGATATGACTGATATCTGCTTGTTGCGCTTAAACCAAATGATACATCAGGTCGAGCGCATAGCATGGCATACATGATGAATCCAATAGCTGATGCATATAGATTCATATTCATGTGTTCTCACTCATCATTATTCTTATAACATTGAGCCTTGCTGAGACTTATTCCATAAGACATTGGCGATGACCTTATATTAAAGTCTTGCATACTGAACCTATTCAACACCTTGTCTACATAAGCACAATAAATTAGACCGATCAACCTTTTTTATCTATCCTTATAGAACTTAATCCCAAGGATCTGTTACATCTCCAAAGTATTTCATTTAGAAACACCTCCTTAAACTAAGACTTGACATCCTACAAGGTTGGGATGTCATTTTCAATAAGCAATATATCATTAACATACATTACCCGAAAATAAATATGTTTCCATTGACTTTCTTGTATACACAAGGCTCACCTTCAATCTTAATGAAACCAAATTTCTTAATTCCTTCATCAAAAGAAAGATTCGAACTCACATAAGATAACTAAAATCCATAAATGGATCCTTGAAACTTTTACACCTTCTTTGAATTCTCATGATAGATAAACCATTCAGGATGTATCATATACACGTCATCAAATAGCTTTCCATTAATAAAAGCCATTTTCCATTTGCCATATCTCATAATCATAATATGCAGTTATGGAAATTAGAATTCTAAAGGATTTAAGCTTTGCTATAAGAGAAAAGTCCACTTTATTAAGGCATCTGATGAGCTTAGATTACCTTAATCCTCTAATGATCTGATCAGCCTTAACCTCACCATCAATAAAAATATAATATTAAGGCCTCATAATCATTAAATATAAACTTTATTAACGTGCAGAATCCTAAAAGTTAACTTGAAACCTCAAAGTTCGTTAAATTGAGTAAAAAATCCTCAAGATTCACAAAAAAATTTTGGTAGCACCTCCTCTATTTGTAATTATACACCATAAAATCTAGCCATCAAAATCTTCAGCAAACCCTACTCGGCATAGTGGAAATGCTGAAAGACTAACAATCCACCCCATAACAATATATTGCATCAACAAAATATATATACATTAACTCTAATCTAATTTAAGATATCAAAATATTTACACCAACATTACCTTAGCTTCATAATTATCCCAATCTATCTTAAAAATTGTTACGACCATTCCAAAATAGATCCTAACTACACACGAACCTAAAAACCCATTCGTACAATATATTATATCAAAAACAATACATACATAAATAGAATCAAACTAAGTCACAAAAAACTTGACAACTTTCCTTTTCCTTTGTTACGATTTGAACCAATAATTACCCAATTAGAAAAAATTGATAATGTTAGATAAATAAATCCCACACTATTCAATACACTTGTAATAATCAAATGCATTGTATTCTAAGAATTTAAACGAACAATAATTTTGCAAGAAATCATAAATACACAATATGCAGTCCATCTCGAATCTGTTGTTTGAGAGGAAGTCCCTAGAGAAGTCATGACCTCAACTCTCCTTGGAGTATGATCTTGGCCAACATCACGAATCCTTCTAAAACCTCTTAGGTGTCTACAATGATTAGTGACTCTAGTCGTAGAGCACCACAATGTTCACCCTACTACACATATAACTAGTAAACAGAATGGGACCTTGAAGCGCCTCCTTGCTCTTGTGTCCATGAATCAATAACCAATAAATATGTAGCGATAAACAAGTGAATGCAATTATATTCTTCAAATACTCATATAATGTATAAGTTACCATAGGATTTACTTATAAACAACCAACTTCGAGCTTAATTTTTAGGGTTATTGGAGCATCAAATCACTTTGAAAGTGCCTGCAAATGCTTTCCTACACACCAATTATATTCAGTGTCAAGCTTCAAGTGAAACCAAATCATGAAACCCCACGAAAACATCGACCAAAGTATGCTCGATAATTGTTTCAAAAATAATTATTTATAACAACTTCAACTAGCCTTCAAGTAGCTAACTTGTAGTAGCATTTAGCCTTGAAAACCTCAATATTTGTCATGATAACAAAAATTGAACTTCTAGATCTCAATTCATATTTTCCATACACTCCAAGAACACTCAAATCTGATCCCAAATGGAGAAGTTATGAATTTCTCAACATGGCATGTTAATTAGGCGAACTTTAATTATTTTGAACTAATGAAACCTCTCCAAATCAATACATTTGCAATTAAATCATCAAAACTCGACAACAATTACCGAGAAATCAAATCAAACCGAATTTAAATATTTCCATAACCCGTGGAGTCAATTTGGAAAAAAACTAATTATCCGATTTGTCCATAAACCCAGTGCAAATCAATTTTAACTATAAAACATCTTTAAAAATGTTATCAACTGAATTGCATCAACTCAATTCACCAAATTCCTAACCTATGTCGATGGAATTAATCGAAAATTGATGCAAATCAAACCAATAAACCAATTAATAATAATCCATACCAATTTATATCAAAACACCGCAAAAAAAATTGAAAAATTGAGACAATTCAAATTGAATTGTAGAAAAATGCTCTGATTTGATAGTTTACCAAATTGCAGGCTGAATACTTAATTTCCACTGCGAAAACGTGGCTCAAATTGACTGTCTTATGACACTACTATTTTGTGGAGAAAAATCAGACAAAAATGGAATGTACAGAGATTGTGGAACAAAAACCCAAGTTGAGAGGGTTAGCCAACTTAACGTTTTTAAAAGTTTTGTTGAAATGAAATCGAAATGTTTTGACTTTGATTTTTATATATATATACATTTATATAAACCCTTAGTTGATTGTCATCAGCTTAATTTCTTTTTATTTATTAATTTCTAAAATCCATATTTTGACGTGTTTTGATTTTCGATGCTTGTTTTCGATTTGATTTTTCACCAAATCGAGCCAACTTCTCACAAAAATAGTCTGATTCCATAAAAAATTTATAACACTGGTTTCGATTACACCAAAACCCCAAATATCTTAACTTTGTCCATGCTATACATAAATCTTCTAGACCAATCCTCTTGCCATACTTAACCATTTGGACTCAATCTCGACCTTGACCACTATCTACCGACATGAAACTCGAAACAAGGTCTTGCAACAACTTCGTTTTCATTTCACACTACCTTTAATCTTGACTTCCATGTAAACTAAGGGAAAATCCCCACGTCGGCTCTTTAAGTCCATCTAAATTAACTTTTCAATTTTTAAACCTTACCCATTTAATTTTTCATGAAATTCGAAACTAAAGTTCATGGTAAAAATTTTAACTATCCCAAAACTCATTTCGACACATATATCGAGATAAAACTCGGTAAATTTTAAATTTACTAAATTAACTTTGATTTCACAAAATAACATAACATACTACACAACACTAGGCATACACACTCGATGATAAAATTACCAATAAATCTCAACTTAACGGTCCTTAGCTCCTGACTCGCAGCCTAAACCATAATTAGGCTTTATTAATCCCCGATTAGTCCTAATTATCGATTTAAAAACTTTAAGATTCGATAAAATGCTATCTCATGTACGCCTCTCATTTCTATGTTATCTTTGAATCACCAAGAAATTTCTACTTAACTTAGACAAGTGGAATTTCTTTATTTCAAAGCTTTTGAATCTTACTATCCTTTCAGCCCAAATCTATAATGGCTTTTGAGAGGGAAAACTTTCAAGTAAATCCAATCTCGTTTGCTATATTTCATGACCCAGTGATAGAGATCATAATAGCTTTTGAGGCTTTCCCGAGCAGCTTTAAATCTTAGATGAATCTTTTGAACAATCTCAGTGTGATCTCGTACCATCTATAGTCTCAACTCCACCAAATCCGCCAGTTCATCCCATTAGGCAGTAGAATGATAATGTCTATCATACAATGCCTCAAAAAAAGCCATCTTGATACTCGATTGAACTATTCTTGTAAGCGAACTCACAGAAAGGTATGTATTCTTTCCATGATCCTCCAAGTTCCAGTAGACAAGCCCTGAGCTTATCGTCGAACACCTGGATTAATCTTTCAGTCTAACCATCCGCCTATGGATGAAATGCAATACTTAAATGTAACTAAGTTTTGAACTATTCATGTATGGTTTATAACAACCCCTATGTGTTCTAATCAACCCGATTAGAAATTACCGTTAACAACACTCCATTCAAGCGAACAACCTCTTACTTATACAACAAGCTCAAGTGTGTAAAGGTACTAAAAAGTGACATGAAAAGAAAATGAGCAGATTTCGTTCATCTATTAATAATAACCCAGATTGATTCACGTTTCTTCCTTGAATTACATAGATGAGTAACAAGATCCATCGCAATACGTTCCATTTCCATTAAGGTATGGGAGATGACTACAACGTACCTCAAGGTTTTTGTCTATCGACTTTAACCTGTAGGGAAATCTTACACCTCCTCACATAATCCCCCACATCAGTTTTCATCTTTGGCCACCAATAAAACCGCTTCATATCATGATACATTTTAGTCAAGCCAGACTGAATGGTATATGGCGACTGATAAGATACTCTCAATATCTAATCTAGAACCTTAGCCATTGATGGAATCCAAAGTCAACCATTAAACCTTTAACTTTATTCTACAGACTCTGGCCAATATGAATTATTGTTGTCAAGAGCAAACTCCTTGGACTTCATATATTCCATATAAGCTTGTTGAAACCTTTGATAAAGTCATCACATTAACCTTTTCAAATAGACCATACTCATAATTCAATAGCCTCTTCCACTCCCAAAATGCATTATCACATTCTTTTAAACATATGAATTGAACAGTTTTTTGAGTTGATTTAGTGATTGGCACAGGTACTTTAAAAAATCTTTCGCCAATCTAGAATAATAGCCAACCAAGCCCACTAAAACTCTTGATTACCGTCACTGTGGTAGGTTTAGGCTAGCTAATGATAGCCTTAATTTTGGTTGGATCTAAAAAAAATTCCTTCTTAACTAACCATATGACCCAAAAATTTCATCTCAGATAATTAAAACTCAAATTTGCTAAATTAGGCATATAACCTATGATTTCTCAAAATTTAGAGAATAACTCAGAGATGTTGTTCATGTTTCAAATAGTAAATTTATTCAATTATCTATAATTAATGCAATGTCTCAAATTTTTGTCTTTCTTTTTCACAAAAAGGAATGGTGCACCCCACGATGACATACTAAGGTAAATAAACCATTTTCGAAACCAGCTTCTACAACTATTTTTTGTAACTCTTGCAACTAATTTGATAATGAAATCGATTTCCCTTGGTGGTGGAACTTCAGGTAAGTCATCAAGAAAATTATCAAAAAATTAAAAATCAACTAGAATTTCCTCTAGTTTAATCTTAAGTTCAACCTTAGTACTAATGGTTCTGGCAACAGTTTTCATTTCTGGATCAGTGGCTATCCTAGCCCTAGTCAAAGGCAACTCAAATGATGTTTCAGAGTATGTAAGCATTGTAGAACCCAAAATATAAAAGAACAAGGTATTATGGAAACAATCTAAATTTGAATGATAATTAGCTAACCAATCCATTCTTAATAGCCCATCAAACTCAATGAATTCCAACACACGTAGATCAACTATCATCTTGTGTCTGAAGATCTCAACAATATATTTCTCACGTATAAAGTGAGGACAACTTTTATTTCCAATTACTACGTAGAGGACCACATGAATAGGGACTCGCAATGAGATTAACGCTATCTCAATTATCATACAAGTAGATATAAATGAAATCGTTGATCTAGAATCAATTAAAGCATGTATAGGTCGACCATAAATAGAAATCGTACCTTCGATAAATTTCAGTTTGTTTCTTAATCTAGTTCAGTTATCACCTGAACACTTTCCCTAATATGTTGTTGAGGCTGTGACAAACTAGTGGACGCTCCCTAAAGTTGTGGACATGCAATCTTATATTGTCCTTTCTTTTCACACTCAAAACATGTAACTGCACTCAAACTCCAAGGATAATCTCAGCTAATGTGACCTTACTTCCCACACCCAAAACATGTAACTGTAGGTTTACTACCTACAAAAGATGTTTGACTAGTTTTTTGCCTTTCACTCAAAGTCTGTCCCTAAGTTCCTAGACCATTACCATCACTCCTTTATGACTGAGGTGTATCTCTCCAACCTGAAGGCTGAAAGAAATGTGATCATGTCTATCCTAACTCTAATTGCACCAACTCCAAGGGTATACTAGTTGTACTCGAAAAAAGGATTAATATGTACAGATGATGGAACATACGATATCGTCGGTGTGAATGATGGTTATCCACTCTTCCTTTCTTTAGGAAATTTATATCAAACCCCTGCTGGGAATGTTTTCTTACTTTCAAACCCTAAGCTATGTCCTAACTTTATAACGCCCTAATATCGTCATGATTGGCA
The DNA here is from genome assembly GCA_039657325.1 of Stephania cephalantha. Taxonomy (NCBI): domain Eukaryota; kingdom Viridiplantae; phylum Streptophyta; class Magnoliopsida; order Ranunculales; family Menispermaceae; genus Stephania; species Stephania cephalantha. Next base: position 25,724,929 of record CM077574.1, on the reverse strand, counting down.
CTGAAAAATTTTATGTAGTCACATAGGCTTTGGCTGTATCTCAAACCTTATGCAAAATGTTTGGCTTAGACGCTAATATTAACAAGTCAATAATTAGACATGTTTTATAGTGTAATTTAGGTTTATTTTAGATATAAATAATGATATTATACTGGTTATTCTCTTGTTTTTGTGATTTTAGGATTTAATTAGGAAAAATAAAGAAATGAAAGAAAAAGAGGAAGAAGAGCAAAGCAGTCAATTGAAGAGCAAAGCCAACGAATAATTAGCTATATGAGATTACACAGGAATCATTACTAAAATTGAAAGTAGAGATAGGGCCAGCGAATAGCCAACAAATTGGGATTTACAAAGGAATTGGCAGATGAATCGGTGGAGCACAAAATGATATTTTTTGTGATTGACTTAGCGTTTTGTGAACAACATAAGATTCGTTGATAAATCGCTAAGGTTGGTGACGAGTTTTTTAGATTACTACGAAGAATTTGAGTTTATCTATGATTTGTATAGCTTAGGAAACTATAAATAGGACCATAGGGCTCCAAATTGAGAACACTTTATTCTCTTAACAAGTTTGTGAGAGTCGTAAGTTAGTTTTTATTTACTTTATGTTTGAAGCAACATTGGAGATTCTTTTATTTCTATAAGAGGTATTTATTTAATTATGTCTTTCAATTATGTTATTGCTTTGTTTATTTCCAGCATGAGTGAGTACTTAAATAATATAAACGAACCCTACACATGTATATACTTTGGATTACTACATAGTCATAATTAAGGAGTCTTATATTTTATGCAATAAATATACTTATACACAACAATCATGGTTTTAATAAGTTGTTTTTGCATATTTAAATTAAAGAGGATTGATATTGTATGCATAATGCGTAATATGTATTGTGATATTCGAATTTTTGAATCTATGTCTATGATTATTGATAATAATTATAGAAGTAGTAACTAGGATTAATCTATAGGGCCAAATTACCTGAGTGGATGTTCTAGGTGATTGTGTTCTATGTTAGTTATTGATTGGCATATTTTGATTAATATTTGGTTTAGATTAGGCATAATGTTCATTGAATGTCAATGCTATCGTATTACTATTTTATTGCATTTTATCCAATAGCTAGATTTACAATGATAAGGATATGGCTAATTTCCATTGAATATAGGAAAATTGATGACTTGCTAAATGCTATCAACCTATTATAAATTAAGATTTAATGGTTTCAAGATTCCATGGGATAAAATTATAATTAGGATACGAGGTAATGTTATGTTTTAGTGTTTGAATGTAATCTAAGTATACTACATTGTTTAGTGGGCTCTGTTTAGATGTTTGTTTAGATATTATATTGAATTCGAATTTCGTTAAATTAAGTTTGCATTAAATTGTTTGAATTAGTTTAGTTAGTTTGTTTAATTAAGTTAGTATTCATAGTTTTTAGTTATTTATTCTTTTAATTATTGTTTAATTAGATTAACTAAATTATGAAACACAAAACAAAAAAAAAACACTTTCCTTATAAGTTTGCAAAATCCCCGTGCATAAAATATCCCACTTACATCTATTACAAATAATAAGAAATTACGGGAAGTATTGAGCACGCTCGACACATGTCAATTTTTGGCATTGTTGTCAGGGGTTTTTAAATAATTTTTTTAAGATTTTAGACATTGTATGGTCTACACACTTCTTGGTTCTAATTCTACAGAATCTTTACACCCGTTTGATCTTAAAATAGATCAAACTTTTAATCAAAATTTAAGACAACAACAACTTAGGAAAAATTCAGCTATTAGGATGGAGGATAACGACAATAATAATAATGACACCGTCATTAATAATAATAATAATAATAATAATAATAATAATAATAATAATAATAATAATAATGCTTATGGAGTTAATAATAATAACAACAACAAAAATAGAGAACTTACTTTTAGACAAGCAAATCAAAATATTACAGCATATGAGCTTATGTGCATAGGATACCCCAATGGATTTCTGAAATTTGAACTTCGATCTGGATTTGTTAGTGCCTTACTGAACTTCAATGGTAAAGATAATGAAGACCTACATAAATTAATAAGGGAGTATCAACATAAGGTTAATGGGACGAAACTGAAAGAAGGTACCATAGAATAAGTCAAACTTAAAGTTTTTCCTTTTGCATTGAAAGATCAAGCACAAGATTGGTTGTTTTATCTTCCCCAAGATTCAAATACTACATGGATTCAAATGTTAGAAGCTTTCCAAGTTGAATATATGCCTACTAGAAAAATTAGTTCCTATATAAATCAAATCACAATTGCAAAGATGAAAGAGGATGAAAGTTTAATGAATTCTGGATAGATTCAAAAGATTAATTTCTTCTTGTCCACAACATGGATATCCTCAAAGAGTTTTATTAAGGACTCAATCACTTTAAACAAATGTTATTAGACATAGTATGTAATGGATATTTATTTGAAACAAAACCTACTTTAGCAAAGAAAGTAATTAATAAAATGGCTAAAAGAATATGTTTGATGTGGTGAAAAGATTGAATCCTCAAGAAACAAACTTTATGTAGTTAATAATAGAAGAAATAATACATCTGATGATAAAATGGATGAATTATTTAATATGGTTAAGCTGTTAGTTAAAGATAGATCTAATCAAGTTAAAGCTTGTGAATTCTGTAATGAGGTTACACATTTTACACACGCGTGTCCTACTCTACATGAAGAGAATACTGAAGAGGTTAATACAATGATGAACCAATATTCTATTCCTCCAAGAAATCATTATAATAAAAATAGTTATTATTGCTTAAGATAACACCCAAATCTTAATTATAGTCCTCAAAATCAAAATTATAATATTTATAGACAGAGTGCTCAAATGCAATCTGCACCTAGTCAATAACCTCAACAAAATGCTCAATCTACGAATTTAAAGTTAAAGCAAATCTTACATAATTTGAACCAAAGTCATTGAAACTTTACACATATTTCTAAAATTCAGATTACGACTAATACTACTATTAATGAACTGAAATACCAGTTAAGTCAAATGAATTTACAAATGAATAGGTTAAGTAATGTACAGAGTAATCAAGCTAAAACAACTACTCAAGCTGCTGCTGCTTCTACTAATCAAGCACAAGTTAATGCTTTATTTAGTGACGAGAAAGACACACCTATAACTGAAAAGATACTTAAACAAGGTAATAAAAAAAACACATAAAACTATTAAAGAATAAGAAATGATAGGTAATGACTTTTCTACTAGAGAATGGATGACTGAACAATTGAAATACACACCTTTTCTTGAAAGGCTATACCTATAGCATTTAGCCGTAGTTGAAATATATGAAAAATATTTACAAAATTTCGAGAAGAATTAATAAGGATGAATATGATAAAATTTTTAATAATTTGAATGAAAAATGTATTCATATTCTACAGTTCCGCAACGATTAGCTGATGCTAGAGAGGAAGAAAACAATGAAGACATTCTTTATGCATTTAGGAAAAATAGAAATTAATAAAACATTGATGAAATCAATTATGTGATTTTCTAATTATGATGAGTTTTTGAAAGAATTCTTTGAATCTCAGGATAAAGTTTTAGAAGAATCTAAAAAAAAAACTTAGGACAAAAGGTGATTGCTTTAATTGAAAAGAAAATACCTGAGAAATGTTCCGATCAAGGAATGTTTAGAATATACATTACATTAGATGTTTTTAATAGATTTTGCCATGTGCGATCTTGAAGCATCAATTAACGATATGTCACTTAAACTATATGAGTCATTGAAGATAGGTTCATTGACTAATAAACCTATTAATCTTATCTTAGTTGACAACACAGTAATTAAACCTTATAGTTTACTAGAAGATGTCTTAGTAAAAGTAAATGACTAAGTATTTTTAGCTGACTTCTATTTCATTGAAATGGGAGACTCAGTATCATCTAAATCTCCACCTATAGTTTTAGGAAGACCATTTCTTAAAATAGCTAAAACAAAGTTAGATATCTTTGAAGAAACAATGTCAATGGAATTTGAAAATAAGATTGTCACTTTTCATTTTAATGATGAAGATGTCTATGATAATTCTGAGGAATCTAATAATGAACAAACTAATAATAATGAATCTTTAGAATTAAATCATGATAATTTAAAAACTAAAGTATATGTTATTAATGCAATAACAATGTAAGAGGAGAATGTTATGACAAATAATGAGCGAGTTGATGATAGTTAAAATGAAAGGATACTAACTCAAAAATGGATGATTAAATAACCGAACAATGTTAAGAATGATCTTAAAATGGAAGAGTTTAAAGTTACGAAAAATAAAAAAAAGTAAAAGAAAAATCTAGCAATTGTTAAGCTCAATGATCCAGGAGATGTATATATAAACATAAAAGTTCAATGGGCTCTTTATTTTAAAACTATTTGTGATACGCGTTCTAGAGTAAACTACATGCCATTTCACTTCTTTCTACATTCTCAACTGGAGTTGGATGTAGTTGCTTCTGAAAATCTTCCTCTACCAAACGGTTATTCAGTGAAAGTACTAGGTGTGGATACTAATCTACTAGTTCAAATTGACAAATACATTATTCCCACACACTTTTTGGTTATGCCATACTTCATCAATGAAGTTCCTCCATTAATCTTAGAACGATCTTTTTTAGCCACTTCGCAAGCTGTCATGGAAACTCTAAAAAAGACAATCACTCTTAGGGTGCATGGCCGAGCAATCACTTTCTGAAATGGCACTAGAGTGGGCAATCCTACATTTAAGATTATAAAACCAATTTAAAACTACATGGCTCACTCGAGCCGATGACAGTAAACAAAAGTGCTCTATGAGAGGTAGCCCATACTCTATATTCGCGTTTAGTTTTAGTATTATGATTAGTTAGTTATTTTTATATTTTCTCTACTTTTGACTCTTATAATGAGAATATTTTAAGAATTTAATTTCAGAATAATTTCATATAAGGAGGGTTGATCGAACCAGTGTCTATTTATATTATATTGTATTTATGCATTAGTTATTACGTTAATCAATTATTTATACTAATGAAATTATTGTTTAGTACAAAATAGTCAAATCCTCATAATCTTGAATAATTTGACCTTTTTATTTGTTGTTTTATTATAAGTGATTGCATGTTTACCTTATATTAAGATCCATCGGTATTTGTTGAAATATCCTAAATGTCCCTAGTCAGACATTATACTGAGAACTATAATGAATTAAGACTAGTGTGAATCTTAATTAATGGTCATGTGATGATCATGCGTATAGGGATACAAATCAAGATCATGAGTGCTTATTAGGGAATAAGATACTGGACCGAATAAGATAATGGACCGACCCACTATGATAACACCACATGGATTAAGTCATAGGTGTTACTCATGATAGGTAGATCATTTAGTCATTCGACTTGAAATTATCATAGACTTCAATATTAGGAGCATGATTGACACAAGCAAATGTTATCTTTAACAGGACAATTATAATGATTGTGATTGGTTATCGTGTGAATAATATGTGAAGGTTTGTAATCAAGATAGAATTTGTCACTCTCGTATAGAGAGAGATATCAGTGGATCCATCGATAAGATAGAGTGATAATGGACATGTCCATGTGAATTGATATGATCAATGTAACTTGGATGTTTTTTAGTTTACCTAAAGATCCAGACTAGTACGATTGAACATTAAGGGTGACTTTCCATGCCTTATGTTTAATCAAAGGATATCGCACGACAAAAGGATATGATATACGTTATTAATTAGGTTGTATCGATGTTGATATTCATGTTACTTGAGTAGTCATAATGCCTTGCTAGAGATCGCTTATGACTTGTGTGCCAAAATGGTTTTTGGTTCACTCCCAACGTCGCATGAACATATTGGGTCACACACAAATAATGGCTTTGCCCAATTTCAATTGGTCCAGAGCAATGAATTTTATATGATAAAATTCAAGATATAAAAGCCTTTACGATTTGTTATATGTTAACTTATTGAAAAGGGCGTATGTGTAAATTGCTTAAACTGCCTAAATAATATAGTTGTAATACAAATAGGATTTTAAAGTTAGGGCTTATCTAAACATATAAATATAGGGTAAAACCCTAAAAACGAAATAAGATTTTCATTTTACAATTTTCGAGTTCTCTGGATTTAGGGAGAGAAAGAAAAATCAGCTTCAATCACTCTTGGGGCTAGCACTCCAAATTGTAAACACCATTCGTGTGTGGATTTCTGATAGAGGATGGCACTTGAACATCTAGAAAATCGAACAATCAAAAATGAAATCACGGAATAAGGTATGATTTACTTTTGTCAATTTATTTTAATGGAACTTATTCTCTATCCTATAGGTGTTTTTCAAAACTTGTTTTAAATTTTTCGCTGCGTATGAACCCCAAAAACCCAACAGAATGTTCTATATTTCCAATCTTGAAAGATTCACTTTTGAAAAAGTAATCAATGGGAACCCTAGCCTTTTATTGATTATATTCTCTATTTTTTTGGATTTATGAATTTTTATTTAGGTTAGAGCCTAAATTTGAAGTAGAGGCTTAGTTTAAGGCTTATCCATTCCGATGAATTATCACTCGGCAAATAGTGTTTCATGCACATTTGACACAAAATTTTCAAAAATTAGAACTTACCTATTTTAATATTAATTAACTAAACTTAATAACTAACTACTTGCTGAAAAGTTTTAAAAACCCCTGGGCTACCTCCCAATAGCGCTTAGTTTGACGTCATTAGCCTAATGCCTTTTTAGCTCATTTAGACCGAGTCTAAATAGAGAAACTCCCTCTATAGATCAAAGATTTGTAATAATTGCTCATCCCTAAATATTTTTATTATCTGCTTGCATGTATCACCTTCTTTATGTGGATTGGCATCTTTTTTTTGCAAAAAAATAGCGGATTGTTGCATGATCGTTATACACAATGACTTTCGACCCACTATGTTGGCTCAAAACTTGTCACATTTAAATACTACTGCTAATAGCTCCTTTTATGTGGTAGTATAATTTTGTTTGGTTTTATCCAATCTTCTGTTTGCGTAGTATATTGCTCTAAACATTCCATTTCTCTGTTGGCCTAACACTCCTCCTACTGCGTGATCACTCGCATCGAGCATTATATCAAACTTATAATACCAATCTGGTACTACCACTATTGGTGCCAAAGTCAAAGCTAATTTTAAGGTTTCAAATGCTTGTATGCTTGCCAGACTCATTTCAAATGGAACATCTTTTTCCAACAATGAGCACAATGGTTAAGTGATTTTTGAGAAATCCTTAATAAACCTTCTATAAAACTTGGATGCCCTAGAAAATTCCTTATGTCTCTAATGTTTATTGGTACTGGAGAGTTCTCAATTGGTGCAATCTTTGCTCTATTAATCTCCAATCCCTAAGTAGACACTCTACGTCCCAAGACAATTTCTTCTCGAACCATGAAATGACACTTCCTTTAGTTAAGTACCAAGTTTGTGTCTTAATTTCATTTCAATAGCAAAGCCAAATTTTGCAAGCATAGATCGAAAGAAACCCCAAATACAAAAAATCCATCATAAAATACCTCCATAATATCCTCGAAAATATCAGAGAAGATAGCTATCATACATCTTTGAAATGTTCTTGGCGCATTGCATAATCCAAATAGCATCCGTCTGAATGCAAATGTTCCATACGAGCAAGTAAACGTTGTTTTCTCTTGATATTCTGGTGCTATGGCAATTTGATTGTATCCTGAATACCCATATAAAAAGCAACAATATTCATATCATGCTAATATTTCCAATATTTGATCAATGAATGGTAACGGGAAGTGATCCTTTCTTATAGCTTTATTTAATTTTCTGTAATCAATGCAAACTTTCCAACCACTTATTGTCTTCGTGGACAATGTTTCACCATTTTTTATTTGAATAATGGTCATTCCTCTTTTCTTTGGTACCACATTTATTAGTGAGACCCATGATCTGTCTGAAATGGTGTAGATGATAACAACAAACAATCATTTTAAGATCTCTTTCTTGACCAGCTCTTCATTACTAGATTCAACTGCCTCTGATCTTCAATTGATTGTTTATGATTTTCTTCTATTCATATCTTATGCATGCATATCGTTGGGCGTATTTCTTTTAAGTCCTTGATTGTCTATCCCAAGGCTAACTTATGCTCACTCAAAACTCAAAGTAATTTTTTTTCTTCCAACTCCGTCAACTCAACTGAAATGATCATAAGGTATGTTGAATTTTCTCCAAAACATGCTTATATCAAATGTTTTGGTAAAGGCTTTAATTCCATTGTCGGTTCAATAACTGCATTTTCCACCTCCGTCTTTCATTTCTCGAAACCTGTAAGAAACTTAGGGTGTCCTATTGGTGCTAAAGCATTTATTGCTTCCTAGAGTTCACCCTTCACTGCAGAACTTGTGGTTATGCTCTGGACTAGAAATTGTTCTTGCATATCATTTGGCGTATACTATTTTGCTATCTTAGTAACACAATCAGAAATTACATAACTAAATTTTATGATTTTGCAATGTTCTCCCTCACTCAAAAATTTCAAGGTTTTGTAAATATTGAATAGGACTTCCTTGTCATTTACTCGTTACCTTAACTCACCCACTTGAACGTCTATCAATACTTTTGCAGTTGCTAGAAAGGGTCTCCCTAAAATTAATGATACCTCAAAATCCTTTTCCATATCTAATACTATGAAATTCACAAGAAAAATGAACTTATCCACTTTCACCAACATATCTTCAATCACTCCTTTGGGATATGTCACTGATCGATCTGCCAATTGCAAAGTCTTATTGGTAGGCTTTGCTTCTCCCAATCCTAATTTCTTGAAAACTGATAAGGTCATCGAGTTTATGCTTGCTCCCAAATCATATAGGACCTTATCAAACAAGTGCACTCCTATCATGTAAGGAATGTAAAAACTTCTTAGATCCTTCAACTTCGATGGTAACTTCCTTTGTAAGATTACTTTGAACTCTTCAATTAAATTCATTGTTTCGTAATCTTTTAATCACACCTTTTTTGACATTATGTCCTTTAAGAATTTAGAGCAGTTCGACGCCTATTCCAATGCATCTGCGAATGGGATGTTTATGTGCAATTTCTTGAACTATCCTTGATTTTTTTTTTCGAACCATTAAGGATATGGTAAGGGTGGATTTATTAGTGGTGGATTATCGTGGAATTTGACTCTCTTTGGTACCACATATTTTTTCTACCTAACTCCCCCTATTTTCCTTTGAGTTGATTCTGATTCTTCTTTTGGTGCTACTTCTTTTTGGGTACTGATGTCATTATCTAAGTCTTCTACATCTCCTAGTTGTTGCTCATTGATTTGTTTCCTTGTGTCATTTATTACATCTATTGGCCTAACTAAAGCATTGGCTTTTTTGCCACACCTTAATTTGACTGCATGTGCATTTGCCATGTGATTGCTAATATTGTTACTTAGAAACAGTTCTTCATTTTCTGATTTCTAAACATTGGTCAGCTGACCAATTTGTCTCTCTACATTCTTGATGGATTGTGATTGCTTATTATGCATCCTTTTCATGGCTTGCTTTATTCCTTCTATCTTTTTCCCATGCTTCTCATTGAGCTCCCTATTGCTTATGTCCATGGCATGCAAGTACTTCTCAATTTACTTAAATGAAGTCATCTCTTCGCTTTGCTATAGCTTCCTCTGTTGGACTTTTTGATCGAAGCCTTGAGGTAACTTTAATGCATTATAAGGATGTCAATAAGAGAAGTTCAGGTAGTTGTTATTGTATCCTTGATAGAACCGTTGAGGAGCCATCCCTCTCGGCCTGAAGTTGTTATTGAAGTTAATGTCTTCATATTTTATTTCCTGCTGTATGTCTATTTGGTTAAGCACTATGGCTTGGTGATTCATGGGTTGTTGTGCTATTTGTGGACCCCGATGTCCCATCAAAAGTTTCACCATTTGACTACTCAAATTCGATAGCTATCCCATAATTGCAGCATAAGAGTCAATATCGTAAATGCCTACTAGTTTCCTTACTACGGAATGACTAACGGCAATAGAATTATGAGACATAAGATTAAGGAGATCCAATGCTCCAACCTCATCCTTGGTAAGTAGAGAGCCACCTGTACTAACTTTCGTGTGTTGTGGTTCATCGCATAGTAGAAAATTTGGATTTGTGCCCATTTTATGTATCCGCATCCCGGACATCTCTACAACATCTTTTTTAATATTTCCCAAGCCTCGCCAAGAGACTCGGTGTCTTCCAGCTCGAACTGGTTAATCTCAAGTTTCCTTTCACTAATCTGCATTGGGGGAAAGAACTTGTCAAGAAATATCTCATTGATTTTTACCCATGAGGTCATACTCCTTACATTCAGCCTTTGGAACTAGGATTTGGCTTTTCTACTAAATGAGAATGGGAAAAGTCAAATCCTAATCAAGTCTTTCATAACTCTAGTGATGTGCACGGTGTCACACTTCTCCAAGAAATTCTCAACATATGCAATTGGATCTTCATTAGATAGCTCATTGAACATGTTATTTTGCACCCTCTTTATTAAAAACGATCTCAGTTCGAACTTAATGGTGTGGTCTGGAAGCATCATCACTCTGCTGTAAGTCTATTAAAATTCTAGCTTAAAGTAGTCACGAAGGCATCCATCTATGTCCTATCACTCTATCCTGCACTACCAGATCACCTGCGGGCTGGTTATTTTTGCGGCCTTTTTATTAGTCTTTCGCTTGCTTCTCAGCCATTTTGATTCCTTTCTTTTTTTCCTTTCTTGGTTATTTCAATCTCCGGGTCGTAAGCCACTAGGTCCTTCTCTCCCTTACTACGCATGCACTAAGTATCCCACAAAAGAAAACACAAAAAGATCAAGTGCTAAAATTCAAACTTGAAACTTAAACGTATATTATTTTTTATTTTTGTTTTTTATGAACTTACAAGTAAAGTGCTTAAAAAAAAACTTAAAAACTTTTCAAACTAAGTAAATCTAATGGCTACCTATCCTGGGCAACAACTCCAAAAACTTGGTGTGCGTGCCACAAGTATAATGACTTGCTTGTAGTAATAGTGTAACCAACTTACATTGACTACGAATATCGTCCTCAGAAAAAGGTTTTTGCACTATTTTTTTACCTATTTAACTTTGAACTATTGCTAAGGAATTCACTTTTTAATTTGTTTTATACTAACTAAACTATCTAATAAGTCAATTTAAACTTTATTTAAACTCTTATATTAACGATATCTTAGTTCACAACTTCACCTAGGTAATTTATTACAATGCTTTTGTTGTCATGTTTACATTTCAATATTTTTTGTGTAATGCCTAATTAGAATAGACAAATTTCCTACAAATCCACATCAACCCACTGTCGTGCAGAAAAAAGATTATAATGTGCAAACTAAACTCCTCCTATCAGTGTGAATAACGTAAGCATTGCTTTAAGTCCCAAATCATTAGATTCATAACCAACTAAGTTACTATTCGTGCCTCCTTAATAAACAACTATTGCTCGATGTTGTGTATTTTACAGTTGTATCGTTCATGTCCAGATTAAAAGCATCAATGGCCATCACAACTCCTAAAACATAATTTCATTAAACATGTGGCCAATATGTCTAAAGCATTACGCTCAGAATCAATACAAATTCTAACAATTGCACTTTTATATTCATTTTTTATTCTTATTCAAAGCATAGCATTCATACCATAAGATCTATTGATCCCTAAGATAAATAGACTACTCACACCTCATTGAAACACATATATAATAATTCATAAAGGAAGTCATTGCAAATCATATATGAATATAAATATTACCTTGAATTAATCAATGAAATCAAACTTGAATTGCAAATATGATGTCTTCAATGTTTTCTTCACATAAACTCAATACTCAAACTCACTGTAAAACATATGCTAAATTACTCTAATGGTGGCTAATAGTTGGTATGTGTTATGTTTACCACATCCTAATACCAATTTATACTCCGTAATAATAATAATTAGAAACACTAAATTAAAACTTAACTCGAATTAAAACTCTAACTTTCTATTTCATGCGTGTATGGCCCTGTCATTTATGTCTCGACACCATACCTTATAGCCCATTATGCAACTATTGCGCCGCCAGTGCATGTGTATTTTTTGCTCTCTGGGGCCTCAGAGTTGTCACTACCATACCTGACACTGTCCCTTTTACGCCACATCACCGCCACTATGTCGAACTTCCAGAGTTGGTTTTCTTTACTTTTCATCTTTCCCACGCCATGTTTTTCCTTCCCACACTGTGCCTTGTGCACCCACATTGTCAACACATATAGCAATAGCTCCAAGCATGTTTTTAATGGTTTTTGCTCCATTTCTTCTCATTTTTTCTCAATTCTTTCCTTTACACCTTAAATCTCTTAAAATGCAATAATACCATGAATTACAAAACATTTAAGGATATTAATACTAAAGATACAACTAAACCAACCTTATATATGAGTATAATTAATCACTTATCATGGATCTTGATGCGAGTTACCAATTTGGGAGGATTGATCCAGTGGAGGAGGATGATGATGTGACTTCAAGATGACGATATTGATTTCCTTACGCTATATTATCTCCTTTGTCTCTAAGTGATGATGTGTAAGGTCTTGCATGTAACTCTTGTTATGATACTATATGATCTATGCTAATGATATACTACTGTCTTTGATACTATACCTGGTGATGTAATTTCATGTGATACATTTGATATGGTGTTTTGGTGATTATATCGATTAGTTTATACTTCACATGGTATATTTATTTTGTTGGAAATCATACTTAGTTTTTTAAACTTGAGGACGAGGTTTGGAATTAGTTTGGGAGTGTTTTAGGTGAAGTATGATAATGATAGCAAAGAAAGCAAGGAATGAAAATAAAAGTAAAAGATAAGTTTTGAATTGATGCGAAGTTCAACCATTTAATCTGATATTCAAGAGAGTTGATGAAAATTTTCAAATTTCTTCCAAATTCAAATAAGTATGAATTTCATTTACATTATTTTTAGTTAAAAATATAATATAATGAATATATATTAGATTTTTGAATGGAAGGGATATTTTTTTTACCCATGGGAATTCTATGATAGAAGCAATCAAAATATTTTTATATCCTTTTTTATTAACTTTACTAGTTGATGTATGCGCTGGATGAGTTGAGAGGGATTGATTGCCTTGTGTTAGTCATGAGAATGGGTAAAAGATTGAAACAATAGTGCATGATGAACAACACAAATTTCTAAGATTCTTGTGATACAAAGGCTATTGATTAAGTATTTTATAGTATATATATTGAAAGTTATTATGCCACAGTTGAAAGAAGGAATAGGTTAGAAACAGATGTATTTTATAAGTTAGAAAGAATACTTTGTTCAACTTTAGTGGATAGTGAGAAACGCTAATAAGAGTTTACAAATATATAGATTGTCATATAGATTTCATATGAAATAGAGCAAGGAATCTATAGTGGGGAAAATGTGAGAAGGTCTACAGGAAATGGAGTAGGGATTCAAAAGTCAAAAGCAAAAGAAAATAAATAAATAAAAATAATAAAGAAAAAATATTTAGGATGATAAAGAAAAAAATGAGAGATGAAAATGGAGGATTTTCTTAACCTCTTCAAAAAATAGATTTAGCTCGAATGCTTCAAGCTGCAGTTGAGTAAATTATTTTTTAATCTAACACGTTTTAAATGATATATTCCTTAGAATCTTGGCATAATTCCTATTGATTTTGAATTTAGTACTATTTATAAAGTATTTTCTAAATTTAGGATTATTCTAGTTGTTTTTGTGTTTTGAGATTTTATATTAGTCATCGTGAGCTTAATGTTTGTCAGTGCAGATTGAGAAAACCTATATTATGTGCTAGCAATGGTATTGATTGAACTTTATGTTCTACGGGGTATTGCATTGGGTGGTTGAGTTATCATTAAGGGATGGTTCGCTTTTTTTTCTAAAATCATTCTATTCTATCATAACTTCTATTTACTTGTATGTAATATGTTTCTATTTGATGATCAATTATATTTAAAAACTTCTATTATTTAAAGTTAAGATGAATTAGATTGAAATCATGATATAAAGAATGAAAAGAGAATATGATTGAGAGTATTTGTTTGCTCGGGACAGTAAAGTGTTAAGTTTAGGGGTATTTGACAAGTCAATAATTAAACATATTTTATAGTGTAATTTAGGTTGATTTTAGATATAATTGATGATATTATACTGAGCATTCTTTATTTTTGTAATTTCAGTATTTAATTAGGAAAAATTAAGAAATGGAAGAAAAAAAGAAAAGAAGAGTAAAATAGTCAACTACAAAACAGGGCCAGCGAATCATCGGTGATATGAGATTACACAGGGATCGCTACTAAAATTGGAAGCAGATAAGGTCTAGCAAATAGCCAATGAATTGGGATTAACAAAGGAATCGCCAGATGAATCATTGGAACATATAATGATATTTTCGGTGATTAACTCAGCAATTTGTTGTCAACATAGGATTCTCTGACAAATCGTTAAGGTCGATGATGAGTTTTTTTATATTACTATGAAGCATTTGAGTTTATTTATGATTTGTATAACTTAGGAAACTATAAATACAACCCTCGAGCTTCGAAATTAAGAGCCCTCTTTTCTCTTAACAAGTTTGTGAGAGCCGTAAGTTAGTTTTTATTGAGTTTATGTTTGAACCAACATGGCATATTCGTTTATTTCAATAAAAGATATTTATTTAATTATGTCTTTCAATTATATTATTGAGTTCTTTATTTCCAGTATGAGTGAGTAGTTTATTAATTTAATTAAACCCTAGACATGTATATACTTTGGATTGCTATATCTTTATAATGAAGGATTCGCATATTTAATGCTTTTAATGTATTCATACACAACAATCACGACTTTAATAAGTTGTTTTTGCGTATTACAACTATGAGGATTTATATTGTATGCATAATGCGCAATATGTATTATGATATTCGATTTTCTGAATCTATGTCTATGATTATTGAAAATAATTATAAAAGTAGTAACTAGCATTAATCTCTAGGGCCAAATTACACGAGTGGATGTTCTAGGTGATTGTGTTATAAGTTAGTTATTGATTGGCATATTCTGATTAATATTTGGTTTAGATTAGGCATGACTTTCATTGAGTGTTAATGCTATGGTATTTCTATTTTATTATGTTTTATCCAATATGTAGATTTACAATGATAAGGATATGACTATTTTCCATTGAATATAGGAAAAGCGATGGCTTGCTAAAGGCTATTATTCTATTATGAATTACAATTTAATAATTCCAAGATTCCATGTGATATAATTATAACTAAGTTATGAGTTAATGTTATGTTCTAGTATTTGAATGCAATCCAAGTATATTATATTGTTTAGTAGGAGTTTGTTTAGATATTTATATTATATTAAATTTAAATTTTGTTTAATTAAGTTTGCATTAAATTGTTTGAATTACTTTAGTTAGTTTGATTAATTAAGTTAGTAGTCATAGATTTTAGTTATTTAGTATTTCAATTCCCCTTTCATTAGATTAACTAAATTAAGAAAAAGAAAACAAAAAAACACTTTCCTTAGAAGTTTGCAAAATCATTGTGGATGATATCCTACTTACCACTACAAAAAATAATAGGAAAATATAGGAAATTATTATGCATGCATGACATGTGTCGGATATATTGACATGTCTCCCTGAACAAGATAATCAAACTCTAGTTTCTTCTATAGGATCATGCTCTTATCATAATATTGCACGTTGAACTCCTCAAAAAAATAAGCCCAAATGTTGTATATAGGGTGCCCGTCGTGCAGAGATGTCCACCGAATCTCGGCATTAGCGTAAAGATAGTATGAAGGTATAGAAGCTCTCAAATGTTCATCAATACCCAACATATTATGAAAATTTTTACGATTGAGAACCCAAGTCTCCATAGTTCTCAATTCCAATTCACCATGGAGTTAAAAAAAAGGTTGTATTTCCTAAACTCTCTCCTTTCCCTTACCTACTGGGACATTTCACTAGCCATGGTTGGATCACACTAAATTGGAACTACAACAACAGGTTCAAATATGAGATAAATTGTATAGGATTCTTGCTCCTCTTGAGTGGTTATAGTACTTGTGGGAACATCTTGAGTAACACGAATTACAGGTGCCTGGGCTACCACCTGCGACGTAAAATATTCAGCAATTTTGACATCTATCCAGCCAAGTTTTGAAACATATTTGAATCCTAGCGTTGTGGATCCCTATGAAATTTTCCATATCCATAACCCAGCTTTTGCTATCCACTCATATTGTTCTGCAATGAAAATTGCAAGAAAAGTGGTCCAACGCAACTATATCCATTGATATGACGATAATAAAAAACATACATAACACAATCATAAAGTTACTAAACGTTTTAACCTCATTTCATTGCATTACGCCCAACTAATTACTCACTTGTCCTAAAAAAATAAGATTCTTTTAGAATCTTAGGCTCTAATACCAACATTGTAAGACCCCACCTAATTAGGGCATCTGACCATCTTAGATTACCTTAATCCTTCGATAATTTAGACATCCTTAACCTTATAATCAATAAACAAAAAATATCAAGTCCTCATAATCATCAACTATAAACTTTTTTACCCTAAGAGAATCCTAAAAGTTAACTTGAAACCTCAAAGTTTGTTTAGATTGATTAAATAATCCTCAAAATTTACTCAAAAATTATCGGCAACACCTCCTTTGTTTCTAAGCCTACACAAAAAAATGCGACATTCAAAAATCTTTAACAAAACCTACCCAGCCTGGTGAAAATGTCGTAAGGACTCACAATCCAACCCATAACAATATAAATTACATCAATAGAAAACAAATATTCATTCTAATCTATTTTAGAATATCAAACTCCTTAAACCTACATTATCTTAGTTCCATATTTATCCCAATCCATCATAAAAATGTTACAACGATTCCAAAGCAGATTCTAACTACACGCGAACCCAAAAATCCATATATATAATGTATTATATCAAAAATAATACATACAAAAAAAGAATGAACATGAGTAAGTTTTGAAAATCTGACAGCTTTCCCTTTCCTTTGTCACCGCTCGAACCTGTCATTACTCAATTATAAAAATTTGATAATGTAAGATAAGTAAATCCTACACTATCCGATACACTTGTAACAATCAAATACATTATTCCAAGAACTTAAATGAACAATAATTTTGCAAGGAATCATAAATATACAAATATGAAATCCATCCCATTTCTATTAACTAACCACAATTAGATAACATCTTCCAAAATAAGTGGGTAAACATTAATAAAGATTCATGATTTTAAGAAGAAGTCTCTCAAGAATTCACGACCTCAACTCACCCAAGAGTATGATCCTAGCCAACATGACGAATCCCCTTAAAATATCTTGCATGTCTTCATTAATCAGTGACTCCAGCCGTAGAGCACCATGGTGTTCACCCTACCATACATATAGCCATTAAGCACAATGGGAAACCTGAATAGCCTCTTTCCTCTAGTTTTCGTGAATGAATGACCAATAAATATGCAATCATAAACCAATTCATGCAATTATATAAGAGAAATATGAATTTCCTAATGTAAAGGTTACCATGGGATTTACTTACAAACAACTGACTTTGAGCTTAATTTTTGCATTTGTCAAATCGTTAAATCATCTTGAAAGTGCTTCCAATAGCTTACCTACATACCCAATTATGTTAGGGTTAAGATTTAAATGAAACCAAATTATTAAACCTCACAAAAATTGAGGCTAAAATATGTTATGTAACTGTTTCCAAAAATAATTATTCATAACAACTTCAACTAGCTTTCAACTAGCTAACTTGGTGAAAACCTCAATATTCGTCATGATAAAAGAAAAGAACTTATATAACTCACTTCATACTTTTCATACACTATAAGAACAATTAAATCTAATCACAAACGGAGAAGTTATGAATTTCCTAATATGGCTTGTTGATTAGATGAATTTTATTTATTTTGAGCTAATCAAACCTCTCCAAATCAATAATTTTTAATTAAATCCTCAAAACTTGACATCAATCGCTGAGAAATCGCATCAAATCAAATTCAAAATATTTCCATAGTCCTTGGAGTCAATTAGGAAGAAAACTAATTATCCAATTCATCCAAAAACCAAATGTAAATAAATTTTAACTATAAAATACCTTCAGGAAAAAAAAAGTTAGCAACTGAATTGCATAAATTCAAATCACCAAACGCTTAACCCACGTCGATGGAATTTATTCCTAATTGATGCAAATCAATCCAATATACCAACTAACAACCAATCCGTACCAATTTCTATCAAAACCATGCGAAAGAAATAAAGAAATCACGAGAAATCATATTGAATTGTGCGAAATACCATAAATTGATACTTTACCAAATTGCAGGGCAAATACTTCATTTCCACTGTGGAAACTTGGAAGAAACTGACTGCCTCATGACTCTCTACTATTTTGCGGAGGCAAATCAGACGAAAATTGGACGTATAGAGATTGCAAAGTGAAAACCTGAGTTTAGAGGGTTAGGGAAATGAACGTTTTGGACGTTCTGGTCAAATGAAATAGAAATGTTTTGATTTTAATTTTTATATAAAAAATGGAAAAACATTAGAAATCAGTAAAAAATTAGAGAAGAGCACAGATAAGTGGGATTCGTACTCTTATCAATTATGCATCGTAAGGTAGTTATATTTAGTGCACGTAGTTTATGGACTAAGGAAATGGGTGACTTGAAAGTGTTACCCAACTATTTTATAAGAAATTATCCCGAAAGAGGTACGACGGATGAATCACAATGGAGTGACGATAAAGGTGATTAGCTAGTTTACCAACACATTCCCTTCAGCAACCTTCAGGTACCCAATTTTTTGCTTTCCTATTGTTTTATATCGAAAAGTGAAATCGGAGAGGGGTGCAACGGGGGGAACTGAACGATGTTGACGACCGAGGTATTGGGAGGCCAACCAATACCCTTCCCTTAGATTCGTGACGCAAATCGATTGATACATTCCATCGAAGAGTGGGTAGCTATGTTATACTATTGGGGCATGTGCCCTAGATCAATCTACGACTATTGTTTATCTTATAATTTTAGTAAATAAAATAGAGGTTTTTTTTGTTGTTTTATTATATGCAATTGCATGTTTACCTTATAATAAGATCCATGGGTATTTGTTGAAATATCCTAAAAGTCTCTAGTGAGTCATTATACTGGGAACTATAAAGAATTAAGACCAGTGTGAATCTTGATTAAAGGAGATGTGATGATCATCGTATAGGGATATGAATAGAGATCATGAGTTATTGTTAGGGAGCAAGGTAATGGACCGACTTGCTATGAGAAGGAAATCACGGATTAAGGTATAGTTTACTTTTGTAGATCTAGTTTAATGGAACTTATTTTTGAAAGCGTTGGGGTTTTTTAAAAATTGTTTTGAATTTCACATTGCCTATAGACCCCAAAACCCCACATATACTTTGATACACCATAGAGTCATAGACGTTTGATTCTGTGGGTCATAATCCTGGGTGATAGATGTCTACAACTTTTGTTCTGATTGCAAAAGAAATAAAAAATACAAGTCATGGGTACAGTTGTAATTGGGCATTGAAGTTGCATTTCGTTAGATATTGTTTATATCGTTTACAATGCCTAAATAGATATGCTTTGGTTTCATATTGGTATTCATTAATTTCTTGATAGTAGTTGATAATTGATTGGCTTACGAGCATCATTTAATAAGCAAGTTGGAGCGCTCATTCCCCAATTAACATTTCAGGTTAATGACGTGCACTTCGTCTCAGGAATGGAGAAGATTAGGAGTTTATAGTATTCTATAAGGTGAATTGATTTCTCATTGCTTATATTGTATTGAATTACTATTTTGTAATAAACAAGGTTGGGATATGGTTTTATGACCGAGGTTTATGCCGATTTTTGTATATCTTATGTTTTATCGAAAAATTTTTAATTCCGCTGCATTTTCAATTATTTATTTCATATAAGGTATATTGTATTGCAACTATCAGGTATGAAGGATGGTTGTATTGTTACTCTAATGAGTCCGACTAGTGTACAAGGGCTTAATTAGGGTTTCAGGCCTAGTATAGCCCGAATTAGGATAGGGGACGCTACAAATCCAATGCATTTGGCTTGCATAATTTGACTTATATTCATAAGTCGATAATAATAATATATTTAGGTGTTTATTTTATATGTTTTTAGATCTCAATGTCTATTATTATTAAATAATTTTCTTTTGTTTATGTTTTTAATGGTTTAGATAAAAGTTTATGAGAATGACATAAATCAAGGTCTTTTGAAGTGTTCTTAGTGTTTGGCATTGAAAAGTGAGCATACACGCACTTCGAGACTATTTGGTAGGACCCACATTGGTCTATGTTGATGCTATAATGGTTTAGAAGATGTTTGGTGATGCAATAAATAAGAAAAGCTTAAAAAATAACCAAGTATAAGTCATTCATGCAGTGTGAACAGTTACCATCAGATCTGCTTCGAGACACGCATTGCACAGTAGATGAAGAAAGGGACAACAGTTGAGTGACGGATAATTGGGATAAATTTATAACACTACATCTTTAGAGCCTTTCGAAAAAGCATCGAGATCAACATGACAGAAAGCATCAGATGAGAAACAAAGGAACTTGATGTTGCCTCAAGACTCATGCACACACACTCCCAAATCTTCACTGAGCCTCCAACGTATTATCTTCGTCATAATAGCCGTTGATCTTACCTCGAGATGTGTTCCTCACTGTCTCCCATAAGTTCGTTGATTCTTGAGACGTTTCTCTTCTCATCACAAATGCATTGATCTTCCTTAGGATACGAGCTGCGCCAACTCCCATACTTTCGCACGACTCCTTCGTTTTCCTATTCCCACACCACATATGCCACGTGTTGCCTCATAACTGGCCAAGACACGTCATCACAACTACAACAACCAATCAGAATATGCCACTTCAGCATATAACAACAGAACAACCAATCCAAGCTTGACATGTGTTCGAGACCTAAACAACAAATCAACCACAGCCATCAGATCTTCGTAGGCGGATGAGACACCAATTAACCCACGATTTCCAATTTCTCTCTTTTCTATACACCAAAATTAAGTGTTTTATTTGTATAGACTTTAGGTTTTGTTTAGGATCTTCTACTCACTCGATCAATCTACCTCTCTTTTCTATTCATTTATTTAATGGAGTTTGTGAAGACGATGTCTAGCTAAGTAATCTTAGCCTAGGTCGGAGGCGAAGCAAGTCCAGAGTCATGGCTTTATAGTGTTCATGTGAGATCTATTTATTTATAATTTAAATTATTTTAATTCCTTTTATTTAATTTGTTGTTGATTTCATAATTATGGTGGAAACTTAAGTTATATATGTGGCCAATGCATGCTTTTAAGTGGAAACCTATAGTTAATTGGGATAATTTTATCTGTAATTATACGATTGGACGGATACAAGTGACGATAACTCACCTGTTTGCCGTCAAAACCTTTTAGTTCTTGAGTGTGTGATAAATAAATTAAGGTTAAATTAGAAGCGGACGTGATCCAGTTATCTTGGATTAGTATTCTTATGGAACTTTATGCGGTTAATGCATTAAACTTTATTGGCGCATGTATAAGGATGTGTGTTAATTAGGGAAGTAGTTAGTGGTGAACGTTCTGGCTATCTAGACTAGGGTAATTAGGGATTCTGGCGGATGTCGATTTCTTAGAGCTAATCTAGGAGGAATTGAATTAATAATCTTTTGGAAAGATTGAGGACCATGACATGTTATTGAACTTTGATTTGGATTTGTAGAATCGTAGACCTAGGTATTTTCTCATATTGAGATCACATTTGCAAAGCTTTAATTTCTAAGTAGTTTTAATTAGTTAATTAATTGTTTTCTTAAAAATCTATAAAACCCTCAAATTTCCCTTTTTAGTTAACTCAGAGTAAAACCCAAGTCCTATAGATTCGACCCTGTATTTTCTATTACTAACCCTTGTGGGACTGGTAACTCAAATACGAGTTATATTTGGCACGAACAACACATGAACATATATACTTTACATAATTTGTACAAATTATTGTGTGAGCTTTCCGGTACTTGTATCCTTGTATGAGCCGAATCTTGAACTTGTGACAATTCATTTTTCCTTTTGAACTTATGATTCCTAGCCAAGTTTGATGTTCTGAAAAACACTTAGAAAATTTGTTAGCATCATCACTTTGTTTGTTGCCATCAAAATCTCAGGTGGAGTATAAGTGACTAACCACTTAGTCCAAGAAACTCCCCCTTTTAAATGGTGACAAACAATTTGAACTTGACAGATAAAAGATATATATTAAGTGTGCATCAAGTCATAGAAAGTTCAAAATCTCAAGTTCAAACCATGAATTCCTCCCTTTTTTGATAACATCAAAAAGTTGGTACGAAGCTCCCCCTCACAACATGCATAGATAAAAGTACAAAGAAAGATAATGAAAACAAACCTTCCACAAGTAAGATTATATAATAGAGAACAATATAACTCTAAGATATGCAGAATAAACATACATGTTATTAAATACTAAATGAAAATGAGGAACAGAGTTGTGGCACATGAATAAGAAACCCAAAAGAACATGTCTAAACATTTATGGATGTACATAAAAAATGAATAAAATAAATAAGCATAACGTTCCCCCACTACAAGGAAAATGAAATTTAGAAACGAAATTAGAAAGGAAATAATTTCCGTTGCTAAAAAAAAAGTTAGAGACGGAATTGAGACGGACTCATTTAGAGACGGAATTGAGACGAATCGAGAGACGGAAATAGAGACGGATTTAATTCCGTCTCTAAAAATGGCGCCAACATTCCCACCAAAAATTTCGTTTCTTATGACCGTTCATCAAATCTCGGGATTTGATGAACTTGGTTCGAGGTCCCCCCTGAACCGAAACGAAAAAGAAAAAAACCCCCCAACATTCATCTCGTTCCCTCCCCAAAATCATCCCCAAATCATCTCAACAAAACCCTAGCGATCGTCCCTCCCCGAAATCATCTCGTTCGATCGTCCCCAAAATCCCCAAATCCGGTTCGATCGTCCCGTCCAAAACCCCCAAATCGGTCTCCTTCTTTGCTCTCAACTCTCGTCTCTCTGTCTCGATTCCGCTCGCTCTCTCGGTATCTCTGGTCTCGTCGTCACTCTCGGGTCTCTCCGTCTCGTCGCGGTGGTCTCCGTCATCGGCTCTCAACTCTCTCTCTCTCTCTCGGTCTCGCCGTCTCTTGCTTGGTGACGGATCTCTCACAAGATTTTGTTTATGGTAAGAATTTTGTATTACATTGCCATGATCATGTGTTTCGATGTTTAAAATGGATACATTGTCGAAACTTCTATTTGATAAAAAGCAAATCCTATTTCTTGTTTAGGATGACTTGAAACAGAAGGCTGTTCCAGGATCGTTCGAACACGTAGCTCTTGCAACTAAAAGAAAAGGGAAAAATACCTATTTTACACAATCACCGAGAATAATATTCGGGTGCTTTAGAAATCTTTTTATATTGAATTCCATTGTTTATCCGGTATTTAGTTCATAGAAAATGTTGTTTGATTGGATCATGAAAAATTCATGAAATATTTTGTTGTTTCATTTCTCCCTAGTCTTGTTCCTTTGCTTTCAGTTTTCTGTCGTGATATCGATGCTTGGGCCTGTACTGCATGCTTTTCAAATATAAATCACTCTGTTGTGTCGTGCTATATGTCCTCTCAGTTGACACTGCTATAGTGTGGTACAAGCGTAAGTGATTCTTTCTAGTGCTTTGTATGATGGTTACCTGATATTTGCACCGTCTTTTTGTTCTATCTGAAACCAATATTTCTGTTTTTCTCACTGATGGTGATTTCTTCACCTTCTTTTGTAGCTCAGAGTCTTGTGGAAATCTGCGTTTGTATATGGTTCTTGTTAAGATTATGCCTTGAACTTCTCTTGAATTTCATTATAATCTTGTTGGAAATTCTTATAAGAAGTTAATAGAATTTCAAACTCTTAATCTCAATTATTTTTATTGGTATTTTGTTAGGGATCATGGCGGGAGGTGATCATCCCCCACGTCGAGGTATACCATTAGGAGGACATCGTCCAGTCGGAAGAGGTGCAGCACCGACCTCTGGATGCGAAATACCGACTGGGCGTCATGGTCAGGCCACACGAGGGGTCCATAGAGGTCGTGGCGGTCGAGGTCGTGGGTCGATTCCTGCATTATCGATTCCGACTTCTCGTTCTCTCGAGCACGATCCAGCCGCAGCGTCACATTCGCCTTCCATACCGTCGGCGTCGTCTGTACCATCATCTTCGTCATCAAGGACTATACCAAATTCGCAGTTCCAGTCACCATCGCCGACATCAAGGACTCCTTTACCCACGAGGCCTGCACCCCCAGCCACAGCATCACCGGCATCCCCATAATACGACGACGAGCAGGGTTGGAGGTGACGGGCCCTCCGCGGCACCTCGGAGGACAAGGATGGAGCCCCCTCGCGTGCGGGGATCCCGATCGGATCGATTGCCAATGATACGTAAGTTTGCATTTGATTCATATATGTCGTTTTAAATATGGATGTAAATTATTAAAGAAGTAGTTAAGATGTTATGCATGTTCATGAAACACGGGGAGTTGCATCCTTCTCATTTTTGTGCACGGAGGATGACAAAAGTTTTCAAAAGATGGATGATTCTGAAGGGTATTGTTGGAAGTCGGTGCAGACTCATCATAAAAACCAATACGGCGCCAATGGAAGGTAAACGGGACTACTAAATGTCTTATGATTTATACTATTTTCTCAATGTCTCGTAACAATTGTAATCGCCATTTTGTAGGTATTTTTTAGATGGGATGACGCGATTCCCGGGATCTCATTCGAGCGGCGTACGACGAGCTTGCGGCACAAGGTACACCGCATTAATGCACGAGTTAAAGAAGAATCGTGTGCGACCGGTGTATGTTACGAGATGAGGCATGGAGGAGATACTTGAGTCTTTGGGAGAGCGAGGACTTCCTTGCCGTGTCTAGGCAAGCGACGCGAATAGGAACACCGAGGTCGAAGGCCCAGGGACTGGACCCTCGAAGCACGGTGGTGGTTCCGTGTCTTTTGTGACTACCCATGAAAGATTGGTAAGTTTTTTTTAACCTCTTGGTTTTTTTACATTTATACACTTGTTCACTATGCTGAATTTATGATTGGTCTGTCGTGGATCGATTCATCAGAGACGCCACCTACGTGAATGAATTGTATTTGCATCTCCACACCGTAAATCACGACGGGATGACATTCATCGATACTAGATCGGAGCGTTTCTATGTAAGTATAGAAATGAAATGTTAAATAGTATTAAGTTTACTTTAAACCATATCATGTATGTTGATTGTTGTTGATATCTGCGGGATAGGCTCCGAGATGAGACGTCGGGAGGCGACCCGGGCTACACGGACCAATCGGTGGATGATGAGGCGGTGTACCTCAAGGCGGCGGGTGAGTGTCCCAAAGGACGTGTCTACGGTCTCGGGTCTTTAGGGAGAAAGAAGAGGAGATATGCGAGATCCTGGTGCTAGCACATCCCGGATGCGGATATGGTGCCGCGTGGAGAGTTCAATGTCGTTGCGAGCAATTACGAAAGGTTATGGAGTTCATGCATCGGCATCTCGGGATGAACATGGACGGAGCAGGGCCTATCTCAAGAACAACCACCACCACCACCACCACCACCTCATGACCAAGCAACACACTGCCGCAAATAGATCCTGGTCGATCCACCACAACAAGGAGACAATGTTGAGCGAGAGACGCAAGCGTGGCTTACGAGAGATGAGCGGCTTGGTGATACATAGGTATTTTTCTTGTTGTTTGTGTAAATTATGAGATTATACCTTTGCTTTTATAGATAACTTTAGCAATTATTCGCATTACTTTATGATTGACACTTCTTTTTGTGCATATTTAGATTGATACTCCTTTATGTTTCACAATGAATTTAAAAAAGAAGTTTAAAGTGAGACATTATTTAAATGAATTTTCTATCTTTACATTTTATTTAATGCATTATTTGGGATTTAAAATAAGGAGTCAAATTATGGGGAAGAGTGAGAAGTTATGATACCCTATCATAGGCAAAATTTATGGCATTCGATTTTGGGTTAAGTTTATTAAACTTTAGAAGTCTTCTTGCCTTTTTGGACCCGAGAATACATGTTCTATAATTTCCTTCTCCATAGATAGGCATTTATTCGTCTAAATCATGATGTCACCTTTCCTTAATTTATCCACTTAGAATTGCTTAGACACTCGGAAAGCATGTGCTCTTTATTTTATATTTCATAGTTTACAACCATTAGAATAACATATTAGCCTCTACTTGTGCTAGGATATATACTTCATCAATCGATTGAATTTTAAGTTGCTTTGAAATGTTGATCTGAATTAATGATCCGATATGGTCATGTCACATTGTCAAATTATGCTATATTACTGCCAAATCCCAAGTAGGTTTAGACTATTTGTATGAGTGCTTTGATCCTTTGCTTCTGCAGCGAGATTAGTGTTGCTCAAGACAAGTTCACAACTTCTTCAACTATCTCTTTTGGTCCAACTGGTATTCAAACACAACTTCTCCATCACCTAGCACAACTCCTCATGATCCTATTGACAACATTGCATAAATAAATAAATTACTAGTAGTAATATATGCCATATAGTATGTATTCTCATATTATTCTTAATTTCATATTTGATTGCTCCGGAGATGATAGGAACATGGCATTTCCAAGTCTTTCTTTCCCAAATTCGAATGTTAGGGATACACCACTCATGATTTACAAGGAGCCTCATTTTATCCTTACTTTCGAACATTTGCATGCATGGGCAACATGGTTGTTACTATGAAGGTCGGTTGTCCTTGTTAGTATCTAGTGCAGTTGTTCCCCCATTTTATTCTTATAATTAGATTTTCTTTTTGTTCCGTATACTTCAAAAATTTTGGTTCCTTATTATTATATTATTGACAATCATTTTTTTAAGGATTTAGCTTCGTATTGGAACCTCCTTCTATGGAGGTTTGTGTCCTTACTCGGTTTCTACTGCTATGTTCTCTGCTATATTGTTGGCTCGGGAAAGTATATATGGTCGGATAGGCTGCATATATGAAGGAGAGTGGAGAAGGGGTATAAGGCATGGGCATGGAAAGACACGGTGGCCTTACTGGAGTCGTATTCTATGATCTAATGCTCGGTTTACAACTAGGAATATAAGGTATTTCTTTTCTTTTACCCTGCTATCATTTTACTGTCATACGCGTTATTGCATTTTGCATATCTAGTGGGCTTCTATAATGCGGTGGCGGCGGTGCACTTGATCTATAATGCGGTGGCGGCGATGCTAAGATTTATATTTGTTTTCTTCATCTTTTTAGCTTAGTTATTTATATACTATATTTGCGATTCTCTTACTCATAGCAGCGATCTTAGTTTTAGTTTTTTTTGTACTGTTGCCTTACTTCCACTTAAGCAAGGACTATTTTGTTAACGAACCCACCAATAGAACTATTAATCGATAGTTCATGTGTCTCTGAGATCGAAGAGGGTGCGAGATGGGGTTTGGAGCATTGTTGGTGGAAAGGTAGGAGATTTATTTGTGAACTGTTTCATAGACTACAATTGGTATATCATTCTATCTCCGCTTTTGCTAGTGTCCACCATTATTTTCTAGTTTGTATGTTCATCTCTTTCTTTTATCAACTTATGGGCATGAACATCAAAAGCTCGAACAGTTGAGCCTCAATTCGAGTAGGCTCGGCTATCACACTGAAGTTGAAATTTGTATGTGATATATGTTATCAAGGAATGAAAGAAGACTAAAAATTTGAGGTAGGCTCGTCCATATTTCGATTCTTCGGACGATTGGAACCCCATATACTTTCCAACCTCTCCCTTCTTTTCCTATATATTTTTACTTCCTTGAAAGCTCTTGATGTTGTGTGGTGTATTGCTTTTACCGGACGTTGGAGCGGATCTGTTTCTGGCGCTATTTAGCTCTCTATTTGGTTCAGGATGGCAGGAAGGAACCACTGTGAATATGCATTATCACTTGGTTGTTGTCCTCGAGATGGACAATCGAAGTGCTTCAAAGCTGCGTTATAGTTATTATATGGAGTCCTTAATTCTCTTCTTATTCGACCGGTCATGTTGGAGTTTTGGTGATTGGAGCATGAACATTAGATGGATTTTGTTCTTGGTTATTAAGCTTAATTCTTTTTGTGCATATTTATAGGATTGTAAGTTTTCTTTTTTTTTTTTTTCTGGTTGAGGATTGTAAGTTTTCTTTTTTTTTTTTGTGGTTGTTGAACAATAGGATTGGTGGTTTTTGTGAATACTTACAAATTTGGAGCTTTTGTAATACAAGACAATTTTCCGTGGATATATAAATCTTTTTCAAATTTTGTGTTTTACATTTTTTTTTCTCTTTTGAATATTTGTTGATATATATTGTCGATGTATGAATGTCAAATTTTGTTTTTTTGTGGGATCTTAGCACCCCCAAGGAGTTGTTGGAGGGGGTGCGGGCGATGGAGTAGGTCCTATGGTTGTAATTTCAAGTTATAGGTTGGAGAACCAATTGGATTATGTTTATGTTTGAAAATTAAACGAAAAGGAAAATTAGAGACGGATTAGCAACGAAATTCAAACATTCCGTTGCTATTCCGTCTCTAATTTTCCAGAATATATGCATGAATCACAAACGGAATCAAAGCTCGATTCCGTAATCGAAAACGGAATCGAGAGACGGAATCGAGACGGAATATTTTCTTCTCGATTCCGTTGCTTGATTAGAAACGAATCGAAACGGACTTTTGCATTCGTCTCGAATCCGTCTCGATTCCGTTTGTGATTAGCAACGAATCGAGAGACGGAATTCATGAATTTCTTATTTCCGTCTCGATTCCGTTTCGATTAGCAACGAATCGAGACGGAATGCAATTACAAATGTACCATTTCGAAAAAAAATCCATTTCTATTCCGTCTCTTTCGTTTCTAATTTTCGTCGCTAAATCCGTCTCTAATCGAAACGAAATTATTAAATGTCTCTATTCCGTCTCTAATCGAAACGGAATCAAAATTTCGTTTCGATTGGATCAGCGACGACTTAATCGAGACGGAATCTATTCCGTCTCTGTTCGTTCGAATTCAATTAGAGACGGAATTTATGCAAATCGAGACGAAAATTTTCGTTTCGATTTGCTATTTTTTTGTAGTGCCCCTATCAAATCTACTTCTAGCCTCTCCTCCTAAGGAGATGAAGTCTGACGTGCAGAGCCAAAAGTACGGTCATCTTGTGCTTGCCTAGCTGGTAGTAGATGTCCCTCAGTACAACGAATACGATCACCCTGATGATCAAGATGAATGTCAATAGACGTGAAGGCTTGCGTCATGTACTCGTGTTGGTGGCCCAATTATGCAGAGATGTACGTCGACAAGGGAGACATATCTGGAAGACGAGGGACACCAAAATATGATGGATATAGTGGAGGCTGACGTTGCGCCTCTGTTGGTGCTGCGGGGGTAGTGGAGCCTGGTGAATCGGGGTGTCCTGCTGAACCTCATCATCGCCACTGTCGTCGTGTAGGTATAAAAAGTTGTAGTCCAGGTAGTAACGCTTATCAAAGTCTACGGGAAGATTAGTCTCATATACTAACTCGTATCCCTCATAATGTTCACCATCTGGGTTGTCCTCCTCACTAATCTACCATCGCTCGATGCGGATGTAGCGATACTTTATGGCCTTTAGAGTGGCCATGCCGAAAATGTCAATCATAAAAAGTGGGTGACCCTCTAGACGGAGATTCACTTGTGTTGACTCAAAATAAGTGGTAATGGTGTGGGCATAAGGAAGGTGGCAACCATAGCTTAGCGTAGACATCATATAGGCTATCATAATGTGCGACCGATTGATGGGTATCTCTCGCATGAGAGCCCTGAGGACATAAAAGTCAAGGAGAGTGACGCCGTTCTTAATACCGCTATGAGGAAGGATGACCTTGTGGAGTATCTTATAAAGAAGATGAAGCACAAGCTTGAAGTCTATGTCAGTAACTCTGAAGGGGTACAAAAAGATTTCCCTATCCAACCATATAAAGGAGTTGAGGATCTTAAGCCATTCAAACGATCACTCATGACTCTTACATCCGAGAGTAGTAGTGGGGGTGTCAAGTGGAATGTCTAATAACTCAGAAAGACTCTCCGGCGTGATCGTGATGAAACAATTGCCAACAACTGACCAAATGATATACTTATTGGCGGTGGCAAGGTTCGAGTAGAAAACCCGAACTAAGAGAGGTGTTGTAGGCATTATTTTACTAACAGAAGGACACCTATCCAAGTTTGACAAGTACCTCATGCATCGAGAGGTGTGCCTTGTCAAAGAATTCAAAGTTGAAAATAGTAGGTTTGAGGACTTTGGCATCCGTTAGGCGTGATCTAACCGCTTCGAGTATGGACTTGGACCCTGAAACACTATCGTGCTTTGATTTGGGATTACCCTCATTCCGAGGAGGATTTGATGAGACGGTGGCTGATGTGTTGCTGATTTGGTAACTAGAAGACCTAGTCTCCCGAGAGGTAGTGGATTGGGAAACGGTTAAGGATAGGGTCAAAGACTTGTAGTTGCTACTAGATGACGCTTTGATGACTCGACGAGTGGGGGGCGACTAAAGGATGACCCGGGAGCAGTACAGGCAGTGGTATGGGTTTAGTAAGTCAACAATGTATCAAACACAAGATGGGCACTAGGGTATAAAAATGGGCTAGTGTGACAAAGTGGGTTGAAATCTTAGAATGATGAAGATACACAATGAAAATAAACAAGGAAGGAAGGAAAATTATGTAGAGGACCTAGAAAACCCAGTAAAGACCGATTCAGGAAGTTGGAGACTTGGTTAGAGGCAAAGGAAATGAAAAAAATGAGGTTTTCGTTCGTGGAAATGAATTTATAACATGCTGGCCTGAGCAATGTTAGCGCACTAGGTGTGTGTAATAGTGTGCTTGTGACCGGAAAACTATTCTTGAAACAGTTTACCTAGTACACTAGGTGGACTGCTTAGCTCGCTAGCCTGACATACCTAGTTCGCTACCAAGGTAGACCTAGCACGTTAATTGGTATTTGGAATTTTTCGTCAAAGAATTTGAATTTTTGAATGACAAATCAGATTCATCTTATACTCCATTGAAACTTCAATAATAACTTATAATAAGGTTTGAATGAGCTAGATCATGCTTAAAATGTCGGATTCAGGAATCATGCCTAATTTTCGTTGAATCTAGGAAAATTGGTCTCTAGGCAATGGCTTAGTGAAAATATCAGCTAGTTGGTCCTCAGTGAACACATGAATCAGTTTAACATCACCCTTTTGCACATGATCTTGAAGGAAATGGTTCCTAATCTCAATGTTTTATGTACGGCAGTGTAACACCGAATTTTTTGATATGTTGATTGCACTAGTGTTATCATAATACATTTCAGCACAGCCAACTTGGATTTGATAATCTTTAAGTTGTTACTTCATGCACAAGACTTGGGCACGACAACTTCCGGAAGCCAAATATTTAGTTTCAGTGATGGACAAAGCAATTGAGTTTTGCTTTTTTCTAAAACATGATATTAGTGAATTTCCTAGCAAATGACAAAATTTTGAAGTGCTCTTCCTATCAACTAGACTCCCCGCATAGTCGGAATCAACAAAACTTCTAAGTTCAAACCTTTTGGCTCTGTTGAACCACAATCCCAAGTCTTTTGTGCCACTTAAATAACGAAATATAAGCTTGACACATTTCAAATTTGATTCCTTGGGCTCAGATTGGAACCTAGCACATAGACTTAAACTAAATATAATATCGCGTCTACTGCCATCAAATAGAGGAGACTACCTATCATGCAATGATATAGCTTAGGATCTATGGGATTTCCTAATTGGTCATTATCCATTTCGATGGTAGAACTATGAGGATTGTCACATGCTTTCAAATTGTCAAATTTAAATTTCTAACCATGTCCCTTACTTACTTTACTTGATTTTATGAAAATCCCATGCTTAGTTTGCTTGATTTGGAAACCTAATAAGTATGTTAGTTCACTCATCATGCTCATTTCAAATTCATTGGTCATTAAAAATGAAAATTCATCACATAAACATGTATTAGATGAATCAAAGATGATATCATTAACGTAAATTTGAACAAGGAGCATATCACATTTCTTGATCAAAATGAACAATGTAGGATCTAGTGTTCCTTTCTTGAACCATTTTTTAAGAAGAAATGCACTTAGTTTATCATACCAAGCTCTAGGATCCTGTCTCAACTAATACACGATTTTTGAAGACGATAGACACGACTTGGATAAGCATGATGTTCAAAACTCGGTGGTTGTTCTACATATACCTCTATATTTATGAAGCCATTCAAAAATCCACTTTTAATGTCCATTTGGTATAGTATGAACCCATTATAGTAAGCATAAGCAAAAAAACATTCGAATTGCTTCTAGTTTTGCTACCGGTGCAATGGCTTCTTCATAATCAATGCCTTCCTCTTGAATATAGCCTGGTGCAACCAACCTAGCCTTATTTCTCACTATCTCACCCTTTTCATTATTTTTATTTCAAAAGACTCATTTGGTCTCTCTAATGGTATGGTTTTTAGGTCTAGGCACTAGTGTCCATACGATGTTTCTTACAAAGTGTCCTAGTTCCTCTTGCATAGCCATGATCGAAAACTCATCACCCAAAGCATCATCTATATTAGTGGGCTCGATTTGTGATACAAATGCAATAGGCCCCTCATCTCGGTTTAGTGATGATATAATGTATATGCCTTTGTCTAGATCACCTATGATTTGTTGAGAAGAATGTCCTAAAAGAAGTCTTGAGTTTTTAGGTACACTAGGTTCAATGTTCGCTCTAATTCTACTTGTTTACCATTGAGTGTTTGAGCTTGACTGATATCATCATTATCATCATCATCATCATCATCATCATCATCAAGTCTCATTTTCTACAAGGTGTGTAACATTCACACTTTAGGATCTATCTCATCAAACTTAACATGGATTGAATCCTCTATGGTTTTGGTTGATCTATTGAACACTTTATATACCTTACTATTCAAGGAATAACCTAAAAGTGCATACATTTGACTTTGGGTCAAATTTATCGAAATGATCCTTATAATTTAAGACATAGCAAGTACAACCAAACACTTTAAAGTAACTAATGTTAGGCTTTCATCCTTTTATAGTTCATAAGGAGTCTTTTTCACATGCTTTCGATTATTCACCCTATTCAAAACATAGCATGCCATGTTAATGGCTTTGACCCAAAAGTGTTTAACTATGTTATACTCATTAAGCATAGTCCTATACATTTTTTGGAGAGTTCTATTTTTCCTTTCAACTATTCTATTTTGTTGTGGTATTCTAGGAGAGGATAATTGGTGTGTATACCCTTGTCTAGCACAAAACTCTTCTAAGTTCCTATTGATGAACTCACCACCCTTATCGGTCCTAATGATAGTAATTTTGTAACCCTTCTCTTTTTAAACTAATGCGCAAAATTTCACAAACAGCTCAAACACCTCATGCTTATGTGCTAAAAAGTGTACCCACATATATCTAGTGAAATCATTAACAATGACAAAGCAATACGATTTTCCCCTTATAATTTGAGTGTTGATAGGTTGAACAAATCCTTGTGGATTAGTTATAAGGCTCTAGTTACATCATTAGATACTTTCGTCTTGAATGACAATTTTACTTGTTCGCCAAGAATGCAAGGTTCACATTCATTGTTTTTCCTTTATGTGCATTTGGGAGACCCTTCACTAAATCACGATTGGTCAATTTTGGAAAATTTTGCATACTAGAATGCCCTTGCCTATGGTACACAACCATGCATCACACTCATTTGGAGCACTTAAACATGAGACATTTTGCATATGCATCTCATCAAAGTTAATAGCATAGACATTCTTATCTCTATATTCAATGAATAAGATTTCATGCTTCTCATTTCTAATAATGCATTTTGGTGATTCAAATATGACATGAAAACCTTTGTCACACAATTGACTAATGCTAAGCATATTATGTTTCAAAACATAAGACATTTTCCATACTAGAATGTCCTAGTCTATGGTGCCACATTGGGGGTATTTTGATAAATTCACAAATTTTATTTATGTGAAACCCTATTTATAAAAACCCACTATAAACCTTAGCCACAACTAATTAATCTACAAATCCTAAATCAATAAAAAAGAGGAGAGCTTTTATGATGTTGGTGACACGAATTTATGGTAGAAGGTACAAATCATCTCCTTATTTGTTTCGCTCTTATTTTTGTTTAATTTAGTGGAATTTTAGTGGAGAACTCGAAGGGGGAGTCCACATTTTCGTAGAGGAGGGAATCAACATCACCGCCGCCGCCATTGAACGGAGGAGCGCGGTTGCGGCCACCGCCGTCGGCGAACCGCGGAAGGACACGACGTTGCCTCCACTACCCAAAAGGGGCACTCCACTAGGAAGCCCCAAAGTGAATGCGAGGGGAGGGGTGGAAATTGGGCCACCCCCATGACCGCCGTCGTCAGAAAGGGTGGCCGGAGTGCACTAGCGGCCCTAGCCGGCTCCTGTAAGGCACAAGGGGGAGGAGCCCCCTTTTCACAAAAGCGACAAAAAGCGAGGCACAACCTCGCCTAACGGTTGTCTAGGGGCGTTTGACCCCGAATCGATCAACGGGGGCCGGTCGGCCCCTTGACAAATCAACGGGGACCGAACGACCTTTGGACTAGTCGACGGGGTCCAAAATGGCCCACTGAACTTTAAATTAAAAAAAGAAAAATAAAATAAATCAAAATAATATATATATATATATATATGTGTGTATATATAAAAGATAAATGAAAATAATATATATATAAATATATTTAAATATAATAAAAATAAATCCTTACTTTCAAATAAGGCGTTACGCGTCCCTAAAGGAGACAGACCGAGTACCACTCCTCGACCCTTATACTGCAAGACGAGGGACCCGCAGGGACCCTCACTATGGGGACCCTTAAGTATGTTTAAAGGTAAATTGGAATTTAGAATGTGACTTGTCGTTTATGTGACGTATCTTAAATTGTGTAGATTCGCAAAACGATTTTGAGAGAACCCCATGCGCGCAAGGACCAAGAGTGGATATCGCAGCAAGTCTGGTAAGTGGGGAGCTTGTTCAATTATCAAACATGACATGCTATTAAATATTATTAGGTCTCACTTTTTAAATTCAAGACTTGGGGAATGAGTTGCGACTTATTATTGACTTTAATGTGACTATCTATGGATTGTTTGTGTGATGCCCTTTCTTGATGTTGTCTTTATTTAATATTCGTGGTTGTCGCCATTTTTTGACCTATTTCGTGGTTGTCACCACCATTATATTGACTCTAACACAATCGCATGGTCTTTGCCACCACTTGAGTATTTTATGGTTGTCGCCATTACTCGAATCATACCATGAAATCGATACATGAGATTGGTGCACAAATCGGTGATGGTTTGGACGAACCTACCATGGCCTTGATAGGACTAGTTACGGGGCATAAAGGATTTGATGTCATCTAGTTTGGATCACTTTGAGAGTAGGGGAGTTGGTCACCGGATTCTTGTCAATAACTAGTACGTATTGAATGGAACCCGACTTATTATATTATTATGCTTTTATGATATCTTTCTTGAATCACCCTTGCATGTTGATTTGATCCATAAATGCTTTTATTTTCCTAATGAGATACTTTATGAAATTGACTCACGATATTCATGAAATACTCTTTTTCTCTGTCTTTACTTTCAATTCATGATAGTCTCGCATGATTAGTAGGTATTACTTGAATGTTTGATGGTTGAGCGGGTTTTTTCCGCATTACGAGCTTCGTTGGTTCTTTTAGCTCACCCCACTTACTCTTTAGGTTCATTTTCATCGACGCCAATGTAGGATAAAGGGAAGGTGATAACGTAGATCTTTGCCATTGATATGAACTTTGTATGCTATTTATATTATTGTTATTCAAGACATCTAAACATGGGTTGCTTTAAGTACTTAATGTGGTAGATTTTAATCCCCGAGACTTGTTTACTTAGTACATTGGTTGTATATGTTTCCATTTACTTAGGGATACTTGAACACGTATGTTTGGTATTCTAGACCTCTATTCCTAACTCTTTCCTAAGCTCATCAAGACTTGGCAAATCATCCAAATCATCAAAATTTAAAGAATTTAAATTTACCTTACTTTGTGCCATGAGAAAAAGTATAGCCTTTTTATTTTTCGACTTGGAGCTGGAGCTTGATGAAGATGAGTCATCATGTTGCCTTGAAACTCATCTTGCCTTTCCTCTTATCCAAGACCTTATTGGACTTGCAATCGACCTTGATGTGGCCTTGTTGTGACACCTAAAGCAAATGGTCTCACTTGATTTTCCTCCTTTGCTTCCACCCTTGAACTTCTTATTGTACTTGTCACGCTTCTACATTATCATGTAGAGCTTTCTTGAGAACATAGTTACTTCCTCTTCAAGATCATTGTCATCACTAGATTTCTCATTTTCAATGATCACGACCAATGGTGCTTAGGTGGGCTATTTACCTTCAAAGCAATCTCCTTCCTTGAGTTGTTTGTACCACCACGAAGTGCTTCTAATCTCGCTCGATCCTTTAGTTCAACTTATGGAACGTTAACTCTCCACATAGAGCATTAAAGGTGTAATCTACAAGATTTTGTTTTGATTTGATGGCATACTTCTTTGCATCACATTCCTTAGGTAAGCCTTTAAGGAACTTGTACACTGAAGTCTTTTGATCATAGTTCTTTCCAAGCTTCTTGATCTCATTCAAGAGCTTTGTGAAACGAATGATGGCGGTAGCTATATCTTTATTGGAGCCAACCCGAAAAGTATCATAGTGCTTCTCAAGGATCCTCAACTTGGTTTTCTTCACTTGAGTTTTACCCTCATAGTGTACTTCAAGTTTCTCCCATACTTCCTTAGCCATTTGACATGCATTAACCTTATCGAACTCATTCTTACTTAGTGCACAAAACAAGTGATTAATTGCTTGATCATTTGAGAGCTTAATCCTTGTCTCCTCGGCGGTGTAATACTTTTTGAACCTGTCAGGTGGAGTATAGCCATTTTGGATCGAATCCCATAAATGCCTATTTTATGTTATTATTGTTGGGGTATGTGCCCTAGGCCAATTCAGTAAACGTTGTTTAACTATTATAAGTAGATGCTTGTTTCTTTTATAATAGTATCCATGGATAATTATTGTATTTTTTGAAATGTCCCTAGACATTTATTATTGTGGGAACAATAAAAAATTAAGACTAGTATGAGTCTTTATTGATAATCATGTGATGATTATGTGTATACGATACGGATCATGATGACGAGTTTCTATTGGGAATAGATGCTTGACCGACCCTGCTATGAGAACACTACTTGCTCAATGTCATAAGTGATTCTCATGAGAGTTATATCATTTAGTCATTTGACTTAAGATCCCCGAGAGACTCCAACATTAAGAGCATAATGATTTGATAGAATCAAACGTTGTCTTTAACTTAGGATGATTATAAAGATTATGATTGGTCTTTGTTCGACTAATGTGTGGATGTTGTGTTATCAAGATGGAATTTGTCTCTCTTTTTTTAAAGAGATATTTATTGGGCTCTCGATATGTTAGACTGATAAATGGCCATATCTAGTCAATTGATTGGATCAATATCACTTGACAATTTCGATCTACTCGGAGATCGAGAGTAGTAGATTGAACTATAAAGGTGACATTCCATGTCTTATGTTTAATCAAAATATATCGCATGACAAAGGGATATGATATACAATGTCTATTAGGTTGTATCGATTTATTGATCTTCATGCTACTTGGGTAGTCATAATGCCTTGCAAGAGACTCGCTTATGACTTGTGTACTAAAATGGTTTTGGTTCACGCCAACATTGTATGAACCTATTGGGTCGCACACAAAGAACGAATTTGCGCGATTTAATATTTTCTTAGTTAATGAATTTTATTTGATAAAATTTGTTTTGAAGATTCTCATTAAATGTCTTAGTTTTACTAGGATTCAAGATTCTCACACATTTCTAGTGTGACTAGAAATTTTATCTCTTAGAAAATCATATTTGGAATAGGACTCTAATTGGAATTATAGTATGACTTTAACTCTTATTTGAGTTTTAGATAGATTAAAACTCTTGTTGGATTAGTAATTATAGGTTATCTATGACTCTATCCTTTTTAGAGTTTGACTTTATCTAGGACTCTATTTGGAGTGCGACTAGGAGATGAAGTTTTTTTACAACTCGACCTAGTGTACTATAAATAAGACATTAAGGTCACGAGTTGTGAAGTGATTTTTCTCGAGAGAGAATTCTCAAGAGGGATTTTTCTTAGAGAATTTTTATGATAATTTTTGTCCTAGGATTTTTGGGGCTAGCACTCCAGATCGTGATCATCCGTTCATGTGTGGATTTACGATAGAGGACGTTCATCTCTCGGCGTCTTAAAGGAATCGATCAACACCAAACAAGGCGGAGACATGGAGTTATTCTTGCTAAGGTATGATTTTTATTGGCACATCAATTTAATGGAATCAATAGGATCTTGGTTAGTGGATGTTCGATAAGTTTTGAAAAACTTCCACTGCGCATGATCCCGAAACCCAACAATTATGTTGAACTTCATCCTCACTTTCCAATGGGCATAGTTTGTTCCATTAAAACATGGAGGCCTCTTGGATGAGTTGCCTTCGCTAAGGCGAGCTGGATTTAGAGTTTGCATCCTTGGGCAAAAACTTTCAAAGATACATTAGTAAACCTTTGAGAAATAACAAGCTCGATACCAATTGAAATCACACCCAAGAGAAAGTGAATTGGGTGGACCAAAAGGTTATCGCCTTTCGAAAACTTTCATGAACAACAATGTTTGATACATACACAATAAACAAGTATAAGTGCAATGCAATGGTGAATGAGGTAGTAGAGATGGAAAAGAGACACACGATTTATAGTGGTTTGATCCAACTGATCTACATCCACTACCTAACCTCCTCGGTTTGGATTTTCAAACTCCTGCTAATATTAATTGTAAGTGTTACAACATAAGTGTACAAGCCTAGAATGCCTAATCACAAATTAGGACTTCCCAACTAGCCTCAACTAGGTCTTCCCTTGACATAGATCCCACTAAGTATTACAATCAG
The DNA here is from genome assembly GCA_039657325.1 of Stephania cephalantha. Taxonomy (NCBI): domain Eukaryota; kingdom Viridiplantae; phylum Streptophyta; class Magnoliopsida; order Ranunculales; family Menispermaceae; genus Stephania; species Stephania cephalantha. The sequence goes on along the minus strand of CM077574.1, from coordinate 25,685,390 downwards.
CCACTTACAAGAAATAGAAGAATATAATGAAAATTGACTTTACAAAGTAAACGACGATAAGTTTAATTACTAGCAAGCCACCTAGAGCCTAATAACTCTAATGCATGCATGTATGAATATGTGTGAGATATGGAAATATATCAATGACGTTGCACCAGTTTCAAATAAGAAATCGATTAAACCAAATCGATGAGAATAAATACGGTTTCAAATCCAATGAATAAGTAGTTTAATAAAAATCAAGTTTAAGGCATAACTCTTGTGCAAATAAGTCATAGAGCTTATAAAACAAAGTTTAAGTGCAAAATACAAGACTAATGTGTTCAAGAACACGACAAATGATTTCCATACAAAAAGCATAACAAAATATGTAGTTTAAGCATAATAGATCTAGGAAATCAAACTTACTTACAACCCTAAATGAGAACGAATGAAATCAATTCTAGAAAAGTGGTTGCAAGACTTAGAACACCTCCGTTACACTAGTTTCGAGGATGATTTGATAGCATCAAAAGATTCCTAGTGGTTGAACACAAAAATCAATACTATTTGATGTGAAAACATGGACAAAATTGAATTTTTGAGCTTAAGAGGAAAATGAATGTTCTAGGTGATTTTTTAATGGTTTCCAAACCTATTTAACGAGTTTATGGCCGTTATCTTGATCTAAGGCCCCAAAATCAATCATTGATTCAACCTAAATCAAAAGTTGTAAGTTTTTAAAAAAATTCTATCATGAGGCTGGTTAGCACACTATATGAGATCGGTAGCGCTAACTACGAGTAGAGCACTAATTAGTACCATTAGCATGGTAACCAGTTGGGACCAAAGACTAAATAAGTTATGGTCTCAATTTAGAAACTCCCTAAAGTACCTATGACCCAACTAAATCATTAGGAACACATTAAACATATTTAGTATGAGTCATTGGACCCATTTGGACTAACTAGGATAATTTCACAAATCATGGAAATCGAAATCCCAGTTTGATGAAACATGTAGGGGTTTTTCGAAAATTTTTGTCTCACTTTTTCAAAATCTTTCAAATTGAGTTTGGTGCATTCAAAACCAATCACAACAGTTTTCTAAATCAATGCATATGTAAAAACTTATTTTCACAATATAAAGCCATTTCAAGTTATGAAATATAAATAGTACTAAAATCGATACTTGAAACTTTGCGAAAACGTGGAAAGCATGATAGGCATGAATCTAATGCATTTGGCTTACATAATTGGACTTATATACCTTACATAATTTGTATAGATTGTAATATGAGCTTTCGGTACTTGTTTCCTTGTATGAGCGAGAGTCTTGAACATGTGAGAATTCATTTTCCTTTTGAACTTGTAATTCCGAGCCAAGTCGACATTCTAAAAAATTTAGCAAACTTGTTCGAATCCTCTCATTTTATTTGTTAGCATCAAAATCTTGGGTGGAGTATAAGTGACTTAATACTTAGTTAAACACACTATTCAAGGAAACTAAAGCTCGTCAAAATCCCACTTATCTAATTTAGGATGGATAAATTTCTTGAGTGTGCCCTCACCTATGTATCGAAACATTGTTAGGTTGCTTTACGCTAATATCTATCAAGTGGATGAGGGTGATGACCGTCATATTGCAAAGTCTAAGGTTAAGGGAAAAACTTTGATGTGTCACCTCTTTTTAAGAGGCCTTTGGTCTGCCAATAGGTGAGTTCGAGTATTTCAACATCTTCGTCGGGTCTCTTGTGGCGGGGTTTGACAAATATAAAGTAATGAAGCAAGTGTTGGGGAGAAATGGAATGAAGCCTCTTACGAGTCAAGGATAACGAGTTGGTTCTTAAAGCACAACTTATTCACATTCTTATAACCCACTCCATTATGCCTAGGTCATGTTTTAAATCGAGACCTCAAAGAATTCGACTTATTCTTGATTTGGTGCATCATGAATGGAAAAAAGTTGATCTTGCATACATCATATACCGCCACCTTATTAGCATGCTCTTACGTAATTCTCATATTGAAACCCCTTACGCCATGCACTTGACCCAATTATTTGCTAAACACCCCTTAATACTAGAGGACGAGGCTGATGTATTCCATTGCATATCAAATGACTACCTTCACTAAAAGGGCCTTACTATGATAGGATTTGAATATAAAAAAGCCTAAAAAAGTGGATTGCGAAGGTTGCTTCATCTACCACTATGGCTAAAGAGGAAAATGAGGAGAACAAGAAAGGTGAAGATAAGCATAATGATGATGACAATGGTGAAGACGAAAATGACAAATGAGGATGAAAGTGCGGAAGTGGAAGTTGAGGGAAAAGATAAGGAAGATGATGAGGAAGAAGATGATAAAGATATAGGATATGGGGAGATGATGATGACGAGAAGATGAGGAGAGTGATGATGAAGAAAACGATGACGAAGGAGAAGATAAGAGGGTGGATAATGAGGGAGAACATCATGGGGAGGGTGATGGTTAAGAGAGTGCAATGGAGGAGAGTGAAAGCGAGGAGGAGAGTGAAAGCAATGATGGTACGCGATTTGATAATTCAGGTTTTGGTTTATTTGAAAAATTAGTACATGTAGCCAATGCCTATGTTCACGGTGTTATTGACAATGCGGCGGATCCTAATGGCAAGGTTCAATGTATTATATTTTTTTTTTTAATTTTTTTCAACACATATCTAATTAATGTTAAAAATGCAAATGTAACGGGAACAAGTGTATGTACGGATGTAGATAATTTCTCGGGAGAAAGAGAACTTGAGCCATTGGAGGGTGGCAAATGATATGAAGCCACTAGAGTTGCTCAAGTCACCACTAATGAGGTCAATGAAAAAACCATAACCATAGTTTTTATAACTGAAGTTCATGTGGGAGCAACCATAACCATAGTTGTTCCACCAGGCAATGCGGGAGTGGCCAATGGCGAGTTTGAAGGTATTATTTTCATATTTTTTATTCTTTTGTTGTATTTTTATCAACACTACATATTAAAGTTATTAATTCAAATGTAACATGAAAAATCTGCATTTATGGATGTAAATAATGTGTTAGGAGAAAGAGAACTTGAGCCATTGGAGGGCACCAAAGGAAATGGAGCCACTTTGGAGTTGCTCAAGTTGCCACTACTAAGTTCAATGGAGGAACCACAACTACGGTTGTTCCACGAGGTTCATATGGGAAGCATGGACTCTACTATAGGGATGTAACAAACTCAACCAAAAGAAGTAGAGTATGCTCATTACGAAGGTCTGTTAAAGAGTCCACCTATTGATGCTTAGATTGAGGAGCTTCAAAGTGGAAGTCACCCTACTCAATTGAGCGGAATAACAAGTACAACATCGAAAATACTTGTTCCAATGCTTTTACTCAATCAATTCAATATTGACTATGATGAGTATAAAAATGGATTTATTGTCAATGTCTATTTACGTAGGGGTTTAATTTGCTGAACCAAAGCATAACCACATCAAGCCAAAATTATAGAGTTCACTAACTTAGTACGAGGGAATGACTTCTAATGCAAATAATTTATTTGTAGGTTCGAGAGAGGTGATTGAGAAAGGAAAAAAGATAGTGCAATGAGAACTTACATTAGTTTATTTTGTGGTAGGGATACTTTTTGTTGATTAAACTATACATTGATCCTTTCGTTGATGACATGTTTATTTTCAAACTTTTATATTAAAATCTATATATGTTGTTCATTCCTTTTTTTTAAATATAGGATGCATTATGATATGGTGATATTTGTGGTGATTTGTGTACACTAATATGTAGAGTTAGGGTGTGTTCGAGTACTATTTTTCATCTTTGTCAAGGAAGTTCAACTTTATGTTGAAACTATTTATGTGCTTACATGAATGGAATGGAAGCAAGATGTGTAGTAGTGCTTTTAACTTCTCTATGCCTACAAAAAGTAATAAAGCATGCTTAAAATTTTATAATTAAAGCAAATATTTATTGCCTTGGGCAAAAACTTACCAACCTTTGATTTAAACCAACATTAATGACCATTCGAATGAGTCCACCAAAGGTTAACTATCAAATATAAAGTACAAAAGAACTTGAATTGTTCAAAACAAGAACTCAAATGATCAAAAATCCCTAACAAAAAGATACGAATTGCGAATACCACAATCCAAACAACTACAACGAACGAATGTAAATAATCTCCACCCTTCTGATGATTGGTTCTCCTCCTTCACTCGAACAATTTTTTGAACATAACAAGATATTGATGTTCAATGCATTTGAAGCTTATTGATCACTCAACCTATCAATAGCAATTTCACATCTCTTGCGGCCTACATGAATAAGTTACAAGTGTCATTAGAGCAATAATAGAAGTCCCGTCTTTGTTCGAGCTCTCTTTCTTCACCTATTACATGCCTTGTCCTTCGGGCACTCATAGAAAGAATGGAACTTGTTGTCGCATAAACACCGCGGAATATTGGATCGCTCCATTGATACGATGTTAAATAGTGAATAAGAATAGAGAAAAGGGAAGACATTAATAAAAAAGCAAAACGAAAATCTTCTCTAAAACTAAATGAATTTACTTCGATCTAACATCTTCCACTTCTTATGAAACCCCAACAACACTCGGCAACTACTTAAAACTATCCCCGATGAGAGGTATCTACTTATTGAGGGTCGATCGACTCTTATTAACCCACTATATATCGAAATCTATAGAAAACAACAATTTAAAATAACAATTTGATAGAGTCAATATGTGTCGTAATGAATGGCTCACCTTGGGTTTATCACTCAATAACCAAGTCCTCTTTTGCTTAACTCAATATATTAAAGCAAATTGAAGTGTTGAAATAATGAAAAAAAATGCGTTTGATCCAATCAAGCACATGAAACAAAACATAATAATCGGTAACCAATTGAAGCACCCTCCAATCAATAAACAATTAATAAGAGATAATTTTTTTCCTTAATTTTCTGTCTGTCTTTGAATGATTATAGTGGAGAGTCGAGAGATAGAGATGAACTAACAAAATTAAAAAGACACCCCAAACCCCAAAAATCTTATAAAATGCATCCTTCGCTATGTCAATGTCGGTTTAAAAAATGAAATCATGGGATATTAGGAATCAAAACCCCAAAAACCAACGAATGTCGAGACATGCCTTTGATTGAGATGAATTTGAAAGCCTAGATTAAGAACAACAAGGCACTATGTGATCTCCCAATCATCATTACCCCATAATGAAGAATGATTAGATTAAATAAACAACACTCAAAGATTTCAATACATACAAAGAATATAAGAAGTAAAGTGGTAGAAACATGATATACTTCAATTTTGAGCAAGAATGATGAGATCGAACATCAACAAATAAAAGGCATTGAAATCCTTCGCAAACACAACAAAGAAACCCAATAACTCATAAAAGAACCATAGTTTTCACAAGAACATCACCAATAACTCCAACAAGAGAATCGCTTGGTCCCATCAAACCCATAACAACCATCATCCCTTGGTCTCATCAAACACAAATAATCAATAATAATGCTTTGTAATGCATAGAAGACACAAACTTAGAACAAGAAATTGTAGAGGTTCTATGAATAGATAACCTAAGATTTACAAGTGAACTTCTTCAAGGTAGAGTTAGATTAGACGACTTCAATGGTGGCCGATCTACTTTCCACGAAAAATTGTCGTGCCCACCAATCCACAAGGCTCCACCACTGATCTCCCTTCTTTTTCCCTTTTCCTTTCATCCTCTCTCTCTCACTCACTATCACTCTATATTTCTCTCTAAAGCATGCTTCTTTGTTTCTCTCAAATGACAGACTTGTATGTCAAGTCGCTAACCTCTATCACCTAATGTAGTCCTCGAGGCTTTACATATCCACTCTCTAAAACATTCCTTCCATTAGCTGATCCTTCAAGTATGTATCACATGGTTTATCCAACCCTTCAACTAAAAAATTACAAAAACCTTGTTTGCTTCCATTGTGTGGGTCCCTAGGCCAAATTAAAGGCCCTAATAAATCGACTATGCACTTAGGTTATTTAGACCTTAATTAAACTTACAAGTTGAAGCAATAACATAATATATAGTTCTATAATACACATATAGACAATCAACAAGCATAAATAACATGAATATGCAGTATTACTTCGAACTCAAAGTTTATGGTGCATTGTAGATTGAGCTTAAGCGTTAATGGTATGATATTAACACTAATTTCATAAGTTAACACTTGGTATCATTATTAAAACTAATAATAATAATAACCCTGGATGGGTTGCCCCAATGATAAGGGCAAATGTGAGGTTGTGTAAGTTTAGCTCACAACCTTCTTTTTCATTCCCTGTATAGTAAGATCGTTTGGGCCACTTAATCTCACTACTTGTTAATATAGCATGACTTAGGGAGGATAACCTCTACACCACACAGATTATCAAAACAATAATAATTTTAATAATTTTAATAATTTTAATAATAAAATTTATAAGAAGAAAAATAATTAAAATAATTACAATAATAATAATAATAACACAGACGGGTTGCAACGATAACGACGAAGGTATGTGTATGTAAAGCACATGACTTCACTTAAAATTATCCAATATAGTACGATCGTTTGGGCTCTTGAGTCTCACTCCGAATCAATAGAGCAATGGCCTCGTGTAATTTATATACCCAATTTTTTAACAATAATAACAATACTTTATTAATTAGTAATTATTAAATTTAAATGAGTTTTATTATATTAAACTAAATAATATATACTAATGTTAGTGTATATAAGAAGTAAGTATACATTTATATATTTTTTAGTTAGGTGTACATATCTTGCAAACAAGCGGACAAAGGATCAAAACTTGTCTCCTACACATAATTACATAATTAACTCATATTTGTTGAATTTTTTATATATTATTAATGAATAAAATATCATCAATTATGGATTACTAAGCTTATATTATTGATTATTATTAATAAATTATTATTATTATTATTATTATTATTATTATTATTATTATTATTATTATTATTATTATTATTATTATTATTGTAATGTATGTATGTATGTATGTAATGCTACTAATAAAACAAAAAACTACAATTACTTTGCATATATTAGAAGGTATACCGAGTGTATAATAAACTTTGGTCCATTTTCTACAAAAGAATGTTTAGGGAGGTCGTACGTTCGAATCTCTCTATAGTAAACAAAATAAAGCTGCTTACATATAAGTAGATTGTAAGAATATCTCTTAACAATGATCGTACATATATGTTAACTAGTCAATTGTACAATCTCGCAAGTGAGCAAGCAAGGAATCAAGATATTAGACATGCGTGTTATTAAAGGAATCTCATTATTAAATCGAAACACATAATTGTAGTAATTTACTTCATGTAATGATAATTATGAATCTCAATTATTCTTTATTAACTTCATATTACTATATATATATATATATATATATTAATGCTCAATATATACATTTCTTTAATTAATTAGTTGATTAATTTAATATTAATATAGTATTATTACCTATAATATATAAGTATGAATTGATTACATATACTAATACATGCATTTTTCTTCCATCATATATTTTTAACCAAAAATAAGTTAATAGTTTAATTTTTACAAATAAATATTGGTCACATTTTATTGGTAACGAAAGAAAATAATGGAACAAATGCAAAGTCAGAATAGACAAAAACTTTGTGTTGACCACAAAAAATGGAGCCTCATTTCATGTGAAAGTCATGATTTGGTGTTCAGTGGACCACATGATCTCTCAAATCAATAATGCAAAATCCAAACTTGAAAACACACACTGTCCTTTCTACCATTTACTTTTTCGGGTAAAAAGATGATATGAGTCGAGTGTGCATGATAGTTTCTCGTATTTTCCTATAATTTGTAATAGTGATAAATGGGATATCGTCTACACATGAATTTTGCAAATCTCTTACGAACTAAGGCTACCCAAAAGTTTTATTGCATTTAATTTACTTTAATTTAACTAATCTAATTAAAAGGTGAATTAAACACTATCAATCTAACAAAAAAATTAATTAATTAAAATAATTAAACTATAAAAAATTTAAATTTAACAAACTAATCTAATGTAACTCAAACAAAATCAATATTCGACAAAAACAGAAAAAATAATGAATAATTTTAAATTTTAAAAAATTAAAGAATCAATATAAATTATATATCTAAACAATACATCTTACACAATGATATATAAACCATCATATCTGAACATTCTCATTAAAACATAGTGATAATCAAATCATCATATTTATATAAGGATCCTAAATCATTAAACTATAATCACAATAGGTTGATTGTCTTTAGCAAACTAACGACTTTCTTATATTCAATGGAAATAATCCATATCCTTACCCTTGTAACTCTATTATTTGATAAAACGCAATAAACTTGAAATTACGATAGCATGAACACTTAATAAAAGTCATGCTTAATCCAAACTAAATAAAAACTAGAATTATGCTAGTCATTAAATAACTTAGAACACAATCACCTAGAACATCTACTCGGGTAATTTTTTTCCTATAGGTTAATCCTAGATATAGATTTAGGTACCCTATACTAAGAAACATATTGGCCATTATGCACTCAATACAAAAAATCATTAGTTGTACTACGCAAATACAACTTATTAAAACTGTGATTGACGTGTGTGATTGGTTAAAAGCATTAAGCACATAAATCTTGTATTATGACTAAATTGATGAATGCTTTACAATCATGTCTATAGTATCATTTAGAATAAGAAACTACTCACTCATATTAATAATAAATATCACGATAAACAAATAATTGAAAGACATTAATATAAAATACCTTTATTAAGTAAGTCTTGAATCTCCAAAGAGTCTCAAAAAGCAATGAACAATGAGCTAAACTAAAATCTAATTGAAAAGACTTTAAAACTAATAATGGCTAATAGAGAGTTCGTATTTCGAAGCCTTGAGATCTTGTTTATAGTTTCCTAAGTGTACAAATCATATAAAAACTAAAATTCCTCGTAGTAATCAAAAAAACTCGTCACCAACCTCGAGCGATTTGTCAACGAATCCTATGTTCACAAATCGCTGAGAAAATCACTGAAAATATCTTTTTGTGGTCCACTTGATTCATCCATAGATTCTTTTGTAAATCTTGATTCATCGAGAAATCGTGACTCTTCTCTCTACTGCTGATTTATGTAGTGATTTTTGTGTAATTTCTTTTCGCTAATGATTCACCTGACCTTTTCTCCAGTTGATTGTTTTGTCGTTCTTCCTCTATTTCTTCTATTTCTTCATTTTACCTAATTAAATCCTGAAATCACAAAAACCAAAGAATACCAAGTGTAATATCATCATTTATATATAAAATCAACCTAAATTACACCATAAAATATGTCTAATTATTGACTTGTCAAAAGATGTATTTGTTTCCTAGCTCACTATAATGCCTAATTTTGTGTAAAAAACAAAGACGCTCAATTCCATGTGGCAATACATTTGGCATGCCACGTCTCTGTGTTATTTTGGTGTCCTCATTAGGTGTTATAAGATCATTTCCATTTTATTTTAATGATTTAAATGAAGCAAAAATGTAAATGTATGTAGTTAGGGGTATTTAAGTAATTTTAAAGCGCTTATAATATTACTTTGTGATGAAGTGCTTAATGGACTTTCTCGAATCATCAACACTTGTCATTTCCTCAAGAAGGTCATACTAAGAAGATCTTGTAGTAGTTACATTCTCTCTATCTCATCCTTCTCATACTCAATACTTTAAAGTGAAGTCGTAGTCCTTGAGAAACTCAAGGCATATATGCTACATCATGTTCAATTCACATTGAGTAAACAAGCATTTAAAAGTCTTATAATATGAGAATACTATAAACTTCTCACCGTACAATTAATGCCTCCAAGTCTTCAAGGCAAAGACAACAACCACTAATTGAAGATCGTGATCTGGATAATTCTTTTGATGATTCTTGAGTTGCCTCTAATCATAAAAGTAACGGCCCCGTCCAAAATCGGGGCACCGCCTTTGATACGATAAATTATTTATCCATAATTAATGCCACGTGGGACCAAATGATAAATCGATCAAAGCATTTACAACCTATACATCTTGTAATTTGTGTTCAAGATAAGTAATAAATATTATCTTGTCATCAAGTGATTTCGAGTTAGTTAAAAAACTTTGATAAGTTAACGGAAGACTTAATTAAAATGTGGAAGCGAGATAAACATCTATATGTGGAAACCTCGCCAAAATGGATTGTATGTATACAAAAGGCCAAAAAGTATCATACATGTATAACAAGTTACGTATCTAGTCTCACAATCCATCGAGATAGATAAACATGTCTAAAAGTACTCAATAAAGACATAAGTAGATATATACACAAAAACCTACAAAAATAGCAAAATCATTGTTGGCTTGGGGCTCGGAGATAGTCGCCCATTTTTTCCTTCCCATCTGCTACTAGTAGGCTCTGCAATTGTCACTTGAAATGACAATTCTAGTTTGCAAATCCTAAGACCATTCATTCACAATTGAGAGATAGCAAGAATGATAAATAAACGCATATTGGTAAGATAGGCAAACTATAAAGGAAGCTTATGCAGAAGTTACAAAACAATCTAGTAAAGTAAACATATTTAAAGAAAACTAAGTGCAACGGGGTTGATACTAAGTTCGAGCACTTATGTGGTCTTAGACTTGGCGATAAAAGCCTTTCAACCAATATACCTATATATGAAGGAACATAGTGCGACCTATTGGGCTCCCTCAAAGCCACGGGAAAGACACTTGCCTTATCTCCATAAGGGTTCTCCGATATACTTTCGGGAGAAATATAGCCCTAAGGTGAGCCTCAAGTCCAAGAGGTTCCCTTGCAATGTTCAATGGGAACAAGTAATGCAAAGACACAACCTCTAGTGTGTTTGTAGAACATGCTCGGTAGATCTACCTAAGCGAGACCCTATCCCTCTCGGATCACAAACATTGCACAAGTCATTTCATTTAATGATTTCAAAATGGTACAAAAATATAAGGATTTCAATGAGACTAATAACTCCAATGGAATAGTAAAATCATAATGAGAATGAGAGATAAATCGAATAGGATATAATCAACAAAATAACTCGAGACCATTTTAGTGTAAATGACTATAAAAGTAATGATAAATTGAACATGAATTGGAAATGAATGCTCTACGAGTTTACTTACAACAATCTACGGAACTCCTAAGCTATTCTGCTATCACTCATCTCAAACCATACGTCCAATACCCGATACTAGTACCTTAGGTTCCTAGAATCATCTTTTGTTAGTTTAGGTGTGTTAGATACCTTTTCTATTGCATAGTTGTAATAACATTTTTTTTGAAATCCTTATAGTCGTCGATGTCCCTTTTAGGCACATAAATCTCTTGTGGGCATAAACATCCATTATAGGCACAAATATCCTTTATAGGCACAAAAGTCCCTCATGGGAACAAATATCCCTTGTGGGCATAGACACTATTCAACATCTTCTCCAACAACCTAACATGCACGAAAATGACCAAACCTTCAACACCAAATCTCGACCCCATTCAAGGGATTCTCACTCCTTGACATGTGTCAAGCATGTACAATACGTTTATCATAAATCCTTATTATTTATAGTAGTGATAAGTGGGATCGTCTCTACAGGGATTTATCAAACTTCTTTTGGAAAAAAGTCTTAAATTTTTTTATTATATTTAATTTAGTTTAATTAATTTAATTAAAATAGCAATTAAAAATCACTAATTCAATTTATAGTATTATATAAATAACTAAACTAATCAAAATAACTTAACTATCGCAATTCAAATTCACTAATATTCAAATCAATTCAATTCAATTATAAAATAAATACATAAACGAACATCCGAATAATGAAACATCAATCCGTTTTGCATCCAAACATGTTACTTCAATCATATAGTCATGAACATACTTTATAAAGTACCATAGATCATTAAACTCTAATAATAAGTAAGTAAACAACCTTTAGCCAGCCATTTGTTCTCCTTATACCGGTGGAAAAGCCACGTTCTAATTTTATTGAGCTAACCCATTTGAATACACAAAGACATTAACTTTACGTAATAAAACCACCTTACACTTTATGAAAACTTCGAACTACTAAATCTAACACCTTTGAAAAGCCACTTCAATACTAGATTTAGTTCTCAAATTCACCTAGGACATCTAAATTGCAACACCTTTCAAACAATCCTCGTTACTACTTTAAACTAAATAATGAATCCAAATATCACAATAAACATTCTAGACTATGTATGCAATATAAAGTTCATGATTAAAATCCTAAAATAATAATATATTAAATTAGGGAATCAAGAAATACAATTGGTTTAAAGCATTAATGACATAATTATCTCATCATAACTACATTTCAAAATGGATCTAGTTCACATTCGGACTTTGTATAGATTGATAGACTACTCACTCATATTCATAAATAACATTGCAATAATGTAAATAAAAGACATAAATAAATAATTTTGGAATAAATACTTTAAAATTTCAAATCTTCTCTAAAAGCAATGAACAATAAAGCAATAAACTTAAAATAATAAACAATGGCTTCTAGAAAAATAAAATATTGATTTATGTACTCAAAGGAAAGATTTCATAGCCCCAGGGTTGTATATATAATATTCTAGGTAGTATATATCCCAAACTAATTCAAACGTTTCGTGGTTATCTAAGATTCTCAAAATCAAACCTGCGATTCCTCCGTGATTCGGGGTTTAAGTTCGTTGAGAGAATCATTGGAAAAGTGGTTTCGGCGTTCCACCAATCTGAGTAGCGATTCCTGTGTATGTGGGAATCAATCAAGAATCGTTGGACTTAATTTGAAGTTTTTTCCTTCACTTGTGATGATTCTTTGCATACTCATTCCACTTGATCAATTTCTTCATAATCTTCCATTTTTACTCAATTTCTTCATATATTCAAATTATCACCCGAAATAACAAAATCAAGAGAAAAACCCGTGCAATATAGTCTTTTATATCTAAAATCATCCTAAAATGTAGTATAAAATATGTCTAATTATTAACTTATCAAATACCAAAAAACTCGGTACTTTAATATCTCGAGCAAATTTAATACTCTCAATCATATTTCTTTTCTTCCCTTGCTTTAATAATTATATACTTTTAATCTCAAACAGAAATGATCTCTATAGAAACATATTACCTTCATAAAAATAAGAATCATGATAGAATAGAAAAATATAAAGAACAACCCCTTTATTTGACAACTCAACTTTTAATCATGCAATACACTTTAGAATTCAAAGTTAAAATAATCACCAAGGTCAAGTCACTATAAAGGTTTTCTCAATCTCCATTGACAATGCATCAATCTTATGATAACTAATATAGAATCTCAAGACATAAAAACCACTAAATCAATCTTATTTTCAAATAATACTTAAAATATCACAAAAATTAAAGTTTATAGGAATTTCTATTCATCAATAATCATCATTTCATATTCATTTGTTGGAATGAAAAGATATACTTCTCTTAACTTAGCTATAAGCACTCAAGCTAAATCTTTTATTTGAAGATTTTTTCACAAACATCCTTCCATTTTCTTATATATCTCTTTTTTTCTTCTTCAATTAGATATTCATTTTCTTCTTTATTTTGTATTCCTACTGAGATCCCTACTCCATATTCTTTGGAATCCATTATTCTTTTTTTTATATAGGAACTTTTCCTCTAATTTTCCCACCACTAGATTCCTTGCGTCATTTCATTTGACATATGTGGGTCTCTCTATTTTTTCATTTAAAAACTCTTGTTTGCTCTTCTCACTTTCATTATAGTGAAGGAAGTATTCTTTCCAACTAACTAAATTTTATTGGCTAATTCCAATTTTTCACTTCCATTGTGGCATAAACTCTTTTTATACATATATATAAAATAATTCATCTATAATTTTTGTATAACAATATTCTTAGAAATATGTCTTGTTTATCTTGTACTTTTGTTTCGATCTTCTATGAATTATAATGTTTAACAAAAAACAATCAATCCCCTCTAAACTCCCTGTAGTGTCTACACAATCTAGTTTAAGTCAAATAGGGTATAATAATTCCTATCCATCGTAAAATTTATATTTTTATAGGTAATAAAAATATATCACTTCCATTTAAATCCAAATTATATTCAATTCCATATTCCTAACTAAATAAAGTAAAATTAAATGGAAAAATATTACATTTATGTGAAATTTTTGAAACATTCACAATATTCAACGTTTAAATAGATTCTACCTCTTATTTTTTTCTATATTTTGCATCTTCATAATTCATTTCACCTAATACCCTCAAACTCATTCCAAACCTTGTCCTCAAGGTTTGAAAATAAAGTTGGGTTTTCGACAAAACAAAAATACCTCGTGAAGAATAAACAAATAAATTAAATAAATAAATAACATAAATTGGAAATTTAATAAATTGATAAATTTCCAAGCATTATTGAATATAATTGAGCCCATTAAACCATTGTGTAAATATGAACACACCAAAGCAAATGTATTATAATAACGTTCCACATCAAATAAATAATATCATTACAAACAAAGACCTCTTACAATATCACTCAAAGAAATAATACATATAGAAGAATGAAAGATTAGAACCACCGTTTAAAAGTCGCATCATTACCACCATCCTCTTGTCCGCTATTGAGGCCCGAAAGGTCGTTGCACGATCATATATCTTGTAGTCCACTCTCACCACTTGATTTTCTTCTGAAAAGAATCCCTGGTTAGGCATTCTCAGTTGGGTATATGAGATTTGAATATTAGCTCCCCGCCTTGCATCCCCCTAGTTATGCGTTTCTGGACCTATTGATGCTCCTACCAATCTTGTGTTGGTTCTGGAATATTAACTCTTGATGTCTCGAGTTCTTATATCGTTCTGCAAGATTAATCCCATCATAGCTATCTCTATCTTTTCGCATACATGCTAGTGAAATCTTCTAAAGGTGGCTCAGGCGACTTGTTCGTTCTATCATTATACGCTTGCTGATCTGCACTCATCCAAATTTCTTTTGTTCTCTTCTCGTATTCTTCTTCTCTTTTTAGTATCTCTTTTGTGTGTTTCATTTTTTCCCATTCCTCATCCGAATCCATATATCTTGACACATTTTTGGTGCTTTAAATAAGTTCATCGATGATGGTCCTATCCGGGTAAATTTCTAGCCCCGCACCTCTCATTGGAACTTGGTTTTGCTTGCAAAACTTCATAATCATTATAGGAAAAGGCAATCCTTCAATTTTCTTGGTGGTCATGACATTCCTTATTGAATCATAAATATTCTTGCGAACATGAACATAACATATCCTTTGAACTATATGGTATAAAAGAGTCGCCTTGCGCTTCATTATCTCATAGTGTTGTAAACTTGGTTGTAGGCTTGCATTTACCAAAAGGCTTCAAGATTTGGTAGTTTTCCTAAAGTTCTTGGTTTGTATGTGTTTGAGTACCCATTCTTATCAAAAAGAAATTCGACCCCCTGAATTGCTTCCAACCCATTTCTAATGGTCTCGTGGGAAAATCCATGTCTAAACCCATACTCTAGTTTTTGGTACTTATTGGCTTGTCTCCTACGGAATTTTAGTAAACTAAAGTAGTGATTTCTTCAAGTAGGTGAGTAGACCGCTGGTCTTCCTCGGACCATGGAAAATGTTTTATTATCATTTTCATGCTCATTTGTATAAAAATCTCTCACTAGAACTTCACAACCCATTTTAATCGAGGATCCCGCATCATTATCACCGTAATAGTCCCTAGTTAACAACCCCCAGTTTTGCTCCATTTTTATGAAAAGTTCTAGGCCCATAATTAATTTCATTTTTTATGTTGCGGCGAGAAATAAATTCTTGGCATCTCCTCAATCTCTTCCACTTCCTCGACACATCGGTAAAACTTAAAGGTGAAGAAGGTTCTCTTGGTGCTCTAGTTCATGGGTTATTTATTGAAATCCTAATTGGCCTAATTGGTGTAGGTGAAACTTTGGATTTTTGTTTGGGTTTCTCAACTAAAGGTGCCTTCACCTTCTCATCTCGTGAGCTTCCACCTCTACCTCCTTCGACCATTGTCTTTATTTTGAAAATTCACATCTAAAAAGTAAATAAACTTGTAAATCATAAAAACAATGTTTGTCGAAAATAATATGATAAAATTAACAAATTTATTTTAAAAGGAGAAATCCATTTTGAAAGCTAACTTGAAATTCATCGAAAACTTTAAAAAAATGAGCATCGAAGTGTTAACTCAAATATAAACTTTAAAAACAGTTTCCTAAACATCTTAAATCAATTGTGTGATAAATCTTTAGTCTCTTAGAAATAAAGCAAATCAAATTAATGCAAAATCATAACTATTTGCAAATGCGTGTAATATACTAAATTTTCTAAATTGTTGAATTTGTAAGCCAACGATCTATGTAATAGCCATGCTTAGTCTATTAAAATTAATGAAACCATTTGTTCGGGATAATTGAATAAATTCCAATAAAACAATTTTGAAAAATATTGTAAAATTTGCAAAAATCATCCGAATAAAAAATTTGTTAAAGTAAAGAGTTAGGGTTGATGTAATTACCTTCTTGAATGTGAATCTCATAAGATATAAGCTCTTGAACTCCTCTAGACTCGTTCCTCCAAGCTCTAGGCCGAATTCTCTAAAACCCTAGTTTCGCTCAACACTTCCTAAATCAAGATTCTTGTGTCGAATGGGACTAGGTTAAGGTGAGAATCACTTAAATACTATGGGATTGAGCTTAGGATGGTTGAATCTTAGCAAGAAATTGAGATTTTGGTGAACGGATGCAACAAGTTTGGTATGTGAATGAGTTGGTGTTGTGTGGCGCTTTGGGGTTTTTGTTTTAAAAACCAAAAATCGTGCCTAGCGATTCTTATATTAAGTGGAGTCACTTTGGGAAATTGCTAGATGAATCGGTAGGTTGTGAGGTGTAGTGACCCACCAATCTGAGCAACGATTCCTTTATATGGCAAATCGCTAGGGATTTGCCGGACTCCAAATTTTCGATAAATTTGCTATATCTTTGCTACCATTTTCACCAATGATTCCCAATGTTATTCCAATTCGTTAGAGAATCGCTAGGCCTAATTCACTTGTTTTTGCAATTGATTCCCCGATTAACTTATATATCATTCATTACAACTCATGTTAAGGTAGACTTGACTGAAATTCCAAAAGTTTGATTAGGATATGTAACTTGAATAAATAATATTATTAATTAAATAAATAAATGTATAAATAAGCAAGTGAATAATGCAATTTGCATAAAGGCCATATAAGCAAAAATAACTCGATCCTTCCCCCTTAATTGAAATTACCCCGAGTTTAAATTTCAAAAATATTTCCAAATACAACGATCAAAAAGTGAGAGAATAAAAATATACTAAATTAAGCTAAATTAAACTAAATAAAATTCTTAATAAAGTTAAATAAGCATAGAATAAATATCGAACATGGGTTTGCCTCCCATATGACATTTTTGTTAATTGTCGTTAGCTTGCTTAACCCTTCTAGAATTAGGTTGGATCTCTAAACTTGAAATAAGGATTATCCACTCTAGTGCCCTACCTGTAGCCTCTCATATCCCGATTAGGGCGATACTCGACTTGAAACCCTAATTAAGCCCCGGTTACCCACTAGACTTCGGTTGTTGTCTCTATTTTTGTTAGATGATAAACTCAACTTGTATATTGATATCGAATTGAGAACATAAAATATTCGCAACGAGAAAATAAAAATTCTTCAATAGTTAAAACGATATACATAAATATAGAGTTTATCAAAACCCAAAACTCGAATATAAAACCTCCTAACCCTATTCCTATATAACAAAGCAACTCAAATAGTGAATATATATATATATACGGGAAGACTTATTACATTGTAGAGAAGATAATAAGACTCATAAGTATTCTATTTTCTCTTGGTTTGAGAACACGAAATGTGGAATTTAGGGTAAGCATTCCAACTTGCTCAATAAGGAAGGATTCACAAAGCCATTAACATTCCATTTAGTAATCAAGAATAATATGCAATAATAACATGCACCATAGATAACCAACGGGATTATGAAAAGCATATACAACAACTAGTCTCAGTCCCAAATTAACCTGGGTCCGCTTACATGGATCAAACTTTTCCAAATAGCGAGATGTAAGTCAAATTGTCAATGACTATTACACTTTAATTCTCATTTCATTTGTAAATCTAGGATTGATTACCGTTTACTGACATTAATGTGATTGCTAGAGCAACACATTGGCTAATGTGATGTCTAACCAATCCATTCATGTTCAATGGTTCTATCGCAAACCCTATAGTGAATATGTAACGCACGCAACCCGTTTATCAAAGTAGGATTGAACATATCGGTGGGAAATCAAATCCATATCCTATATAACCTAATCTCAATTTCGGGATTTACTCTCGTGATCACATTAAACACCATTTTCCATTTAATAAACACATCAAAGTGTACATAGTCCCCCTATTCAGGTCCATAAACTATATGAACTGCATATACTAACATATCCTGGAAGCATTGATAAATAAGTGAATCCATACTTACCTTGATTTAGGTTTTCATTTCCAAATTCCATAACTTTCAAGGTCACTCAAGCTTTCCCAGTGTTCTAAAACCTATCACAAACCTTTTATGGTTAATATAGGCCTAATTCCCTATATTTAGAACCCCTAAGTCGGTCTCCAAGACCTTAGGAGATTCTAAGGGAAAAATAGCGAGAATTGATTTTTCGGGGGTGGGAAAGCGTTAAATCACTTGATAGAGCGCGCTACACAAACCTGGGTTCATCCCAATCGATGAAGGGAGCATGCTCCTCTCTAGAGGGAGCACGCTCCACCATGCACTTTCTCAATAGTGAGCAAGGTAGTAGCTAATATTCAATCACCAAATCATCCAAACAACAACAAATACTCTACCAAAACATCAAGGAGGACCTTTAGTGAGGTATAATTCCATTTCCAAACAATAAGAACAATAACTCATAGAGAAATCATCACCTACTATTGAATTCAACTTGAAAATTAAAAACTCAACTTACCAACGTGATGATCTCGATCTACAAGTTTGATCACTTCAATCTACATCGAAACAACTCTTTGTATTAATTCCCTTAAGATCAAGCCCTCACCGTTCTCTCTCTCTCTCTCTCGATTGATCAATGAAGATAAGTTTGAAGCTTTTCATTTAAATATAAGAATTTTCCTCGAGGTACATATCGCACAATCTCGGGCTAATCAAGTAAGTGATGTGTTAATGTAACACGTCATAAAGTGACATACATCTTGACACCATCAACACTTATGCTTATCTCGAGGCAATCCAATGATCTATATAATTCAAGCCAAACTTATAGTTTTAACTATAAACTTATATAACAATTATATATATACTTGTGTATTTTCTCGCCAATAAATTCACTAGAAATGCCTACGAGTATTTGTGGGTGTGCACATTCATTTCATGACCACCTTGTTGCACTTAGTGTACACGCAATTGATTATTTAATTACGTATTATTTTATTATAGGCTTGTATATAAATTCCATTTTTATACTACAACCTATTAATTAACCAAACATACCATACAAATACCAATCATCATACAAACCCATGCACACGCTAATAGAGGTATGCTAGACTTAACACAAGCCTAACTCGGGTTAATAAGGATTTGGGCTAACATTAATCACTATATTAAGGTAATGGGTCGTTACGGTCTCCCCAATTAGAAACAATTTCGTCCTCGAAATGAAAGTAAAAATAAAATTACTAGTAGTTTCGAAAAGAAATGGAATTCGCTTCCTCATATAAGACTCCCGCTCTCGGGTTAGTTCCTCATCTCCGTGAAATTGCCATTTCACCCTAACCAAATGAATCTCTTTGGTTCTCGACCTTTGAATATTAGGATCAAGATTTTGAATCAGTTGTTCGTCGTAATATAAGTGTTCCCAATGATCAAATTCATTCCAATAAATCCTTAGATTAAACCGAGTGTTTATTTTGCAAAGCCGAGACACGTGGAAGACATCATGAACTCTAGCTAGGCGAGGAGGTAACTCTAACCTTTGTAAGCAACAAGATCAACTCTTTCTTGCACTCGAACGACCAAATGTACCTTGGAGATAGCTTACCCTACCATCTAAACCTATAACGCCTTTTCATAAGTGAGACTTTCAACGAACGAGATCCTCCTTTGAAAATTCCAAAACCCTATGATTTTATTAGCATAACGCTTCTATCTTAGTTGTGTTGAAGTCAAACACTTTGGTGAATCTGCTAAATTTTCTCTCGTGTAGTGCTAAATCAACTATGGCTCCAATAAAACTATATGTCCAACCTCTGCCTAACATGCGGATAAACAAGCAAGGCCGACCATACGAGCTTCAAAAGGAGCCATTCAAATACTAGCTTTGATAGCAATTATTATAAGAGAACTTACATAGATGAATGTATTTCTCCCATTGACCACTAAACTCTAAGACACAAGCTCGAAGCATATCCTCTATCACTAATATCAACCGGTCAATCTGCCCATCGATGCATGGATGGTATGTCGTACTAAAGTTAAGAACAGCTCTCAACTGTCTCTGCGCAATCCACTCAACAGTCTAGACGTGAATATTAGATCTCTATCTAAAGTAATCAAAACTGGAACTCTATGAAATCTCAACACCTCACGTACGTGTAACTCACATAATCGATCAAGAGTATCTTGTATGGAAACTAGCAAGAAATGTACAGAGACTTCATCAAATCTGTCAACTACAACCTATCTTTGCATCACGCTTAGGCCAACTTAGAGGTAGACCAAAAACAAAATCCATTAACATATGTTCCCATTTCCACTTAAGGATAGGTAGAGAATGCGATAACCTTCATGGTTTCCTATGCGCAGATCTTTACTTGCGACATATCTCACCTCTCTTTACGAACTCAACAATATCGCCTTCATCCCATGCCACCAACAAATACGCCTCATATCGCGATACATTTTAGTGTTACCTAGATGAATAGAGCAAAGAAATCTAGGAGATTCCCATACAAACTACTACGACTTAACTTTTCCCCGAGCTGGAATTCATAATCTATCCTTGAATCAAGACGCACCATAATCAAAAACTTACCAATTAAGATGATAAACACTAGCCTATAACCTCGATGTGTTATAAAATCTTGATCGTGTTTTTGACAATCAATTACCCGCTAAATCATCTCCAGGTTTGCTTAAATCGAGCACAAAAAGAAAAAAATTGTAGCTCTAGAACTAGCTCTCTCAGTTGATGATCTGCTAGCTGGAATATCATGAATCATCATTACGACACTTCCTTAAGAAGTCTAAACGAGAAGGTCTAGCGGTAGCTACATTCGCTCTGCTGTTCTTCTACTAGTCAAGGCATAAGAAACCATATTTACCTGCACAGGGTGATACTTCATAGTGAAATCATACTCTTTGAGGAACTTAAGCCATCTATGCTACCTCATATTCAATTAACTATGAGTAAATAACTATTTCGGACTCTTTTGACAGAAAATACGAAAAATTTCTCATTACAAGTAGTGCCTCCAAATCTTTAAAGTAAACACAACTACACTTGCTCAAGATCATGAACTAGGTAATTTCTTTCATGAATCTTGAGTTTGTTTGAAGCATAAGCTACAAACATACCTTCTTGCATCAGACACAACCGAATTCTAAATGAGAAGCATTAATATAAATCATTAACTCTTTTCCTACTCGGGTAGTGTAAGAACAAAGGCGTCATATTTAAACTACTCTTCAAATCTTTGAAAGCGACCTTGCAATCATCGGACCAAACAAAGTCAACACCTTTATATGTTAGCCGAGTCATTAACAGATCAATACAAGAGAAAGAATCAACAAATCATCTATAATAACAAGCTAACCCCATAAAACTCTGAACCTATGACAATGTGGTAAGAATAGGCCAATCTTGGATTGCCTCAACTTTTGCTTAGGGTCAACAGATATACACTCAACATTAACCCCATGTCTAAGAAATATGACCTCGATGACAATAATTCGCATTAACTAAACTTGCATACAACCGATTATCTTTTAAAGCTTGCAATGTAACTTTGAGGTGGTGCGAATGCTCTTCTTGAGTATTGAAAGGTGCCTTTGAGATATGAACATCCCCGATCCTCAATTGATGATCAGTAGACCTCAAATCAATCTTCAAGAAATATTCGGCACATTTAAATTGATCAAACAAGTCATCAATCCCGGAAAATGGGTATTTGTTCTTGAAAGTCACTTAATTAAGTTGTCCATAATCAATGCACAAACATAGGGTTGCGTTTTTCCTCTTCACAAAAAGTATTGATGCTCCCACGGTGACATTCTAGGATGGATAAATCCTTTCAAATGTGACTCCTTAAGCGACTCTGCAACTCACATAATTTTTCTATGCCATACGGTATGGAGGAATAGATATATTTTTAGTGCTAGGAATAAGATCAATGATGAAGTCAATTTCTTGTGGCGGTTGAAGTCTAGGCAAGTCAAATGGAAAACTTCCAAAATTCACAAATCGCGAGTATCTCACTAACTTTAAATTCTTGACCAGGCTCTTCAAATGTAACAACCCCTATGATAACCTCTAAATCTTGAAGGGTAGCTTCCCTTCCATAGGTTGCAAGTCATGAAGGATTATAGCCTTCATAGACTATAATTTTATAAAGGTCGGGGATCCGAATAATTTCCTCTTATGAAAATACTCAATACGGCATGCTATGCTAATTACGAATCCATCCTTAGTAGTGCATCATACTCTAGGAACTCCATTACCCACATATCAATTGGGAGTTCATTCTCCCCAATTTTGACCGAAAATTCCTCAAAGACCAGGTTAGGATAAACCTCCTCACTTACTATTGTGCTCAAAATTGACAACATATGGGCTCTAACAGTATCAATTTCAACTCATCAACCATTGCACCAACAATAAAGGAACCTATAGAACCAACATCAATCAATACATGCATATCTCAACCATAAATGTTTAATATACCTTTCACGAGCCTCTTATTAGCCTTTGGATCTTCTTCAAGCAACTACATGAGTCTTTTCTCGTCTTTGTTTATCTTGTCGTATATCTGATGCGGCCATTGGCATAGAATACTCTCACCGAATATGCCCCGCCTACCCATACCAATAACATATCGTAGAAGCTCTTTGAGAAAAACCATTGGCCTATTGAACCCGCCTAGATCCACTCAATTTCTATGATGATCGTGCCCCCGCTCTTACCCTTACCTTCAAACGAGGTGGTGGCAAATGTGGTTTGGCTACTAAAGTTTAAGAAACAGTGTAACCAATGCAATAACAAATGTTGTCCTCGTAGACCATGTTTGTGTAGCTAGTTTAGTTGTAGCCCTTTGCCTATTCGACGAAGAAAAATAAGAAAATCTTAGGGGTTCTCTAACTCTCGGCGAACTATGGTACTTATGGTGGCATAAATACTACTCAGAGGTTTATCTAATATGGCACTTCCACCTCCATCACACTCTCGATTATTAATGCATCACTAGTGTAAGGATGAGAGGAAACACCAAAGACAAATCTCATAATGTAGCCCACCAAGGAACATATCTATCTTGTTCTCTGGTAACTCCACCATCTCAAGAGCAAACTCGTTCAACTCGTGGACCTCCGCTTGTATTCCCATACGGACATAGCTCCCTGTTTCAACTATATAAACTTTGTCTTCTTTTTCTTCCTTACTGATTTTGGGAAATATTGCTGTAAAATACGGTCATGAATTGTGGCCACGTGGGAATTCCACCATTTTAGAGCATAATCAATAACCTTAAATTGATCCTCAACATCCACAACAACAAGTCATTTCTGCGGCTCCAATATCCAGGTCTCGACTACCCTTCCTCCATTGTGTCGTTGAACCTTATAATATCGTATTTCATAAATTCCTTGCGGGTTATGAGAAATGAAACATTCTAAGAATCAATCGGTGCCATAGAAATTATCTTCGGCTTTGAACATGTGCTAAAACTAGTTGAGAAAAAGTTGCTACTTGTCTAAGCTCCTCCTCATTTCTGTTGACCTTGGGAATAGTCGCAGTCGCGCTTGGGTTTCTATACTTGTGGTCCCATCCGAGCCATCGGCCTTGTTATAAGCTTCGCTAGAGACTCTATGAGCACCCTCATTCGCTACTCCATTCGGATTTCCATTGATCCTCGGTTTCTCAATTACCATGAGGTTCAAGCCTCTGCGAACACTTTCCCCGATCCGATATTAGATTTTAAAGTTAAAGGACAGATAAAACTATTAGGTTAACATTCAATGAAGAGAAGGAAATCACATATTTACAATATACAACAATAAGTGCAGGTAAAAAATGTATAATAATTTTTTCATTTTTATTTTCTCCCAAAACCTTAATGAAACAATTTATCATACCCTAAGCTTATTCATAATGGGAGACAACTCTAAGAGTATGTAAATTAGATTCTCGGTACTAAGGATATGCTATCACTTACTTTGAAAACAATTCACAAGTGAAAATGAGGTTTAAGCCTCATCTATGATACCAAATTGTATCGAGTTACTACTTGATTCAAAAGTGATAAACCATAGCTCTAAAACCAAGCTGTAGCATCCCTTATCTCGATGAGGGCGATACGTAGCGTGAAACCCTAATTAAGCCCAGGTAACCCACCAAACTTAACTTAAGGCAAAGCGCGAAATCTCCTTTTGTTAGATGATAAGCTCAACTTGTATATTGATATTGAATTAATAATTTAAAATACATGCAACAAAAAATTAAAACTTTTTCAATAATTAAAATGATACACATAAATATAAAGTTTATCAAAACCTAAAACTCGACTATAAGCCTCATAACTATTTTCATGTATAACAAAGTAACTCAAACAATATATATGGAAGGCTCATTACATCGTAGAGAAGATAATAAGACTCACAAATCTTCTCTTTTCCCTTTCTTGAAGTGCTAGGCTAAGAACCCGCAATGTTAAATTTAGGGTGAGCGCTCCAGCTTGCTCGATAAGTAAGGATTGATAAAGCCATCAACATTTTATATAGTAATCAAGAATAATATGCAATAACAATATGCACCATATATAACTAACATGATTATGAAAAGCATATAATCCTATAAATAATAGATGCAAGTCAAACTATTAATGACTATTACTCTGTGATTCCTATTTTATTTTTAAATCTAGGGTTGATTACCCAATGACACTATTAAAGCGATTGCTAGACCAATACATTGGCCGATGTCTTTGGCTAGCTAATCTATTAATGTTCAATTGTTCTATTCCCAAACCTTTAGTGAATTTGTAATCCATGCAACCTGTTTATAAATGTTGGTATTAACATATAGGTCAAAAAATCAAACCCATATCCTATATAACCTAATCTCAATTTTATGATTTACTATCATCGATCACATTAAACCTTTAGAAACCCTAAGTCATTCCCCAAGACCTAAGGAAATTCTAAGCAAAAAATAACAAAATTTCTATTTTCGGGGGTAAACGTGCTACCTTACTTGGTTGAACGCTTTACCAACTAGGTTCATCCCAAGTGATGAAAGGAGCGCGTTTTTACTGCTATAGGAGTACGTTCCACCTGTCTTGTCTCTCTGGTAGTAAACGCGGGCACATTATTCAATCACTAAATAATCTAAACAACAACAAATACAATCCTAAAACATCAAGGAGGACCTCAAGTGAGGTATAATTCCATTTCCAAACAATAACAACAACAATTTACAGAGAAATCATTACCTACTATAGAATTCAACTTGAAACTCAAAAACTCAACTTACAATCGTGATTATCTTTAATCTACAATAGTGTGATTACTTCAATCTATGCTAAAATAGCTCTCAGATCAATTCCCTCAAGATCAAACCTCGCTTGCTTATCTCTCTCACTCTCTCGATTCATCATTGAAGATAAGTTTAAAGTTTTTAATTTAAATATATGAGTTTTTCTCGAGATATGCATCACGCTATCTCAAGGCTAATCATGTGAATGATGTATTAATGTGTCACGTCCTAAAGTGACACATATCTTGACACCATCAACATTTACGCTCATCTCAAGACGATCCAACAATCCATATAATTCAAAACAAACATATAGTTTTGAATATATATATTTATATAACAATTCTATACAAATAAATATACTTTGTGTTTTTTTTTTCCAATAAATTCACCAGATACGCCTACGAGTATTCCCAGGTGTAGAGTTTTATTTCACGACCCCCTCGTCACACTTGGTGTACCGACAATTTATTATATAAATACATATTTTCTAATTATAAGCTTGTATATAAACCCCATTTGTATACTACAACCTATAAGTTCACCAAACATATAATATAAACACCAATCATCATAAAAAGCTATGCACATATTAATTGAGGTACTCTAGACTTAACCACACCTAACCCGTCAAGATTTGTACCATGAACCAAGTAGTCTAATTGGCTCGAATCATCTCTTGAGGCATCTAGTCACACCATCGACCCTAAAAAGTGTTCGAGGTCCCGCTCGTCCATTCTTTTTACCATTAAGTTAAACTCAAGTGTGTGCGAAATTCGCTGAATATATAATAAAATATTGGAAAGTAAAAGGGAACCTAAGTAGGAAAACACCTATCATATCATCAATACCGTAAATCCAAGTCGAGGAACATATCCAAAAGTATCTTATAACCCATATATTAACAAAAATGTAAGCTCGATATATAAAAAATAGATACACAAAAGAGCACTCCTACGGTGAAGATCACAAGAGTGTGAACTCGTTGTCTCACCGGTACGCCTTGCCCTTCCATCGATCACTATAGAATGCATTTGGGCTCAAAAAAGCCTTAGTAAGTGAACAACAGGTTTTTATTAAAGTTACCACATAATTTAATTCGACAATGAATAATATAAGTAAATTGTAGGAATTTAAACATAATTCAATCCTTTCTAGTATGAAAAGGTGATTCGTATGAACCTTATATGCATGGAAGTAGCTTGAATCCCATTAGCTCGGTGGAGTTCAACATCGATATGTCCCATCACGCGACTTCGTGAACCCGAGCGACACCGATGTACTCCTACCCGTCGTAAGAAAGGCGGGAGGGCGGAGAATATCCTCCAACCGCCATACAGGCTAGAGGATAGAAGATAGTTGTATAGTAATCCTTCGAAGCTTCCCCGACTAGACAGAGTGGGTGACTTTTCACCGTTGAAGGTGCCCCATCTAATACTCGAAGAAGCCTCTTAATTTTCCAAATGTTTAGATGCATGGCCACATATAGTTTTGATGCGGTTCACGTATAAATATGCAATTTATAATATGATGCGTAATAAAGTTTATGAATTCCAGTGTTCATAAACCTAGCGTGTAGCGTACCGAAGCTCGACCGCACGTCTTGTACCTTCATTGTACATGCCTAAAGTCCCGATAAAGTGTCGTCGTCGAGCCTTAGTTTGAAAGTTTAGTGTTAGACTCGAGATTTTTGATTTCATTTACCCTAACTCCCATGCACGTATCCCGAGGTTATTAACCAAACTATGTAATTCCTCGAATTTATCAATATATTTTAAATTCAATATACGATACACTTTGCGTTGATAGCTTAATTTAATGATTAAAATCTTCTAATTTGGCAAGCACATGTAAACATAGATTTAGGTGTACTTCTTATCTTTTCAAAAAGATATGATATGCACAATTCGATTAAAAATGAGGGAGATATCGAAGTTTTTTGAACACTTTGCGTACATTTGAATTCATTTCGACCACCAAGGTTACAAATTCGATTTCCCCTAGTGTGTAGCTCCAAATATCATGAAATTTTGTCACAAGGTTGATAACATAGCCAATAATAACATATCCAAATCTCACTCCAATTGGCTTAAATTGAGTGAGTTATGCTCATCGCAGTGCCATGTATAATTCTTGAAGTTTGAACATGGTTGTTTTATTCTTGTTGGTTGATTCATCTTGTTTCTACTTGGGGTCCCTTTGGGGGCCATTTGGATTTTACTTGGGACTCATTTACATCAGTTTACAATAAGAATTCCACAATTTAACAACCAATAGCAAATCTCACCATTAATAGACCTTTAAAGCTTAAGTTATTCAATTTTTTGAACATGCATTTGATCCACCTCAATTTATCAATTAGATTTTGTATAAAGTGAATTGAAGTTTAGTTTTAAAACATTCATATCAGTCCATGAAACTCCACTTTTAAAATCTTAGGTAAATCCCTAATTTCAAGCTAAAATTAAATTTCAAGTCATGCAAAGTTGAATTCTTGATTCTTAGTTCATGCTTGTTTATAGGCATCTAATTGGAGTTCAAACCTAAACACATGCATGGTCTCATTGTTATTAGACCATCATTGTTATTAGACCACATCAGCACAAATTCATGCTTATGCCATCAAGATCCATGAAATTTGAAAGTAAAAAGACAAGGGTTACCTTAAGATTGTTGTGGATCTATTGTTTCTCCTCTTCAAGACTCTAATTACACTTCAATTGCTCCTTGAATCCTTAATTTCCAGCAAATCATGTTTTTCCTCTCAATTGTGGGGTATTTTCATTAGCAACAACAACAACTAAGTGTTCCTTATATACCTTGTATTAACTCGAGATATGAGTTTTGTAGCACATCTAAAGGTCTAAAGTGGATCCTACATTTTATAAATTAGCAACATAATTTTTTTAAGTTAAGTACTTAATTAAGCCTCTAAAACAAGTTGTTTAGTTGTTAATTTAAAGACATGAATTAAGTTTTATTGACAAGTGTTTCTTGTAAGTGACAAGTGTCCCATATTGCATGATTATGTCTCTAAACTAGATCGAGATCTTGGTCTTTCATCTAGATGTATTTATGAATATCGAGATCAATCCCATGTACAACATAAAGTCCATGGACCATAATTTCTTGTTTGATTCCTATGTGACATATATGTTACATTTTACATAGGCTATGATTTTTAATTTAAAGCATAGGCTATAAGTTGAGTTTTATTATATTCCTACCATAGGCATATCCATTTAAATCTAATTACCACTTTAGGACACCCTAACTCAAGTTAGTGATTTCTCTCACCCACTAGAATCCTAGCTCTCTTTGAAATCAAACTCCACAAATTCATGCCCAAGCTTTTCAACTTGTGCTAATCCACAATGTGTTTGTTTCTTCACTCTTAATCACTAGGAAGTCACTAATATCACTAAGAAATGATCAAATTTTGGCTCTAGAGGGATGTATATTTGGTGATTGTGGTGGGCTTTTAATCCAAGTGTGAAGAATGGATGCAAAATGGGATTGAAACCCTTAAACTAGACCCCAGCGTCATGCCTTATAGGCACGGCGCATGACACATACACTTCGCCACTCCAATGACGCAGTTGGGCTTTTTCAATTTTTATGCCGGCTACCATCTTAGCGATTTGGCTTATAGTCAAGGTGTTGTGGGTAATCCCCATGGCGTCGACGTCACGACCCATATCTTCGCGTAAAGTTTTTTAACTAATTCTACTCTGTGCTCCTCCAATTTTGTTTATAAGTTACACAAGATGTCGTAAATAAAGATAAAATCCATGAAAATATAAAAATTTATAAATTTTACATTTTAATTTTCCCATGCACCTTACCTTCATCGCTTTGAACTCTTTCGCTCATTTTCGCTCTTTTAATGAGTTCGTGAGACATTTCCATTTCAATGAATCATCAACCGATGAATGGTCTTTCCCGCATATTCGACACAAATTTTTTGAAATTAGAAGTAAAACTTGTTAATTCTGATTTTTCAACTAAATAACTAACCTTAAACTGAAATTCAAACTTAAAATTTAAAAACCTTGGGTTGTCTCCCGGTTGGGCTTAATTTAAAGTCATTAGCCTGGACGCTTTTTTGCTCGTTTAGTCCGAGTCTAAATTAAGAAGCTCCATCAAGAAATCGGAGATTATGATGTCATTCCAAGATGGATGTACTTCTTCACCATCAACAAAGATAACCTTCTTAACATCATCGCACTAAGCGCTACTCATCGTGATCGTCCTCTATCTTGTGTACAAATTTTCTTTATTTATATTCAAGAATGGCCGCCTCAAGTATAATAGACACATCATCGGCCATATTGTGTTTCATGACCTCGAAATCCATAATGAATGTGAATCTACCTACTCACATATGCATATTCAAAACACTTCCTATAATAGGTATCAAATTACCATCTCGCTACTTGCAAATTCGTCGTATCGGGAAAATTGATCTTCAAGTCGGCATGTATCATGTCCATTAGTGGCATAACATTAACGAGGCTCCCATATCACAAAACATTTTTAAACAAAGCCCGTTAATGTTTATCAAGATTCTTATATCTCCAGGATATCTCCTTTTCATAGGTTGAAGTCGCAGGATGAACTTGAGCTTTGGTTTCGATTTGTTAAGAACTAACTTGATGTCATTGCCTTGTGGGTCTTCTTCGAATGGTCCTTCATCTTTTTACTTGGCCTTCCATTTTTGTTTCCCTTTCGTTCTCTTTAAGGCATTGATTATTAGCTTCTTAAAACCATCGAGCTTACCTTGCCTCACTTCCATTTTATGCTCATGCATCTCTTCATGCTTGAACATTACTTGGTCTTGTCTTGGCTCCTTTGTTACCTGGTGCTCATAATGTAAATTGAACTCACATTCTCCTTAGGATTGGTGACGCTATTTCAAGGAAACTATCCTTCTTTACTCGAGTTCAAGGCTATCACAAGTTGACCAATTTGCCTCTAAAGGTTCTTGATGGATTGTGATTGCTCATTATCCATCCTTTTCATGGCTTGCTTTATTCCTTCCAATTCTTTCCCGTGCTCCTTAGGGTGATCCCTATTTCTCACTTAGGGTGATCCCTATTTCTCACTTCCATAGCTTGCAAATACTTCTTAATTGACTTTAGCAAACTCATCTCTTTGCTCGCCCCAACTTTCCCTATTGTACTTATTGTTTGAAGCTTTGAGGTAACTTCGATGCATTATTAGGATTTCCATATGAAAAGTTCGAGTTGTTGCTATTATATCCTAGATAAAACCGTTGAGGAGCCACTCCTCTCAACTTTGAAGTTGTTCTGTAGCCTTAGTTGTTCATGAAGTTGATGTCTTCATGCTCAATTCCCCGTTATACGTCCATTTGGCTAACAATCGTGCTTTGGTGATTAATGGGTTGTTGTGCTACTTGTGGACCTTGATGTCCCATCCGAAATTTTTCCATCTGAGTGCTCAAATTTGATAACATAGCCATAATTGCAACTTGCGAGTCAATCTCGTAAACGCCTACTATTTTCCTTACTTGTGGAACAGTACTTGTAGTAGAATTTTAAGACATAAAATCAAGGAGACCTAATGCTCTATCTCTATTATTGGTAAGTAGAGAGCCACCTGATGTAACATCTATTAACGTTCTTATGATATAGTTCATCCCATAGTAGAAAATTTGGAGTTGTGCCCATTTAATGTATCCATGTCCCAGACATCTCCTCAACATCTCTTTGAGTCTTTCCCGAGCCTCACCAAGAGAATCGGTGTCTTCCTACTTGAACCGATTAATTTCAATTGGGAGAAGAGGAGACCAAGAGGAGTGATCGAGAGAGAAATCGAGAGATAGGCGATCGGTAGGTGAGTGTGTGTGTGTGTGTTGTGTGTGTGTGATGATGGTTGTGTGTTGTTGCTGTTGACGTTGTTGTGTGTTGTGAAGTTAGGGTGGAAGGCTCGGATGAACTGCCGTAATAGTTTGTCCGAGGAAGCCGATTGCGGGGAAGGTCTCCCCGCCGAGAACCTAACCTAGGTTTGGGGTTGGGAGCCCAACCCTAACGAATTATATATATAAAGAACGAGAGAAGGCTTTGTTGAATGAGATGAAGAAAAAAAAGGTTTAATCCCCTAGACCGAATCGAACCAGTCTGGTTCAAGTGAGCAGGACCCGGTCCTGGTTCGGGGTAAAACCCCTCATTAAAAAATGGTTTTAAAAA
Organism: Stephania cephalantha; assembly: GCA_039657325.1. NCBI lineage: Eukaryota > Viridiplantae > Streptophyta > Magnoliopsida > Ranunculales > Menispermaceae > Stephania > Stephania cephalantha. Next base: position 25,653,183 of record CM077574.1, on the reverse strand, counting down.
TAGAAAAAAAAAATCCTTGGAAATTAGTGAAAATTAGAAAATTAAGATTTTTAGGCAAATTATTGGAAATTGTGATTTTTTGAAAAATGAGAATTTTGGGATTTTCTCGAGGATTTATATGGGGGAATTTACATCTTAATGTGTGTTATGATATTGGAAAATGTCCAAAATTTGGAAAATTATTTTAACGCCTAGTTTAGGTCAATTTTTTATTTTGAACCACAATTTGGAGTTAAAATTGTAGTCCGGACATTTGAGGATATGGTTTAGAGTAATTTCGTGGTTTTAATACGATGTAGGACTGATAAATATATAATAAATTAGAAAAATTCTATTTAAGCCTAAACATCATTATTTTCAATGTCAAACAATAATTTTGAGTTAAAAATGAAATCCGAGCATCTAAGAATTTATTTTAAAAGTGTTTTAGGGATTTCTGGACGCGATTGGGTTAATTGAACTTCAACTAAATGGCAAAACTTGTGGAATGGTTTGGGAATCTTACTAAACTTCTAAATAAATTTTAGGACCACAATTGGAATCTCCTATTGACTAATTTATCGACACGAGCACAAGGGAGTTATGATATCATGTTTGTAAGGTTAAATGAATCCCATAGTAACCTTTACATTATATGATTATAATTTCGTATAAATCGCATTGATCCTTGATATTGCATTTTTGTTGTATATGCATACATGGGTAGGGAGGATAAGGTCGATTTGAGTTTCCTTATAGTGTCTACTTGACGGTGTTTACATGGCATATTAAGCTACCTGACTCTGTATACATGGTAGAACTATATAGTTTCTACTTGAATATGTGTACATGGTAGAACTATATTATACTTTAGGGGCTAGAGTTAGTAATACTTTGCATCACGTGGTTATCAAGAGATCACGTTGAACTAGTTCATACTTTTAGAAAGTCGAGGAATGAGACTCATTTGATTATCCTCTCTAGGAACGAGTCCTTATTATTGTTTTCTTACAACTTTCGGAAGGCGTCATCTAATTGTTGTCGGATAACGAAACAAGATGGATTCACAGCTTGTATTTAAATTCCTTGAAATATATTATTTATTTAATATCTTGGATTATTACGCATTTAATTATTGCATGTGTAATGTATAGTGTGGAATTTACTTATCTAACATTATTGAATTTTTATAATTAGGTGATGACAGTTTTAGTAGCGACAAGGTAAAGGAAAAGCTTTCGATTATTTGCGACTTGCTCAGTGTCGCTTCTTTATGCATGTATTATTTTTGAATATAAAATTCTATATAAATGGGTTTTTGAGTTCATGTCTTATTAGAATATCTTTTGGAATTTTTATGATGGTTTTAGTATGGATTAGAATGTCATGAGCTAAAGTATTAATAGTTTAAGGATTTTGAAAATTTGAGATTGGTTGGAAAAAATAAATAATTTTTTGAATGCAATATATATTGTTATAGGTGGATTGTGAGTCTTTTGGCATTCCCACAAGTGACCAGGTTTTGTAAAAGAATTTTGAACACCTGATTTTCCTATGTAAGCTTAGAAATAGAGGAGGTGTTGTCGAAACATTTTGCGAAATTTTAAGGATAATGTAATCAATACAACCGAATTTTGAGGTTTGAGACTTACTTTAGAATCTTTTGTGGTTGATAAATTATATTTGTTAATATATAGACTTATGATCTCTGGTCCATAATACGTAGGTCCCACCTCGATAGTTGAATTCCAAATTAAATCCAAAAATACTTTATTAGCATCTTAATCAAGTTTATGAATTTCTCATATTTCACATGTTTTTGGCAAGATTTTCTTCATATTGAATGATAGAAATCACTTAGGAAAGCTTCATTCCAAAAGTGATATTGGAATTTTTCTTGGATATTCTCGAATAATAAAGCTTATAGAATCTACAAAAGTGAACTATGACTTTGATGGAATTAATTAAGGTTATGGTTAATGATTGTGCAAGAAAAGAACAATTGTCCTTTTAAAAGGATGATGATGACGAACTCGCCAACACAAATTAGATCAAAACCTATTACTCACCTATTGCCAAACCATCTCGATTTAGACATCACTACTCCATCAAATGATTATTCAAAATCACCTACTACAAAACCCCGATTCTTCATCTGTTGGTCCATAGTCAAGGATGCTTGAAAGATAATCCAATTGAGCAAATTATTAGCTCGAGTTAATGATCAAGTGCAAACTAGAGATATTCCTCATATTTACTATATCTATATGGTTTATTTTGAATGTTTTATATTTCAGATTGAGCTTAAAAATCTCAAAGAGACTTTAATGAATGAATATTAGGTAAATGCTATGTAAGAGGAGCTCAATGAGTTTGTTAGATAGGATGTATGGGAGATTATTCCACGACCTACTACTGTTAGTATCATTGGTACCAAGTGGTTATTATGTAATAAGATAAAAGAGAATGGTGGTATTGTTTGCAACAAAGCCAAACTGGTTGCACAAGGATATACGAGGTTGAAGGTATTGATTTGGATGAGACGTTCGCTTCAATTACCATATTGGAATCTATTCGTCTACTTTTAGCCATTGCTTGTAACAAAGTGTTCAAGTTATAGTAAATGGATGTTAAAAGTGCTATCCTAAATGCGTCTATTTATAAGATTATGTTTCTTATAGTATCTTAGGTCAATCTACACACATTGTTTATCTTATAATTTTAGTTAATAAAATAGAGGTTTTACTTGCTATTTTATTATAAGTGATTGCATGTTTACCTTGTAGTAAGATCCATGGGTATTTGTTGAAATATCCTAAATGTCTCTAGTCGATCATTATACTAGGAACTATAATGAATTAAAACTAGTGTGAATCTTGATCGATGGTCATGTGATTATCATGCGTATAGGGATACGAATCAAGATCATGAGTACTTATTAGGGAATATGATACTAGACCGACCCGCTATGAGAACACCAAATGGATTAAGTCATAAGTGTTACTCATGATAGGTATATAATTTAGTCCTTCGACTTGAGATTACCATAGACTTCAATATTAGGAGCATGATAATTTGACACAATCAAATGTTGTCTTTAACCGAAAAATTAGAAGGATTGTGATTGGTTGGCGTGTGAATAATATGTGAAGGCGTGTAATCAAGATAAAATTTGTCACTCTCGTATAGAGAGATATCGTAGATCCTCGATAAGATAGACCGATAATGGCCAAGTCTATGTGAATTGATATGATCAATTTCACTTGGATATTTTTCAGTTTACCTAAAGATCGAGACTAGTACGATTGAACATTAAGGGTGACTTTCCATGCCTTATGTTTAATCAAAGGATATCGCACGACAAAAGGATATGATATACGTTATTAATTACCTTGTATCGATATTGATATTCATGCTACTTGGGTAGTCATAATGCCTTGCTAGAGACCGCTTATGACTTGTGTACCAAAATGGTTTTTGGTTCAAAACCAATGTCGCATGAACCTATTGGGTCACACGCAACGAATGGATTAGCACAATTTCAATTGGTCCAGAGTAATAAATTTTATATGATAAAATTCATGACATAAAAGCCTTTACAATTTTGTATGATAACTTTTTAATAGGGGCGTATGTGTAATTTGCTTAAACTACATAAATACAATAGTTGTATTACGAATAGGATTTTAAGTGAGGGCTTATCTACACATATAAATAAAGGGTGGATCCCTAAAAATAAAATAAGGTTTTGTTTTACAATTTTTGAGTTCTCTAGATTTATGGAGAGAAAAAAAAAATCATTTTCAATCTCTCTTGGGGCTAGCACTCCAAATTGTTGTCACCATTAGTGTGTGGATTTCTAATAGAGGGCGCGCACTTGAACGTCTTGAAAATCAAACAATCAAAAGGGAAATAATGGAATAAGGTATGATTTACTTTTGTAGATTCAATTTAATGGAACTTATTTTCGATCCTATCAGGGTTTTTCAAAATTTGTTTTGAATTTTTCATTGCATGTATGAACCCCAAATACCCAACAACCAAGTGGTTATTCTCAATAAAATAAATTAGAATGGTGTTATAATTTGCAACAAACCAAACTGGTTGCACAAGGATATACACAGTTGAAGGTATTGATTTAGATGAGACGTTTGCTTCAATTGCCATATTGGAATCTATTCGTTCATCGTTAGCCATTGCTTGTAACAAAGTGTTCAAGTTACAACAAATGGATGTTAAAAGTGCTATCCTAAATGGGTCTATTTATAAGATTATGTTTCTTAAAAGATAGAATAAACAGTTTGTGGTTGCATAGATTTATGTCGATGATATTGTTTTCAAGGCTACATCTGCAAAGTTGCTTTAGAGTTTGTTGACTTAATGAAAAGAGAATTTGAGATGAGCATGGTTGGAGATCTTACTTACTTCATGGGTCCGCATATTACACTGTCTCGGATAGTATATTCATATCTCATAATAAATATGTTAAATCTCTTATTAAGTGTTTTGGTTTGGACACTTGCTAAGTCTATTCGAGCACCTATGAGCTCTAATGAGAATATTCATAAGGATGACAAAGATGTTAACGTCAATCCTACATCATATAGAGGCATGACTGGTAGTTTATTATATCTTATTGAAAGCGAGCGATATTGCTTTCGGTGTTCGGTGTTTGTGCTCGTAAGGCATGTCTAAAAGAGTCTCATATGGTTGTTGTAAAAAGGATTTTTCGCTATATGTACGGAACAACGAGACTTTGGTATACTATTTACAATAGGAGGTGCTAGTGACTTAATCAGCTATTACTTTATTTCTTGGAGAACCGTAAGGCTCAGCTTCCCTATCTATCTTGCCGGTGAGTATATTGCCGATGGGAGTTGTTATACGCATTTAATATGGATGCAACAAATTCTCAAAGACTATGTTATTACTTTATCTCAAGAAACAGCCATCTTGTGATATTATGAAAGTGCCGATTGATATTTCAAAGAATCAAGTTCAACACTTGTAGAATGAAGGATACTAATATTCTTCATCAATATATTAGGGATCTAGTGGAGAGAGGATTTGTATTCAGCATGTTCCAAATAAAAATTGTTAGCCGATATATTTACAAAGGCTCTTGACACACGTAGTTTTGAGAGGTTGCACCATGACATTTGTGTGTGCTCTCTCTTGCAAGGGTTCTTACCGCAACCTAGTGACCATGTGCGTTCACGCAGATATCTAAGTGTTTGACATTTTATTGTAAGTTGCTTATGTTTTTGACAAAAAAACTTCCACTTGGAATTACCTCGCTACACGTGTTGCTCTTGTTCAATTGGCTCGTAAAAACATGCCGTTATGAACTAGTGGAGGGGAGTAAATTCTATTCCCTTAGTCACAAATGATTTTTTTTTTGGGATTTAATGGAGATTTCTATTATGATTTGGGTTAAGCTTTGCATATTTTGTGATCATACCTTATTTTCATAATTCAGTCTTCCTAATTCAAGTTCTACTTTCTAGCTATGAACTCGCCATTTTTCATCGTTCTTGCTTCAAGTTACTTTGCAAGAATGTCTCAACAATATTTTTTAACCTTGCATGGTGAATCTACTACAACGGTTCATCTTTTAACCTTGGAGACAAAAGGGATTTACTATAATGCTTCATCAAATAAACTCTACATTAAGTACGCTTTCAAATCCTAAAATTGCTACAAAAAGTATAAGGGTGAAATAAGGGGATGTTCGACGATGACAATCGGTTGGCCAAGTTTGGCTCTTCCAAAAAAGCCAAAACCTCTAGGGGAAAGAATAAGGTTAGTGACGATGAGAAGGTTTTCTCGATTCCTTATAAAGGATTCTTGATGAAGTTCGAGGCCATTAACAAGGCCTTTGACAAGATAAAGATCGTATTCATTTCTCGCACTTTGTTTTGCCACTCCGTCTACTTTTAGTCATTTTTCGTCGTTGGCGAATGCAGAGAAACTTAATGATATGGTGAAGAGGAGGTACCTATTTGATAAATCGATCAATATGTCACATTTTCGTGAACTGAACTAAAAAGGTTGCCGATACAAACTAACATATATAGTCTAGAGACTCGTGAAGGATTTTATAGTGAATCTACTTGTCAAGGAATTCTACAACAATCTTCATGTCAATTTAAGGGACAACTGCTTGAGGATAACGTAATTTTCGAGACACCGGTGAGGATAACATATTTGTTCGTAGTTACTATATTCCACTCACTGCTCAATCAAATTTATACTAAAGCTATCTCGGATTAGAGACATTTGTTGATAAGCTATGTTTGATGTTCAAACTTGATGAAGATTTCTTGATGCTTGATTGAAGGTGTTCTTAGAACATGGCACTCGACAACACTTTTGGGCTTCTTGTTATAAAACTAACTTGCGATGCCTACATGCTATAGAAGGCCTTGATCGTAAGTGTAGTAACCACTTTTCATTAGACATATGTGTTCCAAGGAAATAGTGCACCTATTGTATGTTTTTGCTTTAAGTGAAGAAGTTCAATATTGGGAAGGAGATCTATGACTTTGTTCTCGCGCTTAGGGAAGAAACATAATAGGCTCTATCTACCATGCTTTTCAAATCTCACTATTTGGAATGTATTATGTCATTGAGCAGACCAATGACAAGATGGAATAGGTGATAGAGGAAGTTAGACTGAATCATTAAAAGAAGTCTTCAATTTTATTAGCTTTAGGATCTCAATCGAATGTACTACAATAGTTGCTCCAACCCCGACTACTGCATGATGCTTCTGTTCCTACCCATGCCGCAAAGCCACAATGGAAGTTTAAAAGAATTATGAAACGAAAGATTACCGAAATTCCTCATTTTGAGAAATATGTTGATGTTGCGGGCACCGTACTATCGAAATGCAATCTTCATGTGAGGAAATTGCAAGAAGGGAAGATTCTCTATCTACTTGCTACAGGATAGACTGGACTCGCCACATGCTTTAACAAAAAGTGCAAGTTCTACTACTCTACTTCTTAATTACAAAGAGGAAGTCACCTCCCATGCCGAGTTTCATTCTTACGAATTTGGAGTTGATCAAGGTAACTTTACTTGGTTTAAACTCGATCTAAATCCAAGATCTCTTATTACTACTACTCGGACAAGTATTTGAGAGTCCTATAGAATGAATTATGGAATTGATAGTGAAGATGCTATAACACCAAATGAGGTTCCTAAAAAGAATATTACCGAACATGTTAAATCTCTAGCAATAGCAGAGATTCCTCGTCTTGAGGACATGAATGCTTCGCTAACCTTTAGGGCATTCTGCCACGCTTCTACAGTTACTAGAACAACGATATACACCGCTTCGTGCTCCAGCTTAACGATGCTATGCAAACAGATCCAAGTATGTCAATCCATCTTCCAACTCACCATGAGCATAAGGATTCCGATGTATATCAATCCATTCCTACCACTTCGGTTGAGCAAACAATTTTGCTTGATGTTACTTTGTTGTACTCGCACCTTCGATCCTACTGGACAAGAAGCTACGGCACAAACATAAGTTTCTCAAGATAACTCTACTCTAACTCGATGAACCTATGCAACAATTAAGTTTTTTGGTGGTAGTGAGACCACACCCACCGGTGTTTGATTATTTCTTGATCGCATTGCTTATCGACTATCTAAAAAGAAGATGTAGGCTGCGCACGATGCGACCATTGCAAAAAGAGTGGGCATTGCTTGACGCCGAACTTTAACGATTGAGGTGGTTGATTACCACTCAACAAGAATCTCTTTGACGTTGTTTAGTCATAAATGGGGAGTGAGCAAGATAAAGCAAGGTTAAGATTTAAGTTTTGTATTTTGTGATTGTAAGTACATGAACTTCTATGTCTTAAAAGTGTCTTTCATAGGATGTACTTATTGGTTGATGAAATTTTTTTTTTTTAATGAGGGAAGCTCCAAGAGAAAAATATTGGAAGGGAAAAATACTTCGAAGAAGCGGAAAAACAAAGATTTTGTCCATTTACCACCGATCCACATAATACATTTGTTACCATGACGGATGCTATGGGGAATCAAAAAGCTGGGGCCTCCGCTGGTTGTTTGGAGGAATTCAAAGGGGGGTCTCGTCTTTCTCGGTATCTTTCTTGAAACAATCTTGTAGAACATGTCTGACGATCCGCCGAGAAAGATGGGGATGAAGTCGGTTGTAATGAAAGTGAACCATTCGGAAAGCAAGATACGGCTAATAGTACTGTAGAAATGCAGAGCAAGTCGATTTTGATCCCCATCGACAAGCTCTCCCCGACTACACTACACCCGACTTTCCATCGACACGGCAACGGTTCCAAAGCAATCCTATTGGTTTGGCAATGTGTTACTTTAATCCATCGATAACAAGACACTTTATGAAGTTCCTAAATTAATTGTTTATCTTGGTACTTATAACTTTTGACCAATCAACGCCAAAAGAAGAGATTGTTATACCGTAGATTACTATGTTTGGGTTAGTCTATCCTTGTTGGCGTACATCGTCAAAAAGAAGTTAAGTTAATTAGGTAAATGCTTTGCAATATAAATGGAAGCTCGACTAAGAAAGATGTCCGAGTGTAGATATAACTCAAAGATAGACTACAATGCCAATTCCAATGGAGATTACAATATTAAAGTCTAAGTTGAAGATGAAGATAGATCTGAAGTCGAAGAAGGAATTAAATATAAGTTTGATGCGAAACAGAACAACTGTCGGTGTTAGTCTACAACAAGAAGAAGTTTAATACTTGCAAGAAGAGAACTTCGAGATGGATTATAACTACAAATTTGAGAGAAAGGTGCATAAAGGACATAATAACTTTATGAAAATGACAAGACAAGATTCTTGAAGGAATAGAAGGTTTAGTTGTTAAATGTTGGATGATTATAACATAAATCACAATTGGAGACCGAGGAGGTTTTTCGAGTCGCAATTTATTTATGATTGAATTCGTAGATAAGGTAGATAGACCGAGTCTATAAATACTCAATATCGCCATAGTGTGGATCATCGTTAATTACTTGAGTTTTGTTAGAACAAGATATCATTATAGTGGTTGTATACATTATAAATTTGATTAATTGATTGTTTAAGTTAAGCCTACACCGAGGAAGACATTCAAGTCTTATCGCGATATCAATTCTTGCTTAGTTTTGATGTGTGTTTATGAGTTCATAACTTATTCGTTAATCTCCTTAGTTCCTCTGGTTTCCAAAACTTCAACATCTAAAATAGCGTGTATTTACCTTGAAAATACAAAGAAATGTTTTAGAGTAAAATATGAATAAAATTCTTAGAATTCAAAGTAATATAACTCTAAAATGTAGCGAGAATTGGCGATTTATCGCCTACAAAAGGCCACGAGTCTCAACCCTAATGTGTTTACCATTCGTCTAGAAATGAATGAGACAATCAAATCATAATCACGTATAGTGTACATTAATGTATGAAAAATAAAAATCATACCCTCAATTAAGTTACTTTAAGCTCTCGAATCTAGCTCTATGATAACGTGGGCTCTCTCCCTAGTTTGTTGTGGTGCTCTGTGTAAACATATATCCTTAAAATGGCCCGTCCGACCGCACTCAAAGCTTGCCATGTGTGGTATTGGCCCTGATGGAATCTAGTGTCCTTTTTCATGTTTAGACCTTTGTGTCTACGCCCGACCAAATCTCTATCAATGTGCTTGCCCAAATCTATGTGATTTGTGCTTATCAACTACCTATATCCTTATCTATTCTATTTGTATGCTACCTTTTTAGTGTACGTGGCACTAATTAAGTCGCCCGAGGTGGTCGGCTAGCATAACTCGACATTGGTGGGGGTAAAACATGTCGTTTTTAGCGAGTCGTGATGGTGGTGCAACTAGCCCATCACTCAACCCTACTTGTCCTTGGGACCTTAGTGTCTATGTTTATTCCTCTACCTCTTAGACGCAAATTTGCACTCTAACCGTGCCTCTATTCTAGAGACCATAGCTTCCGAAAGATGTGTACACAAATATGCCTCACTAGCCGACTCCTCTCTTAGGTTCTCTATATTATTCTCAAGTGGGTTGTAACCACATAGCTTGTTATCTCGAGTAAGAAACCCTTCATGAAATAATAAACATGATCCGCGTATATGTCTGTCACACCTTTGGCATACTATAGTAGGTGTAGGTACCATTCCTTGTACTACATGACGTACTCATCGGGGAGGAGGCTCTGTCTTAATGTCGGGAACTCGTTCCTCTTCTCTTTCAAAGACTTTAGGCGGAAGATAACTTAGAGAGAACTCGCCTCTTAAATTCTGTCCGATCCTTAAACACTCCTCTGCGGTCGCTACTAAACTTGTCAACCAGATCGTCGCCTCCCCGAATAGTAAAACAAAAGAGATGGAAGCTCTCATGTGCTCCTCGGTAGCCAATATGTCATGTCTCTTCTCTTGACTCTTCAAGAACCTCTTTACTTCATCTAAGTCGCTTCCTCCGTAAAAATCCACCTGGATGGTGTCTTTGAAACTCACACAACAACATAGCCTCAAGTGTCGCTCTAGTGCTCGTCTCCATCGGTGTGGACGGCATTCTCTCTGCCGAAGTGGGGGTATACGTGGTATAATCTCTACATGTAATGATGCTAGAACAATGTTGTCACCGGTACAACAACCATGGTGCTAGCCACCGGAGTGGGTTGTATTATAAGCACACTTGCCTCCTAAGCATTGGGCACTATCGATGAAGACGGTGACGGTGTAGCCAAGTTCTATAATAGAGCATCCTCAAGATCTCCTCTAGTCATCGATCCTGGGATGCGACCCTCTAAATCAAGGTCCGTATCCCCTCTACGCTTGAGAATTAAGGACATGCAATCCCACTTTGTCATCACGGCCCAAGCTGATTTGCTATTACTATTTGCAAAAAGAAGCGGGTCTCTAATTAGCGTATAGCTACCTATATAGTTTAGTACAATAAAACAAATAACACATATAGATTCAAGTTTTAATTTTCCCAACTCTCCTCACTTCCTAACTAAGATTCTAAGTAAGGATCATAAGGTTCCGCTCTAAGTTCCAACTGTGTTTTATCAAATGTTGTATTCAAACTTTAGTTAATTGTGGGTAATTGATGGCTAGGAATAAAACCTTAGGCTCGATACAACCTTTATTGGTATCATGATTATTTGACAAAAAGGTTTGCTTAACCTGGTTTTGATACCTACTATGATGGCACAAGTCCTCACAAATTTGGGCCCCACCGAACCTAAGCCTACGTGCACCTCGAGTCGCCCTCGCAAGGTCAATAGAGCCTTAACTTGCCTCCCTTTTCATTATTATGAGTTATTCGGTTATTTAAAGTTGATTTATTATGATTTGCAAGTTTTAATAATTTAATAGTGGAAACAAACTCAAACAAATCTAAACAATTCGAGAAAATAAAGTCGGACATCCTAATGGTGTGGAACCGTACAATATAAAGATAACATGCATATATATAGTGATTATAGGAGGGCAATCATGAATATACATGTATCAATGTCTCTCAAATCCCAAAAGGAATCCCCAAGTGTTATCAAAACAAAATATATATATATATATATAAATAATGCAAAAACGCAAAACGTATAAGTAATCAAGAGGAGAAAGCCGCTATAAGAGTCCTCGTAAGAAGTCACCAATTATCGCTATAGCATCCACTTTCCCGATTAGGGTGATACTCACTTAAAACCCTAATTAAGCTTTGGTACACCAACCAAACGTAACTTGAGCAAGCAACCTCTCATTCCGTACTGGTAAACTTAACATGTAAATCGATATCGAAATGTAAACTAAAATATACCCAGGAAACAATTAAAAATTTTTCGATAACATAAATAATAAAAATAAATTTGAAGTTTATCAAAACCAAAACTCGTTTACAAAAAACTCCCAACCCCGTTATATTATAATAATGTCATTTCAAATAATCTATATATATGTACAAGAAGGCTTACATCAAAGTGAAAGAAAGTAAAACTCTTAAATCTTCTATTTCCGTTTTATTAAAGCGTCTCACCGAGAAAATCGAAATATTAATTTGGGGTGAGCGCTCCAACTTGCTCTGTAAGTAAGGATTCACATAATACCAACAATGCATATAATAATTGATCGTGAAACCACAATTATAACGGCTCGATTATAGTAATAATGTGATAAAGTAGAGTTAATTATAGATATTGTCCCGAGGGAAAGGTTTATATGGACACGTTTCACTTAGTTAAGTTTACTCTATTATTAAGAAGACTTCTTTTTAGTTAATTTTACCTAAAATACTCTATTTTAGAAAACAATGTAAAATAACTTGTACTTTTGCGTTAAGAAGAATCTTAGTTCACAACTTCACCTAGGTAATGAATTACTATGCTTTCATATCTCACTTCCTTTATTTTCATTATGTGTATGCAATGCTCAATTAGAGTAGATATATTTCCTTCAAATTCACTTCAACCTACTATCGCAATGGAAGAGATCCTAATGTGCAAACTAGAACCCTACCTATCGGTGTGAATAACGTAAGTTCCACATAGCATTAAGTTTCAAATCCTTAGATTCATAACCACTTAAGTTTACTATATGTGCCTCCCTAATCAATAACTATCTATCGAAGTTATATATTTTACGATTGTATTGTCCATATCCGACTTACAAGCTTCAATGGCTATGGTAACTCATAAAACCTCTATTCAACAAACACATGATCAAGATGTTCATAGCATGAATCAATACATATTTTAACCATTGCACATTTATACTTTATAATCTACTCATACTCTCTTTAGTATAATAACATTCATACCATATGATGCATTGATTCCTAAGATAAACAAACCACTCACTCATTATTTAAATCAACATAAACATCATGGTATTCATTGCAATCAAATATTGAGTTAAATAACTTCAATTAAACCAAAGAAACAATACGAATAACCACAAGTGGAGTCTTCAATTTTTTCTCCTCCAAAACTCTTTTAATACTCAAGAATAATATAAATTCAGCTAATTGGTGGTAATCTAATGTAATGTATGATAATTGGTGGTATTGGGTGAGTTTACCAAGTTCTATACCTATTTATACCATTTAGACACTTTAGAATACAATTAGAAATCCAAATTAACAATTCCAAATGAACATGAATTCTAAACTTTTTATTTTTTTTGTCATGGCGTTGTCAATAAGTGTCGTATTACCTTGTGTTAAGCCACGACTTGCACAACTTCACCTTTTTACGTGAATTTTCTCGCTCACAATTAGGTGGCAGGCCCCTAGTCATTAAGACGACAAGCCGTCCTAGATTATCTTAATCATTTGATATTCTAGTCACCCTAATCCATTATTTCAACTTTGACCCCTAAATAATAATTATTTTAATCCTTTATAATGCTCTAAAACTAAATTTATATCCTCAATGAAACTCAATTTATGATTTGTTCAATTGGAGAAAATTCGAAAATTATACGGATCATTCTTCAATGTTTGTAAGAAGTTTGGCAAACTTCCCTAAAAGTTGTCTCATGGGAAAAACTTTCACTTAATAGACAACATAATTGGAAAGAGGCCTAAAAGGACTTACAACTCCCCATAGCTTCACAATGTATATCAAGTTCAAATTATTAAACAAACTTATAGTCTTCGATAACTTAATTTAAACATTACCGCCCCAAATAGACCAAAATTGAACATAAACCTCTCAACACATTTTAAACTTACTTAGGAGACACTCTTAACTATTCAACGAAATTTCACGTCCAAGAAATCCAAAACAATAAATATAAACAATTTTAACAAGAATAAAGCGTAAATTTAGTAAACAATCATCACAATCTTCAAATCTTGTCCATTATTCCCTTGTCTTCATATAGAATGTGACATCATAAAAAACAACTCAAACATGTCATGTAAGTAAATTCCTACGATGATATGTACTCTTGCAATTGTTAGTCTGATACATGGTGACATGTAATTGCTATTCCAAATAAACTATAAGATATATGCATCAACATGACACGCAATCCACTTTATTTCTCGTCTCATAACTTTAATCATATGTCGACTTCTAAAAATAGTACAGAGACAATATTAAGAGATCATAAAATGTTGATATAACTTGTCAAATTAGACTTCATAAGTCTCACTAGACGACATTAGAATGAGGATTAAAACCAAGTTTTAAGCAAACCAGATTCCAAAACAAGCTTATCCCCCTCACCGTCTCGTATATGCATGGCCAAGAATGATAAAATGCAATTTAGACTATGATTCAATACCAATTATAAACATATTCGATAAATAGTAAAGATCATTGTAAGGTTTACTTACTACAAAACCAACTCAAAGTTGGTTGCTAAGCCTTACACACCACTTCTCGCTTTCACGTACTTTGAACCTATTCCCCAAGGTTCATTCCGAGTGGTTTCGAGGTCCTCGACATTACTTAAAACCATTGAGAAATCTGGATAAGTTTCCTATTCAAATTTCTTAAGTTTTCGACCAATTTATGAGTTTTTTTGGTATTCTCTAGTCCTAAAAACCCGAAACCACTCCAAATCAATTCCTTTTTATTCGAATCACAAGTTAGACTCCAAAAAATGGTTTGGCATAAAAAATTAACCTTGACTAGGCTTTAAAATATTTTTCAAAATTTTCAAATGTTTTTGCATATTGTAACACTTATTACGAGGAAAAACCCCTGGTATAAATCCTCGAGAAAATTCCAAAATCCTCATTTTTTAAAGAAATCTCCCATTTCTATTTATTTGTCTAAAATTATATTTTTTTATTTTTTCCATTTTTCTTAAAATTTTCACAATTTTCTCGCATTTTCTTTTCCATTTTTTTAATTTATTTATAAGGAGGGTTTGACTCATGAATCGGACCAATCCAATTCAACCGAATCGGACCCGATTCGGTCCTGATTTAAGGATAAAACCCTACTTCTTCCTCATTTCACATACTCTTTATAAATTGATCAACAACCTCTTTTTTCAAGTTTTTCAATTGGCTCATTGGGTTAGGTTTGTGGGGCACTATGGGAGGGGAGACGACTTGTGATCTTCTTCCTCGGATAGGTCTAGCCTCTCATCCCCAACTGCCATTAACAATGACCCGACAACAACAAACAACATCAACAGCTTCATCAACAATACACAACAACAACGACGACACAACAATCAACACTACCTATCTCACCTTTATCATTTTAATCACGTCTTCCGGTTTTGATCTCCTCTCCTTAATGGATTTTCCTCCCTTAATTTTAACCTCACTATTAAAATACGAAAATAAGGAGGCGGTGTGTGTTCTTCGAAGATATATATTATATTTGGTCGAGATTCGCATTGCAAGAAACTCAAGGCGGATCTAATGGTTCATTTTCATTTTTTAATCTTTCTTGAGATACATGTTGCATATATCGAGGTCAATCTTATCGCTATTTACAAGATCATCATCCTTGACTAACTTATATAAGATCAATTATATTGATCTCCTTGATATATGTATCACATATCTCTAGGTAGATCTTGAGGTTTTATAACAAACTATGCAATCACCTCAATATCTCAGGCACCTATCGCGATGTTTGGATTACTCTACAACATCACCATTTATCCAAACCATTCGCTTCCTCGACTCACGTTACACGTCTCTCGAGGCTAATCCAATGTATAGTTTAATTTGATTTAAACTTTAGGATTCATTTTATATATTTATATATATAAACTATATATATAAACATATATACATCTATGTACTTTCACGGCTATAAATTCGCCATGCATGCCCATGACCATCCTTAGGCGTGCAAACTACATCCTATGTATGTCACCCTCGACCAACGTGTCACTAGGCGCCTACGAATTTATTAAATATTCTATTTAATTCCATGATTACCTTTTATTTTTAAGTCCAAATTAAATCTCATAAAATACTCCAATTTTGTCAAAATTGAAGAAAATTCCCAACGCACTATGAAACACGTAGACACTACGTATACACTCAACTTGACCCTATTTCGCATCGAATAGAGTATAATACACCAATTGGTCATGCGATACACGAAAATAACATTTAGACTTATGATCTTCATCCAAATGTGTGGGTCACACCTTGGATACCTAAATCCCAAATTAAATCAAAAAATGCTTAATTAGTCACCTAATCAAGTTTATGAAATTCTCTCGATGTCATAATAGGCTTAGCGTCCCGTATGCATTGCCCGACGCCCTATGTACGACACCACGGTGCCGCCACCGTGTCGACTCCACCGCACCACTTCTCTTATCTTCTCTCTTTCAATATGCCTTGCCAACTCCTTATGCACTCTTCCCATGACTTCAAGCGTCCATGCCACGGTGTCAAGTGTGCGTTCGTGCTCTTTCTCCTCATTTCATTGTGAAATCACTCATTTGTCTCCTTTATACTTTGTATGCCCGAAAACACATAAATACCATCAATTAGAGCCCATTATGGGATATTTATACCAAATATAATACTAAACTAACCATATATATAAGTCTAATTAAACACTTATCAAATACCCCCAAACATAGCATTTTGCACTACTCGAGCAAAAGTGTATTCTACTATGTACTCTTACTAATACTACTTTTATTACTTACTCATTTTACATATTCAATGAATTATCCTTTATTTTAAATAAGTTCAAATTAATAATCCATTCAAGAGTTTCTTTGCAAAAACTAATATTTTGAAAAACATATAGCTTTCACAACACATATAATTCACTTTTGAAACTCAAAGGTAGTTTACAACCAAAACAATCACTACTCAAAAGTTTATATCACCTCGACTCTCAAGTAGAAATTGTAGAATCTCATGATTTCTCATTAAGATCATGTTATCTGAAATAAGTATATATCATACTAATTTTGTAGACTTTAGCACTTCAAGAGTCCATAAGACTTAATATAGTTGAAAAGAATACTTAACTTAACTAAGTTACTTGTAGTCGAACTAAATCTTTTCATTTGAAGAGTTTTATATAACTTCCGCCTTTCTTTCTGTATATATGTATATATATCTTTTCTTTTCTTTTCTCCTCATATTTTCTAGTACCACGGTCCCTACTCCTTTCTTATGGATTTTGTTTTTCTCACTTTTTCCAACCATCAAGTCCTTTACTCCGTTTCTGTATACCATGTAGGACTCTCTATTTTTTATTTAAACTCTTGTTAGCACTTCTCACTTTCACTTTATCAAGCAAGTTTTATCTCTAACTTTTCAATAAAAACAAATGCCTATATATTCCCTTTTAGTACTTAGTTTTTATTTACTTTGTTACTCAAGTAAGATTCATACTTATTATAGAGTTCTTTAGAGATCTATCTTTTTCCAAAAGAAGTGTTCTAGTATTATTCTTGCTTTTGTTTCAAGTTCGTGGTCTTCCTTAACTCTAGGTTTCTAATCCTTAAATTATACCGTTGTTTGCTACATTTCCTATTTTCTTCAAAAATTTGATAACACATTCTTGAGTTTCATATCAACAAGATACTTGTATTCTTACTCATCCTTAATTAAAGGCAAGAACCTTGTAAATGAATTATTTATTTATTACATATTACTATCTATAACCTAGCCTCTATTACTTATACATTTTCAAATAATAAGTAAATTAAAAAGAATACAATACCATTATTTCCTCTTTAACTGCTTCAAAAATAAAGTTTTACGGTCATACATGCAATGTTTATCCCTATTTTGTTCTTTCTGAACACTTCCCATAGTATTGATGCCCCCAAACTTAAACTAAGACTTGTCCTCAAGATTTAAAAATAAGCCTGAAACTTAAAACACTAACACACAAACATAACAATAATAATAATTAAAGATCTAAACATAAAAATGCATAAGAATAAAATTTAAACAACAACTAAAGTGAAAAAATATCCAAAATGTAAAAATTAATCACTATAAATGTATCATTCATCACCCTAAGTTCTAGAGAAATCCTATGACTCTAACTCTAGGACTACGCATCATCATCAACATCATTAGCTCCAACATAGGATTGTGTCAAAGGACGCTCCACCCTTTTGCTCTACACCACATCAGGATCGAACATGTAGTTCGGTGCTGCAGGAAAACCAATTGACCTATCAGTAGATTTCAATTATCTACTCCTCTTGTATCTAGCTATGTCCCCATGATGATATACAAATAACATAAAATTATGTTGTACAATCAATTGGTCTTGCTCATATCTCAACAAGGCTTCACGATACTGAGCCTTATCCTCTCTATATTGTCTCCTCATCTTAGCAATCCACAACCTCTACTGTCGTGGAGTCAAGTCCTCAAGTGGTGGTACTAATACCTTTGGTGGTGGCGGTGGTGGAAAAACTTTAGGACCATCCAAGTCTCACTCTCTTATCAGTGGGTCTACAAATTCGTAGCCCTCAACAAATGACAAGTCAATAATTGGACGCATTTTATAATGTAATTTAGGTTTATTTTAGATATAAATGATGATGTTACACTAGGTATTCTCTTATTTTTATGATTTCATGATTTAATTAGAAAATGAAAAAATGGAAAAAAAAAAAGCAAATAGTTAATTGAAAAATTGAACCAGCGATTTGGATTAACACTAGAATTCGCCAGCTAAATCACCAACAGAAGAAGGCCTGGGAATCCATAACGAATTGAAAAACAAACTATAAATTTCCAACTGAATCGATGGAGCACTAAGAGCTTAACTCAGTGATTTGCTCAATGATTTGTGTATAAGTTAGGAATCGCTGAGAAATCGCTGAAGTCGGCTACACATTTTTTAGATTAGTATGAAGTATTTAAGTTTATCTATAATATGTATACGTAGGAAGACTATAAAAAATGCAAGAGAGCTTTGAAATAACTCTTTCCTTTTGCTCTTAACCCCTTTCTTTCGCTTATTAGTTTTGTTGTCTATGTTTGAAGATATTTTTGAGCTTTGATTTATATTAAGGTATTTATTAATTCATTATGTCTTTTGATTATGTTTATGCATTGTTTATTTCAACCATGGGTAAGTAGTCTATTATTCTAAACAAACCTTAGACAATGTAGTATATTTTAGATTACTAGATAGTTGTAATTAAGGAATTATGTACTTAATGCTTTGGATCTATTCATACACGTTAATTACGGAATTAACAAGTTATTTTTGCGTATTACAACTAAATGAGATTAGTATTGCTTGCATAGTTGAAAATGTGTTATATAGTATTAAGATTCTAAATCTATGTATATAGTTATTGACAACAATTATAGTAGTTACTCGGATTAATCTATAGGGCATTTCCCAAGTGGATGTCTTAGGTGATTGTGTTCTAAGTTGTTTATTATGCGGCTTCGGTAATATTAGCTTAGATTAGGAATGATTTTAATTGAACTTAATGCTATTATATTTCTATGGTGTTGTGTTTTATCCAGTGGGTAAAGTTACAATAATAAGAATGTCGCATTTCCATTGAATTAAGGAAAATCGATGGCTGACTAAAGGATATTAACCTATTATTAAAAGAGGTCTAATGATTCCAAGATTCTATATGATTTATATTTATAATTATAGTCTGAAGTTATATTATATTCTAGTGTTTGAAAGTAATCCAAATATAATATATTGTTTAGTGGGGGTTTGTTTATTTATATTGAATTGTATTTGAATATTGTTTAAGTTAGTTTGAATATGATTTGCTTAGATTAATTTTGTTAGTTTCATTATTTAAGTTAGTAATTATAATTGTTAAGATATTTAGTATTTTGGTTCCCGTTTAATTAGATTAACTAAGTTAATAAAAACAATAAAAAGTTACTTTCCTTTGAGATTTCAAAATTCTCTATGGCGATAATATCTTATTTACCATTACTACAAGTTAATTGAAACACGAGAAATTATTGTGCACGCTCGACACGTGTCAATTTTTTGCACCGTTGCCTGAGATTTTTTTAGATAATTTTAAAAGATTGTAGATGTTGTATGGTCTACATACTTCATCTTGTTAATTCAACAAGATCTTTATATCCATTTGATCTTGAAATTGATATAACTTTTAATCAAAGTTTAAGAAATAAACTTAAGGAAAATTTAGATAATAGGATGGAAAACAACAATAATGATGTTGATGAGAGTGTCATCAATAATAATAATGATAATAGAGTTATTAATAATAATATGGAGCTCACTTTTAGATAAGCAAATCAAAATGTTACAGCATATGGGCCTATTCGTATAGCGTACGGCGATGGATTTCTTGAATTTGAACTTAGATCTAGATTTATTAGTGCCTTACCTAATTTCTACGGTAAAGACAATGAAGACCCACAAAAATTCATAAAGGTGTATCAACACAAAGTTAATGGGATGAAACCAAAAGAAGGAACTTTAGAACAAGTCAAACTTATGGCTTTTTCTTTCGCATTGAAATAGCGAGCACAAGACTGGTTGTTTTATCTTCTACAAGACTCAATAACTACATGGACTCAAATGTTAGAAGCTTTCCTAGATAAATATATGCCTGCTAGAAAAATTAGTTCCTATAGAAAGAAAATCACAGTTGCTAAGATTAAAGATGATGAAAACTTCAATGAATTTTGGGATATATTTTAAAGACTAATTTTTTCTTATCCACTACATAGATATACTCAAAGAGATTTATTAAAATATTTTTATGAAGAACTCAATCACTTTGAAAAAAGACTACTAGATACAGTTTGTGGGGGATCTTTATTTGAACTAACACCTACTTTAGGGAAAGAATCAATTACTAAAATGGCAAAACAATCTAAATAATATGTTGAAAAAAGTTTAATCTTCAACAAAGAAACTCTATGAAGTGGATAGTAAGAAAAATAACACAACTAACGATAAAATAGATGAATTATCTAAGATGGTTAAGCTATTTGTTAACGAAAAAATCTAATCAAGTTAAGGCTTGCAGATTCTATAATGAGGTTACACATCCTACAAATGGGTGTCCTAGTCTACAAGAAGAAAATACTGAAGAGGTTAATGTAATGATGAATCAATTGTTTGGCCCGCCTAGAAATCAATATAGTAATAATACGAAGTTATCTTAGAAGACTGAATGTAAATCTTAGCCATGGTCCTCAAAATAAGAATTATAAAACTTATAAAGCAAAAGATCAGATACAACCTACACCTAATCAGCAGCCTTTACAAAGCACTCAACCTATGAATCCAAATTCAGAACGAATACTGCACAACTTTATGAGTCAAAGTCATCAAAATTTTACATTAATTTCTTAAAGTCAAATTAAGACTTATACTACAATCAATGAATTAAAAAAATCAGTTAAGTCAAATGAATTTGCAATTAAATAGGTTATGTACTCAATAAAATAGTCAATTTAGAACACCTACTAAAACCAATGTTACTCCTACTAATCAAGCACAAGTTATTTCATTATTTAGTGATAAGAACGACATAACTACAATGGGTAAGACACCTAAACAAAGTAATAAAAAGAAGATTCAAAAACTATTGATGAAAGAAGAAATGATGGCTAATGTCATTCCTACTAAGTAATGGATGGATGAACAATTGAGACTTATGTCTTTTCTTGAAAGGTTATATCCATGGTATTTAGTCGAAGTTAAAGCATATGAAAAGTCCTTACAAAAGTCTGAATCAATTGATAAGAATGAAAATAATAAGATTTTTGATAATTTGAATGAAGATGAGTGTTCACATTCTATCGTTCCACAACGATTAGCTGACGCTAGGGAGGAAGAAATCAATGAAGACATTCTTGAATAATTTAGGAAGATAGAAATCAATGAACCATTGATGGAATCAATTATGAAATTTTCTAATTATGATGAAATTTTGAATGAATTTTTTGGATCAAAAGACAAATTTTTAGAAGAATCCAATGAAAACTTAAGACAAAAAATGTATGCTTTAATTTAAAAGAAAATACTTGAGAAATGTTCCAACCAATGGATGTTTGGAATCCCTATCACAATAGGAACTTCCTTAATAGATCTTGCTATGTGTGATATCATAGCATTAATAAATGTTAAGTCACTTAAGTTATATGAATCAATGAAAATAGGTTCATTGACCAATACACCTATTAATCTTACTTTTGCTGACAATACCGTTGTTAAACCCTATGAATTACTAAAAGATGTTTTAGTCAAAGTTAATGAATTAATATTTGTGGCTGGCTTCTATTTCATGAAAATGGGAGACTCAATATCAGCTAAGTCCCCATCTAAACTTATAGGAATACCATTCCATCAAACATCTAAAACGAAACTAGATATCTTTGAAGGAACAATTTCTATGTAGTTTGAAAATAAAATTGTCACTTTTCATTTGAATGATGAAGATATCTATGGAAAATCTAATGAATTTTTTAATGAACAAAATGAAAAATTGAATTTTTAGAATTAAATCATCATGAAGATGAAATATATGTTATCAATACAGTAACAATAGAAGATGGAAATGCTAAAACGGCAATCAAGCAAGGTGAAGAAACTGCTAATCAACAGATAATAACCCAAGAATGGATGGTTAAATAATCAAACAATGTTCATAATAACAACATGGAGGAATTTAAATCTAAAAATAATTAAAAAAAAGAAAAGGAAGAACCCAACAATTTTCAAGTTCGATAATCCAAGAAATATATACATAAACATTAATGTCAAATGGGCTTGGTACTTTAAAGCTATATGTGATATGGGTTCTAGGGCAAACTACATGCCGATTCATTTTTTCCTTCACACTCAATTAGAATTGGACGTACTTGCTTCCGAAAAAGTTGCCCTACCAAACGATTATGCAGTAAAAATGATAGGCGTGGTTACTAATGTACTAGTTCAGATTGACAAGTATATTATTCCCACATACATTTTGGTTAGGCCATATTTCATTAATGAAGATCCTCGATTAATCTTATGATGACCTTTCTTAGCCACTACGTAAGTTGTCATGGATACTCTAAAAAAGATAATTACTTATCGAGTGCATGGCTGAGCAATCACTATCTAGAATAGAACAAGAGTGGATAATTCTACATTAAAGTTCATAGAACTAGCCTAGGACTACGTGGTTCAGTCGAGCCAATGATAGTAAACAAGAGCGCTTTATGGGAGGCAGCCCATACCCTATCTTAATTTTATATTTTAGTATTAGGATTAATTAGTGGTTTTTATATTCTCTTAACTTTTGACTCTTGTAATGGGGATATTTTGGGATTCAATTTCGAAATAATTTCATGTAAGGCGGGTTGATCGAGCCAGTTTATTTTCGTACTATATTGTGTAATGCATTAGGTCTATGTTAATTAGTCATTTATGGCAATAAAATAAATTATTTTATACATATCTGAACTAAATTCTGGAATTTCAAATATTTTTGCTCTTATTAATATATATATGTGATAATTATTTAGGAAAATCGATTTAAATGGAAAAAAAGTAAAATTAAATAGTGATTTCTCATCGATTCCAATTTGTATTGAAAATCATTGGGTAAATCAGGTGTAGTTTACATAACTTTCAGTTTAAATTTTAAGTCAACGATTTTTCACCGAGTCACATTTATAACTAAAAATCGCTGAATAAATCGTTGAGTCACTAATGCTCATTTTTAGCGATTTCCTTAGCGATTCCACTTAAACCCTGATTCACTGGGAACAAATTTGAGTTTCAAAAAAATAGAACCCCAAATCACCACATTTAAACCATTCCACTAACAACCATTGTACTCTTTCGATCAAAACACCAATTTTTTCCTAGATTTAACCAACCAAAGCTTAATTTTAGTATACATAAGTGATTCCTACCTCAATCTTCATGCATTCAACCTAAAAATGTAATAAGTTTTAAGAGTATAGAGCCACCAAGGGCTTGAGCAAGGGAGTTTGAATAGGAGCTTGGGAAATTCTATAGAAGCGATTTTAGGTTCAATACTTGAAAGAATCACTTTTAAGAAGGTATTCAACTAAAACCCTAACCTAGAATGGATTACATTTTTGGCTTTTCGTTTGTTTTAGATTGATTGTTTGGATTGAAACTCAGTTTCGAGATTTTACCTTAAAATGGTT
Source organism: Stephania cephalantha (assembly GCA_039657325.1). NCBI lineage: Eukaryota > Viridiplantae > Streptophyta > Magnoliopsida > Ranunculales > Menispermaceae > Stephania > Stephania cephalantha. The sequence continues at coordinate 25,629,091 of CM077574.1, read as the reverse complement.
TTGACATCGGATGCGTTTTATTATTATACTAGTATGGGAGTGATGTGATGATTCGTTTAACACTATCAAATTTTTGAACTTTTTTTATATATGGTGAGTAGATTGGATTTTATACACAAACTAATTTAAGAATAAGTTTCAAATGAGTTTGGGGGTTTTTGTAAAAAGTTTATCGATTGATTTGCTTACTTACAAAGTTTATTTTTTTTCCCAATGCTATTTCATTAGCAACTTTCATATGAATTTAAAAATCGCAATTTCAAAAATCTTTTCCCAATGATTTCTTATTCTTGATAGATCATTGAACATTATCGAATAAGTTTTCGACAAATTTGGTCCCAAATATTTTACAGGTTCGTTCTCTCACCTATGATATTTTAAATGGCAGGAGGTGGTAAGGGTAGAGGTTTACGAGAAGAGAAATGGAAAGGAAAGTAGATAAATCAAAATCAAAATCCAAAGTTTCTCAAATCCAACCAACATCCATATCTTTCAACACATCTAGACGGCAAAGGGAAACTACTCCACATTATTCATTTTGTTGGTACATGGAAGATGATTAGGTGGATAAGGTGGAAGTAGAGGAACTTGATCAAGAGATACTGATGGGGGAGAAAACTATGAATTGATGAATGAAAATTTTGTAAATGAGAAGGTGTACGACAAATTTAGAAATGATGTAATTAAGGATAGGAAGTTGATCCCGGAGAGGGGATTTAATGTGATAAATGAATTAAAGTATAGGCCTAGGATCCTAAACATCATATAGATGAGAAATGAAGGTTTACTGACTAGAGATTTCAACCACCTAGACTTAGAGGATGTCTCTAGTAAATGGGGTTGTGAAGCTGTAATGCGAGAATTTTATGCCAATGTATATGGAAGTGAAAGTAAGATTGAGTCTCGAGTTAGAGGGAGGACATTAGATTACTCCCTTGGAAGAATAAATCTATATTTCGGATTACCAGATCTTCACTAAAAAAAAAAAACGAGTACCCTAAACCTGAGTATGCAATTAAGTACCATTTCCCCACAAAATAATAAGGGGATGTTTAGAGGCAATCCATGAATATGGATTTATTTTTGATATGGAGGGGTATCCTAAATACATAACCACAAAATTTTTTAGGAATACCACTAAAGCTTGGTGTTATTTCATCATTGCAAGTTTACAACCGAGACTGCAATACTATGAAATTGTGAGTTACAAGGCCGCCCTACTTTACCATACTGTCATGGGGCTAGGATACTTAGATATTGGCGAAATCATTTATGAATCCATTAGGAGTGGCATCACCACTAAGAAGAATGACGGACTACCCTTTCCCTTAATGATTATAGCCTTTTTTAGGATGAAACAAGTAAACATGGCAGACCTCGAGTTGGGTGTTTTATTAAAGAAGACCATCAATAATGAAGTAATAGAGAGATATGGTAGAGTGAATGGTTATGTATACAAAAAGGATGAAAGAGAGAGTGCTGAGATAGTGAGAAGAGAAATCGAGTAGAGAAAGAAAATCAAAGACAACAAGAGGAAATTCTTAAAAGAGACGCCAGAATCTTAAAATGATCTGAACATGGACCGACCTATTAGATACTATGAAGGATTGCACATGGAAGAATTGGATTTGGCCTTCATGGGTGGAATCTTACGCAACTAGAAAACCGCCATCTGAAATAAATATATATTATTCCAGAACTAGGCGGCACATCGGTTCCTTTACGAAGCAGACGTCAAGGCGGCACATCGGTTCATATACCATATACATAGAGGAGATTACCGCTTAGCAGTAATCTTGATGTTTCGACATTGCCAGGTCAAGAATACCACCTCTACGACCCCACTATGAGCTACCAGTACTAGAGGAATTATTCGATAGAGGATGATGACAACGCGACTTCTGGACGCCGACATTGATCTTTTTTTTCCATTTATTTTCTCTGTCTCTAATTGATGTATTGATATTCCTCTATGTAATTTCAGTAGTAGTTATATACTATGTCTAGTGGTTATATACTTTGTGTATTATGGTTATATACATTGTGTTTATGATGATATACTTTGTGATATATTATATTCAATGCTTGGATATGATATTTATTTCATTTGTTATATAATGGTGATTTTTATTGATTTAATGTTTATGCACTCTGCCTTATTAAATTAACTTAATTTCGTGATATGTCATATTAATTTTTTCTATCAACTTTTTTGTACTTCACATGATATATTTATTATGATGTGAGCCGGACTTCATTTTTAAACCTTGAGGAAAAAGTCTAGAATGAGTTTGGGGATATTTTAGGTGAAGTATGGAATTGATAGAAATGAAAGGAAAGAAAGGTAGAAAAAAAAAGTTTAGAAAAACTTTAAGTCCGATATTCAAGAAAGTTGACAAAATTTTTCAAAATTCTTTTGAAATCAAGTAAGTATTAGCTTCATTTTTTTATTTTTAGTTAGGAAAATAATGAAAATGAATGTACGTAATAGATTTTGAATGGAAGTGTTATTACCTAAGCGAATTTTATGATAGAAGTAATTGATTTTATACCTTTTTTGATTAACTTTACTAATTGATGAACACAAATTGAATGTCTTGTGTTAGTCATGATAACTGGTAGAACATCGAAAAAATAGTGCAAGATGAACAATATATATTTCTATGAATCTTATGATAAAAAAGCTATTGATTAAGTATTTTTATAGTATATATAAAGCTATTATGCCATAATTGAAAGAAGAAATGGGTTAGAAACTGATGAATTTATAAAAATTAGAAAGAATATTATTTTTCAATTTTAGTGGATAGTGAGAAGTATTAAAAAGAGATTATAAAATAAATAAATAGAGAATCCTATAGATTCCAAAGGAAATGGAGCAGGAAATCTATAGTGGGAAAGAAGGTGAGAATGTCCAAAAGAAACGGAGCATGGACTCAAAAGCAAAAGTAAAAAGAAATAACTAGAATGGAGAAAAAAATTATGAGGGATAAAAAAGAAAAGATGGATGTTCTTAAAACTCTTCAAATGAAAAGATTTAACTTGAGTACTTGAAACTATAGTTGAATGAAATATTTCTTAATCTAACAAGTTCTAAATGACATATTCAATGGTATTTTGGCAAAATTCCTATTGATTTTGATTGTGGTACTATTATAAAGTATTTCTAAAAGTGAAACTAATCTATGGTTTTTGTGATGTGAGATTCTATATTAGTTATCATAGGCTTGATGCTTGCTAGTGGAGATTGAGAAAATGAAAGTTGTGCACTAACCTTGGCAATAAACTTTGAATTCTAATGAAGTGTTATATTAGGTGGTTGAGTTATCGTCAAGGGATGTTTTGATTTGACTAAACTATTCTATTCTATCATAACATTCATTTACTTGTGAGTAATATATTTCCATTTGAAAATCACTTCTATTATAAAATTTCTATTATTTAAATTTTAGATGAATTAGATTGATATCAAATTATAAAGAACGAAAAGAAAGTATGAATGAGAGTATTCATTTGCTCAGGACAACAAAGTGCTAAGTTTGGAGGTATTTGATAAGTCAATAATTATACATATTGTAGTGTAATTTAGGTTTATTTTAGATATAAATGATTATATTACATTATGTATTCTCTTATTTTTAGGCTTTTAGGTCTTAATTAGAAAAATGAAGAAATAGAAGAAAAGAGAAAGAAAAACAAAACGGTCAACTGAAAAAATGAATCAGCAATTAGCCAAAGATTTGGATTAATACTAGAATTTGCTAGCTAATTCACCAGCAGAAGAAGGCCATCAAATCTATAATGAATTGAGGAATGAACTATAAATCTCCAACTGAATCGGTGGAGCTCTAAGAGCTAAACTCAATTATTCGCTTAGAGATTTGTGTATAAGTTAGGAATAGCAATGAAATCGCTGAAGTCGGTTACGAGTTTTTTATATTAGTATAAAATATTTGCGTTTATCTATGATATGAGTGACAACCCGAATCCCAATGCAAACGGGGCACAACCACGTCGTCAGACACGTCACTACGCGCGTATCGATGACGTCCTGCAAGCTTATCAATTATCCAAAACATTAATTAGCCTAACTTAGTGATTTTCAAGTTATTAAGTCATTTACTTCAAAATTTTACAAGTTAGATGTTTACTGCAACTTGATAAGTTAATATTAGTTGATTAATTTAAGCGGAAGCCTTAAAATATGCATAAAATAAAATTTGAAGATTTATGCATCAACAAACAACCTACTATGTGGAAACCTAGTAAAATTAACAAGCATATCATTTAAGTGATAACAAATACACAAAAGAAGTTAATATGCATGTATCAGGTACATAAGTCCTCCCCAAAACCCATAAAATAGTAAATAAATATATACAACCATCTATACAAAATCTGGTAAGGTCTGGCTGCCTCAGAGATAGTCGTCTAGTACCTCCTTTCCCCAGCTAGACTGCGGATCTAGAATTTTGCAACCATTGTCGTTGCCACAAAGCAAAAACAATGAGGAAAATTCTAGTAAATAAAATCTAGAGAATTTCGACCAATATTCAAGAGATTGAATAAAGCATCTACACAATTCATACTAGTAATTTAAAGGACGGGAAAATAAGTAAATCCTATGAAAATAAGTCACAACTGAAGCAAATGAACATGAGTATGGGGTCACGTCACGCCGAATCAGAGGTCGAATTCGCTAAACCGAGTGGGCCATGTTGGCTAGTGACTTAAACCAGCTCCACACGAGCGAATGATAATTATTCGGCAGCCGGTAGTCAAACTACCGTTTAATCCTTCTCGGGAAGGCGTTGATGGCTGGAGTAAACTCATCGCCAACCCTTCCAAACCATACCCGACATTTGTAGGAGTAACCTTGACTACAGTTTGCAACATATGCATACTACTCAACCAAACCCGACCTGACGAGCCCCACGTGCGAGGATATGCTATGCTCGACGCCATCGACAAACAACACAACACTCACAAGAAGAGAGTAGAACATGGATAGAAATAATAACACAAATATCAAGTGGAAATAAACAGTGATATAAATGGATGCAAGCCGAAATTATAATGGTTTTACAAACATCTAGCGAACGCAAAAACACTATAAAATGTCTCACTCACGCCTCGAAGTATGCACCCGACACCCGAATGTAGTCTCCTAAGTCCATGTTGTCCAAATATACTATTTTAAATATTTTACAAATAAATTAATTCAGTTTATAGATGTGACCAAAAATAAATATTTTTATTCCAAATATTTAGTGGTGGCGCGCTTTATGAGTTATACACCCGATGCGAAACCCCCCGAATTTTTCTTAAAAATTTAATTTCGTACTTTTTCCAATTTTTATACTTTTCCAATTTTAGAATTTGTTCCATAATTTTAATCTATTTTTCCTTATTTTTCTTTGATTTATTGTTTTTTATATTGTATTTTATTTAAAAATAAATTAAGTATTAAAATATGGGGTTGGGCCTACCCGAACCGAGCCCGCCACGTTGGGTCCTGGTTCGGCCCAACTAGGCCGGCTTAGGCCAGCCAGCCTGGTGGTCGCACATACGCACGCAAGGTGTGCGTGCACCCTTTGCATTGTCTTAGTAGAGACAAAGTGCAATTCGTGTATGCTCTACTAAGATCTTGTTTTTTTTCTTACCTAATAAACAAAAAGAATTAACAACTAACCTACTAAACAACTAAACAACAACAACTATTCATCAACAACAATAATTTATTAACTAAACTTACAAGTTGATTGCATATTGAGGAAAAATTCAGGAACATCAAGAAAAACTAAAAAATTAGCATGTTGATTAAATCAATGGTGTCCTTACACAATTTGAGACCTATCAAATTCATAGAAATCCCATTTTTAACAAAAAAACCCCAATTTTGATGCATTGAAAGCAAGGAAAACCAAGTAGAAAAGGGTTGAAATTTGTTACCTAGGGTGTAGCTTCCTTTATTATTGCATTTCTAGGTTAAAGAACACACTTGTTTATATAGTTGGTTTGAAGTTCACTTCTAGCCCTTCATCTCTTTTCATGTACTCATCTAGATGGATACCAAGGATTTGGATTTAAAGAATCATGCACCTTTAAAGACCTCTAAATTTTTAGGACACATTTGATGGAGTTATCACAACGATGATCTAGAGGTCCCAATTAAATGTCTCAACTTAGACTTTGTTATTATTTTTATTACACTTAGTCTAAATTTTTATAACTTAGGCATATCAAAATCAATAGCTTAGTTTGTATACATCACATTTATCTATCACATTGTCGGCTACGCAATGGATTACTCAGCTTCCTAGCGCCTCGCTCTTATGCACATCTCGAGGCACACTTCAAACTTTTATTTAAATGTTATTTTGTTTAATTTAGTAACTTAGGGCTTATTTTTTCACATATTATATAAAACTTAGCTTAAGCAAAATTAGTAGTAGCTTATTAACCAAGCTTTTATTTGCACAAGTCTTAGCCATCCCACACCTATGCTATACACAAACCAATGTATCCCACGCTCTTAATGCTCATACACACAATGCGATAATGGAAACTAGTTACTTGCTAACGCGATTTATAAATAAACAAGAAATCAAAATAGCACGCATCACACAAAAATATCAACTTTACATCGACTTTGACCACGAGGTGTCGATTGAGTTTAACACGTCAACTAGAATTACAATCGTTAATCTTTAATTAGAGTATAATATCGATTTAATTAATTCGTTTCATCACAATATGTATACGTAGCGAGACTCTAAAAAGGCCCAAGACATTCGATAATAACTCTCTCTTTTTTGCTCTTAATGTTTTTCCGTTTTGCTTATTAGTTTATTGTCTATGTTTGAAGATATTTTGGAGCTTTGATTTATTAAGGTTTTTATATATTTATTCATTAGGTCTTTTAATTATGTTTATGCGTTGTTTATTTCAAAGATGAGTGAATATTCTATTATTCTAAACAAACCCTAGACAAGTGTATTATATTTTGGATTACTAAATAGTTATTATTAAGGAATCATGTACTTAATGCTTTAGATCTATTCATACATGTCATTCACAGAATTAACAAATTGTTTTTGCGTATTAAAAGTAAAAGAGGTTAGCATTGCATGCATAGTTGCAAATGTGTTATGTAGTATTAAGATTCTCAATCTAAGTCTATAGTTATTGGCTACAATTATAGAAGTAGTCACATGATTAATCTATAGGGCATTTTCCTAGTGGATGTTTTAGGCGATTGTGTTGTAAGTTGTTTATTATGCGGCTTTCGGTAATATTGACTTAGATTTGGCATGATTTTTATTGAACTTAATGCTATCATATTTCTATGGTGTTGCGTTTTATCCAATGGGTAGATTTACAATGATAAGGTTATGGCATTTCCATTGAATTAAGGAAAATTGGTGGTCACTAAAGGCTATCAACCTAATATGAAAAGACGTTTAATGATTCCAAGACTCCATATGTTATATAATTATACCTTTAGTATGAAGTGATATTATATTCTAGTGTTTGAAAGTATTGCAAATATATTATATTGTTTATTGGTGATTTGTTTAGATGTTTGTTTATTTATATTGAATTGCATTTGAATATTTTTTAGTTAATTTGAATTTGATTTGTTTATATTAATTTAGTTAGTTTGGTTATTTAAGTTAGTAATTAAATTTTTTAATTTATTTAGTATTTTAATTCATTTTTAATTAGATTCACTAAATTATTAAAAACAATAAGAAGTTACTTTCCTTTGAGATTTCAAAAGTCCTTGTGGTGACGATAGCCTATTTACTACTACTACAAGTTAATAGAAAACACGGGAAATTATTGTGCATGCTCGACATGTGTCACCAAGTCTCTACTTGGTGATCCTCCTCCTCTCCATATCCTTTATTTTGCAACTCTTGGGCCTACTCCGTTCACTGCTATCTTTGCAGCGTGATCCACTTGCTCATTGGCCAACAACTCGGCCTCAAGTCCGTCTTGGTCGGCTCTCTCTCATCCTCGTAGTCTTTGTATCCAGTTGGTAATTTCAAAGTTAGCATAAACTCCTCATCTATTGTTGTTTGGGAAATCTATATCAAATTCCTCATCCTAAATCCATTTTACTTTGCAGCCTTTCAAGCACATTTAGGTAATAAAGATTGTAAAAAACAATTTGTTGTATTGACTCCCTTAAGTTCTTATAAATGATCTCACCAACATCGATCCTTCCATTATTTATAATCTCATACAAACAAGCCGCCTTAGCTTGTTGATCTCCCATTGCTAAGTGGTCGGGTATAATTAAGCAAATCGGAAAGTGTTTCCACATTCTGTAATCTTTCCTCACACTCCCCTTCTTAATGTGCTTTGGCACATTTTCGGCTCCCACTATCCATCCTTGTTTTCATTGGACAACTAATGCTCTCTCAATGACTTTAAAAGGATATAGGCTATAGGGTATCTCAAACAAATCATCCTGAAAGATATGTGGTTCACCACTCATACTCAAATATTTTATCCCATCGATGGTGTTTATTGAATGCTCATTAAAAGGGACCATTACTCGTTTCACTTTCTTACCGGGTCACCCTTCTTAGTAAACTTTGCATTGGCATAAAACTTGAAAACTATTTCACTCGCTCCATTAACCTTGTTCTCCCTATAGTCTTTAGTGAAATGCTTTCAAACCTTTTGCCTAATGAAGTGTTTGACTCTCTTAACATACTTGGTCGGTAGGTTTATTCCTCTTTCACAAATGAAATCCTTACTCTCAATGGCCTTATATCTTTAATTGGCCTCTCTATTAATATAGTATTGGGGCATGTGCCTTTGGCCAATCTACAAACATAGTTTATTTTATGATTTTAGTTAATAGATATGAGGTTTTCATTTGTTGTTTTATTATAACTTATTACATGTTTACCATATAGTAAGATCCATAGGTATTTTTTGAAATATCCTAAATGTCCCTACTGATCGGTCATCATAATCTTGGAAACTATAATAAATTAAGGCTAGTATGAATATTGACTGATGGTCATGTGATGATCATGTGTATAGGGAATGAATTGAGATCATGCGTACTTGTTATGGAAACAATGTCTTGGACTCGACCCGCTTATAAGAACGTCACATGGATTAAGTCATAGGTGTTACTCATTATAGGTGTATCATTAGTTCTTCGACTTGAGATTACAATAGACTTCAATATTAGGATCATGATAATTTGACACGCTTAAACGTTGTCTTTAATTGAATGATTATAAAGATTGTGATTTGTTGCCATATGAATAATATGTGAAGGTGTGTAATGAAGATAAAATTTGTCCTTCTCGTATAGAGAGATATCGTGGATCCCTCAATATGATGGACCGTTAAATGGCTAAGTCCAAGTGAATTAATATGATCAATGTCATTTGGACGTTTTCAATCTAACTAAAGATTTGACTAGTACGATTGGACATTAAGGGTAACTTTTCATGTATAATGTTTAATCTTAGGATATCAAACGACAAAAAGATATGGTATATGTTATTCATAAGGTTGTATCCATTTTGATTTTCATGTTACTTGGGTAGTTATAATGCCTTGCTAGAGACCGCTTATGACTTGTGTACCAAAATGGTTTGATTCACCGCCAACGTCGCATGAACCTATTTGGTCGCACGAAAAAATGGCTTTGCGCAATTTCAATTGGTTTATAGTAATCACTTTTATATTATAAGATTCATGACATAGAATTCCTTATGATTTGTTATATGATAACTTATTAATAGGGGCATATGTGCAATTTGCTTAAGCTTTGCCTAAATACAATAGTTGCATTAGGAATATGATTTTAAGTTAAGGCTTATCTACACATATAAATAGTGGTTAAAACCCTAAAATGAAATACGATTTTTGTTTTTGCAAATTTCGAGTTCTTTGGATTTTGGGAGTTCTAGCTCTCTTGGGGCTAGCACTCCAAATTGTGGTCACCGCTAGTGTGTGAATTTCGATAAAGGACGCACGCTTAAACGTCTTGGAGATCGATCACTCGAGAATTAAATCACTTTGTTTAAAGTATGATTTACTTTTATAGATCTAGTTTCATGGAACCAATTTTCAATCCCGTTAGGATTTTTCAAAAAAAAATTTGAATACGATGCGTATGAACCCCAAAACCAACATATATAACTTAGACTCAAAAGGCATTAGGGCATCCTCATTTGGATCTCTTGAGAATGATGCCTCATTATCACTTGCCCTTATTTCAATAACTTGCCTTGTTTGACTCCATGTTCTAGCCATTTTCTCAAACATTCATAGAACACAACAATGCACCACGTGTCTTCAAATCACCTAAATTTAAAATTTTCATGCGAAGGGTCATTCACATGCCAAATAATTTAAAAAACATATATTAATTCACCATAAGCCACATTGATTATCTAAATCCACGCAAATTAAAATTTCTATCTAACAACCGAATTTCCATAATTCATGCAATTTCATCAATAATATCCAAGACTTTCAAAGCATAACTAATAAAATTGTAAATTAACCTCAATGCTTTGGACTATTTTCCAGTGTAGATTACTCCTCCAAGCTTTTATCAATTAAAGCCCTCTCACATTACTCAAAAACTAAAACCCGATTTCTTTCTTGAATTAAATATTCAAATCGATGCCCTAGGTCTCCTCCTTGTGCAAATCCACAATGAACACTTTTTTCGCTCTTAAACTTGCTCAAACTTAAGTTCTAGAGGGATGTATGCTTGGTTGGTGGTGTATGTAATAGGGTTCAAGTGTGAAAAATATGGATTGAAATGGGTTTAAAATCCCTTCCTCGATGCCGATGGCGTCCTTTATAGGACACGATGTCGCCACGACATGGCCACGATGTCGAGGCGGTTGTGAGCAATTTTCCTTATAACTTAGTGTTGTCCAAGTGACGTCCTTGTTAGTCCACGACGCCGTGTGTGTATACCTACGGTGTTAACAACTCGATCTCCATAAATTACAAATTTTTCATTAACTCCCTATTGGCACTCTCATGGCTTTGTGTATTACTACACAAGGCGTCGTGACGACGTGAAATACCCCGTTTATATAGTAATTCCAAAAAAACATAACAATGATTTTTTAATGTGCAGGACCTTAACCATCTAACCTTTTTCTCTTTTACGCTTTTCATTGACTCAGCTTAGACTTCTCGATTCCAATGATATTTCACCCGGTAAATGGTTTTTCTTACACATTTAACACAAACTTTCAAAAGTTGGAAAACTACTAAATAGTTTGGATTGTTTTACCTACTAGAAATAAATAAATAACTGAAATTCAAAAACTAAAATTGAAACCCCCTGGGTTGCGCTCCCGAGAGCGCTTCGTTTAATGTCCTTAGCCCAACGCTTTTTCGCTCGTTTAGTCTGAGTCTAAATAAAGATATTCCATTTTTGGATTGGAGATAATGGTATCTATCCAATTTGGATGTACTTCATGCCCTCCAACAAAGACAATCTTCTCGCTATCATCATCCTCCTCGAAACTCATGTGATCATTTTCTTCCTAGTGTGCAAGACGCATTGATAGTGTTAAAAAATGGCCGCCCAAGTATCATAGACACATCATCATCTCGTATTATGATCCATTATATCAAAATCCGTGATAAATGTCAATCTACCCTCTTTCACATGCACATTAAAGATTCTCCCTATTAGTGGTACCAAGTTACCATCCGCTACTTGTAAGTTTGTTGTATTGGGATAATTAATCTTTAAATCAGCTTGTAATATGTCTTGGATATGCATTACATTGACTCGAGGCAACAAGATGTTTCTAAATAAATGTCAATCATTGCTTAATGATATGTATATATCTCCAGGATCTTTCCTCTTAATTGGTTGAAATCTAGGTGTTAACTTGATTTTTGGTTCTCGCTTCTTTGGAGCAACTTCGATGCTATTTCCTTTCATTGCATTTTCAGAAATTCCTTCATCTTATTGCTTAGCTCTCCATTGTTTCGTCCCTTCTTGTGGTTCTTCAAGTCATTCATCCTTTGTTGCTTGAATCCTTTAAGTTCATTTTATCTCACTTTCGTTCCATTCTCATACATAACTTCATATTTTATCATAGCCAAAGTGTTGACACTTTCTCGCTTGTACATTACTTGCTCTTGCCTCACTCATTCATTCTTATAGTGCTCATTATGTGAATATCACTAACATTCTCCTTGGAATTGTGATAGTGTTACTTGAAACCGCCCTTCCTTCCTAGAATTCAAAGCAATGACTAATCGACCAATTTGTCTCTAGGTTCTTGATAGATTGTGTTCTTTCATCATCCATCCTCTTTAGAGTTTACTTCAAACTTTCCATCCCTTTCTCATGTTTCTTATGGCATCCCTTATTGTTGATGTCAATGGCTTGCAAGTATTTGTTAATTGACTTCAATGAAGTAATTTCTTCACTTTGGTCTAGCTTCCCTTGTTGGGCTTATTAATCAAAATTTGAAGGTAACTTCTGATTGCATTATCACGATTTCCAAATGAGAAATTCAGGTTGTTATATCCTTGATAAAACCTTTGAGGAGATGCTCTTCTCACTGAAGTTGTTTCCATAGTTCTCGTTGTTCATGAAGTTGATATCTTCAAACTCCATTCCTCGTTGCTTGACCAATTGATTAAACACCATTGCATGGTGATTAATGGGTTGTTTTATCGCTTGCACTTGTAGACTTGATTATCCCATTTGTTGCTTCGCCAACAGGACTACTTTTCGAGTTTGATTGTTGTACCATGATCGTAGCTTGCGAATCAATCTTGTATACACTGCTAGCTTTCTCACCATGGAACGAGTACTGCTATAGAATTTGAAGATATAAGATCTATGAGATCTAATGCTCCACCTTCATCTTTTGTTAGTAGAGAACCACCTGCTACGTCATCCACTAATTTTTTGGTCTGCCGTAATTCATTCCATAGTAGAAGATCCGTACTTGTGGCCATGTCACATATCCATGTCTTGGACATCTCCTCAAAGATTTCTTTGAATCATTCCCAAGCCTCATTAAGAGACTCGGTATCCTCTCTCTTGAATTGGTTGATTTCTATTTTCCTTTCACCGACCTTTATTAAAGGAAAAAGTTTGTCTAAAAGTTTTTCATTGATTTCTCGCCCTGAAGTCATTCTCCTTGCATTCAGTCATTGGAACCGAGATTTGGATTTTCCATCTAATGAGAATGGGAAAAGTCTTTTCCCGATTACCTCCTTTGTAACTCCATGAATTTGAACAGTGTTATACTTCTACGTAAAATTCTCTTCATGTGCAATTGCATCTTCATTTGCTTGCTCGTCGAATAGGTTATTTTGCACCATATTGATGAGAGACGGTCTCGCCTTCAAACTCGGTGGTGTTGGTCTGGAAACCTCATCACTCCGTTGTATGTCTCTTGAACTTCCTATTTAAAGTAGTCACAAAGACATCTTGGTCATTGCACTTTGTCTTGAATAACAAGATCACTTTCGAATTAGTTATTCCACTTGTCCCGATGTTGGTTTCGGTTCCCCGCTTGATCCTCCGCCATCTTAATTCCTTTATTTTGCTTTCCTTGTGTGTTATGTTAATATCTAGATCATAGAGCACTTATTCCTTTAAAAACAAAAAACACAAAAGATCAAGTGTAAATTGTCAAACTTGAAACTTAAACCTTTTACTCTTTATTTTTTTAAACTAGGAAGTAAATTACTTAAAATAAAACCTTAAAAATTTCGTAAAATTACTAAACTAGTGTGTGGCTACTTATCCCCAAAGAACGATACCAAAAACTTGAATATGGCCGCAAGTATAACGACTCAATTCTAGTAATAATGTGATCAACTAGTGTTGATTACGATATCGTCCTCAAGGAAAGGTTTATATGGACACTGTTTACTTAGTTAAGTCTATTGTATTGCTAAGAAGACCTCTTTTTAGTTTATTTTAACTAAACTAAACTAAACTATTCTATAAAACAATGTAAAATAGTGTATACTCTTATATTAAGAATACTTTTAGATCACAACTTAAACTAGGTAATGAATTACAATGCTTTCATATTTGTTCATATGTCGTTCGTGCCAAATATGGTACTCGAGTTACCAATCCCCTCATGCGTGTAGTAGTGGTAAATAAGAGGTAGAATCCACATGACTTAGGTTACTTTGAGTTACCTAAAAAGGGAAATTCTAGGGGTTTTATTTAGAGATTTTAAGAAAATAATTAATTAATTAAAACTACTAAAAATTAAAGTTTGTAAAAGTAAATTTAATATGAGAAAATACCTAAGTCTATGGTCCTATAAATCAAAATCAAGTTTCAATAGCATATCATGGTCCTCAATCTTTCCAAAAGATTATTAATTCAATTCCTCTTAGATTAGCTATAGGAAATCGCCATCCGCTAGAAATCCCTAATTCCCCTAGTCTTGATAGATAAGAAGTCTACCACTAACTACTTCTCTAATCAACACATAACCCTAGACATCCACCAATAAGGTTTAATGCATTAATCGCAAAAAGGTCGTCAGGGAATACTAATCCTAATAAACTAGATTGCGTCCACTTCCAATTTAACCATGATTTATTTGTCGCACACTCAAGAACCGAAAGGTTTTGATGTAAAATGGGTGAGTGATTGTCACTTATATCAGTCCAATCGTATAATTACAAATTCGATTATCCCAATTAACTATAGGTCCTTACCAAAAAGCATGCATTGGCCACATACATACCCTAAATTTGCACTATAATCATAAAAACAATGACAAATAAAATAAAAAGAATTGAGATAAATGAAATTATAAATAATAGATATCACATAATACACTATAAACCAAGAATCTGGACTTGCTTTGTGTCCAACTTAGGAATATATTTCTTAGCCGAACATTTTCTTAAATAACTCCATTAATACCAATAAAAGAAAAGAGAGAAAAATTGGTATGCTTGGGTGTAGAGAGTGAGACTAAATAAAACCTTAAGTTCTTTATAAATAAATCATTTCAATATGTTCTCTAGAAGAGAGGAAAGTGGAATTGGGTTATTTATTGTCTCGTGCACATAGGACAATATGATGGTTGTGGTTGCTTTGTTGCTAAAGTCTTGGACACATTTCACGTAGAGATCGGCCAAACGCTACGGTTTGCGATGTGGCGAGACGTGGATTGGTGGAGCTACTTGCTAAAGATGTGGTTAGGCGATTAGGGAGACAACACTTGTCCGCTGCGAAAAGGGAGAACACGTGGGAAGGAATCGTGCCAAGATTCGATGTCAAAATGGAAGACGGTGTTGCACGCATCCGAAGGTAAGGTGAAGGCTTTGTTTGCTTCTTTACTAATGTGCTCTAGCGTGCTTATCTGGAGGCATATCAAAGGCTTCTACAGGTTGAGTGATAATAGTAAGTCCTTTGTTATGACACTCGCCTACTACTCTCTTTTCTAGTCCAAATGAAATGCGTGTCTCAAGGAAAATCAAATGGTTGTTGATCACACTTTGCATGAATGACTTATACAATCATTTTTCAAGAATTCCCTTAACTAATGCACCACCAAACTTCTTTTAAACCACCATATAATCAACACGGACTAATATGGGTGCCACGAAGTTGTCTCGAAGTACGTGCAAGCTCACATTTTGATGCCAAACACCAAGGACACTTCAAAAGACCCCGATTTATTTTCTTTTCATCAAATTGCTTTTGAACCACCGAAAATATACATAAAAGAGTTTTATTTAATAATACGTGGCATTGAGATCTAAAAACACTTAAAATAAACACCTAAAATGTATTATTATTACCAACTTATCAAATACTCGCAAACTTAGGACTTTTCGTGTAACAAACCGTTAACTTAAACTAGTGAGGGTTAATTCAAATCTTAATTAACCCGAGTTAGACTTGTGGTTATGTACGGCGTACCTCGATTAGCATGTGTAAATGTTTGTATGATGGGTTATGTAAATTAGGCTTGGAATGTACAAGCCTATAATTTGAAAATATGTAAATAAAAATAAATAACCAAGACACCAAGTGGGACGAAGGGGTCTTGAAATTAATGTGCACACCCGAGAATACTCGTAGGCATGTCCAAAGAATTTATGGCAAGAAAATATACGAATTATATATATATATATATATATATATTTTATATATTTTTGAAATATAAATATAAATATATATATATATATATATATATTAAAAACTATAAGTTTGGTTTGAATTATATGGATTGTCGGATCGCCTCGAGATGAGCGCAAGAGTTGATGATGCAAACATGTGTGTTACTTTAAGGGTGTCATGTTAGCACATCAATCATTCGATTAGTCTCGAGATAGTGCAATATATATCTTGAGGAAAATCCATATATTTAAACTAGAACCTTCATGTTCATCTTCACAATTAATCGAGAGGAAATGAGAGAGAACAACCGAGGGTTTGATATTATGATCTTTAGGAACCTGTAGAGGGAGTGAATTCAACGAAAATTGAGGAGCTCTAACATTTAGAAATCTAGAGATCATCATTGTGGTAAGTTTTGTTTTCATTATTTTGAAGTTCAATTTGATCATGGGTGATGATATATCTCGTGAATTGTTGTTGTTGTTAATTGGAAATGGTTTGTTACCTTACTAGAGGTCCTCCCCGATGAATTTTAGGAGTGTTGAACGTTATTGTGTTGATTTGTGGATGGAACAATGGCTACTACCCTGTGTAATGTCGAGATAGTATAGGTTGGAGCACGCTCCACCGAGCAAAAGGAGTGCGCTCCCTTCATGAATCGGGACGTACCAAGTTGGTGGAGCGTGCCTTTCCAATTGAGGGAGCATGCTTCCTCCCAAGAAAACAACAACTTTCCCGAATTATAGTTAGAATTTCATGAGGTCTTAAGGACCGAACTAGAGGTTCTAAATAAAGGGTATGAGACCTATGTTGATCACAAATGGTTAGTAATAGGTGTTGGATCCCTGGGAGAGCGTGAATGCCTGGTAAGTATGAATTTGCTTATTTATCAATGTTACCCGACTATTTTAGTATATATAGTTCATGTAGTTTATGAATTGAATGAGGGAATATGTACACTTGTGATGGTTTTAATAAAAGGAAAACGGTGTTTAATGTGACCTATGAGAGTAACTCCTAGTTTTGAGAATAGATTTATAGGAGATGGGTTACATTCCCCGCCTATATATAACTCTGCTCAATTCGATAGGTTGCGTGAATTACATACTCACTATAGGGTTTCAAATAGAACCATTAGACATTAATGGATTGAGTAAACAACACATCAACCAATGTGTTGGTCTAGCAATCGCATTAATGGTTTCGATTAGTAATCGACCTTACTTTTATAAATAAAATGGGAATCACAAAGGTGTAATAGTCATTGATAGTTTGAATTTACATCTCATATTTATTGAATTATATGTTTTTTACATTCCCGCTAGTTAACATTATTACATATTATTACTTTGCATAAAGTTTTTTATTATTAATTGAAATGTTGATGGCTTTGTAAATCCTTACTTATGAAAGCAGGTTGAAGCACTCACCCCAAATTTAATATTTCAAAGTTCGCAACCTAGCATTTCTATAAAAGGAAATTAGAAGACTTAGGAGTTTTGTATCTTTTCTATAATGCGATGAACCTTCTTGTCTTTATATACACTTTGTTTGAGTTATTTTGTTTTATATGAACAGGGGTTAGGAGGTTTATTAACAAGGTTTTGGGTTTTGATCAACTATATATTTCAAGATATTCTTAATTATCCAAAAATTGTAATATTCCACTTTGCTTATATTCTATTTTATTTATTTTATATCAATATATAGGTGGAGTTTATCGAAAGCTTAGAGAGAGAGGTCAAGCTAGCTCTAGTTAAGTCTAGGCAAGTTCTACCGGGGCTTTCTTAGGGTTTCAGGCCAAGTGTCACTCTAATTGGGATAGGGGATGCTACTGAGCTTTAGGGTATGATAAACAATTTTCATAGAAAAGGCTCGACCTTGATTTCACTTTCAAATTGTTTTTGAATTTAGTGATAGCATATTCCTTTATACTTTGGAACCTAATTTCATTGACTTAGAGAGTTGTCTTGAGTTATAAATAAGCTTAGGGAATGATAAACAATTTTCATTATCTTTTGGGGGAATGAAATGTCAAACATTATTATACGTTATTTGCTACATATATTGTTATTTATTGTATACATATGATTTCATTATTCTCTCTAAATGTTACCTAATGATCTTGTCTCTCATTTGACTTCATAATCTAATGGCGGATCGGGGAGATGGTTCATAGAGACTTGGATCTCGGGGTAACAGGGAAACCAAAGATCAATGGAAATCTAAATGGAGCAACAAATTAGGGAACTTATAAAGTCTCGTATGAAACTTATTGCCATACGAGATGGCTCGGATGGGACCACCAAGACAACGACTTGAGGCATAGCACTGCAACTAGTCCCGAGGTTAGCAGAGATGAGGAAAAAGTTCAGAGACAAGATAGTAGCTTCATGATTAAGCCGATTAGCACATATTCGGTGTCGGACACACTTATTGTAGTGTCGGTGGATTTTGAGAAAGTTTGCATTTTTCGAACCCCTAAGGAAATTATGAAACAGATATTATGAGATTCAATGGCACAATGGCGGAAGGGGTAGCGAGACCTTGGTACTGGAGATGGAGAAACGATTTGTTGCGGTGGATGTTGAGGGTTGATTTAAGGTTAAACTGGTCACATTCTTGTTGATTGATTCTGCACTAAGTGGTGGAATTCCTTAGAGAGGGGAAGATTATCATCGCCTGGCTACAATTTAGGACCATATTCTACGAGACGTATTCCCGAAATCGATCGAGAACAAGAAGAAGATTATGTTTATTCATTGAAATAGGGATTTATGTCTATACGGGAATATGAAAGCGAGAGGTTCATTGAGTTGAGTGAATTCGGCTTCTTTGAGATGGTAGAGTTTGGAAAAGAACAAAATAGATTTATTTCTTGGTGGGCTGAATTATGAGATCCGAGTTGTGATTTATTCTCATCCTAGCACTAGCTATGCTTTTATATTTGATAAAGCGATGGAGGTGGAAGTAGCCATTTTAACTAGACCTTATTGAATAGTACTTAAGCCACCACCAAGACCATAGTTCCTTGGGATTCGAAAACCCAAGAATTTACTTATTTTTGGCCAAGGAGAAGCAGAGGAATGTAACTGGAGTAACTACATAGTCAAGGTCTACTGAGATGACATTTGTTAGTGTATCGGGTCCACTTTTTCTTAGGCTTCAGATTAGCCAAACCACCTTTGCCATAACCTCAATCTGAAGTAAGGACAAGAGCATAGCATAATCATCACAAAAATCGAGTGGATAAGGGCGGGTTCCTTGAGCCAGGTGGTTTTCCTTAGAGGATTCTTAGATATGCTATCGATGTGGACAAATGCGACATATTCAAAGATAATGTTCTATGCCACGAGCCAAATCGATAGGCGATACAACACCACCTACACGTGGGCGGACTCATGCAATGGGCGAGGCGGACCCGCAGGCTTGGAGGGCTTGTGGAAGGTATATCAAACATTTATGGTCGAAATATGGATGTTTTGATTGATCTTTGGTTCTACGCTTTCCTTTATTACTAGTGCAATTGTTGATGAGTTGAAATTGAAACCTATTAGAGCTCAGAATTATTGATTTTGAGCACAATAGTGAGTGAGAAAGTTTATCCTAACTTGATCTGTGAGGGATATGTAATCGAAATTGGGAGAATGAACTCCCAATTTAATGGAGTTCTGAAATATGATGCACTACTAGGGATGGATCGGTTATTAGCATACTATGCAAGTATTGATTGTTTCTATAAGAGGGTAATCTTTTATATCCCTAAATTTTTTGAAATTATAATCTATAGAGGCTATAATCCTTCATGACTTGCAACTCGTGGAAGGAAGCTACTTCTCGAGAATTAGAAGTTATGGCGGGAGTTATCACATTTGGATAACCTGGTCAAGAACTTAAGGTTAATGTGATACCTGTGGTTTGTAAGTTTTTGAAATTATTTCCATCTAACTTGTCCGGACTTCCATCGCCACGTGTCATCGACTTCATCATTGATCTTATTCCTGGTTCCAAACCTATATATATTCCTTCATACCGTATGGCACCGAAAGGAGTTATGTAAGTTACTGAGATCAACTTGAAGAGTTATTATAGAAAGGGTTTATCAATCCTAGTATGTCACCATGGAGAGCAATGATTATTTTTGTGAAGAAAAAGGATGGAACCCTACGTATATGCATTGATTATAAACGAATTAATCGGATGCCTATCGGAACAAATACCCATCAGCCCTGGGTTAATCATTTATTTCATCAGTTGAAGGGTGCCAAATATTTGTCGAAGATTGATTTAAGTTCTGGTTATCATCAAATATGGATTTCTCGAAACAACTATCGGCATTTGTTATGGGCACTTCGAGTTTATAGTGTTGTCGTTTATTTCGCTTAATGCTCCTACTATGTTCATAGACTTGATGCATAGGGTGATTAAATAGTAATCTTAACCAATTTATCTTCGCATTTATTGATAATATTTTGATCTATTAGAAGACTTAGGAAGAGCGTTCGCACCACCTCGAGTTACATTACACACTTTGAAGGATAATCGGTTGTATGCTAAGTTTAGAAAGTGCAAATTCTCGGTCTTGAGAGGTCAAATTTCTTGGACAAGTTAATGTTGAAGGTTTATCTGTTGATCCAAATGAATGTTGAGGCAATTAAGGATTGGCCTACTCCTACCATAGTGTCGAGTTTCAAAGTTTTATGGGGTTAGCAGGATATTACGAGATGATTTTTTAGGGTTTCTATCGTAATGCTCTCGCGATGACTCGACTAACACAAATAGACGTTGACTTTGTTTTGTATGATGAGTGCAAAGTTTGCGCTTCAAGATTTGAAGGATAGTTTGACTACAATGTGTGTTCCTACATTGCATGAATATTGAAAAGAGTTGGTGATGTAAAAGATGCATCTCATTCAAGCTTGGGCTATTTGCTAATGCATGAAGGCGAGTGTTGTAGCTTATGCTTTAAGGCAACTAAAGGTTCATGAAAGTAATTATCCAATTCATGATCTTGAGCTAGCTATAGTTTTTTTTGCCATGAAGGTTTCAAGGCATTACTTGTAAAATGAGAAATTTATAGTATTTTCATATCAAAAAAGTCTAAAATATTTTTTTACTTACAAAGAAATGAATATGAGGCAATGTAGATGACTTGAGTTTCTCGAGGATCATGATTTCACTTTGAAGTACCATCCGGCAAAGTAAATGTAGTTGTTGATGCCTTGTGTAAGAGAAAATAGGCGGAGAGAACGTAGCTACTACCGAGCTTCTCGGTTTAAATTTCTTCAAGAAGCTTCATGATGATGATTCGTGAAAGTCCATCCTGGGATATCATTAATTGAGAAAGCTAATTTCGAATGCTAATCCATTGTCCTATGCTCGATTCGGGTTGAACCGAGAGACGATTCAATGGGTGGTTAATTGTCGAAATCTGATCAGGGATTATATAATGCGTTAGAGATTAGTGGTTACTTGTTCTTGATTGTTCGATTTCTAATGATGGTGTCTTACGGTTTAGGGATAGATTGTGGACTAGGCGAGGATCCGTTGAGGCAAAAGTTTCTATGAGAATCTCGTAGGCCTCTTTACTATTTTCATCTAAGTAACACTAAAACGTATTGCGATATGAGGTGTGTTTATTGGTGGCCTGGGATGAAGACTTATATTATTGAGTTGGTAATGAAATGTTAGATATGTAAGCAAGTTCAAGTGAGCATAGAAAACTTGGAGCGTTATTGCATTCACTTCCTATTCTTGAGTTGAAATGGGAATATATATTGTGACGACAAGAATCCTACCTAACTCGACTAAAGGGCGGTTGGGTAATTTGATAATTTTATTTGTGATTGACGTGTTACTTGTATGTACTATATGATACCGCAAATTGACATGACTTAATTTAAACTAAGCGCGTGTGCAATGACAAGACTTTAAACAATCTATTTATTTAAATTAGCTAAGTGAGGACAAGGCTAGTGTTTGTGCATAATGCATGTCAAGTTTGGAGTGTTACAAGTGTGTAGGACAAAAAGGGACCCAAATAAATTGGGTCATAACCCAAATTTCTCACTCAACCAAATAAAAAAAATGGGATAAAAACCTTAATTTCTAGGTTACAACACAAAACCCTAGCTATAACATAACATACACACATAGAGAGAGACAGCTAAAAGAAGAGACAGAGAGATCTCGCGAGGTGAAGAGAGGTGCAGCGAGCAAAAAGTGGTGGCGACCGATGAGAGAACCAATGAGAGAGCAGGTGCGATAGCAGACGGTAGGGCACGTCGGCGTAGAGGCTTGCAGACAGCCGCTCCAACAGGACTGACGTTCGGCAAGGTAAACGGAAGCGCCGCAAGGATTGCGCGGACAAGGGAGACCTGAACCAATAGCGGCGGCAGCGTCAAGTTCACAGACTAAGCAGTGACGGCGAGGGCGGCCAGAGCTCCGGCGCAAACAGCTGGATGGCGGCGCAGCGATGCAGTAACGTGGGTCAGCAGCAACCCCAGTGGTGGCGTCAACGCCAATGAGGTGTTGATTGTTGATGGCGGTTACTCGCGAAAAGAAGATAAGAGAAGGTAATGGAGATTCAAACAAATGGTTTTTGATTTAAGGATAACCAAACATGGATTCTAAAACTGGGATCTTGTCTTAAAATGCTAGGAGTGAGTAGATCTCGACTAGGCTTGGGTTCTTCGAAGGCATTTGGAGTCGAAGACTCCATTGAAGGCTACGTTGAGACTCGAACCTTCTCATTCCTTCTCTTAAACATATTTTAAGTTGTTGATTAATGAAACAAACTCTATTTTCATGAGTTATTACTTTGATGAATGAATCAAGTTATTGATATCAAATTGGTGTTTATCGATGAGTCGATATAAATCATTATAATTTGGTTGCAATCCATGAAAATGACTTTTCAATTATTATCAATTTTCTTTAACCTAGCTTGCAAAGGGGTTTTTATATTTTTCAAATCGTATTTCAATGAATCGTATTAATGGATTTATTTGTGTTATGGTTTGACGTCATTTGAGGAAGAGTTTTCCTATCTTATCGTTGATTAAGTTTATTATTGATGGTTTTCATGTGGTAATTGTAACCTTCAAATGGAGGCATTTTGTTGTAACTCGTATCGAGTTTGTGAACTCTTTAAAGGAGTTGACTTAGTCTTTATTGAAGATAATCGATTCGATTTGGATTGAGCCTAGTCAAGAAATGAATGTGATTTAATTTATTTTCGTAACAATGAACTTATTGTATTAAGTTTTTGGATTTTTTACTAAAGGTTATGATCCTGGGAGTTTTCAGTTGAACTCGACTCTTTCGTGATGATTTATATCTTTGGCTTATGATTGGCTAATCGCATTCGATATATGTTGGAGAGTCAAGTTTTATCGATATTCACCGGTTTGCTTCATCGTATTCTTGTTTTACTTGAATTATTTGTTTTGGTTTAAAAAATGGTTTTAAGGTTGAGAATGACTTAAACAACTTAATTGGGATTAAGGAAGGGTCCTTAGTGGTCTAAGTTACTCTAAACGAGTTATGAACGAGTCTAGACAATGTGTTGTACTTGTACGTTTGTAGATAAGCAAAGTAATTATTATTTCAAATTGTTTAGATTCGCAAGGTGGTTCGAATCGAGCCTTGAGAACACGAGGATTGAGATTAGGATTCGCGGCGAGTCCAAATAAGTGGGAGCTTCGCTTATGCATTAAATGTGGCTTCAATATTAGATAAATAGAAATTTTATATTTTAATTGAAAGACTTGGGATTGGCTTGCATGTAGTTAATGGTATGACTATGTTCATCTATGGAATGCATGTGATGTGAACAAATTTGTTATTCGATCCAAAAGTAGGGATGGAGCTACAAGCTCCTCAAAAGACACTGTCTCGCACCACGAGTAGCAAGTGGTGTGGCAATGTGCCTACAAAAAGAGAGTGATCTCGCTCCACAAATTGCATTGGTGTGGCTATGATCCCACCAAAAGAGAGTGGTCTACACCACAAAGTATCAAGTTCACAAGTAGTCACAACAGTGATGGCTTCGAAACATACACTTTTGGTTTGATGGAACTAGATGGAGATCACAATAGCCATTGTGACCGCCAACAGTTCACATTATCTCGAGGGCGAGTGTTTTGGTCATCCTGGTTCATACTATTAACTAGGATGCATTGAATGGAACCATAATTTATATTTATTACTAGTTTTTACGGTAATTCTCTTGTTGAACCCCGTTGCATGAATGAATGATATTTACTTACAAATTTGTGAATTTACCTTTTTATGATGTGATTTCAAAAGAATACTCATTTCCTAATTTGTTGAATGATGAATTTACCTTTATGTGATATTGGATATGGAACTTTTTACATCCCCTTTTATGAACAAGGGTCATGTCTTTATTTCCTTCCCTTAAATGCTTTACAATTCGATTTACTACATGTGTAGAATTGTTTTGCTTTTACGGTGATACTTGCATGTTTAGTTTTTGAGCGAGTCTTCTCTCTTATTAAGCTCGATTAGTTTTTTAGCTCACTCTACTTACATCTTAGGTATCTACGTCGGCGCTAAATCGAGAAAAGGGAGAGGCGATATCTTGAAGCCTTCTCTCTTAATGTGAGCCTTTTATTGTATTATCTATATATTTGTTTTTGATACTATTAACCTTGCGTTATATTTTAAAATAGGTCTTTTGGGTAGTTTGAACAATATTTCCCTTGTATTCAACTTATTTAGGATCCTTTGGATGACCCTACATGGTTTCCCAAAATGAAAACCCAATTACAGGTTCAATGGTAGACATATGGATTTGTTTTATTTTTTATTCTGCAATTTTTATTTAAATATTTCTTTTATGATTATTCTGCAAGTTTAATTAGGCGTGCCAAGTCGTTATTTAGGCCTGGTTCATTATCGGGCTTGGTAAATGGTTTGGGGTGGGCGACTCGACCCTAGGTTAGGGGAGGGTCGTCACGATTGGTATCGAGCATAGGTATTAGAACCTAGGGAAAAAGGTTACGTTAGAGAAACATAAGTTCTTAGAGCCTTTAAGATTTAAATGTGAAGTTTAAGTTAGACGAATCAATGGTATGGGACATTGGCTCAAAGTCGACTTAACATATATAAATGTTAAATCCTAGGATGGGATTGGGAAAAAGTTGAGAAAAGATTTGCTATGATGATTATTTGCTACCTCGTATATATATAATATATCATTAGGTATATGGTGCCGCTAGTTAGATTGCCTCTCGACAAATTCCGTGAGTGGATGAAAACAATTGAGTTCTACAAGATTATAGGGAGAATGACAATGAAAGATGCAAGGAAATCGATGTGAACTCTTTGAGAGATTGGACATGCAATTCAAGAATGTCTGCAGCAACGATCAAGCTTCGAGAATGAATAACCTCGATTTAAAACTACATGGTGTGACGCGCCTATACCTAAGAGTAGTTTAGCAAATAAAAGGTTTAAACAAGAATCATGAAACTTGAAAGGGCGAAATCGCACTTCAAGAAGTAACTCGAGTCTATAAATTCTAATAAAACGATTAAAAATTCAGGGTACCTTGTTTAATAAGAAGTTATCGATTCTAGCAAGGAAACCAATGAATCTTGATTTTAAAACATCAAATTAAGTTAGTTTGGCTAGCAAGCTAAACTTGAAAACTTAATTCGAGATAGGAATGACACATGTAATCTTAAATGTTTAACTCTTGATTAAAGATGCAAATCAATGGTTTATGATTTCATCAAAAGGTTTTTACTATGATTTGACTTTTATTGTTACCCGTGATCTATTTTCCTCAAAAAATGAGTTTTTTCGACTATATTGGACCATGATTTTTCGAATTGATGTTTATCAATTTTCAAGGAAGAACTCTATTTGTTTTACAAGACTTGAATCCATAACCAAGTGTAAAAGGAAACAAACTATTTTTTTCTTGGTTTTTTAAAAATGAAGTGAATAGACTACGAGTGTATTTCAAAGATTTTTTGTCGTAACTTCACTTTGGTGTTTACAAAATGAGTTTTACTTTGATTCGATAAACATGATTGAGATTCCTTGGATGATTGGTCTTATAAAATGTAAGAACCAATTTGAGTTGTATGAAAGAGTATTTTGACTTGGTAAAAATGCAAAGTATAGGTTTTGAACTAAGTTATTTTTTTATGGTTGAAATAAAAACATTGGTGTGGCTATGATGTACTTTTAAATCGCATCGATCAAATTGATTTGAAAAGACATTTAGAGCCACTTTAAAAACCCGACAATGTATATATATTTTTCCTATGAAAATGTATTTAACTTGAATTTTTTGAAATAAGGTTTTTCATGAGAACACAAGATTTTGGAAAAGTTATTATTCAAAATTTACTCCTAGATAATTGAATCACGTTTTCTCGAGTTTTGATCGATCATGTGTAAAAAGAAAGTTAAATTTAAACCAGGTATTAATGAGATGAATATCAAATTTGAGGATCCTAATTTGAGGGATATATTTGACAAGATTATCATGTGTGAGGATCGTGTTTCCTAGTAGAAATTCATAAATGTTGGAAGGAACCTGGACATGTGGTTAAAATAATATAAAATAAAGGCAACCGACTCAAAAATAAATTATTCTTACTTAACTAGAAGTTAGTAGACTCATAAAATTGGGATACCCAGTTAAGAGAATATCGTTGGTATGATTGTCTGCGGTAATGGATACGTGAACTAACGACTAATGAGGCAAAGTGGAACCTCGAGTAGTTGAATGAAAATATATCAAGGAATCAATAATTGTAACTAATGCAACCTAACCTAAGTCAATGATGAGTTGATTTTTAAAATTGGGGATCCTAAGATAGGATCGACCTTTGGGGAAACAAATAAGTTAATAGGTGGTATGACAAAAAAAATTATGAATACAAGAGAGAAACTATTAACTACGATAGTTTTTCGTAGTCATAAGATTTGCAAGGGAATAGCCTATTCAAGAACTTAAAATTCCAAATTGAAATGGTGATGTCAAGAGAAATCATTATAATTGCTTATAAAAAGTAACTCAAAATTTATTGATAAGATTGAATGTTATTATAAGAACCTAGACCACCAAATTAGAGAGTTTAGGGAAGGATAAAGAATTAAACCGATGATAGGTTGACAATTTGAAATTGGGGATCTTAAGCTAGGATCGACTCCCAATAAATTTCATATTATGTAATACGAACAATGCGATAACTAGGAAGGATGAGAAAATATCTTAAGCTAGTTATGAAACATGTATCTCTAAGTGGAGATGAGATCTTATAAATTCGACACATTTATGAGTTATTAAACAAATTTTTGCTAGCACTTGAGAGCCTAAGGATTTAGTGTAAATTCCAAAGTGAAAATCCTAACCGAACAGTATAAGAGAACTTGAAATGCAACCTAAACGGGAAACTGATAGGTGTAAGAAGATGACCATGTGTTGAGGATATTGACAAGCGGTGAGCGACAATAAGTTTTAAAGGTTGACACCCTAATTAGTGACAATATAAGAGTTTAAAACCATAGCCGATTACGTTGGTGAAGTAAACTCGAGCATTTCTTTGGATAAAAGCAAAATTTATGAACATATAATTTGGAAGTCTGGCATGACATGCAAGTTACGCTCGTCTAAGTACTAAGTACACAGTCGTGTACATTTATTTTGAAGTATCCGAAAAACAAATAAAAAGTGCGTCGGTAGTAATGCACACGAGTGATAAATTGAAACGTTGATGACGAATTATGAACTTAAAATAATTGGATCGTAGTGAGTTACGAGTCCTTAATCACAAAACCGAGTGACTTGAGTTATATATTCTCAAGAAATGGCATAAGAGTTAAACCACCATTGATTTGTCATGAGAGGAGTTCTTAATAAACTATAAGAGCAAAAAGTTAGCTCAAAAGGACAATAATAGATGATTGTGCAATAAATGTGAACATTGATTATGTTAAAGAATTTAAAACGTCCACCCATGATCATGAGAGTTGATTGGTACAAAGACGCGATGCGATAAGTCTCCGAACTTTGAGTGATTATGATAGGAGATCTTGGTATAAAACAAAAAAATTATGATGTAATAAAGTGTATACAAATGAGTATTAAAAGTCGCTTAGGGATAGCGACGTTGATGATTGTTCCACAACTTACCAATAGTGGAAACTTGCCGTGTAAGTAAATGGTTAAAAGTGATAGAGGAGTTACAAGGTGAGTCGTTTATTAAAAGTTGACTTGAATTAAAAACTTACATGAATGAACGTTGATAAACGTGTAGAACAATGATGTTAAGGTATAATTCTAAAAGAAATACTATGACTTGCTCATTTGTCACCTCCACGGATAAATCGCAAGGAAATGATGAGTCATTCATTGATATGTGTAACCAAGACGGTGACAAAGATGGTATGCTAGTGTTCATATTATAGCGAGACATTTATCCTTTTTCCTACTACCAAGCTTGGCGGTATGGATTTGTTGTCGTAGGCAAAAATTGTTTTGATACGAGATATGCACCAAATCACATCTCTATATGTATCGCTTTACTTGATGTTTGGACGTCTTGAGTGCTCATTACAATTTTGGTGGAGAGTACAAAGAAGATACCCGAAAAACACACGCTATGGATTTGCAACAACTAAGCAATGAGTGGCAATAAATGCTTTGGACACACCAGTAACGGGTGTACCTTACTTTTACTTTTAAGGACGAAAGTTCCTAAAATTGGAGATATTATGATGACTCGAATCCAACCAAACCCTACTCAAGGGTAGTTAGGTAATTTGATCATTTCATTTGTGATTAGCGTGTTACTTGTATATACTATATGATATCGCGACTTAGCGTGACTTAATTTAAACTAAATGCATGCACAATGACAAGACTTAAACCATCAATTTATTTAAATTGGTTAAGTGAGGAGAAGGCTAGGGTTTGTGCATAATGCATGTCAAGTTTAGAGTGTTGCAAGTGTGTGGGACAAAAGGGGACCCAAATAAATTGTGTCATAACCCAAATTTCTCACTCTAACCAAATAATAAAAACGGATATAATTTCTAGGTTAAAACAAAAAATCCCTAGCTATAACATAACACACACACACACATAGAGAGAGAGAGAAATATGACTAAGAGAAGAGGGAGAGAGATCTCGCGAGGTGAAGAGAGGTCCAATGAGCACAAAGTGGTGGCGGTCGATGAGAGTTATGACAAGAGAGCAACCGCGATGACAATGACGGCAAGGCACGACGGTGCAAAGGCTTGCGGTCAAGCAACTTCAACAAGACTGGAGCCCGGCTAGGTGAACAATGCGATGGCACAAGGATTGCGCGGACAAGGGAGACTCGAACTAATCTGCGATTGCGGCGTCAAGTTCTGAGATCGAGAAGCAATGGCGCGATATCGAGGGGCGAGCGGAGCTCCGGCATGGATAGCTAGAGGGCGCGTAGAGCGTGGGTCGGCAGAAACAACACCAATAGTGCGTCAACGTCGATGAGGTGTTGATTGTTATTGGCGGTTACTCATGGAAATAAGAGAACGAAGGTAATGGAGATTCAAACAAAGGGTTTTTGATTTAAAGATAACCAAACATGGATTCTCATATTGGGATCTTGCCTTAAAATGCTATGAGTGAGTACATCACGACTAGGCTTGGGTCCTTCGAAGGCATTTGGAGTCGAAGACTCCATTGAAGGTTATGGTGAGACTTTAACCCTCTCATTCCTTTTTTCGAAACATATTTTAAGTTGTTGATTAATGAAACAAACTCTACTTTCATGAGTTAACTTTCATGAGTTATAACTTTGATGAATGAATCAAGTTATTGATATCAAATCGGGGTTTATCGACTGTTGATATAAATCGTTATGATTTGGTTGCAATCCATAAAAGGTACTTTTCAATTATTATCAATGTTTTTTTATCTAGCTTTCAAAGGGGTTTTATATTTGTCAACTCGCATTTCAATGAATCATATCAATGGATTTATTTGTGTTATGGTTTGACGTCATCCGAGGAAGAGTTTTCCTATCTTATCGACGATTAAGTTTATTATTGATGGTTTTCATGTGGTAATTGTAACCTTTAAATGAATGCATTTTGTTGTAACTTGTATTGAGTTATGAACTCTTTAAAAGACTGGACTTAGTTTCTATTGGTGATAATCGATTCGAATTGGTTTGAGCTAAGTCAAGAAATGAATGTGATTTAATTTATTTTCTCAAGAGTGAACTTAGTATATTAAGTATTTGGATATTTGACTAAAGGTTATGATTTGGGAGTTTTGAGTTGAACTCATTTATTTCATGATGACTTATATCTTTCGGTTATGATTGGTCGATCGCATTCGATTTATGTTGGATAGTCAAGTTTTATCGGATGTGCATTGTTTTGCTTCATTGTATTCTAGTTTTACTCCAATTATTGGTTTTGATTTGAAAAAAATTGTTTTAAAGTCTAGAATGACTTAAACAACTTAATTAGGAGTAAGGAAAGGTCCTTAATGGTCTAAGTTACTCTAAGCGAGTTATGAACGAGTCTAGACAATGTGTTGTACTTGTATGTTTGTAGATATGCAATGTAATTATTGTTTCGGATTGTTTAGATTTGCAAGGTGGTTCACATCGAGCCTAAGCACGCGAGGATCAAGATTAGGATTCGTAATCGCAGTCCAAGTAAGTGGGGAGCTTCGCTCATGCATTAAATGTGGCTTGAATATTAGATTAATAGAAATTTAATATTTTTATCGAAAGACTTGGGATTGGGTTGCATGATGATAATGATATAAATATGCTCATCTATGGAATGCATGTAACGTGAAAAATTCGTTATTCGATCAAAAAGCGGTGATGAAGATACTTGCTCATCAAAAGAGAGTGGTCTCGCACCACGAGTAGCGGTGGTGCGGCAATGTGCCTACCAACAGA
Source organism: Stephania cephalantha (assembly GCA_039657325.1). Taxonomy (NCBI): domain Eukaryota; kingdom Viridiplantae; phylum Streptophyta; class Magnoliopsida; order Ranunculales; family Menispermaceae; genus Stephania; species Stephania cephalantha. The sequence continues at coordinate 25,598,002 of CM077574.1, read as the reverse complement.
GAGTGGTACGCGCCATGAATTGCAGCGGTGTGGCTATGATCTCACCAAAAAGAGAGTGGTCTGCACCACGAAATATCAAGTTCACAAGTAGTCACAATCGGTGATGGCTTGGAAACACACACATTGGTTTGATGGAACTAGATGGAGATCACAACACCATTGTGGATTGCCAATAGTTTACATCATCTCGAGGGTATGTGTTTCGGTCACTTAGGTTCATACTATTAACTAGGATCCATTTATAAATTACTAGTTCTTATGGTAATTCTCTTATTGAACACCGTTGCATGAATAAATGATATTTCTTTACAAATTTATGAATTTCCCTTTTTATGATGTGATTTGAATGAATGCTCATTTCCTAGTTTGTTGAATGATGAATTTACCTTTAAGTAATATTAGATATGGAACTTGTTTACATCCCCTTTTATGAACAAGGATCATGTCTTTATTTCTCTTCCCTTAAATGCTTTACTATTTGATTTACTACTACATGTGTAAAATTGTTTTGCTTTTTAGGTAATACTTGCATGTTTAGTGTTTAAGCGAGTCTTCTCTCTTATTGAGCTCCAATGGTTCTTTAGCTCACCCCACTTACATCTCGGGTATCTACGTCGGTGCTAGATCGAGAAAAGGGAGAGGTAATAGTTTGAAGCCTTCTCTCTTAATGTGGGCCTTGTATTGTATTATCTATATATTTGTTTTTTAAACTATTAAACTTGGGTTATGTTTTAAAATAGGTTGTTTGGGTAGTTTGGACAATATTTCCCTTGTAGTCGAGTTATTTAGGAGCCTTTGGATGTCCCTACATGGTTTCACAAAATAAAAACCTAATTACACTTCTTTAGTAGACATATGGTTTTATTCCATATTTTATTCTGCAATTTTTATTTCCGTATTGTTTTCATGATTATTCCGCAAGTTGAATAAGGCGTGTCAAGCCTTTACTTCGGCTTGGTTCGTATCGGCTTGGGTATTGGTTTGGTGAGCGACCCGACCTTAGGTCCAGGGAGGGTCGTCACATATATCGATGGATTTGTTTTTTGTCTACGTCTAAATCGGCATAAACATGATCTAGTATGGGTTTTATTGACGAAGTCTACGCATTTCTTGCCGCTTTCCATTCGAGATCCTCTTGACCGATTATGTGAGATATACGTATGTGAGGTGTTGAGATTTCATGGGGTCCAAAGTGTCGATTACTTCGGATACATATCCAAGATTCACGTCCGACATGGAGTGAATTGTAGAGACAACTGGGAATTGTTCTTAACCTAAAGTACGGCATACCTTTCGTAAATTGATGGTCAAACTAAGCGATTAATATTGGTACTAGAAGATATGGTTCGAGCTTGTGTGTTAGAGTTTGGTGGTAACTTGGAGAAATGCATTCCTTTGTGTGAGTTCTCTTATAATAATAGTTATCAACTAGCATTGGAATGGCTCATTTTGAAGCTCTATATGGTCGGCCTTATCGTTCACTGCGTGTTTGGCGAGAGGTTGGAGATACAATTTTGTTGGGGCCGTAGTTGATTTTAGACTACACAGAGAGATTTAAACATATTCGCCACTTTTGACTACATCATAGCTAAGACATAAGAGATACGTCGATAAACATCATCAATTTTTTAAGTTTTTAAAGGATGATCTTGTCTTGTTGAAAGTGTCACCTATGAAAGGATTGTATAGTTTTTGATTGCGAGGTAAGCTAGCTCCAAGCTACATTAGGTCGTTCCAAGTATAAGAAAAGATTGATCATATTGCTTACATGTTAGAGTAACCTCATCGCTAGCCGAGTTCATAATGTCTTCCACGTGTCTACGCTTCGCAAACCATATATTTAGCTCAATCTAAGAATTGATTAGAATGAATTTAATCTTCGGAAGACTTATCTTACAATGAAAGCGACCAATTCGGATACTTGGTCGAAAGATTCAAAGGCCGAGAGCAAAAGAAATTCCTTTGGTTAAGGTGAAATGAAAATTTCACGAGAGATGAGGAACTAACCTAGAAATGAGTCCTATATGAAGGAGCGCTTTCCATTTCTCCTCGAGACTACAGGTAATTTTCAATTTACTTTAATTTCAAGGACGAAATTGCTTTAAATTGGGGAGACTAGAACGAACCGTTACCTTAAGTTTGGGTGATTAGTGTTAATCCAAATCCTAATTAACCCGAGTTAGGCTCGTAGTTAAGTTCGAAATACCTCGATTAGCGTGTGCGTAGGTTTGTATGATGGTTTCTGTTTGATTGGAATGTTTAATGAATTTTATAGGTTGTAGTATAAAAGAAAACCCATATACATGCCTATAATCAAAAAATATATAAATAAAAAATAAATAGCCGCACACACAAGTCGACGAGGGGTCCCGAAATGAATGTGCACACTTGAGAATACTAATAGGCATGTCCTAAATTGTGAATTTATTAGCGAGAAAATACATGAAATATATATTTGTATTTATATATATTTGATATATAAATACATATATATATATATATATGTTAAAACTAAAAGTTTGGTTTGAATTATATGAATCGTCGGATCGCCTCGAGATAAGTACAAGTTTTGATGGTGTCAACAAGTGTGTCGATTTATGGGTGTCATATTAGCACATTAATCATTCGATCATTCTCGAGATAGCGTGATGCATATCTCGAGGAAAATCCATACATTAAAACAAAAACCTTTATGTTTATCTTCACAATTGATCGAGAGGAAGTGAGAGAGAACGATTTGAGGTTTAATATTTTGATATCTAGGAACTAGTTTAGGGATTGAATTTAACGTGAATCGTGGAGCTTAAACACTAGAAATCTAGAGATCATCATTATGGTAATTTTGCTTTTTATATTTTTGAAGTTCAATTTGATAGTAGGTGATGATATCTATGTGAATTGTTGTTGTAGTTAATTGGAAATAGTTTGTTACCTCACTAAAGGTCATCCCTAATAAGTTTTGGGAGTGTTGAACATTATTCTCGTTTATTTGTGGATGGAACAATGGTTTGCTGCATACTGTAGTGTCGAGGCAATATAGGGCGAGCGCTCCACAAAGGAGAAGCGAGGAGCGCGCTTCCTTCATCAATTGAGACGAAATCGATTAGTGGAGCGTGCCCCACCATGCGAGGGAGCGCACTCCCAACCCATAAAACAACTTTACTTGAATTTTAGTTAGAATTTCCTCGAGGTTTTAGGACATTAGACCTATATTGAACCCAAATGGTTTATGATAGGTGTTGAATCCCCAGGAAAACCTGGGTGCTCGGAAAGTTAGGGAATTTATTAACGAAAATGTAAACCGAGGTATGTATGGATTCGCTTATTTATCAATGTCGCCTTGCTATTTTAGTATATATAGCTCCATGTAGTTTATAGATTGAATGGGGGAACTAAATGGTGTTAAAAGTGACCCACAAGAGTAACTCCTAGTTTTGATAATAAGTTTATTTATGGAAGATAGGTTACCTTCCTTGCCTATATAACTCCTACTCAATTTGATAAGTTGTGTGGATTACTCACTAATTGAACCATTAGACATTAATGGATTGACTAGACAAAGACATCGGCAATATGTTAGTCTAGCAATCGCATTAATTGTGTCGAAAGGTAATTGACCCTAGTTTTATAAATAAAATGGGAATCAAAGTGTAATAGTCATTGATAGTTGAATTTGCATCTCGTTATTTATTTAATTATATGTTTTTTACATTCTTGTTAGTTAACATTGGTGCATATTGTTATTGCATGATGTTCTCTATTATTATATGGAATATTGATGGGTTTATGAATTCGTACTTACTAAGCAAGTTAAAGGGCTTACCCCAAATTTAATATTTTAATTCGCAACCTAACGCTTTAACAAAAAGAAAGGAGAAGATTTAGGAGTTTTGTATCTTCTCTATTATGTAATGAACATTCCCGTTTATATATACATTCTTTGAGTTATTTTGTTGTATATGAACAAGGTTGGGAGGTTTATAAACGAGGTTTCGGGTTTTGATAAACTCGTATTTATATATATTTTTAAGCTCGTAAAAAAAACTCTAATTTTTTTGCATATATTCGATATTATTTATTCGATATACGGGTGGAGTTTATCGGTACAGACGGATAGGCTACCGGCTTTAGTTAAGTCAAATTTGGTTTACCGAGGCTTAATTAGGGTTTCGGTGGAGTATCGCCTAATCGGGATAGGAGATGCTACATTGCACGTCTCGAGCAAATGTGTAAATGATGAAACAAAAGTAAACTAGGCTCATAATATAGTTATGAACCCGACTAAACTAATCATATACCAGATTCCAAGTTCATGGAGTTCCTTTTATTTAAATACTCGCCAAGTCAACAAGCTACTCAAGGCTATCAACTATGCACGAGCTTTCTTTGCCTATACACTAAAGCACCCAAATTTACAATCTATATAAGATAGCGCATCAATGCTTATCATGTACCATAGGTGAGAAATGCATCCACACTCTCCACTACTATAGACTTAGCACCAATGGGCATCAATAGTGCTTTTAATAGGTTGTAACATGGAAAGGAAAAATTACCAAGGAAATGATATAAAGTAATGCGAAGCATTGGAAAACTAAAACTTAGAATGTCAAAAGATTTTCTACAAACATCAAAGTGGCTTATATTGCACTTAACTTCATTTTCCTTTCAATATGTGCAGTCCTCACCTTTTTCCAACCACCTAGCTCCCTACTCCATTTCCAGTGGATACCATTTTAGGTGGGACTCTCTAATTACGACTTGATTTTTTTATCATAATTAATTTTCCCTTATTTCGAGTATATAAACAATTTTTTCTCTAATGTTTTCTTCTTTCTTTTCATGTTTTTTTTAATGATTTCAAATCTAAGATTAGTTTCCAACTAGGTACAAGATTTTATAAGGCTATGGTTATGGGTTTAACATTAGGTATGAAGGAATTAAAGGTTGGGTTAGCTCAAAATGGAATAACTAGAGAAATTGCTTTGGGTAGGCTTAAGGTTAAAAGTGTTCGTTCAAAAATGGCCTAAATAGTTTCCCTTAAAGTGGTTTAGTCATAGGAATTCAACCTCAAGTAGGTTACATCCTCGTTCCGGCCCTATAGAAATCTAACTTCTTTCTACTTGCACAATTCTAACAAGTCGCCTCCTTTGGTATCTAGCACAAGGCTTAAACCTCATACTAAGTCCGTAATATGTAATCATAAAAATGTCGGGCTACAGGCCGTAGCGTGTGTTTCTCCTAATTTTCCTTAAGTTTCAAGTCAAAAAGGCAATCATAGTTTAGTTATCCATAACCAAAGGCATTGAGCAAAGTTTAAGGTGACTCTAAATAATAATAATAATAAAAACTATACCAAATACGATTAAGATCTTGAAAATGCATCATATCTTAGTGAAATGGAAAATATAAGTATTAATGGAAAGGAAAGAGAAATGGAAAGACAAGAAAATGAGATAGCTAACACGACCATTACCATCCTTCAACCACATAATTTAAAAAATTAATGATCATACCTGCGATCTTTAGTTAAAAGATACATCCAATACAATCCACAATCCCTAAAACACCCCAAAATTATTTTGAACCTCGTCCCCAAGGTTCAAAACAAGCCAATAGGTTCACACATAAAAACAAAGAAAGGGGTGAAAGAACGTAATAGATATATAATTATGGAAATGATATGAATTCATGCATAGTAATAAAATTAGTTCACACATAAAATTTGGGCGCCTCCCAATAGCGCCTTTGTTTATAGTATTTGGCTCGACTTAGTCGAGTCGTCAATCAAAGCATAGATTGGTTCTGCAAGTGACATGCCTTCCACATTTAGACTTGGGAAGCTTTCATAAAATATCTTTAATATGTAGCCATTCACTTTGAAAGCATTACCAATCTACAAACTTTGAATCTCCACAAGATCGTGATCATACACCGCATCACCACATACGAGTCCTATCCACGTCAATCTCTGCTTACCTACAAAAATCTTAAGACGATATTGAAATAAAAGCACTTTCTTCGCCAACAAAAAAAATTTCCCGGTGAAATTGTGATAATGGAACAATTTGGTCTTTTCCTTGTAAATTCACACATTTTCATATGCGTCGTTCTTGATTTCTTCCAATTTTTGTAGAGTAAGATTTTGCTCTTTTCTTTCTTCATCATGCTTCATATTAAGATGTTTCATATCCCAAATGGGATTTATGTTCAAGTTTGATCGGCAGCGTGTGACACGCTTTTCCAAAGATAAGGCGATAGGGTGACATTCTAATCGGGGTTGTAAACGTCGTTCGATAAGCCCGAATCGCATCATCAAGACGTGTACTTTCTAAGTGGGATTCATTGTCTTTACTAAAATAGATTTGATATCCCTATTAGAGATCTCTTCCTGGCCACTTTTTTAAGGATGATACATCGTAGATATTTTATGAGTAACATTATACATCCTCATAAGACTTTCAACCATACGGTTGCGAAGTGAGTGCCTTTATTACTAATTAGGGTACATGGGGTACTAAATATTGTAAATATTCTTGATTTTAGGAATTCACATACCATTTTAGAGTCATTCTTTGTGGGTAGCTTTTGCTTCTACCCACTTAGACATGTACTCCACCGCTAAAAGTATGTAAACAATACCAAGTGATGCTTGAAATGGTCCCATAAAATCAATACTCCATACATTGAATATTTCACAAATATGGATCGAAGTAAGTGGCATTTGGTCTCGATGACCAAGGTTACCAATTTTTTGATAGTTTGGAAAAGTCTTGAAGAACATGTATGAAACATGGAAAATAGTGGGCTAGTGAAACCCACTATCGAGAACTTTCCTAGCTGTCCCGCGAGGACCGAAATGGCCACCGCATGCATAAATTTGGCAAAATGTTAAGATAGATTGACTCTTAGTAAGGGAAACACAACGCCCGATAACCTGGTTGAAGCAAAATTTTCATAAGTATGGGTCATCTCATACATAATATTTAGCATCGCTCCTAAATCTGTTCTTTTGATCTTTAGAAATGTCGGGGGAAAGTTCGCTAGAAGTGATGTAGTTCACCAAGTCCACGTACTAGGGAAGATCTTACATAACACAACATAGATGTACTCATCGAGGAAGTCATCCTTATGAGGAGAAGGATGTTCACCATTCTCAATCCTACTGAGATGGTCCGTGACTAGGTTCTCTCGCACCACTTTTATCTTTAATTGTGATGTCAAACTCCTATAGTAGGAGTATCCTTCTAACGAGCCTAGGATTAGCATCTTTCTTACTCATAAGGTACTTTAAGGCTACTTGATCTGAGTAGATAATCACCTTGGTTACCAAACGATAAGGCTGGAACTTCTCAAGTGCGAAAATAATAGCTAGGAGTTCTTTCCAAATAGTAGTGTAGTTCATTTGACCATTGTCTAAAGTACAAGAAGCATTGTAAATCACATGTGAAGTTCTCCCAACAATCGTTCCTAAGATTGCACCCATTGTATTATTGCTAGCATCGCACATAATTTCAAATGGAAGCTCCTCATTGGGGGCCCGACTCACGCTTTGGTGGTGAGTAAGCCTTTAAGTGCATCAAATGCACTCTTACATGCCCCGTCAAACTCAAAAGGCACTTCTTTTTGGATTAGATGGCATAGGGGATATGCAATATTCGAATAGTCCTTGATGAAATGTCGATAAAAATCGATGTGTCCATGGAAAGATATAATCTCATGCACATCTCATAGGGTATGGTAGTTCCTTGATAACATCAATTTTAGCTTGATCTACCTCTACACCCTTGGTGAGATAATGACCCAAAATAAGACCCCGATCCACCATAAAATGACATTTTTCATAGTTTAGAACCAAGTTCTTCTCAATAGACCTATTGAGCCCCTTAGTCCGATTCATGAGACAACTATCGAATGAATCACCGTAGACAATAAAGTCATCCATGATTTTTTTTTCTCACCGAATTTTGAAAAGATACTCACCATGCACCTTTGAAAAGTGGCATGCATCAATAGGCAAAAGTGCCGAACGGACAAGTAAAAGTGGTCTTTTTTTGTCTTTTGACAATATAGGCATCTCGGTGAAAACTGAATTAACCATCAAGACAATAGTAATAAGAACGACCAGCTAGTCTCTCTAGAATCTAATTGATGAATGGAAAAGGGAAGTGGTCTTTTCTGGTTGTAGCATTTAGCTTCCTATAGTCAATGCATACTTGCCATCCATTCTAAATACGGGTAGGAACCAACTCACCATGTGAATTATTGACTATTATGACTCTTATTTCTTCGAACCACTTAGACAAGACTTACCCATCTGTATCGAGATTGGGTAAATCATGTCGACATCAAGGAGCTTCGGTATCTCCTTCTTTATGACATCCATCATATGCGGATTGAGCCTCCTTTAGGCTTCTCTTATAAATCTTGCCTTTCTTCCATATGTATATGATTCATGCCAGTGGAAGGGCTCAAATCATTGATATCTCGCTATGGTCCAACCAATAGCTTGTTTAAATTCTTGGAGTACTCGCGAAGTCTCCCCTCCTTCAATTGTGTAAGTTTGGTAGGGATGATCACATGGAATGTGTCATTTTCACCTAAAACATGTACTACAAAGTGCCCGGTAGTTGCTTCACTTAAGTGTGGGAGCTTCAACCAGGGAGGGGGAAAGTTTGGAGTCGTAGTAGGTAACTCTAAATAACATACATTTTTGGGCAAGGGTAAGAATGAATCTAACTCGAAAGAGTATCATTGACACTAGTATCGAGGGTTAGAACATTATGGTGTATATGAGTAGTGTCAAGATGATTCTCCAACACTACTTGAACTACATCATCGTCGCTCGCTAACAAAGTCCGCTCGATAAGTGGATCCACACAGATCCATGATATAGACTATGAAAAACACATCACTAACGTGTCACATTCCATCGTAGATGTTGAACTTGATGATTTCGTCGTCTAATTCCATGGTTAGAAACATATCATCCATATCTATCTTCATTTTCATAATCTTCAAGAATGGGCTTCCAAGTAGCACCGATAAAGCATTTGGGAATGGTTCCTCTTTCATATCCACCATGTAGAAGTCGGCAGAAACATGAATTCATTTAGTCGACTAGAACATCTTTAAGAACACCAACGGGTCTAACAAATGAATGGTTTGCCAACTAAATGACCAAACCAATCTCATCTAATGGGCCTGCTTTCGGTGTCTCATAAATAGATAGTGGCATGAAATTAATAGAAGCGCCAAGGTCGCACATAACTCTCTCGAATATTTACATCACCAATAACACAAGGCAACGAGAACATCCCAAGATCCTTGCATTTAGGGGCAACTTCTTTTGTAACATCGCCATGAAGGTTTCTCCTATTTGTCCTTTTTTACGTTTTAGTTTCATTTTGTTAGTGCACAAACTCCTTCGAAACTTCATGTACCCTAGAGACTTGCTTCAAAGCATCAAAGAGTGAAATATTTATTTCCACTCGCTAAAAGTTCTCAAAAATTCTATTATTTTCATTTTGTTTTCTTGTCAAGGAAAGGTCGTTGTGGAAAAAAAGGTTTGACCATCAAAGTAGGTGGTGCTTCCTTTTGAGTAGTTACTTGTTTGTTTAGGAGAAATTGGGGTCACTACTAAATCATGTTTTTCCATATTTGCTTGGTCTTTGGCATTAGATAGCCCATTGTTCAATTTGGGCCCTTCCTTCTCGTTGCCGCTTCAAAGTGTTATTGCATTAGCACTCACGTCGGGATTTGGGTAAGATTGTGAGGCAACTTTCCTTATCCTTGAGACGCCCCAATTGTTAAGTATATGGCCCTCTTGAATTTCAAGGTTGAAATTTGTTGCATTGGTATATTGGATGGATTTATAAGTGTTAGCCTTAGATTGAGCAATATCTCTTTAAAATTGAGCAATATCTTGCGAAAATTGGCTCTGTTGAGCCATAAGAGCTTTCATCTTATCCTTTAGTGAAGAGGAGCTTATTGGAGGGTGTAGGCAACGATTGACCTCTCGGGGACAATGGTCTAGTAGTTCTGGTTTTGAGGCACAATCGAAGTTTGGGTTGTTCCTCGTCGTTGCATGATTATGAATGTTCCCAAATGGGGCCCTAGGTGGTACCTAGAATTGATTATCTGTGGCATTAACTTGTTCATTATCCTCAAATAGAGTAGGACATTAATAAGTTGCATGATTTATGGCCGCACGGAAGCCAAAAGCGTAGACTTGCACTTTGCTAAAGGTGAGGAGACGCTCCATCATGGAGGTTAGTTGGTTAATTTTTCGATCGGTAAAATTCGAAATTGCCCCTACAAAGTGAGGCTTCTATATGCAATATCGTCACGAACTTCACGAAGGCACGATCACCATTTGTTGTGGGATTTCCTCATATAACTACCTCATATGAGTTGGTGTTTTTTTCGAATGTGACCCCCACATGCATTGTCAATCATGCATCTCTCTATAGGTGTCATACGAATAGAGAAGAAACAAACTATGGCCATCTCAAATTAGCCATGTCTGCGGACAACTAGCAATCAATCACTTAAAGCAATCCCAATAAGCAAACGAATGATTCCCCCACTTTCATTTTGATGTTGGATATGTCCTTGATAAGCTGAACAACTCTATCTTCAGAAAATACTCTCTTACAAACTCGGTTTTAATCTCATTCCGGAGTTAATGCAACCAAGCGGAAGATAGGAAAGCCATTCTTTGGCTTTGTCTTTAAGACAAAATGGAGAAGACCTAAGATTTACCATGTCCTCATCCACTCTGTCAGGGGTTTCATGGACTTGCGCTTAGTCGAAAACTCCTTCAAAAAAAGTAACCGGGTCTCATTCTTGATACCATGAAAGGAAGGTAGGAGATGAATAAACGCAGACCACAACTAAAATTCTCCCAAGCATTCTCCTGGATAATTAATGTAGATGGGTTATTGTGCGAAAATAACTTAAAGGTCTTGATTTGCGTGCCCCATAGTGACTTGGTGCTTCCCGGCTTGCGCCATTTCCAAAAGATTTTGACCTTGTTGTTGCCTAAGCTATGGTTCTCTTTTCAACCTTTGGAATGTTTTCTTGGGCTTAGGATCAAAAGGCAATAATAAACCAGATCAATTGTGATCGAGCGAGTCTCATGATCATATAACTAAGAAAGAGAAAAAAAAACTAAACTCGAACAAAGGACTAAGTCCCTGGCAACGGATCTAAAATTTTTTCATGAATCGTTCGTGCCAAATATAACCCATACTTGAGTAACCATTCCCACTTAGGTATAGTAGTGGTAAATAGGGGTCAAATCCACACGACTTAGTTTTTACTCGAGTTAACTAAAAAGGAAATTCAGGGGTTTCTATTTTATAGAGTTTAAGAAAAACAATTAATTAATTAAAACAACTAAAAATTTAAGTTTGCAAAAATATATTCAAAAGAAGAGAAAATACCTAAATCAATGGACCCACAAATCGAAATCAATATTCAATAGTATATCATGATCCTCAATCTTTCCAAAAGATTATTAACTCAATTTCTCCTAGATTAGCTATAGGAAATCAATATCATCATAAATCCCTAATTCCCCTAGTCTCGATAGATAGGACGTCCGCCACTAACTACATCTCTAATCAACATATAACTCTAGACATCCGCCAATAAGGTTTAATGCATTAATCGCATAGAGGTCCGTGGGAATATTAATCCTAAATAACCGGTCTGCTACCAATTTTTCCTAGATTTATTTGTCACACACTTACGAATTGAAAGGTTTTGATGGAAAACGGGTGAGTGATTGTCACTTATATCAGTCAATTGTACAATTACAAATACGACTATCCCAATTAATTTTAAGTCTTCCATCGAAACGCATACATTAGCCACATACATACCTTAAGTTTGCATCGTAATCATGAAAATAACGACAAATAAAATAAAAAGAATTGAAATAAATTAAATTATAAATAATAGATCTCACATAATACGCTATAAACCAAGAATGTGGACTTGCTTCACCTCCGACCAAGAAATAGATTGCTTAGCCATACATTGTTTTGAATAACTCCATTAAAAACCATAAAAGAAAATAGAGAAAAAGTGGTTCGATTGTATATGTTGAGAGTGAGACTAAATAAAACCCTAGGCTGTTTGGTTCACATTTTAGTGAATCCTAACACATGGGATTAATTAGTGATGGGACTAACACATGGGTTTAGATAGTTTAGTCCCATTTGTGTATCTTGTTTGGTTGGGAGTTTTAAGGTTGGGATTAAAGGAGGTTGTACATGTACATTTACCAAAGTACCCTTTAGATAAATAACACCAAAACCCCCCATTTCACACATTTCTCATCTCTTTGGAAATGAAGATCGCTGCTGCTCATGAAGATCGCTCTCTCGCGTCCATGAGTAGAAGCTTCACCTTCGTCCAATACAAGAGTGATCGACTTGCGTGAAACAAAAACTGATCTGCTCGCGGAATCGCTTGAACTGAAGAAGAATACCTTAAAATGATCGATTTCGGCTGGTTCGATTTCGGCCGAGAGCTGTCGATCCTGTTCGATTTCGGCTTAGGGTTTCTCCTCTCCTTCTCGCACACACCGGCGCCTTGCGGTTCTTGAGGGCGCTGCCTTCCTCCTCCTCGCTTCCTCTTCGGGCGTCGATGCAAAACAGGAAGGGAGAACGAAATCTCCAGGTCGCGAAATCTCCAGGTCGCGAGACGAAGAAGAAGAGCAAAACAGGGAGGGAGGTCGAGAGATTTGTTGTTTGTGATTTGGTTAATGTGAGGGGTAAAGTGGTAATCTCCTCTTTCACTTACAATGGATTAGCTAATCCCACCAAAAATGGTGGTATTGTTTAATCCACTACCATGCCTCTTAACTAATCCGCTGGCCTAGTTAATCCTCCAAGCAAACAGCGGATTAACTAGTCCAAAGGTGGCTAATCCGGGCTAATCCCACGAACCAAACAGGCCATAAGTTCTATACAAATAAATCCCTTCAATTTGGTCTATGGAAGAGAGAGAAAGTGGAATTTGTGGGTTATTTCTTGTCTCGTGCGCCTAGGACAATCGATGGCGATTGATGCTTTATTGTTGAAGTCTTGGACACGTGTCACGAAGATTGGCTGAAACGCTGCAATTTGTTAACATGGCGGACGTGGATTGGTGGAGTCATGCAGCTAAAGATATGGTTGGGTGAATGGGGAGATGACACGTTTCCACCGCGAAAAGGGAGAACGCGTAGGATGGAATCATCTCAAGACTTAGTGTCAAAGTGGGAGACGGTGCGAAAGCATGCAACCCAAGGTAAGGTGAAGACCTAGTTTGCTTCTCAGTGATCCACTTTGGCGTGATGATCTCAAAGTGTATCAAAGTCTTCTCGAGGTTGAGTTATAATAGTGTGTCCTATGCTACATCACTCTACATTCTTTATCTCTTCTCGGTCCAAACGAAATGCAAGTCTTGAAGCGGATCGATGCTTGTTTATCACACCCATTTGCATCAATGACTTATACTTAGTCATTTTTGAAGACTTTCCTCAATAATGCACCTCTAAACTTTTTCTAAACCACCATATCATTAATACGGACCAATATGGGTCCCACTAAGCTATATCAAAGTGCGTGCGAGCTCACTTTTCAATGGCAAACACCAAAAACACTATAAAAGACCCCGATTTATTTCCTTTTCATCAATTTCCCTTTGAACCACTTAAAATATATATAAAAAGAATTAATTAATAATACGATGCATTGAGATCTAAAAACACATAAAATAAACACTTAAAATATATTATTATTATCGATTTATCAACATCTCACTTCCTTCATCTTCGTTATGTGTGTGCTCAATTAGAATAGACATATTTCCTTCAAATTCACATCAACCTACTATTGTAGTGGAAAAGATCCTAATGTGCAAACTAGAATCCCACCTATCAAAGGTGAATAACGTAAGTTCCACATAACTATAAGTTTCAAATCTTTAGGTTCATAACCACTTAAGTTTACTATCCATGCCTCCCTAATCAATAACTATTTATTGATGTTATGTATTTTACGGTTCTATTGTGCATATCCGGCTTAAAAGCTCCAATGGCCATGGTAACTCCTAAAACGTTTAATCAACAAACTTGTGATCAAGATGTTCATAGCATTACGTATACAATCAATACAAATTCTAACCATAGCACTTTTATACTTTATAATCTATTCATACTCTCTTTAGCGTAGCATTCATCCCATAAGATCCATTAATCCCTAAGATAAACAAACTACTCACTCATCATTGGAATTAGCTTATACATCATGGTATTCATCTGCAATCAAAGATTGAATTAAATAACTTTAATTAAATCAAGGAAACAATACATAACACCCACAAGTCGAGTTTTTAATGCCTTCTCCTCCTAAAATCTTTTGGATAGTCAAGAACAATGTAAACTATGCTAATTGGTGGTAATCTATTGTAATGTATGATAATCGGTGATATTTGGTGAGTTTACCATATTCTAATACCTTTTTATACCCTTTAGACACTTTTGAATACAATTAAAACCGTAATTAACAATTCTAAAGGAACTAGAATTCTAAACTTTCTATTTTTGTATGTCCGAGCACCTTTGTTAATAAATGTCTTATGTTGTGTGTGTTAAACCACAACGCCACCACACTTCAAATTTTTTATGTGAATTTTTCATTCCCGTAGGCTCGGCGCCCTATGTACATTTTCTCGGCGTACCATGAGTACAACACCATGGCGCTACCACCGAGTCAACTCTACTACACCACTTCTCTTGTCTTCCCTACTTCTCCATGCCTTGCCTATGCCTTATGCACTCTTCCTACGACGTCAAGCCTCCATGCCATGGTGTGAAGTGTGTGTTTGTGCTTTTTCTCCTCATTTCATTGTGAAATCACTCCTTTGTCTTCTTTATACCTTGCATGCTTGAAAACACATAAATACTATCAATTATAGCTCATTCCGGGATATTTATACCATATATACTACTAAACTAACCTTATATATAAGTCTGATTAAACACTTATAAAAAATCAAGAGTTCAATCCAAGTAACAATATGAACCGAACATAGCTAACGGGATCAAGGAAAGCATATAATCCAATAGATAACCACATTGGTCGATGCGTCATCTAGTTAATCTATTAATGTTCAATGGTTCTATCCTAAATCCTATACTTGAATGTGTAATTCATGCATCCTATTTAGTTGAGAAGGGTTTAACATATAGGCCGGAACCAAACCCATATCATATACAACTTATTTTCAACTCAAGGGTATACTCTAGCTGATCACATCATACACCATTTCCCATTAATTTAAAACCCATCACAAAGTGTACATAGCCCCCATTCAATTGCATAAATTATATGAACCACATATACTACAAATATAGGCAATATTGATAAATAAGCAAATCTGTACTTAGCTCGGTTAGGTTTTATTTCCAATATCCTAAATTTCAGGGTTACTCGACCTATCCCAAAGATTTTAAGAACCTATCATAAACCATTTTAGGTCGATACAAGTCTAATACCCTATGTTTACTTAAACCAATCTTTAAGCCCTTAGATATTACCAAGTAAAAATCAGTTGTATTATTGTTTTTTTAGGTAGGAACGTGCTCCCTCATTTGGATAGACGCGCTCTATCGTCGAGCGCTCCAATAAAGAATAGGGCAAGACCCCCATTCAATTGCCAAATCTTAATAACAACATTCAAAACTTCCCCACAACAATAGGAAAGGCCTTCAATGAGGTCTTATACCATTTCCAAACAACAACAACCACTATTAATAGATAATTCATCATCAATTCATAAATTCAAGTTAAAAACAAAACTTAAACTTACAAACTTGTGATGAATCTTGAAATCACTAGTGGTTCGACCTCCCTTGATCACTATGAATTACTCACAAACCCTCTCCCGAATTAACCACACGAAGGATTAAACCCTTAGATGCTTCTCCTCTCTATTGATCAATAAGATAGTGATAAGTTTGAGGGACTTTGATTTATATATATATATGGATTCTTCTCCAAATACGCATCGCACTACCTTAAGGATGATCAAGTGAACATTTTGTTAAAATGACATAACTTTAAAGTTGAATATATCTTAACACATCTTTCATTTGCGTTCATCTCGATGCTATCCAACGATCCATATTAATCGAGATAAAACTTATAGTTTTATTTATATATATTTATATATCGATTATATAAAAATATATACTTCCCATGTATTTTATCTCCAATAAATTCACCTAATGCGCCTACGAGTATTCTCGGGTGTGCACATTTATTTTACAACCCCCTCGTCACACTTAGGGTATCGACAATTTATTAATTATTTAATTATCTCTTAATTATAGGCTTATATTATTATTTTTATTATTCTTAAATACCTATAAAGTCATTTAAATATGTCACACAAACACCAAAATTCATATAAACCCAAGTACACGCTAATCAAGGTACATCGGATTTAACCAAAAGCCTTATTAGGGTTAAATAAAATTCGGTTAATACTAATCACCAACTTAATGTAACGGCTCATTACGGTCTCCCAATTTAAAGAAATCTCATCCTCGAAATTAAAGTAAACATAATCATTACTTTTTGTTCCAAACATAAAAGGAAACTACTCTATTATAAAAGATTCTCGCTCTCGAGTTAGCTCCTCATCTTCGTGAAAATGCCATTTCACCTTAACCAAAGGAATCTTCTTGGTTCTCGGCTTTTGAATCTTACGATCAAGGATCAAAATCGGTTGTTCAAAGATATGATAAATCTTCAAGAAGATCAAATTCATTCAAATCAATCCTTTGAGTGCATTGAATCTCCATTTTGCGAAGAATAGACACGTGGAAGACATTATGAACTCCTAGGCTAGCTTAGAAGGTAACTCTAACTTGTAGGCAATGAGACCAACTCTTTCTTTCACCTTAAACGCCCAATATACCTTGGAGTTAACTTACCCCGCAATCAAAATCTGTACAACCCTTTCATAATTGAGACTCTTAACAAAACATAATCGTTCTTTGAAAACTCTAGAAACCTTTGACATTTATCGGTGCATCTCTTTTGTCTTAGTTTGTGTTGTATCCAAACATTGGCGAATCTGCTAAATTCTCTATGTATTGTCTAGAATCAACTCACGCTCCAAGAAAATTGTATCTCTAACCTCTCGCCCAACACGTAGGTGAGCAACAAGGCCAACCATAAACCATAGAGAGCTTTAAAAGGAGCCATTCCAATGCTATCCCGATAGCTATTATTATACGATAAGTCACACAACGGAATGTATTTCTCCAAGCTTCCACAACCTCCAAGACAAAAGCTCGAAGCATATCCTTTAGCACCGAGTCAACCACTAAGTTTGCCCTTCTATTTGAGGATGATATGTCTTATTGAGGTTAAGAAAAGTTCCCAACTATCTCTTCAATTCCCCCCACAATTTAGTCGTGAATCTCGAATCTCTATCTCAAGTAATTAACACTAGAACACCATGGAACCTCAACACCACACGTACGTACACTTCACATAATCGATCAAAAGGATCTCGCAAAGAAATTGGCAAGAAATATGCAGACTTCATCAACCCATCAACTACAACCCATACTACATCATTTTTAAGCTTATTCAAAGGTAGACCAAAATGTGATAAGTGATTAATTAGACTTATGTAAGGTTAATTTAGTAATATACTTAGTCTAAATATTGATAAATGAGCTCTAATTGATGATGTTTATGCATTTTCAAGTATACAAGGCATAAAGGAAGGAAACAAGCAAATTAGAGGAGAAATATTGCAAAAACACACTTAAGGAGGTTTAGCGTCGTGCCTAGATAAGTTGGCACTGTGGCACATCAAAGCATGGTGTGGGGGAGCAAAGAAGTGGAGAAAAGTGATCAGGAAGCTTGAAACAATGGCGACATCATAGAGGTCTAGGACAATGCAGATGGAGCCGAAAAGACAACGCCAAGGCCATTAAAGAGTAAAAAAGTGCACAAAGTTAACCAAATTTCGAAAGTAGTAGCGGCTGTGGGAATGTACACATAGCGCCAGGACTTAAGTGAGAACACCGAAGAGAAAAAAATTGAAAGTAGAGTTCTATTTTATGTTAAATTGTCAAGTAGGGTTTCAAATTTTGTTGAGACATGATTAGGGAGTATAAATAGGTAGAAAAGTGTGTTAAACATACCATTTACAATATATTAGCCAGCATTAACATAGTTTAGCATAGATTTACTTTATTCTTGATTACTAAGACAATTTGTGGAGAAAAGACATTTAAGACTCACGTGTGGTAATTCGGGTATTGTGTTTATTGATTTAATTAAACTTATTTAATTATATCTTTGATTGCAATGAATACCTCTAAGTGCATGTTTGTTTCAATGATGTGTGAGTAGTCGATTAATCTTAGGGATCAATGGATCATATGCTATGAATGCTTTGCTATAAACATGAATCGAGTGTAATGAATAAAAAGTGCAATGATTAGAATTTGGATTGAGTCTGAGTGTAATGCTACATACATCTTGATCATACGTTTGTTGATATTAGGTTTTAGAAGTTATCATGGTCATTTAAGCTTTTAAGCTGGGATATGGACTGTACAACCATAAAATGTACAACATCGACCGATAGTTGTTGATTAGGAGGCTCAAATAGTAAACTTAATTGGTTATGAATCTAAAGATTTAGAGCATTAAAGCAATGTGGACCTTACGTTATTCACACAGATAGGTGGAGTTCTATTTTGCACATTAGAATCTTTTTCGTCACAATAGTAGGTGAAAGGGGATTTGAAATAAATCTTTCTATACTAATTAGGAATTACATACACATAATAAAGATGATAAAGTGAGTTCAAAAACATAGTATTTCATTACCTAGGTGAAGTTGTAAAGTAATATAGTTTTAAAATAAGATTTTAAGTAATTTCCATTGATTTGTTAGTATAGATTAGTTTAGTTTTATTATAAAACAAATAATTAAAAGGAGTTCCTTAGCAATAGAGTAGTTTTAGCTAAGTATGTAACGAGTGCATAAAATTTTCCACGAGGACGATATCCATAGTTAACATAAGTTGGTTACACTATTACTACAAGCGAGTTTGTTATACTTGTGGTATGCACACCAATTTTTAGCGTCATTGTCGAGGATAGGTAGACACTTAGAATTACTTAGTTAGTTTGAAAAGTTGTCAAGTTCTATTTTAAGTATTTTACTTTGAAGTTCATAAAAAAATAAAAGCTTAAGTTTCAAGTTTGACTTTCTCCACTTGATCTTTTGTGTTTTCTTATTAGGGATAACTTGTCCATGCGTAGCAAAGGAGATAAGGACTTAGTACCTTACGACCCTATGATTGACATAACCAACAAAGGATAGAAAAAGAAAGAAATTAGGATGGCCGAGGATCAAGCAAGAAACTAACAACAGGGGCGAGGGAATAACCAACCCGAAGGTGATCTAGTAGCGCAGGACAAAGTGCAAGGATAAAGATGCCTTCTTGACTACAACAAACTAAAAGTTCAAGAGTCTTATAATGGAGTGATGAGGCTTCTAGCCAACACCACTTGAATTCAAACTCGACCATCTCTAATCAAAATGGTAAAAATAGCTTGTTCAATGGGCTTGCTTGAGGAAAATCCAGTTGCACATGTAGAGAATTTCTTAGAGAAGTATGACACCATGCACATTACTTTTGGAGTTACAAAAGAGGTAATTAGGATGAGACTTTTCCAATTCTCATTGGGTGGAGAAGAAAAATCTTAGTTCCAAAGATTAAATGTAGGGAGTATGACCTCATGGGTGGAAATCAATGAAAGATTTCTTGATAAGTTCTTTCCCCAATGAAGGTCAATGAAAGGAAGCTAGATATCAATCAATTCAAATAAGAAGATGTCGAGTCTCTTGTAGTGGCTTAGGAAAGACTCGAGGAGATCTTGAGGAGATGTCCAGGACATGGATACATGAAATGGGCACAACTCCTGGATTTCTACTATGGGATGAACCATAGCTCGAGAACATTAGTAGATGTCGCAACAGGTGGTTCTCTACTAACCAAGGATGAGGATGGAACATTGGGTCTTCTAGATCTTATGTCTCAAAACTCTACAATCGGTACTGCTCCACGAAGGAAACTAACAAGTGTATATAAGATTGATTTGCAAGCTACAATAATGGCACAACTATCCAACTTTGAGCAATCAAATAGCGAAACTTCAAATGGGACAACAAGGTCTCAAAGTGCAAGCAATACAACAACCTATTAATCAACAAGCTATGGTTGTTAACCAAAAGGACATGCAACAAGGATCTAAATATGAAAATGTAAACTTCATGACCACTAAGGCTATGGAAAAAACTTCGGTAGCCGAGAGGAATGGCTCTCAAATGTTTTATCAAGGATAAAACAACAACAACCTTAACTTCTCATATGAAAATCCCGATAATGCACTTGAAGTTAGCTCAGGCTTTAATCAACAAGCCTAATAAGGAAGCTGGGGCAAAGTGAAGAGATGACTTCATTGTAGTCAATTGAGAAACTCTTGCACGCTAAGGACATGAATAATGGGGAAGTCGATGAGAAGCATGAGAATGAGATAAAGGGAGTAAAGTAAGCCATGAAAAGGATGGATGATGAAAGATCACGATCCATCAAGAATTTACAGGGACATATTGGTCGGTTAGCCATTACCTTGAACTCAAGGAAGGAAGGACAATTTCCAAGTAATACGATCACCAATCCAAAATAGAATGTTAGTGTTATTCGCATGATGAGCACTACGATAACGAATGAGCCAAGACAAGAGCAAGTGATGTAGAATCCATAAAAGTTCAAGATGATGGCGATCAACAAGCCAAAAAAATTAAAAAACATATAAGGTAGAGGTTCGGAAAAATGGACCATGGTTCACTATGTTAACTATTTGCCATACGGAGTGTTTCCTCCGATTTAACAAGTGCGGCAAGAAGAAAAAAAATTCTGAGTGATGTGAATTCATACTTTTAGGATGAGCCATATCTATTGAAAAGATGCAATGATGGGTTTCTTCGACGGTGTGTAGCAGAGGAGGAATTTGTAGGCATTATGAAATGATGTCACTCATCACCATATGAGGGACACTTTAGAGCATAAAGAATGGCAACTAATGTGTTACAATGCAGATTCCTTTGGCCAAATCTATTTAAGAATTTGTATACATTTTGTGAAAACTTACAATGAATGCCAACAAACAGGGTAGTATTTCTAGAAGGTAAGAGTTTCCACAAACCATTTTTCAAGAAGTCGAGCTCTTTGACGTATGGGAAATAGATCTTATGAGACCATTCCGTACTTAAAATGGGAAACAATATATATTGTTAGTAGTGGATTATGTATCCAAATGGGTGGAAGCCGTGGCAACCATGACTAATAATGCAAAAGTTGTCATTGAATTCATAAAGAAAAACATATTATGCCGGTTTGGAACACCTATAGCATTATTCGGTGACGAAGGGTTGCATTTCTACAACAAAGCCTTAGACACATTGCTAAAAAAATATAGGGTTAGGCATAAGACTTCACTTGCCTATCATCCTCAAACAGAGAAGTGAAGTAAGTAACACGAAGCGAAACAAATATTAGAAAAAGCTATAAACACCAAGATGAAAGATTGGGCATACCATCTTGAAGAGGCATTGTGGGCATACATGACAACATTCAAAACACCAATTGGAACGTCTCTATATCGCTTGGTCTCGTGGGAAAACATGTCACTTACCAAGTAAAGTTAGAGCGTAAAGCATACTTGGGTGATTAAAAAGCTCAACATGGATTTTCAAGTCTAGGAAATGCTAGATTACTTCAACTAATGGAACTTGATGAGTTTAGACTAGATGCGTACAAAAATGCTAAGTTATACAAATAAAAATCAAGAAAATGGCATGACAAGAGGATTGAATATTGATCCTTTAAGCTAGGATAATTGGTCTAGTTATTTAATTCAAGATTGAAATTGTTTCCGGAAAATTGAGATCATGATGGTCAAAATCATTCAAGTTTGTTGCTACTTGGCCGTATAGAATGGTAGAGCTAATAACCAAAGGTGGTAAGACGTTTAAAGTAAATCCCTTGAGGGTTAAGCTATTTTACTAATAAAAGTAAGGCAAGATGAACTCGAAGGATTCAAGCAACAAAGAATTAATGCCTTAAAGAATAAAAAGAAGGTGAAGAAACAATGGAAAGCTAAGAAAATAGATGAAAGATATTATGAAGAAGCACCAAAAGGCAATAGTATCAAGGAAGTTCCATGGAAGCTTTAGGCGAAGTTGAATTTCATACCGAGACTTCAACCAATCAAAAGGAGAAATCTTAGAGAATTATGCATATAAATAAGCATCGATGGGCACCGGTTTAGGAATGTCTTATGCGATACAATGGCCTCGATCAATGTCATGCCAATAATGGACATGTTGCACGCCGATTTGAAGATCAATTGTCCTAAGACAATAAACTTGCAAGTAGTTTATGGCAAGTTGATACCTACTATAGGAAAAGTCTTGAATGTTCATGTGAAAGTGGGTAGATTCACATTCATCGAGAATTTTATAGTTATGATTACAACATGGATGATGATTTTTCTATGATACTTTGGAGGCCACTCTTGAACACTACAAATGCAAACTTGTATATAAGAAAAAATCACAATGAGTATCGATAAGGATGATGATGCGAGAGAAGTAGTCTTTATTGATAAAGATTAAGTAAATCCAAATGGGAATGACATAATTATATCCCATTTACAATTGGAGTATCTCGATTTAGATTTTAACTAAACAAGTTAAAAGGCGTCGGGCTAATGACGTTAAACTAATCGCTAATGGGTGGTAGGCCACGGTATTCAAATTTAAAGTTTCATAAATTTGTGTTAAAATGTATAGGTAAGGCCATTTGTTAGATGATGATTCATCGAAACGGAAATGTCTCGCCAAACTCGATAAAAGAGCGTAAAAAGAGTGAAGGAGTTGAAGCGGTAAATTTGAGGTACATGGGCAAATCATGGGTAATGTTTTTTTTTTTTTGTAATATTTACATTTATAATGATTTCACACGATCACAACATCTTGTGTTGTAATACACAAAGTCAAGGATATGCCAAATTGGAATAAATAAAAGATTTATGTTAAAATATGGATAGAGAGGTTGACTCCTTATGTTATACACATGACATCATGGGTAGTTAGCACGGTGCCGGTGGGGCGCCACCAATACACACACAAAATACTTGTTTGGGGTGTTGACACCGTCTTGGTGCAATCACGACGTCATGCCTAAAGCAAGGTGTCGAGTGTCATGGTGAGGGTTTTAAACCTCATTTTCACCACTTCATTCACACTTGCATCCAAACCAAACTACAACCACCTAGTATACATCCCTTTAGAGCCTAAGATTGATCATTTATAAGTGAGGAAAGAGAGTTCCTAGTGATTGAAGTGAAAGAAGAAAATGCAATGTGGAATCGCACAAGGTGGAAAGCTAGGGCTTGAATTTGGGAATTTGATTTCAAGGAGCACTATGGTTCTAAGTTGATAGTGAAGTGAGAGGGCTTTGATTGATAAAGACTTGGAGAAGTGTTCTACATTGGAGAGTACTTCGACATTGAGGTAAATTTACAATTTCATTAGTTATGCTTTGGATTGTTGAGAAATTGTTGAGAAATTATTGATAAAATTGCATGAATAGTGAATATGAGGTTGTTGGATAAGGATTTTCAAGTTCTCAAATATTGAGCATAAATGAGACTCATGGAGACCTAGTTTATGTTTTTACATTATTTGGTATGTGAATGATACATGTGGTATAAACTTTTATTTTTATGTGATTTCAAGACCCCAATTGCAAGTTGCATTATCGTGTAGTTGTTTGAATTTGAGAAAATGCCAAGAACATGGAGGCAAGTTAGTCAAGTGAGCATTAATTATTTTGAGGCATCAACCTCATGAGATCCCAATGAAGAGGAACCTAGGTCATTTAAATCCAAATACTTCATTAATAGAGAGGCCAAGGATGAGAATATTCATCATATGGAATTCATTTGTGAGAGAGGTATAAACTTGCCAACTATGTATAGAAAACGAGTGAAAAAATTTCATTAGGCAAAAAATTTGGAGCATTTCACTCAAGATTATAAAAAGAATGAAATTGCGGGAGTGAGTGAGATGGTATACGAATTTTATGTCAATGCAAAGTTCACTAGGAAGAGTGAGCTTGTAAAGGTTAGAGTGGTGTTCGTCCTTTTAATGAGCGTGAAATAAATAGCATATATAGATTGGAGCATTTAAGTATGGTTGGAGCCGAACCAAGGTTCTCGAATACTTTCTATGAGAAACCTATAACCTATACCTTTTTAGAGCCATAAAGAGAGCATTGGTTGTCCAAGGACAACAATGTTAGGTAATGGGAGCGAGAATATGCGAAGCACATCAAGAAGGGAGTGTTAGGAAAGTCAACTCGATTATGGCAACATTTTCTTGTTGCTTCTATATACCTCGCCACTCGGTAGGGAGAGATTAACAAGCCAAAGGCGGTTTATTTATATGAGAATATAAAGAACAGGAAGATCAATGTTGCCAAGATTGTCAACAATAATATGAGGGAGTCTAATATTTTAGTGAGAGAACAAATTGTTGTTTCCTATATTGATCACTCGGTTGTGATTGATGGTCGAGTTAGATTGCTTATAGATGAATAATTTGATATTGAGGCCCAAGCAACCATGGATGAAGCTTTTATGCTCACACCGAAATCACCGCTTGGTTATCATGACTCCAAGGATTAGAGGGAAAGAGCCAAGGGAGCCGACTTGAGGTCGAGTTATTAGCCAAACAACAAGAAATAGAGTTAGCACGAGAGTTGGAAGATGAAAGATATGGAGAGGAGAAGCAACAGCTAGGATTCGAGTAAGGGCTATGAGTTCGTTGACCTACTTATTGGATAGCGGGACTTGGATAGTCTTGAGGTTTTTCCACCGCCTCCTCTATTATAGCCACCAAGTACCACCACTAAAGGACTTGACTCCATGGTAGCGAGAGGTTGTGGGTCGCCAAGATGACACGACAATACTAAGAGGACAGGGTTCAATATTATGAAGCCTTAAGGAAATATGAGCAAGATAAACGGAATGGGCAGCATAACTTCATGTTATTTGCCAATCATCGAGGGACATAGCTATATATGAGAGGGGCAAAGGGATGAGATCTCTTGATAGGTCTTTTGGCTTTCTGCAAAGACCAGACTTATGTGTTTGATTCGGATGTTATGCGAGTAGGAGGGTGGAGCATCCATTGACACCATCCTATCTTTGAAACTAATGAGGTACATGATGATGATGACGCATAATCATGATATTAGTATCTTAGGATTTCTTTAGACCTAAGGAGATGAGACATACATTGATACCATTTCAATTTCAATTTTGGATATTTTATTACTTATTTAATTGTTTAAATTCTATGTTTAATTCTTATGTTATATCTTTTGTTATTATATATGTAAGTGTTTTAGTTTTTTGATGATTTCAGGCTTATTTTTAAACTTTGATGACAAGGTTTTGTTTAAGTTTGGAGACATCAACAATTTACTACACTATGGGAAGTGGTAAGAAATGTTTAAATAAGGATAAACACTATAGTTATGATCGTTTAAATTTTATTTTTGAAGTAGTGAAGGAGGAAAGGATGGTAGTGTGTTATTTGTTTCATTTACTTGCTATTTGAATGTTTACTTAATATAGATTAGGTTATATAGAGTAATATCTAATGAATACAAAGTTCATTTGCATGTTCATACCATTAATTGCGGATGAATAAAATAGAAGTGTCTTGTTAATATGAAACTCAAGAGAGTGTTTTTAAATTTTTGAAAAAATATGAAATGTAGCAAACAATGATATGATTTCATGATTAGAAACCTAGAGTTATGAAAGACCATGAACTTGAAACAAAAGATAGGAGAATACTAGAACACTTCTTGTGGAAAAAGTTGGATCCTTAAGGAATTCTATATTGTGAATCTTACTTAAATAAAAAGTAAATAAAGACTTAGTGCAAAGAGGGGAATAAAGAGGCATTTCGAATGAAAAGTTGGAGTTTACTTGCTTGATAAAGTGAAAGTGAGAAGAGCTAACAAGAGTTTTAGAAAAGAAAAATAGAGTGTCCCACAAGTTTTACAAGAATGGAGCAGAGAACTTGATGGTTGAAAAAAAAAAAAAAAAAAAGGAAACCGTGAAATAAAGAAATATAAGGAGAAGGGAGAAGAAGAAAAGAAAATAAGGAAACAGTTAAAATAAAACTCTTCAAATAAAAGATTTAGATCAAGTGTTAGTAGGTTTATTGAGTTAAGTTATCGTTTCCAACTATATTAAGTCCTATAGACTCTTTAAATGTTAAACTCTATCAAAATTAGTTTGATGCTTATTTGTGAATTCTAGAGCTTTATGAGAAATCATGAGATTGTATACTTGCTACTTTAGTGTCGAGGTGAAACGAACTTGCGAGTAGTGATGGTTTTAGTTGTGATCTACTTTGGTGTTTCCAAAGTGAGTTGTATGTGTTGTTAAAGCTACATATCTTGAAAATATAAGTTTTTGAAAAGAAATACTCTTGAGTCAATTATTAAATTGAAACTTAGTGAATTAAATTATACTCCATGAACAATGTAAAATGAATATGAACTAGGTAATAGGAGTAGTTAGGAGACTTAATAAAATACACTTTTGCTCAGGACGAGCAAAATCCTAAGTTTGGAGGTATTTTATAAGTGATTATTTAAACTTATATATTGGCTTAGTTTAGTAGTATAGTTAGTATATATATCACTAAATAAGCACGATTGATGGTGTTTATGCCTTTTTAGGTATACAAGGCATGAAGGAAGGAAACGAGCAAATTAGGGGAAATGGAACAAAAACACACTTAAGGAGGTTTGGCATCATAGCTACATAGGTTGGCGATGTAGGACATCAAGGCATAGCGTGGAACATCAACACTTCGTGGAAGAGCAATGAAGTGGAGAAAAGTGACCAGGAAGCTAGGCACGATGCGAAGATCGTGGAGGTCTAGGGACGGCGTCGTGGAGTAAAAGGGATGGCCTTAGGACCACTTAAAAGAAAAAATGCACACAGGATGCTCGGACGATGGCAACGTCGTAGGAACGTACACACAACATCGGGACTTAACGATAGCGCCGATAAGTGAAAAATATTAGAAAGTAGAGTTCTATTTCGTGTTAAATTGTCAAATAGGGTTTCTAATTGTTTAGAAACATGATTATGAAGTATAAATAGGTAGGAAAAGGTGCTAAACATACCACTTGCAATATATTAGCCACTTTAAACATAGTTTAGCATAAGTTTACTTTATTTTTTAGTATTAAAACGATTTATGGAGAGGAAACGTTGAAAACTCACGTGTGGTGATTTAGGTATTGTGTTTATTGATTTAATTGAATTTATTTCATTATATCACTAATTGTGATGAATAGCACTATATGCATGTTTGTTTCAATAATGTGTGAGTGGTTTATTATTCTTATGAATCAATGGATCCTATGATATGAATGTTATGCTATAAACATGAATATAGTGTAATGAATAAAAAGTGCAATAGTTAGAATTTGTATTGATTACGAAGCGAACTACTACGAACATTTTGATTACGTGTTTGTTAATATTAGGTTTTAAAAATTATCATGGCCATTGAAACTTTTAAGCTGGATATGGATGGTACAACCATAAAATATATAACATCGACGATAGTTGTTGATTAGGGAGGTAGTGAAAGTAAACTTAATTGGTTACGAATCCAAAGATTTGGAACGTTAAACCAATGTGGAGCTTACGTTATTCACACCGATAGGTGGAGTTCTAGTTTACACATTAGAATCTTTTTGTCACGATAGTGGGTTAAAGTGGATTTGAAGGATAGCTGTCTATTCTAATTAGGTATTGCACACGAATAATAAAAATGATAAAGTGAGTTGAAAAGCATAATATTTCATTACTTAGGTGCGATTGTTAACTTTGATTATTTTAATATATTAGTTGAAGTAATTTGCATTGATTTGATGGTATTAATTAGTTTAGTTTACTTTAGTTATAAAACCAATTAATAGGTTTTCCTTAGAAATAGAGTAATTTTAGCTAATTACATAGTAAGTGCATACACCTTTCCCGAGGACGATATATCTAGTCAATGTAAGTTGGTTAAACTATCACTACAAGCGAGCTATTATACTTGCGAACGCATACTAATATGCTCCCAGTTCCACTCAAGAATCGGTAAAGAATGCACTAACCCTCGAAGTTTCATATGCTCACCCTTAACTTGTCGACATATCTAACATCTCTTTACGAATTCAATAATATCAATCGTCATCCTAGGTCACCAATAAATATGCCTTATATCGCGATAACTTTTAGTGTTACCAACAAGAATAGAGTAAAAAGATCTATGAAATTACCTTACCAACTCCCCCTCAACTAATTTTGAGCTTGAATCCCAAATTTAACCCTAAAATGTAACACACCATCAATAAAAATTGACCAACCAGGAATCTATACTAGGAGCTAAACTCTAATATGTTAAATAATCCTAATAAGCTTTCGACAATCAACCACTTGTTGAATAATCTCTGGTTCGGCCAAAATCGAGAAAAATAGATTAGTAGCTCTAGAACTAGCTTTCTTAGTTGATGATGTGTCAATTTGGACTTTCATGAATCATCATCATAGAAGCTTCCTCAAGAGGTCTAAACTCGAAAAACTCTACCAAAGTAGTTATATTCTCTCTGCTAGGTTTTCTATTACTCCAAGCGTATGCAACCACATTTGACTTGCTTGGGTGGTATTCCAGAGTGAAGTCCTAGTCCTTGAGAAAGTCGAGCCATCTACGCCTCATGATCAACTCACTCGAGTAAACAAGTATTTTAGAATTTATGTTTTTGAAAATATTGTAAATATCTCACCGTATAAGTAAGGCCTCAAATCTTTAAAGAAAACACAAGTCTTTAGCTTAAGATCATGAGTTGAATAATTTCATTCATGAATCTTAAGTTGCCTTGAAGCATAAGCTACTACCCCGACTTCTGCATCAAGCACATAGCCCAAGCATAAATGAAAAGCATCAAACTACGTTTAAATTATGTAAAGGCAGACCTTGCACTCATCGGACCAAATAAACTCAACATATTTCTTTGTTATGCAAGTCATTGCGCGAGTGATACGTGGGAAACCATCAATAAATCACCTATAATTACCCTGCTAACCCTAGAAAACTTCAACTTTCGGACATTGTGGTAGGAGTAGGCAAATCCTAATTTGCCACTACCTTCGCTCGATGACAAGTTAATAATTAGACATGTTTTCTAGTGTAATTTAAGTTGATTTTATATATAAATGATGATATTGCATAAGGTATTCTCTTTTTTATTTCAAGATTTAATTAGATAAAATGAAGAAATTGAAGAAAAAGAGGAAGAAGAGCAAAATAGTCAATTATAGAACAAATTTAGCGATTAGCTAGCGATACAAAATTACGAAGGAACTTAGGGAAAATCGGCTCTAGTGAAATACTAGCGAGTCATCGACAAATTGGGAAATACATTAGGAATCGACAAATGAATCGATGGAGCACAAAGAGCAATCTCCAATGATTTACTCAACGATTTGTGTACAAAATAGAATCGTGACAAGTCGATAAGGTCGAGAACAAGTTTTTAGATTACTACAAAGAATTTGAGTTTATCTATAATATGTAGACATTGGAAACCATAAATAGGACCTTAAGGCTTTGAAATTAGAGGCCTCTATTAGTCATTATTAGTTTTAAAGTCTTTTCAATTAAGTTCTAGTTTAGTTTATTGTTCATTATCTTTGGAGATTCAATATTTATTTAATAGAGGTATTTATTTAATTATGTCTTTTAATTATATTATTGTGTTATTTATTTCCATCCGAGTGAGTTGTTTATTAATCTAAACAAACCTTATACATGTATATTCTTTGGATTATTATGTAGTTATAATTAAGGAATTATGTACTTAATGCTTTAAATCTAATAATGCACAACAATCATGATTTTAATAAGTTGTTTTTGCGTTTACAATCAATAATTATTGTATTGCATACATAGTTGCAAATATGTATTATGATATATGATTTTCGGATTCTATGTCTATGATTATTGACAAAAATTATATAAGTAGTTACTAGGATTAATCCATAGGGCCATATTACTCGAGTGGATATTCTAGGTAATTATGTTCTAAGTTATTTATTGATTTGCATATTCTCGATTAATATTTGTTTAGACTTGGCATGGTTTTCACTTATTGTTAATGCTATCATAGTTTCTATTTTATTGCGTTTTATCCAATATTTAGATTTATAATGATAAGGATATCCCTTATTTTCCATTGAATATAGGAGAATCGACGATTTGCTAAATGTTATCAACCTATTATGAATTAAGATTTAATGATTCCAAGATTTCATGTGATATGATTATAACTAGGCTATGTGGTAAATTTATGTTCTAGTGTTTGAATGAATTCCAAGTATATTATATTGTTTAGTGGGGTTTGTCTAGATGTTTATTTAGATATTTAAACTATATTGAATTTGAATTTCATTTAATTAAGTTTGCATTGAATTGTTTGAATTAGTTTAGTTAGTTCGGTTAGTTAAGTTCGTAGTCATAGTTTTAGTTATTTAGTATTTTAATTCTCATTTAATTAGATTAAGTAAATTAAGAAAAACAAGAAAAAAATACTTTCCTTAGAATTTTGCAATATCCTTGTGGAGACGAAATCTCATTTACCACTACTACAAATAATGGAAAAATACGAAAACTATTGTGCACGCTCGACACATGTCAATTTTTTGCGTCATTGTCGGAGTTCTTAAATAATTTCTTAGGATTTTAATCTTTGTATGGTTTCACATTTCGTCGCTCAAATTATACAGGATCTTTACATCTATTCGATCCCGAAATAGATAGAACTTTTAATCGAAGTTTAAGACATCAACAACTTAAAGAAATTTTAGTTAATAGGATGAAAGATAACAACAAAAACAATAATAATGACGATGTCATTAATAATAGTAATAATGATGATAATAGAGTTATCTATAATAATAACAATAATAAACACAATAATAATAGAGAACTTACTTTTAGACATGCAAATCAAAATGTTACAAAGATATAAGCCTATGTGCATAGCATACCTAGATGGGTTTCTGATTTGAACGTAGATCTAGATTTATTAGTACCTTACCTAACTTTATGGTAAAGACAATGAAAAGCAACAAAAATTCATAAGGGAGTATAAACATAAAGTCAACGGGAAGAAATCGAAACAAGGTACCCTAGAACAAGTCAAACTTAAAGCTTTTCCTTTTGCATTGAAAGATCAAGCATAAGATTGGTTGTTATATCTCATACAAGATTCAATAACTAAATGGACTCAAATGTTAGAAGCTTTCCTCGACGAATATATGCTTGCTAGAAAAAATAGTTCCTATAGAAAGGAAATCACGAGTTGCAAATATGAAAGAAGACGAAAATTTCAATGAATTATGGGATAGATTCTAAAGATTAATTTCTACTTGTCCACAACATGGATATACTTAAATAACTTTATTTTGAAAGACTTAATCACTTTGGATGAAGATTATTAGACATAGTATGTGGTGAATCTTTATTTGAAACAATAAATACTTTAGTTAAGGAGGAAATTAATAAAATGGCTAAACAATCTAAGCAATATGGTGAAAAGATTGAATCCTCAATAAAGAAATTTAAGAATTTGATAATAAAAGAAATAATATGTCTGATAATAAAATTGATGAATTATCTATAGTAGTTAAGTTGTTAATTAAAAATAGATCTAATAAAGTTAAAGCTTATGGTGTCGACCCACCTACTTAGGTAGAGTCTGAAAATGTTGGCATTACGGCCTAGGTTTGGCTCAATTGATGATAAAACTTTGGTTAAGAATCAAAGGGTGATTGAGTGCGATTAATTGGGAAGTAACGTGATGGAACGGGGGGTTAAGAAGTTTAAAAACTTTACTACGGTGTTATATTTATGTTGTATGTATGTATTATCGCTAGATATGCGATAAGAAGTTTATTCTCATTGTCTGCATTCGATACTTAACTCGTAAGATATGACGAATAAGACTAGAAACAGAGATAATTAAAAGAGAAAATAAGTTTGTGAAATAGACTTGTGAAGATCAAATTTACAAAGGTGTAGTAATTAGATCGACACTAATATAACCGATAAAAGTATCGGTTACAAAACCAATAAGAAATTGGTTGAAAGGGAAGTCCAAATGATTCATGTATATCATTATTGAACATAGATTTCTTGGAAATCGAAAGCATTAAACTATTACAATTTTTAAATGCTTGAGTAAAACATTAAAAACAAACTTAAATTAAGTCTCAAACGATTGAGAATCGTTTGAAAAACATAATATAAAATTAGGACTTATGGGAAGCACAAGATATGGATTATCTTAAGTTTTAGAAAAAGGTTAGTATTGGTTGCAAGGTTAACTCGGAAAAACTGTTCTATAAAATTTTAGTTTGATTCATAATGAACAAATATTTACTTTCGAATGAGTCACAAATGAAAAGAAAAAGGAGACGGTGTTGGGGTATGTGCCCTAGGCCAATTCTATAAACGTTGTTTAACTATTATAAGTAGATGCGAGGTTTTTTTATAATAGTATCCATGGATAATTATTGTATTATTCTAAATGTCCCTAGTCAGTTATTATTGTGGGAACAATAATAAATTAAGACTAGTATAAGTCTTCATTGATAATCATGTGATGATTATGCGCATATGGATACAGATCAAGATAATGGGTATCTCATTGGGAAGAGATGCTAGATGACCGCTATGAGAACACTACATGGTCAGTGTAATAAGTGATTCTCATGAGAGTTATATCATTTAGTCCTTTGACTGAGATCACGAGATACTCCAACAATAGGAGCACAATGATTTTATACAATCAACCATTATCTTTAACCTAGGATGATTATAAGGATTGTGATTGGTCATTGTTCGACTAATGTGTAGATGTTGTGTGATCAAGATGGACTTTGTCCCTCTTTTAGAGAGATATCTATTGGGCCCTCGATATGTTAGACTAATAAAGGGCCATGTCTAGTAAATCGATTGGATCAATGTCACTTGACAATTTCAAGTATACTCGAGAGATCAAGACTACTAGATTGAAATATAAGAATGACATTCCATGTCTTATGTTCAATCAAAAGATATCGCGTGACAAATGGATATGATATACATTGTCTATTAGTTTGTATCGATTAATTGATCTTCATGCTACTTGGGTAGTCATAATGCCTTACTAGAGACCGCTTATGACTTGTGTACCAAAATGGTTTTCATTCATTGCCAACATTTTATGAACCTATTGGGTCGCACACAAATAACGGATTTGTGCTATTTAATATTATCTGGTTAATGAATTTTATTTGATAAAATTCATTTTGAAGATTCTCATTAAATGTCCTAGTTTAACTACGATTCAAGATTCTCATACATATCTAGTGTGACTAGAAATTTTGTATCTTAGTAAATCCTATTTTGAATAGGAGTCTAATTGAGATTATAGTATGAATTTAATTCTTATTTGAGTTTTAGATAAATTACAACTCTTATTGGATTAGTAATTGTAGATTCTCTATGACTCTATCTTTTTTAGAGTTGAACTTTATCTAGGACTCTATTGGGAGTGTGACTATGAAATGGAGTTCTTTTACAACCCGACCTAGTGTACTATAAATAAGACATTAGGGTCATAGTTGTGATGTGATTTTTCTAGAGAGAGAAATCCCAAGAGAGATTCTTCTTAGAAAACTTTTGTGAGAATTTTTCTTCTAGGATTTTTAGGGCTAGCACTCAGGATCGTGATCGTCCGTTCGTGTGTAGATTTCGATATAGGACGTTCGTCTCTCGTAGCATCTTAAAGGAATCGATCAACACCAAAAAAGGCAGACATGGAGTTATTCTTGCAAATGTATGATTTTTTATTGGCATATCAGTTTAATGAATCAATTGGATCTTGGTTTGGGGTTGTTCGAAAAGGTTTCAAAAACTTCCAAGCGCATGATCCCCGAAACCCAACAAAGGTATCGGTGCGGTAGGCATGATTTAATTAAATTGTAATGTGCCCTTATTTTTGATATACATGATATATATAAGTCAATCATGATATTTTATATATGGTTGCATCATTGCGTTAAATAGAATTAATCTATATGCAAAAGTGTGAAAGTATCGGCATGGTGTTGTTGTTATAGTCACACTCGTTACGCACATACATGCATAAAACGGGTGCGTATCAAATTTGTCGAATAAGATATCACTATTTGTGTACATTGATATGTGTAATTTAATATGTTGGTGGTTGTATGGGATATGAAAGCCATGATATTAATAAAAAAAGTAAAAAGATTTTGGCTAAGAAGGGATTCGATCCCTAGCCATTCAACTCTTTTGGAATGCTTTAGCCATCCTAGCTAGCAATTCAACTTGTAACAAAATTACAAAATAAAACTAAAAGGCAAATCTATTGGTAATAGGATTACAAAATAGAATAAAATGAGGACTTTTGTTCATAGTAGGATTCGATCCCTAGTTTTCCAACCCGTTGGAATGCCTTAACCATCCTATCAAGCAAACCAATTTATAATAGAAATTTGTAATAGGATTACAAATCAAAATTAAAGTACAAATTTGATTGTAATAGGATTAAAAAATACAATAAAGTTTTTGTTGAGAGCATGATTCGATCCCTCATCCACCACTCATTGGAATGACGTAGCCATCTAGGCTATCCATTCCAAGTTGTAATAGGATTACAACTCTATTTATATTAATTGAGTTATATATATTAATTGAAAGAAGTTTTAATTGATTAATTACCATTAATCAAATGTGGTTATTGTTCATTAATTGGATGGAATTAATTTAATTGGAAGATGTTTTAATTGAATTAATATCAATTTAAATAAATGGGACTATTATTAATATTAATTAAAATATTTAATTAAAAGGGGTTTTAATTAAATAGAGTCCGATAAAAAAATTATATTGAGATATATTTAATTAATGAGATTCATGAAAATATAATCTTTCAAGCACTTGGAAAATTTTAAGGTATTTAATTTCTTTTATTTGTTTTATGATGCCTTGTTGATATATGAAATGTTTATTCTTGTTTTATTTTAATGATCTTTATTCTATGCATATTGGGTATATATATGATATTCCATAATAGAATAGATGCTATAATTAATCATTGTAAAAGACTACATGGATCATGAAACTTGATAAAAATCCCTTGATTAGAATTTTAAGTTAATGCCACTCATTTGAAACACTTGTCAAGGCCTCAATCACATTAATATAGGTCTGCCTTCGTAGGGTGTATTGTGTTATCTTGGTGAGGCAAGTTGGGTAACTAAGTTACCTGGATGTTTTAAATTGGTTTAACTTAAAAAAGCTATCAAAATAGTTTTGGCCTTTAGGCATAGATGAGACGTAACATGTTGTGACATATGATGTCCAAGTCTCATAAAAAACCTAATAGTTGCATATGATGCTAGCGGTAATAGTCACTTACCTAAATAACTTGATTTTGAGTGTCATGCCTTAGCTGTCTCAAAATTAAGTGAAATATGGATCTTAGACCACTAAATTAATATTTACGAGGGTTATTAATTTAGTGAGAGTTTAATTACTCACTAATAAATTATTTTGCATAATCTTTAAATGTAGATGTTAAACTCCTAATAACACTAATTCATAGCAAGCTGCGATCAATCCTTGAGAAGGATAAAATAATTTCTAAGACTAATTTCCCTATTTTGATTAGAAAATTGATAAATGTTATCAACCATAAAATAATGGTGTATGTCTTAGATTAATGATTCATTTAAACTACCATCTATTAGTATAAGGATTATATGTCATGTTAGCAAATATAAATCAGACTTTAGGAAAGATTCGGTCGTGAAAACTAATGTTATGACAAAGACACCTTTGAAATAAATGTTCCAACAAAGATGTCACACGGGAAGGGCATAAGATTGCAAAATTCCTAGATTCTTGTAAAATAGTTGAGAACATATTAATATGTCTTTATGTTTGAAACATGAAAGAATTATATTAATTATCTCTAAAGGCTAGAATCTTCATGTGCCAAAAGTTGGCGAGTAGATTTGATCTATAATTCATCAAAATAGTTTTAAACTACATAATTTGAAAGGCATGGAGAAAATTGTTTATAGTTGCATATGATGTTTAAAATTGTAAGACGAATAATATTTAAAAAAGGCCTTTGATAAATATTTGATGGTTCGTAACTTAAAGGAATTTAATAAATAACGATAAAGGGAAGGTAAAAGCTACAAAAGGTGCTTGTGTTTGGACACGAAACTTTAGTTGTGAGCTAGACTTTGCCTAGTTCTAAAGAAAGCCTTAAAGAACGGATTGTGTTTTTCATAGAATGAAATTGTTCATTTTATAATGAATTACAAATCCTATCAGGAAGACATAATATTAAATTGTTACGAACATTTCAAAATGAGCATAAAAAAAATCAATTGGCGAACTATTAACATACTTTGATGAGATCAAGGTGGATAATATTTGAGCCAAGAGTTTAAGTGACCATCTTTGAAATTGTGAGATTGTCTTGCAATTAACTCCACTAGGAACTTCATTTGAGAAATGATGTTTTAAGATTATAAATCGAATTATATAGGATTTAATTTCATTTATGATGTGTGTCACGGACTTTTCTATGATGTCTTATTGAGGCTATACTTTAAAACCAAGGCACTTGCACTAAACCTTATTTTCGTTAAAGTGGTTGATAAAACTCCATATATGACATGGAATAAAAAGACCTAGTTTGTCTTTTCTTGATATTTGAGGTGGCGAGACTTGCATAAGACGTTAAGTCACGTAAAGTTTGATGCCTAAATCTTTATTGTCTAATTGAGGTTGAACACTATGATACTATTTTATACCATCGAGAACAAATTGTTTGTTGCTAAAAAAAATGATGTCTTTCTAAGTAAAGTGTTTATTTTAAAGACACTATTGGGAATAAAGTAAATCTTGAAATTTTCAAATGCCATAAATGAGAACCGAACCACTTTAGGAAAATCAACAAAGTTTTGAACTAGTTGAGTATACACAAGCAACATATATCTCTTGAAAATCTAGAATAATAAGAAATTGGCTAAAGAAGTTTGGAATTTCTTATCATTGATAGTTGTGATGTATTTTCGATACAGATCGAATGAATCACTACTTATCTAGAAACATGTCTCATCTAGATTGGATGAAAAGACTAAGTGTTATGAACTCTATTTTTTAATTCATGAACGTTATCCAAGTTTGGAACTTGAATTATTTACTTAAAGACGGAATGACCATTTGATGTAAATGAATTAAAGTGACATGAAAAAGAAAAGATGCATACTTAAAAGCACAGTTATCAAAAATTCCAATCTAAATCAAAGTGTTGATTATGATAAGAATTTTCACTAGTAGCTAAGCTCAAGTTCTAGAATTCTATTGTCATTGCTTCATAGTTTGACAATAAGAAATGACAAATGGATGTCAAAAATAGCATTGCTCTATGCTCCTTAAGGATGTGTATGATACAACTTAAGGGTTTTTTATTATCTTGAGAATTTGAGAAAGGTATGCAAGCTTAAAGGATCCATTTATGGATCATAGTAAGCTTATCAGAGTTGGGATCTTTGTTTTGATGAAATAATTAATGAATTACATTCATTGAATCGAAGATAAATCTTATGTATACTTAAAGTTTAGTAGGAGCACAATTATCTTTCTAAATCTGTATGTTAATGATATATTATTCATTGGAAACGACGTCTTAATCCTACTAAATGTCAAGGCTTGGTTAAGGAATGTTTTTCAATGAGATTTTTAGCTAATTAGGCCTATATCCTTGATACATAGATCTACGAAGATAGATCTAAGAGGCTAATTGCTTTAAATAAGAGTGCTTATATAGACAAATAACTGAAAAGGTTTCATTAATACGAGATTCTTAAAAGAATTCGTAATTATGTCTTATAACGTAAGTATCTCGCAAAACTCTACGTCTTAAGACAAATGATGAGCGGGTCAATGTGAATAGGATTTAATACGCATAAGCTATGAGAATCATCACATATGTTATACTTTGCACCCAACTTAATATGTCATATGCTTTGGGCAAAATTTACATACATCTCATAGATTGCGAGTGAAGGTCATTGGATATTTATTAATAACATTCTTAAGTACTTGAACCACTTGAGAGATGTTATTAGATTTGCGAGATGTTTGAAAGATATGAGTCTTGTAAATGGTTACACGATGCAAACTTTCAAATTAATATACAAGATTAATGATCGCAATATGGATATATGTTAACTTCGTAGGAATGAGTTGGAAATGTTCTAAACTCAATCTAACAAGTTCTATAACATAAACGAGCTTTTAGCGGCATTTGATGCAACCAAAGAAAATATTTAGATCATAAGGTTCATGATTGAATAACGTGTGGTTCCAAGTGTTGGAAATAATGTTCTCTTTTATTGTAAAACCAACAGAAAAATTTAGGTTATGGAACCTAAATCACTCAATAGATCTAAACAATCACTTGAGCGTTTTGTCTTATAAAAGAGAGAACGTAAAGATTTGCGAACATCAATAACAAAAAATGTAGCAGATATACATAAACAAACTTCTTCCACTAAGAATGCATTAAGGTTACTCGATTGGATACGTGTAGGATGGGACCTAGTGCAAGTGGGAGATGTTGGGGTATGTGCCATAGGCAAATTCGTAAACGTTGTTTAACTATTATAAGTAGATGCATGTTTCTTTAATAATAGTATACATTGATAATTATTGTATTATTCTAAATGTCCCTAATCAATTATTATTGTGGGAATAATAATAAATTAAGACTACTATGAGTCTTGATTGATAATCATGTGATGATTATGCGTATATAGATACGGATCAAGATAATGGGTATCGCTTAGGAACAGATCTTTGATGACCCAATGAGAACACTACATGGTCGGTGTCAAAAGTGATTCTCATGAGAGTTATATCATTTAGTCCTTTGACTTGAGATCACCGTGAGACTCCAACATTAGGAGCACAATGATTTGATACAATCAACCATTGTCTTTAGCCTGGATGATTATAAAGATTGGTATTGGTCATTGTTCGACTAATTTATGGATGTTGTGTGATCAAGATGGAATTTGTCCCTCTCTTTTAGAGAGAGATATCT
The DNA here is from genome assembly GCA_039657325.1 of Stephania cephalantha. Lineage (NCBI taxonomy): Eukaryota > Viridiplantae > Streptophyta > Magnoliopsida > Ranunculales > Menispermaceae > Stephania > Stephania cephalantha. Next base: position 25,558,554 of record CM077574.1, on the reverse strand, counting down.
ATTGGGCCCCTCAATATGTTAGACTCGATAAATGGCCATGTCTAGTTAATTGATTGGATCAACGTCACTTGACAATTTCAGTCTACTAAGAGATCGAGACTAGTAGATTGAAATATAAGGGTGACATTCCATGTCTTATGTTCAATTAAAAGATATTGCGTGACAAAGGGATATGATATACACTTGTATATTAGGTTGTATCGATTTATTGATCTTCATGCTACTTAGGTAGTCATAATGCCTTACTAGAGACCGCTTATGACTTGTGTACCAAAATGGTTTTTGTTTCTTGCCAATGTTGTATGAACCTATTGGGTCGCGTCTACAAAGAACGGATTTGCGCGATTTAATATTGTCTCAGGTTAATGAATTTTATTTGATAAAATTCATTTTGAAGATTCTCATTAAATGTCCTAGTTTGACTAGGATTCAAGATTCTCATACATTTCTAGTGTTACTAGAAATTATGTCTCTTAGTAAATCCTATTTAAAATAGGGCTCTAATTGAAATTATAGTATGAATTTAATTCTTATTTGAGTTTTAGTTAAATTACAACTCTTATTGGATTAGTAATTGTAGATTCTCTATGACTCTATCCTTTTTAGAGTTGGACTTTATCTAGGACTCTATTTGGAGTGTGACTAGGAGATGGAGTTCTTTTACAACTCGACCTAGTGTACTATAAATAAGACATTAGGGTCATAGTTGTCATGTTATTTTTTGAGAGAGAGAATTCGTGAGAGAGAAATTTCTTCGAGAATTTTTGTGAGAATTTTCGTCCTAGGATTTTTGGGGCTAGCACTCCAGATCATGATCGTTCGTTCGTGTGTAGATTTCGATAGATGACGTTCGTCTCTTGCATCGTCTTAAAGGAATCGATCAACATTAAATAAGGCAGACATGGAGTTATTCTTGCTAAGGTATGATTTTTTATTGGCACATCAATTTAATGGAATCAATTGGATCTTGGTTCAGGGGGATGTTCAAAAAGGTTTTGAAAACTTCCACGCACATGATCCCCTAAACCCAAAAGATACGTGGTTATTGAAAACATAAAATGGAAATTGATTAGACAAATTGAATCTTAACTTAGAAATCACAATGAGATTGTGATTGGATCACCAAGTTGTCGAAATCAGTTTCTACGAAAATAAAATACTTTAAAGGAAAGTATTATCTCCTTTTCGAAAAAAAAGGTCAAATGAAGAATGGAAAAGAACCATGGTTGAAAACAATCAAATGACTTCTATAGGAAGTACTAAAAACTTTGATTGTTTATTACTCAAGTTACTTATCCATAAGGGATGTTGAATATAGTGGTTCTATGAATTGAACAAAGTACTTGATAAAATGAATGGAAATACACGAGTTAGAAGTAATCTCTATTGACACGAAATTAGGTGTTGTTATAAAACAAAGATCAATGAAATTTTTAACTTGAAAATGAAAATTCTAGTGATAAGATCAATGTGTAAGAAGTAAAGGTATTGGCGAAATTTGTCTAATAATAGCTTGGATTACCTATTAAACATCAAAAAAAGTGATTGTGTTTTGAGATTCCAAATACTTAATAATTACTTCTAACGACATTAAGTTATGACACTTATCACTACAACATAAAATATAACCAATGAAGATATAGATGTACTAATTAAGTATCAAGAAGTAAGTTGTATAAGACGTTAGTATGGTATCCTATATTGCAAGAATTTTCATTTGTAGGACTTAAAGGATTGAAATAGCATCTCCTTAAGACTTTGATTAGTCATTAAGTTAATCAAAGTTTTGAAATTCAAGTTTTTCTATCCCTTCATTGAATAATAATGGAAATGTGAATTCATTAAAAGTAATTTGATGAACAAGAAGATACAAAGTTATCTTACACAGATCTTTGAAAAGTACCAAATTTCTTTTTGAGAAAAAAAAAGTTGGGATATTTAAGACTAATGGAAATAATGTAAGGAAATTAAACAATTTAACTATTTGAATCGCAAAATTTCTCTACTTTGAATTAAGATTAGCTAAGGAAGACTTCGATTCATTAAATGATAATAAGAAGTCGCCCGTCCTTAGCCATATTTTCGAAAAGAGAAGAAATATAAATTTCCTTTTTATGTCAAGATTAAGGAGTTGTAAGTGGCCTGGTTGTTCAAATGAAAGTCGTGGTAAGTTTATAACGGGAAAAAAAATGAGATCAATGTAGGAATAGCTAAGATTGACAAAAACTGAATGGAATGGACTCAATGTAAAAATATAAAACAAGATGTTGAGATGACTTGTGATCAACTTTGGAAGTGACACGAGATGGACTCCTTTAGTCAACGTAAGGCAATGGAGTGGTTGTGCATGACCAAATGTCGAAGTAACTCCATTTTATAATCACGATTCATTCACAATGTAAGAGATCAGTGTGACGCCTCTACCCATATTTGAATAATCGAATGAATTGATGATATCGAATAAAAGAGTCTATGAAATTTTGTCGGAGTCAATTGGAGGTGAAGTATAGGTTACTAAATGGTCAATATATTCTCACATTGTTATGAAAATGAAAATTTCAGGTTAATGAGTCCCGATCAAATCACAATATTAAAAGTTTGATGGAATTTAATATATCTTTACAAGGATCTTATAAGGAGACAAACTTCAAATGTTGAAGTTTTGAACCAAAGTAGTGTACAACTAATATCGATAATTATGTTGTACATTGATTCAATTGAAGTGCACACCACTTAATTAGTCAATGGTGAAGTTAAAAGCACTTATTGTAAATTGGAGATGGTATAAGATGCTTGTTTATTAGTGAAGATATAAATGAAATAAAGAGAAATGCTTGATTTACAACTCGAGTTGTAAGCCTTATCTCTGTAAGATGGAAATATTGAATAGAGTGCGATGTATCTGTCTTGATATATTTGAATAATTTAATATTCTTCAATTGTAATTGAATAGAAATGCAAAAAGATAACATATTTTAAACTTGTATGAAATACAAGTTTAAAATTTATACTATGATAGTATAATCATCCAATATATTGATATCTCTATTTAGAAATGTATGTCTACTCATGTTAAGAATAATTGTCTCTATTCAGGCAATGAGAGAAGTTGGTAAACGGTAAGTGCTTAAATCATGGGTTTGTGGGAGATTTTAGTTAAGTGAAATGAATGAGGTTCTTGATGAACTCAACATTAGAGAATGATTTAACGAAGTTAGAAAAGTCGATAATTTTCTAACCAATCAAAGAAGTTATGTGAATTCACGACGACGAGTTGCAATTGGTAATTGTTTTCTAGTCCACAATATAAATAATATTGTGAGTAGATATTTAGAGATTGAGTGAGAGTTGCACGATGTGTCGTTTTCTATTTCGATCGGATTGAGATTTGAGATCTTTAGTCATGGGACGACGATGTTTACGAGATCTATAGTCATAGGATGACTTGTGTAATACTAGTTTTCCGGTAGGGAATGCTTTGGAATGATGATAGATCGATAGACACACGACTCTACTTAGTATCTAATATTGTGTTCAAATATTATTTGCATCAACACGTAATTTTAAACTTATGATAGTTTGAGAGTTAGTCGGTTGATAATTGAAATAGAAAAGGATGATTAGTAATGAGAAGTAAACTGGGATGTATACCAGGTGTTTGGGTGGATATGGAAAGAATTATCGAGAGGTTTGTGGAATAGTATTCAAATTAGAATGAGAATTGTGCTATGAAAAGCAAGATAGGCTAGGTCTTGCTATGTATTGATACTTCAATGTGATTCAAGGTATGAGATGAAAAATTAAGTAAAGTTATCGGATATTCCACAAAGTTCATTTTTTAACTCGTCGAAATTCACAAATTTCAAGGATTGGCAAAGTAAGTGAAATAACTTTTCATTAAACCAAAGATGTTGAAAAATGAAAAGTTTAAATGATTATGATCTTAACCACCATGTTGTTGAATACAACGAATGTGATTAGGTCCACTTAACGGTTCACCATGGAAATGGATTTACAAGTTTGAAATCAAAGAGTTATATATAACGAATCATTTTCCCATATCTCTTTTAGTTCAAGTAACATGTAAGTTCAAATTTGAGGACGAGATTTTTTATTAGTTAGGAAGATTGAGACATCCGAGAATTTTATAAATGATATTAGGCGGCTAATTAAGTATTTTCGAATTTAATTTGGGATTTATGTATTCGAGGTGGGACCAACGTGTTACGGATCGGAGATCATAAATTTTTAATATAATTTTTGTGTGTTGATATTTGATGTATTATACACTATTTCGAAATAGGGTTAAGTGGAGTGTATACGCGGTGTGTGAAAGTTTCGGAGCGCGTTGGAATTTTTTTTTTCTAATTTTGGCAATTTCGAGGTTTTGTCTCGAGATACATATCAAAAAGAGTTATGTGGAAAGTTAAATGTCAACCTAAGCAATCTGTTTCGAGTTTTGCAAAAAAAATAATTGCAAGCAAGTTTGAAAATTTGAATTTTGGACTTTAAATGTACTTAATGAGTTAATGTGGGGATTTGCCTCGATTTACGTGTAAGTCGGGATTGGAGGTAGTGTAAAATGAGATGAAGTTGTGCGAGATCTTGTTTCAAGTTTGATGTTGGTTGACGGTAGTTGAGGTTGAGATTTGGGTCCAAACTGGGTGTAAGTTTGGTTAAGTATGGCAAGAGGATTGGTCTGAAAGATTTTAGTATGTCATGGACAATATTCTGATTTTAGGGGTTTTGGCGTAACCAAAACCAGTCTTTTGGATGTTTTATGGAATTGGACTATTTTTCCGAGAGTTTGGCTCAATTTGGTAAAAAATCATATTGAAAACAAGCACAGAAGCTAAAACACGTCAAAATAGGAATTTTTGGAATTAATAAATAAAAAGAAATTAAGCTATTTACAAGCGGTTGAGGGTTTATATATAAATAAAGAAAAAATAGAAAAAAATATCAATCGATTCATTTTATACATTTCAACGAGCGTTCCCTAAACCACTTCCGCCGATTCATTTGCTCACGAAGCTCCCTATGTCCAATTTTTGCCTAGTTTCTTTCTCAAGAAATCATAGAGCGTCGCAAGACAAATAGTTCAAGCTAAATTATCATGATGGAAACGAGGTATTCAAATGAATTTGGTAAATTCTAAATGCGGGCATTTTTCCACAATTCAATTGGAATTCTCGTGATTTTTTTTATTTCTTTCGTGGGGTTTCAATAGAAATTGGTGGAAATTTTGTTAATTAATATATTGGATTGATTTGCGTCAATTTGTGATAAATTCCACCGACGTGGGTAAAATTTTTGATGAGGTGAACTAATGCAATTCATTGATAACTATTTTATAGATTTTTTAATTGTTGATATTGATTTATATTTGGTTTCGGATGAATTAATTATTGATTTTGATCCAATTTGACTCCACAGTTGTGAAAATATTTTGGTGTTGGTATCGAGTGGTTTTGAGGTGTTTATTGTCGAGTTTTGAGGATTTAAATTGTGAGAATATTGATTTGGAGAAGTTTTTCACTCAAAATAAATAAAGTTTGCCTAATTGACAGGCTATATGAGAAAATTCATAACTTCTCCGTTGATGATTCGATTTGAGTGTTCTTGAATTCTATTGAAAGTAGGACATGAGTACTACAAGTTCTTTTTGGATCGTCATGACAGATATTGAGGTTTCCAAGGTTAAAGAGTTACCCCAAGTTAGCTAGTTAAAAGCTAGTTGAAACAGTTATATCAATTAATGTTTTTGGAAACTGTTCTCAAGCGTACTTTGATCGCATTTTTCTTTGGGTTTTGTGATTGGTTTCACTTCAAGCTTGACCCATGATATAATTGGGTGTGCATGGAAGCTATTGGAACCATTTTCAAGGTGATTCGAAGCTTTGGAACCCTAAAAATTAAGCACGAAGTTGGTTATTTGCAAGGTTAAGTAAATCTCATGGTAATCTTTACATTGTATGAGTATTTCTCGAATATATTGCATGCACACTTTATCGCTACGTATTTATTGATCATGCATTCAAGGACATGAGAGAAAGGAGGCCTTTGGGAGTCCCATTGTGTTCATTGGTTATATGTGTTGTAGGATGAACACCTTGGGGCTTTACGATTGGAATCATTGATCGTTATTGACACTTGTTTCAGATATGTTTTTTTTATGCTGGCTAGGATAATACTCAATGGAGAGTCGAGGGCATGGCTTCTCGAGGGACTTCCTCTTAAACTCAGGAACCTTTATTATTATTTACTCACCACTTTTGGAAATACGTCTTCTGATTGTGGTCGGTCAACAGAAATGGGATGAATCGCATACTTGTATATTTATGATTCCTTGCGATATTATTGTTTGTTTCAATTCTTGGAATACAATGCATTTGATTATTACACGTGTACTAGATAGTGTGGGATTTACTTATCTGACATTATTGAATTTTTATAATTGGATAATGACAAGCTCTAGCAGCGACAAGGAAAGGGGAAGCTTTCCAACTGTATGTGATTGGCCTTATTCTTTTCTCTATGTATGTATTGGTTTTTGGAATATATTAAATTTTATTAATGGGTATATGGGTTCGAATGTGACTAAGATCTTCTTTGGAATGGCTGGAACAGTTTTAGGATTAATTGAAATAATTTTTTAGTTAAGATAATGATAATTTAAGAATTTTGAAATTCTGAGATAAGTTAGAATGAATAAATAATTTTTGTAAATGCAATATATATTGTTATGGGGTGGATTGTGAGTACTAAGACATTTCCACCAAAGCAGAGCAAGTTTTGTTGAAAACTTCAGAAGGCCGAGATTTTCGATGTAAGCTTAGAAACAGAGGAGGTGCTGTCGAAAAAAAATTTAGAAATTTTGAGGATTATTGAATTCATCTAAATGTAATTTGAAGTTTAAGATTCACTTTAGAATTGACTATGGTTAATAAAGTTTTATAGTTGATGATAATAAGATCTTAATATTAATTGTTTATTGATGGAAAGGTGAAGGCTACTAGATTATCAAGGTGTTAAGGTAATCTAGGCCGGTTAGATGTCGTAATTAGGTGGGGTCTGACATATGGATTCTGTAATGAGGTTAAACATCCTACGGATGTGTGTCCTACTCTACATGATGAGAATACTAAAGAGGTTAATGCTATGATGAACCAGTTTTCTAGTCCTCCAAGAAATCAATATAATAACAATAGTTATTATCTTGGAAGATGATACCCAAATCTTAGTTATGGTCCTCAAAATCAAAATTATACTACTTATAGACCAAGAGCTCAGATGCAATCTACACCTAATCAGCAACCTCACCAAAATGCTCAATCAACGAATAAAAATTTAGAGCAAGTCTTGCATAATTTTACTAACCAAAGTCATCAAAACTTTATACAGATTTCTCAAAATCATATTAAGACTGATACTACTTTAAATGGACAAAAAAATTAGTTAAGTAAAATGAATTTACAAATAAATAAGTTAAGTACTCAAGAGAGTAATCAAGCTAAAGCACCCACTAAAGCTGTTGTTGCTCTTACTAACCAAGCACATGTTACTGTTTTATTCACTGATGAAAAAGAAACACCTATAACTAGAAAGATACTTAAACAAGGTAATAAAGAGAAAACACATAAAACTAGTGATGATGAAGAATAAGAAGAAAAAAAAAAAGAAATGATGGCTAATGTCATTCCTACTAGAAAATGGATGGCTGAGTAATTTAAATACACACCTTTTCCTGAAAGGCTATACCTATGATTTAACCAGAGTTGAAGCATATGAAAAATCTTTACAAAAGTCTAATGTAATTGATAAGAATAAAATTGATAAGATTTATGATAATTAGAATGAAGATATGTATTCATATTTTATCGTTCCACAACGATTAGCTAATGCTATGAAGGAAGAAAATAATGAAGACATTCTTGAAGCATTTAGGAAAATAGAAATCAATAAAGCGTTGATGAAATCAATTATGCAATTTTCTAATTATGATGAAGTTTTGAAAGAATTATATGAATCTAAAGAAAACTTAGGACAAAAGGTGTCTGATTTAATTAAAAAGAAAGTACCCAAGACATGTTTCGATCCAAGAATGTTTGAAATTCCTATTACATTATGAAGTTCTTTTATAGATTTTGCAATGTGTGATCTTGGAGCATCAATTAATGTCATGTCACTTAAACTATATGAGTCATTGAAAATAGGTTCATTGACTAATACACCTATTAATCTTACCTTAGCTAACAATATAGTTATAAAACCTTATTGTGTACTAGAAGATAACTTAGTAAAAGTAAATGACTTACTCTTTCTAGCTGACTTCTATGTGATGGAAATGGGAGACTTAGTATTATTTAAATCTTCGCCTATACTTTTAGGAAGGCCATTTCTTAAAACAGCTAAAAATAAGTTAAATATATTTGAAGGAAAAATGTCAATAGAATTTAAAAACAAAATTGTCACTTTTCATTTCAATGATGAAGATGTCTATAATAATTTTGATCCATCTAATTATGAACAAACTAATAATAATTAATCTTTATAATTAAATCATCATAATTTTAAAGTTGAAGTATGTGTTATTAATCAAATAACAATGGAAAATGAAAATGTTATGACAAAGAATAGGCGAGTTGAAGATACTTCAAATGTAAAGATAGTAACTCAAGAATAGAGGGTCAAGCAACCGAACAATGTTGAAAATGATTTTAAAATTGAGGAAGTTAAAGCTACTAAGAATAAGAATAAGAAAAAGAATAATCTAGCAATTTTCAAGCTCGATGATCAAGGATATATATTCATAAACATAAAATTCAATTGGGTTTGGTATTTTAAAGCTATTTGTGATAACTACATGCCAATTCACTTCTTTCTTCATACTCTACAAGAGTTTGATGTACTTGCTTCTAAAAAAGTTACTTTTCTAAATAGTTATTCAGTGAAACCTATAGGAGTAGTTACTAATGTACATGTTCAAATTGACAAGTACATTGTTGCCATAGAATTTTTTGTTATGCCATATTTTTTCAATGAAAATCCTCCATTAATCAAGGATGACCTTTCTTAGCCACATTGCAAGCTATCATGGATACTTTGAACAAGACAATCACTTTTAGGGTGCATGGGCGAGCAATCACTTTTTTGAATGGCACTAGAGTGGAAAATCCTACATTTAAGTTTATAGAACCAGTTTAGAACTACATGGTTCAGTCGAGCCAACGAAAGTAAACAAAAGCGCTCTACATGAGGCAGCTCATACGCTATCTTTACTTTAAGTTTTAGTATTAATATTAGTTAGTTTTTTTTATATTGTCTCAACTTTTGACTCTTATAATGGGGATATTTTAGTAATTTAATTCTGAAATAATTTCACGAAAGGGTTGATGGAGCCAATTTCTTTCTGTATTATATTTCCATTATGTATTAGTTTTTTATGTTAGTCGGTTATTTATAGTAATGAAATTATTGTTTAGTAAAAATCATAGTCAAATTCTAACAATTTTGAATAATTCTAACTTTTATTTGATATACATACGTGATAAATATATGGGAAAATCAATTAAATTGAAAAGAACAGTTAAAATAGGCTAGCGATTCCAATCTGTACCGAAATTTGGTGAGAAAATCGGCAACAGTTTGCAAAATATTTAGTGTGATTTCAAGTCGACGATTTGTCACCGATTTGCACTTATAACTTGGAGTCACTGAAGTAATCACTGAGCCACCGAGGCTCATTTTTAGCGATTTTGGAAGCTATTTTCCAACAAACCCACTTCAACCCTTAATCGCTAAGAATAAATATGTGTTAAAAAATAGAAACCCAAAATTGTCAAGTTTATTCACTTTACACTCAAACCATTACAATATTTCAACCCAAAGCCCAAACTTTTGACTAGATTCAACCTTCCAAAGCTAGATTTGAGTATATTTAAGTGATTTTCACCTCAATCTTCACACATTCAACCCAAAATTTGGTGAGTTATGATAGTGTAGAGCCATCTAGGGCTTGAGCAAGGGGAATTCGAAGTTGGAGCTTTGAGGAGTGTTCTAGAGAAGTTTTGAATTCCAAACTTGAAAGATTTACTTTCAAGAAGATAACCGATAAAAACCCTAGCCTTTATCGATTATATTTTTGGTTTTTCATATATTTTTGGATTTTTATTTAGGATAGAAGCTAAATTTTGAAATTTTTACTCTAAATTCGTTTTGATGTCGAATGTTTTCAATTATAATGCTAGTATGGGAGTGCTGTGAAAATTTATTTATTGATATCAAATTTTCAAACTATTTTTTAGTGTATAGTGAGTGGATTAAATTTTATACGCAAACTAATTTGAGACTAAGTTTCAAATAAGTTTGGGAGTTTTTTGTGTTTGTCTATCGCATGACTTGAATTATTTTTGAACGATTGTTTTTATCAATGATGTTTTATCAATAAATTTCATATGAATTTCAAACTCTCGATTAATAAATGACTTTTTTGATGAATTTCTACTTATTAAATAGATAAGTTGAATTTTACTTTTTACTTTTCTGACAATTTGGTTTTAAAATGGTTTTACAAGCTTATTCTTTTGCTTGTACCTATTGAAATGGCCAGAAGTGAAAGAGGTAGAAATTCGAGGGAGGAGAAAAAGGGGAAGTTAATAGAGAAACCCAAGGATAAATCCAAAGTTTCCACAATTAGACCCACGCCAATTTCTTTCAATACACCTAGGATTATACCTTAAAGAGAGCCTACTCCACCTTTATTGTTTAGCAATAATTATGTGGAAGAATATGGATGAGGAGGAGGAAGTAGAAAAATAGATATCAAAGGGGGTGAAGAATTATGTTCTTAGGAAGGAAAATTTTATCAATGAGAAGTCCTTTGACAAGTTTAAGAAAGATGTACAGAGAGGAAGGAAGTTGATCCCTGAGAGGGCATTAAATGTGAAAAATGAGTTGAAATATAGGTCTAGGATCTTATATATCATTGACGTGAGAAACTATGGATTATTGACTAGGGACTATAACCATTTAGACCTTGAAGATGTATCTAGTGAGAAAGGGTGCGATATTTTTGTAAGAGAGTTTTATGTCAATGCTTTTGGAAGTGACAGCAAGACAGAGTCACGAGATAGAGGAAGGACACTAGATTATTCCGCTATAAGAATAAGTCGGTATTTTGGTTTATCGAAAGTTCACCAAAGAGAAGGCAATGAATACTTAAAACTCGAATATGCAATCAAGTACCACTACCCCACTTAGCAAATTAGGGAAGGATTAGAGGCAATCCATAGTGATGGATTCAATTTGGACATGGAGGGGTACCCTAAGCACATCAATACCAAATGTTTTAGGAAGATCACATAAGCCTGGTGTTATTTTATCAATGCCAACTTACAGCCAAGTCTTCAATATTATGAGATTGTGAACTAAAAAGTAGCCTTGCTTTACAACATTGTGAAGGGATTGCGATAATTGGATTTTAGCAAGATTATTTATGAATCAATAAGGAGTGTCATCACAATGAAAAATTGATGGATTACCTTTTCCTTTGATAATCACAGCTTTTTGTAATGAAAGTCGAGTAAACATAGCAGGACTTGATATGGATGTTTTACCAGAAAAGACCATAACAAATGAAGTAATAGATAGATATGGAAAAATTTATGGATATGAAGACTCCAAAGATGAGAAGGAGAAGGCTGAGATAGCATAAAGATAAAAAAGCGAAGAAAAAAATCATAAATGACACGATGAGAGTTTTGGAATAAATGTCAAGAGCTAGAAATGATCCAAATGTGGAGCAACCTACTATAGACTACAATGGACTTTACATGGAAGAGTCAAAGTTGGCCTTTAATGGTACAATTCTGTAGAATCAAATAAGAACTCTAAAGAATCAAGAACTTGTGTTCGAGAACCAAAGGGCCTTAGCGAGGAGCATTCACCAAATGAAGAGGATAATTTCTAAAGATCATAGAAGACAAAGAGGTACAGAGGCTCCTATACTATATACAAAAATGCGGCTAGCGCCTAATTGTACTATTGATGATCAACTACAGACAAATCAAGACTATACCCTATGTGATCCCGCTTTGAGTTACTAGTTCGAGAAGATTGATCCAGTGGTGGATAATGATGATAATGCGACTGTCAGATGACGCATTGATTTCTTTACTCTACTTTATCTTATTTATCTATGAGTGATAATGTGTGAGGTCTTACATGTAAATCTCTAGTGATATATTATTTGTCATATATGCTGGTGATATACTACATGTGATATGTGCTTGGTGATTTGACACATTTAATGATATTGCTACATTTAATACATTGGTGATGGTTTATTCTAATTTTTATGCACTCCGTTTCATGAGATTTATATATCGATTATCCAATTTATGATTATATCGATTCATTTATACTTCAGGAGGTATATTTGTTTTGTTGGAAACCCAACTTAATTTTTAAACTTTGAAGGCAAGGTTTGGAATGAGTTTGGGGGTATTTTATGTGAAATATGACAATGATACCAATGATAACAAAGAAAGCAAGGAAAGAAAAGAAAATGTATAAGATAAGTGAATAATTGATCCAAAAATATCAAAAATTTTATCCGATATACAAAGTGAGTTGATGAAAATTTTCAAATTTCTTCCAAATTCAAGTAACTATAAATTTCATTTTACTTTATTTCAGTTAGGAATATAATGGAATGAATATATAATAGATTTTTAAATGGAAGATATATTTTATTATCTAAGTGAATTCTATAATAGAAGGAATAAATTTTTATACCATTTTTTATTAACTTTCCTAGTTGATGTATACACTGGATTGATTGCCTTGTGTTAGTCATGAGAATGGGTAAAAAATCAAAATAATAGTGCAAGACGAACAAGACAAATTTCTAGAAATCTTATGATACAAAGGCTATTGATTAAGTATTTTTATAGTATATATATATATAATTATTATGCCACAATTGAAAAAAAAATGGGTTGGAAATCGATGAATTCTATAAGTTTGAAAGAATAAATTCTTCAACTTTAGTAGATAATGAGAAGTGCTAGCAAGAGTTTACAAATATATAGAGAGACTTATAGATTCCCTCAAAAATAGAGCATGGAATATATAGTGGGAAAAATGTAAGAATGTCCACTGGAAATGGAGCAGGGACTCAAAAAGTCAAATGAAATAAATAAATAAAGAAAAATGATAAAGAAATAATAATTAGGATGAAGTTGAAAAAATGAGAGATGAAAAAGGCGGTTGTTTTTAAACTCTTCAAAGAAAATATTTAGCTTGAGTACTTGAAGCTAAGGTTAAGTTAAGTATTTCTTAATCTAACACATTTTAAACGATATATTCATTGGTATCTTGGCAAAGTTCCTATTAATTTTTATTGTGGTACTATTTATCAAGTATTTTCTAAAATTAAGATTAATCTAGTGGTTTTGTGTTTTTAGATTTTGTACTAGTCATCGTAAGCTTGATACTTGTCAGTGGAGATTGAGAAAACCTATAATGTGTAGTGGCCTTGGTATTGAACTTTAAGTTCTAAAGGGTGTTGCATTATGTGGTAGAGTTATCATTAAGGGATGGTTCATTTTGTCTAAATTATGTACTCTATCATAACTTGTATTTACTTATTGGTTACATGTTTTTATTTGAAGATCACTTCTATTTAAAATTTCTATTATTTAAAGTTAAAATTAATTAGATTGAAATCAGTATATAAAAAATGAAAAGAAGATATAATTGAGAGTATTTTTTTGCTCGGGATAGCAAAGTGCTGAGTTTTGAGGTATTTGACAAGTCAATAATTAAACATATTTTATAGTGTAATTTATGTTGATTTTATATATAAATGATGATATTACACTAGGTATTCTCCCGTTTTTGTGATTTTAGGGTTTAATTAGGAAAAATGAAGAAATGGAAGAAAAAGAGGAAAAAGAGCAAAACAATCAACTGGAGATCAAATCTAGTGATTAGCTAGTGATACAAAATTGCAAAGGAATCGATGGAAAAACTGGCATCACAAAAAAGTCAGCGAATTGGAAAATACACTAGGAATCGGCAGATGAATCAGTGGAGCACAAAGAGTAATTTCTAATGATTTACTCAACGATTCGTGTACAAAATAGAATCGCCGACAAATCGTTGAGGTCGGTTACATGTTTATAGATTATAAAAAATTTAAGTTTATTGATGATATGTACACATTAGAAACTATAACTAGGACCTTAGGGCTTCAAAATTAGAGGCATTTATTAGTCATTATTAGTTTTAAAGTCTTTTCAATTAAGTTCTAGTTTAGTTTATTATTCATTGCCTTTGGACTCTTTAGAGATTCAAGATTTATTTAATAGAGGTATTTATTTAATTATGTCTTTTAATTATATTATTGTGTTATTTATTTCAAGAATGAGATGACCAAAACCCCAGTGGGCCTATACCGCCCAACCTAAACCATCGCTAAACCCATCGACATAACCAAGTGATGTCGAGCAATAATCTAGTTCGCCTTAACTTGGGGAAGTAAACCTTGATATTATGTAAATAGACTAAACCAGGCTAATAGGTGTGAAATATATTAAAGCCTTTATTGTCTAATAAAATGCAGAACTAAATGTAGAAGTCTTGTATACCAAATTAAACATAAATTGAATCAGGTACAATAGGTTCAAACATTTACCCAAATAAATCCCATGTTTATTACATAAAGTCTGAAAGCAAATAGATAATAATAATTCAACCTTATAAAAAAGAAAAGAGCTTTTATGCTAAGGCTTTGCCCTTTCATTTGTCTTGAGCAACAACTGATGTACCTGGGGGAAAAGTAGTGGGGTGAGCAAAATATATCAACGGGCTCAGTAAAGCAGAAGCCTGCTCTACCATCAATCATCCAAGTAATACCTAGTAATAAAATCAAACGAGATTTCAACAGTTCAGATCATAAGATCCATTATCATTTTTCGGGCATCAAAAACATACATAATTAAGCATAATAATATAGTAAGATAAAAGAACAAAAATGCCCAACCAATACTTCAACAAGGATAACGATGATACCGAATGCCTTTAAAGTCAAAAGAAATGACAACTGATATATCCTACTGGACAATGGGCAATAGCTTATCCTTCCCCCAATGTTGTGGTTTATGCAATAAGAGCTTCACAATTCAGAATGTCAATAGTCTTATCGTGCAGTAAGTCTTAGCTTATCCTTCCCCCAATGGTGCGGTTTAGACAACACGAGGTTCACAAGCCTAAAGACCTATTGACCTTGCATAACTTATTCTTCCCCTAATATTACGGATCACACAGCCTGGTACAAGTCTAGAAAAACACCATAGAGTCATATCGGATGAGGGACTGGGTGCCTTCGACCCTCCAACTGCGGTACCAATATATTCATTCAACGTATATCAATTCCACAGGCGTCAAAGAAATAGAGTAACAAAAAGGGAAATGATTAGCGACATATCAATGAAAGATGTCACGAAGATTCCAAGTAATTCAAAGACTAATTAATGAAATAAAATCATAGCATATCTACTAGCATGGCATGATTGATAATAGGCCAAACCCCATTTACCTCAAGCAATGTTAAATCATAATTTTGAACCTTCTTTGAGTTCCCACGGTGTTCCTTGAGTATCTACATTTTATACACACTTCGTTAGGTTCACAACACTCTTGGATAATTTTATTAAGAATTATGGATTATGGGTAGGCCCATACTCAGAGTTTGTACTTGAACTCCATTTTAAGACCTTAATGGTGCTCTTAAATTCCTACACATTTTCGAATAATTTAAAAAATCATTTTAAGTGATTTATCAATCTCATGTTGTTAAGCTTTCCACAAGCTTTTATACGGTTTTCAAAACGTCAAAATCGGAGTTAAAACTAAAAAGTTATGGTCGTTTAAAATTGAGGTAAAAACGGGAATTTTGCAAGGACGACAGCCGCGGCGCTGTGCAAGCTGTTCGACCATCCCTGAAACTCCCCCGAACCTTCCGCGATGTCCACTTCGCTCAAAATTTTGTAAATAGGGTCCCAAAACACATTTTCTATGAACAAAACTATCGATCTGATATGAAAACATCAAGGCTCAAATCTATTAATTGTTCTTGTTGAAAACTTGAAAAAAAAAACTTTACCAAACCGTCAAGGATTCCTTAAATCCAGAAATCATAGTACTCCACAATCAAAACCATCGCCACAATCACCACCAATTTTGGATTCAACACATACCCATCATGAAAACCCATGTGTTCATCACATATTTGCATCAATTCATCAAGGAAGGCTCCCAATCTAGATATACAACCATTGGGAACGTGAATAACAACATTTGAACATTAAAACTCTTGTAAATCCACTTAAAAACATTGGATACAATACAAATCCGAGAATGCATACTCAAAACCCAAATATCATGATTTATCTCCTACCTTAAACCTTATGAAAAAAAAAACAAATCAAAGAGTGGAAGATTAGAGAAGGAAGATGAATGACTTACCTAGTTTTGTGTTCATTTGATGTAAGTTCCCTCTCCTCCACCAAATCCACCAACAAAGCTTCCTAGGGTTCTCTTCTCATGCTCTAATGTAGCTTATTCAAATAAAAGTGGCTAGAAGCCCTAAAAGCGGTTTGTATAGCTTTTTAGAGAAGCTAGGGTTTGGTGGACTAAGTCCAACTTTTCATCTCATCAAGACGAGCTTAAGTGCTAGGATGATCTTAGAGCTTTCATTAAGTCCATCTTCTTATGTCTTTTACATATATGCCCTCATGTATATTTTTAATCCTTGTCATTATTCTTTATTTACATAATTTAATAATATTCTTTTCCTTTCACTTAGGCTAATTCCACCTCTAAGTAACTAGGTATCATATAATATATGCATTAGTCACACTAATACACAAATACAATGCAAATCTATTAATTTATTTTTATGTCGGGACTATATTATAGATTTGGAAATTTTGGGCCGTTACAATATTCTTAATTTTTGGAAGTTTCATCCTCGAAAATAAAAGGAAGTCATACTTTAAGATTCGAAAAGATCTCGGATATGCTACACCATATAATCCTCTCGTTCCCAAGTTAGTTCTTCATCTCCATGGAATTGCCACCGCACCTTAACAAGCGGGATCTCCTTGTTGGGAATCTTTTGAACCTTCCTATCAAGGATCTGCATCGGTTGTTCTTCATATGACATATCCTCCCTTTAGTGCAATTGACTCCAATCGACTAGTCGATGTCTTTTGCAACATAGAAATGTGGAACACATTGTGAAATCCCTCTAATTGAAGTGGCAAAGCCAGTCTATATGCCATTGGACCCACTTGTTCAATCACTTCAAATGGTCAAATATACCTTGCAGCAAGCTTCTATTTAAGCCCAAATCTATAATGTCCCTTCATTGGTGAAACCTTAAGCAATACGTGATCTTTTTTCCTTGATAAGAACCTCTCGATGATCCCTATCCATATACTTTTTTTGCCTGTCTTGTGCAGTACGTAGTTGTTGCCTAATCCGCTTAATCCTTTTTTTGTAATCCTGCACAATCTCTAGTCCAATCAACATCGTGTCACCAACCTCTGCCCAACACACCAGAGACCTGCAAGGCCTCCCATAAAGTGCATCAAATGGTGCTATAACAATGCTCGCCTGAAAGCTGTTGTTGTATGTAAACTCACACAACTGCAGATAATCCTCCCAACTTCCACATAAACCCAACACACAAGCCCTGAGCATATCCTCAAGTATCTGAATAAGTATCTCAGTCTAGCCATCAGATTAAGATGAAATGCAGTGTTGAGATTGAGCTTGGCTCCTATCCCAGTCTGTAAACCTTTCCTAAACTTGGAAGTAAATCCTGGATCTCGATCCGACACAATAGACATAGGGACACCATGTAGCCTCATAATCACATCAAGATATTTCCCGCTCAACTTGTCTACTAGATACCCCATGGAAATTGGTATAAAGTGTGCATACATAGTCAAACGATCTACGATAACCCAAACAGCGTCATGTTCCTTCCTGGTTGTCGGCAATCCGGTCACAAAATCCATGGCTATATGTTCCCAATTCCACTCACGAATAGGTAAAGGTTGCAACATCCTTCCGGGTTTATGATGATCCGCTTTCACTTGCTTACAAGTCATACAATCCTAGATATACCTTGCGATATTCACTTTCATCCTTGACCACTAGTACATTCATTTCATATCATGGTACATCTTAGTGCTCTCCGGATCAATAGTATAGCGTGATCGATGCGACTCCCGAAGTAAATCCTCTCACAACTGCTCATGCGATGGAATCCATAGCCTATCATTAAACCTTAATGTTCCATTTGCCGAAAGCTTCCAATCTTGAAATTCCTCACTATCAGCCTGTGATTTATACTTGCCATACTCTGAATGAACTCTTTGACAGTCTATAATTCTAAAAATAGCCTCTGGTTTTGCTCTTATCTAAACCCGTACTGAGGAACCTGAAACATCAGACTCATTCTCATTGATTTCATGAATACACATCACTAAAGCTACCTCGAGTAACTTGTACTCCTTTGTCATCATCATGCCAGCATATCTTGTTTCTTTCGTCACATAACTCAGAGCATTTGCCA
Source organism: Stephania cephalantha (assembly GCA_039657325.1). Lineage (NCBI taxonomy): Eukaryota > Viridiplantae > Streptophyta > Magnoliopsida > Ranunculales > Menispermaceae > Stephania > Stephania cephalantha. Next base: position 25,539,902 of record CM077574.1, on the reverse strand, counting down.
CAACATTTGCCTGCCCCATATGATATTAAAGAGCGAAGTAAAAATCTTTCAAGAATTTGAGATATCGCCATTGTCGCATATTTAGCTCCCTTTGAGTAAACAAGTACTTCAAACTATTATGATCTGGTAACACTGTGAAGTTTTTGCCATACAAGTAATGCCTCTACAATTTCAGAGCAAAGACAACCACTGCTAACTCCAAATCACGTGTTGAATAGTTTTTTCATGTATCTTTAGTTGCCTAGAAGCATAAGCTATAACTTTCCATTCTTGCATCAATAAGTATCCTAAACCAATCTTTGAAGCATCAGTGTAAAGAACCAACTCCTTCCCTACCTCTGGAAGTACCAATATAGGTTCTGATGTCAACCTATCTCGTAGTACTTCGAAAGCATTCTGGTTTTTTTCAGTCCACTCAAATTGCACATTCTTCTAAGTTAACGTTGTCATTTGTGCTACAATCTTTTAGAAACCCTTTATGAACATTGGATAGTACCCCGCTAATCCCTACAAAACTTCTAATCTTCATCACCGTGATGGGTTGCGGCCATTTTGTGATGACTTCAACTTTAGCTGGATCTATGAAAATTCATTCTGCATTCACCACGTGACCTTTGAACTTCACCTCTGAAACCCTAAACTTAGAATACAACCGGATATCCTTCAAAGTATGCAAAGTCACCTTGAGATGTCTCTCGCGCTCTTCCTGGTCTTGGAATAAATCATGATATAATCAATGAATGTAATGACAAACTTGTCGAGGTAAGGCTTGAAAACTCTATGCATAAGGTCCATAAACATTTTTGGTGCATTCGTAAGTTCGAATGGCATCACCGTAAACTCATAATGTCCAAATCTCTGGCGAAAAGTTATCTTTTTTATGTTTTTTTCCCGTATTCTCTACTGATGGTACCTTGATCTCAAGTCAATCTTTTAAAAGAACTTCGTTCCCTGCAACTGATCAAATAGGTCATCTATCTTAGGGAGTAGATATTTGTTCCTAATTGTCACCCGATTCAACTGACGATAGACGATACACATTCGCAGACTGCCATCCTTCTTCTTCACAAACAATATAGAGGCTCCCCAATTCGACATGTTTGGGTGGAAAAAACCTTTCTCTACCATATCATCTAACTAATTCCTTAACTCTACTAACTCTTTGGGTGTCATTCTATAAGGTTGTATGGATATAGGTTTCGTACAAGGAACAAGGTAAATAATAAAATCAATGTCTCGGGGTGGAGGGATTCTAGGCAAATCTGAGGGAAAAACTTTCAGGAATTCTCTAACCACCTGAATCTGTTCAAGTTGAAGTTCATGACCATCTTTCTCCGTAGTTTTGAGACTCATAAAATTTCTTAACTCATTGTTAGTTGCTACCTTCCCACGGGTGGCAACTCATTTTGGTGCGCGACTTTATATCTAAACGGTGGTATACCAGGGATTTTAAAAGTAATTGTCTTACAAAAACAATCAATATCGGCATGGTAAGGTCCCAACCAATCCATCGCTAACAAGGCATCATACTCTAAGTACTTAAACACTCGCAGATAATAGGATAAAACATGATTCCCAATTTTAATAATACACCCCTCGCACACCATAATAGGATAAACCTGCTCACTAGTAGTAGTACTCAAAATCAAATTGGTACTAGCTCTAACTGGCTTTAGTCCAATCTCATCAACCATTTTACCAGACAAAAATGAAAAAAAAAATCCAGAATCAAATAAGGCATGCATGCCTCTATCACAAATATAAACCATACCTACCACCAAATGACGAGTGGCTGCAGTATCTCGCTCTGTAATGCATTCACCACTCCCTTGACAGGTCGGGCTACACTAGCTTCTGACACTTCTAGCCTCCTAGGATAGTTTGCCTTGTAATGCCCTAGCTATTTAGAGAAAAAACCACAATCCCCTAGGCCTATGAAATGACGCAGATGACGGCCCTACCGAATTTCCTGCCTTCGGCCCTATCGATCCCTTACTCTTACTCTAAATGTTTTCTGATTGTCGAGGTTAAATTGGTGGCTTAAACACCAAACCATGAGTAGCCGAGGGTGCAAGAGTGTGAGAAATCCCCACCGAGGTATAGGGTGCCCTTGAGTCCACTATTGATGGTGCATTCCCACCTGAAAATCATGTTTCCTTGAACTTCTTATTGTACCTATCATTGTGGTACCTTTTTGACTTATTTTTGCCAAACCTTTGCTGAGAATATGCTGACACAATCTTATGCGATGTAGTCAGTATCTTCTCCATCTTTATCATAGCTGCCTTACACTCTGCGGCTACGTTCACTGCATCATTGTAAATCAGTGGCCTAACAGCGGCTATAGTGTACTAAACTTCATCCCTCAGTCCCTCAATGAATCTGGTAGTCCTTTCTGACTCAATGGATACATACTCAGTAAAAAGCTCAAACAACTCTAGGAACTTCAGATTATAGTTTCTAACCCTCATGTTTCCCTGTTTCAAATTAAGAAACTTTGTCTTTTAGCATCTCTAATGTATTTCAGAAAGTACTTCGAATAGAACGATACCTCGAATTGTGACTAAGTCTCCACTTGTCCCTTAGTCCTCTGTGTAGATTTCCACAATTTCTCAGCACTTTCCTCTAGCAAGAAGGAAAATAATGGTACCATAGTAGCATCATTAATCTTCATAAGTTTCATCCTCCTTTCAAGATTCATGATCCATGCCTTAGCAAATCTAGTCTCTGCAGTCCCAAAAAATCATGGTGCAGAGTATTTCTTGAACTCGTTTTGGATATTGAGAATCCTCAATGTCTCATCATCATGCCTTACCATTAGTACAGGAACTACGGAAACTATCAATTCAGCGGCTTCATCTAATTGAACATTCTCTCCAATAGGTACTTGTAGTGGTAGTGGTGGTTGCAACAGTACCCGCCATGCCTGTGCTCCCTGCTGCACCTATTGTCCCTTGATAACATCCATCAGTTTAGCAATCCTATGTTCATGCGCCGCATTCATGTCCTTAATCTGATTACGATGATTCTCAGTCATCTCTGCGGTATTTTGCTCCATCTAAGCATGCCACTGCCCATCATCAGTCACCCTGGTACTCCTAGTATCCTGGGGAGCATAGGAACTTCCTCCTCTAGTACTCATTATACACTGTGAGTATTTCAAGAGAGCTAGTTCCAATCATATTAATAAGGAAATAATGAAATGAGCATTATATTTAAACAATATAAATAATATCATATAAGCAAATAACATCATAACATATAATGGTTCATTTTCAAACCCTTCCCACCCTAAGTTTAGTCATTTGTGCATATTAAGTCGATGCAAATCAAATGCCAATACAAATTATTTCATCACTTAATCTTGACGAACCTTTCCTAGGTTTAACACTTACTTAGATTTTAAGATGACTTATGTAGAACCACTTTGGTTTCGATTATGATCTCAATTGTAAGTTTTATTCCCAATTTTTGGATAGACCTACACATTTCCTTCTCGACGCCATTACCTAAGGATATTATAGTATCTGTGATTTTCCCTAGGTTCAAATGCCTATGCTAGATACCGACTACGGTGTTACTTATAAACTTGGATAACCTCAACCAACTATGATTCTAGGTTTGCTTAACCTATGCTCTGATACCAACTGAGATGACATAAACCCTGGTGGGCTTGAACCGCCCAGCCTAAACCATCGCCAAACCCCTCGAGATAACCCAGTGATGTTGGGCGATGATCCAGTCAGCCTTAACCTATAGAAATAAACCCTGACATTCTACAAAATAAACTAAACCAGGCTAATAGGTGCGGAATATAACAAAGTCTTTATTGTCTAATAAAATGCGGAACTATATGTTGAAGTCTTGCAGTCCAAATTAAACATAAACTGGATCAGGTACTATGGGTTCAAACATCTACCTAAATAAATCCCCGGTTTATTATGTAAAGTCTAAAAGCAAATAGATAATTATTATTAAACCTTGCAAATAAGAAAATACCCTTTATGCTAAGGCTTTGCCCTTTCCTTTGTCCTGAGTAGTAGTTGAGGTACTTGAGGGGGAAACTAGTGGGGTGCGAAGAATATATCAGTGAGCTCAATAAAGCAAAAGTCTGCTCTACCATCAATCATCCAAGTAATACCTAGTAATAAAATCAAACTAGATTTCAACAGTTCATATCATAAGATCCATTATCATTTTTCGGGCATTAAAGACGTACATAATCAAGCATAATAATATAACGAGATAAAAGAACAACAAGGCCTAACCGATACTTCAACAAGGGTAACGATGATACTGATTGCCTTTAGAATCAGAAGAAGTGACAACTGATATATCCAACTGGATAATGGGCAATAACTTATCCTTCCCCCAATATTGTCGTTTAGGCAACAAGAGGTTCACAAGTCTGAATGCCAATAGTCCTATCGTATAGTAAGTCTTAGCTTATCTTTCCCCCATTGGTACGATTTAGACAACACTAGGTTCACAAGTCTAAAGACCTATTGACATTGCATAGCTTATCCTTCCCCAAACATTGCTAATCAGACAGCCTAGGGTTCACAAGTCTAGTAAAACTCCGTAAAGTCATATTGGAGGAGGGACCGGATGCCTCCGACCCTCCAAACGTGGTACCAAGTACATTCATTCAACATATATCAGTTCCACAAGCATCCAAGAACTAGAGTAACAAAAAGGGACATGATAAGCAACATATTAATAAAAGATATCAAGCAAACTCCAAGTAATTCATAGACCAATTATTGAAAGAAAATCCTAGCATATCTACTAGCATGGCATGATTAATAATAGAGCAAACCCAACCTACCTCAAGTACTATTAAATCCTAATTCCAAACCTTCTATGAGTTCCCATGATGTTCCTTGAGTATCTTTATTGTATACACACTTTATTAGGTTCACAACACTCTTGGATAAGTTTATTAATAATTATGGACCATGGGTAGGCCCGTACTCGGAGTTTGTACTCGAACTCGCATTTATGACCTTAATGGTGCTCTTAACTTCTAACACATTTTCGAATTAGTTAAAAACTCATTTTGAGTGGTTTATCAATCTCATGTTCTTAAGATTTCCATAAGCTTTTGAACAGTTTTTGAAACTTCAAAATCGGAGTTAGAACGAAGAAGTTATGGTCATTTAAATTCTAGGTAAAACTGAGATTTTGCAAGGACGTCAACCGCAGCACTGTGCAGGCTGTTTGCCCTCCAACTCTCTGAGTAAGTCCCGACGACCCTTGAAACTCCCACGGACCTTCCCCGATGTTCCCTTAGCTCAAAATTTAGTAAATAGGGTCCCAAAACACATTTTCTAATAACAAAAACATCGATTTGATATCAAAACATCAAGGCTCGAATCTATTAATTGTTCTTATTGAAAACTTGACAAAAAACTTTACCAAACCATCAAGGATTTGTCAAATATGGAAATCAAAGTACTTTGTAATCAAAACTATAGCCACAATCACCACCAATCTCGGATTCAACACATACCCATCATGCAAACCCATGTGTTCATCACATATTTGCATCAATTCATCAAGGAAGGCTCCCAATCCAGATATACAACCATTGGGAACGTGAAGAACATCATTTGAACATTAAAACCCTTGTATATCCACTTGAAAATGTTGTATACAACACAAATCCAAGAATACATACTCAAAACCCAAATATCATGATTCATCTCCTGCCTTAAACCTTATGAAAAAAAACCAAATCAAAGAATGGAAGATTAGAGAAGGAAGATGAATGATTTACCTAGCTTTGTGTGCACTTAAATGTGAGTTCCCTCTCCTCCACAAAATCCACCAACAAAGCTTCCTAGGGTTCTCTTCTTAAAGTTCTTCGATGGCTTATTCAAATAAAAGTGGCTAAAAGCCCTAAAAGTGGTTTGTATAGCTTGTTAGAGAAGCTAGGGTTTGGTGGACTAAGTCCAACCCTTCATCTCATCAAAATGAACTTAAGTGCTAGGATGATCTTAAAGCTCACATTAAGTCCATCTTTTTATGTCTTTTACATATATGCCCTCATGTATATTTAAAATCCTTGCCATTATTCTTTATTTACATCATTTAATAATTCATTTTTCCTTTCATTTAGGTTAATTCCACCTCTAAGTTACTAGGTATCAAATAATACACGCATTAGTCACACCAATACACAAATATTATGCGTATCTATTAATTTATTTTTATGTCAGGACTATATTATAGATTTGGAAAATTAGGGGCATTTCACAGCATGAGTGAGTAGTTTATTAATCTAAAAAACTCCTAGACATGTATATAATTTGGATTGCTTTATAGTTATAATTAAGGTATCATGTACTTAATGCTTTAAATCTAATCATACACAACAATCACGATTTTAATAAGTTGTTTTTGCATATTACAACTAAAGATTCTTGTATTGAATGCATAGTTGAAAATATGTATTGTGATATATAATTTTTTGATTATATGTGTATGAATATTGACAACAATTACATAAGTATTAACTGGGAGTAATTTATAGGGCTTATTACTCGAGTGGATGTTCTAGGTAATTGTGTTCAAAGTTATTTATTGATTAACATTTTTTTATTAATATTTGGTTTAGATTAGACATGGTTTTCATTGTGTGTTAATGCTATCCCAATTCCTATTTTATTGTGTTTTATCAAATAGATAGATTTACAATGATAAGGATATGACTTATTTTCCATTGAATATAGAAAAATCGATGGTTTGCTAAAGGCTATTAACCTATTATGAATACAGGAAAATCAATGGCTTGCTAAATATCTAATTCAAACAATTCAATCCATGTATATTGCAATGTTTAATGGGGTTTGTTTAGATGTTTGTTTATATATTTATATTATATTGAATTTGAATTTCGTTTAATTAAGTTTGCATTGAATTGTTTGAATTAGTTTAGTTAGTTTGCTTATTAAGTTATTAGTCATAGTTTTAGTTATTTACTATTTTAATTCCCGTTTGATTAGATTAATTTAATTAAGAAAACAAGAAAAAAATACTTTCCGTAGAAGTTAGCAAAATCTCTGTGGAGACGATATCTCATTTACCACTACTACAAATAATAGAAAAATACGGGAAAATATTGTGCATGCTCGACACGTATCACTGAATCAACAAATATACCCTCAACATTAACCTCATGTCCGAGAAATTTGATCTCTGAATACAAGAATTTGCACTTAGTGAATTTGGCATACATCTGATTGTCTTTTAGAATTTGCTGAGTAACACTGTGGTGGTGCGAATGTTCCTCTTGAGTCTTTGAATAGATCAAAAGCTGTTAATAAACACAATGATAAACTTGCCAAGATAGGGATTGAACGCCCTATGCATCGAATCCATCAACATAGCAAGAGCATTGTGAGACTAAAGGGCATCACAGTAAACTCAAAGTGTGCGTACCTAGTACTGAAAGGTTTCTTTGAGATATCAACATCCCTGATCCTCAGCTAATGATAACCAGACCTAAAATCAATCTTGGAGAAATATCTGGCACTTAAACTGATGAAACAAATCATCAGTCATGGGCAATGGATATTTGTTTATGATAGTTACACGATTAAGTTGTCTATAATCAATGCACGTACATAAGGTTTTGTCCTTCTTCATAAAAGGAACCGGTGCTCCCCACGGTGACATACTAAGATGGATTAACCCTTTCTGCAACAACTCATCAAGTAGAGTCTGCAACTAACGTAATTCCCTTGGTGCCATATGGTACAAAGGAATATATAAAGGTCCGGTGCTAGGAATAAGATCAATGATGAAGTCAATGACACGTGGTGGTAGAAGTCTAGGCAAGTTAGATGGAAAGACTTACGAAAATTTACAAACTACTGGTATATCACTAACCTTAAGTTCTTGACCAGGATCACCAAAAGTAACAACCCTGCAATAACTTTTAATTCTTGAGGAGTAGCTTACTTTCCACTACTTTTCAGTCGTAAAGGATTATAACCTTTATAAAATTTAATTTCAAAAACGTTAGGAATCTGAAAAAATTGCTCGCTTATGAAAATAGTCAATACTGGAATGATATGTTGCTAAGCAATCCATTCCTAATAGTGCATCGTATTCTAGGAACTCCATAACCGTCAGATCAATTAGGAGCTCATTCCCCTATTTTGACTACACATATCTTACAGATCATGTAACGATAAACTTTCTTACTTATTGTTGCGCTTAAGATCAACAATGTACTAGCTCTAAAAGGTTTCAGTTTTAGTTCATCAACCCTTGCACCAGTAATAAAGGAAACTATAGAACTAGCATAAATTAAAACATGCATATCTCGACCATAAATGTTTAAAATACCTTCCTTAAGCCTCCTCGTAGCCTTTGGATTACGTCAGCCACTACATGATTCGGCCCCCATGCTGGCTGTGATGTACTACCTACTGATGCAGCTAATGGCATAGAATAATCTCTATAAATTTGTCCTACTGCCTATATCGTTTAATCCATTTGAGAAAACCTATTAGCATATGGAACCTGCCTATATCCACTCATTTTCTATGCTGACTGCATCTTGCTCTTGCCTTACCCCCAGACTGAGACGATGGTAAAGTTGGTTTGGCTACTGAAGCTTGAGAAATAATTAGAATTGGTTCACTAGTAAATGTCATCCCTACAGACTATGTGTGTGTAATGGCTCTAGCTACACTCATTTGTCTTTTCACTAGACAAAAATATGAATACTCATGGCTTCTCTGACTCCCAAGGAATTATGGTGGATACTGCTCCAAAGGGTTTGGCTTATATGGTTGCTTCCACCTCCATCGTTGTAATGACCTGTTACTTTAAGTAGGTGATTAGCACTAATTCCAGTTCTAATTAACCTGGGTTACGTTCGTGGTTAAGCCCGACTTGTCTTAATTAGTGTGTGCATGGATTTGCGTGTCGTTTAGTGTTTGTAAGAATTGTATTATTAATTATGGAAAATAATTGGATTATTTGGTCTATAATTGAATAATTGATAAATTATTCAGACGCCTAATACTATGTTTTGGTCAAGGGTGACGGATATGGGTCGTGAGGTAGCATGCACGCCCGAGTGTACTTATTGGCACGTACGACGAAATGATGAACACATGAATATAGGTGTATATATTTTTCAATAATTGATAAATTAGTGGGCGCCTACTTATACGTTGGGTCGAAGGTGACACACGTGGGATGTACAATAATGTGCACACCCGAGGGTGATCATTGGCGCATGTGACAAATTTACACACAAAATAAAAACTTATCTATATATTTATATATTTATGAGTCATAAAGTTTAAATCAAACTAAATTATGAATCTTGAATTTGCCTCGAGATACGCATAGCATGGATCTCGCAGAGTTGAATGTCTTGATCGCTATATGTTAGATTGCTTATCCATGCCTCGAGATGAATGCAACCACATCTCGAAGAAAATCAAAGCGCATGTGTATGCATGTGTGAAAATCGATGTCACTTTAAGGAATGTGACTTTGGCTTCTATCCTTTAGATCTGCCTCGAGATTCGTGCGAGTGAATCTTGAGAAAAATTTGTATGTATCTTAAACATAAACACGCGCTGCCTCATCTATATATCAAAATTGAAATTGAAAGTGAGAGAAAGGAAGGAGAGAACATTGGAGACAGAGAGGTGATGGAAACGATGAACGTGAGACTTTTGCCGTGGTCGTTATTTGTTGTTGTCGATTGATGTCATTCTTGTGGTCGTTATGAACAGATGAATATTTGGATCGAGAGGATCGGACTACGGAAGGAGACAGCAAGGGGAGTCGTCTCCCCTCTTAAGAGTGCCCTGAGGTTGGGGCTAAACCCAACCCCAACGATTAAAAAATAGAAATTGATTGATTTGCAGCAAAAAAAGAGGAAAAGGAAAGGGGTTAGGCCGCTAAACCAGGCCTGGTTCAAGCCCAAACGCATTTTCCAAATAAAAAAAGAAAAAAAATGGTTAAAATGTAAGGATTTAGGGAGAAATTCTTGAAAATGCGAGAAAAATCAAAAAAATTATATTTTTGGACCAAATAAATAGAAATTGTGCATTTTAATGAAAAATGAAGAATTTGGAATTCTTTCGAGACTTTATACTGAGGTTTTTACCTCAAAAAACGTGAAATGGCCGTATTAACCTAAAAAGTGGTAAATTAGTTTTAGATTCAAATGGGACTAGTTTAGGGGTTCTAATTAATAAGGACTCGTATTCTTATCAACTATGCAACTTAATTATTATATTTAGTTCATATAGCATTATGAACTAGGAATGGGACAATGTTTTGTTACTTGATTGTATTTGTTTTTAAATGTGACTAATCGTAGGAAATGTCGATAAGGCGAACCAAGGCTGAGGGATGTGAAGGTTAGCCTGGAATTGAATATCGCATTTTGTCGTAATAAAAGTAAAAAGTTAGCTTGGAAATTGACTCCGCCCTTACATCCTTAGTAGGCCGAAGTTCACCTTAGTCATTCACTTTCCATTTAGGGTTTGTAGCTCAGTTACACTTGAATACACCGACAGAATCACATGATGACTAACATAGGGATTATGTGCATAGTATTCTTAGGTAAGGTGAGAGTACCACTCTCAAGTTATTAAAAGTCGATAGCTCGATTACATTTGAATTCACTGGTAGAACCCCATGTCAGTTAACATGTTGATTCCACAGATGTATTCTTGTGTAAAGTGAGAGTATAACTCTAAAACGAAAATCAAAATAGAAGTCACGAGTACAATTGCAATTGATCTTTGAACTTGCATTCCATTATCTATTGTTACATCATTTTTTATGCCCGAATAGATATGTTTTGGGTTCATATTGCTACTCATTAATTCATTGATAATGGTTGATAATTGATATGCTTACGAGCATCACTTACTAAGCAAGTTGGAGCGTTCATTCCCCAATTAACATTTCAGGTTATTGACGTGTGGTTTGCGTCAGGAATTATTTAGATTAGCAATTTATAGTCTTCCCTACAGTAAATTGATTTCATATTGTTTATACATTGTATTGAATTACTATTTTTTAATAAAGAAGGTAGGGATATGGTTTTACTACCAAAGTTTATACCAATTTTTGCATATCTTTTATATTATCAAAAAGTTATAAATTATGCTGAGTTTTATTTTAATTATTATTCAATTATCAAGATATACAGGTTGTCTTTACTTGTTATTGAGTAGAGGCTGCTGGCTCTAGTTAAGTCTGGCTATTGTATCGGGGCTTAATTAAGATTTCAGGCTATGTATTGCCCTAATCAGGATAAGGGATGCTTCAGTTTGGTATCAGAGCTAAGGCTATTAGTTCTACTTTACTTTGGTATCAGAGCCTGGTTGGAGCCTCGTTTCACTTTCGAATTGTTTTCGAAATAAGTGAAAACTCAGATACATTTTGGCATCGGAGCTTAGCTCATAGCTAAAGTTATTGGCTCTGATACAATTTGTTCAGTGCCTAAAGCCATTGCCTATAAACTAAATTGGAGTCTAAGTTTACTGACTTGGAGATTATTTCTCAACTTATGGATAACTTAGGACTTAATAAATGGTATTATCGATGTTTTGGCTAGTAATGAAAAATAAAAAATTGAGTATTGTTATGTATTATATTGTATTATATCTATGCCATAGATATAAGTGTTGTCTTTCTGGAATGATAATAAGATGGTTTATGTCCATTAATAACTCAGGAGTTGAGAAAGCATTGAGGATTATGATTTGTAGAAACTTAAATCTCAATAGTTTATGGAAAAAGGAAAGACATAAGAAGTCGTATGATGACAAAAAGTAAACCTTTCCCCTATTGGATGATAAGTGATAATTAGAATTATATATAGGGTTAGTTTAGTAGTATAATTGGAAGAAATATTCGGAATGAGCTCTAATTGATGGTATTTATGTATTTTCAGGTATACAAGGTATAAAGGAGACAAATGAGAGATTTCATGATGAAATAAGGAGAAAAAGCAAAAATACACACTTGAAGCAGTGGCATAGAGGCTTGATGTCGTAGGAAGAGTGCACAAGGTGTGGGAAAGACGTGAGTAGAGAGTGAAGATAAGAGAAATGATGCAGTAAAAGTGATGCAGTGGCGGTGCAAAGACATTACACATAAGGCAACGAGCTTACTGTGAGGAGAGAATTCACATACAAAGGTGAAAAATGTGGCGGCACTGTGCTTTTACATACACAGCGTGGATCACTTACAGACAGTGTCGAAAAATAGAAATAGAAAGTCTTGGGATTCTAGTTCATTTGTAATTGTTAATTAGGCTTTCTAATTACATTCTAATGAGTCTTAGGACTATAAATATGTATTAGAACATGGTAAGTTCATCAATTATCACCCACCACCATAGACTACCATAGAATAATATATTTTACATTATTCTTGAGTATTGAGAAGAGTTTAGGAGGATAAGACATTTAAAACTCCACTTGTGTATTGTTTATTTGATTTAATTGAAGTTATTTGATTTAATCTTTGATTGCAATGAATACCATGAGGTATATGTTGATTTCAATGATGAGTGAGTAGTCTATTTATCTTAGAGATCAATGGATCATATGGTATGAATGCTATGCTAAAGGAATTATGAATGGTTTATAAAGTTAAAAGTGCAATTATTAGAATTTGTATTGATCCTATAGGTAATGCAATAAACATCTTGATCACGTATTTGTTGATTAGAGGTTTTAGGAGTTACTATGGCCATTGAAGCTTTTAAGCTGGATATGAATATTACAACCGTAAGATATATAATATTGATAGATAGTTATTGATTAGGGAGGCACATATAGTAAACTTAAGTGGTTATGAGTCTAAAGATTTGGGATTTATTGCTATGTGAGACTTACATTATTCACACTATAAGTGGAGTTCTAGTTTCCACATCGAGATCTTTTCCACCACGACAGTGGGTTGAAGTGAATATTAAGAAAATCTGTCTATTCTAATCGAGCATTGCACACACATAATGAAGATGAAGGAAGTGAGATATGGAAGCATAGTGATTCATTATCTACATGAAGTTTTGAACTAAGAGTTTTCTCAATATAAGAGTACAAGTTATTTACATTGTTTTATAGAATAGAGTAGTTTGGTTAAACTGATTAAAAAAAAAGATTTTCTTAACATTAAAATGAACTTAACTTAGTGAATCATGTTCAGATAAACGTTTCCCAAAGCACAATATATGTAATCAACCTTTGTTGATCACATTATTGCTACACTTGAACCATTATACTTTTTATCACAATCAAGTTTTTGACGTCGTTGTTGGGGATAGGTAGCCACACACTACTTTAGTTAGTTTACAAAATTGTTAAGATTTTATTTTCAGTAGTTTACTTTCAGTTAATAATAAGAAAAATAAAAGAAAGAGTTTTAGTTTCAAGTTTGACAATCTATACTCGACTTTTATGTTTTCTTTCTTAGGGGAACAATTAGTGCATGTGTTGTCAAAGTGATAAGAACTTAATTCCTTATGATCCGGAGATTGACTGAATCAACAAGTGAAAGAAAAATAAAGGAACCAAGATGGTGGATGATCAAGCAGGAAATCGAAACCAAAATCAAGGCTTAGGGAATAACCGACCCGAAGGTGATCTAGTAGTGTAAGATAGAGTTCGAGGACAGAGATGTCTTGGAGACTACATCAAACTAGAAATTCAAGAGACATACAACGAAGTGATGAGGCTTCTAGCCAACACAACTCAGTTTGAGTTGAGACTGTCTCTCATAAACATGATGCTGGATAGCCTATTTATTAGGCTAGCAAACAAATATCCTGTTGCACATGTTGAGAACTTTCTAGAGAAATGCGACACTGTTCACATTACTAGAGTTACAAATGATGTAATCAGGATGAGACTTTTATTCTCATTGGATGGAAAAGCTAAATCCTAGTTCCAAGGACTGAATGTAGGGAGCATGACTTCATAGGCGGATATCAATGAAAGATTCCTACCCAAGTATTTTCCCCCAATGAAAGTCAATGAAAAGAAAATGGAAATATACACAATTCAATTAAGAGGATACCGAGTCTCTTGGTGAGGCTTGGAAAAGATTCAAAGAAATCCTGAAGAGATTTCCAAGACATGGATATATGATAAATGATTATTTAGACTTGTATATAGGACTAGTTTAGTAGTATATTTGGTATAAATATCTTTGAATGAGCTCTAATTGATGGTATTTATGTATTTTTATGTATACAAGGTATAAAATAGACAAAGAAGTGATTTCATGACAAAAAGAGGATAAAATGCATAAAAGCATGTTTGACGTCATGGCTAATAGGCTTGATGTCGTGGGAAGAGTATACACAACGTAGGCAAGGCGTAGAGAAGGAAGAAAAGACTAAAAGAGTTCCAGTAGTATTAAAGTAGTGGCGGCACCGTGGGCATACAGGGATAGCACCGGGATGATTTAAGCAGGATGCCAAGCACACTGAGAAGGGAAAATTCACACAAAGAGGCCAAAGATATCGCATCGCTATAGCTATACAAAGACAACGTCGGATCCCTTATAGAAAGAGCAGGATGTAGAAAATAGAAAGTTTAAAGTTCTAGTTTTTTATTGTCTATTAAGGTTTCTAGTTGTATTCTTAAGTGCCTTAGGGGTATAAGTAGGGGTTAGAACGTAGTAAACTCACCAGTTTAACGATTATCATTACGAGCAACCAATTAACATAGTTTAACATATTTTTAGCTTGTTTTTTAGTATTAAGAAGTTTTGGAGGAGAAGAAATTGAAGACTCCGCATGTGGTTATTTGGTATTGTTTTCTTGATTTTATTGAAGTCATTTAATTCAATCTTTGATTACAATAAATACCATATTGTGTATGTTTATTTCAATGATGTGTAAGTATTTCATAAATCTTATTGATCAATGGATCCTATGGTATGAATGCATGCCAAAGTAGTAATTAATATATTATAAATGTAAAAAGTGCAATGGTTAGAATTTGTATTGATTGTAGACATAATGCTACAAACATCTTGATCACATATTTGTTGATTAGAGGTTTTAGAAGTTACCATGGTCGTTTAAGCTTTTAAGCCAGATATGGATGATGCAACCATAAAATATATAACATCGATAAATAGTTATTGATTAAGAAGGTACACATAGTAAATTTAAGTGGTTAGGAATCTAAAGATTTGGAACTTAAAGCAATGTGGAACTTACGTTATTCACACTGATAGATAGAGTTCAACAATAGGTAGAGCTCTAGTTTGCACATTAGAAATTTTACGTCACGATAGTGGGTTGAAGTGGATTTGAAAGAAATATGTCTAATCTAATAAAGCATTGCACATAAATAATAATGATGAAGGAAGTGAGTTGAAAAGCATAGTTATTCATTACCTAGGTGAAGTTGTGAACTAAGATCTTCTTAGTATAAGAGTACAAGTATTTACATTGTTTTGTTAGAATAGAATAGTTTAGTTAAAAACCAATTAAAAATGAATTTTCTTTGTAATAGAGTAAATATTACCCAGTGAGTAGTGTCGAATACACCTTTCCTTGAGGACCATATCCATTATCAATATTAGTTGATCACATTATTACTACAATTGGCCATCATACTTGCAACCACGATCAAGTTTTTGGTGTCGTTGCAGGGGATAGGTAGCCACACACTAGTTTAGTTTAGTTTACAAAATTTTTAAGTTTTATTTTTAGTTATTTACTTTCAAGTTTATAAAAAAAGAAAAAAAAGTTTTAAGTTTCAAGTTTGACAATCTGCACTTGATCTTTTATGTTTTCTTTTCGGGTAGAATTAGTGCATGCGTAGTAAATGAAAGAATGACTTAGTATTTTATGATCCTGATATTTATAGAACCAACTAGGGCAAAAAAGAAAAAAATCAAGATGGCGGAGGATCAAGCACGAAATCAACAATAGGGTCGAGGGAATAACTAACACGAAGGTGATCTGATAGTGCAAGATAGAGTACAAGGACAAAGATGTCTTCGTGAATACTTAAAGCCAGAAGTTCAAAAAACTTACAACGGAGTGATAAGGCTTCTAGCCAACACCACTGAGTTCAAACAGAGACAGTCTCTAATCAACATGGTGCATAATTGCCTATTCAACGGGATAGCAAAAGAAGATCTAGTTGCATATGTAAAGAATTTCTTGGAGAAGTGCGACGTTATGCATATTACTGGAGTTACAAAGGAAGTGATCAGAATGAGAATTTTTCCATTCTCATTGGGTGGATAAGTCAAAACCTGGTTCCAAGCACTGAATATAGGAAGTATGACTTTATCTGCGGAAATCAATGAAATATTTCTAGACAAGTTTTTGTTAGGGCATGTGCCCTAGGTCAATCTACAAACATTTTTTATCTTATAATTTTAGTTAATAAAATAGAGGTTTTATTTGTTGTTTTATTATAAGTGGTTGCATGTTTAAAATTCGTACAATAGTGTCAATATTTGTATGATTTCCTAAATTTTTAGTAATTATTCATGCATTGTAATATATGATATTCATCTTATTTAATTATGATCACTAAAATAAATAAAAAATCCCTCTTTCGAATTTTAAGTCAAGTGTCATCCATTCTCAAACACTTGTCAAGGCTTCGATCACATCAATATGGGTCTGCCTCCGCAGAGTGTTGACGCGAGCCAAACGCGTCAATTAAAAAAAGTTTCCTAAACCAACTATTTTGTAGAATAGTGGCAAAGGGTCGATCCCATAGAGATTGGTAGTATTTCTTAGGTTAAAAACAACATAAAAATAAAATCGGGGGTTTTAAAATAAATTAATATTACTAATTAATCTAACTAAACTAAATAAATAAAATAACGAAACTAATTTTGAAAACAATTAATTAATTCCTAAGTAACACCTAAGTCTACAGTTCCACAAATCAGGATCAAGATTCAATGGCAATCATGGTCTTCAATCTTTCCCAAAAATTCATTAATTTATATTCTCCTAGATTAGCTGTTGAAAATCGAAATCCGCCAGAAATTCCTCGTTCCCCTAATCTCAATAGCCAGGACGTCCGCCACTAACTACTTCTCTAATTAATGTATAACCCTAGACAACCGCCAATCGGGTTTAACACACTAACCGTAGTAATATGAGTCTGTAGGAACATTAATCCTAAATAACCGGGTCGCATCCGTTCCCGATTTAACCTAGATTCAATTGTTGCACACTCAAGAACCGAAAGGGTTTTACGGCAAACGGGTGAGTGTTTGTCACTTTATTGGTCCAAAAGCACAATTACACGGATACTAATAGTCCAAATAATTATAGGTTGTCCACCTAAAAGCTGCATCGGCTGTATACATACCCTAGATCGAAACCATAATCCTTAAAAGCTAGAACAATGAAATAGGAGAATTGAAACTAAATTAAATAATAAAATAAAAGATCTCACATAATATGCCATGAGTCCATGATCCCGACTTGTTTCCCCTCCGACCTAGGCAAGGAGTTGATTAGCCGAACATCGTCGTCAAAGAAAGTCGATAAGAAAACAATAATAGTCGGTGATCCAAAAAATAAAACCTAAGTTCCTAATATATAAAACTACTAAAAATTATTCTCGGGAGGTGAGAGAAACTAATTTTGGGTGTTGGGGAGGTGACTCGTTCGCTGAGGACGATCATGTGGCTGTTTTGGGCTAAAAAACTGGTGTCCGCCACGTGTCTGAACTGCATTGGTTCATTTCCTACTGGAGCGCTGATGTGTCGCCTTCTGGTTGGTGGAGATCGCTGCTGATGACGATGTGGCATGGTGAGTGAGCGACTCATCACGCACGGGAGGCGGAGAAGAAAATCGCGCGACTCGGCTAAAATTTTGGGAAACGATGCTGACGCGCATCCTGAGGAAATCGAAGAGCATCTGTGCGAGGAGAAGAAATGTTGGACACGCAATGCGTTTATGCTCGCTAACGTGGCGGTTCATGATTAGAGAAGAGAATGGAAACCGCTGACGTGGCAACACGTGATTGGTCGAGAACCAATAGGCGACATGCTTGGGGGTGTGAGAGGCCGACACTTGGCATCTGTTGTGATGAGAATCGCTGACGTGGCACCGTGTGATTGGTAGAGAGAAGATATGCGCTAATTTGGCGCATTCTAATTGGTTGAAATATGTTGTCTCCTATTATACCCACCGCGCAACACGTAACTCGATGCAAACTGTCTGGCATCCAATCATTACATGTAAATACTCCATTTTGAGTACTTTTCTGCCTCGAATTCAACCGCGCACTCCGTTTCACCTAAAAATGACCAATAAATATAATTAATATATATTTTAGAGACTTTTCATATTTAAATATACTAAAATAAACTACTAAATATATATAAATATTGACTTATCAAGTGTACTGTGTTATCTTGGTGAGGCAAGTTGAGTAACGGTTACTCTATTGTTCGAAATGGTTAGACTTGATAAAGCTATCAAAACGATTTTAGGCTTTAGGCACTAGATGAGATAAGACATGCTAAGACATAAGATGTCATAATCTCATAAAATAACTAAAAGTTACATATGATGTAATTGGTAATTGGTACCTACCTAAATAACCTAATTCGAATTGTCATGCCTTAGCTGTCTTTGAATTAGGCGAAACATGAATTTTAGTCCCTTAAATTAATATAGCATTTTTTAAGGAGAGTTGTTAATTTAGTGGGAGTTTATCCCTCTATACTAAAATGAATTTTTGCATAATCTTTGTTGTAGATCTATGGCCTCTTCAAATCACATTAATCCTTTGTCACTGCGATCCATCCTTGAGAAAGATAAGTTGTTTGGGACAAACTTTCTTGACTTGTTCAGAAACTTGAGAATTGTTCTGAAGCATGAATGCAAGTTGTATGTCCTGAATGATCCTATTCCTGAGGAACCACTAGTCAATGCTTTAAGAGCCATGAAGGACGCACATACTAAGCATGTCAATGACCTAACGGATGTTGCTTGCATTATGTTGGCAACCATGGTTCCTTCAGAAGGACATGGAACACATGGAAGCTTACGACATGGCTACGACACTGAAGGAAATATTCCAATAGTAAGCTAGGCAATAAAGGTTTGAGACAGTCAAGAACCTTCATTCTTGCAAAATGGCTAAGGGTGCGTCAGTTAGTCCTCATGTTCTGAAAATGAAGGGCTATATTAACCCTCTTGACAGACTTGGATTTCCCATAAGCCAAGAGTTGGCTACGGATTTGATCCTGAATTCATTGCCTGATAGTTATTCATAATTTATGATGAAATATAACATGAATAGCATGGAGAAGTCTATCTTAGAGTTGCATTTGATGCTTAAAACTGTTGAGCAGAATGTCAAGAAACCCATTGCTAGTGTGTTGATGGTTTAGAAAGGAAAGGCTTTGAAGAAAAAAGGCAAAGGCAATGCTAAAGTTATAAAGGCTATCGTGACTGTCACAAAGCCTATTGAACAAGTTAAGCCCCATGCTACTTCTACTTCACAGTCCCAGAAGGAAAAGGAAAAATAAGACTAGTGCGACTACTACTTCAGGTATTTACATTATTGAATTAACTTATCTACTAGTGATTCTTGGGTATTGGATACCAGATGTGGATCTCACATTTGCATTAATTTGCAGGGTCCCACCAAAAGTAGAAAGCTAAAGAAAGGAGAAGTCATCTTACGAGTTGGAAATAGAGCAAAGGTTGTTGTGTTGGCTGTAGGATGTTATGAGTTAATTTTATCCAGTGGACTTGTTTTAGTTTAAAATAATTGTTATTATGTCCCTGCCTTGAGCATAAACATCATTTCAGTTTCATGTTTGGATTTGGATGGTTTTAATTTCATTATTACGAATAATAAATGCTTCATTTCTCGTAAAGACATTTTCTATGCGAACGTTGATTTGTGTGATGGTCTTTATATTCTAAACATGAAAAGGTCCACATATACTCCCATTCTTAACATAAATACAAAAAGATTCAAGTCAAATGATTAAAAACAAACCTACCTTTGGCATTCTCGCCTTGGCCACATTAATGAGAAACGCATTTCTAAACTCCATAAAGATGGAGTTTTAGATTCATTTGATTTTGAATTATATGAAACGTGTCTATCTTGTTTACTAGGCAAGATGACAAAGAGTCCATTTACTGGACACAGTGAAAGGACAAGTGATTTATTGGGTCTAATACGTACTGATGTATGCTCCTATGAACATAATGGCTAAAGGTGATTATCAGTACTTCATTACATTCACTGATGATTTCAGTAGATATTGTTACTTGTATCCCATGAAACACAAGGGTGAGTCTTTTGAGATGTTTTGAACATTTCAGAACGAAGTGCAAAATCAACTTGGTAAAACTATTAAAGCACTTCGATCAGATCGAGGTGATGATTATTTGAACCAAGAGTTTGATGATCATCTTAGAAACTGTGGAATTGTCTCACAGTTAACTCCCTCAGCAACTCCATAATGGAATGGTGTTTCTTAGAGGAGAAATCAGACTTTATTGGATATGGTTCGATCTATAATAAGTCATGATGATATACCTATTTTCTTTTAGGGTTATGCCTTAAGAACTGCTGCGTTTACACTAAATCGTGTTCCTTCTAAAGTGGTTGATAAAACACCACGTGAGATGTGGTTTGGGAAAATACCAGGTTTGTCTTTCCTTAAGATTTGGGGTTGTGAGTTTTTCGTACGACGAAAAATCTTAAAAAAATTATCAACCAAATCTACCAAGTGCGTATTCGTTGGTTATCCAGAAGAAACTAGAGGATACTACTTTTATAATCCCCCTGAGAACAAAGTGTTTGTTGCTCGGAACGGTGTCTTTATAGAAAAGAGTTTATTTTAAAAGACATCAGTGGGAATAAAGTAAGTCTTAAAGAAATTCAAGAACCACAAATAAACACTCAACCGTAAGTGGGAGATCAACTAAGTCTTGAACTAATTGATCCTCTACAGGTATCATAAGGCCCTCGTAGGTCTGATAGGGTAAGACATCAGTATGAGAGATTTGGATTTCTTATTACTGATAGTAGTGAGGTGTTGCTTATGGATAAAAATGAACAGACTACTTATCAGGAGGCTGTTTCTAGCCCTGAGGCAGATAAATGGCTTAGTGCCATAAATTCTGAGATACAATCTAGGTATGATAACCAAGTTTGGAACCTGGTTGATTTACCTAAAAGTGGTAAGACTATTGGATGTAAATGGGTTTTCAAGAAGAAAACCGACATGGATAAAAATGTGCATACTTATAACGCACGGCTAGTAGCAAAAGGTTTCAGACAGACTCAAGGTGTTGATTATGATGAAACTTTTTCTCCTGTAGCCATGCTTAAATCCATTAGAATTCTAATTGTCATAGCCGCATATTATGACTATGAGATATGGCAAATGAATGTCAAAACAACTTTTCTAAATGGAAAGTTAATTGAAGATGTGTATATGATACAACCTGAAGGGTTTGTTCATCCTGAGACTTCTAGTAAGGTGTGCAAGCTTTAAAGATCTATTTATGGATTAAAACAAGCTTTTTGGAGTTGGAATCTTTGTTTTGATGAAGCAATTAAAGAATTTGGTTTTATTAAAAATGAAGATGAGCCTTGTGTATACATGAAGGTCAGTGGGAGCGTGGTTGTTTTCCTAGTGTTGTATGTTGATGATATATTACTAATTGGAAATGACATCCTAACCTTGCAGAGTGTCAAGTCTTGGTTAGGGAAGTGTTTCTCAATGAAGGACTTAGGAGATGCAACCTACATCCTTAGGATTAAGATCTATAGGGATAGATCTAAAAGGCTGATTGGTTTAAGTTAGAGTGCTTATATTGATAAGGTATTGAATAGGTTCAATATGCAAGACTCTAAAAGAGGATCATTGCTAACATCTCATGGTATAAATCTAAGCAAGACTCAATGTCCGATGAATAATGTTGAGCGAGAGCACATGAATATGATTCCATATGCATCAGCTATTGGATCTATCATGTATGCCATGTTCTGCACTCGACCTGATGTATCATATGCTTTGAGCACAACAAGCAGATATCAGTCTGATCCCGGTAGGAGTCACTAGATAGTAGTAAAGAATATTCTTAAGTACTTGAGAATGACTAAAGAAGTGTTCATGGTCTATGGAAGTTTGAAAGACGAGCTTGTTTTAAATGGTTACACAGATGCAAGTTTTCAAACTGATATAGATGACTTCAGATCGCGGTCTGGATATGTGTTTACTTTGAATGGAGGCGCAGTGAGCTGGAAAAGTTCCAAGCAAGAAACTGTCACAGATTTTACAACAGAATATGAATATATTACAGCATCTGATGCAGCTAAAGAGGCAATTTGGATCAAAAAGTTCATCTCAGAACTTGGTGTGGTTCCGAGTATAGCTAACCCCATTTACTTGTATTGTGACAACAATGGGACAATAGCATAGGCCAAGGAACTAAGATCATACTACCGATCCAAACATATACTTAGACATTTTCATCTCATTCAAGAAATCATTGAGAAGGGAGACTTGAAGATTTGCAGAGTTCCTACAGAAGATAATGTTGCAGATCCTTTGACGAAGACTCTTCCACAAGCGAAACATGATGGTCATGTTAGGTCATTAGGTATTAGATACATGAATGATTGGCCCTAGTGCAAGTGGGACTTGTTAGGGCATGTGCCCTAGGTCAATCTACAAACATTATTTATCTTATAATTTTAGTTAATAAAATAAAGGTTTTATTTGTTGTTTTATTATAAGTGATTGCATGTTTACTTTATAGTAAGATCTATGGGTATTTGTTTAAATATCCTAAATGTCCCTAGTCGATCATTATAGTTGGATTTATAATGAATTAAGACTAGTGTGAATCTTTATTGATGGTCATGTTTTGATCATGCGTATAGGGATACGAATCAAGATCATGAGAACTTGTTAGGGAATAAAGTATTAGACCGACCCGCTATGAGAACACCACATTGATTAAGTCATAGATGTTACTCATGATAGGTAAATCATTTAGTCATTCGACTTGAGATTACCAAGATTTCAATGTAAGGAGCATGATAATTTGACACAATTAAATGTTGTCTTTAATTGGACAATTATAATGATTGTGATTGGTTACCGTGTGAATAATATGTGAGGGTGTGTAATCAAGATAGAATTTGTCACTCTCGTATAGAGAAAGATATCAGTGGATCCCTCAATAAGATTGAATGATAATGGTCAATTCCATGTGAATTGATATGATCAATGTCACTTGAGCGTTTTTCAGTTTACCTAAAGATCGAGACTAGTATGATTGAACATTAAGGGTGACTTTCCATGCCTTATGTTTAATCAAATGATATCGCATGACAAAAGGATATGATATACGTTATTAATTAGGTTATATCGATGTTGATATTCATGCTACTTGGGTAGTCATAATGCCTTGCTAGAGACCGCTTATGATTTGTGTACCAAACTGGTTTTTGGTTCACCGCCAACGGTGTATGAACCTATTGGGTAACACAAAGAATGGCTTTGCACAATTTCAATTGGTCTAGAGTAATGAATTTCATATGATAAAATTCATTACATAAAAGCCCTTATGATTTGTTATATGATAACTTATTAATAAGGGCGTATATGTAATTTGCTTAAACTGCCTAAATATAATAGTTGTATTATGAATAAGATCTTAAGTGGGGCCTTATCTACAAATATAAATAAAGGGTGAAACCCTAAAAATGAAATAAGATTTCGTTGTGCAATTTTCGAGTTCTTTGGATTTAGGGAGAGAAAGAAAAATTGTTTTCAATCTCTCTTGGGGCTAACACTCTAAATTATGGTCACCGTTCATGTGTGGATTTACGATAGAGGACGCGCACTTGAACGTCTTGAAAATCGAACAATCAAAAGGAAATCACGGAATAAGGTATGATTTACTTTCATAGATTTAGTTTAATGAACTTATCTTCAATCTGTTGGGGTTTTTCAAAATCTATTTTGAATTTTTCGCTGCGTATGAACCCCGAAAACCCGACAATTTTTTCCCCAAGTGAATGTCAATGAAAGGAAATTGGAAATCAAGCAATTCAAGCAGGAGGATACCGAGTCTTTTGGTAAGGCTTGGGAAAGAATCAAAGAGATGTTGGGAGATGTTCGGGACATGGATATGTGAATGGGGCACAATACAAATTTTCTACTATGAGAAGAATCACATCACTAGAACAATTGTAGATGCTTTGCAGTGGTGGTTCTCTACTAACAATGGATAAGATGAAGCCTTAGATTTTTAGATCTTATGTCTCAAAACACTTAATCAGGTTCTCGTTCCACAAAGAGATAGCCAAAGATGCGTATATGAGATTGATTTGTAAGTTGTGATTATGGCACAACTATCCAACCCGAGCAATCAAATGGCAAAGCTTCGAATGGGAAAACAAAGTCCACAAGTGGAAGCGATACAACAATCCATTAATCACCAAGACACGATGTTTAATTTGATGGACATGTCGCAAGGAATGGGGCTTGAGGAGATCAACTTCATAAACAACCGAGCTATGGAAACAACTTCAAGCTTAGAGGAATAGCTCCTCGGAGATTTTATCAATGATTCTATAACCCAAACTTCTCATATGGAAATCTTGATAACGTCTTGGAGTTACCTCCAAGCTTTGATTAACAAGTCCAACAAGGGAAGTTAGGGCATAGCGAAGAAATGACTTCATCGAAGTCAATTGAGAAGTTCTTGCATGCCATCGACATGAACAATAGGGAACGCCATGAGAAGCATAACAAAGAGATGGAAAATTTGAAGCAAGCTCTAAAAAGGATGGATGATGAGAGATTAGAATCCATTAAGAACCTAGAGAAACAGATTGGTCTACAAGCCATTGCTTTGTATTAAAGGAAGGAAGGGCGATTTTAGTGTAACACAAGCATTAATTCTATGGAGAACACAAATGCGGTCTAAATGAGAAGTGGAAGAACATTTAATGATCTAGTGTAACCAAAAGATACAATAAGTGACACAAGGAAGCAAATTAATGAGCAACATCAAAAGGATTCAAAACACATGGAAAGTGACATAAGTTACTAAAAAGAAGGTATACATGTAGAAGAATCAAAATTATCTCAAAAAAAGTTGGGGAGATCGGCGAGAAAGAGATGTGGTACTAATGAGAGTGAAAATTCTTGACAATCCACCATTAATAAATCAATCACTACAATATCCTCAATGATTCAAGAAATACAAGGTTCAAGAACAGTTCAAGAAATTTGTAAAGATGTTTAAGAAGTTAAACATAAACATCCCGTTCACGAGATGCATTGGACAAATGCCAAATTACGTAAACAAAGTTTTTAAAGGTCCTAATGGCAAGAAAAGTGGGATTAGAAGAATATGAAATGGTAAACTTGACGGAAGAATGCGGTGCCATTTTACAAAAGATGTTACCTCAAAAGTTGAAAGACCCATGAAGTTTTTTAATTCTATGCATTATAGGAGTACACTTGTTTGATAAGGTCCTATGTGACTTGGGAGCAAGCATAAATTTGATGCCCTTATCAATATTTAAGAAGTTAGGTTTGGGAGAAGTAAAGTCAACTAATAGAAAATCGATTAGTGACCTATCCAAAAGGAGTGATTGAAGATGTATTGGTTAAAGTGGATAAGTTCATATTTCCCATTGAATTTGCAAGACTAGATATGGAAGAAGATGTAGAGGTACCATTAATATTAGGGAGACCCTTTCTAGCAACTACGTGAGCTTCAATAGATGTTCAAAAACGAGAATTAAGGTTATAAGTAAATGATGAGGAAGTTCTTTTCAATATCTACAAAACCTTGAAATTTCCAAATGAGGTAGAGCGTTGTTAAAGTATCAAAGTTAGAGATATAGTTTCTAGTTTTGTTTCGACATAGACAAGCAATATATGCCGAGATGACCCACTAGAGCATTGTCTAATTCAAAGCATAACAACAATTTTTGTAATTAAGGGTGAACTTCAGGAGGTAGTAAATGCTCTATCACCAATAGGACCCCCAAAAGCTTCATAAAGGTTATATGAAACTTGAAACGGAAGTGGAAAGTGAGTTCTTGAACCAACAAAGTGGAATTAAAGCCTTTTCTAGAGCATTTAAGATACGTGTACTTAGGAGAGAATTCAACATATCATGTGAATATTTCGGCAAATTTAATGGAATTGGAAGAAAAAAAAATTGCTTCGAGTCTTAAGAGAGCATAAGTCAACATTGGGATGGATAATCAAAGATTTTAAAGGAATTAGTCCAACTGTCTCGCATGCATAAGGTTTTTATGGAAGAGAATCACAAAAAATCAATTAAAGCTAAGAGGTAGTTAAATCCATTTATGAAAGAAGTGTCAAAGAAAGAGATCTTAAACTAGTTGAATGTCATAATCATCTATGTTATTTCAAACTGTTCATGGGTTTCACCAATACATGTGGTACCAAAGAAATAAGGAATGACCATTATTCAAATGAAAATGGAGAAACCTTATCCACTTTGGAATAGTAATTGGTTGGAAAGTTTTCATTGATTATCGGTAGTTAAATAAGGCTACAAAAAATGATCATTTTCCTTTACCATTAATTGATAAAATGTTTGATAGGTTAGCATATATGAATATTATTGCTTCCAAGATGGGTATTTGAGATATAATCAAATTGCTATAACACTAGAAGATAAGGAGAAAACGTCGTTTACATATCCTTATGGAATGTTTGCATTTAGACGGATGTCATTTGGATTATGCAATGCACCACCAATATTTCATATATGTATGATGGCTATTTTCACTTATATGGTGGATGATGCCATGGAGATATTTATGGATAAATTTCTTGTATTTAGAGCATTTTTCGACCTATGCTTACAAAATTTGGCCTTGGTACTAAAGAAATGTTAAGACACAAATTTAGTACTTAATTGAGAAAAGTGTCACTTCATGGTTTGAGAATGGATTATTTTGGGACAGAGTGTATGCTCATGGATTAGAGGTTGATAGAGGAAAAATAGCACCAATTGAGACACATCCTATACCAAGAAACATTAAAGATATAAGGAGCTTTTTGGACATTCGGGTTTCTACATAAGGTTTATTAAGGATTTTTCAAAAATCACTAAACCATTATGCACATTGTTAGAAAATATGTTCCATCTCGAAATGAGTCTCGCAAGTGTCAACGCATTTGAGACATTGAAAGTAGCTTTGATTTCGGCACCAATAGTGGTAGTACCAGATTGGGAATTTAAACGTGAAATAATGTGCAATGCGGGTGACTATACGGTAGGAGAAGTATTAGGCCAATTGAAAGATGGGACATTTAGAGCTATATACTATGCAAGCAAAACATTGGATCCAACATAACAAAATTATACTACCACAAAAAATGAGCTATTGACAATGATGTTCACATATGGCAAGTTTAGAGCTTACATAGCGGGATCAAAAGTCATAGTGTATACTAATCATACCGTAATCTATTACTTGTTTGCAAATAAGGATGTCAAACCAAGTTTAGTTAGATGGGTGTTATTATCGGAAGAGTTTGACTTGATAATCAAAGAATAAAAAGGGAAATGAAAATTCAGTTGTAGACCATTTATCTAGGTTACCTCATAAAGAAGGTGATACATGGAAATCGGTAACCAAGGTATTTGTGGATGAGCACTTAGTTCAAACATCCGAATAATGGAGTATCTCAATTTAGACTCGTACTAAATGAGCAAAAAAACGTAGGCTAATGACATTAAACAAAGCGATCTTGGAGGCGGCCGGGTATTTTTTTTTAATCATTTTTTAAATTTCGCTTAGTTATTTATTTAGTTAGAACAATCCAAACGTTTTAGTAATTTTCAAACTTTTTAAAAGTTTTGTGCTAATTGTCTTTGGAAAGACCATTTACTAAGTAACATTTCATCGGAATGGAAAAGTCTCAACATATGCGGCATATTCATAAGAGCATCAAGGAGTTATAAGGATATTTATGTCCATGTCTTGTTATTATTATTATGTTTGTGTTTTTAATTTTCATATTTCAAGCTTATTTTTAAACCTTGAGAACAAGGTTTGGTTTCGATTAAGGGCATCTACAATATGGGAAGTGGCAAGAAATAATGAACTAAAGATAAAGACAAAGGGTATGATCGTAAAATTTTATTTTGGAAACAAGTTAAAAGGAAAGCATGGTATTGTATCTTTTTCATTTATCTATTATTTGAATGTGTTTAATTACTATAGATTAGTTTAAATATTGTAAATTAATTCATTTGCAAAGTTCATGCCTTTAATTAAGGATAAGTAAAATACAAGTGTCTTGGTGATATGAAACTCAAGAAAGTGTTATTAGTTTTTGCAAAAAATAAGAAATGTAGCAAAAAATGGTATGATTTCATGATTAGAGACTTAAAGTTAGGGATAACCATGAACTTGAAACAAAAGCAAAGAGAATACTAGAACACTTCTTGTGGTAAAATTTATATCTCTAAAGAATTCTATAGTATCCGTGAATTTTACTTAAGTGTAAAGCAAATAAAGACTTAGTGCTAGGAGGGGAAGAGATAATCATGGTGTTTAATGAAAATTTTTGGAGTTAAAACTTGCTTCATAAAGTGAAAGTGAAAATTTCTAACAAGAGTTTTAAACATAAAAATAAAGAGTCACACAAGTTCTACGAGACAATGGAGCCGAGAACTTGATGGTTGGGAAAAAAGAGAAAAATAGAATCCATAGGAAAAGGAGCGGGGACCATGTAACTAGAAAACATGATGAGAAAAGAAAAATAAGAAAAAAATATAAAAATAATGAAAGGAAGGCCGAATTTAGATTAAAACTCTTTAAATAAATGATTTAGCTCGAGTACTAGTAGTTTAGTTGAGTTAAATTTTCTTTCCAACTATATTAACTCCTATGGACTTTTGAAGTGCTACGGTTTACAAAACTAGTATGATCTATGCTTATTTGTGAATTCTGAGCTTAATGAGAAATCATGAGATTGTACAATTGCTACTTGAGTGTCGAGGTGATATAAACTTGTGAGCAAAGTGATGGTTTTAGTTGTGAACTACTTTTGAGTTTCGAAAGTGAATTGTATGTGATGTTAAAGCTACATGTTTTTGAAAGTATAAGTATTTGCAAAGAAAAATTCTTGATCTGGATTATTAAATTGAACTTATTTCAATTAAACGATACTCCATCAACGATGTAAAATGAATATGGACTTTAGTAGTATTATGAATACTTAGTAGAATACACTTTTGCTCTGGAAGTGCAAAATCTTAAGTTTAGGGATATTTGATAAGTGATTATTTAGACTTATATATAGGACTAATTTAGTAGTATATTTGGTATAAATATCCCGAAATGAGCTCAATTTGAAGGTATTTATGTATTTTCGGTATATAGGGCATACAAGAGACAAATGAGTGATTTCATGATAAAATAAGGACAAAATGCACAAAAGAACGTTTGAAGCCGTGGCTAGTAGGCTTGACGCCGCGGGTAGAATATACACAAGTATGGGCAAGGTGTGGAGAAGGAACAAAAGAAAATAAAGAGGTGTAGTAGTGTAAGCGCTGTAGCGGCGCTATGGGTATAAAACGACGACGACGTAATGGTTTAAGCTAGGCACCACGCACACTAAGAAGGGAAAATTCACACAAAGAGACCGAAGGCTGTGGTGGCGTTGTGGCCATACAAAGATAGCGGCGGATTACTTATGGCCGTGCCTTAGAGATGTATAGAATAGAAAGTTTAGAGTTCTAGTTCATTTTAAATTATCTATTAGGGCTTCTAATTGTATTCTAAAGTGTTTTAGAGGTATAAATAGGGATTAGAATGTGGGAAACTCACTACTTTACCAATTATCATTAAGGGGAGCCAATTAACATAGTTTAGCATAGTTTTAGTTTATTTTTTAGTATTAAGAAAAGTTTTTGAGGAAAAGACATTAAAGACTCCACGTGTGGTTATTCAAGATAGTTTTCTTGATTTAATTGAAGTTATTTAATTCAATATTTAATTTCAATGAATACCATGATGGGTATGTTTATTTTAATGATGTGTGAGTAGTTCATTAATCTTAAGGATCAATGGATGCTATGGTATGAATGTTATGCTAAAGTAGTTATGATTGGATTATAAAGTTAAAATGTGCAATGGTCCGAACTAGTATTGATTCTAGACGTAATGCTACGAACATCTTGATCACGTATTTGTGGATTAGAGGTTTTAGCAATTACTATGACCATTGGAGCTTTTTAAGCCTGGATATGGACGATACAACCATAAAATATATAACGATGATAGATAGTTATTGATTAGGGGTGACACGGATAGTAAACTTAAGTGGTTATGAATCTAAAGATTTGGAATTTAAAGAAATGTGGAACTTACGTTATTCATAACTATAGGTAGAGTTCTAGTTTGCACATTAGATTCTTTTGTCACGACAACGATTCGAAGTGGATTTGAAGGAAGTGAGTTGAAAAGCATAGTTATTCATTACCTAGATGAAGTTGTGAACTAAGATCTTATTAATATAAGAGTACAAGTATTTACATTGTTTTGTTAAAATATAATAATTTAGTTAAAAACCAATTAAAAAGGGATTTTCTTAGCAATAGAGTGAATCTAACTAAGTAAGTAGTATGTAATACACCTTTCCCAGAGGATGTTATCTATAATCAACATTAGTTGATTAAATTATGACTATAATCAAGCTTTGTCATACTTGCGCCACAATCAATATGTGCAATGGGCGCAACTACAAATCTTTTACTATGGAATGAATCACAACACGAGGATACTAGTGGATGTTACGATAGGTGGTTCTCTACTAACCAAGGATGAACATGAAGCATTAGATCTTCTTGATCTTATGTTTTAGAATTCTACAATAGTAACTCATTCCACACCGAGAAAGCCACGGAGTATATGAAGTTGATTCACAAGCAGATGATTATGGCACAACTATCAAACCTGAATAGTTAGATGGTGAAGCTACAAATTGGACAACCAAGTCCACAAGTGCAAGCAATTACGCAACCCATTAATCACCAAGCAATGGTGGCTAATCCATTGGACATGCAACAAGGAATGGATTTTCAAGATGTCAACTTCATGAACAACCAAAATCTGTGGGAACAACTTCAGTCGAGAGGAATAGATCCTCCAGGGTATTATCAAGGATACGACAACACTGAACTTCTCATATGGAAATCTTGATAATGCACTTGAAGCTACCTCCAGGTTTTTATTAACAAGTCCAATAAGGGAAGCTAGGCCAAAGTGAATAAATGACTTCATTAAAATCAATTGAAAAGTTCTTGCGAGGCCATTGACACCTATAACAAGGAATGTCATGAGAGCAATGATAAAGAGATGGAAAATGTGAAGCAAACTCTTAAGACGATTGATGATGAGAGAAAAAATCCATTAAGAAATTTGAGAGACAAATTGGTCACTAGCCATTGCTTTGAATTCAAGGAAGGAAGGGCAATTTCTAAGTAACACTATTACAAATCCTTAGGAGAATTTTAGTGTCATTCACATGATGAGCACTACGAAAATGAATGAGCCAATGCAAGAGCAAGTGATATACAAGTTAGAAAAGGTCAATATGATGGTAATTAAGAAGACAGATAAACCGAAGAAGAAGTGAACAAGGTAGAGGTTCATAAAGATGCACCATGGTTCGATATGTCAATTTTTGGTGTGCCGTGTGTTTCTTACAAATTTAAAAATATAGCAAGGAAGAAATTCATGAGTGATATTAAGCCATACTTTTAGGACGAGCCACACCTATAGAAAAGATGCAATGATGGGTTAATTCGACAATGTGTCGCAGAGACGAGGAATTTGTAGGCATTTTAGAAGGATGCCATTTATCACCATATGGAGGGCATTTGGAACCTCAAAGAACGATAGCTATAGTGTTACAATGCAGATTTTATTGGCCAAATATATTCAATGACTCACATTTTTGTGAAAACTTGCAATGAATGCCAAAGAACAGAAATATTTTTGGAAGGAAAAAATTTCCACAAACCACTTTTCAAGAAGTGAGCTATTCGACGTATTGGGAATCGATTTTATGGGATCATTCCCTACTTCAAATGGGAAACTATTTATATTATTAGCAATGAATTATTTCTCTAAATGGGTGGAAGCCATAGCAATCTTAACCAATGATGCAAAAGTGGTCATAGAATTCATATAGAAAAATATTTTCTCACGGGTTCGAACACCTTGAGCATTAGTCGGTGATGAGGGGTCACATTTCTATAAGAGTGCCTTAGACACATTGCTTAAGAAATAAGGAGTTAGGCATAAAACCTCACTTGCATACCATCCTCAAAAAATGGAAAAGCGAAGTAAGCAATAGAGAAATGAATTAGATCTAGGAAAAAGCAATTAACACTAAGAGAAAAGATTGGGCATTCCGTCTTGAAGATGCATTGTGGACATAGAGAACGACATTCAAAATGCCAATTGGCACATCTCTCAGTATCGGTTGAAGTATGGAAAAGCATGTCAATTACAAATAGAGTTAGAGCATAAAGCATACTAGGGTATAAAAAAAAGCTCAATATGAATCTTCAAGCTATAGGAAAGGCTAGATTACTTCAACTAACCGAGTTGGATGAGTTTAGGTTGGATGCATACAAAAAAACTAAGTTATGCAAAGAAAAATCAAGGCAATGGCTTGACAAAATGATTGAATATCGATTTTTTTTGCCAGGACAACTAGTCATGTTATATAATTCAAGACCGAAAAGCTGTTTCGAGTAAATTAAGTTCACAATGGTCAAGGCCATTCAAAGTCGTCGCTACTTGGCCTTATGGAGTTGTAGAGTTGATGAGCAATAGTTGTAGGACATTTAAAGTAAATGCTCATATGGTTAAGTTGTTTTATAGAACGAAAGCTAGGCAAGATGAACTTGAAGGATTCATGCAACAAATAATCAATGCCTTAAAGAATAATAAGAAGGGGAAGAAATAACAAAGTGTTAAGAAACAAAATGAAAGACCTTCTCAAGAAGCACCAAAAAGAGATAGTATCAAGGTTGTCCCAAAGAAGCCTAAACCAAAATTCAAGTTCACACCGAGACTTCAACCAATAAAGATGAGAGATCTTGGAGACATATGCATACCTTTAAGCTTTAATGGGCACAAATTTAGAAACATCTTGTGTGACATAAAAGCCTCGATCGGTGTAATGCATACGAAGGACATGTTCCAAGTAGATTTGAAGATCAATTGTCCCAATACAACGGACTTGCAAGTAGTTGATGGTAACTTGGTACCAACAATAGGGACAAGATCTTGAATGTGCATGTGAAATTAGGTAGATTTACATTTACCACTGATTTTGAGATTACAGATCATGATATAAATGATGATGTCTCTATGATACTTGGGCGGCAATTCTTAGACACTAACAATGCGGTCTCGCATACGAGGACGAAAATGATCACAATGAGTATCGAGGAGGATGAAGATAGCGAGAAATTTTTTCTTTATTGAAGGGCAAGAAGTACATCCAAACGGGAGAGATATAATTATCTCGACCTACAAATGGAGTATCTTGAGTTAGACTCGGACTAAAATAGCGAAAATGAGTCGGGCTAAGGACATTAAATGAAGCATTCTTGGGAGAGCGACCAAAGGGTTTTTAAATTCAATTTTTAAAGTTATTTTTAAAATTTCACTTATTTAATTTTTCTAGTTAAAACAATCGAAACATTTTAGTAATTTTTTTAATTTTGTTGATTTTGTGCTAAATGTGTAGGAAAGACTATTTGCTTAGTGAAATTTCATCGGAATGGAGGAGTCTTAACATACTCAAGCAAAGAGCGTAAAAGAGAAAAGGAGTTAGAGTGGTAAAGGTCAAGTAAATGGAAAAATCACGGGTAAGTTAATATGGAACTTTTATATATACGGGGTAGTCCACGCTGTCACGACGCCTTGTGTAGTAATACATAGAGCCGGGAGAGTGCCAATAGTGAGTAAAAAAATTTCAAAATATGGAGACAGACTAGTTGACGTCGTGTGTATACACACATTGTCCAAAGAAGGCACCAAGCTGTGAGTGAGAAATTGCTAACAGTAGGCTCGACGTTGTGGCAGCGCCGTTCCCTGTAAGGGACGGCGTCAGCGTCGAGGATGGATTTTCAAAACCATTTCAACCCAAATTTTACATACTTGAACCCTAGTCCATACACCACCAACCATGCATACATTTCTCTAGAACCAAAGTCTTAGCAATTTTAAGCGAGAAAATAGTTTTCGTAGTGAACCAAAGTTAAAAGAGAAGGTGCATTGTGGATTCGCACAAAGAAGGGGAGTCAGGGCATTGTGAATCAAGAGAGCAATAAGCTTTTATTTTGTGAGCAAAGTGAAAGGGCTTTGATTGATAGAGGCTTGGAGAAGCAAACTACGCCGAAAAGTAGTCAGGCATTAAGGTAAATTTACAATTTCATTGGTTATGCTATGAAATTCTTATATTATAGATGAAATTGCTTGAATTTTGGAAAATAGGTTTTTATATAGGAATTTGAAGTTATGTGGATTTAGAGCATCAATGTGGCTTATTGTGGATTATTATATGTATTTTTAATTCATTTGGCATGTGAATGACCCCTTGTAAATGATAATTTTGATTTTAGGTGATTTGAAGACTCGTGTTGAATTGTTGTGTTGTGTGAGTTTTATTGGGATAATGGCAAGAACAAGGAGGCATACAAGTCCAGTTAGAGAAGTTCGAGCAAATGATAATGAGGCATCATCCTCGAGAGATCCAATTGAGGATGCCCTGAGTCCTTTCTGGTCTAAGTCCTATATTAGTAAAGAAGTTAAGGAGAGGTATCAAGTCATACACTAAGGAATTCAATTGTCTGAGAGGAATTAACCTATCGGCAAAGTATGATAAGAGAATCAATTGAGTGTGTGAAATAGTTTACGAGCTCTATGCGAATGCAAAGTTCAAAAAGAAAGGAGATCCAGTTAAGGTGAGAGGAGTAATGGTGCCATTCAATGAGCATTTAATAAACGACATCTATGGGTTAGAATACTTGAGTATGAATGGAGAACCATACACCTTCCCGAATGATTTGTGTGAGAGACCATATAACCTATATCCTTTTAGAGTAATTGAGATAACATTAGTTGTCCAAGGACAAAAAGGATGGATAATGGGAGCTGAGAATGTGTCGAAGCACATTAAGAAGGGAAGTGTGAGGAAAGTTTACATAATGTGGCAACATTCTCTAGTTGTTTCATTATACCCAGCTAGTCATCAGGGCAAAATCAACAAACCCAAAGTGGCTTGTTTATAAGAGATTATAAAGAATGAGAGGATCAATGTTGCGAAGATCATTTATAATTACTTGAGGGAGTCAATCATAACTTAGAGACAATGAAATGTCGTTTCCAATCCTAATAACCCAAATGTGCTTGAAGGCTGGAGTGAGACTGGTTCGAGATGACGAATCTGATATAAAGGCCCAAGAAATAATAGATGAGGAGTTTATGTTAACCTTGAAACTACCAACTAGATACTAAAACTCTGAGGATGAGAGAGAGAGAAAACTGAAAGGGACAGACTTGAGGCTGAGTTTTTAGCCAAAGAACAAGAGGATCAAGCAACAACATCAGCAGAGTTAGCTTAAGAGTTGCATAATAAAGGATATGAAGAGGAGAAAGAGCACCAACAATGATTTGTTGAGGGCTACAAGTTCGTAGACCCACTGATAGGATAATAGGACTTGGATGGTCCTGAAGTTTTTCCACCACCTCCACCACCACAAGCACCGGTACCACCACTTGGGGATTTGACTACACGGCGGTAAAGGATAAAGCTCAATATCATGAAGCCTTGTTGAGATATGAGCAAGACCGACTGAATAGACAATGTTATTTCATGTTTTTGCAGATCATCAGAGGGACATAGCTTGGTATGAAAGGATCAGAAGGTTGAGACCTACTGATAGGTCTATTGGCTTCTAGCAGCACTGAAAAACATTGTTGATCTTAACGTGGTGCAGAGTAAAAAGGTGGAACATCCTTTGACAACATATTTTGTTGAAGCTAATGATGATGATGATGATGATGATGATGATGATGATTCACAATCCTAAAGTCAGAGTCTTAAGATTTATTTAGACCTAGAGGAGATGAGTGATACATTTACACTGATTATTTTTACATTTGGGATATTTTGTCACTTTAGTAGTTTTAGTTTTATGCATTTTATTTTGTTTAGTATTATTCAGCTCTTAAATTATATTATACATGTTTGTGTATTAGCGTTTTTATATTTCAGGCTTACTTTTAAACCTTAAGGAAAAGGTTTGGTTTAAGTTTGGGGGCATCAACACTATGGAAAGTGGTAAAGAAGGATGAAATAAAGATAAACATTGCAGGTATGATTGTAAAATTTTATTTTTGATGCAGTTAATGAGAAAGAATGGTACTGTATCTTTTTTATTTACTTATTATTTAAATGTGTAGATGTAGTATAAATTAGGTTATATATAGTAATAAAGAAATGAATAATTCATTTGCAAAGTTCATGCCTTTAATTAAGGATGAGTAAGCACACAAGTATCTAGTTGATATGAAACTCAAGAGTGTGTTATCAAGTTTTTGAAGAAAATAAGAAATGTAGCAAACAACAATATAATTTCATGTTTAGAAACCTAGAATTAGGGAAGACCGTGAACTTGAAACAAAAGCAAGTAGAATAATAGAACACTTCTTATGGAAAAAGTTAGATCTCTAAGGAATTATCTAATAAGTATGAGTCTTACTTGAATACAAAGTAAATAAAGACTTAGTACCAAAAGGATAAGAGATTGGCAAGGTTTTTAAAGAAAAGTTGGAGTTAAAACTTGCTTGGTAAAGTGAAAGTGAAAAGTGCAAACAAGAGTCTTAAAAGAAAATTTGAGAGTCCCACATGTTTTATAGGAAAAGTAGTAAAGAACTTGATGGTTGGAAAAAGTAAGAAAAAAATGAAATCCATAGGAAAATGAGCAGTGACCGTACTGCTCAAAAATATAAGGAGAGAAGAAAAAAGAGATATATGGAAAGAAATAAAGGTAGAAGTGATATTAAAACTCTTTTTAAATGAAAAGATTTAGCTCGAGTACAAGTAACTTAGTTGAATTAAGTTTTATTTCCAACTATATGAAGCCTTATGGACTCTTCAAGTACTAAAGTCTACAAAAATATTATGATCTATGCTTATTTGTAAATTTTTGAGTTTAATGTAAAATCGTGAGATTATACACTTGCTTCTTGAGTGTCGAGGTGAAATAAACTTGTGAGTAGTGATTGTTTTAGTTGTGAACTACTTGTCAGTTTCGAAAGTGAATTATATATGTTGTTAAAGCTACGTGTTTTAAAAATATTAGTTTTTATGAAGAAAAAAAGTTTTGAGTGGATTATTAACTTGAACTTATTGAATTAAAAGATACTCCATTTACTAGGTAAATTGAGTAAGGATTATAAGTACTAGTAGTAGTAGTAGTAGTAGTAGTAGTAGTAGTAGTAGTAGTAGTCGTAGTAGTAGTAGTAGTAGTAGTAGTAGTAGTAGTAGTAGTAATAGCGATGCTTGCAGTAGTAGTAGTAGTAGTAGTAGTAGTAGTAGTAGTAGTAGTAGTAGTAGTAGTAGTAGTAGTAGTAAGAGTACTTAGTAGAATACACTTTTGCTCGAGACGTGTAAAATTCTAAGTTTAAGGGTATGGTGATTAATTAAACTTATATATAGAGTTAGTTTAGTAGAATAATTGGACTAAACATCTCGGAATGCGCTCCAATTGATGGTATTTATGTATTTTTAGGTATAAAATGTATAAAGGAGACAAATGAGTGGTTTTATGATAAATGAGAAGAAAAAGCACAACTACACACTTGACGCCATTGCATAGAGGCTTGATGCGGTTGAAAGAGTGCACAAGGCATGGGCAAGGCCTGGACAAGGAGTGAAGACAAGAGAAATGACGCAGTAGTGGTGATGCGATGGCGGCGCCGTGCGAATATACACACTTTGTCCGGGACATTACACATAGGACGCCGAGCCTACGTGAGGAGAAAATCTACACACAAAGGTCGAAGCTATGGCGGCGTTGTGGTTTTACACACATGACTTTGATGACTTACAAAAATGCCGGGAAATAGAAATAGAAAGTTTTGGAATTCAAGCTCATTTGGAATGTCAATTAGGGTTTTTAATTGTATTCTAATGAGTCTTAGGAGTATAAATAGGTATTAAAACGTGGTAAACTCACCAATTATCACCCACCATTATAGATTACCACATAATAGCATAGTTTATATTGTTCGAGTATTGAGAAAAATCTTGGAGGAGAAGACATTAATGAGTCAACTTGTGGTTATTCGGTATTGTCTCTTTTATTTAATTGAAATTATTTGATTTAATCTTTGATTGCAATGAATACCATGATGTGTATATTGATTTCAATAATGAGTGAGTAGTTTATTTATCTTAAGGATCAATGGATCATATTCTATGAATGCTATGTTAAAGGAAGTATGAATAGATTACAAAGTTAAAAAGTGCAATAGTTAGAATTTGTATTGATTATATATGTAATGTTATGAACATCTTGATCACGTGTTTGTTGATTAAAGGTTTTAAGAGCTACCATGGCCATTGAAACTTTTTAGTCGGATATGGACAATACAACCATAAGATATATACCATCAATAGATAGTTATTGATTAGGGATGCATGAATAATAAACTTAAGTGGTTATGAGTCTAAAGATTTGGAACTTAATGCTATGTGAGACTTAAGATATTCACACCAATTGGTGGAATTCTAGTTTGCACATTAGGATCTTTTCCACCATGACAGTGGGTTGAAGTGAATATTAAGGAAATGTGTCTATTATAGTTGAGCATTGCACACACATAATGAAAATGAAAGAAGTGAGATATGAAAGCATAGTAATTCATTATCTAGGTGAACTTGTGAACTAAAGGTTTTCTAAAAATAAGAGTACAAGTTATTTACATGTTTTATAGAATAGAGTACTTTAGTTAAACCAATTAAAAAGAGATTTTCTCAACAATAGAGTGAAATTAACTATGTGAACCATTTCTAGATAAACCTTTCCCAAATGACCAAATCCAAAATCAACCTTTGTTGATCACACTATTACTACAATTGAACCGTTATACTTGCAGTCATGATCATTAGAAAGTCTTTAACGGTCTTAATTCTCACTGATATTATTAGATTAATAATAGTTAGTGTAGAAGGATCGATTAGACTTGGACTTTGAGACATATATTAGGAGAATGGATAGTAAAAGAAAGTGATTTTTCATAAAGCTCAAAGGTGATGATGCGCTTTCGGTAGAAAATATTCTAGTATTGGAGATAGTGGAACAAAAGTAAAAGCCATTTAGTGGGAAAATTAGTGGTAAATGATGATAAGAACATAGCTAAGGTTAGTTAACCACTAATGAATGCATACTTCATAAGTTGATATGAAGTATAAGATTCTAGATATGGTGCTAGTCCATATTAGAATAATGGGAATGAGCCTGCCAGTATAGTTGTGGTATAACCACACATACTGAAAGTGAGATTCAAAAACGTGTTAGTGTTGTTGTGGTGTAACCACACTTACTAATAGAATGATAAAATAAAAGAATGACATTGTGGTGGATCTGCACTTACAAAAAGGAAATTAAGGATAAGGTTGATATTTTAAAGCATGAATAGTTTGAATTAGAATATGACAGTGATCTAGTGAGATGTCCTAATCTGATCATTTAGATTGGTGTAGTCTAAATTGAGAAGAATGAGTTGTCAATAAATATGAGGATTTTAAGAATCCAAGTAATACTTTACGAGAAAAGGAATAAATAAGTAAGCAGTATATCAAGAGATTGATATTACTGCTACCCTTAACCGAGAATTGTGTAAATTTGAGAACTCAATTCAAGTAATGATTTAATCTAAGCTAAACTAAGAATGAATATTCATTACTCATAATCGACAACTCATTTGGTCAATTACATGAGAAAAGTTGTTCTCAAGAATTGGTTGAGATCTGGTTGTTAGTTATTTAAGATCAAAATTTGGAATATATGAAAATGAAGTAAGGTAATGGCTTGATTATTTTAGAAATCATGGTGGCAGTCATTAGAACTCATAAGAGCTCATCATTATGTTTATGAGTGAAGAAGTGGAGTTTTTTAACTCTATAAGAAAAAAGAGATTTGAAGACTTAGAAAAGGCACAAGCAATATCGCAAAATTATGTGAATCATGACGATAAATTGATTTATACCAAAGATGGCTAGTGCAAGTACTAAGTTTCAAACATAAATCACTCTGATAGATGTTGAATCCTAATTATGAGTCCATTGATTTTACTAGGATTGAGATAGTCAAAAAGTCTTCATATATTCAACACATAATCAAAAAATTATTCTTATCTAGGAATGATTGAATAATACAAACAACGTATACATATACTTTTGCTATCATTATGTTGTACGTTCATATTAATCTAAGAGTGAAATGGGGATCAGTCTTAGAGCTGAGACATGGTGATTGGAGATATGGATGTGAATCCTAGTTTATTTATAAAGCCTATTCAAATGTATAGATTGCGAATATCATCCATTCATTATTGGGGTTTGAAATACAGACATAACCATGTAAAGGGGTTGCGGAGAGTCTTTTAATATTTTTTAAGATCAAACGGTCTTAAAGAAATTATTAAAAGACATAAGAAGTATGAAATCTAATGAGTTGGTGCAATTTGATTTGGAAATCTTCAAGCAGTGAGAGTTTGAAGAGTATAGTTGTCAGAGTGAAAGAAACTAGAGGTGAATTTAGTGACTTAAATTCTTGAATATAATAAATTCACTCTGAGAAACTCATCCACACAAAGTAATTGATGTTATTAATGTTTTAAATAGCGAAAAGAACTAAAAGTTTAATTATAATAGGAACTCCGTAATACTATCTCTTAAAATATATGTATAATATTGATGATCAAATAAAAACCTACGGGCAAATCATCAATTGAGTTGTTGGAATTGATAATTACAAATCTTTTCTTTAAAGTTCAGATTGGATCTGAATTAAATGTATTATTACTTAGGTGATGGTTAAGAAGTCTAATTGGAACTATTTGATATTCCAAGATTTGGTTATTAATGATTAGTATCCAGATTAAACTGTCTAATGAAATTGTGTTGAATGCATTATATGTTGAAATGAAAATCCAAGTTCAGGAAGGATATTAGGCAAGAATCATTTCTATAATCTCATAGATCTCTTTATATTGATGTACATGCAACGTCATATTGTATTGAAGTATACGATGAAAAATGTGAATTGATTGAAATGATGATCTATGTTATGAAATTCATAAAGGGATATGAGATAAATTCAGTAAGTTAAGGTTGAATATTGAGAACTAAAGGGTTAGGTAAATTCCTGTCTATATTTGATGGTAAAAAGAAAACATAACTCTAAATTTATGAAACAAGATTAGTAAGATTTTGACGTCAGCACAATGGTGTATAAGTTGTAGTTCATAGATTGAGTGAAGTCTACATTTTCTTGTTAGTGTTAGTGGTGTATCGAAAATGCTTGGAAGTGGATGTGGTATGGCAGATTAGGCCTAGAAGAGGAAAAGGTTAGTCGGGAGCGAAACTCCACTCTTTATCATTAGTAATCCTGAATCACCATAAGCATTCACTATTTATTCACAACTTAAATTTATGAGCTTGTGTCTTGAAAATGTATGACAACTAAAAGAAAACAGATTCCTTTATGTGAGCTCTTTGATAATAAAAGTAATCAAGTAGATTACATAGTAAGATGATAAAGTTGAATATGATCAATCTTATTGTGTGTTGATGTACAGAGCTAAGATTGGAGATATAGCTTTTGCAAAAAATGAGATAGTAAAGAGTTACACAGAAAGGGTATGGCATAATAGGTAATTTATAACTATAACTGGGTTAAGATAAAAATATTGAGGAGATAATCATCATAGATTGTTGAAGAGTTCAAAAGAAAATTTTGGTTGTGCTTTTAAAAGTCACATCTATGAAAGGGCTTTATAGGTTTAGATCAAGGAAAAATAAAAGTTTCACAGAAAATGGGAAGATAACTTGGGAACTGGAGTTATGTATGGAAAAGTGCTTTCCATTTCTCATCGCAACTACTGGTAACTTGTATTTTTCCCTTAATTTCGAGGAAGAAATTTTCTTAAATTGGGGAGATTGTAACGACGCGTTACCTTCATTAGGTGATTAGTGTTAATTTGAATTCTAATTAACTTGGGTTAGGCTTATGATTAACCTGACTTTTTCTTAATTAGTCTATACATGGATTTGCGTGACATTTGGTGCTTGTATGGATTATATTATTAATTATGGAATATAATTAGATTAATTGGTCTATAATTGATTAATTAACAAATTATTCAAACACCTAATATTGCATGTGGGTCAAGGGTGACTCACAGGGGTAGCGAGGTAGCGTGTACGCCCAAATGTAATTGTTGGCACACATGACGAAATGATAAAACGCATGAATATAGGTGTATATATATAATAAATTGGTGGGCACCTAGCAACATGCAGGGTCGAGGGTGACACACGTAGGACATACAATAGTGTGCATGCCTAAAGGTGTTTGTTGGCTCATGTGGCGAATTTATAGGTGCGAAATACAAAGTTATCTAAATATATAAATGAGTCCTACTGTTTAAATAAAACTAAATTGTAAATCTTGGATTTGCCTCGAGATGCGCGTAGCATGGATTTCAATGAGTGAATGTGTTGATCGTTGTATGTTGAAAAGTTTATCTACACTGTGAGAAGAATGCAACCACATCTCAAGGAAAATCAATTTCATGTATATGCATGTGTCAAAATCAATTTCACTTTGAGGAATGTAACTTTGGCTTCTATCCTTTATATCGACCTTGAAATTTATGCATGCAAATCTCGATGAAAGTTTGTATATATCCCAAACACAAATACACACCGCCTCATCTATGTATCGAAATTGAAATCAAAAGTGGGAGAAAAAAAGGAGAGAACATTGGAGACAGAAAGGCGATGGAAATAGAGAAGGTCAGACTGTTGTTGTGGTTGTTGTTTGTTGTTTTCACTTGATGTCGTTGTCATGGTTATTGTGAACAAATGAGTATTTCGATTAGGAGGCTCGGACTGAAGAATGAGAGGGCAGGGGAGCTATCTCCCTTCCCGAGAGTGCCTTAAGGTTGGGGCCAAACCGAACCTCAGCGATTAAAAAAGAAATCGATTGATTTGCAGCAAAATAGGGAGGAAAAATAAGGGGTTGGGCCCCTGAACCAAGCCTGGTTAGGCTCGGTTGAGAAGAACCCGATTCAGGCCCAAACCCAATTTCTAAATGAAAAAAATAGATAAAATGTTGGAATTTAGGGAAAGATTCCAGAAAATAGGGGAAAAATAAAAAAAAATATATTTTTGGACCAACTAAATAGAAATTGTGGATTTCTATGAAAAATTAAGAATTTGGAATTCTTTCGGTACCTTATACCAGGGTTTTTATTTCGAAAAACATGAAATGGTCGTATTGACCTAAAAAGTGGTAAATTGGTTTTGGATTCAAATGGGACCAATTTAGAGGTTCTAATTAATGAGTATTAGATTTAAATTGATGATAATCAATCTATTTTAAGGTTTTTGGGAGTTAAGTAAGTTAGTATAAAGTTAAAAAAGCTCGAAATAGGTAAGTGGGACTCGTATTCTTATCAACTATGCAACGTAATTAGTCTATTTAGTTCATATAGAAATATGGATTCAAATCTAAAAAAAACCTTGGAAATGT
Source organism: Stephania cephalantha (assembly GCA_039657325.1). Taxonomy (NCBI): domain Eukaryota; kingdom Viridiplantae; phylum Streptophyta; class Magnoliopsida; order Ranunculales; family Menispermaceae; genus Stephania; species Stephania cephalantha. The sequence continues at coordinate 25,495,999 of CM077574.1, read as the reverse complement.
TGATAAGGCAGACTGGAATTAGGGATGTGAAGGTTAGCTTGGAAAGGAATTCCGCCTTTTGTCTAATAAAAGGAAACTTTTAGCCTAGAAATAGATTCTCCCTTTACATCCTAAGTAGGATGGAGTTTTACCTTTGTCTTTCATTGTCCATTTAGGGTTGGTAGCTCAGTTACACTTGAATACACCGACAGAATCACATGATGACCAACAAGTGGGTTTTGTGGACAGTATTCTTGGGTAAAGTGAGAGTATGGCTCTCAAGTCATTAAAAGGTTATAGCTCAATTACATTTGAATTCACTAGCAGAACCCTATGTCGGTTAACATGTGGATTCTACAGACGTATTCTTTTATAAGATGAGAGTATAACTCTAAAATCAAAATCAAAATATAAGTCACAAGTACAGTTGCCTTTGAATTTTGAAATTGCATTCTGTTATCTATTGTTATATCATTTTTAATGCTTGAATAGATATGTTTTGGATTCATATTGCTATTCATGAATTCATTGATAGTAGCTGATAATTGATATGCTTACGACCATCACTTACTGAGCAAGTTTGAGCGCATATTCCCAATTAACATTTCAAGTTATCGACATGTGCTTCGACTTTGGAACGAAGAAGATTAAGCATATATAATCTTCTCTACGGTGTATTGATTTCCCTATTGTTTATATATTGTATTTGTTGGACTAAGTGTTCCATCACTTAGACTTCGTCTCGAGCTTTTAATGTCAACAAACAATGTAAAATGGTACTAATAAGATTGTCAAGTATTTTAGTGCATCAAAGATTGTTAGGATTCACAAGTTCGAAGGAAGCCATAAGTTATAAATTTGAGTTCAAAAGGAATAGATGGAATGGAAGGAATGGGAGTTGAAAAGCTCATAAATTAGTTGAGGCAAGGAAAGGAACCGGAAAGCATTCACGGAGTTATGTACATCATTTGTAAGGTATACGAGTTCAATTACATGAGCCAAATGCATCACATTTAAGCATTTCATAAATTTCATGTTTTCAAGAACCTAAAGTCATGCATTTCTTGAGCCTCAAATCCGTGAGTTTTAAAATGTTTTAAATCATGCAAATGTGTTTTATGGATTGAACTTGAGGTGTACAAACTATTGAATTTGTTTTTGGATGCATTGGTATTAGTTTAGATGGGTTTTTGGATCATTTGAGAATATTTGTAGAAAACTCTCTAGCATTGGAATGAAACATGGATTTTTCATTTTTTACCTTTGAAAAATCATTCGGATGATTTTGGTGTGTTTCTTAGGTTATAAAAAACTTATAGAGACCAAGTGCAAAGGTGTAAGGGGAATCGTAACTAGGTAAAGGGTTTAGACAGCCAAACCAAAAAAAAATATTATTTATAGACCCCTGTTGTTGGAGCACGCTCCATTCTTATGTAAAGCACGCCATAGGTCTTGAAGCGAGCCTTAGGAATAGGTAGAGCACATTCCCTGGCTACTTGACAACTTTTTTAAAGTGTAAAATTCACACATTTAATTTGAATTGGTGGATTGTTATTATAATGGGTAAAAATAGTCAAAAGGGTATAAATAGAACACTAAAACTATATAGAACACGTTTTTGATCTCACTTGCACATACACACACAAAGAGAGCTAAAACATAGAGTTTTCGCAAGAAAAACGAAGATCAAACACATACACTCACTTGAGGGTCGTTGGGGCTGATCTTATCCAAATCAAGTGAGGCGATAAGAGGCTTTCTAAGGTCCTCAACGCGTTGTCCAAATTGATCTAAATCATCTTCACATCTTGGGTTGTAAGATCTTATCTTTCCTTACACTATTATGCTTAATATGTATCTTGTTGTTAAGGATTTGTGAGGGAACTATAAGTGATTGACTTTATATGTTCATATAGTGTGTAGAGCCTAATATCAAGTCTAAATAAGACCTAAAATGAATTTGCACCTATTAAGCTGAAACTTGAATCATTATTATGCATGTGAAACTAGAAAAACACATAGAGGCTAACCTATACTTGTATTGGTTGTTTTTCTTTTAAGTGTGCATGAAACGCCACTAAAAAGGGGTTTTGAACTTAATCTTGATTTTTTGTAAACTCAAAGTATATGGTGCACTTACTTGAGCTTAATTGTGTTTTTTCATAGTGCATTGAATTGACTTGAAGCCAACTTTTGTTTAATCTATATTTGTGTTTGTTATTTCATGCCTATGTTGTTCTAACAACATATTTACAAAGGTTTTTTTCTTAATCTTAATATATTTTGTGACCCGATATTTTGATTGCACAACTTAAACTTAAACTTGTATTTTGCATTGGTGCATCAATTAGCCTTTCTTTGGAACCAACTTGAGCTTAATCTGTACTCTTCTTTTTTGGGTTGCAATATTGAGAGTTAGCCTATAAAAGTTGATTTACCAGGCATCTGAATTGGCAAAGTCTCACTTGCATTGTTGCATCTTAGGATTACATTCGGCTTATGAGAGGATAACATCTTATATTGCTTTGTTTGTTGTAAGCGGCAAATCATTCTCAATTGTAAAGGTTGTAAGGTCTATTGATGAATAAGCCAAGTTGTGAATTCTATTAGTGTATAGGAGAGGTTTTAAAACCAATCGGGGAATAGGCAACATAAAGACCTAGTTCCATCTAGGCAAGTCAAATTTCTAGTTGAGTCTAGGTGGTTGTAAATGTCCTTATTGCGGTAAGGCAATTGTAAAAGACCTAGTTGAGACTAGGCATACTAAGCTTGTAGGCTGAGGTTTGTTCACTTATTGGAATATAAGTGGTGGTTCAAGATCATAACTGGGGAGGTTAGGTAGTGGATGTAGATCTAAGGGATCGAACCACTATAAATCGATTGTGTACTTTCATCTTTTTTACCTACTTCTCATAATGTACCATTTCACATGAATCATTTCGCCATATTTTATTGCTCTCACTACTACATTTGCTCATCTAGTGTGACTTTTGAAGTGAGCTTAGGAGATTAGCAAAGAAAGTATTAAAAAGTCTAAATTGGCAAGTACACCCAATGCCCACCTCCCCCCTCTTATGTGACCTTCAATTAGTATCAGAGTCGGTGCTCTTCATTTTCAGATTTGCATCCTAGAGCTAAAGATCAATGGCCATGACTTTCGATGTTGATGTTTCCATTCCACTTATGCTTAGGGACTTTGTTTTTAGGAATTGGAGGATTAGGTTTAGAACATACCTTAGAGCCCAATCACATGAGATGTTGGGCATTTTTGAAAATGGTCCGTACACTCCATTTAAAGTTGCGAATGATGTTGAAATGCGTAATCCAAAGAAAAGTGGAATAGGGAAGAAAAGAAGCCAGTGAGACTTAATGATGAAATTAGATATATTCTCTTTTCTAAGATTCATGATAAGATTAAAATTATACTTCATGTACTTCATCTAGTGAGATATGCAAAAAATTAGAAGAGACTTGTAGAGATTTTCATGATTTTCACCTCTCATTGTATCCTAGCAAGTGTGATGTTTCATTTCCATCCAGCAACTCTCTTGTTCCTTTATCTCTTTATGATGAACAAATGTTTATTGCTATTTCATTTCCATCCAGCAACTCTCTTGTTCCTTTATCTCTTTATGATGAACAAATGTTTATTGCTACAATGTTGATGATAAAGATGCTCACATGCATGAAGATATTAGATACATGGATTCTTATGTGTAAATTCATGATAATGATGATGATGATATGTGTATGCACTTTCATGTTCATGAAATAAATTTTATTGTTGATTCATTCACTAATATTGAGTGCATTCATGATTCCTTTTTTGATGAATTGTCAACTTTGAGTAAGAATCTTGAACTAGACTTGGATAATCTCGGTAAAGTGAATGAGAACCTCAAGAACATCATTCAACTTGCATTAGATGAGTTGATGACTCTTCAATACAAATTTGATAAGAGTCTTGATAAGAATGAGAGCATACTTGAAGAGAACATGACATTAAAGAGTCGAAATCATGGTCTTCAAGAAAGATTAGATGAATGGACAAAGTTGGCAATCAATGTCACTAATGAGAAAAAGTATGTTAAATTGGAGCTTAGCCTAGAGAAACATAAGTGCCTACACTTAGAAGCTTAATTAAGGAAGTCTAGGAGGTCTTACAATTTCAAAGCATCCCGTAGACTAAATGGGACATATTTTATAAACAAGTTTCACATTAAGGCATGAGTACTGAAAGAAACACTTATAGAGGCTAAGTCTACCAAATCAAAATAAATATAGGTACTAAAGTCTATGATACATAAAGTGAATTAGACTCACTTTGAAACATTAGTATACCTAGGTGATAGATTGATATGTGACAATTATGCTTAATTTAAATGTGTTGAGTGAATCCTAAGTTATGAGCATGTACTAAAACGGAAATCAAACTCATGAATCTGACTTTGATGTAATTCACATTGATCAGTGTGATTCGTGCACTTCCTGGGTAAATTTTTTGAGTTTAAAAATCCTAGAAATTTGTATGGAGCACGCTCCTTAAAGAACATAAGCAAGCTCCAGGGAGCCCGAGTCAGGGGTTTCAAACCCAGACACGGGAACGCACCCCACATAAACATGGAGCGCACTCCAGCATCGGGTGGGCACTTTTAATAGCCCACCCAAGAGTTTTTGTTTATGCTCTATTTTTCACCCAACTTCACCCAATTCTCAACCAACCTAACCTACTATTTTTCGATCTTCTTTAGATTAATGGTTGATGTTTGTACTTCCCTAAGCCTCTCTCTATCTCTCGTTATGCCAGAATCGAGCCATAATTTTCAAAAATTATATCTTAAGTTGGTGCACACAAAGTATTTGATAAAATGCCATACACAAAGAGGACATCTAAAATGGCTTCACAACGACGTGGATTGATGCCAAAAGCTATTTGGTACTTAGTAAGTCATCGAATAGCACCTCAAACTCATCCTTATCCCGAGCCTCACATCAATCTAATGCTCCTACATCATCAGAGAACACTCCCTTGGATGTTCAAATACATCGCTGCACCAACCCAAGGAGGCATACCACACGGCCAAGCGACGATGTTTTTAGTGGTTTGTAACTACTCAATGAGCGGTACTTGGGCAAGGCGGTAGTTCCACCGACCATATCGAACTTGGACTTCTTGGACAAGGCCAACATACTACTTCATTCATTTTCTTATGGGATAGGTTGGACACCATTTCTTGAGCTCGAATGCAACTACTTTGAGCCACTTGTGCGAGTCTTCTACATACACAGATTTGAAAGAGTCATCAAAATTCTCCTTGAAGTCTTGAGTTGTTGGCAAAGAGATTCACCTCACACCGATACATCTTGCCCGCATCTTCAACGTTCCTATCCATGATTCCTCTGTCTCTCTATCCGGTTCCATCCACCATCCGTAGTATGATAGGATCGATGCCTATAATGATATGTGTCGTCTTGTGGATGCGACAATTTTCCTTATACCATCACGACGAAATTGAGTTTGAGCTTGCCATATCTCCTCCTTCATTACATATTCTCTACTTATAACATTTCAAATTTTATGCCTTATGCTTCCATACTTACTCGTGTATTTGAGGACTTTGAAATTTACGTTGCACTAAGAGGCTTGCCCAAGTTGGTAATCGACAAGTTGAGCGAATTAAACCTGCAAAAAATGGGCTACAAGTACCATTTACCTACTCTGACTTAGGTCAAAAGGAAGTAAGCTCCTCAGAACATGAAATTAGGTGATTAGGAATCTTCGAAATTGGAAGATTCGGTTTATAATTAGCGTGATTCATATGTTTTTAGCGTCATATTTCTGGACCTTGGTGCAAATGATTTAGGTAAGGGGACAGGTCAAGGAGAGGGCCTAGAGCCTCGCATACTGATGTATACTTTGATGCTGACATTGGAAAGCATGGACCCCAGCACATGCCACAATAGGACCATTTCGCACCACCACTACCTGCATCTCATCCATCTTTCCGGCAGTATGATCTTCAGCCTCAAGAGGATGTAGCATCCCCTATCCCGACTAGGGCAATACTTGGCCTGAAACCCTAATTAAGCCCCGATAACCTAGGCAGACTTAAATAGAGCCAGCAGCCTTTCCTTCCATACCTGATAAACTCAACATGTATATCGATATCGAATAAAGAATTCAAATAAGTAGCAATCGAAAAATAAAATTTTTTCGACAATTAAAAAGATATACATAAGTATAAAGTTTATCAAAACCCAAAACTCAATTATAAAACCTCCTAACCATGTTTATTTACAACAAAGTAACTCAAATAGTGTATATATATAGGAAGGCTCTTTAAATCGTAGAGAAAATAGTAAGACTTATAAATCTTCTCTTTTCCCTTCGTTGAAGCGTTAGGCAAAGAACCTGAAATGTTAATATGGAATAACAATATACACAAAGCCACCAACTTGCTCAGTAAGTAAGGATTCACAAAGCCACCAACATTCCATGTAATAAAAAAAGTAATATGGAATAACAATGTACACCAAATATAACTAACAGGATTATGAAAGACGAATAATCCAAGAAATATCGGATGCAATTCAAACTGTCAATGACTATTACACTGTGATTCACATTTCACTCGTAAATCTGGGTTTGATTACCAACTGACACAATTTATGCGATTGCTAGACCAACACATTGGCCAATGTGTTTTTTAGCCAATCCATTAATGTTCAATGGTTCTATCCTAAATCCTCTAGTGAATATGTAATCCATGCAACATGTTTAGCTAAGTAGAATTTACCATATAGGCTAGGAATCAAACTAATATTCTATATAACATATTCTCAATTTCAGGATTTATTGTTGTCGATCACATTAAAAATTGTTTTTCATTTATTAAACGCATCACAGTGTACATAGTCCCCCATTCAGCCCATAAACTATATGAACTACGTATACTAACATATCCTAGCGACATTGATAAATAAACGAATCCATACTTACCTCGGTTTAGGTTTTCATTTCCAAATTCCTTAACTTTTTGGGTCACTCAAACTTCGTCATTGTTCTAAAACCTATCACAAACCATTTGTGGTTAACATAGGTCTAATACTTTATATTTAGAACCCCTAAGTCAGTCCCTAATACCTCAAAAAGTTCTAATAAAAAATAGCAAAGTTGTTGTTTTCTGGGGTGGGAACTTGCTCTTCCATTTGGTGAGGCGCGATCCACCAACTGGGTTCATCCCAACTTATGAAGGGATTGCGCTTCTCTACTAGAGGGAGCCCGATCAACCCTGCAGTATCTCGGTAGTTAACGGGTAGTAGCCACTATTCAATCCACCAAATCACAGCAACGTCAAACACTCCGCTAATACATTAGGGAAGACTTCTAGTGAGGTATAAACCGACTTCCAGTGACCAACAATAACAATTCACAAAGAAATCATCATTTATCATTGAATTGAACTCAAAATACTAAAACTTAATTTACCTTTGTGATGATCTTTGGATTATAGTTGTTTAATCACTTCAAATTCACTGAAAAAACTCTCTAGATCAACCCTTAAAACAAAAACCCTCAGTTCCTTGATCTTTTTCACTATCTCGATTGAGCAGTGAAGATAAGTTTGAAGGTTTTGATTTATATATATGGATTTTCCTTAAGATATGCATCACGCTATCTCGAGGCTGATAAAGTGAATGATGTGTTGATGTGACACATCCTAAAGTGACACATCTTAACACCATCAATACTTACATTGTGAGGGCCCCAAATTCTAGGTTGCCTTGCTAACCTCCACGTCACCAAGCCTTGCCACGTCATGGTCCGCTCATCCTAGATGCCCCCGTGATCCACCTGGTTGCTTACATTATTCTAGCTAACCCTAGTTACGTTAATTAATCTTCACAAAAATAGTAATAATTCATTTAGCCAGTTACTCAATTTATCAAGTTATATCATAATTTTACAGCGGAAGTCTTTTAATGAGTAACTTATGCAATATTTAACAATCCTAAGTAGTGGGAAACTCGGCAAAAGATACCATTCATATATAAAGGCCAGATAAGTATAACAAAAGTTCCATATTCATGTAATCAGTGTTCTATGGTCCCCAAATACGTACTGATATCATACACGAACTGGCTCCACAATCTCATAGGTAGTCGCCTAGTACCTCCTTGCCCTTGCCTCTGCTCGTCGAATGATCTGCATTCAGTCACCCAACAAATATAGTGACGAGTCCAGTGAGTAAAATCCCAAGAGAAATCCACACAATATTCATGAAATAAAATTGATAAACTACGAGAAATGTGGATATAACTCCTAGCAACAATACGTCATATTCCCATGAATGTAGGCAACATACGACAAGTAAAAGCAGTAGCATGAAATAAATAAAAAATACATACCAGCTAAACCAACTCAGAAATAAAACATTAATTAGTAAACATCTGTATAATCACGAGAAAACCCTGACCTACACCAGCCAGTAATTGGTAAATCAAATAGGAACCACGTATATACTTACAAAGCTTACCCCAACTTATGTTACCGAGATGAACTAAACCCCAACTTCCCAACAATCATAGATATATTCTAGATGAACCCCTCCAAAACCCTATTACTAAGCAATATATATGCAAATCGAATAGGAGTGAAAACCCATGTGTGCCCACTACCAGTCACACATGAAATGCGATATCAATAAATCAAAACCATGGATTCTATGAAGCATTCTCAAGGGTTTTATGGATCTCAATCCGTGCTCAGACTTCCTTGGACTCCCGTATATGACCCAACTAGCTCCCCGATACCCGAGCTACAGGTCCTCTAAGTCCCCAAGTCCAATTTTACATGTTTAGTATGTTTATAGGTGTTTGGGATATGTTTTAAGTCAAAAACCCCAAAACAGCCTTTTAATTTCAATTTTTGTCTTTAGTTACTCTATGGACAATATGTAGCGCGCTACTACTCTTCAGACGAAGAACAGCTTGGAAACCAAAAACGATTAGCGCTAACCATTCCAGTAGAGCGCTATTCGTCCTTTGGGACATAATTCTCAAGTTAAAAATTATGTCTTTCTCTTCCAATTTGGCTACCTGATCTTACCTAACACTCAATCCATATCCAATTAACATCAAATAACAGCTAAAACAACTTTAGAACAACCATTTGCATCAAATTGATCAAAATCTTACAAAATTAGGTTCAAATGAAAGTGTAGATGATGGAGATGATGATTACTTTAGTTTAAATCCTCCAATTGACCTCTAAGATGGTTGAATTCCAGCTTGAATTCTCCTCCAAATCTCGTTTGCTCTGATCTTGCATGAAATTGTAAATGGTTTTTAAATAAAATCCCACTAACATTGGTTTATATACATTTGATTGGGATCAAATGTATATACGTATCCCGAGGATTAGCTCGTAGTCCACAACCATGCATTCCCACACCACCTGATGACTCCAAATGGCAAACTCCCTTCCTAGTACCCCTCACTATGCTTATCTATATGTCCATCTCATGGTCCTCATTAATAAGTGCAAACTATAGGCCTTTATTTATTTTGATTTTATCACACTAACTTAGGCCCATTTTACTGACATATGGCTAGTGTTTTTAGTCACCAAAAATTATCAACTTGTGGTCTAACTAACCCTCGACTACCTGGCATTCGGTGCCCCGCATCTTTACACGCATATAGAGGTTCACCAAAGCATATTATTTTAATTGAATCCACTTAGTCTTTGGTCACATTACCCATTTTGATTTATTAACTAGTCATTTTAATGTGAATTATTTGATTTTCCTAGTGTACACATAGTTTGCCTACCCAACCCCTGCGTCGACACACTTTTTGAGGCGAACACCCTTCATACAAACTCGTCTGATAGCAACATGCACACATGTGGTGCAGTATAATAATAATAATTTTAAAAACCACATATACACAACCACCATCCATAAATAACATATTTCCTCGGTTCTCGTGTCTAAGCCAACCGAATTGTCCACGTAACGCCCGAATTACGACCATTAATCCTCGAGATTAAGGTTAATCCTAGTTTAATTAAATTTGGGCCATTACAGTTCTTCCCAACTAGGGGAATTTTGTCCTCGAAATTTAAATCTCGAGTAAAATATGATGTAACTATCCTATCCTCGTGTGACCACACTTCACACCTTGATAGTCCTCTCTCTACGGTCCCTTGAACACCTCCACTACTCCATCCCAGGGATTGTAGTCTTACCCCGAGACATAGGCGCATGTTGTCGAGGTTGTCAAGATCAGCCACTCTCTTCCAACATCTACGCAACCTACTCTCGCCATTCAATTTCGTGTTCAAGTTTCTCTAACCCAGTTACCTAACACCAATAACTGTAAACCTCTCCTATCATGTATCCCAACATGATAGTTCTAACCAACCATCACGTACCATGAGAATCCCATGCCATGTCATAACCTACCTTTACTCACCATGATAATCCCATGTCATACCAAGACTTATCCTTACTTACCATGATAATCCCATGTCATGCTAAAGCCTATGACAATCCCATGTCATAACACAATCAACTTTCAAGGTACCACCATAACCTACAACCACAAATCCATGCTTTCATTAACTTTAATTATAAGGAATTTAATGTCACGTACCTTGAACCCGCTACTGAGATTTCTCCCGACCTTGCTCAATCACCACATGCACCGGCTCTCGACTATGCACCGGTGTCACCACTGTTGGAGTCGCCGATCTTTGCAAATAGTCCATCCTGACATGACCCTCTTGTCCACATCGCAAACATATTATCCTCCACCCTGGTCTTGCTCGCTGACTCCCTGAACAATGGCCTTAACCTTGTGATCTCTAGTATCTGCCTCCCTGGTCTTGAGTCTATCTCTACAGCGGCGCTGGTAGTACGGGTACAGCATACGCTTTGGCTGCCCGATGATCATCCTTACTGCCTCGACCATACCATATATCCTCTTTATCCTCTCGGTGTCTTCGGCCCAAAACGCTGTCCAGTTTGTCCATCCGACTCGGTAGATGAACGCCTATCGCTCCTCTACATTAGATGTGTCTCAAAAGTAGGCGCTTTATCATACATCTCCTGCAGTGTCTGCGCTCCAGAGGAAACAATGGCGCTAGCTATTTCCCCAATCAACCCTCTGAAAAAGTAATAAATCTGCAGTCTCTCGGTGTCTACGACGTTCGTGGCAAACTTTATCAGGTACCGGTATCTATCCATGTACTGTAACACTGACCGGCTACCCCGTCTCAATGCTAGAAACTCCTTTTTCAGCCTCAACCTCACCTCTATGGGTATGTACTGATCGTAAAATAACTCTCTGAATTCTTCCTATGTCATCGGCTCTGGGTGAGTATATTAATACGCTATCCACCACACATCAGCATCCCCTCTCAGCATATGCCCTGATATTTTGGAATGTATGCTCTCCGAGATTCGTAGTACCTTATGTAACCTTTGACGTGCAATCAACCACTTCTCAGCTGCCTTTGGGTCTCCGCCTCGATGAAATATTTGGAGACGGACAAACTATTAGGCATGATAACTGCAGATGCCACAGGTGTGGCTAAAGGGGACACTTGAATGTCGACTGTAGGACACCACTATCACCATGTTGAGAGCCAAAGTAGGCCAGAGAGAGAGCTCATGTGGTAGCATAGTCGGATGGTGGAGTGACTAGACATGTCGTCGAGGGTACGTTGCATGTTTTTGGTAGACATATGCATGTTATGTTTGACTCAGGTACTATTTTATCATTTATTGTTGGACGTATTGTTGGAGTGTTAGGGTTAGATACATAGAAACTAGACACGCACCTTGTCCCCAGTACGGCCGCTGGGCACAAGATATACCCTAACTGAATATGTAGAGACGTAATGATAGAGGTTGAGGGACATCAGTAACCAGTTAATCTTCGAGTATTAAAGTTCTTAGAGCTTGATGCGCTTCTCGGGATGGATTGGTTATCACCCTATCATGCACGGATAGATTGATATGGTAAGAGGATAGAGTTTCATATTCTTGGGATACTAGAGTTCTCACTAGTTGGATCTCGTGACTTATTTACCTATCACTATAGGTCCACTAGCTTCAACGTAGGAGATGGAGGCATTTACGACGATAGTTGAGCCGAAGGTTAGGATGGAGGTCAGCATTGAGGACATAACGGTAGTTAGAGATTTTGTTGATGTATTTTCGGATGACCTACCAGGATTGCCACCGCCACGAGTTGTTAAGTTTGTCATTGAGTTGATACTAGGGGCACAACAGATCACAAGTAGACTATATAGGATGTCAACATCGGAGCAGGAGGAGGTTAGACGACAGTTGGATGAGTTGTAGGAGAAAGGTTTTATTCACCCTAGTATGTCACCTTGGGGAGCTTCAGTGTTTTTTTGTGAAGAAGAATGATGGCTCGATGAGGATGTGCATAAACTATAGGAAGCTGAATCAGGTAACAGTTAGGAACCGTTACCCACTTCCTAAGATAGATGATTTGTTCGATCAGTTGGTGGGTGCAGATTCTTCTCGAAGATTGACCACGCTCAGGTTATCATCAACTAAGGATTCGAGCGGAGGATATCTAGACGACCGCTTTTAGCACTAAGTACGGGCTATTTGAGTTCACAATCATGTCGTTTAGGCTGACTAACGCCCCGACGATTTTCATGGATTTGATGCACAAGGTCTTGAGACCGTATTTGGATAGATTTGTCATAGTCTTCATCGATGATATTTTGATCTACAACAGGATTCGTGAGGATCATGAGGGACATCTCAGGGTAGTTTTGTCGACATTAAGAGAGCACAAATTGTATGCCAAGTTCAGTAAGGCCTAGCTCCGTCACCACATGCACCGGCTCTCGAGTCTGTACCGGTGTCACCATTGCTGGAGTAACCGATCTCTGTGAACAGATCCTCTTGCCATGACCCTCTTGTCCCTCTTGATCCTTCATCTTGGTCCTATTTGCTGCCTGCCTAACCACTAGCCCTAACCCTGTAATCTCCAGTCTCTGCCTCCTTGGTCCTGAGTCTGTCTCTGCGGTGGCCCTAGTAAATGTTGGTACAGTATGCGCTCTGGTTGCCCGATCATCATCCCAAAAGTCTCGATCGTACCCTTTGTCCTCTTGGTATTCTTAATCTCTCGGTCTTTTCTACCCAAAACTCTGTCTAGTTTATCTCTCTGACTCATTAGATGAACGCATATCACTCATCTGCATCAGATATGTCTCATAAGTAAGCGCTCTGTCATACATTTTCTGCCGTGTCTGCGCTCTGAAGGAAGCTAATAAATCTGCAGTCACTTGGTGCATGCGACGTTCGTGGCAAACTGAATCAGGTATCAGTATTTATCCATGTACTGTAACACTAACCGGCTACCTTGTTTCAACGGTAGAAACTCCTATCTCAACCTCAACCTCCCCTCCATGGGTATGAAATGATCATAAAATAACTCTCTGAACTCTGCCCATGTCGTCGACTTTGGGTGAGTATCTATATATACTATCCACCACACAGCAGCATCGTCTCAAAACATATGCCCTGATATCCTGGCCTTTATGCTCTCCGAGATCCGTAGTATCTTATGTAACCTCTGATGTGCAATCGACCACTTCCCAACTGCCTCTAGGTTTCCGCCTCCATGAAAGTATCCATGATCGAGTTTGATAAAATCCCTCATCAACTTGACCTCTGTCGTCATCGAAGTCTCAAACATGTTAGTCTATGCCGGCGTAGTAGTCTCGCATCTCAATCGGTGCCACTATCGATGTAGCAACCACTACCGGAGGCTCCTATACCACTATCGGCTCGTTCGCTTCATGGTCTTAGGGTGGATTAATCTCACCGGACCGGCTAAGCCGTGTTCGCTTGCAGATTAACTAAGCCACGTGATTAAGTAATACTCGGTAGAGTGACTAAAGTAAACCACCAATTTTGGTGGGACTAACTAGTCCTAATGCTTGGCCATTACGAGATGACCTAATTGCCCCTCCTCTTTACACACTTTTCTCAACCTATAGAACGAGTTTCGTTCTTCACGCTTTTTTCTTTTTTTTTTTTTCTTTTTTCTTTTTTAATTTCTCGATAATCTGGGTTTGAGCTCATGGCCGAATACACATAAGAGATGACATCCCTTTGTGTCATCTTCTTCTCAAATCCGAGCCTCAACTGTGTTGTTTTATTTTTGTTTTTTTTTAAACAGTCGATCCCTCACCTCCTCCTTTCTCCCTCAATCAACACAACCAACAACAACAATGAAACCTTCAATCATACCCTCAACGTCTCTTTTGATTACACACATACACGCTTCACCAAAATTGAAGCTAAAATTCAATTTATTTTCCATTACTTACACCAACAATTTACAATGACGGGTAGAAATGTATTAAAACTAGAGACGAAAGAGATTGAGAGACAGGTGAGGAAGGAAATCATGAACGGGTGAACAGGGGAAAGAAACAATGAAGGCATAAACGAGGGAGATGATGAACGGGGGAAGGAAATCGACTTTGATGATTTTGTTGGAAATGTATGTTAAATAGAGGGGTAATTTGGTAAATGTACCTTTTAGAACCACATTTATTCTCAATCTTAAAACTCTCAACCGAACAAGTCCCATAAAAGGGACTAATACATAAACCCATGTGTTAGTCCCATTACAAACTAATCCCATGGCCTTGGGTCTTGTTAAAATTTGAACCGAATAGGCCATACATGCTTCATTATAGTCTGGATAGTCGATGGAACTACGGAGAAGTTGTCATCTCTCGTCGTGCTCTGCACCCAGCGGCGGTGAGTGATGCAATCGATGTTGTCTGTGCATGTATCATATCCATCAATAGCTCAAACGCCTATCGAGCGAATAATCATGCAAATGCTACCATCGAATCCAAACCCTCATCTCTAGTCTAGTCTCTCGTCCGACTAACATCTCTAGTAGGTGGAGTCGATTGGCCATCCATCGTGATCTCGCATTGAAAAACGTGTGTAGGATCACCTTCCATATACGTGTATATAATATATACAATCAAAAACATAACACGTATATAAACCTATCACTACCATCTCAAGTTGCTTCCAAACTAAGATTCTAAGTCAAAATCTTGGGGTTTCCACATCTAAGATTTGTTTGTTAACTTTTATTCTCTTTTCTTTATATTTTTATCCTAAGCCTTATCGACCTCGCTCTAACACCAATTGTGGCGTTAGTATCGGGTTAAATTATGCTTCATCCCCTAGGCACAATCGACCATGCAATGATACCAAACTTTGATGGCACCAAATCCCAGGGTGCCTTGCTAATCGCCATGTCGCCTTCCACGTCACCAAGCCTTGCCACGACATGGTCCACTCATCCTCCACCTGATTGCTTACATTATTCTAGCTAACCCTAGTTACGCTAATTAATCTTCAAAAAATAGTAATAATTCATTTAGCCAGTTACTCAATTTATCAAATTATATTATAATTTTACAGCGGAAGTCTTTTAATGAGTAACTTATGCAATATTTAACAATCCTAAGTAGTGGGAAACTCGGCAAAAGATACCATGCATATATCAAGGCGAGATAAGTATAACAAAAGTTTCATATACATGTAATCAGTGTTCTATGGTCCCCAAAACCAATAAAAAGTAAAATAAATACATACTGATATCACACATGAGCTGGCTCGCCAATCTCAGAGATAGTCGCCTAGTAACTCCTTGCCCTTGCCCTTGCTCGTCGAAGGATCTTGCACTCAGTAACTCAACAAATACAGTGATGAGTCCAATGAGTAAAATCCTAAAAGGATTCCACACAATGTTCATGAAATAGAACTGATAAACTACGAGACATGAGAATATAACTCTTGGCAACAGTACGTCATATTCCCATGAATGTAGCCAACATACGACAAATAAAAGCAATAGCATGAAGTAAATAAACAATACATACCAGCTAAAGCAGCTCAGAAATATAGCATTAATTAGTAAACATATGTATAATCATGAGAAAACCCAGACCTACACCAGCCAGTATTTGGTAAATCAAATAGGAACCACGTATATACTTACAAGCTTACGGTGACTAAACCCCAACTTATGACTAAACCTTAACTTCAAGTCAAAGGAACACCATAAATCCCTAGATATATTATACTACTCATGAACGCTATTAACCCGTGCAAGCAATATATACGCAAATCGAATAGGAGTGAAAACCCATGTGTGCCCACTACCAGTCACACATGAAATGCGATATCGATAAATCAAAACCATGGATTCTATGAAGCATTCTCAAGGGTTTTATGGATCTCAATCCGCGCTCCGACTTCCTTGGACTCCCGTATATGACCCAACTAGCTCCCTGATACCCGAGCTACAGTCCTCTAAATCCCTGAAGTCCAATTTTACATGTTTAGTATGTTTATAGGTGTTTGGGATATGTTTTAAGTCAAAAACCCCAAAATAGCCTTTTAATTTCAATTTTTGTCTTACTACTCTTCAGGACGAATAACAGTTGGAAACCCAAAACGATTAGCGCTAACCATTCCAGGTAGAGCGTTATCTGTCCTTTGGGACATAATTCTCAAGTTAAAAATTATGTCTTTCTCTTCCAATTTGGCTACCTGATCTTACCTAACACTCAATCCATATCCAATTAACATCAAATAACAGCTAAAACAACTTTAGAACAACCATTTGCATCAAATTGATCAAAATCTTACAAAATTAGGTTCAAATGAAAGTGTAGATGATGGAGATGATGATTACTTTAGTTTAAATCCTCCAATTGACCTCTAAGATGGTTGAATTCCAGCTTGAATTCTCCTCCAAATCTCGTTTGCTCTGATCTTGCATGAAATTGTAAATGGTTTTTAAATAAAATCCCACTAACATTGGTTTATATACATTTGATTGGGATCAAATGTATATACGTATCCCGAGGATTAGCTCATAGTCCCCAACCATGCATTCCCACACCCACCGATGACTCCAAATGGCAAACTCCCTTCCTAGTACCCCTCACTATGCTTATCTATATGTCCATCTCATGGTCCTCATTAATAAGTGCAAACTATAGGCCTTTATTTATTTTGATTTTATCACACTAACTTAGGCCCATTTTACTGACATATGGCTAGTGTTTTTAGTCACCAAAAATTATCAACTTGTGGTCTAACTAACCCTCGACTACCTGGCATTCGGTGCCCCGCATCTTTACACGCATATAGAGGTTCACCAAAGCATATTATTTTAATTGAATCCACTTAGTCTTTGGTCACATTACCCATTTTGATTTATTAACTAGTCATTTTAATGTGAATTATTTGATTTTCCTAGTGTACACATAGTTTGCCTACCCAACCCCTGCGTCGACACACTTTTTGAGGCGAACACCCTTCATACAAACTCGTCTGATAGCAACATGCACACATGTGGTGCAGTATAATAATAATAATTTTAAAAACCACATATACACAACCACCATCCATAAATAACATATTTCCTCGGTTCTCGTGTCTAAGCCAACCGAATTGTCCACGTAACGCCCGAATTACGACCATTAATCCTCGAGATTAAGGTTAATCCTAGTTTAATTAAATTTGGGCCATTACAGTTCTTCCCAACTAGGGGAATTTTGTCCTCGAAATTTAAATCTCGAGTAAAATATGATGTAACTATCCTATCCTCGTGTGACCACGCTTCACACCTTGATAGTCCCTCTCTACGGTCCCTTGAACACCTCCACTACTCCATCCCAGGGATTGTAGTTTTACCCTGAGGTATAGGCGCATGTTATCGAGGTTGTCAAGATCAGCCACTCTCTTCCAACATTTATGCAACCTACTCTCAGTTCGATTTTCGTGTTCAAGTTTCTCTAACCCAGTTACCTAACACCAATAACTGTAAACCTCTCCTATCATGTATCCCAACATGATAGTTCTAACCAACCATCACGTACCATGAGAATCCCATGCCATGTCATAACCTACCTTTACTCACCATGATAATCCCATGTCATACCAAGACTTATCCTTACTTACCATGATAATCCCATGTCATGCTAAAGCCTATGACAATCCCATGTCATAACACAATCAACTTTCAAGGTACCACCATAACCTACAACCACAAATCCATGCTTTCATTAACTTTAATTATAAGGAATTTAATGTCACGTACCTTGAACCCGCTACTGAGATTTCTCCCGACCTTGCTCAATCACCACATGCACCGGCTCTCGACTATGCACCGGTGTCACCACTGTTGGAGTCGCCGATCTTTGCAAATAGTCCATCCTGACATGACCCTCTTGTCCACATCGCAAACATATTATCCTCTACCCCGGTCTTGCTCGCCGACTCCCCGAACAATGGCCTTAACCTTGTGATCTCTAGTCTCTGCCTCCTTGGTCTTGAGTCTATCTCTACAATGGCGCGCCGGTAGAGGCGGGTACAGCATACGCTTTGGCTGCCCGATGATCATCCTTACTGCCTCGACCATACCATATATCCTCTTTATCCTCTCGGTGTCTTCGGCCCAAAACGCTGTCCAGTTTGTCCATCCGACTCGGTAGATGAACGCCTATCGCTCCTCTACATTAGATGTGTCTCAAAAGTAGGCGCTTTATCATACATCTCCTGCAGTGTCTGCGCTCCAGAGGAAACAATGGCGCTAGCTATTTCCCCAATCAACCCTCTGAAAAAGTAATAAATCTGCAGTCTCTCGGTGTCTACGACGTTCGTGGCAAACTTTATCAGGTACCGGTATCTATCCATGTACTGTAACACTGACCGGCTACCCCGTCTCAATGCTAGAAACTCCTTTTTCAGCCTCAACCTCACCTCTATGGGTATGTACTGATCGTAAAATAACTCTCTGAATTCTTCCTATGTCATCGGCTCTGGGTGAGTATATTAATACGCTATCCACTACACATCAAGCATCCCCTCAAAGATATATGCCCTGATATTTTGGAATGTATGCTCTCCGAGATTCGTAGTACCTTATGTAACCTTTGACGTGCAATCAACCACTTCTCAGCTGCCTTTGGGTCTCCGCCTCGATGAAATATTTGGAGACGGACAAACTATTAGGCATGATAACTGCAGATGCCACAGGTGTGGCTAAAGGGGACACTTATCACCATGTTGAGAGCCAAAGTAGGCCAGAGAGAGAGCTCATGTGGTAGCATAGTCGGATGGTGGAGTGACTAGACAGGTCGTCGAGGGTACGTTGCATGTTTTTGGTAGACATATGCATGTTATGTTTAACTCGGTACTATTTTATCATTTATTGTTGGACGTATTGTTGGAGTGTTAGGGTTAGATACACAGAAACTAGACACGCACCTTGTCCCCAGTACGGCCGCTGGGCACAAGATATACCCTAACTGAATATGTAGAGACGTAATGATAGAGGTTGAGGGACATCAGTAACCAGTTAATCTTCGAGTATTAAAGTTCTTAGAGCTTGATGCGCTTCTCGGGATGGATTGGTTATCACCCTATCATGCACGGATAGATTGATATGGTAAGAGGATAGAGTTTCATATTCTTGGGATACCAGAGTTCTCACTAGTTGGATCCGTGACTTATTTACCTATCACTATAGGTCCACTAGCTTCAACGTAGGAGATGGAGGCATTTACAGCGATAGTTGATCCGAAGGTTAGGATGGAGGTCAGCATTGAGGACATAACGGTAGTTAGAGATTTTGTTGATGTATTTTCGGATGACCTACCAGGATTGCCACCGCCACGAGTTGTTAAGTTTGTCATTGAGTTGATACTAGGGGCACAACAGATCACAAGTAGACTATATAGGATGTCAACATCGGAGCAGGAGGAGGTTAGACGACAGGTTGGATGAGTTGTAGGAGAAGGGTTTTATTCACCCTAGTATGTCACCTTGGGAGCTCCGGTGTTTTTTTGTGAAGAAGAATGATGGCTCGATGAGGATGTGCATAAACTATAGGAAGTTCAATCGGGTGACAGCTTAGGAGACGTTACCCACTTCCTAAGATAGATGATTTGTTCGATCGGTTGGTGGGTGCAGATTCTTCTCGAAGATTGACCTCGCTCAGTTATCATCAACTAAGGATTCGAGCGGAGGATATCTAGACGACCACTTTTAGCACTAAGTACGGCTATTTGAGTTCACAATCATGTCGTTTGGGCCGACTAACGCCCGACGATTTTCATGGATTTGATGCACAAGGTCTTGAGACCGTATTTGGATAGATTTGTCATAGTCTTCATCGATGATATTTTGATCTACAACAGGATTCGTGAGGATCATGAGGGACATCTCAGGGTAGTTTTGTCGACATTAAGAGAGCACAAATTGTATGCCAAGTTCGGTAAGGCCTAGCTCCGTCACCACATGCACCGGCTCTCGAGTCTGTACCGGTGTCACCATTGCTGGAGTAACCGATCTCTGTGAACAGTCTCTCTTGCCGTGACCTCTTGCCATGACCCTCTATGTCCCATTTTCCTATTTGCTGACCGCCTAACCACTAGCCCTAACCCTGTAATCTCCAGTCTCTGCCTCCTTGGTCCTGAGTCTGTCTCTGCGGTGGCCCTAGTAAATGTTGGTACAGTATGCGCTCTGGTTGCCCGATCATCATCCCAAAAGTCTCGATCGTACCCTTTGTCCTCTTGGTATTCTTAATCTCTCGGTCTCTTCTACCCAAAACTCTGTCTAGTTTATCTCTCTGACTCATTAGATGAACGCATATCACTCATCTGCATCAGATATGTCTCATAAGTAAGCGCTCAGTCATACATTTTCTGCCGTGTCTGCGCTCTGAAGGAAGCTAATAAATCTGCAGTCACTTGGTGCATGCGACGTTCGTGGCAAACTGAATCAGGTATCAGTATTTATCCATGTACTGTAACACTAACCGGCTACCTTGTTTCAACGGTAGAAACTCCTATCTCAACCTCAACCTCCCCTCCATGGGTATGAAATGATCATAAAATAACTCTCTGAACTCTGCCCATGTCGTCGACTTTGGGTGAGTATCTATATATACTATCCACCACACAGCAGCATCGTCTCAAAACATATGCCCTGATATCCTGGCCTTTATGCTCTCCGAGATCCGTAGTATCTTATGTAACCTCTGATGTGCAATCGACCACTTCCCAACTGCCTCTAGGTTTCCGCCTCCATGAAAGTATCCATGATCGAGTTTGATAAAATCCCTCATCAACTTGACCTCTGTCGTCATCGAAGTCTCAAACATGTTAGTCTATGTCGGCGTAGCAGTCTGCATCTCAATCAGTGCCACTATCGATGTAGCAACCACTACCGGAGGCTCCTATACCACTACTGGCCCGTTCGCTTCATGGTCTTAGGGTGGATTAATCTCACTGGACTGGCTAAGCCAGTGTTTGCTTCGCAGATTAACTAAGCCACGTGATTAAGTAATACTCAGTAGAGGTGACTAAAGTAAACCATCAATTTTGGTGGGACTAACTAGTCCCAATGCTTGTCCATTACAGATGACCTAATTGCCCCTCCTCTTTACACACTTTTCTCAACCTTTAGAACGAGTTTCGTTCTTCACGCTTTTTTTCTTTTTCTTTTTTTCTTTTTTTTCTTTTTTAATTTCTCGATAATCTCGGTTTGAGCTCATGGCCGAATACACATAAGAGATGACATCCCTTTGTGTCATCTTCTTCCTCAAATCCGAGCCTCAATCGTGTGTTGTTTTGTTTTTGTTTTTTTTTAAACAATCGATCCCTCACCTCCTCCTTTCTCCCTCAATCAACACAACCAACAACAACAATGAAACCTTCAATCATACCCTCAACGTCTCTTTTGATTACACACATACATAGTTCACCAAAATTGAAGCTAAAATTCAATTTATTTTCCATTACTTACACCAACAATTTACAAGGTGACGGGTAGAAATGTATTAAAACTAGAGACGAAAGAGATTGAGAGGCGATGAGGAAGGAAATCGTGAACAGGGGTGAACAGGGGGAAAGAAACAATGAAGGCATAAACGAGGGAGATGATGAACAGGGGGAAGGAAATCGACTTTGATGATTTTGTTGGAGATGTATGTTAAATAGAGGGGTAATTTGGTAAATGTACCTTTTAGAACCACATTTATTCTCAAGCTTAAAACTCTCAACCGAACAAGTCCCATAAAAGGGACTAATACATAAACCCATGTGTTAGTCCCATAACAAACTAATCTCATGGCCTTGGGTCTTGTTAAAATTTGAACCGAACAGGCCATACATGCTTCATTATAATCTGGATAGTCGATGGAACTGTCGGAGAAGTTGTCATCTCTGTCATGCTCTGCACCCAGGCGGCGGTGAGTGATGCAATCGATGTTGTATGTGCATGTATCATATCCATCAATAGCTCAAACTGCCTATCAGGAGCTGCGAATCATGCAGCTACTGCCAAATCCAAACCCTCATCTCTAGTCTAGTCTCTCGTCTGACTAACATCTATAGTAGGTGGAGTCGATTGGCCATCCATCGTGATCTGCATTGAAAAACGTGTGTAGGATCACCTTCCATATACGTGTATATAATATATACAATCAAAAACATAACACGTATATAAACCTATCACAACCATCTCAAGTTGCTTCCAAACTAAGATTCTAAGTCAAAATCTTGGGGTTTCCACATCTAAGATTTGTTTGTTAAACTTTTATTCTCTTTTCTTTATATTTTTATCCTAAGCCTTATCGACCTCGCTCTAACACCAATTGAGGCGTTAGTATCAGGTTAAATTATGTTTCATCCCCTAGGCACCATCGACCATGCAATGATACCAAACTGTGATGGCCCCAAATCCCAGGGCGCCTTGCTAATCGCCATGTCGCCTTCCACGTCACCAAGCCTTGTCACGACATGGTCCACTCATCCTCCACCTGATTGCTTACATTATTCTAGCTAACCCTAGTTACGCTAATTAATCTTCAAAAAATAGTAATAATTCATTTAGCCAGTTACTCAATTTATCAAATTATATTATAATTTTACAGCGGAAGTCTTTTAATGAGTAACTTATGCAATATTTAACAATCCTAAGTAGTGGGAAACTCGGCAAAAGATACCATGCATATATCAAGGCGAGATAAGTATAACAAAAGTTTCATATACATGTAATCAGTGTTCTATGGTCCCCAAAACCAATAAAAAGTAAAATAAATACATACTGATATCACACATGAGCTGGCTCGCCAATCTCAGAGATAGTCGCCTAGTAACTCCTTGCCCTTGCCCTTGCTCGTCGAAGGATCTGCACTCAGTAACTCAACAAATACAGTGATGAGTCCAATGAGTAAAATCCTAAAAGGATTCCACACAATGTTCATGAAATAGAACTGATAAACTACGAGACATGAGAATATAACTCTTGGCAACAGTACGTCATATTCCCATGAATGTAGCCAACATACGACAAATAAAAGCAATTGCATGAAGTAAATAAACAATACATACCAAATTAAAGCAAATCGAAATATAGCATTAATTAGTAAACATATGTATAATCATGAGAAAACCCAGACCTACACCAGCCAGTATTTGGTAAATCAAATAGGAACCACGTATATACTTACAGGCTTACAGTGACTAAACCCCAACTTCAGTTACCAGATGAACCCATCCAGATGATATTTCAAGTCAAAGGAACACCATAAATCCCTACTGACAGTTGTAGATATATTATACTGTCATCGACATGAGCACTAAACACAAGTAACCCGTGCAAGCGATTTAGCCATAAGCAATATATACACAAATCGAATGGGAGTGAAAACTCATGTGTGCCCACCAGCAGTTACACATGAAATGCGATATCGATAATTCAAAACCATGAATTTTGTGAAGCATTCTCAAGGGTTTTACACACCTCAATCGGAGCTCCGACTTCTCCAGACTTTTGTATCCGACTAGACAAGCTCCCCAATACCCGAGCTACAGTCCCCTAAGTCCCTGTAGTCCAATTTTACATGTTTAGTATGTTTATAGGTGTTTGGGATATGTTTTAAGTCAAAAACCCGAAAATAGCCTTTTAATTTCAATTTTCGTCTTTAATTTGCGCGCTATGGTCTTGGTGTAGCACATTATGTGATGGTAGCACGCTATTGTTATTCAAGTTGAAAATTTTGTCTTTCTCTTTCAATTGGCTACCATATCTTACCTAACACTCAATTCATATCCAATTAACACCAAACAACAGCTAAAACAACTTCAGAACAACCATTTGCATCAAACTGATCTAAATCTTACAAAATTGAGTTCAAATGAAAGTGTAGATGATGGACATGATGATTACCTTAGTTTAAATCCTCTAATTAACCTCCAAGATGGTTGAATTCCAGTTTGAGTTCTCCTCCTAATTGCTCTGATCTTGCATGAAATTGTAAATGGTTTTTAAATAAAATCCCACTAACTTTGGTTTATATACATTTGATTGGAATAAAATGTGCATATACGTATCCCGAAGATTATCCCGTAGTCCACAACCATGCTTTCCCACACCACCCGATGAATCTAATGGCACACTCCCTTCCTATTACCCCTCACTACTCTTATCTATATGTCCATCTCATGGTCCTCATTAATAAGTGCAAACTATAGGCCTTTATTTATTTTGATTTGATCACACTAACTTAGGCCCATTTTACTTACATATGGCTAGTGTTTTTAGTCACCAAAAACTATCAACTTTTGGTCTCACTAACCCTCGACTACCCAGCACTCGGTGCCCGCGTCTCTGCACGCATATTGAGATTTTCCATAGCCTATTGTTTTAAGTGAATCCATTTATTCTATGGTCACATTACCCATTTTAATTGATTAACTAGTCATTTTAATGTGAATTAGTTGAGTTTCTTAGTGTACCTGTAGTTCGCCTACCTGACCCCTGCGTTGACATGCCTTTCGAGGCGAACGCTCTTCATACAAACTCGCCCGATAGCAACATATACACATCCGGTGCAATATAATAATAATAAACTGAAACACCATATATACTTAACCACCATCCATAAACAACATATTTCCTCAGGTCTCTTGTCCGAGCCAACCAAGTTGTCCGCGTAACGCCCGAATTACGACCGTTAATCCTCGATATTAATGCTAATCCTAGTTTAATTAAATTTGGGCCATTACATACACTGATTTGAGGTGTTCCAACGATCCATATAATTCTAACCAAACTTATAGTTTAGTTATATATATTTATATATAACTTATACATAAATATATATACTTTGTTTATTTTCTTGCCAATAAATTCACCGGACATGCCTACGAGTATTTTACGGCGTGCACATTGATTGGATGGCCCCTTCGTTGAACTTGGTGTACCGGTAATTTATTATTTAATTGTTTATTTTTCGATTATAGGCTTGTATCAATTTCTTAGTAATCATACAACCTATAAATTCCACCAAAAATACCATAAAACACAAATCATCGCATAAACCCACGTACATGCTAATCGATGTACACCGAACATAATTAAAAGCCTAACTAAGGTTAATTAGGATTCGGGTTAACATTAATCATAAGCTTAAGCTAATATGTCATTACAGTCTCCCCAATTTAAAGCAATTTCATTCTTGAAATTAAAGTAATCATAAAATTACCTATAGTTTTGAAGATAAACAGAAATTGTACCCTCATATAAGATTCCCGCTCCAACGTTAGTTCCTCATCTTTGTCAGATTTCTATTTCATCTGAACTAAATGAATATATTTGGTTCTCAACCTCTTAATCTTATGATCAATGATCAGAATTGGCTGCTTGTCGTAAGATAAGTCTTCCTGAAGATAAAATTCATTCCAATTAATCCTTAGAGTGAAATGAGTCTCTATTTTGTGAAGCATAGATACGTGGAAGACATTATGAACTTCAGCTAGCTGAGGAGGTAACTCTAAGTTGTAAGCAACTGGACCAACTTTTTCTTGCACTCTGAATGGCCCAATATAACTTGAAGCTAACTTACCCCGCAATCCAAACCTATACAGCCTTTTCATAGGTTAAAACTTCAACAAAATAAATTATTCCTTTGAAAAATCCAAAAACATATGATGTTTATTAATGCATCTCTTTTGTCTTAGCTGTGCCATAGTCAAACACTGGTGAATCGGCTGGATTCTCTCTGTGTAATCCTGAATTAAGTCTGGCCCCAACAAAATTGTCATTTTTGCAATGCACCTAGGCATTAGTTCAAAAATTGCAAGCTTTATATTGAAGATCTAAAGAAAAAAAAAGTAGTGCGACTACTACTTCAGGAATTTAAATTATTGAAGTTAAATTGTCTATTAGAAATTTATGGGTATTCGATACTGCATGTGGATCTCACATTTGTATTAACGTTCAGGGCTCACCAAAAGTAGAAAGTTAAAAAAAAAGGAGAAGTCATCATATGAGTTGGAAATGGAGCAAAGTTTGATGTGTTGGTTGTAGGATGCTGAGTTAATATTACCTAGTGGACTTGTTTTAGTTTTAAATAATTTTTATTATATCCCTGCCTTGACCAAAAACTTCATTTCAGTTTCATGTTTGGATTTGGATTGTTTTAATTTCATTATTGCGAATAATAAATGCTCCAGTTCTCGTAAAAACGTTTTCTATGGGAATGTTGATTTGTGTGATGATTTTTATATTCTAAACATGAAAAGGTCCACAAATACTCCCATTTTTAATGTAAATACAAAGAGATTAAATTCAAATGATTTGAATGAAACCTACCTTTGCCATTGTCATCTTGGCCACATAAATGAGAAACGCATTCCTAAACTCCATAAAGATGAACTTTTATATTCATTTGATTTTTAATCATATGAAACATGTGTATCTTGTTTATTAGGAAAGATGACAAAAAGTTCCTTTACTGGACACAGTGAATGGGCAAGTGATTTATTGGGTCTAATACATATTAATGTATGCAATCCTATAAACACAATGGCTAGAGGTGGTTATCAATATTTCATTACATTCTCTGATGACTTCAGCAAATATGGTTATGTGTACCTCATGAAACATAAAGATGATTTCAGCAAGTGGAAGTGTACCTCATGAAACATAAAGGCAAAAACCAACTTGGAAAAACTATTAAAGCACTTCGATCATATCAAAGTGGTGAATATTTAAGCCAAGAGTTTGATTATCATCTTAAAAACTATGGGATTATCTCATGGTTAACTGCTCTAGCAACTCCACTATGGAATGGTGTTTCAGATAGGAGAAATCGGACTTTATTAGATATGATTCGATCTATGATAAGTCATGCAGATCTTCCTATTTCCTTTTGGGGTTATGCCTTAGAAACTACTGCGTTTACACTAAATCGTGCTCCTTCTAAAGCAATTGTTAAAACACCACATGAGACGTGGTTTAGGAAAATACCAAGTTTGACTTTCCTTAAGATTTTGGGCTATGAGGTTTTTGTACAACGACCAATCCCAAAAAAATTATCAGTCAAATCTACCAATTGTTTATTTGTTAATTATCTTAAAGCAACTAAAGGATACTACTTTTATAGTCCTACTTAGAACAAAGTGTTTGTTGCTCGAAATGGTGTCTTTATGGAAAAAGAGTTTATTTTAAAAGCAACAATTAGAATAAAGTCTTAGAGAAGTTCAAGAACCACAAATAAACACTCAACCGCTAGTGGAAGACTAACAAAGCCTTGAACTAGTTGAACCTCCTCAAGTATCACAAGGCCTACGTAGGTCTGATAGGGTAAGACATCAACCTTAGAGATTTGAATTTCTTATTGGTGATAGTAATGAGGTGTTTCTTATGGATCAAAATGAGCTTATTACTTATCAGGAGGCTGTGTCTAGCCCTGATGCAGATAAATGGCTTAGTTACATGAATTCTGAGATGCAATCTATGTATGATAACCAAGTTTGGAACCTGGTTGATTTTCTTGAAAGTGGTAAGACTATTGGATGTAAATGGGTTTTCAAGAAGAAAATTGACATGGATGGCAATGTGCACACTTATAAAGCACGGCTAGTAGCAAAAGGTTTCAGACAGACTCAAGGTGTTGATTATGATGAGACTTTTTCCCCTGTAGCCATGCTTAAATCCATTAGAATTCTAATTGTCATAGCCGCATGACTATGAGATATGGAAAATGGATGTCAAAATAACTTTTCTTAATGGAAAGTTACTTGAAGACATGTATATGATACAGCCTTAAGGGTTTGTTCATCCTTAGAATTCTAGGAAGATGTGCAAGCTTCAAATATCTATTTATGGATTAAAGAAAGCTTCTCAAAGTTGAAATCTTTGTTTTAATGAAGCAATTAAGGAATTTGGTTTCATTTAAAATGAAGATGAGCCTTGTGTAAACAAGAAGGTCAGTGATAGTGTGGTTGTTACCCTGGTACAGTATGTTGATGATATATTACTCATTGGAAATGACATCCCAACCTTGCAGAGTGTCAAGTCTTGGTTAGGGAAGTGTTTCTCAAAGAAGGACTTAGGAGATGCGGCCTATATGCTTGGGATTAGGATCTATAGGGATAGATCTAAAAGGCTGATCGGACTAAGTCAGAGTGCTTATATAGACAAGGTGCTGAATATGTTCAGTATGCAAGACTCTAAAAAGAGGATCGTTGCCAATGTCTCATGGTATAAGTCTTAGCAAGACTCAATGTCCAAAGACTAATGATGGGCGAGAGTGCATGAATATAATCTCATATGCATCAGCTATTGGATCTATCATGTATGCGATGTTATGCACCCGACCTGATATATCATATGCTTTGAGCGCAACAAACAGATATCAGTCTGATCCCGGTGAGAGTCACTCGATAGCAGTAAAGAACATTCTTAAGTACTTGAGAAGGACTAATGAAGTGTTTTTCGTCTATGGAAGTTCGGAAGACGAGCTTGTTGTAAATGGCAACACAGACGCAAGTTTCCAAACTGATATAGATGACTTCATATCGTAGTCTTGATATGTGTTTACTTTGAATGGGGGCGTAGTGAGTTGGAAAAGTTCAAAGCAAAAAACTGTGGCAGCTAAGGAGGCAGTTTGGATCAAAACGTTCATCTCTGAACTTGGTGTGGTTTCGAGTATAGCTAACCTATTTGATTGTATTGTGACAACAATGAGGCGATATCACAGGCCAAGGAACCAAGATCACACCACCTATACAAACATACACTTAGAAGTTTTCATCTCATTCGAGAAATCATTGAGAAGGGAGACGTGGAGATTTGTAAAGTTCCTAAAGAAGACAATGTTGCAAATCCTTTTATGAAGGCTCTTTTACAAGCAAAACATGATGGTCATGTTAGGTCATTAGGTATTAGATACATGAACGATTGGCCCTAGTGCAAGTGGGAGATGTTAGGGCATGAGCCTTAGGTCAATCTATAAACATTGTTTATCTTATAATTTTAGTTAATAAAATTGAGGTTTTCATTTGTTGTTTTATTATAAGTGATTGCATGTTTACCTTATAGTATGATCCATAGGTATTTGTTGAAATATCCTAAATATCCCTATTTGATCATTATACTGGGAACTATAATGAATTAAAACTACTGTGAATCTTGATTAATGATTATGTGATGATCATGCATATAGGGATACGAATCGAGATCATGAATACTTGTTAGGGAACAAGCTACTAGACTGACCCGCTATGAGAACACCACATGGATTAAGCCATAGGTGTTACTCATGGTAGGTATATCATTTACTCGTTCGACTTGAGATTACCATAGACTTTAATATTAGGAGCATGGTAGTTTGACACAATCAAACATTATCTTACCGAACGATTATAAAGATTGTGATTGGCTACCATGTGAATAATATGTGAAGGTATGTAATCAAGATAGAATATTTCACTCTCGTATAGAGAGAGATATCAATGGATCCCTCAATATGATAGATTGATAATGGCCAAGTCCATGTGAATTGATATAATCAATGTCACTTGGATGTTTTTAGTTTACCTAAAGATCGAGACTACTACGATTGAACACTAATTGTGACTTTCCATGCCTTGTGTTTAATCAAAGGATATCGCACGACTAAAGGATATGATATATGTTGTTCATTAGGTTGTATCGATTTTGATATTCATGCTACTTGGGTCGTCATAATGTTTTACTAGAGACCGCTTATGACTCGTATACCAAAATGGTTTTCGTTCACTGGCAACGTCGCATGAACCTATTGGTTTGAACACAAAGAATGGTTTTGCGCAATTTCAATTGGACAAGAGTAATGAATTTTATATGATAAGATTCATTACATAAAAGGCTTTACGATATGTTATATGATAACTTATTAATATGGGTGTATGTGTAATTTGCTTAAACTGCCTAAATACAATAGTTGTATTACGAATAGGATTTTAATTGAGAGCTTTTATACATATAAATAAGATTTTTATTTTTTGCTATTTTCAAGTTTTTTAGATTTTAGGGGAGAAGAAAAACATTTTCAATCTCTCTTTGGACTAGCAGTCCAAATTGTGGTCACCATTTTTGTGTATATTTTTGATAAAGGACGGGCGCTTGAATGACTTAGAGATTGAATAATCAAAGAATGAAGTCATAGATTAAGTTAAGGTTTACTTTTGTAGATCTTGTTTAATGGAACTTATTTTCGATCCTGTTGGGGCTTTTTCAAAAATTGTTTTGAATTTTTTTCTACGTATGAACCCCAAAACCTAACACCTTCCTATATAGTGTCGTTGAATCTCATAATGTCATATTTTATAAATTCTGTAAGAATTCTAAGAAATGCAATCATGTCAAAGTCAATTGGCACCACGGCAAATGTCTCCAGCACCTGGACATATGCTAAAACTGGTTGAGTAGAAGCTGCTACTGTCTCAACTCCTCCCTCTGCTCTGCTAACCTTAGGACTAGTTTTAGGTTGTGCCTTAAGTCATTGTACTAGTGGTCCCATTTGAGCCATCACCATTGCCATAAGCTTTGTCTGAGACTCTACAAGTTCCCTCATTTACTACTCCATTCTAAATTTCCATTGATCCTCAATTTCCCAGTTACCCTAAGTTCTAGGCCTCTACGAACCCTCTCCCTTATTTTCCATTAGATTATGAAATCAAATGATAGATAAGACCATTAGGGTAACATTTAAAGAAGACAGGGAAATCATATCGATATAATAGATAACAATAAGTGAAGCAAATAACGTATAATAATATTTTCATTTTCATTTTCCTCCCAAAACACGATAAAAACCGTTTATCATACCCCTGAGCTTATTTATAACTCAAGACAACTTTTAGAGTTAGTAAACTTAAGTTCCGGTAATAAGGTGTACAGAGCCAATACCCTTAAGCTTCAATACCAAATTGTATCCAAGTAATAAGGTTATCCTCTAAACTAAACTCTAATACCAAACTATATCAAATCTATCACTTATTTCAAAAACAATTCGAAAGTGAAAATGAGGCTCTGACCAGTCTTTGACACCAAATTGAATCAGAGTTATTAAATGTAACAAAGCCCTTAAACTCAGGCTCTAATACCAAGCCCTATCAGAGCTAGTAACCTTAAGCTTTAAAGTAGGCTCTGATACCAAGCTATAGCATCCCCTATCCCGATTAGGGCAATAATCGACCTGAAACCTTAATTAAGCTCTGATAACCCAGCCAGACTTAAATAAAACCAACAGCCTTTCCTACTTGATAAACTAAACCTGTATATCGATATCAAATTAAGAATTCAAAGTATACACAACGAAGAATTAAAACTTTTTTGATAATTAAAAGGATATACATAAATACAAAGTTTAATAAAACCCAAAATGTTATTATAAAACCTCCCAACCCCGTTCATTTACAACAAAGTAACTCAAATAGTGTACATATACAGGAAGGCTCATTACATCATAGAGAAGATAGTAAGACTCCTAAATCTACTTTTTTCCCTTTGCTGAAATGCTAGGCTGAGAACCTAAAATGTTAAATTTAGGATGGGCTCTCCAACTTGCTCAGTAAGTAAGGATTCACAAAGCCATCAACATTCCATGTAGTAATAAAGATTAATATGCAATAGCAATATGAACCAAAAATAACTAACAGGATTATGAAAGACATATAATCCAATAAATAATGTATGCAAGTTAAACTATCAATGACTATTACACTGTGATTCCCATTTCATTTATAAATTTAGGGTCAATTTCTCAGTGACACCATTACTGCAATTACTAGACTAACACATAGGCTGATGTATTGTCTAGCCAATCCATTAATGTTCAATGGTTCTGTCCTAAACCTTTTGGTGAATATTCAATCCACGCAACCTATTTAACTAAATAGGATTTACCATATAGGTAAAGAATCAAACTTGTATCCTATACAACATATTCTTGATTTTAGGATTTACTCTACCTTATCACATTAAACACTGTTTTCATTTATTAAACGTATCATAGTGTACATACTCCCCCATTAAGTCCAAAAACTATATGAACTACATATACTTACATATCCTGGCAACATTGATAAATAAGCGAATCCATACTTACTTGGTTTAGGTTTTTGTTTTCAAATTCCCTAAATTTTTGGGTCACTCATCCTTCCTGGTGTTCCAAAACCTATCACAAACCATTTGTGGTTAATATAGGCCTGATATACTATATTTAGAAATGCTAAGAAAGTCCTTAAGACCTCATAAATCTCTAATAAAAAATAGCATAGTTATTTTCTGGGGTGGGAGCGTGCTTCCTCACTAGGTTCATCTCAAGTTATTAAGGGAGCGCACTCGTCTACTAGAGGGAGCCCGCTCCACCTTGCACTATCTAGACAGTTAACAGGGCAGCAACCACTTTTCAATCCACCAAATCATAAAAACAGCATCAAACACTCCCCTTATACATCAGGGAGGACTTCTAGTGAGGTATAAATCCATTTCCAGTTATCAAGAACAACAATTCATAGAGAAATCATCATTTATCATTGAGTTGAACTCAAAACACTAAAATTCAACTTACCTTAGTGATGATCTCTAGATTACAGTGGTTTAATCACTTCAAGTCCACTAAAAAACTTCTCTAGATCAACCCTTAAAACCTAAACCCTCAGTTGCTTGATCTCTCACTCTCTTGATTGATCAGTGAAGATAAGTTTGAAAGATTTGATTTATATATGTGGATTTTTCTCAATATATGCATCGTGATATTTCGAGGTTGATCAAGTGACTGATGTGTTAATGTGACACATCCTTAAGTGACACACATCTTAACATCATCAACACTTACACTCATCTCGAGGCAATCCAACGATCCATATAATTCAAACAATACTTATAGTTTAATTATATATTTATATATCAATTATATATAAATATATATACTTTGTGTATTTTATTGCCAATAAATTTACCGAACACGCCTACAAGTATTTTAGGGTTTGCATATTCATTTCATTACCCCCTCGTCGCACTTGGTGTACCAGCAGTTTATTATTTTAAAGTTTATTTTCTGATTATAGTCTTGTACTAATTTCCTATTAATCCTACAACCTATATATTCACCCAAACATACCATACAAACATAAATCATTACACAAATCCACGCACATGCTAATCGAGGTACATCAAACTTAACCATGAGCCTAACTCAGGTTAATTAGGATTCAAGTTAACACTAATCACTAGCTTAAGGTAACAGGTCATCACGAAGGATATGCCTTGTTTTCTATCTATCTACATTCGTTCATGTCCTCTTAGTTTGATGTTATCAATGCTCAGCTCATTTCATTTGACAACACACTAGCCGATCACACTACTAGTCTATAACGTCTCGAGCAAGGTTGTTCATCAAGGAGAATTGGCTCGTCGTGCCCTAGTTGTTAGATTCATGGGGAGATTAGGAGAATTAGTTGTATATGCTTAAGGGGCATTAGTTTGATTATGTTAGGGGAGCGTCTAGGACCATTCAATGAGTGATAGTTCATTTTGCACTTTATATGTAAACTTTTTACTCTTGTCTATGTCGGTGTCTACATGTGCTACATTATCTCATCCTTTATACTTTGTGAATGTATTGCAATGCCATGAATGTTGTCTATCTATGATTTATTATCTATGAATGAATGGCATTTCTTTTGCTCTTACTCCATGTGTTTTCTAAAATTGCAGGCA
Source organism: Stephania cephalantha (assembly GCA_039657325.1). Classification (NCBI taxonomy): domain Eukaryota; kingdom Viridiplantae; phylum Streptophyta; class Magnoliopsida; order Ranunculales; family Menispermaceae; genus Stephania; species Stephania cephalantha. Next base: position 25,461,854 of record CM077574.1, on the reverse strand, counting down.
TGAATGAATTCCCTTATTTTCCTTGTATTTATCTTAATGCCTTTTGATAGGATAGATTCTATACCAGCTTTTTGATGTTATCAAAAGGAGGAGAAATATATATGCTGAACTTTGACACTATGATCTTGAAATTGAACATTATGATATGGATATGCACTTAATGTATACATTTGTTTGTCAAGTTCATGTTGTTCGTTATTATCAAAAAGGGGGGAGATTGTTGGGCTAAGTGTTCCATTACTTAGACTCCATCCCGGGCTTTTAATTTCAACAAAGAATGTGAAATGGTACTAACAATTTTGTCAAGGATTTTAGCACATCAAACTTTTTTAGGATTCACAAGTTCAAAGGAAGCCACAAGTTATAAATTCGAGTTCAAGTGTAATGGATGGAATGGAAGGAATTAGCCTTGAAAAGCTCATAAATTTATTGAGGCAAGGAAAGGCACCGAAAAGCATACACGAAGTTAATACATTATTTGAAAGTTATATGAGTTCAGCTACATCAGCCAAATGCATTTGATTCATGCATTTCATAAATTTCATGTTTTTAAAAACTTAAAGTCATGCATTTAATGATTCTCAAATCTGTGAGTTTTAAAATGTTTTAAATCATGCAAATGTGTTTTATGGCATGAACTTAAGGTGTATAAGTTGTTGCATTTATATTTGAATGCACCGATATCAGTTTAGATGGGTTTTAGGATCATTTGAGAATATTTGTAGAAAACTCCCTAGCATTGGAATGAAACATGGATTTTTTTTTTTAATCTTTGAAAAATCATTTGGATGATTTGGTATTTTCCTTAGGTCATACTAAACTTGTAGAGACTAAGTGCAAAGGTTTAAGGGGATTCGTAACTAGGATAAAGGGTTTAGAGCGTCAAACCAGAAAATATTATTTTCAAGCCCCTGTTGCTGGGGCGCGCTCCATCCTTATGTGAAGCGTGCCAAAGTCCTGGACCGAGCCCCATGAATTGATGGAGCGTGTTCCCTGGCTACTTGAAAACTCATTTAAAGTGCACAATCCATGCCTTTAATTTGAAGTGGTGGATTGTTTTGGACCCTTGGATCACTATAATGACTAAAAACAGTCAAATGGGTATATTGATAACACTAAAACCACATAGAAAAGCTTTTGATCTCGCTTGCACATACACACATAAAGAAAGCTAAAACATGGAGTTTTTGCAAGAAAAGTGAAGATCAAACACATACACTCACTTTAGGGATGTTGGGGCTGATCTTATGCAAATCAAGTTAGGTAAAAGGAAGTGTTTTAAGGTCATCAACATGTTGTCCAAATTGATATAAATCATATTCACATCTTGGGTTGTAAGATCATATTTTTTTTACACTATTATGCTTAATCCATATCTTGTTGTTAAGGATTTGTGAGGGAACCATAAGTGACTAACTTTTATATGTTCATATACTATGTAGAGCCTAATATCAAGTCTAAATGAGACCTGAAATGAATTTGCACCTATTGACCTGAAATTTGAATCATTATTGTGCATGTGAAACTAGAAAAACACATAGAGCCTAACTTATACTTGTATTGGCTGTTTTTCTTTTAAGTGTGTCTGAAACACCACTAAAAAGAGGTTTTGAACTTAATCTTGAGTTTTTGTAAACTCAAAGTATATAGTGCACTTACTTGAGCTTAATTGTGATTTTTCATATTGCATTTAATTTGACTTGAAACCAACTTGTGCTTAATCTATATTTGTGTTTGTTATTTCATGCCTATGTTGTTCTGACAACATATTTACAAGGGTTTTGTTCTTAATCTTAACCTATTTGCGACCTGAGATTTTAAATGCACAACTTGAGCTTAAACTTGTATTTTGCATTGGTTCATAATTAGCCATTTTTTGGAACCAACTTGAGCTTAATCTATACTTTTTTGCTTGGTTTCAATAGTGAGAGTTGGCCTATAAAAGTTGATTTACAAGGCATCTCAATTGGCAAAGTCTCACTTGCATTATTTCATCTTAGGATTACATTTGGCTTGTGAGATGAGAACATATTATACTGCTTTACTTGTTGTAAGCAGCAAGTCATTCTCAATTGTAAAGGTTGTAAAGTCTATTAGTGAAAAGACCAATTTGTGAATCATATTGGTGTATAGGAGAGGTTTTAAAGCCTATCGGGGAATAGGCAAGGTAAAACCTAGTTGCATCTAGGCAAGTCAAATTCCTATTTGAGGCTAGGTGGTTTTAAAAGTCCTTATTATGGTAAGGCAATTGTAAAAGACCTAGTTGAGACTAGGCATACTAAGCTTGCAGGCTTAGGTTTGTTCACTTATTGATATATAAGTGGTGGTTCAAAATCCTAACCGGGGAGGTTAGGTAGTAGATGTAGATCCGAGGGATCGAACCACTATAAATTGATTGTGTATTTCTATCTCTTCTACTCCCTTCTCCTAGTATAGCATTTCACTTACTTGAATCATTCCAGCAAATTGTTACTGTTCTCACTACTACACGTGCTCATCTAGCTTGACTTTTGAAGGAACCTAGGAGATTAGCAAAAAAAGTATTAGAAAGTTTAAATTGGCCATCATACCCAATTCACCCCCCTTTTAAGTGACCTCCACTATTAAATTATCATTTTGTAATAAATAGGGTTAGGATATGGTTTTACGACTGAGGTTTTTGCTAGTTTTTCTATATCTTATGTTTTATCGAAAAAGTTTTAAGTTTCGTGACATTTTGTTTTAGTTATTATTCGGTCATCAAGATATACAGGTTGTGTTTATTTGGTGCTAAAAAAATTTGTTGCCTCTAGTTAAGTCTGGCTAGTGTATCGGTTCTTAATTAGGGTTTCAAGCCAGGTATCGCTCTAATCACAATAGGGGATGCTTCAATCGCACTCCTAAAGATAAATGCGTAACTAGTGCGAGGATGAGAGGAAACTAAAATATGTATCTCATAGTTAAGACCATCGAGAAACATGTTTATTTTGTTCTCCTCTAATTCCACCATCTTTGGAGTGAACTCGCTCAACACTATGAACGTCCGCTCGTATTCAGATACAGACATTTTTCCCTGTTTCAACTATATGAACTTAATCTTCTTCCTATTCCCAACTAATTTTGCAAAATATTGCCTATAAAAGATGGTCCTAAATTGTGGCTAAGTGGTGATAGTCTTCCCCTCTCTCTAGGGAATTCCACCACTTACGAGCATATTCAATCAGCAAAAATGTGACCAGTTCGACGTTAAACTGGTTCTCTACTGTGAGATCTGAGAATTTCATAAACTTTATTAGGCAACTAATTAAGTAATTTCGGATTTTATTTGGAGTGTTAAGTATCCAAGGTGGGACCCAGGCATGATGGACCAGAGATCATAAGGTATATTTTATTTTTATGTGTTGTGTGCTTAGTACGTGTATTATATGGTATTTTTTTGTGAAGTCGAGGTTTGTTGAGGTGTATCCTTTGTTTTTCATAATTAGGGTTGCAAGTGCATGTCTGAGGGAACGAGTGAAGATTAATTATTAGTTGCTCGAAAAATAATTAACCAAGAGTTAATCCTCAGGTGAAGATTTTGCCTCAGTTTGCATGTAATTAAGGAGCAGTGGTAGTGTAAAATGAGATCGGAAATGGTGCAAGACCTTACCTTAAGCTTTATGTTGGTTGGCGGTGTTCGAGGTTAAGATTGAGTCCAAATTGTTGTAAGTTTGGTTTAGTATGGCAAGAGAATTGGTCTATAAAGGTTTAGTATGACGTTACCAAAACCAGTGTTATTGACGTTTTATGAAGATGGACTGTTTTGTCGAGAGTTTGGATCAATTTGGTGAAAACTCAAATCGAAAACGAGCGCCGGAGGCCAAAATAGATCAAAATAAGGATTTTGATAACTAGTAAATATATTGAAATTAAGTTGCTGACAAGCAGCTGAGGATTTATATATAAAGAAAAAATTAAAAAAATCAAACTCATTTTAAAACATTCAAAATAACGTTTAGGTAGTTCGATCCCTAAGCCTCTCAACTTGAGTTTTCACTCCGCGAACTCTTGACGTCCGATTTTCGCCTAGTTTCTTTTCGCAAAGCAGTAGAGCATCGCGAGATGGTCAATTTGAGTTAAGTTTTTGTAACAGAGACGAGGTATTCGGCTTGAAATTTTGTAAATTATCAATTCATGGCATTTTTCCTCTATAAATTTTAATTCTCATGATTTTTCGATTCTTTTGCGAGGTTTTGATAGAAATTGGTATGGATTGTTGTGAATTGGTATATTGGATTGGTTCGCACCAATTCAGAATAAATTTCACTAACGTAGGTTAGGGTTTTGATGAATCGAACTAATGTGATTCAGTTGATAACTATTTTGAAGATGTTTTATAGTTGATATTGATTTACATAAGGTTTCTGGATGAATTGATTATTTGTGTTGATGCAATTTGACTCCACGGGCTGTGAAGATATTTTAAGTTGGTGTCGAGTGGTTTGTGGTGTTTATTGTCGAGTTTTGAGGATTTAATTGCGAAAATATTGATTTGAAGAAGTTTTTCATTTCAAAATAAATAAAGTTTGCCTAGTTGATAGGCTATATTGGAAAATTCGTAACTTCTCCATCGGTGATCCGATCCAAGTGTTCTTAGAGTCTATGGAAAGTAGGACATGAGTATTAAAAGTTCCCTTTCATCATGACAAATATTGAAGTTCTCTAGGTTAGAAATTTACCCTAAATTGGTTAGTTGAAAGCCTTTTGAAACAGTTATGTAAAATAATATTTTTATAAATTGTTCTCAAGTGTACTTTGGCCACTGTTTTCATTGGGTTTCATGATTTGGTTTCACTTGAAGCTTGACCCATAATATAATTAGATATGCAGGGAGGCTACTGGAACCATTTTCAAGGTGATCCGATGCTCCGAGGACCCCAAAAATTATGCTCAAAGTTGGTTGGTTGGTTGTAAGAAAACCCTATATAAGTTTTTACTATTTTTGGTGTTTATCTTTATACATGCATTTGTGTTTAGTCTGCATTGCATTTCGCATCATTCTTGGTTATATATTCACGTCATTCCGAACGATGGCTTGTTAGTGCTACGACTCATGAGCGGGACTCGGGGCTATGTTTCCTGACCACATAGACTGGAATACGGAAGACCTAAGGAACGCAAGTTTTCCAACGAGCATGGATTGATGGAAAAGGATATGGTTGGAGTGTAGTTGGTTATTTCCCCAAGCTAGTAATAGCGTACTTAGCATCTATTTCCCTAAGTTTAGTAGTAGATGCGGACGACTGAGCTGACGCGTCTAGCCTGGAAATCCACTCCGACACATTTCATTTACATTTCATGAACTCCTAGTACCATTTGTTTACTATATTTTGAAGTCGACGTCTGATTATAGTTAGCAAACAAGAACAGAGGGATTCGTGTTGTTATTTATATTTCTTGTTATTTAGTTATGCAATTACATGTCTCCATGTATTCAGACTAACATTTGCAAGAGTACAGAGCAGTGTAGTAATTCAGTTACTTGACATCTTCAAGTTGTTTTTTATGATGTCAGATTTTCAGTGAATACAAGGAAGAACGGATAAGACTCGAAGATTGTGGTGATTATTTCTCAAATGAAAATGTTAATTCTTATTGTAAATTGTTTATATATATTGTTTTGGGTTTTAGGGTGATTGTAAGACGTGAAATACTCTCAAACATGTTATGAAAGTTTCCTAAGTTAGTTTAAAATAAGTTCAGAGGTGTATGATTTGAATTTTAGTCTAATTTGGGATTATAAAGTTGTAAATAAGGTATTAAAGACCTTAAGTTAGTTTAAATGATTTAAATTGATAAATAATGTGAACTGCAAGGAGTTGTGAGTCCTTCTAAGCTTCTCCTCATTGTGTTTTCTATTAGGTGAATTTCTAGAGAAGTCATTTTTAGGAGAGGTGCTACCGAAATTTTTATAAAATACAAAAATAATTCGTGATATAAATTTAGTTTTAGAGCATTGTTGAGGATTGAATTACAAATTATTATTATGTTAAGTTAACTAAATGGATTAGGTGCCTAATTAGAGAAAATTAGGCTAAGTTAGGACTTAGTGAGACGGGCCCAGACATCAACATCAACAACAACAAATCATTGCTCCATCTCAAGTATCCATACCCCAGCTACTCAGTCCCTATAGTGTTATTAAATCTTATAATGTCATATTTCATGAACTATTTACGTATTCTAAGAATTGCAATCTTCTCATAATCAACTGACACTATTACAGTTCTCCCCGGTACCGAAACATGTGCTACCATCAGTTGTAAGGGACCTGTTATTGTCTCAGCTCCTCCCTCAATCCCTCTAACCTCAGTATCGATCGAAGGTTGGATCTCAGGTCGTCGAGCTAGTGGTCCCATCTAAGCCATCAACATTGTTATGAGTTTTGCATGAGATTCCATAAGCTCTCTCATTTGATGCTTAATTCTGAACTTTAATTGATCTTCACTTTCCCGGTTACCTTGAGGCCCAGGTCTTTAGCCTCTAAAATCAAAGGAGACATAAGACCATTAGGTAACATTCAGATAATACATGGAAATTATATCTATACAATAGAGAACAATTAGTGTGCAGCAAATAACTTATAATACTATTTTCATTTTCAATTTCCCCCTAAAACCATGATAAAACTGTTTATCACATCCTAAGTTTATTCATAACTCGAGACAACTCTCAGAGTTTATAAACTTAGGTTTTGGTAGCAAGGTGTATTAGAGTTAATACCAAGCTGTATACGAGTTATCACTTGTTTTCCAAGTAATAATGTTATACTCTAAAGTAGGCTCTGATACTAAGCTATAGCATCCCCTATCCTAATTAGGGCGATACTCGGCCTTAAATCCTAATTAAGTTTAGTACACTAGCCAAACTTAAATAGAGTCAGCAGCCTCTCCTTCCAAACCAAATAAACTCAACATGTATATCGATATCGAAATGTAAACCAAAATATATGTAGTGGGAAATTTAAAACTTTTTGATAATATAAACAATATACATAAATTTGAAGTTTATCAAAACCAAAACTCATTTAAAAAACCTCCTAACCTTATTATTTTACAATAATATAATTTTAAACAATATATATACAAAAAGGCTTATTACATCAAAGAGAAGACAGTAAAACCCGTAAGTCTTCTCTTTCCTTCTACTGAAGCGTCGAGGTGAGAACTTGACATATTAATTTAGGGTGAGCACTCCAACTTGCTTAGTAAGTAAGGATTCACATAATATCAACATTCCATATAATAATCAAGAATGATATGCAGTAACAATATAAACCAAGTATAGCTAACAGGGTCATGGAAAACATATAATCCAATAGATAAATGAATGCAAGTCAAATAGTCAATGGCTATTACACCGTGATTCCTGACAAGTCAATAATTAGACATGTTATATAGTTCATTTTAGAATGATTTTAGACGTAAGAGACTATATTACATGGGGTTTTCTCTTATTTTTTATATTTTAGGTAATAAATGGAGAATATGAAGAAATGAACGAAAAATGGAAGATTATAAAGGAATTAATCAAGTGGAAGAAATATACAAAAAATTATCACCAAAAAAGCAAAGAAGAATTGGACTTTTGTATCAACGATTCTCCATGGTTCTTGAAGGACACTGAAGTGCTGGCCAAATCGATGGACACAAGAAAAGGACTTGTGAACTCAATTTTCAGGATTTACCCAACGATTCCTATTACACCCAAATCGTCTTCAATCATTGGGTAAGATTTCGTGAATTTTAGATAACTACGAGTGTTTGAGTTATTTAAGGATGTTCACTACTTAGAATACTATAAATACTAGTCTAGGGTTATGAAATTAGTTGCTATTGAGTACGTAGATCAAATTCATTGCTCTTGGAGCCATTGTCTATTATTTTCATATTTTATTGCTTTTTGAGAAGATTTAAGATTTAAAGTATTTCTATTCAGATGTATTTTCAATTATGTCTTTCATTTATATTATTGCAATGTTATTTAAGATTATGAATGAGTAGTTTGTTTGATCTAAACAAAGTCCGAACGTGAACTAGGTTAATATCTATTCATTTTAATCATGCTCATTGTATTGAATGTAGTTATGATGAGATGAATATGCGCTTAATGCTTTAAACCAATTGTATTCTTTGATTCACTTATTTAATAGGTTAAAATCTATTGATTTTAATTATGATCTTTGTATTGCATGCATAGTCTAGAATGTGTATTCTGATATATGGATTCATTATCTATGTGTAGTAACTAGGATTGTTTGAAAGGCAAACACCATTTAAATGTCCTAGGTGAATTTGAGATCTAAATCTAGAGTGGAAGTGGACTTCCAAAGATGTTAGATTTAGTAATTCGAAGTTGTCATAAAATGTAATACGTTTCTATTGCGTGAAGTTAATGTCTTTGTGCAAATAAAGGGGTTAGCTCAATAGGATTAGAACGTGGTTTTTCAACCAATATAAGGGAAACAAATGGTTGGTTAAAGGATGTTTACTTAATTATGATTAGAGTTTAATGATCTATCTTACTTTATAAAGTATGTTCATGACTATATGGATTGGATTTACATTTTTGGAATGCAAAAAGAATTTATGTTTCATTATTCTAGATATTTGTTTAGATATTTATTTATTATTGAACTTAATCTATTTGATTGATTGTGAATTTGGATTGTGTTAGTTAATTAAAATAATATAGTTAGTTAAGTATTATTATTTATAGTTAGTTATTAGTTAGTTTGATTATTTTTTACTAAAATAAATATAAAAAATTATAAAACCTTTAAAAGTCTTTTTTTTCTATAGAGGCTTCATAAATTCTTGTGGAGACGATTCTCACTTGCTTTTACTACAAAATTATTAAAGTATAATACAAAAGGAAAAATTATTGTACACAGCCGACACATGTCAATTCCCATTTCATTTGTAAAACTAGAGTTGCACCGACATCATTAATATGATTGCTAGACCAACAAATTAAATGATGTGTCGTCTAGCTAATCCATTAATGTTCAATGGTTCTATCTTGAACCCTCTAGTGAATGTGTAATTCACTCAACCTATTTAGCTAAGTAAGATTTAACATATAGGCCGAGAACTAGACCCATATCCAATACAAACAATTCTCAACTCAGGGTTTACTCTCGTCGATCACATCATCCATCGTTTTCCATTAATTTAAAAATCATCACGGTGTACATAGCCCTCATTCAATTCCATAAACTATATGAACCACATATACTACAAATTCAAGTAATATTGATAAATATGTGAATCTGTACTTAACTCAGTTAGGTTTCGTTTCCAATTTTCTAACTTTCTGGTCACTCGACTGTCTGATGTTTGAGAACCTATCATAAACCATTTGAGGTCAATGCAGGTCTAATACCCTATATTTAGAACCCTTAAACCAGTCCCTAAACACTCCAAATTACCAAGTAAAAATTAGTTGTATTGTTGTTTTCTCGAGGTGGGAGTGCTCTCCCTCATTTGGGGGACGCGCTCCACCAATTAGGTTCCTCACAATTCTTGATGGGAGCACACTTCCCTATTACAGGGAGCGTGCTCCATCATCTAGCATTCCAATAGAGAATGGGGCGGCGGCACCTGTTCAATTCCCAAATCTCAATAATAACATTAAAATTTCCCTATAATAACAACCCCAATTAATAGAGAATTCATCACAAACTCACAAATTCAACTTAAAAACCAAACTTAAACTTACCAACTTGTGATGAATTTCGATATCACTAGTGGTTTAACCTCCCTTGATCACTTCAAATCACTCACAAACCCTCTCCCGAATTAACCTCACAAAGGATCAAATCACCGATGCTTCTCCACTCTATTGATCAATGAGATATTGATAAATTTGAGTGAGTTTAATTTATATATGGATTCTCCTTGAGATACGCACCATGCTATCTTGAGGCTGATCAAGTGAACATTGTGTTAAAGTGACACAACCTTAAAGTGACACATATCTTAACATATCTTTCACTTGTGCTCATCTTGAGGCAATCCAACGATCCATATTAACCAAGTCAAACTTAAAGTTTTTATGTTTTCGGCATACAAGGTATAAAGGAGACAAAGAAGTGATATCATGATAAAATGAAAAGAAAAAGCACAAATACACATTTGACATCGCAAAGCATGGAGGCTTAACGTCATGGGAAGAAAGCACAAGGCGTGGGAAGAGAGTGCAAGGTGTAGAGAAGGCTTGAAGTCTAAAAAATAGATGCGGATACGGTTGACGTAGTGGCGAGCCATGGGGTTGTATACACAGAATAGGGACAACATACATAGGGCACCGAGCTCATGGAATGGAGAAAACACTCCTAAAAAGGTTGAAATCGTGGCGACGACGTGGCTTAACATACACAAAGCATGAGTCACTTATTGACAACGCCGGACATAAAAAATAGAAAGTTTAGAACTCTAGTTCAGTTGGAATTTTTAATTAAGGTTTCTAATTGTATTCTTCAGAGTATAAATAGGTATTAGAACGTGGGAAACAAAGAGATTACCACCAATTAACATAGAATAACACGAGAATAGCATAGTTTACATTGTTTTTGAGTATTAAGAAGAGTTTTGGAGGAGAAGACATTGAATACTCCACTTGTGATTATTCGGTATTGCTTCCTTGATTTAATTGAAGTTATTTGATTTAATCTTTGATTGCAAAGAATACCATAATGTGTATGTTGATTTCGATGATTAGTGAGTAGTTTATTTATCTTAGGGATCAATAGATCCGATGGTATGATTTAATTGAATTTACTTGAATTAATTATAATGATTAAAAGTGCAATAGTTATAATTTGTATTGATTCTATACGTAATGCTATAAATATCTTGATCACACATTTGTTGATTAGAGGTTTTAGGAGTTACCATGGCCATTAGAGCTTTTAAGCCGATATGAACCATACAATCAGTAAAATATATAACATCGATGTATAGTTATTGATTAAAGAGGCACGCATAACAAACTTAAATGGTTTTGAATCTCAATATTTGGAACATAATGTTATGTGGAACTTACGTTATTCGCAGTGATAGGTGGAGCTACAATTTGAACATTAGGATATTTTCCACCAAGACAGTGGGTTGAAGTAAATCTTAAGGAAATTTGTATATTCAAATTGAGCATTGCACACACATAATGAAGATGAAGGAAGAAAGATATGAAAGCATAGCAATTCATTACCTAGGTGAAGTTGTGAACTAAGAGTCTTCTTAACATATGAGTACAAGTTATTTTACATTGTTTTCTAGAATAGAGTAGTTTAGTTAAAATCATTTAAAAAGATATCTTCTTGCAATAAAGTGAACTTAATTAAGTGAACCATGTCCATATAAACATTTCCCGAGGACGATATCAAGAAATCAACATTACTTGTTCACATTATTACTACAATCGAGCCATTATATTTGCGATTTCACAATTAAGTTTTCAGCGTCGTTGTCGGTGATAGGTTGCCATACATTAATTTAGTTTAGTTCACAAAATTGTTAAGATTTATTTTCAGCAATTTAATTTTATACTTATAAAAAAAAGGAGTTTAAGTTTCAAGTTTGACATTTTGCACTTAATATTTTGTATTTTTGTTTTCAGGGAGAATTAGTGCATACGTAGTAAAGGAGAGAAGGACTTTGTGCCTTACGATATTGAGATTGACAAAACCAACAAGGAAAAGAAGAATAAAGGAATGAAGATGACAGATGATCGAGTAGGGAACCGGGACTAAAATCAAGGCTGAAGGAATATCAACCCGAAAGTGATCTATTAATGCAAGACGAGTGCGGGGATAGAGATGTCTTTGTGTCAAATCGGAACTTCAAGAGATATGCAACAAAGTGATGAAGCTTCCAACCAACACCACCGAGTTTGAACTAATATCGTCTCTAATCAACATGGTGTAGAATAACATATTCAAAGGGCTAGCAAATGAAGATCTAGTTGCGCATATAGTGAATTTTCTGGAGAAGTTTGACACTGTTCACATTACTATAGTTACATAAGAGGTGATCGGGATGAGACTATTCCCATTCTCATTGGAGGGAAAAGCCAAATCCTAGTTCCAAGGAATTAATGGAGGGAGTATGTCTTGGGCGAAAATCAATGAAATATTTCTAGACAAGTATTTTCCCCAATAAAGGACAATGAAAGGAAACTAGAAATCAACCAATTCAAGCAGACGATGCCGAGTTCCTTGGAAAAGGCTTAGGAAAGATTCACAGAGATGCTTTGAGGAGATGTCCAGGACATGGATATGTGAAATGGGTACAATTACGGATCTTCTACTATTGAATGAATCACAACACTAGAACATTAGTGGATGTCATAGCGGGTGGTTCTCTATTAACAAAGGATGAAGATGGAGCATTAGATCTTCGGATCTTATGTCCCATAATTCTACAATAGGTACTTGTTCCATAGTGAGAATGTCGACAGGAGTATACGTGATTAATTCATAAACTGTGATCATGGCACAACTACCCAACCTAAGTAATTATATGGTGAAGCTACAAATGATCCAACAAAGTCTATAAGTGCAAGCGATACATCAACTCGTTAATCACCAAGCATTGGTGGTTAATCCATTGGACATGTAGCAAGGAATGGAGTTTGAAGATATCAACTTTATGAACAACCAAAACAATGGAAAAAACTTTAGGCCAAGAGGAATGGCTCCTTAAATTTTTTATCAAGGATACGATAGCTCGAACTTCTCATATAGAAATCCAAATAATGCACTAAAGTTACCTCAATGTCTTGATTAACAAGTTCAACAAGGGAAGTCAGGCCAAAGCAAAGAAATGACTTCATTGAAGTCAATTAAAAAATTCTTGCAAGCCATTGACATCAACAATAGGGATTGCCATGAGAGACATGAGAAATATATGGAAAATGTGAATTAAGCTCTAAAGAGGATGGATGATGAAAGAACACAATCCATCAAGAACCTAGAGTGACAGATTGGTCGACTAGCCATTGCTTTGAATTTAAGGAAGGAATGGTAGTTTTCAAATAACACAAGCACTAATCATATGGAAAAAGTAAATGCAAATCCGATTAAACAAAGGTGGAAAAACAACTGGTGGTCTAGTGCAACCAAAAAATACAACAAATAACAAAAGAAAGCAAATTGATAAGCAACACGAAAGGGATGTAGAACACATGGAAAATGACATAAGTAATAAAAAGAAGTTGCACCAATAAAAGAATCGAATTGGCTCAAAAGAATGTAGGGGATAGAGGCAAAAAAAAGATGTGGTACCGGGGAGGGTGACATTTCCCGACAATCCACCACTACCATATCCTTAGCGATTCAAGAAACAAAAATATCAAGGATAATTCAAGAAGTTTGTAGAGATGTTAAAGAAGTTACACAAACATCTCGTTCCCCAACGCATTGAAATAGATGTTGAATTATACAAAGTTTTTGAAAGACATAATGGCATGGAAGGTGCGATTAGAAGAATATGAAACGCTAAACTTGATAGAAGAATGCAAAGTGCTATTCTACAAAGGAAGTTACCTCAAAAGTCGAAGGACCCGGGTAGTTTCTCCATTTCATGCCCTATAGGAGTACACTTGTTTGATAAGGTCTTATGTGATTTGGGAGCAAGCATAAATTTGATGCGTTTATAAGTATTTAAGAAGCTAGGTTTGGGAGAAATGTAGTCAACTAACATGACTTGGCAATTAGTAGATCAATTAGTAACTTATCCAAAAAGATTGATTGAAGATGTATTGGTAAAAGCGGATAAGTTCATTTTTCCCGTTGATTTTGTAGTACTGGGATATGGAAGAGGTTGCAGAGCTACCATTGATTTTAGGGAGACCATTTCTAGCAACCGCATGAGCCTTAATAGATGTTCAAAAGGGAGAATTAAGGTTACGAGTAAAAGTTGAGGAAGTTATGTTCAATATCTACAAGACCTTGAAATCTCCAAGTAATGGAGAGCATTGTAAAAGTATCAAAGTAAGAGATCTAGTTTCGATTGTGTTTCGAGATAGCCAAAGAATATACGTTAGAAGACTTCTGGAGCATTGTCTAGTTCAAAACATAACAACAAGTTCTGCACATTAATGGTGAACTTCGGAGAGGCGCTAATGCGCTATTACTAATACCACCCCCAAAGTTTTAGTAAGGTTTTGAGAAATAAGAAACAGTAAAAAAAGTGTAGTTATTGAAACAACAAGTGGAGTTAAAACATTTGCCGAGCATTTGAGATATGCGTACTTAGAAGAAAATTCAACATATCCCAATATTATTTTTGCGGCTTTGACAAAATTGGAAGAAGAAAAATTGCTTATAGTTTTGAGAGAGCATAGGTCAGCATTTGGATGGATAATTAAAGATTTAAAAGGAATAAGTCCAACTATCCACATGCATAAGATTTTAATGGAAGAGAATCATAAATAATCAATTGAAGCTCACGGTTAAATCCAATAATGAAAGAGGTGGTAAAGAAAAAGATTTTAAATGGTTGAACGTTGAAATCATCTATGCTATCTTAGACAGCTCATATGTTTCACCAAGTCATGTGGTACCAAAGAATGGAGGCATGATCATTATTCTGATTGAAAATGGAGATACCTTATCCACCATAATAGTAACGGGTTTGAGAGTTTGCACTGATTATCGAAAGTTAAATACGGCTACAAGAAAGGATCTTTTCCCTTTACCATTCATTGATTAAATATTGGATAGGTTAGCAAGATATGAATACTATTGTTTCCTAGATAGGCATTCAGATATAATCAAATTGCTATAATACTAGAAAATACGAGAGAAAATGATGTTTACCCATCCTTATGGATCGTTTGCATTTAGATGGATGTTATTTGGATTATGCAACGCACCACCAACATTTTAGAGATATATGATAGCTATTTTCTCTAATATGGTGGAGGATATCATGGAGTATTTATGGATGACTTTTACGTATTTGGAGCATCTTTTGACTTATGCTTACAAAATTTGGCCTTTGTATTGATAAGATGTCAAGACACAAATTTAATACTTAATTTGGAAAACAAGTGACTTCATGGCTAGAGAAGGAATTATTTTAGGGCATAGAGTGTTTGCCCATGAATTAGAGGTTGATAAAGCAAAAATAACACTAATTGAGAAACTTCTTATACAAAGAAACATTAAAGATATAAGGTTCTTTTAAGACGTGAGTTTCTACCGAAGCTTTATCAAGGATTTTTCTAAAATCACTAAACCATTGTGCACATTGTGGAAAAAGATGTTCCATTTGAAATGAGTCTTGTTTGTGTAAACACATTTGAGACCTTAAAAGTAGCTTTGATTTCGGCTTCAATAGTAGTAGTGCTAGATTGGGAGTCTTGACTTTGAAATAATGTGCGATGCAAGTGACTATAAGTAGGAGCAAGTGTTAGGCTAGCGGAGAGATAGAACATTTAGAGTTATATATTATGCAAGTAAAACATTAGATCTAGTACAACGAATTATACTAACATAAAAAGGAGCTATTGGCGTAGTGTTTGTGCATGACAAGTTTAGAGCTTACGTAGTGGGATCAAAAGTCACTATGTACACTTGCCATGCAAAAATCTGTTATTTATTTGTAAAGAAGTATGTCAAACCAAGGTTGATTAGATGGGTGTTATTATTGCAAGAGATTAACTTGGAAATTAAAAATAAAAAGCGGTACCAATTTGGTTGCGGAGACCAACTATCTAGGTTACCTCATTAAAAAGGTGATACATGGAAGCCGTAATCAAAGTATTCGTGGATGAGAAATTATTTCAAACATCCAAAGTAATGGAGTATCTCGATTTAGACTAGGACTAAACAAGCAAAAAGATGTCGGGATAAAGACGTTAAAAAAAACACTACTTTGGGAGGCAACCTAAGGGTTTTTAATTTCGGTTTTTGAATTTTAGTTATTTATTTTGTTTAGTTAGAACAATCCAAATGTTTAAGTGATTTTCAAAATTTTAGAAGTTTTGTGCTAAATGTCTAGAAAATACCATTTGTCGGGTGAAGTTTCATCATAATGGAGAAGTTTTAACATATGCGGCATATTTACAAGAGCATCAAAGAGTTATAGGGATATTTTGTCACTTTAGTAGTTGTTTAAATTTTATGCTTATGCGTTTTTATGTTTCGTTATTATATTATGCATGTTTGTATGTTTAGTGTTTTTATATTTCACGCTTATTTTTAAACCTTGAGGACAAGGTTTGATTTACGTTGAGGGCATCAATACAATGGGAAGTGGTAAGAAAGAATGAAATAAGGATAAACACTATAGGTATGATCATAAAATTTTATTTTTGAAGTAGTTAAAGAGGAAAGAATGGCAAGTGTATCTATTTTATTTACTTATTATTTGAATGTGTATAGGTAGTATAGATTAGGTTATACATATAGTAATGTGTAATGAATAAATAATTCATTTGCAAAGTTCATGCCTTTAATTGAGGATTAGTAATAATACAAGTATTTTGTTGATATGATACTCAATAGAGTGTTATCAAATTTTTGAAGAAAATAAGAAATGTAGCAAACAATGGTATAATTTCATGATTAGAAACCTAGAGTTAAGGAAGACTATGTACTTGAAACAAAAGCAAGAAGAATACTAGAACACTTCGTGTGGAAAACGTTATATCTCTAAGGAATTCTAAAATAAGTATGAATCTTACTTGAGTATAAAAGTAAATAACGACTAAGTACTAAAAGGGGAAAAGATAGGTATGGTGTTTAATGAAAAGTTGGAGTTAAGACTTGCTTAATAGAGTGAAAGTGATAAAGGCTAACAAGAGTTTTAGATAAAAAATAAAGATTCCCACAAGTTCTACAGAAAATGAGCAGATAACTTGATAGTTAGAAATAGTGAGAAAAAAAAGAATCCACATGAAAAAAGCAAGGACCATACAACTAGAAAATGTGAGAAAAGAAAAGAAAAAAGATATGAACAAATAAAGAAATGCGAAAATTAGATTAAAACTCTTCGAATGAAAAGACTTATCTTGAGTACAAGTAACTTAGTTAAGTTAAGTTTTCTTTCCAACTATTTTAAGTTCTATGGACTCTTGAAGTACTAAAGTCTACAAAACTTATATGATCTATGATTATTTGTGAGTTCTTGAGCTTAATGAGAAAGTATAAGATTGTACACTTGCTACTCGAGTGTTGAGGTGACATAAGCTTATGAGTAGTGATGGTTTTGGTTGTGAACTACTTTTAAGTTTCGAAAGTAAATTATATGTGTTGTTAAAGTAACATGTTTTTTAAAGCATTAGTTTTTGCAAAGAAAAACTCTTAAGTGGATTATTAACTTGAACTTATTTGAGTTAAAGGATACTCCATGAACTATGTAAATTGAGTAAGGTATTATAAGTAGTAGTAGTCGAGTACTTAGTAGAATACACTTTTACTCGGGACGTGCAAAATCCAAGTTTAGGGTTATTTGATTATTATTTAATTATACTTATATATAAGGTTAGTTTAGCAAGTATATTTGGTATAAATATCTCGGACTAAGCTCTAATTTATGGTATTAATGTGTTTTCATGCATACAAGGTATAAAGGAGACAAAGGAATGATATCATGATGAAATGAGGAGAAAAAGCACAAATACACATTTGACATCGTGGCATGGAGGCTTGAAGCTAATGGAAGAAAGTATAAGGCATGGGAAGAGAGTGCAAGGCATGGAGAATGCTTGAAAACTAAGAAATAGAAATAGTATAGTTGACGCGGTGGCGGTGCGTTGAGTGAGGTTGTACACACGGTGTCGGGACAACATACACAGGGCGCCGAGCTCACTTGAATGGGAAAACACACACGCAAAAAAGTTGAAGTTGTGGCGGCCTCGTGGCTTAACACACAAAGTGGGTCTTTTATTGGCAGCTTTTGGACATAAAAATAGAAAGTTTAGAATTCTAGTTTGGTTGGAATTGTCAATTAAGGTTTCTAATTATAATTTTAGGAGAATAAATAGGTATTAGAATGTGGGAAACAAAGAGATTACCACCAATTAACATAAAATAACATAGAATAGAATAATTTGCATTGTTCTTGAGTATTAAGAAGAGTTTTGGAGGATAAGACATTGAAGACTCCGCTTGTGGTTATTCAAGATTGTTTCCTTGATTTAATTGAAGTCATTTGGTTTAATCTTTGATTTTAATGAATACCATGATGTGTATGTTGATTTCAATTATAAGTGAGTAGTTTATTTATTTTAGGGATCAATGGATCCGATGGTGTAACGGCCCGTTTTCCAAATGGATGCCACGGGGGTCGATGCGGGCCCACAACCTGGCCTACTAGTGCCGCTTGTGTCCCACATGCCAACTCATCCACTATTTAATCATTATTAACCTTAAATTACAAAATTTACCATTTAAATTGTTACTTGAACTCAAGTCATCTGCTAAGATCATCTTAAACCCAAATAAATCATCACGAAAGTCTTTTAACATGACAAAATATATATAACATTAAAGTCATGCAATTAACTCGATACTTACAAAGTGGAAAACCCATATACCATCATATATCAATCATGTACCTCAATGTATCAAAATATCAACAAGATATAGAATCCCGAGCTATCTCACAATCCCAAATCCAAAAAAAAACAAAATAGATATATACAAACGTACAAGCCTAGCTATATGTCTCTCGAATCACAAATATGTCGGTAGCTTGCCCTGCCACTTTGCTCGTACTAGGTCTCGCACTTAAGCCATTACAAAAAGACAGATGATGAGTCCAGAGTGAGTATTCCCAAAGAAATTAAGTGAGCAATACGGAAAGCAAATACTAGAATTTAAACAAAACTATCAAATAAACATGCAAAAAAATAAATACGAGCAATTGTGCTCATCACATGCATAAGTTATAGTGAATGCTCAAAGTGTGTGTTCCTAGAGCCTAGGGTCGACTAGAGCCATACTTCGGACTCCCACGGACTACTTTAGGTGAGTAGCACCCAAGCAAGGCCGAGATCCGGATTCGCTAGGCGATCAACGTGGAACCTACGACGCACCCGCACGTGCCTTACATGACTCTCGGGTAGCCCTATTCACCGAGATACCACACGTGTTATGGCCTAGTGGATGTACACACGAAATGGCACGGAGGGATAGCCTCAACGTCCGTCCACTATACCACACCAGGAATAGAGTAATGAAAGACGAATATGAATTCAAAAGCAAAATAAAGTACTTGCTCATAAAATTTTAGTTGGGATACTACACACCTCAAACCGCACTCTGTGTCCAAATCAATAACCCTCGGTCCCGCTCCTCCTAGTCCCGTATATCCCAAATTACCGCCTGAAATAACTTATTTCCATTTATAGTTTATTTTTCTTCATTTGGATGTGTTTTGAGTCACTTAACAAAAATTATGTCAAAACAATGAGAATCTAGCGCTACTGGGTGCGGAAATTAGCGCGCCGATTCCCGACGCTTATATTTTCTTCATTAGGAAGAACATTAGCGCGCTATTTTTTTGACCTAGCGCGCTAACCTCATCTAGCACGCAAGATGATGTAATTAGCGCACTAATCGCGCTATGGATAGCAAAGCTGAAAATTCCGGGTTTTTAACAACCCCACCAAACCTACAACAACCACAACACCCACAATAGAACCTCAAAGCACTTTGAACCTATCTAAACAACAACTCAACATCTACTAAAAATATCACCAACACCTCTATAATTGAGATCAAAATATAGAGAAAGTTGAGGTATATATGATTCTCACCTTGCTTTTGGTGTTTTCACCCTCCAAGCTCCTTGAATCACCTACTTTGACCTCCAAAACCCTTGTTTCCTTCACTTCAATCTCGGATGGGTGGATAAGAGAGAGAAAATGTGGTGGAAAATGCGGGTCAATTTGACTCTTCTAGTCAAATTTGATCTCCTCTCACTTACATATCTTCATGCAATCCAAGGTCCTCTATTTGCTTCTATTCTAACCTCTTGTGACTCCAATTGTGACTCTAATAGCACACTCACCCTTGTTTTTAACTCAAAAAGTGGTGTTTCGGGTGTTCGACGCCCGATTTCTCATCCCGAACCGCGACATACGCGTAGTACCATGTCCCTAACCACCAAATATACATTCCATATTAATATTTAACCCATTTTATTCAGTTTATGTGTATTATTTCCCTCGACCAAGTGTTAAGTCGGTTAAACTACCGTGCCGCGTCGACATGTATATCGAGGGAAATACTTAACACAGCCTCATACGCCAAATGAACCATAACGACACACATTGTGATGCCATTTACTCTATTTCAATATAAACATCGCAAATTAACAATTCGCACACAAAAATAACCATTTACTTAGCTCTAGGCACGCACAAGCCTAGTTGCGGGTCCCATGAGCGTCTCGAGTTGTCGGCCACGTCGCAACCACGTCATTAATAATGGTGAATTAAATTCAGGTTTATTACGAGATGATATGAATCATATGCTAAAGGAAGTATGAATGACTTATAATGAAAACAATTGTTATGGTTAGAATTTGTATTAATTCTATTCCTAATGATATGAACATATTGATTACGTGTTTGTTGATTAGAGGTTTTAGGAGTTACCATGGCAATTGGGGCTTTTAAGGCGAGATATGAATAATACAACCGTAAAATATCTAACATCGATAGATATTTATTGATTAGGGAGGCACGGATAATAAACTTAAGTGGTTATGAATCTAAAGATTTGGAACTTAATGCTATGTAGAACTTACGTTATTCGCACCAATAGGTGGAGTTCTAGTTTGCACATTAGGATCTTTTTCACCATGGCGGTAGGTTGAAGTGAATCTTAAGGAAATCTATTTATTCTAATTAAGCATTGTACATACATAATGAAGATGAAGGAAGTGAGATATGAAAGCATAATAATTAATTATCTAAGCGAAGTTGTGAACTAAGATTCTTCTTAATATAAGAGTACAAGTTAGTTTACATTGTTTTCTAGAATAGAGTAGTTTAGTTAAAACCAACTAAAAAGATATCTTCTTAGCAATAGAATGTACTTAATTAAGTAAACCGTGTCCATATAAACCTTTCCTTGCGGGCAATATCCGTAATCAACATTAGTTGATCACATTATTACTTCAATCGAGCCGTTATACTTGCGATTTCATGATTACTAGTTCGACTGTAAATCACATGCTTTACCAAAAAGTAGTCTATATATATGCCCATAATGCATCTTCTAAACGAAGACTCAGTTTTTATGTTGGACATATTATCTTTATTAAAATTGATTTATTTTCTTTATTTAAGGTTTCGACTTGTCCACTAGTTTGTGGATGATATGCGGTAGATATTCAATGGGTAACATTATATTTGTGCAATAGAGTAGTGACAATTCTATTGCAAAAGTGTGAATCTCTATCATTAATCAATGTTTTCGGTGCTCAAAAAATAGTAAAGATCTTTGATTTTAAGAAATTAATTATTATTTTAGAATCATTAGATTTTGTGGCTATAGCTTCTACTCATTTAGACACATAGTATACAAATAATAAAATGTAAATATTTCCATTAGATTGTGGAAAAGGTCCCATAAAGTCTATTCCCCAAGTATTAAATACTTCGCAAAACATAATAAGACATTGAAGCATTTGATTCCTACGTCTTAAATTTTCGGTTTCTTGACAATTTGGACAAGCTTTTGTGTAAATATAACGATCGTGGAATAAAGTAGGCTAAAAGAATCTAGAGTCTAGTATTTTACGAGTTGTACGACGTGGACCAAAATGTCCTCCACAAGCAAACGTATGGAAATGGGCCATGACGGATTATATTTCCATTTGTGGAATACATCTTCGAATGGCATGATCAAAATAGAATTTTCATAATTAAGGATCATCCCATAAATAATGTTTAGAATCGTGTCGATCTTATTCTTTTGGGCTCATGTCAAATGAGGTGATAGTCTATTAGTAGTAAGATAGTTGGCTATATCGACATACCATGGACTAGTAATAACTATCTTATATAATTTTTCATCTAGAAATTCATCTTTCAATGGTAATGGTGGTTCTCCATTTTCTAATCTACTTAAATGGTCTCACTACTAAGTTTTCGGCACATTTCTTGTCTTTTATATTAAGATCAAATTCTTTTAATAATAAGATACATCTTATTAATTATGGTTTAGCATCTTTCTTTGTCATCAAATATCTTAATGCTTCATGATCTGAGTAAACTATTACTTTTATTCCTAGTAAATATGGTCTAAACTTTTCTAATGGGAACACAACTGCTAGGAGTTCTTTTTCTGTGGTGGTATAGTTTAGTTGGGCGAGATCTAAAGTTCTTGATGCATAATATATGACACGAGAATCCCTTCCAAACTTTCAACCTAAAACAGCTCATATTACATAGTTGCTTACATCACACATTATTTTAAAAGAATGTGACCAATCTGGTGACTTTATCACAAGTGTGATGATCGGCGTCTTTTAACTTATAAAAAGTTATCTTGCATTCGATCGTGAACTCGAATGTAATATATTTTTGCAAGATTTTGCATAAAGGTTGTGTTATTTTGAAAAAAACTTTTACAAAATGTTTGTAGAATCTGCATGGCCAAGGAAAGATTTTACCTCCCTTATAGTAATGAGGTAAGGTAATGTTTTTATAACTTGGATTTTAGCGGGGTCTACCTCTATTTCTTTTGCTTGACATTATGTGTCCTAATATAAGTCCTTGATTTACCATAAAATAACATTTTTCATAATTCAATACTAGATTTTTCTCTATATATCTATTAAGTACTTTAGTTAAATGAAGTAGGCATTCATCAAAAGAATTACCATATATGGAAAAATCATCCATGAAAACCTCAATAAAATGTTGTACGTAGTCTCGAGAAAATACTAATCGTACATCTTTGAAATTTAGTCGGTGCATTACATAAGCCAAAAGGCATATGATTGTAAGAAAATGTACCAAAAGAGCAAGTAAAAGTGGTTTTTTTTTAATTTTCGGAGCTATAGGAATCTACTTGAATCTTGAGTATCCATCCAAGCAACGTAATAGGCTTGTCCAGCTAGTCTTTCTAACATTTGATCTATAAATGGAAGTGGGTAGTGATATTTTCTAGTTGTTGGGTATAGCTTATCTTGTGATCTATGCACACTCTCCAACCTGTTTAAGATTCTAGTAGGTACTAATTCTCTATGTTCGTTTGTTATAACTTGTGATCCATGTCTTTTTTGGGACTACTTGTCTTGGGCTAACCCAATTACTATCTGCTATTGAGAAGATGATTCATGCGTTTAGTAATTTTAATATTTCTTTCTTCACTACTTCCATTATTGGTGGATTCAATCTACGTTAAGCTTGTCTAGAGGGTTTTGTGTTTGTTTCAAGATTAATTCTAAGCATGCATGAGGCTGGACTTATTCCTTAAATATCGGCTATTGTTCATCCTGTTGCTTTCTTGAATTCTTTGAGAACATTTCCTAATTTATCATCTTCTAAATTTGATAAATTATTAGAGATTATAAATAGTAAGGCATTATTACTTTCTAAATATGCGTATTTTAAATGATATGGTAGAACTTTTAAATCTAGGTCAAGAGCTTATACTATAGAGGGTAAGAGTCTCGAATGATTTATTAGTAGATTCATACAAGTAAAAGGGTTCGAAAGTGCATTATAAGATTCTAAGGCGTTGATTATCTCCCTGTCTTGTCGTCTTTATCATCGTCATCATTTAAATCCTCTATTATTTTTCAAGCTTGTCGACTTATTGTTTCTAAAAGTTTTATCTATTATAGGATCTAACATATCTACAAAGCATACTTGATGAAACATCTAAAGGATATTTCATAGCATGGTGGATTTTAAAGTTTATTGTTTCATTATCTACTTCCATTATTAGAGTTACGTTCGAAACATTTATTTTGGCTTTTGTCATTTTTAAGAACTAAGGCGTCCTAAGATAAGAGAAATTCTACTAGAAAAGTGGTCTTCTTTCATGTCTATGACATAAAAATCATCGGTTGGGAAAAGTAAGTCATTGACCCTAACCAAGTACATCCTCTATTACTCCTACAAGGTTGAACAAGAATCTATCATCTAATTGTACTATTATACCAATTTCTTCGAAGGGTACGTTTTTCATTTGCAAATATATTGACAAAGTCTTAATGTTCATTGATGCACTTAGATCACATAATTCTTTAGGTATCCCTATATTTTTATTGTGCATGGAATGAAAAAACATTCCAGGATCAAAACATTCAGGGGTAATTTCTTTTGAATTATTGTGACACATGTTCTCCTAGGCTTACTCTTTTTATTAGGTTTGATTTTATTAGTGCTTAAGTTTTTTATAAATTTCTGATATTTAGGTACATTTTGTATGATTTCGACTAAATGTATGTTTACTACCACTTTCCTTAAAGTGTCCGAGATTTCTCTCTCTTCTTGTAATTTCTAGACGTTCTTATTATTTTCCAAACGGTAGGGAAATGATGGTCTTATAATACTTGGTTTATTCTTTTCAAAATCACAATTGCTATCATTTTGAATTTATTACCTTTAATTTTTATTTATTTTTCTAATGTAGCCTCTAATTCTTTTTAGGAACTAGTTGTTCGCATCTTTGGTTCTTTTGTTTGTTTACCACTTCTCAAAGTTATCGCTTTTGCATACGAACTAGGGTAAGGTTGAGATGACAATTTGCCTTGGTTAACCCATGGACTCATTTGCATTGCCATTTGACTTAATTGATTTTTTACTTCAACTCTATCATCTTGTTATGCTTGAATTTTTTATCTTTCGCTTTATTTGAATTTTTTGCTTTATTTGAATTTTCTAGTGCTATTGTTCTATCGATTAATGCGGGTATTCTATATCTTTGGTAAATTCAATTGTCTACACCATTACATATGTTGGTCTTAGGTAATTTGCATTTTTACTAGAAGTGCAAGTAGGTTGATTAGAATTATTGTAATGATTCATCATAGTGTTAGCTTTGTTTGATTTGATTTTGTTGCACCAAAGGACATTCATCATATAGATGATTGATCTTGTTTCAAAAAACACAAATTTTACTTTAGACAGATCTATCTTTTAATATTAATTTAACCATACTTTTTAGTTCATCAAATTTACCATCCGATATCTTGATTATATTCCTATTGATTTCATAAGAATGGTTTATTATAAATTAGTTTTTCTCACAATATTATTTTGCTTGTTGTGTCATTCTATTAATAGTGTCTCTTGCTAATGTTGGTGTTATGTAAAATAAAGATCCTCCACATATCGTGTCTAGGAATCTTTTTTCTAAGTTGTTTAATCATTCATAAAAGTATTCTAATAAAGTTTTCTCCGTAAATCCGTGTTGTGGACATAATGATATTAATCTTTGGTATATATCCTAAAACTCAACAATAGTCTCCTCGGTTTCCATCCTAGCATTACTAATTCGTTTTCTATCCGAACCAATTTTACATGCTCAAACGTATTGATCTAAGAAGGCTTTTGAACAGTTCAAATGTTGTGGTTATGAAATTTTGAGGGATATAGAATGGCCAATCTTGAACTTGACCTCTTAAGGAAGAAGGGAAAGCCTTTAGCTTGACGTATTCTAACTCTATGTTATTGGGTTGTATCACACTTACTATATTCGTGTATTTCCTAATAAATTGTTGAGGATCTTCATCACCTTCACCTTGAAAGTGAGGTAAAGAATTGATGAATCCTGGTTTTAATTCAAAATCGAGGAAATCCAATGGAAAAGCAATACACATAGGTTCATAAGCTATGATATTTTTATTGGTTTGCCTAAAAGTAAGTTCTTTCTCGATGTCTGCCATATTGTATGACATGCAAAGAGAAATATTCTTAAAAAACTATGTATAAATCCCCGAATGGCACCAAAAATTGACATATGTCGAACATGTACAATAAATTTCTAACCTTTATTATGTTATTAAATTTTGTAGTAGTGGTAAGTGGGAATCGTCTCCACAATTTTGTAAATTCTTTAAGAAAAGAAGTTTTATTATTTTTATTTTTATTTTTATTTAATAAAAATCAAAATTTAAATTAATACGTTTTAATATAAAAATCAAAACTTACTTAACACAAATCAAGGTCACTAAATTCAAAGCAATTCAATTCAATGGAAGTCAATATAAAATAAATATCTAAACGAACCTCCTAAACAATGAAACATCAATCTGTTTTGCATCCAAATATATTACTTCAATCACATAGTCATGAACATATTTTATAAAGTATCCTAGATCATTAAACACTAACCTTAAGCAAGTAAATAGTCTTTAGCCAGCCATTTGTTCTCCTAATGGCGTGGAAAAGCCACGTTCTAATTTTATTGAGCTAACCCCTTTAAATACACAAAGGCATTAACTTCATGCAATAAAACTACATTACACTTTGTGAAAACTTCGAACTACTAAATCTAACATCTTCAAAAATCCACTTCAACAATAGATTTAGATCTCATATCCACCTACGACATATAAACGGTCATACATTTCAAACAATCCTAGTTACTATTTTAAATTAGATAATAAATCAAAACATCACAATACATATTGGTCACTATGCACATGACACTTAGATTTATGATTGCAATCCGTGAATAACAACCTATAAAAATAATGAATTAAATAAGATGATTGGTTTAAAGTATTAAGCACATATTCATCTCATCATGACTACATTGCAAAACGGATCTAGTTCATGTTTGGGGTTTTGATTATGTTACCAAACTACTTACTCATGATAATAAATAACACCATAACAAAATAATTGAAAGACATAATTAAAAATACCTTAATGATAACTTGAATTTTCAATCTTCTCCAAAAGTAATAAAAACAATAATGAATAGCCTCCAAACTAAAGTGAAAAGTGTAAAACTATCAAAAGGCTCTTAATTTCGTAGTCGAGGGTTTATATTTATAGTATATTAGGTAGTACATATCCTAAACCAACTCAAAATCCTTCTAGTAATCTAAAATTGCCAAAATCATCACCAATGATTCCTCAATGATTCAGGGGTTAAGTGGAATCACTAGGTAAATTCAGGGAATTGAAGTCCTTATTTCCACCAATCTGTGTAGCAATTCTAGGTATATAGGAATCGCTGGAAAGTCGTTGGGCTTGAAATCCAATTTTCCCTTTATTTCTTGGTGAATCTTCGTGCAATCTTTTCACTCGGACAATTTCTTCATTTTCTTCATTTTTTCCTTCATTTCTTCAAGTATTCCAATTATCACCTGAAATATCAAAAATAAGAGAAAGCTCCGTGTAATATAGTCTTTTACATCTAAAATTATCCTAAAATATACTATAAAACATTTATAATTATTGACCTATCAACTCATGATTCGATGGACGGTAAATATTATTTTTTTCAATTAAGTTCATAATTATCATATATATGACTTATAATAATCAATACAAAGATAGAATTGACTAAAAATTCAAAAACTTAAGTAGGATATGTAACTAACTAATAATTTTAGGGAGTGAATATTAGCCCCACTACCCTATATTAGTCGCCCATTTATTTCTAGCCCCCAATAAACTATAAATACTCCCCTCATGAAGTCCCCAATCTACCCCTACAAAGCTTTTGTTATTTGCCCCTTCATCATCTTCTTCTCCATCTCCCACACTCCCAATCCTTGTCTTCAACCTACACTACACCTACACACACACCCCTACCATCACAATCCACTTCCTCATTACGCATCATCATCCATTCCTCCCAAACCCCATCATCATCCTTTACAAGCAATCACACCACCCATGGCCATCTCCATCAACTTTTGGGATAGATGATGATGATGATGTGTATGGAGAATGGAAGTAATGTAGTAGATGAGAGGTTTATGAGGATACAACGTGGGTTTAAAGAGGGGTAGCCATGGTTTTGTTTAGGTGAGGGTTTGGAGGTTATGGGGGGCTGAATAGTATAATAAGGGTATTGTTGGAAAATCTTCTAAAAAGTGACGGGGCTTAATGGGGGCTACAAATAAATGGGGGCTTACATAAGGTAGTGGGGGCCAATAGTCATTCCCTAATTTTATTACTTTATTAATTAAATAAATAGACAAATAATATAAATTGCATAAAGGCCATAATAAATTTGCAAAAAATAGATAACAACTCGATCATCCCCCTCGTTTGTAACTACTTTGGAGCTTAAATTCCAAAAATATTTCCAAAATGAGAGTCAAAAGGTGAGAATTAAAAAATACTATACTAATAAAATGGAAATAAAGATAGGATATGGGTTGCCTTTCATAAAGCGCTTTTGTTTACTTCGTTGGCTTGATTGAACCATTTTAGTACTCAACCTGATCTATAACCTTGATTTTAGGATTGTCCACTATAGTGCCATTGCAGAAAGTAATTGCTTGACCATTCACTTTGTTAAAGTGATTGTTTTAATCGAAATATTCATGATAGGATGAGAAGTGGCGAAGAAAAGGCGTCCTAAAATTAAAGGAGGAATTTCATTGACGAAATGTGGCATAACTAAAAAGTCTATGGGTAAAATGTATGTGTCTACTTGAACTGGTACATTCGTAATCACCCCTATTGGTGTATTTGAAGAACCATTACGTAAATGAGCTCGATCGAAGCAAGTACATCCAACTCTAATTGAGTATGTAGAAAGAACTCGTATTGGCATGAGATTTGTATTAGAACTCGTATGACACTGAGCTCTAAAGTACCAAGCTTATTTGATTTTTATATTCAAATGTATATCTCTAGGATCATTCAAATTTATAAAACTTAAACTTAGCCTTTTATTTTTCTTATTCTTCTTAAATTTAAAATCTTTTGGGTTATTAATACTTTTCTCATTCTCCGGTTGCTTAACTCTCAATTCTGAGTTACTTTCTTTTCATTTGGAGTGTCTTCGACTTGTTCTTTCTTTGAAACATCTTTTTCAATTTCCATTGTTACTGCATTAATTGCATATATTTTAGCGCTTAAATTATCATAATAATTTAATTCTAAAGAATCATTATCATTAATTTCTTTATCAAGTAATTCATCAGAATCATCATAATTATGTTCAACAATGATTTTGAATGTGACAATTTTGTCTTCAAATTCCATAAACTTCGCCCCTTTAAAGATATCTAACTTTGTTTTAGTTGTTTTTAAAAAAATCTCTAATAATATAGGTAGAGAGTTAGATAATATTGAATCTCCCATTTCCATGACATAAAAGTTAGTGACTTCTAATAATCTATATGGTTTAATAAATGTATTATTAGCTAAAGTAAGATTAATAGGCGTATTAGTCAACGATCCTATTTTCGATTATTCCTATAATTTAAGTGACATCACATTAATTGATTCTCTAAGATCACACAAAGGGAATTTGAAAAAGAGGTTCCTATTGTGATAGGTATTCCAAACATTCCTAGATCGGAACATTTTTTAAGTATTTTCTTTTTTATTAAAGTGACACCTTTTGCCATCGGTTTTCTTTAGATTCCTCTAAATATTTATCTTTAGATTCAAAGAATTCTTTCAAAACTTCATCATAATTCGATAATTGCATAATCGATTCCATCAAAGGTTTATTAATTTCTATTTTCCTAAATGTTTTAAAAATGTCTTCATTAATTTCTTCCTTCTTAGCATCCGCTAATCGTTGTGGAACAGGAGAAATAGATTACATATCTTCATTTAATTTATCAAGAATTTTATCATCTTTTTTATTAACTATTTCAGAAGTTTGTAAAGACTTTTCATAAGCTTCAACTCTGGCTAAATACCATAAGTACAACCTTTCAGGAAAAGGTATGTATTTCAATTGTTCACCATCCATTCTCTAGTAGAAATGATATTGGCCATCATCTTTTCTTCTTCTTCTATTATTTTCTGAATTTTCTTTATCTTTAAACCCCACTTAGGTATCTTTTTTGGTGTAAGTGTCTCTTTTTATTATCACAAAACAAAGCATTAACATATGTTTGATTATTAAGAGTAGTAGTCTCGAGTAGATGCTTTAGTTTGATTACTTAGTCCATTAATTTGTAGGTCCATCTGACTTAATTGATTTTTCAACTCATTAATAGATGTATCAATTTAAATTGATTTTGAGAAATCGTGTAAAGTCTTGATGACTTTGAGTCATAAAATCATGCAAGATTTTGTGACACCAATTTCTTTAAATGGGATACCGTCCGGCTTTGATCTCGTCATTAAGCACTAATCTACTCTACGTACGACTTAACAACGTATAATTCAAACTTTTCTCTCATTCACCTCATTATACGTGTTCGGGATAAATATTATTCATTTCTCGTTAGTTGTGATTTTTAGAGTTAATTAAAACTTTTAATCATTTTAAAATTATCAATGAGAAGGCTTAATAAAATTTACATAAGCATTATAAAAATACCTACTATGGAGAATAGGTAAATAGAAGATCACATGAAACCAAATAGAGAAATACATGCATGAGTCGGGAGTCTAGTCTCTCATCCAATATACAACCCAAAATTATATAGAAAGACGCAAGTAATAAAGACACAAAATGATCACCTACAAAAGTAGCATAAACCACTTACCGAGGGCTCGAGAGGTAGTCGTTGATCTTTTCCTTTCTTGATCTGCTACTCGAAGTATCTCGCACCTACCATCACAAACTAGATGGTGAGTATAGTAATTAAAAGTAAATATTAAAGACATTTATCCACAATATACGAGAACAATAACTCAAAGCACACAATAGTTATGAATAAAGAAAAGGTGAAAGAAAAGTATTCAAGCAAAGTGACCCAGTTACTACAAGGAAATGATAGACGGAAGAATCATGCAAATCTAGGTTTGGTCACCCGACATCCCTAAGGAATTTAACCCCTTGTCTCGCAATAATAACATCAAATATGTGGAGTGTCGACATCCCCTGGGAATCTAACCCTGTGAGTCGCGCTAATCATGATTTAGGTAAGACATCACTATGTGGAGTGCCGACCTCTAAAGTGAATCGTGTGGTTCATCAATTTTCCATCCAACTATAGGCATTTGTAATGAATTGATTCAATTAATTTAACTTAGGTAATTTTATACATATGGTTAATGAAATCACTCACATAATCGACATATTTATGGTCCCACTAACTCCTAACTATCCCAAGATCGGTGCCCGACCTCGGCATTCATCCTGGGGTATATGCGTGTGTGTGATTTAATAACCAAACTTAAACTCACCCTATAGTTCTCTATCATGGTCCCACGTCACGCATTCCAAGGGTCGATGACCTTTTTTGGGTATAGGGACTAATTTCAATCAAAAATAATATATTTCTCAATTTTTGCTATTAGTGAGTTTTTTGGGACTAATTTGCTATTAGTGAGTTTTTGGGCCGTTATAGATTTGCTCTAAATTTGGTTGTATAAGTTGAACCATTTGTTGATATTGTAAAATTGGTGTAGATTGTATATGTGCTCTTGGTCTATAAGTGGTATAATTTTGATTTTGTGGACCATAACTAAGATTTGAATTTGGTTTTCCAGTATAGTAACTATTGTTATTATATTGATTCTTGGGAGGACCAGAAAATTGGTTCATAGCTGCATTAACATCTTCAGTATTATCTTCATATAAAATAGGGCACGCTTTTGTAGGATGTGTAACTTCATTATATAATCCACATGGTTTTACTTTGATTGATATATCTTTTAATAGCGGTTTAACCATGCTTGATAACTCATCAATTTTTTCATTAAATGTAGTACTTCTTTTATTATTAATTTCAGAAAGTTTCTTCCTCGATGCCTCATTCTTTTCACCATATTGCTTTGAATGTTTCAATATTTTATTAATAGCTTCATTTGCTAAAGTTGGTGTTACATCGAATAAAGATCCACCACATATGGTGTCTAATAATCTTTGTTCGAAATGATTGAATCCTTCATAGAAGTATTCTAATAAAGCTCTTTGTGTATATCCATGTTGTGGACAGGAAGAAATTAATCTTTGAAATATACCCCGAAATTCGTTAAAGTTTTCATCATCTTTCATATTTGCAACTGTGATTTGCCTCCTATAGGAACTAGTTTTTCTTGCAGGCATGTATTGATATAGGAAAGCTTCTAGCAATTGAGCTCATGTAGTTATTGAATCTTAAGGAAGATAAAATAACCAATCTTGTGCTTGATATTTCAGTGCGAAAGGAAAAGCCTTAAGTTTGACTTATTTTAAACTACCGTCTTTAGGTTTCATCCCATTGACTTTGTGATGGTATTCCCTTATAAATTTTTGGGGGTTTTCATTATCTTTACCATAGAAGTTAAGTAATGTACTAATGAATCCTGATCTTAGTTCAAATTCAAGAAATCCTTCAAGATACGCAATGCACATTGGCTCGTAAGCTGTGACATTTTGATTGGTTTGCCTAAAAGTAAGTTCTTTATTATCATTATTATCATTATATTAATGATACTAGTAAGTGAGCATTTGCTCTACATGTGAGGCGAAGAATTTTTCGTTTTCAAAAAACTATTTTCCCTCTTTTTTTAGGTTTATACAGTAATTAATTGGGATTGTAATTTTTGATGATTGTCAATTTATATTTGACATCTTAAAGATGATCATTTGGAAAAAAATGTTAATTTTAATCAAAACAAAAAAAAAATCAAAAAAAGTATAGCTCCAACTCTAAACCATTAATTCTCTCAAAAAACAATTAACCATTAATTGGAGAATTTTTTAATTATGCTAAGCCTTTCAAATGCCTTCTTTATTTTGAATAAGAAATAGCTTCTTTATAGTCAATGGTGATGGAATAAAATGTATACTCTAATTAGAAGTTCAAAGAAAAAAACGTAGTCTCTAATTCCACCTTATGTAGCTTAATTTTTTATGCAGTCCAAGAAGTGGCAAACATTTTCTTGAAAAAAATTGATTGGAATTGACTTTTGTTGACTTTTGGAATGTCCGAACATGGAATTTTGGAGTTGCGAGGACATGGATTTATTAGAAACAACGTGGTGATCGATACACATGGCTTTGCATTAATAACAATGTTTTTTTGCCAAATTCCTTTATGTGGGCCTCGAAAATCGCATTTTTTTTCTATTTTTAGAATGTTTTAATTCGGTTATAACTTTTAGTAGGGGTTTCCCTTTTTGACGTCGTGGAGCGTTTGGTTTCTTATTTCATCTAGTATAAGGTTTAGGGCATTTTAGACATTTTCTATTTTTGGCAAAAATTAGGGTTTTGCTATATAAAGCACCTTTTTGGCTGTAATTCATGGCTTTTTTGATAAATTAATAAAATTTCAAATTTTGGTTAAGTTCTTGCCCTAGATTGTTTGTTCATGGTTTTTTGAGCAATTCAATTCGGAAGATCCTCGATGAGTTAATTTTATTATATTTATTATGTAATTATAATAGACAATCAATTACTATAAATATACAACTTGCAGCAGCATATTGGATCCGGTGATCATTTGCACTACTTACCATAAAAAGAGAGGCTTCAAAAAGCAAAAGCTCTAGATACGTACTCTACCGAAAATAAAAAGATTAAATTTGATCGCTTCTCTAACCAAAAGGATAAACAATAATTATTTCTATCAAAGAAGTTGAATAGAAAAAAAAAATGATGCACAATCCAACATGTTTGTTATCACATTTTTAAGGTTGTAAAGTACTTTTTTTGGTTTAATCAACCACCACATAATATGTGCTCCTTCAGTTGTTGATGCACCTACAATTTATATCATCTTTTGATCTAATAGAACTTCACATGTCGCATGCCCAATCATGGCTTTATTCACAAAAACCATTGATAAAGAATCATTAGTTCCTCCCCTTCTTAGTGCGTATATAGCTAGCCTTTTGCTCATCTCTTAAGCAACAAACAACATGGAGACAAAAGAAAGTGATAAAAGTAGAGAAAAAAATTATGTAAGGATAAATAAGAATGTTATTTCTCCCTTCTTAGGTACCACTTGAACCAGCGGTCTCATAGGATATAATGGATTGTCCATTTTCAAGATTTTGCCTATGTACAGAGTATCATTTCATATATGTAAAATATATACCTCCTTTATTTTCTCTTAAAAAAATCATCATTTCAAAATTAATAAACACACGTTGTGTTCGTGATGCGTACCTTGTTAAGAATTGCCAATTCCCAAGTCTAAAGAGTGCAACTTATCGGTGGAGAGAATTACCAAGTACGTACATACATATCAGTCAATTGTGAAAATATGTTATAAGAAGATTAAAATTGTCAAAACTAAGCAACTATTGACAACCTAGATGTGAATGATAAAAAAAAAACATAGATGTGAACAGTAAGTGCAAGAAGAATTCAACAGAGACAGAGAGAATGCTTAAGACATACATCTTAATTAGTGATGGACAAAACAAAGCGTCATTATTCCTGTTCTGCATCTAAAAAATGAGGAGACCAACTAAAATGTAATAAATTAGTAGACTTACTGAATTGACACTTGGAATATGATAAGATTGATGAGGAGATGTGTTGTTGCAGATTCCACATGGATAGCATCTATAAAATCAATTTTTTCTTACCATGCTACCTTCTTTCATTGAATTATCAAAATCAATCTCCAAATTTCTACTACCAACTGACAGAAAATTAATGAGATAGTGTTTTACGATTTAACAGTAGTGCTTTTTTTATTAAGTAATTGGTTTGCGGTTGAAACTGTTTTGAGTCAAACTCGAACGTGAGAGAGAGGGAGCAAAAAGATGAAATTAGAGAGCGAGAAGATAGGAGGGGAAAAGAATAGTTAGGAATGAGGAGTGTGAGAGTGGGACACAAGTCGGAGCTATGGAAGAGAGGACTTATATAATCATTTAAATCGCTAGTTTGTAGGGAGCGAAGGAGGAGAAATTTTGTTAAAATCTAGAGTCATTTTCATATTTATCCTCACTGTTAACTAAACTTTTTATTTCAACCAATGAAAATAAAGATTTCAGGGGTACTTTTGGAAATATTGGTGGCAAAATAGCTTCATCGTGGAAAATGCGTCAAAACTTTTATCATAGAATATATTATTATTATTATTATTATTATTATTATTATTATTATTATTATTATTATTATTGTTGTTGTTGTTGTTGTTGTTGTTGTTGTTGTTGTTATTGTTGTTGTTGTTGGCTTATATTGTGGCAGTTTGGTGTTCCCTACGTTGTTGTTGTTTTAAATTAAAACTGAAATTCATATCCACCTCAATATCGAACGAATGTAAGGATCCTGTGGAATTATAATGATGAAGTGTGTAGATCAAACAACGTCTAAAACTCCTAAGAAATTATGTAAAAATCCCCGATAATGGCGCCAAAATTGACACGTGTCGAGTGTGTACAAGTTTCTCGTATATCCTTATTATTTGCAGTAGTGATAAGAGGGATCGTCTCCACAAGGATTTTGCAAACTTCTTAAGAAAAAGGCTTTTCCAAAAGTTTTATTATTTTTCTTTAATTTGATTAATTTAACTAAAATGGGAATTAAATTATCTAATCAATTAAGCTAATTAAAATAATTTAAACTAACGCAATTCAAATTCAATAATAATAAATATTCTAAATTCAATTCAAAAAAGTCAAATCAATATAAAACAAACATCTTAACAAATATCCAAAACAATGAAACATAAAACTCGTTTTGAATCCAAACATATTAATTAAATTGTAGTCATAATCATACATTCATCATATTATAAAGTATTCTTGAATCATTAAACCTAAATCATAAGTAAGATTGATAACATTTATCAAGCCACCAGTTTTCCTTATATCAATAGAAAAGTCATATTCTAATTTTATTACTAATAATCCTTCAAAAGCTCAAAGATAACAAATAGAAATAAAACAGCCTTAAGTTCTATGAAAACTTCTTACTACTAAGCCAATATTATCGGAATTAAACGTATCAATATCTAACTTAGAACACAATTTACCTAAGACATCTAAGCAGTAAAAGACCATTTAAATTAATCTTAGTTACTATTTTATATTAGATTTAGAACCTAAATATCACAAAACACATTCAAGACTATGCATGCAATACAATTCTTGATTGTGATAGGCAAAATAAATCTATTTAAACCTTGAATTGACGTGTACTATTAAGTTTAAAGCATTAAGTACAAATTCTTTTTAATTATGTCTACATTACAAAACAATTTAAGTTAATATTTGGACTTTTTTTAGATTAATAAACTACTCACACATATTCAGAATAAACATTGCAATAAAATAAATAAAAGACATTAATAAATGCCTCTTATTGAATACTTGAATCTCCAATGAGTCTTCAAAAGCAAGAACAAAAAAATTAAACTAAACTAAATAAAACTAATTAATGTGGCCCCAAGAGCAACCAAATATTTCAAGGGCTACTTAAGGGCACTTAATTTCAAAGTCTAGGGTTCATATATATAGTATTCTAAGTAGTACAAATCCCAATCTAACTAAAGTTCCTTATTTTAATCTAATATTCTCGTAGCCGACTTAAGTGATTCCTGAGCAAATCCTGTATCTTTGCTGATTCATTGTGAAAATCAGTGAAAATGTGTCTCTGTGGTTCACCAATTTGGGTAGCGATTCCTAATATATTCCTGATTCACTGTTGATTCGCTAGTAGTGAATCCTAGTTCATTTCTTTATTCGCTACTGATTCGCTGACTCTTTTCTCCACTCAATAGAATTCTTTACTTTTTTTCCTTTTTCTTCCATCTCTTCACATAACCTTAATATAACCTGAAATCACAAAACAAGAGAAAATCCAGTGTAATATATATTTTTACATCTAAAATCACCCTAAAATATACTATAAAACATTGTCTAATTATTGACTTATCACATCCCTTGTGGGTACATATGTACTCTGAGGCACAAACGTCCCATATGGGTACAAACATCCTTTGTGGGCACTGAAGTCCCTTGTGGACATAGGTTATGATGGCCCCTTCTTTAAAACAGGGCACTGCCCGGCCTAATGTCGTAGTTAAGTTATAATCTCAGCTACGTAGGACTTAACTACGTATTAGTCAGACTTTTGTCCTATTTTCCTCATTAAATGTGTTCAAGATAAGTAATACATATGTTACATTATTATAGAATTTCAGAGTTAATTAATACTTTTTCTTTCAGTTAAAATACTTAGCAAAAGTCTTAATCAATTATGCAGAAGAAATTATTAAAAAAATCCTAAGTGTGGGAACCAGGAAATAACATCACATGCATATAAGTATCAAAAGGATGACAAACAGTGTGACGCTCAACCCAATATACAACCCAATATATATATATATATATAAATGACTAAAGTAGATAATGCATTAAAATATCGAGACCTACGGATCAGAAGTAGAAAATCGTCAAATGCTCGAGGTAGTCATCGATCTTCTCCTTGCTCGACCTGCTGCTCGACAGATCTGCACCCCATCGTCATAAGAAGGACGGTGAGTACAATATATAATAAAGTAATTCATGGAGATTCTTATGTACATTTCCAAACATAATCGATTAGTGTTTAAAAGCATAAATATAGCAAAGAAGTGTTGAAATGGAAATATACTAGAAAATACAATAATTAAGAAAAATGAGACTGGCATATGCTAAGCAGTAATGATATAGGTCTGGTCAGCCGTGAGTCCTATCACATAGGCCTTTATTCCACTACCTCATAGTAGAGTTGTTCTCTATACCTCTATCGAAGGTCGGAGCTAAGCTCTCCGACTCCATAATCATCTATATATCTCAATCCTCAAAGGCAAAGCTGAGCTATATGCATAAGTAAATCATTTATATATGCATACTTGCCGACTATCATGAGTCACATACCCCGTGTGACACACAAGTGTAGTGGTGAGTGCCGACATCCCCAGTAGTCCAGTGACCCCGTATGTCGCGCATCTCATAATCGTGCAATGGACCCTAAATTTTACCACTACTTTGTAATTTCAAGGATGACTCGCATTAGGGATTCCAAGACAAGTAAACAAAGCCAACATTCAAATAATACAAGTTCATATATATACTCCGATTTCATTACTCTAATCCTAATAACATGCTATTCTCGATCACGCTTTCATCAAAACGGTAAGAAAGACATAGGACACAAGAATATAGTCAATGATTCCATAGGCAAATGATATAATGATAAAAACCTATATAATAAGTAGAATAAGAAACAAATTCATGATATCAAAATACAAGGCAATACATAGTCAAAAAACTAAAATAGAGCACAATAGGAATGAAATATAAACAAGAACCTCGACAAGATTACTTACAAGTCACGCAATGTATTTCCTAGCTTAACCGGCCTCCTGACACCTCAAAACATGTAACCGGGCTCCTGAGACTCTTCCCTAGGTTCCTGGTGTCATTTAGTATGTATTAGAGTATGTTTATGCCCTTAGTTTGGGTTTTAGGTTAGACTAGATATGTTAATGCGTTTTGAAAAAGTGCATTTTTTTGTGCTGCCATAGCACCTAGCGCGCTAATGACCCTCTTATCGTGCTAGGAGTTTTCTCTAATGCGCTAGAGATGCTTAGCACGCTAAAGAGTTTCTCTAACGCGTTATGCACGCTGGAATCCAAAATTCAGGGTTTCTCTTGGGAATGGCCTCCTCCAAAGCCTCTGATCCTCGTTCTCCGCCACCAGGGATCCATAACATCTTCCTCCATCAAACATACACCAGGGACTCCATATAATTCATCAATTAAATCAAAATCTTGAGATTTAAACATGCAGTTTGTTGAAAAAAAAACTCAAGAACACTTAAAACTTGTAAAATTCATAACTTCTTTATTCCAAAACCGATTTTCAAACTTCTATAGAGCTGGATTATTAAAACGAAATGAGGAATTCAAATCTGCTATTAGTTTTCAAAAATAAACTTGTTTTGGAACCTAGAATTTAGATGTACAGTTGCATTTATAAAGTCTAAAAATTATTCAAACTTTTTAAAATCCGAAAATTGAGACTTGGATTCAAATTAATGCTTCATTTTGATTATAATCAACATCACAAAATATTTGAGATCAGTTATTTATAGAAACTCCTTTGATATCATCACTCAATTCATCAATTGTAACATGAAGATGAAAATTTAGTTACCTTTGGTTTGTATAGAATTCCGTGCACTTGAACTCCTTCAAATTTTTTTGATGATGAATTTGATCTCTTGAACATCTCAATTCCAACAACAAACACCTCAAAATTTCTCTTAATGAATCTAGATGGTTTTGCATGGCCATCACCAACATTTATATATATATATATATATATATATATGTAAGTAAGATTAATTTATAACCATTGATCTTAATGTACACAGTCATCTAGAGACTAATCTAATGGCTTTCATTTTTGTTTCAAATCCACTAACTCACCCTTGTTAACACCAATTCAAATTCTATTAGTCTCTTGATGTGTCCAAACATATCTCAAGGAACATCAAATGGCTATTGATTTTACTAACTTAGGTTACATTTATTATAAATCAACTAGATCCACATCATATTTAACTACTTAAGCCATATTAATACATCCAATTAAATAAATGACTCGACCTCAATCGAGGCGTGTCCCTACTCACGTATCGATAACTATAAATAACAAGTAGCAGTGACTTAGTAGTCTACACATGTACTATACACTAGGAAATCATCACGCAAATGTAACATATACCTCGGCCACATGCCTCGGTCAGTGTGCATATCATGATGTGGGTCCCACGTCACGAGTCGATGATCCTAATTAAAGATTTAAAACGCGATTGGAAATTTGAGTCATGACAAATCTTCCTAACTAATGGAAATTTCCTCGAAATTAAATTTAAGTTAAGTTTATACTTGAGTCAAAAAGGTACGGGAGATTGTCCATCATATAGTCTTCTCGCTCCCAAGTGAGTTTCGTGTCATCATGGAACTGCCATATGACGAGTACTTTCGGGACAGACTTGTTCCTCAACTTCTATACCCTTCGATCCAAGATCTGAATAGGCTACTCCTCATAAGAAATGTCCTCACTCAATTTGATCTGACTCAAGTCAACTATCAATCGTACTCTTACACTCGTCTTAGCTAGTTATAGCATCAATATATGAAAAACTAGATGAATCCCTAATATATGTGGAGGCAGCTCAAGCTCGTATGCAACCTACTCGACCAGTTTCTTAATTTTGAAAGGCCATATGAATCCCAGTGCAAGCTTTCCTTTCACCCCCAAATCTCTGAAGACCCTTCCGAGGGGAAACCTTAAAATAAATAAAAGATCCCTCAGTGTACATGAGATCATTACGATACTTGTCAACATACTTCTTATGTCTCTCCTGGACACCATTGAGTCTCTAACGGATTAGTTTGACCTTCTCCGTGTGGTCAACAACAATCTCAGGCCCCACAATCTCCTAGTCCTCTAGCTCATCCCTACACGATGGCGAGTGACACGGTCTGCCATATAATGCCACAAATGGCGCCATCTCAATATTGGCCTAATAACTGTTATTGTAAGAAAACTCATACAATGATAGGTACTCCTCTCAAGGTTCGCCAAACTCTAGTATAAAAGCCCAGAGCATGTCTTCAAAGACTTGAATTAACCTCTCAGTCTGCCCGTCAGTCTGAGGATGAAAAGCTATATTGGATTGTAGGCGCATACCATACTACTCCTGCATACTCCGCTACATCCTGGATGTATATATAGCATCTCTGTCTGACGTGATCGTCAATGGTACCCTATGCAGCCTAATAATCTCTCTCTTAAATAGTATACTCAATTAATCGAATGTGTAGTGTGTTACTACTAGCAGGAAATGAGCAGACTTCGTAAGTTTGTCAACCATCACCCATATCGAATCATGTCTCTTAGCAGTCGTAGGTAGTCCTCTAACAAAGTCCATAAAAATGTCTTCCTGCTTCCCTAGTGGAATAGAAAGAGGCTGTAAAAACCCTCTAGGTCTGCGATGCTTAGCCTTCACCTGGTGACAGATCCCACAGTTTTTTATGAACTCAAACACATCTTCCTTAATCCTAGGCCACCAGAGATTTATGTTCATGTCATCGTACATTTTGGTCTTGCCTAGATGAACAGTGAATAGGGAACATTGTAACTCCTCAAAAATCTCGTCTCTCATATCTGCCACTGACGATACCCACAATCTACATCTATATATCAGACACTGATCTGACGTCTCTGTCAAGTCAACATAAATTATACTCCACACTAACTCACTGAACCTTGGGTACAACATGTCGATTCGCTGAACCTCTGACACTCTCTGTGTAGACACGGCATGTACTCTCATTTGTGCACAAATCTCAACTCGAGTTTTTGTAGGAACGTCTTCCTGACATGTTGTCATCGCTGCCTCGAGTAACCCATACTCATGCGTCATGTGACATTTGGAAACCTAAGCATCTCTAAATGATATCCTGCTCAGCGCATTTGCGACTATGTTGATTTTTCCTGGGTGATACTCTAAGGAAAAGTCATAGTCCTTCAGAAACTCCAGCCATCTACGATATCTCATATTCAG
This sequence comes from Stephania cephalantha, assembly GCA_039657325.1. Classification (NCBI taxonomy): domain Eukaryota; kingdom Viridiplantae; phylum Streptophyta; class Magnoliopsida; order Ranunculales; family Menispermaceae; genus Stephania; species Stephania cephalantha. Next base: position 25,420,252 of record CM077574.1, on the reverse strand, counting down.
CTCCTTTTGTGTGAAGAGATACTTTAAACTCTTGTGATCGGTAAAGAGTGTAAATTTCCTCCATATAAATGATGTATCCACACCTTCTGCATAAACACAATCACTGCCAACTCTAAATTATGTGTGGGATAGTTCTTCTCATGTATCTTCAGCTGTCTTGAGGCGTAAGCAACAACTCCTCTTCCCTACATCGGTACACGGCCTAAACCCATATGAGAAGCATCTATATACTCTAAAAATCTCTTCCTAGTCTATAGCAATACCCATACTGGCGCAGTAGTCGACAATCATTTTAACTCATTAAATGCATGCTCACAGGCCTTTGTCCACTGAAAAGGAATATCATTTTGCGTCAATCTGGTAATCAGTGAAGCGATCTTTAAGAAATCCTTTACAAATCGGCAGTAGTACCCTGCCAAACCTAGAATGCACTTTTCTTTAAGAAATCCTTTACAAATCGGCAGTAGTACCCTGCCAAACCCAAAATGCTATTTATCATTGTCACTGATGTCGGTGCCATCCAATATATGATAGCTCGAATTTTGGCTAGATCTACTGCAATCCTCACTGCTCCAACAATGTGCCCCAAAAACTTAACCTTTGAGAGCCAAAAATCACACTTGCTGAAATTTGCATAGAGTCTTTACCTCCTCAGAGTCTCCAACATCTCCCTAAGGTGCTACTTATGATCCTTTCTTTTCCTCGAATATATCATAATCAATGAAAACTATCATGAAGTGGTAAAGAAATGGTCTAAAAACCTGATGCATCAAATCCATGAACACTGCGGGGGAATTGGTCAGCCCAAATGGCCTGACCGTGTACTGATACTATTTATATCTCGTGTTGAAAGCTGTCTTTGACCTATCCTCATCCCTAATCCTAAGCTGATGATACCATGGTTGTAGGTCTATCTTGGAGAAATATTGTGCTCTTCTTAGTTGATCAAATAAATTATCGATCCTCGGCAGTGGATACTTGTTCCTGACTGTGACCTTGTTCAGCTACCGATAGTCAATACACAGTCTCAAAGTACCATCTTTCTTCTTCACAAAAAGTATAGGTGCTCCCCATGACGACATATAAGGTGCTATGAATCCCTTACGTCCTAAGTCTTGAAGCTGAGTCTTCAACCTCTCTAACTCTCGCGAGGCCAAGCGGTACGGAGGTATAAAAATAGGTCGAGTTTCTGGTAGTAACTCGTTGATAAAGTCCACCTCTCTCAACGGCGGTAAACCAAGTAAGTCCTCCGAAAAAATGTTTGGAAACTCACAAAAAATCAGTATGTCCTTAAGTCTGGGTCCTTGACTCTCTGCCACTGCATACAATGATACTGGAGTCTCCATCTCTCTACTAGTAGCAAGTCAACCTCTCGCGCTCTCGGCTCTCGATATACTGCCTCTATATGTGAATATCGGACTACTTGGGATCTCAAATATCATTGTCTTGCTGAAACAGTCGATATGAGAGGTATATGCTGCTAGCCAGTCTATCCCTAATAACGCGTCGAACTCTAATACCTCGAGAACCCTAAAGTCTGTAAGCAACTCTACTCCACTTATCTCAAATGGGCATTTCTCAACTAGGGTGTTAAGGTAAACCCTAACTCTAGCTACGTTACTAAGGATCAAATGTATTTTAAGCCTAACGAGTGTCAGTACTAGGATGTCTAACATGAGACCAACAATAAAAGATATGGTAGATCCATAATCAAATAACACATATAAATCTCTACCATAAATGGAAACCATACCCTTAATGAGAACTCGTGTGGCATCGGCATCTAGTTGGGCTACCATATGAATTGCCTTTCGGTCCTACTGTGCGTAGACTACTACCGGTTGCAGAAAATCCCTCATTATATGCCCAACATGTCCACATCTCTAGCTTGTTATCTGTCTGCGCTGACCTTGAGCCTAAAACTGATCATGTGACTGATAATGACCATGTCCATATGGTTGTCTCTATCCCTATCTAGCATCTCGACCTATGCCTCTACCTCGGCCTCATCCTCTGTAACCCTGATGATGTTGTCATGGAGTTGGTGGGGCCTGTGATGTGGGAAGTGCAGGAACGGTAGGAGCTGGCAACACTTGTTTAACTGGAGGTGGTAAGGGAGGTTTGCCTATTGTGTTATGTGCTAGAGCAGGGTATGATGTATAAAGCATAGCTAATGTGTAATGTGTAACTGCACCCAATCCCTGGGAACATCCGCTCAATCTCTTCTGTCTCTTGCCCCTTTATATCATTTTCTCGTACTCTGTAGTGTGCTCTACTGACAAAATTGGACCCAATGTTGTCCTATCTGCAACTCTACCCAAGTAGTATGTCTCGTGTGATAGGGCTCACTCGTAGATCTCAGTGAGTGTCCTACCGCCTATACTGACTACATGAAAATCAATGTCTGGCCTCAGTCCATCACCGAAATGGTACACATTCTTAGAATCATCTTTCACTAAGTCCTCGGTAAACTGCCTCAAATAATCATATCGGTCCATGTACTACATCACAGATTCCTCTGCTCCTTGCCTCAGGTCCATGAATTCCTTCCTCAACCTTTTCATCACTACGAGCGGGAAGTACTATTAATATAATTTCTGCTTGAAAGCCTCCTATGTCTTTAACTCTCCATGAGCAGCTACTTATTGGGGCATGTGCTCTAGGTCAATCTACAAACATTGTTTATCTTATAATTTTAGTGAATAAATTAAGGTTTTTCATTTGTTGTTTTATTATAAGTGATTGCATGTTTACCTTATAGTAAGATCCATGGGTATTTGTTGAAATATAGTAAATGTCCCTAGTCGGTCATTATATTGGGAACTATAATGAATTAAGACTATTGTGAATCTTGATTGATGGTCATGTGATGGTCATGCGTATAGGGATATAAATCGAGATCATGTTTACTTTTTAGGGAACAAGGTACCAGACGGACCCGCTATGAGAACACCATATGGATTAAGTCATAGGTGTTACTCATGATAGCTATATCATTTAGTCATTCGACTTAGGATTACTATAGACTTCAATAAGCATGATAATTTAACACAATCAAACGTTGTCTTTAACCAAACAATTATAAAGATTGTGATTGGTTACCATGTGAACAATTTGTGAAGGTGCGTAATCAAGATAGAATTTGTCCCTCTCATATAGAGAGAAATAAGTGCATCCCTTGATATATTATACTGTTAAATGGACACGTCTAAGTGAATTGATATGATCAATGTTAGATGTTTTCAGTCTACCTAAAGATCAAGACTAATACGATTGAACATTAAGGGTGACTTTCCATGCCTTATGTTTAATTAAAGGATATTGCACGACAAAAGGATATGATATATGTTATTCATTAGGTTGTATCAATTTTTATATTCATGCTACTTGGGTAGTCATAATGTCTTGCTAGAGATCGCTTATGACTTACCAAAATGGTTTTAGTTCATTACTAACATCACATAAACCTATTGGTTCGCACATAAAGAATGGCTTTGCGCAATTTCAATTGGTCCATAGTAATGAATTTTATATGATAAAATTCATGACATAAAAGCCCTTACGATTTGTTATATGATAACTTATTAATAGTGGTATATGTGTAATTTGTTTGAATTGCCTAAGTACAATAGTTGTATTACGAATAGGTTTAAGCTTATCTACACATATAAATAGATATTGAAAAATGATATAAGATTTTTGTTTTGATTATTTTCGAGTTCTCTGAATTTTCAGAAAGAAAGAAACAACTTTTTCAATCTCTCTTGGGGTTAGCACTCCAAATTGTGTTCACCGTTTGTGTATGGATTTCTGATAGAGGACGCGCATTTGAACATCTTAAAGATCGAACAAACAGATAAGGAAATCACGCACTAAGTTATGGTTTACTTTTGTAGATCTAGTTTAATGGAACCTATTTTTCGATTATGTTGGGGTTTTTCAAAAATTGTTTTGAGTTTTTTGCTGCATATGAACTTCAAAACCCAACAGTGTTATCAAAGCCATAGGCTTGATTCTATTAAACGTTTGCATATTTTCTCTAATGTATATATGATATATGTTTGAAAACATAATCTTGATTAATGCATATATGATGTACATATAGGTTTTGTGATAATTGTTATCAAGAATGGTTTTAAAGCATGTTGTTGATTCATGTATTTGATACATACGCGTGATTTCACTCAATGATAGAATTTATGTTTAGAATATTTCGATTAACATTTGTTTTTAATATTGAACGATGCGAATTTTGTATGTTCATGGTAGAATTCATGTTTAGGTTAATGTGATTCCGGTGTTGAATACATATTTCTTTTTTTGTTCAATAATTATATATGTCTCCATGATAGAAATCATGATTAGGTTAATATGATTAATTTAATATGATTCTAGTGTTGAATGCATGATTAATATTTCAGTTCTTGATTCAACTGCTTGTTTTGTATGAATAAGAATCAAAATCAATTATAATCATATATCTCATTGTGGTTATCTGTTAGTATATTCCTATTAGATAGTAGATAAACTTGTAATCAGATAAGAATTATAAATCCTGTAAGATAAGTGAGATATATAACAAATTCGTAATAGATAAGGATTCAAAATATATTAAATTCTAATTGGATTAGGATAAGATATTATGTTAGAGGTGGGCCCGAGTTAATTAAAAAAATTAATTAACATATTTTGGAATTAAAATAAGGGCAAGTTTGGTTAATTGGATTGACTAAAATAATGAGAAATTTTAGGCCATTTTCAATTTTCAGAACTAGAATTCATTGTCTAAAAAAAAGTGATGATCGGCTAGCGGGACCACTGCTTACTGTTCATAGCGCAAGGGAATTTGTATAATAGTCAATATTAGTAAAATTTTCTAACTTTTTTTGTGATTGTACATGCATTGTAATATATGATATTTATCTTGTTTAATTTATGATCACTAAAACAAATAAAAAAATCCCCCTTCCAAATTTTAAGTCAAGTGTCATCCATTCTCAAACACTTATCAGGGCTTCGATCGCATCAATATGGGTCTACTTCTGCAGAGTGTATTGTATTATCTTGGTGAGACAATTTAAGTAACGGCTACTATATTGTTTGAAATGGTTAGCCTTGATAAAGCTATCAAAATGGTTTTGGGCTTTAGGCACTAGATAAGATAAAACATGCTAAGACATAACATGTTATAATCTAATAAAAATAACTAAAAGTTACGAATGATGTAATTGGAACTTAGTACCTACCTAAATTACCTAATTCAAAGTGTCATGCCTTAACTGTTTTGGAATTAGGTGAAACGTAGATTTTAGTCCCTTAAATTAATATAGTGGTTTTAGGAAGGTTGTTAATTTAGTGTGAGTCTATTTCTCTATACTAAGATGAAATTTTGCATAATTTTTGTTGTAGATTTATGGCCTCTTTAAATCACACTAATCCCTTGTCACTGCGATCCATCCTTGAGAAGGATAAGTTGTATGGAACAAACTTTCTTTACTGGTTCATAAACTTGAGAATTATTCTTAAGCATGAAAGTTGTATGTCCTGGATGATCCTATTCTGGAGGAACCATCAGCCAATGCTTTAAGAGCCGTGAAGGATGCACATACTAAGCATGTTAACGACTCAATCGATGTTGAATACATTATGTTAGCAACAATGGTTCCTAAACTTCAGAAGGACATGGAACACATAGAAGCTTACGACATGGCTACGATGCTGAAGGAAGTGTTTTAACAGCAGGCTAGGCAAGAAAGGTTCGAGATAGTTAAGAACCTTTATTCTCGCAAAATGGCTGAGGGTGCATCAGTTAGTCCTCATGTTCTGAAAATGAAGTGTTATATTAATCATCTTGACAAACTTAGATTTCCCATAAACTAAGAGTTAGCTACAGATTTGATCCTAAATTCATTGTCTGATAGTTATTCACAATTTGTGTTGAAATAAAACTTGAATACCATGGAGAAGTCTATCTTAGAGTTGCATTAGATGCTTAAAACAGCCGAACAGAATGTCAAGAAATCCATTGCTAATGTATTGATGGTTCAGAAAAGAAAGGCTCTGAAGAAAAATGGCAAAGGCAAAGTTAAAGTTGCCAAGGCTATTGTGACTATCACAAAGCCTATGGAACAAGTCAAGCCTAAAGCTACTTCTACTTCTCAATCCCAGAAAGAAAAGAAAAAAAAAAGAAATCGTCATTTCTGTCATGCACCTAAGGATTGGTTTAGAAATTGCAAGCTCTATCTTGAATATCTAAAGAAAAAGAAGAGTAGTTTGACTACTGCTTCAGGTATTTACGTTATTGGAGTTAAATTGTCTACCAGTGATTCCTATGTATTGGATATTAGATGTGGATCTCACATTTGAATAAATGTGGAGGGTCTTACCAAAAGTAGAAAGCTAAAGAAAGAAGTCATCCTACGAGTTGGAAATGGAGCAAAAGTTGTTGCATTGGCTGTAGGATGCTATGAGTTAATTTTACGTAGTGAATTTTTTTTATTTTAAGTAATTATTATTATGTCTTTGCCTTGAACAGAAACATTATTTCAGTTTCATGTTTAGATTTGGATGGTTTTAATTTCATTATTGCAAATTATAAATGCTCAATTTCTCTTAATGACATTTTCAATGCGAATGTTGATTTGTGTGATGCTTTTTATATTCTAAACAGGAAAAAGGTCCATAGATACTCATATTCTTAACATAAATACAAAGAGATTCAAGTTAAATGATTTAAGTCAAACCTACTTTTGGCATTGTCATCTTGGTCACATAAATGTGAAACGCATTTCTAAACTCCATTAAGATGGACTTTTACATTCATTTGATTTTGAATCATATGAAATGTATGTATCTTATTTACTAGGAAAGATGACAAAGAGTCATTTTACTGGACACAGTTAAAGGACAAGTGATTTATTAGATCTAATATATACTGATGTATGCGATCCTATATATAATGGCAAGAGGTGGTTATCGGTATTTCATCACTTTCACCGATGATTTCGGTATATATGGTTACGTGTATCTCATGAAACATAAAGGTGAATCTTTTGAGATGTTTTGGACATTTTAGAATGAAGTGCAAAATTAACTTGGTAAAACTATTAAAGCACTTTGATCAAATCGAGGTGGTGAATATCTGAGCTAAGAGTTTGACGATCATATTAGAAATTGTAGAATTGTCTCACAGTTAACTCCTCCAGCAACTCCACAATGGAATGGTGTTTTTGAGAGAAATCAGATTTTACTGTATATGGTTCGATTTATGATGAGTTATGCAGATCTTCATATTTCTCTTTAGGGCTATGCCTTATAAACTGTTGCATTTACACTGAATTGTGTTCCTTCTAAAGCAGTTGATAAAACACCATATGAGATGTGGTTTGGGAAAAGACCAAGTTTGTTTCCCTAAATATTTGGGGGTGTGAGGTTTTCGTTCGACGACAAATCTCAGAAAAATTATCAACCAAATCTAACCAAGTGTGTATTTGTTGGTTATCCTAAAGAAACTAAAGGATACTACTTTTATAATCCTACTGAGAACAAAGTGTTTGTTGCTCAGAATGGTGTCTTTATGGAAAAAGAGTTTATTTCAAAATACAACAATGTGAATAAAGTAACTCTTAATGAAGTTCAAGAATCACGAATAAACAATCGACCGCCAATGGGAGATTAACAAAGTCTTGAACTAGTTGAACCTCCACAGATATCGCAAGGTTCGCGTAGGTCTGATAGGGTAAGACATCAGCCTGAGAGATTTGGATTTCTTATTACTAATAATTGTAAGGTTTTCCTTATGGATCAAAATGATCCTACTACTTATCAGGAGGCTATATCTAACCCTGATGCAGATAAATGGCTTAGTGCCATGAATTATGAAATGCAATCCATGTATGATAACCAAGTTTGAAACCTGGTTGATTTACCTGAAGGTGGTAAGACCATTGGATGTAAATGGGTTTTCAAGAAGAAAACTGACATGGATGGGAATGTGCATACTTATAAAGCACGACTAGTAGCAAAAAGCTTCATACAAACTCAAAATGTTGATTACGATGAGACTTTTCTATTATAGCCATGCTTAAATCCATTAGAATTCTAATTGCCATAACCGTATATTATGACTATGAGATATGGAAAATGGATGTCGAAATAGTTTTTCTAAATGGATTGTTACTTGAGGACGTGTATAAGATACAGCTTGAAGGGTTTGTTCATCCTAAGAATTCTAGGAAGGTGTGCAAGCTTCAAAGATGTGTTTATGGATTAAAGCAAACTTCTCGAAGTTGAAATCTTCATTTTAATGAAGCAATTAAGGAATTTGGTTTCGTTAAAAATGAAGATGAGCCTTGTGTATACAAGAAGGTCAGTGGTAGCGTGGTTGTTTTCCTGGTATTGTATATTGATAATATATTACTCATTGGAAATGACATCCCAACCTTGCTAAGTGTCAAGTCTTGGTTAGGGAAGTGTTTCTCAATGAAGGACTTAGGTGATGCATCTTACATCTTTAGTATTTAGACCTATAGGGATATATCTAAAAGGCTGATCAGTCTAAGTCAGAGTGTTTATCTAGACAAAGTATTGAATACGTTAAGTATGTAGGACTCTAAAAGAGGGTCTTTGCCAATGTCTCATAGTATAAGTCTCAGCAAGACTCAATGTCCGAAGACTAATGATGAGCGAGAGCGCATTAATACGATTCCATATGCATCAGCTATTTGATCTATCATGTATGCCATGTTACGCACCTGACCTAATGTATCATGATTAAATGGCGCCGAGACATGTATTCCATACGCTTAGTGGTGATTATGTATTTCCAATTGTGTTTTCTCGGCATTGCATGTGATGGAGTTATTAGTGGTGTCGTCTGCTCCTAAACAAACAGTAACTACTCAAAAAGAAGCACTGCCTACCTTTAAGGTCAAACCTCCTTATCCATAACTACTTGTCCTAGATAAGAAAAAAAGGAAGAGAAAGAAATTCTCAAGACCTTTCGGCGAGTGTGAATAAATATTTCACTCCTCGATGCTCTGAAGCAAGTCCCTAGATATGCAAAGTTTATTAAGGAACTATGCACCAATAAAGATAAACTAAAAGGCAACGAAAAATTCTAAATGGGAGAAACCATCACGGCTATCCTACAAAAGAAGTTGCCCCCTAAATGCAAGATCCTGGGATGTTCTCGGTGCCGTGTGCTGTAGGTGATGTAAGTGTTCAACGGTTATGTGCAACCTTGGCGCTTCTATTAAAGTATGCCATTGTCTGTTTATGAGACATTAAATGCAGACCCCACAAGAGGAGACTGGTATTATCATTCAGTTGGCATACCGTTTATGTTGTCAGACCCATTAGTGTTCTTGAAGACTTTCTAGTCCGAGTGAATGAATTCGTGTTTCCAATTGATTTCTACGTGGTGTATACGAAGGAGGAACCATTCCCCAATGCTTCATTAGTGCTACTTAGACGTCCATTCTTGAAGACGGAAAGAATAAGATAGATATGGATGGTGCATCTCTTACCATGTAATTCGACAATGAAGTCATTAAGTTCAACATCTACAATGCAATGCGATACTCTAGTGATGTGTTTTCCGTAATCATTGAGTAGGCTTTACTCATGAGTGGCAACGATGTAGTTCAATTAGTGTTAGAGAATCATCTCGACACTACTCATATCCACCAGAGTGTTCTAACCCTCAATAGTGATGTCGAGGATGTGGTTTTTGAGTTGGATTTATTCTAACCTCTGCCCCCAAATGTCTGTTATCTAGAGTTACCTACTATTGACTCCAGACTTCTCCCCTCCATGGTTAAAGCTCCTACACTTAAGCTAAAGCCACTACCCGAGCACCTAAAGTATATGTTTTGGGTGAGAATGGCACACTGCCTATTATCATCTTAACCAAACATACACAATTGGAGGAAGAGAGACTCATGCGAATACTTCGGGAGTTTAAACAGGCTATTGGTTGGACCATAGTGGATATCAAAGGTTTGAGTCCTTCCACTTACATGCATTATATACATATGGAAGAAGGGTCAAAACCTATGAGGGAAGCCTAGAGGAGGCTCAATCTGCATATGATGGATGCCAAAAAGAAAAAGATATTGAAGCTCCTTGATGCTACCACGATTAACTCAATCTTTGATGGTAAATAAGTAAGTTTTGTTCAAGTGCTTACTAAGAAAACTGGAGTCACATTAGTCACCAATTAACATGGTGAGTAGGTTCCAGCCCGTATTCAGAATGATGGCAGGTATGCATTGACTATAGAAAGCTAAATTCTTCCACTAGAAAAGACCACTTCCCTATTCCATTTATTGATCAGATGTTAAAGAGACTGGCCCGTCGTTCTCATTACTGTTGTCTTAACAGTTACTCCGATTTTCACCAGATACCAGTAGTGCCTGAAGACCAGGGAAATACGACTTTTACTTATCTATTTGGCACTTTTGCCTATCGGTGCATGCCATTTGGGTTATGCAACGCACTTGCCACCTTTCAAAGTTGCATGGTGAGTATCTTTTTAGATTTCATCGAGCATTTCATAGAGGTCTTTATGGATGACTTTATTGTTTATAGTGATTCATTTGATAGTTGTCACAAATATGACTTAGGTGCTTTGTAGGTGTATAGAGAAGAACTTGGTTCTAAATTACGAAAAATTTCATTTTATGGTGGACCAGGGTCTTATTTTTGAGACACATTGTCTTAGCAAGAGGTGTGGAGGTAGATCAAGCTAAAATTAATATTATGAAGAAACTACCCTACCCTATGAATGTGCGGGAGATTAAATATTTCCTTCGACACGGTGGTTTTTATCGACACTTCATCAAGGAATTTTCAAAGATTGCATAACCCTATGCAATCTACTCCAAAAAGATGTGCTTTTTGAGTTTGACAAGGCATGTAAGAATTCATTTGATGCACTCAAAGACTCACTTACTAGCACACCAGCAATTCAAGCTCCCAATTGGGAGCTTCCATTTGAAACTATGTGTAATGCTTGTAATCATGCGGTAGGTGGAGTCTTAGGACAGAGAGTCAGAAGAGCTTCACATGTAATTTACTATGCTTCTTGTACTCTAGACGATGCCCAGATGAACTACACCACTACTGAGAAGGAACTCCTAGCCGTTAAACCTAGGCTCGTTAGATGGATACTCCTACTACAGGAGTTTGACATTGCAATTAAAGATAAAAGTGGTGCAAAGAATCTAGTCACAGACCATCTCAGCATGATTGAGAATGGTGAACGTCTTATCCCTCTTAAGGATGACTTCCTTGACGTGTACATCTATACAGTTATGGAAGATCTTCTCTGATATGCAGATTTGGCAAACTACATCACTTCTGGTGAACTCTCCCCTCACCTTTCTAAAGCCCAAATGAACAAAGTTAAGAGCGATGCTAATTATTATGTGTGGGATGACTCATACTTGTGAAATTCTAATCTGATCAGGTTATCAGGCGTTGTGTTTCTCAAACCGAGAGTCACTCCATCTTGGCATTTTGCCACACTTACACTTGCAATGGCCACTTCGGTCCTCGTATGACAGCTAGGAAAGTTTTTGATAGTATGGTTTATATTGGCCCTCTATTTTTCATGATTCATACATATTTACCAAGACTTGTCCTAACTGTCAGAAATATGGTAACATTGGTTATCAAGATCAAATGTCTAAATGGTTAAAGCCACCCGCACTAATGACTCTAAATTGGTATGTGAATTCCTCAAATCGAGGCTTTTTACAAGATTTGGTACCCTACGTTACCTAATCGGTAATATAGGCACTAACTTCTACAATTTTATGGTTGAAAGCTTTTTGATGAAGTATAATGTCACTCATAGAATGTCTACAGCGTATCATCCCCATACGAGAGGCCATGCAAAGATCTCTAATAGAATCTTCAAATCTATCTTAGAAAACACAATGAATCCTACTCAAAAACATTGGAGTTTATGTCTTGATAATGCAGTTTGGGCTTGCCGAACAACGTTTAAAACACTGATTGAAATTTCACCCCACTACTTTTTCTTTAAAAAAATGTGTCACCCAGTTGAGCTTGAGCGTAAATCCTATTAGGCTGTGAAACAGCTTAATATGAAGCTCGATGAAGTAGAAAAATAGAGAATGCTTACTCTCCAAGAATATGAGGAAATCAGGAACGACGCGTATGAAAATGCGCTGATTTACAAGGAAAAGACCAAATTGTTTAATGATTGCAATCACTCCAGGAAATCCTTTCTTGTTGGTCAGAAAGTGCTTTTATTTCAATCTCATCTTAAGATTATTACAGATAAGCAGAGATCGAGGTGGATGGGATCGTATTTGGTGATTGCGGTGTATTAGCACGGTGCGGTCGAGTTTCAGTGTTTGGAGACTAGTAATGCTTTTAAAGTGAATGGCCATAGATTGAAGATCTTTTATGAAGACTGCTCGAGTCATAATATGTAGAGCATGTGTAACATTTGCCATCCTGATTAGGGTAATGCCCGACCTAAATACCTAATTAAGCCCCGGTACACCAATCGGACTCAATTAAAGTAATAGTACATCCGTCTTTCATACATAATAATCACAATGCAATATATTATATATCGAATAAACAATTGAAAAGGCAACATAATTAAAAAAAATTTGATAATACAAACAATATATTAAACTATACTAATAAAAGTCTAAAATCGGTGTCAACCTTGGTTTACGAAACAACCCCAAACCCCTGTGTAAATACAAAATGTATTTCAATTCAAATATATAAGACAATAGAGAAATAAACTCGACGTATAGAAGACTATAAACTCCTAATCTTCTCCGTTCTTGAGTCAAAACGCACGTTAGTATTCCTGAAATATTAATTAGGATGAGCGTTCTAGCTTGCTTAGTAAGTGACTCACAATTACAATATTAAAAGTCTATCTAATAATCAAGGAATATGAATAATAATATGAATCCAACAATATCTATCAAGGCATCATAAATAACATAAACAATAGATAAACATATGCAAAACCATAGTTCCATATCCCCTACACAAGTGAATTTAATTACATTTCGATATACAAGAGTATTCTCTCAGTTGTCCAAGAATACAAGTAAGGCAAATCTACACATTGGCTGATGTGTGATTTCGTTAGTGTATTCAGTCATATCTGAGTCTTCGCACTCTTAGGACAATGAGTAGTATATATGTCAGTCAACAGCCGAATAAGGAGAGATTGAAGGCATAGCCTAGCTACCACCTACCGTCACAGGGAGAGGTTCCATCCTGGGTCACCTGTCGCATCAACCCATACCAGAAGACATAATTCTACTCATTTCCTTATTTATTTTTAGTGTGTTATGCTTGTCAATGTGCAACGCTCCCATTCCCAGCCCATAACTACATGAACTATATATACTACAATAAATAGCACAAATGATATTTGTAATTGAGTCCCACTTACCTGTACTAAGTTTTCCTAACTTTTTATTAGCTTAATCAACTCTTGAAACCCTCAAATACTTCCTCATCGATCAAGAACCTAAAAACCAATCATTTGACATTAATCTAAGTCTAGTACTTATTGTTTAGAACTCTTAAACTGGTCTTAATCGAATTCAAAACCAATTTATCAAATTTTAGGTCAATACGACTATTTCACATTTTTTGAGGTAAAAACTCTGATATAAAGTCTTGCACGAATCCTGAATTCTTCAAATATTTATAGAAATTTTTCAATTTCTATTTATTTTGTCAAAGTATAATTTTTCAAGATTTTGTTTCTATTTTCCTGGAATCTTTCCCAATTTCTAGCATTTTTCTTTTCAATTTTGATTAATTGGGTGGTTTGACCCCTAAACAGGACCCATTCAGTCCAGTTCGGGGTTAAACCCCCTTTTTTCTTCCTCGTTTCTCAAGTTTCAACAGTAACGAATCTTTTTCTTATTTGTCGATTGGGGTTGGATCAAACCCAACCCCAATTGACGTTTGGGCATGGGAGCCCAACCATCTCCTTCCTCGGACGAGTTGTTGTGCATTTTGTCCGAGCCCCTAATCACCATGTTCATCTCAATAAACATCAACAACATCAACAACCCAAACGACGACAACTCAACAACGATCAAACAGTAACAACTACAACACAATAACTAACCTCTATCACATCTCCCTTGGTCTCACACTCAATCGATTTTGATTTCATTATCTCACTCTAGAAAATGAATTGGGATGATGCAATTCAGTTCTTTGGAGATAAATATAAGTTTTCCATGATATTTGTACGAGATTCATATGCACAAATCTCGAGGTCGATCCAAGGGACATGAATCAAAGACACAAATTCTTAAAGTGACACCAAATTAGACACATGTATACACATATATATTGATTATCATCGAGATGTGATTGCACGTATCTCGAGGCATGGACATTTTTCCACTTTCAACTGATCGACTCATTTACTTCTTCGATTCAAGCATAATATGTATCTCGACGCAAATCTAATGTATTTCGCACCTATAAATTCGTTGTGCGCGCCAACGACAATCCTTAGGCATGCACACTATTGTGCGTCCCACATGTGTCACCTTCGGCCTTGCGTGTAACTGGATGACCACCAATTATTAATTAATTTCAAGATTTATTTATACAAAAGATATATATATATATTCATATGCCAATATTAATGCGTTTATCATTTTTTTTGTACGCCAACGAGTAAACTCAGGCTTGCATGTTACCCTACGACTCTTGTGCATCACCCTTGACCCACACACAATATTAGGCCTCTCATAATTTTACAATCATTCAATTACAGGCCAATAAATCCAATTATTTCCATAAATAATAATACAATCATTGCAAACACCAAACGACATGCAAATCCACGCACATGTTAATTGACACAAGTCGGGCTTAACCACGAGTCTAAATCAAGTTAACTAAATTTTGGATTAACACTAATCACATGCTTAAAGTAGCGGGTCATTACAGTCTCCCCAACTTAAGACAATTTCGTCCTCAAAATTAAAGGAAATGTACAAGTTACCAGTAGTTCCGTAGAGAAATAGAATTTGCTCTTCTATTTATAACTCCTGTTCCACGATTATCTCTTCTTTTTCTTGGCACAACTATTTTACTGTAATCTGAATATACAAAGCCTTTCCATAGATGATACTTTCAAAAGCACAATGAATTTGTCTTTTAAATTCTCCAACAATCTATTATGCATGACTCATAAACATTTTTATTTTAACCAAGTTGTAGTTATATATCACCTAGCCTTTCATACCCTCTTTGTGTAGCTCTTTATTATTTCATTTTCTGCAAAAGCTATACTTCAATCTTAGTTATATAACTCAATATATACCAGATTGAATATATCTATCTTTATTATTCTGCAATGTAATCGGCATGATTACCTTTATTACCAAAAAACTCACACAGAGGAATATGTTTTCTTTTAATGGTTAAACATTATGAGATACAAGGTCAAGATATTTATTTTTTAAAACTAGGATTAGTGGCTCAGTTTCTTCATCAATACAAAGAAAATATACTTGAGTGAGACTGAAAATGGTTTTCTGTTATATCATTTTCTTCCACTGCTGGAAGCAAGTCTCGAATCTGTGTCTAGGGAATCATATACTAAACACCATATCATCTCACATCTCCATATACATATATCTTGCTCAATCTGTCAAAAGAATAACATAACCTTACTGACAAGAATTTGCAGACTTCGGTCAATCTATCGACTACAACTTCCATTATATCGTACTGACGCCAAAGGCTAATTAGTTTCCTTACATAACCCTCCAGTTATGTTATCCTTATCATTAGATATAGACAAGAATTTACTTAACCATTTAAGTTTTTAATGTCCAGTCTCAACCTACTGAATAACTTTCATATATCTTTATAAATTCAACAACATATATCATCACCTCAAACAATCCATAATCTTCTCGTATACCTCAATACGATATGACATTGACTGTATAACTAATATAAAAATATCCATGAGGTCATCGATGTAATTTTTGCCTATAATCCATCCTGAACTAGAATTTCATTTCAAAATCTAATGCATCCAGCATAATTTCTAGACTATCTATTCAGAATAATCCTTGATAGTTGAATCCTGGCATATCAAGTGGTTCCTATTAGACTTCTTAATCACCTTATTACCCAGTTAATCAAACACTTAGCTCAGCTCCAATTTGAGCTTCAAAGAAAATATTTGTAATTATTAATTCCAACAACTCAGTTGACAATGACTTTATTCTATCATTATTATTACAAATCTCTCTCAAAATATAATACTAATAAGTTTCTATTATAATTACACTTTGTTTTCTTTTCCCTATTCAAAGTATTGATGACATCAATCACTTTG
The DNA here is from genome assembly GCA_039657325.1 of Stephania cephalantha. Taxonomy (NCBI): domain Eukaryota; kingdom Viridiplantae; phylum Streptophyta; class Magnoliopsida; order Ranunculales; family Menispermaceae; genus Stephania; species Stephania cephalantha. Next base: position 25,403,859 of record CM077574.1, on the reverse strand, counting down.
TGTGGGTGATTTCTCATAATGAATTATTATATTCATGAGTTTAGGTTACTTATTTCACCTCTAATTTCTTCACTCTGACAACTATACTTTTTAAACTCTCATAGCTTGAAGATCTTCAAATCACATTGCACCAACTCTTTGGTTTTTATACTTTTCATATGTCTTAATTGTTTTCTCTAAGATTCTCTAATCTTAGGAAAAACTAAAGGTCTCTCCAAATCCCTTTCATTTGAGTGAATTAGTATTTCAAACCCTACAATGAATGAATGAACTTGCGCAACATATTCAATTGAATGGATTCATAAATAAGTTAGAATATACACCCATATTTTATAACCCTAAGTCTCAACTCTAGGATTTACCTTTGCAATTCATTCCATTCATCATTTGAAATACATTTCAAGCTTTCTAATGAGTGTCGCAAGTATAATGGCTAGCTTATAGGAATAGTATCATCAACTTATGTTCATCACGGATATCGTCCTCAGAGAGAGACTTGCACTAGTGGTTTACCTATTTAACTTTGAACTATTGCTAAGGAAATCACTTTTTAATTGGTTTTATAGTAATTAAACTAACCTAAAAAATCAATGTAAACTTTACTTGAACTCTTATATTAAGGATATTTTAGTTCACAATCTCACCTAGGTAATTTAATACTATGCCTTGTATCTATTTTTACATCTCAAAATGTTATGTGCAATATCTAATTAGAATAGACAGATTTCCTTCAAATTCACTTCAACCTAATGTCTTGACAAAAAAGATTCTAATTTACAAACTAGAACTCCACCTATCAGTGTGAATAACGTAAGCTCCATATTGCTTTAAGTCCAAAATCTTTGGATTCATAACCAACTAAGCTTACTATCTACGCTCTCTAATCAACAACTATCTATCGATGTTGTGTATTTTATGGTTGCACCATTCAAGTCCATCTTAAAAGCATCGATGGTCATGATAACATCGAAAATCTAAGTTCATTAAACATGTGGCAAGTATGTCTATAGCATTACGCTCAGAATCAATACAAATTCTAACCATTGCACTTTTATATTCACTTTTTATTCATATTGAAAGCATAACATTTATACCATAGGATCTATTGATCCCTAAAATAAATAGACTACTCATACGTCATTGAAACACACATATCACAATTCATAATGGAAATCATTGTAAATCAGGGATAAATATAAAATATTACTTTGAATTAATCAATGAAACCAAACTTGAATTGCAAACTTGAAGTCTTCAATGTTTTCTTCATAGAAACTCCTTAATACTTAAACTTAAAGTAAACCATATGCTAAATTACTCTAATGGTGGCTAATAGTTGGTAAGTGGTGAGTTTACATCCTAATACATATTTATATTCCTTAATAACAATTAGAGACCCTACTTGACAATATAACCCGAATTAAACTCTAACTTTCTATTTTCTGCGTGTTAAGCACTATCACTCATGCCCCGGCGTTGTATGTGTTAAGCCATGGTGCCGCCACTGTACTGCTAATACATGCATATATTTTGACTCCCTAGTGCCTTGGCGTTGTCACTAACTTGCCTGACGTTGTCCCTTGTATGATACAACGTCGCCCCTGCGCCAGACCTCCAGACTTGGTTTTCTTCACTTTCTCATATTTCCCAAGTCGTGCCTTTCCGTCTCACGTTATGCCTTGTGTGCCCACAGCGCCAACATGTGTAGCCATGGCACCATATGTGTTGTTTTTGAGTTTTTACTCCATTTCTTCTCGTTTTTTTATCAATTTCTTCTTTTACACCTTAATTCCTTGAAAATGTAATAATACCATGAATTAGAACTCACTTAGAGATATTTATACTAAATATACTACTAAACTAACCCTAAATATAAGTATAAATAATCACTTATCAAATATCCCTAAACCTAGGATTTTGCTCGTCCTAAGCAAATGTGCATTCTACTAAGTCTCATAATAAGTAGTTCTCATTCAATTTACATTTTTCATGGAGTATCCTTCAATTCACTAAGTTTTAAGTTAATAATCCACTCAAGAGTTTTTCTTTGTAAAAACTTATATTTTTAAGACATGTAGCTTTAACAACATATATAACTTCACTTTCAAAACATCATAGCAAATCACAACCAAAAATTATCATTACTCACAAGTTTGTTTCATCTCAACACTCAAGTAGCAAGTATGCAATCTCATGATTTCTCATTAAGTTCAGGAATCTACAAATAAGCATAGATCATCCTCATCTTTGGTAGACTTTAGCACTTCAAGAGTCTATAGAACTTAACATAATTAGAATGGAAACTTATCTCAATTAGCTACTCGTACTCGAGCTAAATCTTTTATTTGAAGAGTTTTAGTTTACTTCCGCCTTTTTTTCTTTATTTTTTCTCATTTCTTCTTCTCCTTTTATTTTTTTATTTTACAGTCTCAGCTCCTTTTCCTATGGACTCCATTTCTCCTCACGTTTTTCAACCATCAAGTTATCTGCTCCATTTCCTATAGAACTTGTATGATTCTCTCATTTTTATCATTATTTTAAAAACTCTTGTTAACACTTTTCACTTTCACTCAATCAAGTAAGTTAACTTCAACTTTTAATATGCAATGCCTATTTCTTCCCCTCTTTGCACTAAGTCTTTATTTGCTTTTTACTATCAAGTAAGATTCACACTTATTATAGAATCCTTAGAGATCTAAATTTTTTCACAAGAAGTGTTATAGTTTCTTGCTTTTGTTTCAAGTTCAAGGTCTTCGCTAACTCTAGGTTTCTAATCATGAAATCACACCGTTGTTTGCTACATTTCATTGTTTATTTTTCAAAATCTAAAGCACTCTCTTGAGTTTCATATCAACAAGATACTTGTAATCTACTCATCCACAATTAAAGGCATGAACATGCAAATAAATTAATTATTCATTACATATTACTATATATAACCTAATCTATACTATTTAAATATTCATATAGTAAATAAAATGAGAAATTTATACACTACCATACTTTCCTTCTTAACTGGTTCAAATTTAAAATTTAAACGATCAGACCTGCACTTTTTATCCTTATTTCTTAGTTTATCTTACAACTTCCTATAGTGTAGTGTAGTGTTGATGCTCCAAACCAAACCTTGTCCTCAAGGTTTAAAAATAAATTTGAAACATGTAAACACTAAAATACACAAACATATAACCATATATAACATAGAAGCATAAGATAAACATGCAAATTTAAATAACTAAATAATATAACATAATATCCCAAATGTAACTCATTTATGTGTCATGACTTATTGGCACAATTCTTAAGGCTAATCTATTCCGATGAATTATCACCCAGCAAATGGTCTTAACTGCATATTTGACACAAAATTTTTGAAAATTAGAATTAAAACATGTTAATTGTAATTTTAACTAATAACTAACTAAGTTTATTAAGAAAATTTTAAAAACCTTTGGGATGCCTCCCAGTAGCGCTTAGTTTAACATTATTAGCAAGACGTCTTTTTAGCTCGTTTAGACAGAATTTAAATAAAGAAGATCCATTTGTAGATTGAAGATTTGGAATAATTGCTCATCCACGGATACTTAAGTTACCAACTTCCATGAGCCACCTTTTTTATAAGGTAACCTAGATAGATGGTCTGCAACCAAATTTTTACTTCCTTTCTTATCTTTGATTTTCAATTCGAACTCTTGCAATAATAACACTCATCTTATCAACCTTAGTTTGGCATTCTTCTTTGCAAAAAGATAGCGGATTGTTATATTATCAGTATACATAGTGACTTTGGACCCCACTATATAGGCTCTAAACTTGTCACACGCAAACACCACTGCTAATAACTCATTTTTTGTAGTAGTATAATTTTTTGTGCTTAATTCAATGTTCTACTTACTTAGTATTTAGATATAAACATTCCATCTCTCTTTTGGCCTAACACTGCTCCTACTACGTAATCAATGGCATCGCACATTATTTCAAACTTAGAATCCCAATCTGGTACTACCACTATTGGTGTCCAAATCAAAGCTACTTTCAAGGTCTCAAATGTTTATATGCATGCCAGGCTCATTTCAAATGGAACATCTTTTTCCAATAATGTGCATAATGGTTTAGCGATTTTTGAAAAATCCTTAATAAACCTTTTGTAGAAACCCGCATGCCCTAGAAAACTCCTTATGTCTTTAATGTTTCTTAGTATATGAAGTTTATTAACTGGCACTATATTTGCTCTATCTACCTCCAATTTATGAGTAGACACTCTATGTCCCAAAACAATTCCTTCTAAAACCATGAAATGAAACTTCTCCCAATTAAGTACTAAGTTTGAGTCTTGACATCTTTTCAATACCAAAGCCTGATTTCGCAAGCATAGATCGAAAGAAGCCCCAAATATAGAAAAGTCATCCATAAATACCTCCATAATATCCTCTACCATATAAGAGAAAATAGCCATCATACATATTTGAAATGTTGTTGGCACATTGCATAATCCTAATGGCATTCGTCTCAATGCAAATGTTCCATAAGGGAATGTAAATGTTGTTTTCTCTTTATTTTCTAGTGCTATTGCAATTTGATCATATCCTAAGCACCTATCGAGAAAATAATAGTATTCATATCCTGCTAATCTGACCAACATTTTATCAATAAATGGTAAAAGGAAGTAATCCTTTCTCGTAGCTTTATTTAGCTTTCTGTAATTAATCAAACTCTCCAGTCAGTTATTGTTCTCATGGACAAAGTTTCCCTATTTTCAGTTTGAATAATGGTCATCCCGCCTTTCTTTGGTACCACATGTACTGGTTAAACCCATGAATTGTCTAAAATGGCATAGATGATTCTAGCATTCAACCGTTTTAGATTTCTTTCTTTACCATCTCTTTCATTACTAGATTTAGCTGCCTATGAGCTTCAATTGATTGTTTATGATTTTCTTCCATTAAGATCTTATGCATGCAAACCTTTGAGTTTATTCCTTTTAAGTCTTCGATTGTACATCCCAATGCTTACTTATGTTCTCTCAAATCCTGAAGTAATTTTTCTTCTTCCAACATCGTCTACTATGCTGAAATGATCACACGATATATTGAATATTCTCTCAAATACAAGTATCTCAGATGCTCTAGTAAAGTCTTTAATTCTATTATGATTCAAATAACTGCACTTTCCACCTCCGTTTCTAATTTCTCGAAACCTTTATGAAACTTAGGGGTCCTATAGGTGCTAAAGCATTTACTACTTCCTGAAGTTCCCCCTTCACTATAGAACTTGTTTTTATGCTTTGGACCAGACAATGCTTCAACGGATCATCTGGCATATACTCTAAGGCTATCTTCATAACACGATCAGAAATTACATCTTAGCTTTTGCAGTGTTCTCCTTCACTCAAAAATTTCAAGGTTTTGTAGATATTGAACATGATTTCCTCATCATTTACTTGAAACCTTAACTCTCCTTCTTGAACGTCTATCAATGGTCGTGCAGTTGCTAGAAAGGGTCTTCTTAAAATTAATGTTACCTCTGAATCCTCTTCCATATCCAATACTACAAAATCCACGAGAAAAATAAACTTATCCACTTTCACCAACACATCTTCAATCACTCATTTTGGATATGTCATTGATCAGTCTACCAATTACAAAGTCATATTGGTTGACTTTACTTCTCCCAATCATAATTTCTTGAAAATTGATAAGTGCATCAAATTTATGCTTGCTCCCAAATCACATAGGACCTTATCGAACAAGTGTACTCCTATCATTCACGAAATGAAAAACTTTTTGGATCCTTCAACTTCAGTGGTAACTTCTTTTGCAGGATTGCACTGCACTCTTCAGTCAAATTAATTGTTTCGTAATCTTCTAGTCACGCCTTTTTTGTCATTATGTCTTTCAAGAATTTTGTGTAATTCGACATATGTTCCAACGCATCTGCGAATAGGTTATTTATGTGTAGTTTTTTAAACATTTCTACAAATTTCTTGAATTGTCCCTGATCTTTCTGTTTCTTAAATTGTTGAGGATATGGTAAAGGGTGATTTATTAGTGGTAGATTATAGGGAAATGTTACTCTTCTTAGTACCACATCTTTTTTCATATCTCCTCCTATTTTCTTCGAAGTCGATTCTGATTCTTCGGTTGGGGCTACTTCTTTTTGGTATTGGTGTTATTATCCAAGTGTTCTACATTTCCCTGTTGTTGTTCATCAATTTTCTTTCTTGTTTCATTTTTATATCTTTTGGTCGCACTGGATCATTAATTTTTCTACCACTCCTTAAGTAGACTGCATGTGCATTTGCCATAAGATCGCTAATAGGGTTACTCAAAACTATTCTTCATTTTGTGAGTTCTAAGTATTAATAAGTTGATCAATTTGTCTCTCAAGATTTTTGATGGATTGTGATTGCTCATTATCCATCCTCTTCATGGCTTGCTTTATTCCTTTCATCTCTTTCTCGTGCTTCTCATGGTGTTCCCTGTCGCTTATGTTCATGGCTTGCAAATACTTCTCTGTTTACTTCAATGAAGATATCTCATCGCACTAACCCAGCTTCCCCTGTTGGACTTGTTGATCGAAACCTTGAGGTAACTTTAGTGCATTATCAGGAATTCCATAAGAGAAGTTCGGGTTGTTGTTGTTATATCCATGATAAAATCGTTAATGAGCCATTCCTCTCGACTTGAAGTTTTTCCTGTAGCCTTGGTTGTTCATGAAGTTGATGTTCTCGAACTCCATTCCTTGTTGTATGAACATTTGGATGACCATCATGCCTTGGTGATTCATGGGTTATTGTGCTACTTGTAGACCTCGGTGTCTCATTTGAAGTCTCACCATTTGACTACTCATATTTGATAATTGTGACATAATTGCAGATTGCAAATCAATCTCGTAGTGCCTGCTAGTTTACTTACTGTGGAATGACTACCAGCGGTAGATTTTTGATACATAAAATAAGGAGATCAAATGCTTCATCCCCATCCTTGGTAAGTAGAGAGCCATCTGATGCAGCATCTAATAGTGTTCTCGTGCTATGGTTTATCCCATAGTAGAAAATCTAGAGTTGTGCCCATTTCATGTATCCATGTCCCAGACATCTCATTAGCATCTCTTTGAATCTTTCCCAAGCCTCGCTAGGAGACTCGCTGTCTTCTTGTTTGAACTGATTAATTTGTAGTTTCTTTTCGTTGACCTTGATTGGGGGAACGAATTTGTCAAGAAATCTTTCATTAATTTTCGCCCATGAAGTAATACTCCCTGCATTAAGCCCTTGAAACAAGGATTTAGCTTTTCCACCCAATAAGAACAGAAAAAATCACATCCTGATCACCTCCTTTTGTAAGTGCAGTGATGTGCACGATGTCGCACTTCTCCAAGAAATTTTCAACATGTGCAACTGGAACTTCATTGGATAGCCAGTTGAACAGACTATTTTGCACCATGTTTATCAGAGATGGTCTCAATTCGAACTCAGTGGTGTTGGCTGGAAGTTTCACCACTTCGTTGTATGTCTCCTAAACATTTGGCTTGAAATAGTCACGAATGTAACTTTATCCTTACACTCTATCCTACACTACCAGATCACCTGTGGGTTGGTTATTCTCGCAGCCTTGTTGCTGGTTTCTAGCTTGCTCCTCAGCCATCTTGACTTTTTTCTTTTTCTTCCCTTTGTTTGTTATGTCAATCTCTTGGTCGTAAGGCACTAGGTCTTTCTCTCCCTTGCTACGCACGCACTAAGTATCCCTGAAATGAAAACACAAAAAATCAAATGCAGAAAGTTAAAATTGAAACTTAAGCTAATATTTTTTATTTTTTATGAACTTAAAAGTGAAGTACTTGAAATAAAACTTAGCAACTTTTCAAACTAACTAGGTAAATCTAATGGCTACCTATCACCGACAACAGCGCCAAAAACTTGATGCATGCCCCAAGTATAATGGCTAGCTTGTAGTAATAGTGCAATCAACTTACATTGATCTCAGATATCATCCTTAGGAAAAGGTTTTTGCACTAGTGGTTTACCTATTTAACTTTGAACTATTGCTAAAAATCATTTTTTAATTGGTTTTATAATAACCAAACTAATCCAACAAATCAATGTAAACTTCAATTGAACTCTTATATTAAGGATGTCTTAGTTCACAACTTCATCTAGGTAATTTAATATTATGCCTCGTATCTATTTTTACATCTCAATATGTAGTGTGTAATGCCTAATTAGAATATACATATTTCCTTCAAATATACTTCAACCCTCTGTCGTGACAGAAAAGATTCTAATGTGCAAACTAGAACTCCACCTATCGATGTGGATAACGTAAGCTCCATATTGCTTTAAGTCCCAAATCTTTGAATTCATAACAACCTCAGTTTACTATCCTTACCTCCCTAATCAACAACTATCTATCGATGTCGTGTATTTTATTGTTGTACTATTTAAATCCGACTTAAAAGTTTCAATGGAAGTGATAACTTCTAAAGCCTAAGTTCATTTAACATGTGGCCAGTATGTCTAAAGCATTACGCTCAGAATCAATACAAATTCTAACCACTGCACTTTTTATATTCATTTTTTATTCATATTCAAAGCATAATATTCATACTATAGGATCCATTGATCCCTAAAATAAAAAACTACCTACACTTCATTGAAACACACACATTACAATTCATAATGGAAATCATTGCAAATCAGGGATGAATATAAAATATTACCTTAAAATAATCAATGAAACCAAACTTAAATTGCAAACGTGAAGTCTTCAATATTTTCTTCATACAAAGTCCTTAATACTCAAACTCAAAGTAAACCATATGCTAAATTACTCTAATGGTGGCTAATAGTTAGTAAATGGTGAGTTTACCACATCATAATACCTATTTATACTCCTTAATAACAATTAAAAACCTTACTTTACAATTTAACTCGAATTAAACTCCAACTTTCTATTTTCTGTGTTTAGCAATGTCACTAATGCCCTGACGTCATGTATGTTAAGCCACGGCGCCGCCACCGCATGCATATATTTTGACTCCTTGGTGCCTCAGCACTGTCACTAACTTGCCTAGCGCCATCCCTTATATGCCACAGTGCTGCCACTGCGCTGGACCTCCAAACTTGGTTTTCTTCACTTTCTCATCTCTTTTACACCATGCCTTTCCTTCCCACGTTGTACCTTATGTGCCCACATCGCCAAAATGTGTAGCCACGGCGCCATGTGTATTTTTTTGGGTTTTTGTTCCGTTTCTTCTCATTTTTGCTCAATTCCTTCCTTTACACCTTAATTCCCTAAAAATACAATAATACCATGAATTAGAACTCATTTAGGGATATTTATACTAAATATACTACTAAACTAACATTATATATAAGTATAAATATTCACTTATCACTTTCATTCTACAACAACAACAACAACAACAACAACATAGCCTCAGTCCCAAATTAACTGGGGTCGGCTACATGGATCAAACTTTTCCATTGTGCTCGATTAAGTGCAATTGATTGTGAGCTTTCCAAACCATTCAAATCCCTCCTAATTAATGCATCTCATGTTAACTATGGTCTGCCCATACCTCGTCGAATTTCTACGGTTTCTATTGAGTCAAGTTTTCTAGTTGGGGCATTTGTAGGCCGTCTTTGCATTGACCAAACCATCGCAACCGCCCTTCCCTAATCTTTGTATCAATTGGTGCTACTCCTACTTGTCTTTGAATTTCTATATTTCTTATTCTATCTTTACGAGTTTTACCACACATCCACCTAAGCATCCTCATTTCTGCTACGTTCATTTTATGTAATTGTTGTTGCTTTACCGCCCAACATTCACTTCCACATAGCATAGCTGGCCTAATTGCGGTCCTATAAAATTTTCCTTTTAACTTAGTAGAAACATTTCGATCACAAATCACCCCTGTTGCACTTTGTCATTTCTTCCATCCAGCTTGAATTCTATGTGTGACATCATTCTCAATGTTACCATCATTTTGTATGATTGATCCTAGGTATCTAAAGCGGTTTACCTTAGGAACTTCTATTTCCCCTAATTTTACTACACCGTCATCTCGATGTCTAGTGTTTCCAAACTCACAGTGCATGTATTCGGTTTTCGTCCTACTTAACTTAAAGCCTTTAGATTCTAATGTATTCCTCCAGAGTTCTAGTTTCCTATTCACTCCATCTTTAGTTTCATCCACTAAGACAATATCATCTGCAAATAACATACACCATGGTATATCCTCTTGAATATGTCTAGTTAGTTCATCCATAACTAAAGTAAATAGATATGGGCTTAAAGCCGATCCTTGATGTAGTCCTATCGTAATGGAAAATTCTTGTGTAGCTCCTCCAAATGTCTTTATACTCGTTACTACTCCATCATACATATCCTTAATAGTGTCTATGTATCTAGCATGCACTTGTTTTCTTACTAGAACCCACCAAAGAACATCTCTAGGGACCCTATCATATGCTTTTTCTAAATCTACGAATACCATATGAAGATCTTTTTTCTTTTCTCTATATTTTTCTAACAATCAATTTACAAGGAAAATCACCTCCATAGTTGACCTCCCAGGCATGAAACCAAATTGGTTCTCCGATATTGTTGTTTCTCTCCTTAGCCTATTATCAATTATCCTCTCCCAAAGTTTCGTAGTGTGACTCATAAGTTTAATTCCCCGGTAGTTTGAGCAACTTTGAATGTCTCCTTTATTTTTGAAGATCGGCACAAGCGTGCTTTTTCTCCAATCCATTGGCATCTGTTTTGATTGTAAAATTTTATTGAAAAGTTTTGTTAACCAAGTCAATCCAATTTCTCCTAAGCATTTCCAAACCTCTATGGGTATTTCATCTGGGCCACATGCTTTCTATATTTTCATTCTTTTCAATGCCTCTTTAACTTCTACAATTCTAATATTGCGTGTATAGTTTATATTTCTTTCTTAGTGTGGGTTTTCATCTATTATAGTATCAACTTGGCCATCATTAAATAAACTATCGAAGTAACTTATCCATCTCTCCTTAATATCATCCTCGCGTGTTAAAACATTTTGATTTTTGTCCTTAATACATCTTACATGACTTAGGTCTTGTTTCTTTTTATCTCTTAATTTGGCTAGCCTATATATATATATTTTTCGCCATCTCTATTACATAACCTTGTATATAGATCTTCCATGAAATTTTTTTTTAGCTTGACTAACTACTTTTTTAGCTTGTTTTCTAGCTTCTCTATATTGATCGTACACATCTTCATCTTGACACTTAGGTATTTTCCTATACATATCTCTTTTAGTCTTAATTGCTCGTTGGACATCCTCGTTCCACCACCATGTTTCCCTCTTTGGAGGTCCCAAGCCTTTAGATATACCTAATACGTTTGATCACACTCTCCTTATGCAACTACTCATTTCTAGCCACATTGTATTAGCATCTAAGTCAAGATTCCAAACATTTTCCTTTAGTAGTTTTTTCTCTAAGCTCTACTTGTTTACTATGTTTTAGGTTCCACTACTTTATTCTAGGGTCGCTAAATCTTTTATTCATATTATGTCGTCGTGTTAGCTTAATATCAAGTACTACTAACTTATGTTGGGTAGTAAGTGCTTCACCAGGTATTACTTTGCAGTCTCTGCATATTTTTCTATCTATTTTTCTTGTTAAAAGAAAATCTATTTGACTATTGTTATGACCACTACTAAAAGTAATTATATGCGACTCCCTCTTCCTAAAACTAGTATTTGCTAAGACAAGATCATATTCTGAAGCAAATTCTAAGATTGATTCTCCTTCTTCATTTCTATTACCGTAACCAAAACCTCCATGAACTCTCTCCAACCCATCGTTACTTGCCCCGACATGCCCATTTAAATCTCCTCCAATAAAAACCTTTTCATCTAATGGTATACTTTGCATAAATCCATCCATATCGTCCCAAAACTTGCGTTTGATGCTCTCGCTTAATCCTACTTGTGGTGCATAGGCGCTAAGTATGTTAATTTTTTCGTCTCCAATAATTAATTTAACTAGAATCAATCTATCCCCTATTCTTTTAACATCTACGACCTTATCCTTATAATCATTATCCACCACAATTCCTACTCCATTACATTTTCTATCTATACCAGTGTACCACAATTTAAACCATGTGCTTCCTATTTCTCTACTCTTTTCTCTTACCCATTTTGTCTCTTGGAGGCAAACAATATTGACTCTCCTTCTAATCATGGTATCTACTAGTTCTATTGACTTCCCCGTAAGTGTTCCTATGTTCCGTGTTCCTAAACCAATTTTTTGTCCCCTTTGTATTTGTTTTCCTTTTCTATTTCTATTTTGTCTAAAAGATCTAGTGTCGGTATCTATGATTTTGTTTTTGTTTTCGTGTTAGTTTTGAACTAGCATCTTTACCCACACCCGTCCTTTGTGTGGGAAACCTTGCTCATTTTTCTTCACATCCGGGCGACGATGTGAAGGGACTAGCTTCTTTACCCACACACGTCCTATGTGTGGGAACCTTTGCTCATTTTTCTTCACACCCAGGCGGCGATGTGAAACACACCCTTGCTCATTTCTCACTACACCAGGGCTCTGATGCAGCGCGTCGCTAGGTGGGAACACCCCAACGTTTATATATGTTTGATCTATTTCATGAAAAGTGACAAAAGTTTTACGGTGGTTGTCAACCTATCGCAACCCTCCTCCCTTTTCCAAGAATGGAAAATGAGCTTGGGGCCTCCCTCCCCCACTTTCCGGGTATGAAAAGTGAGTTTGGGACCTCCCTTACCCATTTTTCGGTATGAAGAAATGGGCTTCAGAGTCCTCCTCCTTTATCCGGACTTGGGACCGGCTATGTAGCGCACATAGTGTACAACATAGGTGGAGTTACTTTCATTCTACAAGTAATACCTTAAATTGTTTAGTACGAGTACCATGACATATTTCTCATAATCATTATTCTCAACCTTCCTTGAACTATAGAATAGTATAAACTACAATATCTTGTTTCATTGTGTCAACATACAGCTCCTTGAAATAAAGTATTAGGCTAAATCTTTAACTTTTTCCATATTCCAGGTATAGGTAAGCAATTATTGTAGTTAAATCATATTTCAATTTCCTCTCAAGGTATCCTCGTGTCACTTATGACTCATCTCAATTCCACTCTTAGGTTAATTGGATATACAACATAACGATACTCCAAATATCTGAATACGTTGTTTGTATCATTCAATTATTCCAAAACAATAATATTTTTTCTGATTTTTGTGTTGAATACACGACAATTCGGCAATTGTCCATTCTTAGTCAAATCTATTGACTCGCAATTAACACTCAACAAATATTTGAGTGATTTATATTTGAAGCTTATTACTTGCACTAGCAGTTTTTGGTATAAACCAATTTATCGTCAAGGTTCACTTCACTATGCGATATTGCTTGTGCCTTTTCTAATTCTTCAACCATTTTTTATATTATCATTGGTGACACAATGATAATCTTATTCCAATAGATTTCAACAACTTTAAGTTTTCCATTTATAAACATAGCATAACCTCTATGAGTTTTCATGCTTTTCATCATGATTTCCAACATGTACAAGCCATTGCCTGACATCATATTCATATAGTTCCTAATTCTGATCTTAAATTAATGATAACTTGATTTCAATCAACTCTTAAGAACATATGGTTCTTGTAATAAGTCAAATAGGTTGTCGATTTTTGGACAATGAATATTCATTTCGAATTTAGTTTAATTTGATTCATCACTCAGGTTGAGTTCTCAAACTAATACAATTCCTATAGTACACTAATTAAAATGGAATTGATCATTGGTTTGACTTCGAAAATCAAGTAATTGATGAGTTTTAATCTCAAATTGTGGCAAAACTCCAAGAAAATATGATAAATAGACATCTTGAAACTTTTAGAATCATAATTTTTGTTCATCAAGCTTGAATTCTCATAAAGAACCTACTATTCTAAAACAATTTCAAACCCTTTTTAATCTCGAGTGATAAATTTTTATTTCCACGAATCACTAATCGTAGAAATTTAGAGATTTACACAATTTCCAATTACAAGTAGTAGTTAATACCAACCTCTTGATATACTACTTACCTATTTATCATAAAGTATTCCCTCGATTTCTCAAATCCTCATATTCATAAACAACGCATTCTCCCCAATTTAGACTATATTGGTCCAAATGATCAGATAAAGGTATTTCACTAGCTCACTACTATATTCTAACTCAAACTATACAAGTTTTCAACTTTAAGTTTTTATCGAGATAGCCATAAAAGTGATAGAAGGCCAACAGATAAGATAGAGTTGACTAATACCATGGATTTTCCATTATCCTTCAACTCTCATATCTCATTGTGAATCTTCACTGTTCATGTAATTTCAAAATTAAACTAATTTTTTAACATCCCAGCATTGATCTACATATCAATCAGGTAATCTTATGCTTTCTAAACCACTTATGAAGCATATGTTATTTAGTGTTTTGTTTGTGCATGAGGATCCACCACAACGTCACCCTTTCCTTTTATCATTCTATTAGTGGGTCCGGTTAAACCATAACAACACTAATAAACTTTTTCATATTTTAACTTTACCTTCAATATGTGTGGTTACACCACAACTATATTGTCAGGCTTTTTCTCATTGTTCCAATAGGGACTAGCACCATATATGGAATCTTATACTTCATAATAACTCATAAAATATGAATAATTAGTGGTTATCTAACTTCAACTAGGTTCTTATCATTTTTTACCACTAATTTCCTCATTGAATAACCTTTAATCTCGTTCAACTAGTTTCACTACTAGTATATATTCTACTCAAAGTGACTCATCACCTTTGAGCTTCACTGAAAATCACTTTTCATTTCTTTTATTTCTTAATTTCCATTTGACACGCGTCGAACGCGTCAATAAAATAAAGTTCATAAACCAACCATTTTGTAGAATAGTGGCAAAGGGTCGATCCCACTGAGATTGGTAGTCTTTCTTAGGTTAAAAACAACAAAAAAGGAAAATCAGGGGTTTTAATATAAATATTAATTTAACTAACTAATATAACTAAACTAAATAAATAAAATAATTAAACTAATTTTGAAAACAATTAATTAATACCTAAGTAACAAGTAAGTCTACAGTTCCACAAATCAGGATCAAGATTCAACGGCAATCATGGTCTTCAATCTTTCCCAAAAAGTCATTAATTTATATTCTCCTAGATTAGCTATAGAAAATCTACATCTGCCGTAAATTCCTCGTTCCCCTAATCTCGATAGCCAGGACGTCCGCCACTAACTACTTCCCTAATTAATGTATAACCCTAGACATCTGCCAATCGGGTTTAACACACTAACCGCAGTAATATGGGTCCGGAACAACATAATCCTAAATAACCGGATCGCATCCGCTTCCGATTTAACCTAGATTCAATTATTGCACACTCAAGAACCAAAAGGGTTTGATAGAAAACGGGTGAGTGTTTGTTACTTTATTGGTCCAAAAGCATAATTACACGAATACTAATAGTACGAATAAGTGTCCACCTAAAAGCATGCATCGGCCGTATACATACCCTAGATCTAAACCATAATCTTTAAAATCAACAACAATGAAATATGAAAATTTAAACTAAATTAAATAGTAAAATAAAAGATCTCACGTAATATGCCATGAGTCCATGATCTTGACTTTTTTTCGCTCCGACCTAGGCAAGGAGCTGATTAGCCGAACATCGTCGTCGAAGAAAGTCGATAAGAAAACAATAATAGTCGGTGTTCATAAATAATAAAACCTAAGTTCCTAATATATAAAACTACTAAAAATTGGTCTCGGGTGGTAAGAGAAACTAATCTTGGGGGTTGGGGAAGTGACTCGTGCGCCGAGGAGCATCGTAGGGCTGTTTTGGGCTCAAAAACTGGTGTCCGCCACGTGTCTGCACCGCATTTGTTAATTCCTTGTTGCGCGCTAATGTGTCGACTTCTGATTGGCCTACAGAAGTGCTAATGACGCAGTGGGTTGGGTGAGAGCACGCCACGTGACGTACGGGAGGCGGTGTTTGGTTCACGCGAGTTCGCTCCATGCATGGGACGAATTCTTTTCGTATCTCGAGGAGTATCTGTTGGCAGCTGAAGCGAGGAAAATTGATTTGCATGTGATGTGATGTGTTAATGCTGACGTGGCAGCAGGTGATTGATGGATTAAATGGAGACGCTGACGTGGCGACTGGCTATTGGTGGAGAGCATGATGTTTCGCACTGTTTTGTGCGAAGATGTGCATAACCTCGGTGCGCCACGTGTCCTAGGCTGGCCAATGGCACGCTGCCACGTGGCAGGCATTACTTGGTCTACTATCTCTTATTCTACCCACCGCGCAACACGTAACTCGAGGCAAACTGTCCGGCATCCGATCACTACAAGTAAATACTCCATTCTAAGTATTTTTCCGCCATGAATTCAACCGCGTACTCCGTTTCACCTGAAAACGACCAAAAAAATATAATTAAATATATATTTTAGATACTTTGCATATTTAAATATACTAAAATAAACTACTAAAAGCATATAAAAACCAACTTATCACCATTCTCCTAACATTTCTCTCAAATTATAGCTCATATCGATCCTTCTTCACTGACTATTATTAATCAAATAATATCGGTGAGAATAAAAATCATTAAAGACTATTAACTAATATAGGAGTTTACGTTTTCTCTTTGTAACATTTCTTATGTATTTCCTTTTTCCATATACCATTGAGATTTAAGTTTCTACAAACCAAATCCTCAATAATTTCTCAATTCCTGAGACATTAATGGATAAAAACCATTGTATTATATTTTTATTGTCTTCTTTTGTTAGAACATCCCTGAAGTCTAAGTTCCCCAAGAACCCTCACCATCTATTCATTGGATTCCAAGAATAAAATAGGAGATAAGACCTTCAAGATAATGTACAGGAAATATATTACCGTAATATATATCGCATAGATACAACACGACACAACACAACTTAACTTAAGATTTTCTTTCATTACTCCCCAAAACATCTATAAAAGCCATTTATAAAGTCAAAGGTTATCAATAACTTGAGAACAATCTCCAAGTCAATGTACTTAGATTCAAACTAGGCTCTGATACCAATTGTAACATTTCCTTTCCTGATTAGGACAATGCCCGGACTAAAACCCTAACTAAGCCACGGTACACCAGTCGGACTCAATTAAAGTAACAGTATAGTCGTCCTTCATATCTGATAATCACAATAAATATATCGTATGTCGAATAAACAATTGAAAACGCAGCGGAATTAAAACTTATTCGATAATACAAACGATATACTAAACTATACTAATCAAATTCCATAATTAGTATCAACCTCGGTTTACGAAACAACCCCAACCCAGTATTAAAAAAATGTATTTTAATTCAAATATATAAGACAATTGAAAAATCAATTCGATGTAGAGAAGACTATAAACTCCTAATATTCTCCGTTCTTGAGTCGAAGCGCACGTCGCTATTCCTGAAATGTTAATTGGATGAACGCTCCAACTTACTCAGTAAGTGACTCACAATTACAATATCAAGAGCCTATCTAATAATCATGTAATATGAATAACAATATGAATCAAAAAATATCTATCAGGGCATGATAAAAAAATATAAACAATAGATAAATAGATGCAAAACCATAGTTCCATAGCCCCTACACAAGTGAATTTAATTAAATTTTGATATACAAGAAACTTCTCTCAGTTGTCTAAGAATACACGTAAAACAAGTCTACACACAGGTCGATGTGTGATTTTGTTAGTATATTCAGGCACCTTTAAGTCTTTGCACTCTTAGGATAATGAGTAGTATATATATTTCGGTCAATGGCCGTATGAGGAGATAGGGAACGCATGGCCTAGCTACCACCTATCGTCAGAGGGAGAGGTTCCATCATGGGTCACCTGTCGCGTTGATCCATACCCGAATACATAACTCTATTCATTTCATCATTTATTTTTAGTTGTTATGTTTGTCACTGTGTAGTGCTCTCATTCCCATTCCATAACTACGTGAACTATATATACTATAATAAATAGCACAAATGATATTTGTAATTGAGTCTAACTTACCTGTATCGAGATTTCCTAACTTTGTACTAACTTAATCAACTCCCTCAAATCCTTCCTCATCGATCAACAACCTAAAACCAATCATTTGATGTCAATATAAGTCTAATACTCATTGGTTAGAACTCTTAAACTGGTCATAATCGAGTTTCGAACCAATTTATCAAATTTTATGTCAACACGATCATTTCACATTTTTTTGAGGTAAAAACCTCGATATAAAATCTTGCACGAATCCCGAATTCTTCATTTTTCATAGAAGTTCATCAAATTCTATTTATTTTGTCAAAATATTATTTTTTTCAATTTTTTTCTATCTTTATATAGTTTTTCCCTTTCCCAACATTTTTCCTTTCATTTTTTATTAATTAGATGGTTTGACCCCTGGACCGGACTAGTCTGATTCAGTCCGTCTCGGGATCAAACTCCCTTTCTTCTTCCTTATTTCTCCAGTGTCCCTGCCATATCTTTCCTCGGATGAACTATTGTGCACTTCATCCGAGCTCCCAATCACCATGTTACTCTCAAGGAACAACAACAACATCAATAGTCCAAACGACAACAACAACTCAACAATGACCCAACATTAATAACTACAACAACACCACAATAACTCACCTCTATTGGCTCTCCCTTGGTCTAGCTCTCAATTGATTTTGATTTCATTATCTCGCTATGGAAAATGAATTGGGATGAGGCGATTCAGTTGTTTGGAGATAAATATAAGTTTTCCTTGAGATTCTAACGTACGAATCTCGAGGCCGATACAATGGACATGAATCAAAGTCACAAATTCTTAAAGCAACACCAAATTGGACACATGTATACACATATACGTTGATTATCATCGAGATGTGATTGCACGTATCTCGAGGCATGGGCAATTCCTCCACACTCAACCGATTAACTCATTTACCTCCTCAATTCAAGCATAACACGTATCTCAAGGCAAATCCGATGTATTATTTTTAATTTGATTTAAACTATAGGATTCGTTTATATATAGATAACTTGTATTCCGTGTTTATAAATTCGTTGTGCAGGCCAACGACCATCCTCGGGCGTGCACACTATTATACGTTCCATGCATGTCACCTCGACCCCGCATGTCACTAGACACCCACCAATTATTGATTATTTTCAATATCTATTCATACATGCAATATATATACATACGCCTATATTAATGCATTTATCATTTCGTCGTGCTTGCCAACAAGTACACTCGAGCGTGCACGCTACCTACAATTCATTTGCCTCGCCCTTGACCTACACACCGTATTAACAATAAAAACAACAACATAGCCTCAGTCCCAACTTAATTGGGGTCGGCTACATGGATCAGTCTTTTCCATTGTGCTCGATTAAGTGCAATTGATGGTAAGATTTATAAACCAAATCCCTCCCAATTAATGCATCCTATGTTAATTTTGATCTACCTCTACCTCGTCGAGTTTTTACAATTTCTATTAAGTCAAGTTTTCTAGTGGGGGCATTTGTAGGCCATCTTTGCAGGTGACCAAACCACTGCAACTGCCCTTCTCTAATCATTGTATTAATTGGTGCTACTCTTACTTATCTTTGAATTTCTATATTTCTTATTCTATCTTTACGAATTTTACCACACATCCACCTAAGCATCCTTATTTCTGCTACTTTGATTTTATGTAATTGTTGTTGCTTTACCGCCCAACATTCACTTCCATAGAGCATAGCTGGCCTAATTACGGTCCTATAAAATTTTTCTTTTAACTTAGTAGGAACATTTCGATCACAAATCACTCATGTTGCACTCCGCCATTTCTTCTATCCAGCTTGAATTATATGAGTGACATCATTTTCAATATTACCATTATTTTGTATGACTGATCCTAGGTATCTAAAGTGATTCACCTTAGGAACTTCTATTTCCCCTAATTTCACCACTATATTATCTCGATGTCTAGTATTTCTAAACTCATAGTGCATGTATTCGGTCTTCGTCCTACTCAACTTAAAGCCTTTAGATTTTAATGTATTCCTCCAGAGTTCTAATTTTCTATTCTTTCCATCTTTTGTTTCATCCACTAAGACAATATCATCTGCAAATAGCGTACGTCATGGTATATCCTCTTGAATATGCCTAGTTAGTTTATCCATAACTAAAGTAAATAGATATGAGCTTAAAGCCGATCCTTGATGTAGTCCTATCGTAATGGGAAATTCTTTTGTAGCTCCTCCATATGTCTTTATACTCGTTACTACTCCAACATACATATCCTCAATAGTGTCTATGTATCCAGCATGCACTCTTTTTCTTTCTAGAACCCACCAAAGAACATCTATAGGAACCCTATCATGCGCTTTTTCTAAATCTACAAATACCATATGAAGATCTTTTTTCTTTTCTCTGTATATTTCTAACAATCGTCTTATAAGGAAAATCACCTCCATAGTTGACCTCCCAGGCATGAAGCCAAATTAGTTCTCTTATATTGTTGTTTCTCTCCTTAGTCTATTGTCAATTATCCTATTTCAAAGTTTCATAGTGTGACTCATAACTTTTAATTTCCCGGTAGTGTGAGCAACTTTGAATGTCTCTTTTATTTTTGAAGATTTGTACAAGCGTGTCTTTCTCCAATCCATTGGCATGCGTTTAGATTTTAGAATTTTATTGAAAATCTTTGTTAACCAAGTCAATCCAATTTCTCCTAAGCATTTCCAAACCTCTTTGGGTATTTCATTTGGGCCACATGTTTTCCCTATTTTCATTCTTTTTAATGCCTCTTTAACTTCTAGAATTCTAATATTGCGTGTATAGTTTACATTTCTTCCTTGGTGTGGATTTTCATGTACTATAGTATCAACTTGGACATCATTAAATATACTATTGAAATAAATTCTCCATCTCTCTTTAATATCATCATCGCGTGTTAAAGCATTTTGATTTATGTCCTTAATACATCTTAAATGACTTAGGTCTTGTTTCTTTTTATCTCTTAATTTGGCTAGCCTATATGTTTTTTGCCATCACTATTACCTAACCTTGTATATAGATCTTCCATGAAATTTGTTTTAGTTTGACTAACTACTTTTTTAGCTTGTTTTCTAGCTTCTCTATATTGATTGTACGTATCTTATTCTTGACACTTATGTATTTTCCTATACATCTCTCTTTTAGTCTTAATTGCTCATTGGACATCCACGTTCCACCACCATGTTTCCTTCTTTGGTGGTCCCAAGCCTTTAGATATACCTAATATGTTTGATCCTACTCTCCTTATGCAACTACTCATTTCTAGCCACATTGTATTAGCATCTAAGTCAAGATTCCAAACATTTTCCTTTAGTAGTTTTCTCTAAACTCTACTTGTTTACTATTTTTTAGGTTCCATCATTTTATTCTAGGGTCGTTGACTCTTTTATTCCTATTAAGTCATTGTTTTAGCTTAATATCAAGTACTACTAACTTATGTTGGGTATGTGTTTGATCCATTTCATGAAAAGTGACAAGATTTTTACGTTGGTTGTCAACCTATTGCAACCCTCCTCTATTTTCCAAGAATGATAAATGGGCTTGGGGCCTCTCTCCCCCACTTTTCGGGTATGAAAAATGAGTTCGGGACCTCCCTTACCCATTTTTTATATGAAGAATGGGCATCAGTGTCCTCCTCCTTTATCCGGACTTGGGACCGGATATGTAGCGCAGATAGTGTTAAACATAGGTGGAGTTACACACGGTATTAAGCGTCCCATAATTTATCAATTATTCAATTATAAGCCAATAAATTCAATTATTTCCATAAAAAATGATACAATCCATACAAACACCAAACGACTCGTAAATCCATGCACACTCTAATTGAGACAAGTCAGGCTTAACCATGAGTCTAAATTGAGTTAATTAACTTTTAGATTAATATTAATCACCTGCTTAAGGTAACGAGTCGTTACGAGCAATCCATACTGACTGACAAACTCAGACTAAGTCAAGCCAAAAACTGTAAACAAAAACACTATTGGGTGGCATCCCAAGTTTCGGTTTATCATGTTTTGTTTCTTTGTTTTACTACTCTTATTACTATGCATGAACTTATATCATTTCCATAATTCTATATCTATCGTGTTATTTCGCCATTTTATTTGTTTTTATGTGCAAACCTCTTAACTTGTTTTGAAGCTTAAGGACAAGGTTCGAAATAAGATTGAGGGTAATTTAGGGATTGTGGATTATGTTGGATAGATCTTTTTGCTAAAGACCGCAGGTATGATCGTTAATTTTTTTGCATCATGCAATTGAAGGATGGTAATGGTAGTGTTATTCTTTTCATTCCTCTTATCTTTCCATTTCTCTTTACTTTCCATTCATACTTTTATCTTCCATTTCATTAGGATATGATACATTTCATGAATATATTTAGTATAGTTTTTATTATTATAATTTAGTGTCACCCAAAACTTTGTTTCATCCTTTGGTTGTGCATGAGTGAACTTTGGTTGCCTTTTTGACTTGAAACTTAGGAAAAATTAGGAAAACCATTATAGCATCCCCTATCTCGATTAGGGCGCCCTAATTAAGCCTCGATAACCCAACCAAACTTAACTAAAGCCAGCAGCCTTTCCATCTGTACCTGATAAACTTAACCTGTATATCGATATCGAATAAATAATACAAGATATACCCAGCATAAAATTAAAACTTTTTCAATAATTAACAATATACAAAAATACATAGTTTATCAAAACCAAAAACCCTGTTTATAAACCTCCCAACCCTTTTTATATTACATCAAAATAATTCAAACAGTGTATATACATACAGGAAGGTTCATTACAACGAAGAGAAGATGTTAAGACTCCTAAATCTTCTCTTTTCCCTTTGCTGAAGCGCTAGGTTGCAAACCTAAAATATTAAATTTGGGGTGAGTGCTCCAACTTGCTCAATAAGTAAAGATTCATAAAGCCAACAACATTTCATATAATAATAATCAAGAACATTATGCAATAATAATATGCATCAATGTTAACTAACGAGAATGTAAAAAACATATAATTCAATAAATAACATATGCAAATTCAGTTATCAATGACTATTACACTGTGATTCCCATTTTATTTATAAAACTTGGGTCAATTACCCAGCAAAATCATTAAAAGTGATTGCTAGACCAACACATTGGTAGATGTGTTGTCTAGTCAGTCCATTAATATCCAATGGTTCTATTCGAAAACCTCTAGTGAGTATGTAATCCACGCAACCTATCAAATTGCACAGAAGCTATATATAGGCCGGGAAGGTAACCCATCTCCAATAAGCCTATTCTCAAAACCATGAGTTACTCTCGTAGGTCACATCAAACATCATTTTCCATTTAAAAAACCATCATAGCGTACATAGTCCTCACATTCAGTCCATAAAGTACATGAACTACATATACTAAAATAGCCTGCAATATTGATAAATAAGCAAATCCATACTTACCTCGATTTAGGTTTCCATTAACAAATTCCCTAACTTTTTGGGCACTCACGCTTTCTCGAGAATCCAACACCTATCACAAACCATTTTTGATCAATATAGGTCTAATACCCTATGTTTAGAACCCCTAAGTTAGTCCTTAAGACCTTAGGAAATTCTAATCAAGACTCGGCATAGTTGTTGTTTTCTGGGTAGGAGCACACTCCCTCACTTGGTGGAGTGCGCTCCATCACGCTCCATCAACTAAGTTCATCCTAACTGATGAAGGGAGCGTGCTCCACCCTGTACTATCTCTACAGTACATAGGGTGGCCGCCATTGTTCCATTCACAAATCCATACAACAATATCCAACACTCCTAAAATACATCAGGGAGGACCTCTAATGAGGTAACAACTCATTTCCAATTATCAAAAACCACAATTCACAAAGAATTCATCATTCACTATAAAATTGAACTTCAAAAATATCAAAATCAAACTTACCCCAATGATAGTCTTTGGATTTCTAGTTGTTTAAGCTCTTCGATTCATGTTGAAACAACTCCCTGATTGATTCCCTCAAGATCAGAATACCAAACCCTCAGCTGTTCTCTCACTCTCTCTCAATCGATTACTGAAAATAAACATGAAGGTTTTTAGTTTAAATACATAGATCTTTCTCAAGATATGCATCATGCTATCTCGAGGCTAATTGAACGATTGATGGGCTAACATGACACCCCTTTAGTAACATACATGTTGACACCATTTACATTCACTATCATCTCGAGGCGATCCAACGATCCATATAATTCAAACCAAACTTATAATTTTTAATATATATTTATATATCAAATATATATAAATATATATACCTTGTGTATTTTTTCACCAATAAATTCACTAGACATGCCTACGAGTATTCTCAGGTGTGCACATTCATTTCAGGACCCCGTCGTCGCACTTGGTGTACTGGTTATTTATTATTTATTTACGTATTTTTTTTATTATAGGCTTGTGTATAAATTCTCTTTTATACTACAACCTATAAGATTTATTAAACATTCCACACAAACACAAACCATCATACAAACCCATGCACATACTAATCGAGGTACGCCGAACTTATCCACGAGCATAACTCGGGTTAATTAGGATTTGGATTAACACTAATCACCAGCTTAAGGTAACAGGTCATGATAGTCTCCCCAATTTAAAGCAATTTTGTCCTTGAAATTAAAGTAAATATAAAATTACATGTAGTTTCGAAGAGAAATGGAAATTGTTCCTTCATATAGGACTCTCGTTCCCAGGTTAGTTCCTCATCTCTGTGAAATTGCCATTTCACCTTAACCAAAGGAATCTCTTTGGTTCTCAACCTCTGAATCTTACGATCAAGTATCTAAATCGACCGCTTGTCATAAGTTAAGTCTTCCTGAATATCAAATTCATTTCAATCAATCCTTAGAGTGAACTGAGTCTCCATTTTGAGAAGCATAGACACGTGGAAGATATTATGAACTCTGGCTAGTGAGGAGGTAACTCTAACTTATAAGCAATAAGACCAATCATTTCATGTACTTTAAATGGCCCAATGTACCTTAAAGCTAGCTTACTTCGCAATCAAAGCCTATACAATCCTTTCATATGTGAGACTTTCAATTAGATAAGATCGTCCTTTGAAAACTATAGAAACCTATGATGTTTATCAGTGTATCTCTTCCTGCCTTAGCTATGCTGTAGTTAAACGCTGGCAAATCTGCTGAATTCTCTCTATCAAGTTCTGAATTAACTCCGGTCCTAACAAAACTATATATCCAACCTCAACCCAGCACGCAGGTGAAAGACAACAATAATCATACAGAGCTTCAAAAGGAGCCATGCCAATGTTAGCCTAATAGTTATTATTATAAGAGAACTCACATAGAGGAATATATTTCTCTCAGGCACCACCAAACTCCAACACACAAGCTTGAAGCATATCTTCTAGCACTAATATCAACCACTTAGTCTGGTCATCAATCTACGGATGATATGTAATATTAAGGTTAAGAACGGTTCCAAGCTATCTCTACAATTCACTCCACAATTTGGACGTGAATCTCGAATCTCTATCTGAAGTAATCGACATTGGAACTTCATGAAATCTCGAAACCTCACGTACGTACACCTGACATAATTGGTCAAAAGGATTTCACATGGAAACTGGCAAGAAATGCATAGACTTAATCAACCTGTCAACTACAACTCATACCGCATCTTGCTTACGCTAACTCAAAGGTAGACTAAAAAAAATTCATCGAGATATATTCCCATTTCCACTTAGGAATTGGAAGGGACTGCAGTAACCATCTAGGTTTCCTAAACTCAGCCTTAAATTGCTGACATATCTCACATCTCTTTATAAAATCAACAATATCAGTCATCATCCTAGACCACAAATAAACACATCTTATATCAAGATACATCTTAGAGTTACTTGGATGAATAGAGTAAAGAAATTTATGAGATTCCTATAGCAACTCCTGCCTCAACTGATCCTGAGCTGGAATCCACAATCCATCCCTGAACCGCAACACACCACTATCAAAAACTAACCAATCAGGATGATCAACACTAGCCGTTAAGCTTTGGCATGCTATATAATCCTAATCAGCTTTCTAATAACTAACCACTTGCTGAATCATCTTCGGTTCGGCCTGAATCTGAGCACATAAGAACAGATTAGTAGTTCTGGAACTAGCTCTCTCAATTGATAATGTGCCTGCGAAAATTTCACAAATCATCATTAACGACGTTTGTTCAAGAAGTCTAAACTGAGAAGCTCTTACGGTAGCTACGTTCTCTCTGCATGTTCATCTCCTACTCAAGGTATCAGCAACCACATTTGCTTTGCCTGGATGGTACCCTAGAGTGAAATCATAATCCTTGAGGAAATCAAGCCATTTATGTTGCCTCATATTCAATTTACTCTGAGCAAACAAGTATTTAAGACTCTTATAATCTAAAAATACTAAAAACTTCTCACTGTACAAGTAGTGCCTCCTAATCTTCAAGACAAAAACAACTGCGGCCTCGAGATCATTAACTGGATAATTTCTTTCATAAACCACGAGTTGCCTTGAAGCATAAGCTACAACCCTGCCTTTCTGCATAAGCACATAGCCCAAGCTTGAATGAGAAGCATTTGTATAAATCATTGATTCCTTCCCCGATTCAAGTAATGTAAGAACAGGTGTCGTAGTCAAACTATCCTTCAAATCTTTAAAGGTAGCCTTCCACACATCAGACCACATAAAGTTGACTTCTTTATGTGTTAGCAGAGTCATTGGCGCAGCAATACGAGAGAAACTATCAACAAATAGTTTGTAATAACGCATTAACCCCAAAAACTCTGAACCTCTAGCATTGTGGTAGGAGTAGGCCAATCCCTGATTACCTCAACCTTCATTGGATCAATATATATACCTTTAGCATTAACCACATGTGCAAGAAATTTTACCTCTGAAGACCAGAATTCGCACTTAGAAAACTTAGCATACAGCCGATTATCCTTCGGAGTCTGCAATGTAACTCTAAGGTGGTGCGAATGTTCTTCATGTGTCTTTCAATAGATCAAAATATCATCAATAAACACGATGATAAACTGGTCAATATAAGGTTTGAACACCCTATGCATTAAGTCCATGAATGTAGTAGGAGCATTAGTGAGCCCAAACGACATCACTGTAAACATAAAGTGCCCATAACGAGTACTGAAAGACGTGTTCAAGGTATCATCATCCCTGATCCTTAGTTGATGATAATTAGACCTCAAATCAATCTTCGAGAAATGTCTGGCACCCTTCAACTGATCAAACAAATTATCAATCCTGGGCAATCGGTATTTTTTCTTGATATTCACCCCGTTAAGTTGTCTATAATCAATGCACATTTGTAGGGTTCCGTCTTTTTTCTTCACAAAAAGAACCAGTGCTCCCCACAGTGACATGCTAGGATGGATAATCCCTTTCTATAACAACTTCCCAAGCTGAGTCTGCAACTCACGTAATTCCTTTAGTGCCATACAGTACGGAAGAATAAATAGAGGTTTGATACTAGGAATAAAATCAATGATAAAATCAATGACACATGGCGTTGGAAGTCTAGGTAAGTCAGATGGAAAGACTTCATGAAATTTACAAACCACGGGTATCTCACTAATCTTAAGTTCCTGACAAAGCTCTCCAAATGTCACAGCTCCCATCATAACTTCTAAATCTCGAGAAGTAGCTTCCTTTCCATGAGTTTCAAATCGTGAAGGATTATAGCCTTTATAGACTATAATTTCATAAAGATTATAGATCAGAAAGATTACCCTCTTATGGAAACAATTAATACTGGCATCATATGTTGATAACTAATACATCCTTAGTAATGCATCATACTCTAGGAACTCCATTACCCTCAAATTAATTGGGAGTTCATTTTCCCCAATCTTGACTACACATCCCTCGCAAAATAGGTTAGGATAAACTTTCTCACTTACTATTGTGCTGAAAGTGAACAATGTACTGGCTTTAATAGGTTTC
Organism: Stephania cephalantha; assembly: GCA_039657325.1. Taxonomy (NCBI): domain Eukaryota; kingdom Viridiplantae; phylum Streptophyta; class Magnoliopsida; order Ranunculales; family Menispermaceae; genus Stephania; species Stephania cephalantha. Next base: position 25,375,700 of record CM077574.1, on the reverse strand, counting down.
AATTTCAATTTATCAACCATTGCACCCGCGATAAAGGAAACTATAAAACCAGCATCAATCAAAACATGCATATCTCGACCACAAATGTTTATTATACCTTCCACAAGTTGCCTATTAGCCTCCGAATTTGCTTCAGCCACTACATAAGTCTACCCTTGTGCTGGTGGTGTTGTACTGCCTACCCATATGGCCAAGGGCATAGAACATTATCTCTGAATATGCCATGTCTACCCATAATGATAGCATAATGTATAAGCTCTCTTAGGAAAACCACTGTCTTGGGGAACCTGCCTCGATCTACTCGGTTTCTATGATGATGGTGCTCCGCTCATGCTTTTACCTCAAGACTCTGGTGGTGGTAAAGGTGGTTTGGCTAATGAAGCTTGAGAAACTGGTGAAACCATTACACTAACAAATATCGTCCCCGCAGACCCTGACATGTAGCTACTCTAGTTACAATCTTCTGCTTTTTCTTTGGCCGAAAATAAGCAAATTCTTGGATTATCTGACTCTTAGGGAACAGTGCTACTAGAGATGGCAAAAGTATTGTTCCAAAAGGTATGGCTAAAATGGCTACTTCCACCACCATCGCAGTCTCAAATATAAAAGCATAGCTAGTGCGAGGATGAGAGGAAACCACAACTCTAATCTTATAATTCAGCCCACCAAGAAACTAATCTATTTTGTTCTCCTCCAGCTCCACCATCTCATGAGCGAATTCGCTTAACTCAGTGAACCTCCGCTCATATTCCTATACAGACATGGCTCCCTATTTCAGTTGAATAAACTCAGACTTCTTCCTGTTCTTAACTAATTTCAAGAAATATTGCATGTAGAACACGACCTTAAAATGTAGCCGGTCGGTAATAGTCTTCCCCTCTTAAAGGAATTCCACCATTTTCGTGTAGAATCAATAAAAAAAAATGTGACCATTTTAACCTTAAACCGGTCCTCCACATCTACAGCAACAAATCGTTGCTCTTTCTCCAATATTCATGTCTCAGCTACCCCTTCCTCCATTATGTTATTAAATCTCATAATGTTATATTTAATAAATTATTTGTTAATTTTGAGAAATGAAGTCTTTTCAGAATCCACTAGCACCACAGCAACTGTCTCTGGCATCTGAAAATGTGCTAATACTAGTGAAGCTGAAGCTACTACTATATCAGCTCCTCCCTCAGCTCTGCTAACCTCGGGATTAGTTATAGCTTGTGCCTCAAGTCGTTGTACTGGTGGTCCCATCTAAGTCATCAGCATAGCCATAATTTTTTCCTGAGACTCTATATGTTCCCTAATTGGCTGCTCCATTTAGACTTTCATTGATCCCCAGTTTCCCTATTACCCTGAGATCCAGGCCTCTATGAACCCTCTCCCTGATCCTCCATTAGACTATGAAGTCAAAGGAGAGATCAGATCATTGGGGTAACATTCAGAGAAGACAATGAAATCATATCTATACAACAAATAACAATATGTGCAGCAAATAATGTATAATAATATTTTCATTTTCCCCTCAAAACACGATGAATATTGTTTATCATACCCTAAGCTTATTCATGACTCTAGATAACTCTCAGAGTCAATAAACTTAGGTTCAGGTACAAAGGAATACGCTATCACTTACTTCAAAAACAATTGGAAAGTGAAATCAAGGTCAAAGCCTTGTCTATGATACCAAACTATATCAGAGTTACTGCTAAATTCAAAAGTAATAAACATTTGGCTCTGATACCAAGTTATAGCACCCCCTATCCTGATTAGGGTGATACTCAACTTGAAACCTTTAACCCAGCCAGACTTAACTAGAGCCAGCAGCCACTCCGTCTGTACCTAATAAACTTAACATGTATATCGATATCGAATAAATAATACAAGATAGACCTAGCGAGAAATTAAAACTTTTTCGATAATTAAAAATATTCAAAAAAATGGAGTTTATCAAAACTCAAAACCTCATTTATAAACTGCCCAACCCAAATTATATACATCAAAATAATTCAAACATTGTATATATATACAGGAAGGTTCCTTACATTGAAGAGAATATGTTAAGGCTCCTAAATCTTCTCTTTTCCCTTTGTTGAAGTGCTAGGTTGTGAACTTGAAATATTAAATTCCGGGTGAGCACTCCAACTTGCTCTGTAAGTAAGGATTCATAAAGCCATCAAGATTCCATATAATAATCAAGAACATTATGCAATAATAATATGCACTACTGTTAACTAACGAATATAAAAAGCATATAATTCAATAAATAACATATGCAAATTCAATTGGCAATGACTATTACACTGTGATTCCCATTTTATTTATGAAACTAGGGTCGATTACTCACCGACATCATTAATGCGATTGCTAGACCAACACATTGGCCGATGTGCTGTCTAGTCAATCAATTATTGTTCAATGGTTCTATCCGAAACCCTATGGTGAGTATGTGATCCACACAACCTATCAAATTGAGCGAGAGTTATATATAGGCAAGGAAGCTAACCCATCTCCAAAAAACCTACACTCAAAACTTGGAATTACTCTTGTGGGTTACATTAAACATCATTTTCCATTTATTAAAACCATCATAGTGTACATAGTCCCCCCATTCAGTCCATAAACTACATGAACTACATATACTAAAAAATCTAGGTAACATTGATAAATAAGCGAATCCGTACTTACCACGATTTAGAATTTTCTAAACAAACTCACTAACTTTTCGGGCGCTTATGCTTTCTCAGGAATCCAACACTTATCACAAACCATTTGTAATCAATTATAGGTTTAATACCATATGTTTAGAACCCTTAAGTCATTCATTAAGACCTCAAGAAATTCTAATCAAAACTCCGCATAATTGCTATTTTTTGGGTGGGAGTGCACTCCCTCATTTGGTGAAGTGTGCTCCATTAGCTGAGTTCATCCCACCTGATGAAGGGAGCGTGCTCCTCTGCTAGGTGGAGCTCGCTCCACCCTGTACTGTCTCGACAGTACACAGGGCAGCAGCCATTGTTCCATACAACAACATCCAACACATTGAAAATACATCAAGGACGACCTCTAATGATGTAACAACTAATTCAATGATCAAACACCCCAATTCACAAAGAATTCATCATTCACTATCAAATTGAACTTCAAAAATATTGGAACCAAACTTACCACAATGATGATCTCTGGATTTCTAGTTGTTTAAGCTCCTCAATTCACGTTGAAACAACTCCCTGATTGATTCCCTCAAGATCAGAATAGCAAACACTCAGCTGCTCTCTCACTCTCTCTCTCTCAATCGATTAGTGAAGATAAACATGAAGGTTTTTAGTTTAAATGTATGGATTTTCTTTGAGATGCGCATCACGCTATCTCTAGGCTATTCGAATGATTGATGGGCTAACATGACACCCTTAAAGTGACAACATGTTGACACCATTTACACTCACGCTCATCTCGAGGCGATCCAGTGATCCACATAATTCAAACAAAATTTAAAGTTTTTAATACATATATATATATATATATATATATATATATATATATATATATATATGCCTTGTGTATTTCCTCACTAATAAATTCACTGGACATGCCTATGAGTATTCTCCAGTAAACACATTCATTTCGCGACCACCTCGTCGCACTTGGTGTATCGGCTATTTATTGTTTATTTATGTATTTTCTAATTATAGGCTTGTATATAAATTCTCTTTTATACTACAAACTAAAAAATTCATTAAACATTCCACATAAACATAAACCATCAACCAACTCACGTACACACTAATCGAGGTTTACCGAACTTAACCACGAGTCTAACTCTGGTTAATTAGGATTTAGATTAACACTAATCACTAGCTTAAGGTGACTGGTAATTACAAATACTCACTCAGGCTCGTAGCTCGGGATTTTTATGATTTCATATTAGGGACTTAGTATGAAGGATAAGCCTTGTGCTAGATACCAAAGGAGGCAGACGGTCAGAACTGTGTAAGTAGAAAAACGTCAGATTTCTAGGGTGCTAGAACAAGGGTGTGACCCACTCGAGGTGGAATTCTTATGACTAAACCAATTTAGGGGAATGATTTATGCTATTTTTTAATGAAAACCCTTAGCCTTAAGCCTACCTAAAGTAATTTCCCTAGTTAAGCCAGATGTGCCAACCCAACCTTTAATTCTTTCTTACCTAATGTTAAATCCATAGTCGTAGCTCAAAAATCCTTTACCTTGTTGGAAACTAGTCTTAGACTTTTCTTTAAAAAGAGACATGAGAAGAATAAAAAAATTAGAGAAAAAGATTTGTTAATATACTCAAAATATGGGGAAATTAATTATGATGAAAAAAATCAAGTCATGACTAGCAAGTCCTACCTAAAACGGTATCCGCAGGAAATGGAATAGGGAGCCGGGTGGTTGGAAAAAGATGAGGACTGCACATATTAAAAGAAAAATGAAGTTAAGTGCAGTATACGCCACTATCATGTTCTATGAGAATATTTTGACTGTCTAAGTTTTAGTTTTCTAATGCTTCGCATTACCTTTATATCATTTTCTTATTACTTTATACTAACCATGTTATAACCTACTTAAAGACATATTGATCCTCATTAGTGCTAAGAATACAATAGTGGAAAGTGTTGTTGCATTTCTTGCCTATTGTACCCTCTAAGCATTGATGCGCTATCTTACAGAGATTGAAAACTTACATGCTCGAGTGTATAGACCAAGAAAACTCGTAAGTAGTTTATAGCCTTTGTATTGACAGAGTCTAGGTCTTATAAGTGTAATCTTAATTGTGTTTGGATTGCGGTTCTAAACATATCATAACTTCAAAATTTCTTCAGTGGCTTGTTGACTTGGCGACTATTTAAACCAAAGGAACTTCATGAGTTCTGAATTGGGTGTAAGATTAATTAGTATAGGATAATAATAGTATTAGGAATCTAGTTGTATGTTTTATATTTCTTCGCTTGGGACGTGCAAAGTCTTAAGTTTGGAGGTATTGTATAAGCTATAAAAGAGATTAAGGAGTGATTTTATGATGAAAAGCCAAAAAATAAAAATAAAACTACAGTTGATGTTGTGGAGAAAACCTTCGACGCCATGGGAAATGAACATAAGGCGTGGGCAATGCGTGGAGATCAAAGAATGAGTGGCAAAGCTATGGGTTTATACAAATGATGTTAGCAGTTACACAGACGGGGTTGAGACCACTGAGAGGAGAAATACACATGAAAAGTTGGCGTTGTGGCAGTGTTGTGGCATTTACACGCACGGCGTAGTCCACTTATAAATGGCGCCGAGACATGAAAATAGAAAGTTTTAGAGTTCTATTTCATTTAGGATTGCTAATTAGGATTTCCAATTTTGTTTTTAGGGGTCTTAGGAGTATAATTAGTCGTTAGAACGCAGTAAACTAAGTGGTGAATAAATATTCTGGTGTTATGGCGCAACAAGCATATATAAGTCTGATCCCGGTGAGAGTCACTAGATAGTAGTAAAGAACATTCTTAAGTACTTAAGAAGGACTAAATAAGTGTTCTTAGTCTTTGAAAGTTTGGAAGACGAGCTTGTTGTAACTGGTTACACAGATGCAAGTTCTCAAACTGATATAAATGACTTCAGATTGCAGTCTGGATATGTGTTTACTTTGAATGGAGGCGCACTAGCTAGAAAAGTTCAAAGCAAGAAATTATGGCAGATTCTGCAATAGAAGCTGAGTATATTGCAGCATCCGATGCAACTAAGGAGGCAGTTAAGATAAAAAATTTCATCTCTAAACTTAGTGTTGTTCCGACTATAGCTAACCTAATTTGCTTGTATTGTGACAACAAAGGGGCGATAGCATAGGCTAAGGAACCAAGATCACACCATCAATCCAAACATATACTTAGATGTTTTCATCTCATTCGAGAAATCATTGAGAGGGGAGACGTGAAGATTGCAGATCTTTTGACGAAAGCTCTTCCATAAGCGAAACGTGATGGTCATGTTAAGTCATTAGGTATTAGATGCGTGATTGATTTGCCCTAGTGCAAGTGGGTGATGTTAGGGCATGTGCCCTAGGTCAATCTACAAACATTGTTTATCTTATAATATTAGTTAATGAAATTGAGGTTTTCATTTGTTGTTTTATTATAAGTGATTGCATGTTTAACTTATAGTAAGATTATGGGTATTTGTTGAAATATCATCAATGTCCATAGTCGGACATTATATTGGGAACTATAATGAATTAAGACTAGTGTGAATCTTGATTGATGGTCATTTGATGATCATGCGTATAAGGATACGAATCGAGATCATGAATATTTGTTAAGGAACGAGGTACTGAACCGACCTGCTATGTGAACACCACATTGATTAAGTCATAAGTGTTACTCATGATATCTATACATTTAGTCATTCGACTTGAGATTACCATAGACTTCAATATTATGAGCATGGTAATTTGACACAATCAAACTTTGTCTTTAACTGGACGATTATAAAGATTGTGATTAGTTACTATGTGAATAATATGTGAAGGTGTGTAATCAAGATGGAATTTGTGCCTCTTATATAGAGAGAGATATCAATTGTCCCTTGATATGTTAGATTGTTAAATATCCATGTCTAAGTGGATTGATATGATCAATGTCACTTGGATGTTTTTAGTCTGCCTAAAGATCGAGACTAGTACGATTGAACATTAAGGGTGACTTTCCATGCCTTATGTTTAATCAAAGGATATCATGTAACGACTTGTTACCTTAAGCAGGTGATTAAGGTTAATCCAAATCTTAATTTACCAGAGTAAGGCTCGTGGTTAAGTCCAGCATACCTCAATTAGCGTATGCATGGGTTTGTATAATGGTTTGTGTTTGTTTGAAATGTTTAATTAATTTTATAGGTTGTAGTAGAAAAATGGAGTTTATATACAAGCCTATAATCGTAAAATACGTAAGTAAACAATAAATAGTCGGTACATCAGGTGCAACGAGAGGGTCGTAAAATGAATGTGCACACCCAAGAATACTCGTAGGCATGTCCGATTAATGTACATCAGGTGCAACGAGAGGGTCGTAAAATGAATGTGCACACCCAAGAATACTCGTAGGCATGTCCGATTAATTTTTTGATGAGAAAATACATGAAGAAAATATATATGTATATATATTTGATATATAAATATATATATATTAAAAACTATAAGTTTAGTTTGAATTATATGAATCGTCGGATCGGCTCGAGATGAGCGTAAGTGTTGATTGTGTCAATACGTGTGTCATTTTAGGGGTGTCATGTTAGCACATCAATCATTCGAGCAGCCTCGAGATAGCGCGATGCGTATCTTAAGGAAATCTATATAGTTAAAAAAAACCTTCAAACTTATCTTCGCTAATCGATTGAGAGAGAAAATGAGAAAAAACAGCATAGGGTTTAATGTTTTAATATTAAAGGAATTAATCTAGGACGTATTTCAACATAAATTGAGGAGCTTAAATAGTTAGAAATCCATATATCATCATTGTCGTAAGTTTTGTTTTGATATTTTTGAAGTTCAATTTGATAGTGGGTGATGATATCTCTGTGAGTTATTGTTGTTGTTGATTGGAAATTGTTTGTTACCTAATTAGAGGTTCACCCTGATGAATTTTGGGAGTGTTATATGCTGTTGTGTTAATTTATGAATGGAACAGTGGTCGTTGCCCTATGTACTGTCGAAACAGTACAGGGTGAAGTGCGCTCCACCTAGCAGAGGAGAGCGATCCCTTCATCAGTTGTGATGAACTCAGCACATGGAGCGCACTCCACTAAGTAAGGGAGCATGCTCCTACCGTATATGCTGGGTTTTAGTTAGAATTTCCTAAGGTATTAGGGACTGAACTAGATATTTTAATAATTCGTTGTGTGTATTTTGTATTGTTTATTCGATTTCGATATACAAGTTGAGTTTATCAAGTATAAATAGAGAGGTTGCTGGCTCTACTTAAGTCTGGCTAGGTTACCATGGCTTAATTATTCAGGCCGAGTATCGCCCTAATCGAGATAGGGATGATACAGCTTGGTATTAGAGTGTAAGGTTTATCACTTTTTAATTAAGTGGTAATTTTGATATATATTGGTATCATAGACCAGGCTTTAACCTCATTTTCACTTTCAAATTGTTTTTGAAATAAGTGATCACATATTCCTTTGTACCGGAACCTTATTTTATTGACTTTGAGAGTTGTCTCAAGTTAAGAATAAGTTTAAGGTATGATAAACAATTTTTTACTGTCTTTTGGGGGGAAATAAAATTGGAAATATTATTATACATTATTTGCTGCACATATTGTTATTTACTATATAGATATGATTTTCTTGTATTCTTTAAATGTTACCCTAATGATCTTATCTCTCCTTTGACTTTAGAATCTAATGGCATATCAGGAAGAGGGTTCGCAAAGGCATGGACCTCAGGTTAACAGGGAAACTTAGGATCAATGGAAATCTAGTATTGAACAGCAAATGAGGGAACTTATGGAGTCTCAAGTGAAACTTATGGCTAACTGAGTACTCATATGGGACCAACAGTACAGCGACTTAAGGCACAGCCTGCAACTAGTCCCGAGGTTAACAGAGCTGAAGGAGGAGCTGAGATAGTAGCAGCTCCTGCTCAACCAATATTATCACATATTCAGGTAGCTCAAACAGCTGCCGTGGTGCCAGTGGATACTAAGAAGGCTGCATTTCTCAAAACCAGCAAGGAACCAAGATCAGACCAGCGATCCAAACATATACTTAGACGTTTTTATCTCATTCGAGAAATCATTGGGAGGGGAGATGTGAAGATTTGCATATCTTTTGATGACAGCTCTTCCACAAATGAAACGTGATGGTCATGTTAGGTCATTAGGTATTAGATACATGATTGATTGGCCCTAGTACAAGTGGAAGATGTTGGAGCATGTGCCCTAGGTCATTCTACAAACATTATTTATCTTATAATTTTAGTTAATAAAATCCAAGTTTTCATTTCTTGTTTTATTATAAGTGATTGCATGTTTACCTTATAATAAGATCTATGGGTATTTGTTGAAATAAGCTCAATGTCCATAGTCGGTCATTATATTGGGAACTATAATGAATTAAGACTAGTGTGAATCGTGATTAATGGTCATGTGATGATCATGCATATAGGGATACGAATCGACATCATGAGTACTTGTTAAGGAACAATGTACTGGACCGACTCGCTATGAGAACACCATATGGATTAAGTCATAGGTGTTACTCATTATAGCTATACATTTAGTCTTTCGACTTGAGATTACCATAGACTTCAATATTATGAGCATGGTAATTTGACACAATCAAACATTCTCTTTAACTGGACAATTATAAAGATCGTGATTGGTAACCATGTGAATAATATGTGAAGGTGCGTAATCAAGATAGAATTCGTGTCTCTCATATATAGAGATATCAGTAGTCCCTCGATATATTAGACTATTAAATGGCCATGTCTAAGTGGATTGATATGATCAATGTCTCTTGGATGTTTCCAGTCTACCTAAAGGTCGAGACTAGTACAATTGAACATTAAGAGTGACTTTCCATGCTTTATGTTTAATCAAAGGATATCATGTGATGATGACATGTTACCTTAAGCAGGTGATTAGGGTTAATCCGAGTCCTAATTTACCCGAGTTAGGCTCGTGGTTAAGTCCGGCGTACCTCGATTAGTGTAAGCGTGGGTTTGTATGATGATTTGTGTTTGTTTGGAATGTTTAATTAATTTTATAGGTTATAGTAGAAAAAGGGAGTTTAAATAAAAGCTTATAATCGTCAAATACATAAATAAACAATAAATAGTCGGTACACCAGGTGCGATGAGGGGGTCGTGAAATGAATGTGCAAACCCGAGAATACTCGTTGGCATGTCTGATGAATTTATTGGTGAGAAAATACATGAAGAAAATATATATTTATATATATATGATATATAAATATATATATATATATATATATATATATATATATATATATATATATAAAAACTATAAGTTTAGTTTGAATTATATGGATCGTCGGATCTCATCGAGATGAGCGTAAGTGTTGATTGTGTCAACATGTGTGTCACTTTAGGGGTATCATGTTAGCACATCAGTCATTCGAGCAGCCTCGAGATAGCACGATGCGTATCTCAAGGAAATATATATATTTAAAAAACCTTCAAACTTATCTTCACTAATCGATTAAGAGGGAAAGTGAAAAAGAGCAGTAGAGGGTTTAGTGTTTTTATCTTAAGGGAATCAATCAAGGACCTATTTCAACGTGAATTGAGGAACTTAAATAGCTAGAAATCCAAAGATCATCATTGTGGTAAGTTTCGTTTTGATATTTTTGAAGTTCAATTTGATAGTGGGTGATTTTACCTCCGTGAGTTATTGTTGTTGATTGGAAATGGTTTGTTACCTCACTAGAGGTCCTCCCCAATGAATTTTGGGAGTGTTGAACGTTTTTGTGTTGATTTCTGAATGGAACAATGGTTGTTGCCCTGTGTACTCTCGAGATAGTATAGGGTGAAGTGCCCTCCACCTAGCAGAGGAGCGCGCTCCCTTCATCAGTTGTGATGAACTCAGTAGATGGAGCGCACTCCACCAAGTGAGGGAGCGCGCTCCCACCCCAAAAAATAACAACTTTACTGAGTTTTAGTTAGAAATCCCCAAGGTCTAAAGGACTGAACTAGAGGGTTTTAGTTTTTCGTTGCATATATTTTGTATTGTTTATTCGGTTTTGATATACAGGTTAAGTTTATCATGTATAGATGAAGTGGTTGCTTGCTCTAGTTAAGTCTAGTTGGGTTACTATGGCTTAATTAGGGTTTCAGGTCGAGTATCGCTCTAATCGGGACAGGGATGACAGCTTGGTATCAGAGTCTAAGGTTTATCACTTTTGAATTAAGTGGTAGTTTTGATACAGATTGGTATCATAGACCAGGTTCTGACCTCGTTTTCACTTTCGAATTGTTTTCGAAATAAGTGATAGCATATTCCTTTGTACTGTAACCTTAGTTTATTGACTTTGAGAGTCGTCTCGAGTTATGAATAAGCTTAGGGTATGACAAACAATTTTTTATCATGTTTTTGGGGGAAATGAAATTGAAAATATTATTATACATTATTTGCTGCACATTGTTATTTACTATATAGATATGATTTTCTTGTATTCTTTAAATGTCACCTTAATGAGCTTATCTCTCCTTTGACTTCAGAATCTAATAACGTATTAGGAAGAGGGTTCTCATAGGCATGGACCTCGGGGTAACAGAGAAACTGAGGATCAATGGAAATCTAGTATTGAGCAGCAAATAAGGGAACTTATGAAGTTTCAATTGAAACTTATGGCTAAGTGAGTGCTCAGATAGGACCAACAGTATAGCGACTTAAGGCACAGCCTGTAACTAGTCTTGAGGTTAGTAGAGCTTAGATAATAGTAGCTCCACCTCAACTATTATTATCATATATTCAGTTGCCTTAGACAACCGTCGTGGTGCCAATGGATACTAAGAAGGCTACGTTTCTCAAAACCAATAAGGAATTTATAAAATACGATATTATGAGATTTTACGGCACAATGGAGGAAGGGGTAGCTGAGACCTGGTATTAGAGATGGAGTAACGATTTGTTATCGTTGATGTTGAGGACGTGTTTAAGAATAAATTGGTAACATTCTTGTTGATTAGTTTTGCACGGAAGTGGTGGAATTAGTTACAGAGAGAGGAAGATTGTCCCTGCTTGGCCACAGTTTAGGGCGTGTTTTATAGGCAGTATTTCTTGAAATAAGTTAGGAACAGGAAAAAGACTAAGTTTATTCAGCAGAAATAGGGAGCCATGTCTGTACAAGAATATGAGCGGAGGTTCACTTAGTTAAGTGAATTCGCTCCTGAGATGGTGGAACTGGAAAAGAACAAACTAGATTTGTTTTTGGGTGGGCTGAATTATGACATTAGAGTTGTGGTTTCCTCTCATCATCGCACTAACTATGCTTTTATATTCGAAAAGGCTATGGAAATGGAAGCAGCCATTTTGGCCTGACCTTCCGGAGTAGTACTTACGCCAGCGTTAGTACCACAATTCCCTGGAAGTCAAAAACATCTAGGAATTTGTTTCTTTTCATCTAAAGAAGAGGCAAATGAGTGTAGATGGAGTAGCTACACAGTCAGGTATGTGGGAACTACATTTTTTAGTGCACCGATTCCACCAGTTTCTCAGGCTTTGGTAGCCAAACCACTTTTGTCACCACCTCAATCCAGAGGTAAGGGCAATTGTAGAGCACAATCATCATTGAAACTGAGTGGATCTAGGCAGGCTCCTCAGGCTAGTGGTTTTTCTCATAGGGAATCAACGATATGCTATCGATGTGGATAGATGGGGCATATTTAGAGAGAGTGTTCTTGCCACTAGCTACATTGGTAGGCAATACAGCACCGCCAGTACGAGGGAAGACTCGTGCAATGGCTGGGGCAGATCTAAAGGCAAATTGGAGGCTCGTGGAAGGAATATTAAACATTTTTTGTCGAGATATGCATGTTTTGATTGATGTTGGTTCTACAGTTTCCTTTATTGCGAGTGCAATGGTTGATGAGTTGAAATTGAAACCTGTTAGAGCCAGTAGATTGTTGATTTTGAGCACAGCAGTGAATGAGAAGGTTAATCCTAACCTGATCTATAAGGAATGTGTAATCAAAATTGGGGATAATGAACTCCCAATTGATTATAGGGTGATGGAGTTTCTAGAGTATGATGCACTACTATGGATGGATTGGTTATCACCATATCATGCATGTATTGACTATTTCCATAAGACGGTAATCTTTCAGATCCCTAACCTTTCTAAAATTATAGTCTATAAAGGCTATAATCCTTCACGACTTGCAACTTGTGAAAAAGAATCTATTCCTCAAGATTTAGAAGTTATGGCGGGAATTGTTAAATTTGGAGAGCTTGGTCAAGAACTTAATGTTAATGAGATAATCGTGGTTTGTGAATTTTTAGAAGTCTTTCCATCTGACTTGTCTGGACTTCCACCGCCACGTGTCATAGTCTTCATCATTGATCTTATTCTTAGTACCAAACCTATATCTATTCCTCCGTACCATATGGCATTGAAGAATTTATGTGAGTTATAGATTTAACTTGAGGAGTTATTACAGAAGGGGTTTATCCATCCTAGTATGTCACTGTGGGGAGCACCGGTTCTTTTGTGAAGAAAAAGGACGGAACTCTACGTATGTGCATTGATTATAGACAGCTTAATCGGATGATTATCATGAACAAATACTCATTACCCATGATCGATGATTTGTTTGATCAGTTGAAGGGTGCCAAATATTTCTCGAAGATTGACTTCATGTATGGTTATCATCAACTGAGGATCATGAATGAGGATATCTCGAAAATGGCTTTTAGTACTCGCTCTGAGCACTTCGAGTTTACAGTGATGTTGTTTGAGCTCACTAATGCTCCTACTATGTTCATGGACTTAATGCATAGGGTGTGTAAACCTTATCTTGACCAGTTTATTATCGTGTTTAGCGATGATATTTTGATCTATTTGAAGACATAGGAAGAACATTTACACCGCCTCGGAGTTATATTACAGACTTTGAAGGATAATCGGCTGTATGCCAAGTTTAGTAAGTGTGAATTCTGGGCTTCAGAGGTCGAATTTCTTGGACATGTGGTTAATGCTGAGGATATATCTATTGATCCAGTGAAACTTGAGGCAAACAAAAATTGGCCTACTCCTCCATAGTGTCAGAGGTTCAGAGTTTTCTAGGATTAACGGGTTATTACAGATGATTCGTTGAGGGTTTCTCTCGTATTGCTCTGTCAATGACTCGACTAACACAGAAAGACGTTGACTTTATTTGGAGAATGAGCTAATGATTTATATAGATGCTTCTCATTCAGGCTTGAGTTGTGTGCTTATCTAGGAAGGCGGGGTTGTAGCTTATGCTTTAAGGCAACTCAAGGTTCATGAAAGAAATTATCTAGTTAATGATCTTGAGCTAGTTGCGGTTGTTTTTACCTTAAAGATTTAAAGGCACTACTTGTAAAATGAGAAATTTACAGTATTTTTAGATCATAAGATTTTGAAACACTTGTTTACTCAGAGTGAATTGAATATGAGGCAGCGTATATGGCTTGAGTTTCTCAAGGATTATGATTTCACTTTAGAGTACAATCTAGGCAAAGCAAATGTGGTTGTTGATGCCTTGAGTAGGAGAAGAACAGGCAGAGAGAACGTAGCTACTACCAGAGTTTCTCAGTTTAGACTTCTTAAGGAAGCGTCAGTGATGATGATTCGCGAAAGTCCAGTTGGCACATCATCAACTAAGAGAGCTAATTCCAGAGCTACTAATATGTTCTTTTGTGCTCAGATTTCGACTGAACCGAAGATGATTCAGAAGGTGATTGATTATAAAAAAGTTGATTAGGATTATATAGCGCGTCAAAGGTTAGCGGCTAGTGTAGATCATCCTCATTGGTCAGTTTTTTATGATGGTGTGTTACGGTTTAGGGATGGATTGTGGATTCTAGCTTAGGACCAATTGAGGCAGGAGTTGTTACGGGAGTCTCATATATATCTTTACTTTATTCATCCAGGTAAGACTAAGATGTATCGCAATATGAGGCGTGTTTATTGGTAGCCTGAGATGAAAACTGATATTGCAAAGTACGTAAGGAAATGTGATATTTGTCAGCAAGTTAAGGCAGAGCATAGGAAACCTGGAAGGTTATTGCATTCACTGCCTATTCCTGAGTGGAATTGGGAACATATATCGATGGGTTTTTTCCAATCTACCTCTGAGTCAACATAAGCAGGATGTAGTATGGGAAGTAGTTAACAGGTTGATAAAGTCTACGCATTTCTTGCCAATTTCCATGTGAGATTCTCTTGACCGATTATGCGAGGTGTATGTACATGAGGTGTTGAGATTTTATGGAGTTCCAGTGTCTATTACTTTGGATAGGGATCCGAGATTCATGTCCAGACTGTGGAATGAATTACAAAGATAGTAGGGAACTGTTAATAACCTCAGTATGACATATCATCTACAGACTGATGGACAGACTGAGCGATTGATATTGGTACAAGAGGATATGTTTCAAGTTTGTGTCTTGGAGTTTATAAGTAATTGGGAGAAATACATTCCTCTTTGTGAGTTCTCTTATAATAATAGCTATCAGGCTAGCATTAGAATGGATCCTTTTAAATTTCAATATGGCCAGCCTTATCGGTCACCTACGTGTTAGGCAAAGGTTGGAGATATAGTTTTGTTGAGGTTGGAGTTGATTCAAGACTACACTGAGAGAATTCAGCAGATTCGCCAGCGTTTAACTACAGCATAGCTAAGATATAAGTGATATGCTGATAAACATCATAGTTTTTTAGAGTTTTCAAATGAAGATCTTCTATTGTTGAAAGTCCCCTGTAAGAAAGAATTGTGTGGGTTTAGATTGCAAGGTAAGCTAGCTCCAAGGTATATTGGGTCGTTCAGGGTACATGAAAGGATACATCCTATTGCTTATAGGTTAGAGTTACCTCCTCAGCTAGCCGGAGTTCACAATTCTTCCATGTGTCTATGATTCGCAAAACGGAAACTTAGTTCTCTCCAAGAATTGATTGGAATGAATTTAATCTTTGGGAAGACTTATCTTACGGCAAGTAGCCAATTTAGATACTTGATCGTAAGATTCAGAGGCTGAGAACTAAAGAGATTCCTTTGGTTAAGGTGAAGTGGCAGTTTCACAGAGAATAGGAACTAACCTTGGAGCGAGAGTCTTATATGAAAGAGCAGTTTCCATTTCTTTTCGAAACTACAAGTAATTTAACGTTTACTTTAATTTCGAGGACAAAATTGCTTTAAATTAGGAAGACTATAACGATTTGTTACTTTAAGCTTATGATTAGGGTTAATCTAAATCCTAATTAACCCGAGTTAGGCTCGTGGTTAAGTCTGATGTACCTCGATTAGCGTATACATGGGTTTGTATGATGGTTTGTATTTTTTTGGAATGTTTAATGAATTTTATAGGTTGTAGTGTAAAAATGGAGTTTATATACAAGCCTATAATCAATAAATACGTAAATAAACAATAAATAGTCAGTACACCAAGTGCAACGAGGGGGCCGTGAAATGAATGTGCACACCCGAGAATATTCGTAAGCATGTCTCGTGAATTTATTAGTGAGAAAATACTTGAAGAATATATATTTATATATATTTGATATATAAAAATATATATATTAAAAGCTATAAGTTTAGTTTGAATTATATGGATCGTCAAATCGCCACGAGATGAGCGTAAGTGTTGGTGGTGTCAACATGTGTGTCAGTTTAGGGGTTTCATGTTAGCACATCAATCATTCGATCAGCCTCATATAGTGCAATGCATATCTTGAGAAAAGTTCATATATTTAAACAAAACCTTTCAAACTTATCTTCACTAATCGATTGAGAGAGAAAATGAGAAAGAGCGGCTGATGGTCTAGTGTTTGATATTTAGGGAATCAATTAGGGACCTATTTCAACATGAATTGAGGAGCTTAAACATCTAGAAATCCAGATATCATCATTGTGGTAAGTTTGGTTTTGATATTTTAAAGTTCAATTTGATAGTGGGTGATGATATCTCTGTGAATTGTTGTTGTTGTTGATTGGAAATGGTTTGTTAGCTCACTAGAAGTCGTCCCTGAGGAATTTTGGGAGTGTTGAACCTTGTCATGTTGATTTGTGGATGGGATAGTGGCTGCTGCCTTGAGACCTGTCGAGACAGTACAGGGTGGAGCGCACTCCACCTAGCAGAGGAGCCTACTCCCTTCATCAGTTGTGATGAGTTATTATTGGGGCATGTGCCCTAGGTCAATCTACAAACATTGCTTATCTTACAATTTTAGTTAATAAAATTGAGGTTTTAAATTGTTGTTTTATTATTAGTGATTGCATGTTTACCTTATAGTAAGATCCATGGGTATTTATTGAAATATCATTAGTTGGTCATTATACTTGAAACTATAATGAATTAAAACTAGTATGAATTTTGATTGATGGTCATGTGATGATCATGGGCATAAGGATATGAATTGAGATCATGAATACTTCTTAGGGAACAAGGTATTAAACCGACCTACTATGAGAACACCATATGGATTAAGTCATATGTGGTACTCATAATAGGTATATCATTTAGTCTTTCGACTTGAGATTACCATAGACTTGAATATTAAGAGCATGGTAACTTGACACAATCAAATGTTGTCTTCAACCGGACAATCATAAAGATTGTGATAGGTTACCATGTGAATAATATGTGAAGGTGTGTAAACAAGATAGAATTTGTCCCTCTCATATAGATAAAGATATCAGTGGATCCATCAATATGTTAGACTGTTAAATGGTTGTGTCTAAGTGAATTGATATGATCAATATCACTTGGATTTTTTCAGTCTACCTAAAGATCGAGACTAGTACGATTGAACATTAAGGGTGACTTTCCACGCCTTATGTTTAATCAGAGGATATCGCATGACAGAAGATGTGATATATATTATCCATTAGGTTGTATCGATTTTGATATTCATGCTACTTGGGTAGTCATAATGACGTGCAAGAGATAGCTTATGACTTGTGTACCAAAATAGTTTTAGTTCACTACCAACGTCGCATGAACCTATTGGGTCGCACACAAAGAATGGCTTTGCGCAATTTCAATTGATCCAGAGTAATGAATTTTATATGATAAAATTCATGACATAAAAGCCCTTACGACTTGTTATATGATAACTTTTTAATAGGGACGTATGTGAAATTTGTTTAAACTGCCAAAATATAATTGTTGTATTACGAATAGGATTTTAAGTGGGGGTTTATCTACACATATAAATAGAGGTTGAAACCCTAAAACGAAATAAGATTTTCATTTTTACAATTTTCGATTTCTCTGGTTTTTGGGAGAGGGAAAAAAGTTTATATCTCTCTTAGGGCTAGCACTCTAAATTTTGGTCACCATTCGTGTGTGGATTTCTAATAGAGGACGTGCACTTGAATATCTTGGAAACCGAACAATCAGAGAAGGAAGTCACGAATTAAGGTATGGTTTACTTTTGAAGATCTATTTTAATGGAACTTATTTTTTATCCTGTTAGGGTTTTTCGAGATTGTTTTGAATTTTGCACTGCGTCTGAACCCCAAAACCCAACACTCAGCAGATGGAGCGCACTCCACCAAGTAAGGGACCGCACTCCCACCCTAGAAAAAGTAACTTTGCTAAGTTTTAGTTAGAATTTCCTAAGGTCTTAGGGACTAAACTAGGTGTTCTAAACAAATGGTATTATACTTATATTGATTACAAATGGTTTGTAATAGGTGTTGGATCCCCAAGAAAACGTGAGTGCCCAGAAAGTTAGGAAATTTCTTAACGGAAACCTAAACCGAGGTAAGTATGGATTTGCTTATTTATCAATGTTGCATGGATAGGTTTGTATATGTAGTTCATGTAGTTTATAGACTGAAATGGAGGATTATGTACACTATGATGTCTTTTAATAAACGAAAAACGGTGTCTAATGCGATCCATAAGAGTAACTGCTAGAACTGAGACTAGGTTATATACGTTGCAAGGTTGATCTCCCGGCATATATGTAACTTCTACTCAATTAGATAGGTTGCATGGGTTACACTAGAAGGTTTAGGATAAAACTATTAGACATTAATGGATTGGTTAGACAGCACATCGTCTAATGCATTGGTTAAGCAATCGCATTAATGGTGTCAGTGGGTAATCGACCCTAGTTTTATAAATAAAATGGGGATCATAGTGTAATAGTCATTGACAATTTGAATTACATCGGTTATTTATTGAATTATATGTGTTCCATAATTTTGTTAGTTAACATTAGTGCATATTGTTACTGTATACGGTTCTTGATTATTATATGAAACTTTGATAGCTTTACGAATCCTTAATTACTGAGCAAGTTGGAGCACTCACCCCTAATTTAATATTTTAGGTTTGCAACTTAGCGCTTCAGCGAACGAAAAGGAGAAGATTTAGGTGTTTCGTTATCTTCTCTACAATGTAATGAACCTTCATGTATATTTATACATTGTTTGAGTTATTTTATTGTATATAAACAGGGTTGGAAGATTTATAAACAAGGTTTTGGGTTTTAATAAACTTCGTATTTATGTATATTGTTAATTATCGAAAACATTTTAATTTTTTGTTGTGTATATTTTGTATTGTTTATTTGATTTCAATATACATGTTAAGTTTATCAGGTACAAACAGAGATGTTGTTGGCTCTAATTAAGTCTAGTTGGGTTACCGGGGCTTAATTAGGGTTTCAAATCGAGTGTCGCCCTAATCGGGATGGGTGATGCTACAATGTCAAGGCTAGCCTGATAGTTATTATTATAAGAGGACTCACACAGATGAATGTATTTCTCCCAATTACCACCAAACTCCAAGACACAAGCTCCAAACATATCCTCTAGTACCAATATCTACCGCTCAGTCTGTCTGTCAATTTGCGAATGGTATATTGTATCGCGGTTAAGAAAAATTCCCAATTGTTTTTGCAATTCACTCCACAGTCTAGACGTGAATCTCGGATCCTTATCTGAAGTAATAGATATTGGAACTCCATGAAATCTCAACACCTCACATACATACAACTCGCATAACCAATTAAGAGGATCTCGCATAGTAGACACCTTCCTAAGCAACTGATCTAACTTCCACTGCTTATCTATAGTCTTCCACGTCCATAGGATTCCACGGCTTAGCCATCTGTTTGAGCTACATCACGAAGATGTCGACTTTGCGCTATGCCATACGATCTCAGGGTTGCTTCGATTCCTTGACGCTATGTGGGAGAACTCAACCAAGCAACCCTTGATAGCAGGTTCATCAGAGGATGACATTTTTTAGAGAAAGCAAGGAGAGTGGGAAAGCTAACCTACCCAACCGGTTGATTTTCGTCCAAGAGTTCGGGCTTCTACGCGAGGAACGTGCTTTCTGACATCGAGTTTCAGCTATGCCAAGAGATCACTACTTTGATACGGTCGGTTCCTCTTGGTCATTCTCGAAGGAGAAGTCCCGAATCCGAACTAGTCAATTGAAATGATCATTGCTAATCCATTGGCTTCACCGAGATCGGATAGCGCATAAGAGGGCATTTTTTGAATGAGAAGAAACTCTTTCTACACTCTAGACATATCCCGTGCCTCTTCCTTCCTTGCCCGCCTCGAATATTCCATCCTTTTCGATCGGTGGGACGAAGTCGCATTGATTTTTTCGGCTCGGCCTTCGCTGAAAAAGTGAGGCTTTACTTGACGAGTAGACCTCGCCACCCTATTCCCGTAAACTTATGTAGAGTCTTTGGTCTCTTAGCCTAGCGCAAATGAATGTAGTCTGCGGCCCCTTCGTCAATGACCCATGGCTTTGAGGAACTACTCGACTGTTCCATCCCAAATTCTTTTTGCCCTTCTCAACAAGAAGCTTATTAAGCGAGAATCCCATCGTGACAAGCAAAGCACTTAACGAAGAAAAAGCTTAAGGAAGCCCTCTTGAGAGAGAATTGTCAAGCCCTTCCTCGTTCACTAGTCACTATAGGATAGGCGAGATAAGATAGCACTCGAATCCATATATGAATGGCTTGGCGTTGAACGTCCACTATCAATTCCATACTCTAATGGCAAGCTTTTCTAGTATCTATTTCTTCCGGAACGTAGGAAGGCACTCCTCTCCGAGACCGATACTTGATGAACCCAAGATAAAGAGTTTTGACGCTTTGCTTTCAACCGGCCCTGAGCTTGATCATAGAGCGAAAGGCCTCTTTCTTATCTTATAGTAGTAGTAAAGCAAACAACTCCCGTTCTCGCTCCTGCAATCAGAATCCTCTCTTGGCCTGGGTTTTTGGGGAATATGATATGATGATGGTTGGAAGTTTGATCTTCAAACAAAGAAAGGGCAAAACGAAATGTTTGCGGTGAAGAAGGGCAAACATTGGATAGTTCCAAAGAACCCCAAAGCGGAGGCTACAAGCAACTCCATGAGCGCCGACGCGCGCCACCGATCGATAAGGGGCGCTAACGCGCATCCGTTTTCTTTCTTTGGGCGCAATATAGATGCGCTGTTGACGCGCGCGAACTCACTAATAGAGGGTTCCAAAGAAGCAACGCAGTGAAAAGCTTGACTAGAGCAAGGCTTACTAATATATTATTTATCAAGGGCGTTAGCGCAACTATTTAAGGCGTTTTCTTCGCTTAACGCTTGCTGCTGAAAAACGTAATAGGCTAATATGAGTCAAACCCGCCACGATTCCTATACCATATGGATGATCGCAACCATGAAGTAAATCTTGAAACTCTTCAACTAATAGAAAACCGTGCGAGCAAGTTGGAGAGGCCCCTTTTTACGAGGTGCGAGGAAAGCTTTCGGTTTGAGGGAATCGCAGCGATGTTAATCGTCACCGATTCGAAAGCAAGTCATCGATGAAATAAGAAGAAGAAGGGGCGGGCTCGGAAGAGTATCCGCCAATTGGCTATTGTACGTGTAGGCACGGGCTCTTAAAGACCTCTCATGTGGGCTAAACGCACCTCCAACGCTCTTTCGAGCCTCTCAAGTCGTAGTATGGGAATAGGCTCTACAACTCTACCAGGATTCGGTCTCGCCTTTCAATGCTATTTTTGTCGTTTCAAGTACCGGGTTAGTTTAGTCAAATTGGAAATCCAAATCTAAACACAAGGACATTCAAATCATTATCTCGATTATATTCTTTCTATGAGTCATTCTTGACAATGTTCATTGCTCAACACCGCCTTGCGGACTCTATTGGACTAGTCTAAAAAAGAATGGAATTGGATCAAATCCAGGAAGGGGGTGCCATTGATCCTTGGTACGACGAAGCTTTTCTCTTCTTGACGAGAGAGTGACTTGTTAACGATTTGTTGTAGTTTACCCTTCAACCTTTTTCTTGGAAAATGGCTCGGTGGGAGGAGCGCTTGGGTATGCAAGAAGGGCGGATGGTTATATTGAATCTTGCCGGTAATTGTCTTCGGAAGCAAGCAACCTTCATAATTGGTCAAGCTAAAAAGGTAGGTATGCCGGGATTGGAGAAGCTGTTTCTTCGAAGATTTTGGGTGAAGCTAGCTATGTGCTTGGTGTCAAGATCGTCAGAGATCGATCTAAGAGACTTCTTAGTTTGTCCCAAGAGACTGACATCAAGAAACTGGCAAGAAATGCACAGACTTCGTCGACCTGTCAACTACAACCCATATTGCATTCTATTTAAGTTGACTCAGAGGTAGACCGGAAAAGAAATCCATCGATATATGTTCCAAATTCCACTCAAGAATAGTCAATGAATGCAAACCCTCCAAGTTCCCTATGCTCAGCCTTAACTTGCTGACATATCTCACATCTCTTTACAAACTCTGCAATATCAGTCTTCATCCCAAGCCACCAATAAACACGCCTCATATCGCGATACATCTTAATGTTACCTAGATGAATAGAGTAAAGAGATTTATAAGATTTCCATAGCAGTTCCTGTCTCAACTGGTCTTGAGCTAGAATCCACAATCTATCCCTAAAGCATCACGCACCATCATTAGAAATTAACCAATTAGGATGATCTACACTAGTTGCTAACCTCTAACGTGCTACATAATCCAGATCAGCTTTCTGACAATCAATCACTAACTGAATCATCTCCGGTTCAGCCCGAATTTGAGCACAGAATAATAAATTAGCTGTTATGGAATTAGCTCTCTCGGCTGATGATATGCGAGCTAGACTTTCATGAATCATCATCACTGACGCTTCCTCAAGACGTCTAAACTGAGAAACTATGGCAGTAGCTAAGTTCTCTCTGCTTGTTCTTCTCCTACTCAAGGCATCTGCAACTACACTTGCTTTGCCTAGATGGTACTCTAGAGTGAAATCATAATCGTTGATAAACTCAAGCCATTTATGCTGCCTCATATTCAATTCACTTTGAGTAAACAAGTATTTCAAATTTTTTTGATCAAAAAATATTGTAAACTTCTCACCGTACAAGTAGCGCCTCCAAATCTTCAAGGCAAAAATAAGTGCAGCTAGCTCAAGATCATGAACTAGATAATTTCTTTCATGAACCTTGAGTTGCCTTGAAGAATAAGCTACCTTTCTGCATTAACACACAGCCCAAGCCTGAATGAAAAGCAACTATATAAATCACTAGCTCCTTCCCCAATTCAGGTAATGTAAGTATAGGCGTTGTAGTCAAATTATCCTTAAAATATTTAAAGGCAGCCTTGCACTCATCCGACAAAACAAAGTCAACGTCTTTCTATGTTAGTTGAGTCATTAATAGAGCAATACCATAGAAACCCTCAACAAATCGTATGTAATAACCCGCTAACCCAGAAAACTCTGAACCTTTGATACAGTGGTAGGAGTAGGCTAATCCTTGATTGCATCAACCTTCACTGGATCAACGGATATACTATCTACATTAACTACATATCCAAGAAATTTGACCTCTGAATACCACAATTTGCACATATTACCGCCGATTATCGTTCAAAGTCTACAATGTAACACTAAGGTGGTGCAAAGTTTTTTCCTATATCTTGGAATAGATCAAAATATCATCGATAAACATGATGATAAACTGGTCAAGATAGGGTTTAAACACCATATGCATTAAGTCAATGAACATAGCAGAGCATTAGTGAGCCCAAACGGTATCACTGTAAACTCGAAGTGCCCATAGCGAGTACTGAAAGCTGTTTTCAGGATATCCTCATCCCCGATCTTCAGTTGATGATAACCAGACCTCAAATCAATCTTCAAAAAATATATGTCACCCTTCAATTGATCAAACAAATCATCGATCCTTGTGCAATGGGTATTTATTCCGGATAGTCATCCGATTAAGCTATTTATAATCAATGCACATATGTAAAGTTTCGTCATTTTCTTTCACAAAAAGAACTGGTGCTCCCCACAGTGACATACTAGAATGGATAAACCCCTTCTGTAACAACTCCTCAAGCTGAGTCTGCAACGCACGTAATTCCTTCGATGTCATACGTTACGGAGGAATAGATATGTTTGGTATCAGGAATAAGATCAATGATGAAGTCAATGACACGTGGTGGTAGGAGTCTAAGCAAGTCATATGGAAAGACTTCTGAAAAATCACAAACCACAGGTGTCTCATTAACCTTAAGTTCTTGACCAGGCTCTCCAAATGTAACAACTTATGTCATAACTTCTAAATTTTGAGGAGTAGCTTCCTTCTACGAGTTGCAAGTCGTGAAGGATTATAGCCTTTATAGACTATAATTTCAAAAAGGTTAGGGATTTGAAAGATTACCTTCTTATGAAAATAGTCAATACTAGCATGGTATGTTGATAACCAATCTATACTTAATAGTGCATCATACTCCAGAAACTTCATTACCCTCAGATTAATTGGGAGTTCATTATCTCCAATTTTGATTACACATCCCTCACATATCAGGTTAGGATAAACCTTTTCACTCACTCGTGTATTTAAAATCAACAATGTATTGGCTCTAATAGGTTTCGATTTCAACTCATCAACCAATGCACCAGCAATAAAGGAAGCTGTAGAACTAGCTTCAATTAAAAAATGCATATCTCAACCAAAAATGTTTACTATACCTTTCATGAGTCTCTGATTAGCCTTTGGATCTGCCTCAGCCACTGCATGAGTCTACCCTCGTATTGGCGATGTTAGCCTACCGATATGGTCGGTGGCATTGAACATTCTCTCTGAATATGCCCCGTTTGTCAATACCGATAGAATATCATGGAAACCCTTTGAAAAAAAACCACTGGCCGGAAGGACCTGCCCAGATCCACTCGATTTCTATGATGACTATGTTCTGCTCTTGCCTTTACCTCTGGATTGAGGTGGTGGCAAAAGTAGTTTGGCTATCAAAGCTTGAGAACCTGGTGGAATCGGTGCACTAATAAATGTCGTCCCATAGACCATGACTGTGTAGCTACTCCAGCTACACTCTTCTGCAGCTTCTTTGGATGAAAAAAGCAAATTCATGGATTCTCTGACTTTCAAGGAACTGTGGTACTGGTGGTGGCGTAAGTACTACTCTGGAAGTTAGGCTAAAATAGTTGCTTCCACCTCCATCGTACTCTCGAATATAAAAGCATAGCTAGTGCGAGGATGAGAAGAAACCATAACTCTAATCTCATCATTTAGCCCAACAAGAAACAAATCTATTTTGTTCTCTTCCAGTTCCACCATCTCAAGAGCGAATTCACTCAACTCAGCAAACCTCCGCTCATATTCCTATACAAACATGGCTCCCTATTTCAACTGAATAAACTCAGTCTTCTTCATGTTCCTGACTAATTTTGGAAAATATTGCCTGTGAAACACTGTAATAAACTATGGCGAGGTGGTGACAGTCTTCCCCTCTGTCTCTAGGGAATTCAACCACTTTCGTGCAGAATCAATCAACAAGAATGTGCCCAGTTTAACCTTAAACCGGTCCTCAACATCCACAGCAACAAGAATCTTTCCTCCATTGTGTCGTTGAATCTCATAATATCGTGTTTCACAAATTCCTTGCGGGTTCTGAGAAATGCAGTCTTCTCGGTATCCATTAGCACCACGGCAGCTGTTTAAGGCACTTGAATATGTGCTAGTACTGGTTAAGCTAGAACTACTATTGTCTCAGCTCCTCCCTTAGCTCTGCTAACCTCGAGACTGGTTGTAAGATGTGCCTCAAGTTACTATACTAGTGGTCCCATATGAGCCATCAGTATAACCATAAGTTTTACTAAGACTCTATAAGTTCCCTCTTTTGTTGCTCTATTCTAAATTTCTATTGATCCTCGGTTTCCCTGTTACCCTAAGGTCTAGGCCTCTACGAACCCACTCCCATATCTGCCATTAGATTCTAAAGTCAAAGGAAACGTAAGATCATTAGGGTAACATTCAGAGAATACAAGAAAATCATATATATACAGTAAATAACAATATGTGCAGAAAATTACATATAATAATATTTTCAATTTCATTTCCCCCCCAAAACACGATAAAAAAATTGTTAATCATATCATAAGCTTATTCATAACTCGAGACAACTCTCAAAGTTAATAAACTTAGGTTCTGGTACAAAGGAATATGATATCACTTATTTCGGAAATAATTCAAAAGTGAAAACGAGGTCAGAGCCTTGTCTATGATACCAATCTGTATCAGAATTACCACTTAATTCAAAAGTGATAAACCTTAGGCTCTTATACTAAGATGCAGCATCCCCTATCCTAATTAGGGCGATACTTGGCCTGAAACCCTAATTAAGCCCCGATAACCCAACCAGACTTAACTAGAGCCAATAGGCTTTCCACCTGTACCTGATAAACTCAACATATATATCGAAATCAAATGAACAATACAAATATACTCAGAAGAATATTAAAACTTTTTCGATAATTAATAATATACAAAAATACATAGTTTATGAAAACCCAAAACCTCATTTATAAACCTTCCAACCCTCTTTATATACAACAAAATAACTCAAACACTGTATAAGTATACAGGGAATTTCATTACATCGTAGAGAAGATAACAAAACACCTAAATATTTTTTTTTCCTTCTCTGAAAAGATAAGTTGCGAACCTGAAATATTAAATTTTCGGTGAGCGCTCCAACTTGCTCAGTAAGTAAGGGTTCACAAAGCCATCAACATTCCGTATAATAATCAAGAATATTATGTAATAACAATATGCACTAATGTTAATTAACAGGATTACGGAAAGCATATAATTTAATAAATAACGGATGCAATTCAAATTGTCAATGACTATTACACTGTGATCCCCATTTTATTTATAAAACTAGGGTCGATTACCCACTAACACCATTAATGCGATTGCTAGACCAACACATTGGCCGATGTGCTGTCTGGCCAATCCATTAATGTCCAATGGTTCTATCCTAAACCCTCTAGTGAATAGGTAGCCCACGCAACATATCTGACTGAGTAGGAGTTATATATAGGCCGGGAGATCAACCCTACAACTTATATAACTTGGTCTCAGTTCCATGAGTTACTCTCGTTGATTATGTCAGACACCATTTTCCATTTATTAAAAAATATCACAGTGTACATAGTCCCCCATTTCAGTCCATAAACTACATGAACTACTTATACTAACATATCCAGACAACATTGATAAACAAACGAATCCATACTTACTTCGGTTTAGGTTTCCATTAAGAAATGTCCCAACTTTTCGGGGACTCACGCTTTCCCGGGGATCTAACACCTATCACAAAACCATTTGATATCAATATAAGTCTAATACCCTTTGTTTAGAACGCCTAGTTCAGTCCCTAAGACCTCAAAAAATTCTAACTAAAACTCAGCAAAGTTGTTGTTTTCTAGGGTGGGAGCACGCTCCCTCACTTGGTGGAGTGCACTCAATCTGTTGAGTTCATCACAACCGATGAAAGGCGCGCCCTCCTTTGTTAAGTGGAGTGCGCTCCACCTGTACTGTCTCTACAGTACACACGGCAGCAGCCACTGTTCCATCTACAAATCAACATAACAACATTCAACACTCCTAAAATTCATCAGGGAGGACCTCTAGTGAGTTAACAAACCATTTCCAATCAACAACAATAACAGTTCACTGAGATATCATCACCCCATTATCAAATTGAACTTCAAAAATAACAAAACCAAACTTACCGATGATCTCTTGATTTCTAGCTGTTTGAGCTCCTCGATTCACGTTGAAATATGTCCCTGATTGATTACCTCAAGATCAAAACAATAAACCCCCAACTGCTCTTTCTCATTTTCTCTCTCAATCGATTAGTGAAGATAAGTTTGAATGGTTTTGTTTAAATATATGGATTTTCCTCAAGATACGCATCGCGCTATCTTGAGGCTAATTGAATGATTGACGTGCTAACATGACACCCTTAAAGTGACACACATGTTGACACCATCAAAACGTATGCTCATCTCGAGGCGATTCGACGATCCATATAATTCAAACTAAACATACAGTTTTTAACATATATCAAATATATCACATATATATAAATATATATTTTTCGTGTATTTTCTCACCAATAAATTCACCGACTACGAGTATTCTCGGGTGTGTACATTCATTTCACGACCCCCTCATCGCACTTGGTGTACCAGCTATTTATTATTTATTTGCGTACTTTACGATTATAGGCTTGTATATAAACTCCATTTTTATACTACAACCTATAAAATCTATTAAACATTCCAAACAAATACAAACCATCATTCAAACCCATGCACATGCTAATCGAGGTACATATGACTTAACCATGAGCCTATCTTGGGTTAATTAAGATTTAGATTAACCCTAATCACCAGCTTAAGGTAACAGGTCATAAAAGGAATGGCTCCTTTTGAAGCTCTATATGGTCGGCCTTGTGGTTAACCTACGTGTTGGGAAAAGGTTGGAGATATAGTTTTGTTGGGGTCGGGGTTTATTCAGGACTACATCGAGAGAAATCAGTAGATTCGCCAGCATTTGACTACAACACAACAAAGACAAAGAGATATGTCGATAAACATCATAGGTTTTTGGAGTTTTCAAAGGACGATCTTGTCCTGTTAAAAGTCTCACATATGAAAGGATTAAATAGGTTTGAATTGCAAGGTAAGATAGCTCCAAGGTACATTGAGTAGTTCAGGGTACATGAAAGGATTAGTCATTTTGCTTATAAGTTAGTGTTACCTCCTCAGCTAGCCGGAGTTCATAATGTCTTCCATGAGTCTATGCTTCGCAAAACAGATACTCGGTTCACTCTAAGAATTGATTGGAAGGAATTTCATCTTCAGGAAGACTTATCTTACTACGAACGGCCAATTCAGATACTTGATAGTAAGATTCAGAGGCTTAGAACCAAAGAAATTCCTTTGGTTAAGGTGAAATGGCACTTTCATGGAGAACTGCAACTAACCTGGGAGCAAAAGTCTTTAATGAAGGAGCAGTTTCCATTTCTCTTCGAAACTACAGGTAGTTTTACGTTTATTTTAATTTTAAAGACAAATTACTTTAAATTGGGGAGATTGTAACGACCTGTTACCTTAAGCTGGTGATTAGGGTTAATCCAAATCCTAATAAACCTGAGTTAGGCTCGTGGTTAAGTACGGCACACCTCAATTAGGGTGTGCGTGGGTTTGTATGATGGTTTGTGTTTGTTTGGAGTGTTCGTTAAATTTTATAGGTTGTAGTATAAAAATGTAGCATAAATAAACAATAAATAGTCGGTACACTAAGTGTGACGAATAGGTCGTGAAATGAATGTGCACACTCAAAAATACTCGTAGGGATGTCCAGTGAATTTATTGGCGAGAAAATACATGAAGAATATATATATATATATATATATATATATTAAAAAACTATAAATTTAGTTTGAATTATATGGATCGTCGGATCGCTTAGAGATGAGCCTATGTGTTGATGGTGTCAAAATGTGTGTCGCTTTAGGGGTGTCATGTTAGCACATCAATCATTTGATCGGTCTCAAGATAGCGCAATGCGTATCTCGAGAAAAATCCATATATATCAACAAAACCCTTCAAGCTTATCTTCACTAATCGATTGAGAGAGAAAGTGAGAAATAGCATATATGGGTTTAGTATTTTGATCTGAGGGAATCAATCAGGGACCTATTTTAACGTGAATTGAAGAGCTTAAATAGCTATAAATCAAGAGATAATCATTTTGGTAAGTTTGATTTTGATATTTTTGAAGTTTAATTTGATAGTGGGTGATGATATCTCTGTGAATTGTTGTTGTTGTTGATTGGGAATGGTTTGTTACCTCACTAGAGGTCTTCCCTGATGAATTTAGGGAGAGTTGTACGTTGTTGTGTTGATTTGTGGATGGAACAGTGGTTGCTGCCCTGTGTACTGTTGAGACAGTACAGGGAGGAGCGCGCTCCACCTAGCAGAGGAGTGCGCTTCCTTCATCAGTTCTGGTGGACTTAGTAGATGGAGCGCACTCCACCAAGTGAGGGAGCACGCTCCCACCCCAGAAAACAACAACTTTGTTGAGTTTTAGTTAAAATTTCTTGAGGTCTTAGGGACTGAACTAGGGGTCACAAATGGTTTGTGATAGGTTTTGGATCCTCAGGAAAGCATGAGTGCCTGAAAAGTTAAGAAATTTCTTAACATAAACCTAAATCGAAGTAAGTATAGATTCGCCTATTTATCAATGTTGCCTGGATATGTTAGTATATGTAGTTCATGTAGGTTATGGACTGAAATGGGGGACAATGTATACTGTGTTGTTTTTTAATAAACGGAAAATGGTGTTTAATGTGATCCTCGAGAGTAACTCCTAGAACTGAGATTAGGTTATATAGATTGCGGGGTCGATCTCCCGGCCTATATGTAACTCCTACTCAATTAGATAGGTTGCTTTGATTACATATTCACTAGAGGGTTTAGGATATAACCATTGGACATTAATGGATTGGCTAGACAGCACATCGGCCAATGCGTTGGTCTAGCAATCGCATTAATGGTGTTAGTGGGTAATCGACCCTAGTTTTATAAATAAAATGGGGATCGCAGTGTAATAGTCATTAAAAATTTGAATTGGATCTTTATTTATTGAATTATATGTTTTACATAATCATGTTAGTTAACATTAGTGCATATTGTTATTGCATAATGTTCTTCATTATTATATGGAATGTTGATGGCTTTGTGAATCATTACTTACTGAGCAATTTGGAACGCTCACCCCAAATTGAATATTTCAAGTTGGCAACTTAGTGCTTCAGAGAATGGCAAGGAGAAGATTTAGGTGTTTTGTTATATTATCTAGGATGTAATGAACCTTTATATATATATATATATATATATATACATTGTTTGAGTGATTTTGTTGTACATAAACAGGGTTGGGAGGTTTATAAACAAGGTTTTGGTTTTGATAAACTCTTTATTTTTGTATATTGTTAATTATCGGAAAAGTTTTAATTTCTTGTTGCGTATATTTTGTATTGTTTATTCAATTTTGATATACTGGTTGAGTTTATCAGGTACAGACGGAGAGCATGTTGGCTCTAGTTAAGTCTGCCCAAGTTACCGTAATATCCCCTATTCCAATTAGGGCGATACCCAGCCTGAAACCCTAATTAAGCCTCGGTACACCAACCGGACTCAATTAGAGTAACAGTACAGCCGTCATTTATACCTGATAATCACACAAACAGTATATCGTATATCGAATAAATAATTGAGAACGCAGCAGAATTAAGACTTTTTCGATAAATCATACGATATAAAAAAACCAACATAAACCTCAATTGTAAAACCATATCTCAACCATGTCTATTACAAAATAGTAATTCAATATAATATAAAATAGTAGAGAACTCACTTCACCGTAGAGAAAACTATACACTCCTAATCTTCTCCGTTTCTGAGTCGAAGCGCATGTCAACAACTTGAAATGTTAATTGGGGAATGCGCGCTCCAACTTGCTTAGTAAGTGATACTCGTAAACCGATCAATTATCAACTAATATCAATGAATAATAATATGCATCCAAAACATATTTATTCATGCATTAGAAATTATATAACAATAGATAACGGAATGCAAGTTCACATGTTAATTGCAACTCTTATTTTTTTTGCATTCAAAACAAGAGTTGTAGACTCCCGTTACCCTTTATTACAGTCCACAGAACCTCACACGTTGGCCAACATGTGATTTTTGTGGTGTATCCAGTATAGCGTAGCTATCCAATCTTAAAAGGAATGTAGCAATCGGTTAGCGTCATGAATCTGAGGGAAGGGTATTGGTTGGCCTCTCAATACCACGGTCATCAACCTCGATAGGATTCCCCCGTCATATCCCTTTCTGAATTCACTTTTTGATATAAAACAATATGAAAGCAACAATCGAGTACCTCAAGGTAGCTGAAGGGAAGGTGTTGGTAGCTTGCCAATCACCTTCATCATCACTCCAGTTCGATTCACCCGTCGTACCTCTTTCTGAATAATTTCTCATAAAACAGTTCAAGTCACAGTACATTGCCACATTCCCAATCCATATACTATATGAACTAATTATACTAATTATGTTGCATAATTGATAAAAATACGAGTCCCACTTACCTATACCGAGCTTTTCTAACTTTTTACCGATTTACGCAATTCTCGAAATCTGTAAATCTTTCCCCATTGACCAAGAACCTAAATTAAACCAACTATCATCAATTTAGGTTCAATATTTATTATTTTGAACCCGTAAACTAGTCTTAATCGAATCTGAAACCAATTTATCAAATTTTGGCCTAATATGACCATTTCGCGCTTTACGAAGTAAAACCCCGATATAAAGTTTCGCTCGGAATCCTGAATATTTCTTTTTTCATAGAAATTCATCAATTTCTATTTATTTTATCAAAATATAATTTTTTAGGATTTTTCCTCAATTTTATGGAATTTTTTTCCATTTTCTAGCATTCTTCTCTTTTATTTACTTTTTGTTGGGTCGGGTTCGACCCGTTATGGTTCGCCCCATGGGCCTTGGCCTGGCCCAATTGGAATGTGCACACTATGTATTTTCCTTGTTGGGAAGGGGGACGAACAGAGAGTTTTCGAACTCTCTGTTCGTCCCCTAAATATATATATATATATATATATATATCTAAATCAGGGGTCTACCCCATGATCAATACCATCTAGGAGATCACTCCCCTCATCTCCTCTCCCTTTCCAAAACATCCCAAATTACCCACTCCATTAACATATCTTAACAATAGTTCAATAACAACATCCCGAAATAACACAACAACAACAACGACCCAACAATCTCACTATCTTCTTGGTCAATCTCTCCATCGTGATCTCCCTTCATTTCTCGATTTTCTCCTCTCCCTCTTCGATTTTTCTCTCTCTGTTTTGATTTCTCTATTGAAACAAATAGGGTGGTTATGTGAAGAAGATAAATAAGAATTTCCTTGAGAATCTTGAGGCAAATCTATTGTTTCACTTTTTATTTTGATCCTTCTCGATATATGTAACATGTATCTCGAGGCCGATCCAATAGCCATCAACTAACTCATCTCCTTAATCGACTTAAGTTTGATTAATATAAAACTTTATTCGAGATTTGTACCGCACGTATCTCGAGGACGATCAAACAACGAAATTAAAATTACATTGATTTTTCTTGTGATGTGGTTGCACGCATCTCGAGGCATTACAAATGCTAACAACCACCACTGATCAACTCATTCACCTTCGTGACACTCACGCTACGCGTATCTCGATGCGCATCCAATGTACAATTTTATTTGATCTAAAATTTTGGATTCCTTTATATATATTTATATATAACCTATATATATAAATATATATTCACCTATGTATTTTCGCGCCCACAAATCCATCGGGCGCGCCAACGACGATCGTCGGGTGTGCACACTATAGTACGTTCTATGCGTGACCCCCTCGACCCCGCGTATCACTATGCGCCCACCAATTATTAATTATTTATTGATTTTCAATATATATTTATACATACAATTATACATAAATATATATTCATGTGTTTATAATTTCGCCGTGCTCGCCAATGAGTACACTCGAGTCCGCACGCTACCCCACAACTCATATGTGTCATCCTTAACCCACACCCGATATATTTGGCGTCCCATTAATTTCTCAATTATTCAATTATTGACCAATAAATCCAATTAATTCCATAAATACTAATTCACATCAACAAATACCAAACGACACGCAAATCCATGCACACGCTAATTGAGACAAGCCGGACTTAACCACTAGCCTAGCTCGGGTTAATTAGAATTCTAATTATCACTAATCACCTGCTTAAGGTAACGGGTCGTTACAGTCTCCCCAATTTAAGATGATTTTGTCCTCGAAATTAGAGGAAACGTATTAGTTACCAGTAGTTCCGAGGAGAATCGGTCCTCCATGTATAACTCCTGTACCCAAGTGATCTTTTCATTTTAAAACTACTTTACTGTAATATGAATCTACGAAGCCCTTGCATATATGAGACTTTCAAAAGTACAATAAAATTGTCTTTTGAGTTCTCCAACAATCTATGATGTTTGACTCCTCAATATCTTTTGTTTTTATGCAGTTGTAGTTTTATATCACCTAGTCTGCCATACCCTATCTGTGTAGCTATTTATTATTTCATTTTTTTACAAAAGCTAAACCTCCAATATTAGTGCTATACATCAACGTACAATAAGATTGAGCATATTCAGCTTTATTAGTCAACAATATAATCCACCTGATTACTTTTATTATCCAAGAGCTCACACAAAGGAATATGCTTTCTTTCAGTGGTTAAACATTATGAGACACAAGCTCAAAATATGTGTTCTTAAGAACCAGGATTACCAGTTCGATTTCTTCGTCAACATGAAGAAAAATATATTATACTGAGATTGAGAATGGTTTTCAAATATATCAATAACTTCTTCCACCTCTAGAAGCAAGTCTCGGATCTCTATCCGGGGAATCAACCACTAAAACCTCATGTCATCTCAAATCTCCAAATACATATATTTGTTTAATCCGTCAAAAAAATAACATAACCTCACTGACAAGAATTTGCATACTTCAATCAATCTATCAACTGCAACTTCTTTTATATTGTGCTGATGTCAAACTCTAGTTAATTTCATTACATAACTCTCAGTTATGTTATCCATCTACCATCAGATATAGATAAGAACTTACTTAACCCTTCAATTTTTTATTATCCAGTCTTAACCTACTGAATAACTCTCATATTTCCTTATAAATTTAACAACATATATCATCACCTCAGGCAATTCATAATCTTCTCGTATGCATCAATACAATTTGGCATTGCCTGTATGACCAATATAAATAGATCCATGAGATCATCGAAGTAATTCTTGCCTAAAATTCTTTTATGAAATAATATTTTCATTTCAAAATCTAATGCGTCCAACGACAATTTCATTAAACAATCTAATATGGTTGCTAATCCTTGATAGTCGAATCTTGGCATATCAAGTGATTCTCATTAGACTTCTTAATCACCATATCACCAATTGATCAATCTTTTGGATCAGCTCCAATCTGAGTTTCAAAGAACATATTTGTAATTAATAATTCCAACAACTTAGTTGATGATGTGTCTGCGTAGGACTTTATTCCGTCATCATTATTACACATCTCTCTCAAGAGGTAGTACTGAGAAGTTCCTATTATAATTACAATTTTAGTTCTTATCTCTATTCAAAGTATTGATCTTATCAATTACTTTGTGAAGGTGATTTCTCAGAGTGAGTTTATTATATTTATAAATTCAGGTTACTCATTTCGCCTCTAACTCATTTCACTCTGACCACTATACTCTTCAAACTCTCATAGCTTGAAGATCTCCATATCACATTGCACTAACTCTTTGATTTTCATACTTCTCATTCGTCTTCTATTGTTTCCTTTAAGATTCTCTAATCTTAAGGGTAACTAAAAGACTCTCCAAAACCCTTTCACTTCGTTAAATCTGTATTTTAAACCCTACGATGAATGAATGAACTTGCGCAATAGATTCAATTGAATGGATTCACAAATAAGTTGTGATCAACATCCATATTTCATAACCCTAAACCTTAGCTCTAGGATTTATCTTTGCCATTCATTCCTTTCATCATAAGAAATACATTTTAAGCTTTTATCTTGCAAGTGATGCCTTAAATTGTTTGGTACAATTGCCAAAATAATTATTTCGCAATAGTTTTACTTAAACTTCTTTGAACTATATAATAATATAAACTACAATCTCTTGCCTCATTTTGTCAACACACAACTACCTAAATAAAGGTGTTAGAGTAAATCTCAAATTTTTTTCATAATTCAGGTATAACCAAGCAATTATTGTAGTTAAGGTACGTGTCAATTCATCCTCAAGGCATCCTTGTATTCTTTATAAATTATTTCAGTTTCATTATTGAGTTAATTGAATATACAACATAACGATACCACAAATCTTTGAATATGTGGTTTGTATCATTCAATTATTCCAAGATAACATTACGTTTTCTGACTCTATTTTGAATATAAGACAATTCTCTAATTGTCTCAATCTTAGTCAAATCCTTTGACTTGCAATTATCATTCAACACATATCCGAGTGACTTACAATTGAAGTTTAGTATTTGCACTTGCAATTTTTGGTATAAACAAATTTATCGTCATAGCTTACATAACTCTGCGATATTGTTTATGCCTTTGCTAAGTCTTCAACCTTTTTTATATTATCATTAATAATTCAATGATAATCTTATTCCAATAGAGTTCAACAACTCCATTTCTTTATTCATTTATGAATATAGCGCGATCTCTAGTGAGTTTTCATGGTTTCCACCATGATTTTTATCCTAATCAAGCCATTGCATGACTTCATATTCTTATACTTCTACTTATGATCTTAATCAATGATAACCATATCTCAATCAACTCTTGAGAACCACTGATTTCATGTAATAAACCCAAATGAGTTGTCAATTATGGGTAATGAATATTCATCCTTGAGTTTCTTAAAACTAACTCATCACTCGAGTTAAGTTCTCAAACTCGTATAATTTCCATATTACACTAAGTAAAATGGAATTAATCAATGATTTGACATCAGAATCAAGTAATTGATGAATTTAATATCAAATTGTGACGAAATTCTAAGAGAATCTGATAAACAAATCTTTTGAAACTTTTGGAGTCATAACTTTTGTTCATCAAGCTTGAATTCTTATTAAAGAAATTTACCAAATCTTTATAACAATTACAAACCATTTGAGTCTCGAGTGATAACTTTGTTTCTACGAATCACCATTCATAGAAATTTAATGATTTACACAATTTTTTTAAGAATAGCAGTTAATATCAATCTCTTGATATACTACTCACATATTCATTCCCATTATCGTACGATATTCCTCGGATTCCTTAAAAATCCTCGGATTCATTTACAAACTCATTCTATCCAATTTAGACTATTTCAGTCTATAAAATCATACTAGATTATCTCACTAGCTCGCTGCCATGTTCTAACTCAGATTATACACATTCTTACAAGTTTTCGACTTCAAATTTTTTCACATGAAATTACCATAAAGTGATAGAAGTCTAACAGATAAGATAGAGTTGACTATCAATGCGGATTTTTTCCATAATTCTTCAACTCTTATCTCTCGTTGTGAATCTTCACTTTTAATGTAATTTTGTCGTTAAAATCATCATATTAGTGAGTGCAGTTAAACCACAACAACACTAACAAACTTTTTCATTGAATGACCTTTGATCATGTTCAACTAGTCTCGACACTAGTATATATTCACTCAAAGTGAAACATCACCTTTGAGTTTCACTAAAGGTCATTTTTGTATATTTTATTCACTTCTTAATGTTAATTCTCCTAATATATGTCTCAAAGTCCAGGTCCAGTCGATCCTTCTACAATGAATATTATTAATCAAACAATATCAGTGAGAATAAAAACTAAAATAGACTATTCAATAGGAGAAGAGTTTGTTTTTTTCCTAAAATTTCTAATGTCTTTCTTTTTTACATATTTGATTGAGATTTAGGTTTCTACAAACCATAAACCTAAATGTTATCTTAACCCCTGTGATATCGATGGATACAAACCATCTTATTATATTTCTACTATTTTCCTTTATTGGAATATCCCTGAAGTCCAGGTTTTCACAAACCTCACCCTCAATACTCTTTGGATACCAAAGACATAGATGAGAGATAAGACCTTCATGATAGCATATAGGAAAGACATTACTCGTATATCTATAGCATAGATATAATACATCACGACAAATCACATACCTCAGTCTTTTATCTTCCATTACCACCCCCAAAACGTCGATAAAACTGTTTATCAAGCACCAAGTTAATCCATAACTTGATTATTAGTTTGAATACTCTTAAGTTATGAAAACTTAGATTCTAATATCACAATATTAGAATTGTATCAGAACCGATGCTCTAATACCAAATTGTAGCATCCCTTATTCTGATTAAGGCGATACCTGACCTGAAACCCTAATTAAGCCTCGGTATGCCAGACGGACTCAATTAGAGTAACAGTATAGCCATCCTTCATACCTGATAACCACATAAACAATATATCATATATCGAATAAATAATTGAAAACGCAGCAAAATTAAGATTTTTTCGATAAATCATACGATATTAAAAAAATTGACATAAAACTCAGTTGTAAAACCATATCTCAACCCTGTCTATTACAAAATACTAATTCAATACAATATAAAATAGTAGAGAACTCACTTCACCGTAGAGAATACTATAGACTTTTAATCTTCTTCGTTCCTGAGTCGAAGCGCACGTCAACAATTTGAAATGTTAATTAGGGAATGAGCACTCCAACTTGCTCAGTAAGTGATGTCGTAAACTGATCAATTATCAACTAATATCAATGAATCAATGAATAAGAATATGCATCCGAAACATATTTATTCAAGCATTAGAAATTATATAACAATAGATAACGGAATGCAAGTTCACATGTCAATTGCAACTGTACTCATGACTTGTATATTTTTTTTCTTTTACATTCAAAATAAGAGTTGTAGATTCTCTCGTTACCTTGAATTACAATCCACAGAACCTGACACGTTGGCTTACGTGTTATTTATGTGGTGTATCCAAGCGTAGCGTAGCTATCCACTCTTAAATGAAAAGTAGCAATCGGTTAGCGTCATGAATCTGAGGGAAGGGTATTCGTTGGCCGCTCAATACCTCGGTCGTCAACCTTAGTCGGATTCCCCCATCGCATCCTTTTCCGAATTCACTTTTTGATATAAAACAATAGGAAAGAAACAATCGGGTACCTCAAGGTAGCTGACGGGAAGGTGTTGATAGCTTGCCAATCACATTTTTCGTCACTCCAGTCTGATTTGCCCGTCATACCTCTTTCTGGATAATTTCTCATAAAATAGTTCAAGTCACAGTACATTGCCCCATTCCTAGTCCATAATGATGTATGAACTAATTATACTAATTATGTTGCATAATTGATAGAAATACGAGTCCCACTTACATGTACCGAGATTTTCTAACTTTTTACCGACTTACACGATTCCTGAAATCTGTAAATCTTTCCCCGTTGACCAAGAACCTAAATTAAACCAATTATCATCAATTTTAGTTCAATATTTATTATTTAGAACTCCTAAACTAGTCCAAATCAAATTCGGAACCAATTTATCAAATTTTGTGTCAATATGACCATTTCACGCTTTACGAGGTAAAACCCCAGCATAAAGTCTCGTCGAAAATCTAGAGTATTTCATTGTTAATAAAAATTCATCAATTTCTATTTATTTTATCAAAATATAATTTTTTAGGATTTTTCTTCAATTCTTTGGAATTTTTTTCCAATTTTCTAACATTTTTCTCTTTTATTTATTTTTTTTTGTTGGGTCGCGTCGAACCCAACCCTGGCCAGGGCATTGGGCTTGGATCGCCACATGGGCCGAGCTTGGCCCAGGCCCTTAGCCTGGCCCAATTGGAAGACACACATTATGAGTCTTCCTTGTTGGGAGGGGGGACGAACAGAGAGTTTTCGAACTCTCTGTTCGTTCCCTTATATATATAAGAAATTCTACAATGGTGACTTTTTAAAATCACTATGAATGGTGATTTCAAATTTTCACCATTGAATTTAAATCCAATGGTGAATATGAAAGCTACATTTATGACTCTTAAATGTGCGCACAAGTTCTAATAAGACATATTCACTATTGGATCTAAATATAAGGGTTAAAATTTAAAATCACCATTCGTGGTGATTTTTTCCAATCACCATGGTAGAACTACCTTTTATAAATAAATATATATTATAAATCAGGGGTCTACCTCATGA
Source organism: Stephania cephalantha (assembly GCA_039657325.1). Taxonomy (NCBI): domain Eukaryota; kingdom Viridiplantae; phylum Streptophyta; class Magnoliopsida; order Ranunculales; family Menispermaceae; genus Stephania; species Stephania cephalantha. The sequence continues at coordinate 25,335,680 of CM077574.1, read as the reverse complement.
TCAATACCATCTAGGAGATCACTCCCCACATCTCCTCTCCCTTTCCAAACCATCCCAAATTACCAACTTCATTAACATACCTTAACAACAGTTCAACAACAACATCTCGAAACAACACAACAACAACGACAACCCAACAATCTCACCTTCTTCGTGGTCGATCTCTCCATCTTGATCTCTTTTCATCTCTCAATTTTCTCCTCTCTCCTTCGATTTTTCTCTCTATTTCTTTCTCTCTGTTTCATTTTCTCTGTTGAAACAGAGTGGCGGTGATATGAAAAAGATAAATAAAAATTTTCTCGAGATCCATGCAACGCGAATCTCGAGGGATATCAATTGTTTCATTTTTATTTAGATCCTTCTTGAGATACGTAACACATATCTCGAGGCCGATCCAATAGCCATCAACTAACTCATCTCCTTAACCGACTAAAGTTTGATTAATATAAAAACTTTTCTCGAGATTCATACAGCACGAATCTCGAGGATAATCAAACAATGGCATTAAAATTACATTGATTTTTCTTGTGATGTGGTTACACGTATCTCGAGGTTTTACAAATGCTAACTACTACCACCGATCAACTCATTCACATCCTCGACTCTCACACTACGCGTATCTCGTGGCGCGTCCAATGTACAATTCTATTTGTCTAAACTTTAAGATTCTTTTATATATATATATAACCTATATATATAAATATATATTCACCTATATATTTTCGCGCCTAAAAGTCCATTCGCGCGCCAATTGTCATTCCCCCCTCGTCATTAAGATGACTGACCGGCCTAGATTACCTTCATCCTCTGATAATCTAGTTAGCCTAATCCATTATTTTAACTTTGACCTCAAAACAATCTTTAATTCAATCCTGAATAAAGCTTTAAAACTAAATTTATATCCTCAATGAATTCAATTCATGATTCGTTCAATTGGAGCAAATTAGGAAATTATAAGGATTGTTCTTCGTATTTTGTAAAAATTTCAGCAGCACCTCCCTTAAAAGTTGTCTGCCGAAAAACTTTCACCTAATAGACAATAGAATTGGGGAGAGGCCTCGAAGGACTCACAGCTCCCCGCAGTTTACATTGTATATCAAATTCAATTTATAACTTAATTTAAAGTCTATGATAACTTAAATAATATTTAACAATCCCAAATAGACCAAAATTGAAACAAAATCCTTTTCAACGTATTTTAAACTAGATTATGAGACTATCATAACCATTCACGAAATGTTACGTCCTACACTTACCCCAAGATTCCCAAAACAATATATATAAACAATTTAAAACAAGAAAATTAAACTTTATAAAATGAAAATAATCACTACAATATTAGAGTCTTGTCCTTTCGTCCCTTGTCTTGATATAGAATCTGACACCATAAAAAACAACTCGAAGATTTCAAGTAAGTAAATTCCTTCATTGATCTGTACTCGTGCAATTGTTAGTTTAATACATGAAGACATGTAATTGCATTTCCAAATAAACAATAAATTGTATGCATCTACATGACATGCAATCCACTATATCGTTGTCTCCTAACTATAATCAGACGTCGACTTCCAAAAATAGTACAGAGACAGCATTAAAAGATCATGAAATGTAGAGATAACTTGTCAATGTTAGACTCCGCTAGTCTCACTAGACAGCGTAGAGGCAAGACTGAAACCTAGTTTCAATCAAACCAGACTCTGAAACAAGCTTAACCCCCTCACTCACTCTATGTATGCATAACTAAGAATAATAAAATGCAACGCAGACTATGATACAATTACAGGTAAAAAAAATTCAATCAATAGTAAACATCACTGTAGGGTTTACTTACCACCGAACCAACTCAAAGTTGGTTACGAAGCCTCACACAATGTTTCCCCGACTTTCACGTACTTCAACAAGTCCTATTAAATCACAAATTCACATTTTAAGACTTACAACTCTATTTAATCATCAATCAATACCATTCATTTTTCAAGTCATACAAAGTGAAACTACTTCCAAACTTTGATCTAGAACCTATTCTCATTAGACTTACTTATACACTACATCATAACGCAACACAATTGGCATCACATTCATCGTTGCACCGCCACGTCATCACAATCATTGCCAATTCATCATAATTTAGCAAAGTTTGAATCTTTCTTAGTATAAGTTATCCTAGTCAACTGGCCTAGTTTGCGCTTATTTTAGAACATCTTAACATGTTATTTTAAACACAAACTTCACATTTGTATCAACTAGGATATACTAGAATTCAATCAAACTAAATCCCAAGCTATTCGGACACCTATAACCCATCCAAAACGTGTCGGAAACTTGCATGTTTGTCAATGTCTCACTTTCACATTTTGGACAGCTTATTTTCTTAACCATTTTCACAACTATTTTTCACTACTTTATAGGTTGTATCAAGATTCGAGCTTAAGTGCTACTCAAAGTAGGATATATAGGGATTTCAAAGAGTCCAACCTTAGTTAATTTGGATAAAAAATACCCATTTAAATCATTACAAAAAGTTGCTATAGCAACTGTCATAATTGGACAGTTTTGAACCATATTAACTTGCTATGTTCTACCTTGTTTTTCATTAATTAAACAAATTCCAATGGACACAATCTTTATTGATCATTAAAGTAGGTTATATTGAGATTCAAACAAACCTATTTGCATGTTAATCGGACTCCATTTGATGTCTTAAATCAATGCCTCAACATACCTACTCAAAACAGTTTTAACAAATGACAATGCAGTCCTAGTTTTTATCCTCCTTTCCGGACTTTAAAACACTATCAAACCATCTCCAAATCAAAATCTAATTTACACGGATTAAGTTTGATATATAAACACGAAAACCCATAAACGATTTTGCTCAAAAACCTTCATTTGATTGCCCGGATCATTACCTCAAAGTAGCTCAAAAACTGGACTGCAGTACTAATTCTACAAAACTAGTTTTTATGCAACCATTTTGACTCCAATAGACTTACGAAACCTCAAACTGATTCTAAGGGGCCTAATTTGATATAAACATCAAATTTCACTGAAAATTCTGACCAAAAACTATCATTTGATCGCTAGAAATAGATCCCCAACTTGGCTCGACATAAAGACTGCAGAACATGAAAACATGAACTGTTGAAACAATTTTAAACTCAAACTCATTTAAATGAGTCTCAATATGTCCCAATACCAATTAAAACATGAAACATATCCAACTACAACAATTTTTTATCAAAACCCTTTGATCTCTACTTCAATTTCATCCATCAATTAAACACAAACAACAACACCGATACCAACAACCAAACACAACAACAGTTCCTTATTCAATAATTTAATTAACAATACCACCAACCACCTCACAGCAGTAATACCTCATCCTCACCACCCATCTCAATCAATTCTACCAATAATTGAACTAAAAAAACATTAAAAACTCACCTCATCTTCTCATCGTCATTGATCTTTTCTTTTCTTCTTCTTCAATAGCAAGACAGTGATGAAAGAGAGAAACTCATGAGATGAGAGGTGAGACTGGGAGAGAGAGGGAGAAAGAGAGAGCAGAGAGATCTCATATAGGGCAGAGAGAGATGTGTGCGAGCAACGAACGAAAAAGAGTATGCGAGGGGTGGTTTGGGCACTTGGAGAAGAACAAAAAAAGATCGAGATAGGATATGAGGTTTTAAATTGGTAAAAAGACCAATTTACCCTCATCCATATCATTTCTCTTAATTATTTAACTACCCTCAACAGTAATTTTGCATTCTCAATTGCCAAATGATCAAAACATCCCCCTCAATACGTATCCATTCTCTTCTTATTACTCTTGCCTCTCCTTGTCTTTTCACATTCACTCTTCAATGTCCTTGTTGGTCATTTGCCCATTCTCATTTTATTTTGATGTTTATCTCTTGATTTTAAACCCAATTAAACCCCAAAAAATAACCCCAATTTCATCAAAAATTGGGAAAATTATCAACGCGCTCCGAAACACACGGACACTGCGTCTACAGTTCAACTTGACCCTATTTCGCATCGAATAGAGTATAATACATTCACTAGGCATACAACACACAAAAATAATATTTTCAATTAGGATGTTCGGTCCGTAATACGTGGGTCCCACCTCAAATACCTAAATCTCAAAATAAATCCAAAAATACTTAATTAGTCGCCTAATCAAGTATATGAAATTCTTGGATGTCACACCAACGAAGACCATCGGGCGTGCACACTATTGTACATCTTACGCGTATCACTATGCGCCTACCAATTATTAATTATTTATTCATTTTCAATACATATTTATATATATAATTATATATAAATATATATACGCATATATATATATATATATATATATATATATATATATATTCATGCGTTTATAATTTTGCCATGCGTGCCAACGAGTACACTCGGGCGCGCACGCTACCCCACAATTAGCGTGCATCATCCTTGACCCACACCCGATATATTTGGTTTCCCATCAATTCTCAATTATTCAATTATAGACCAATAAATCCAATTAATTCCATAAATACTAATACACATCAAACAAACACCAAACAATACATAAATCCACGCACACGCTAATTGAGACAAGTCGAGTTTAACCATGAGCCTAACTCGGGTTAATTAGAATTCAGATTATCACTAATCACCTGCTTAAGGTAACGGGTTGTTACAGTTACCAGGGCATAATTAGGGTTTCAGGCTGAGTATCGCCCTAGTCGGGATAGGGGATGCTACATATCATACAACAAAAGAATGTGATATATGTTATTCATTAGGTTGTATCGATTTCGATATTCATGCTACTTGGGTAGTCATAATGTCGTGCTAGAGATCACTTACGACTTGTGTACCAAAATGGTTTTGGTTCACTGCCAACGTCGCATGAACTTATTGGGTCACACACAAAGAACGGCTTTGCGCAATTTCAATTGGTATATAGTAATGAATTTTATATGATAAAATTCATGACATAAAAGCCCTAAGGTTTTGTTATATGATAACTTTTTAATAAGGGTGTATGTGTAATTTGCTTGAATTCCCTAAATATAATATTTGTATTACGAATAGGTTTTTTGAAGTAAGATACCTACACATATAAATATAGGTTGAAACCCTAAAACGATATAAGATTTTCATTTTTATTATTTTCGAGTTCTCTAAATTTTGGGAGAGAAAGAATAACCGTTTTCAATCTCTCTTGGGGCTAGTACTCCAAATTATGATCACCATTCATGTGTGAATTTCTGATAGAGGGAGCGCACTTAAACATCTTGGAGATCGAACAATCAGATAAAGAAATCATAGAGTAAGGTATGATTTACTTCGAAGATCTAGTTTAATGCAACCTATTTTTCGATCCTGTTGGGATTTTTCAAAAATTGTTTTGAATTTTTCGTTGCGTATGAACACTAAAACTTAACACTAATGGTATATGCCACCAAACATTGGCGTCTCTCTCCAGAGTGTACGAAGAGATCTCTGCTCGAAGTCTATCCTTGATCTTTAGTATCCTATGAAGTTTCTCCTGATATAGTACCCACTTCTTAATCTTCTCAAAGTTCCTTACTCCATCGAAGTAGGTTGGCTTAAGTCTAATGAAGTATTTCTCAAGCTAGACTTCGACTGATGTGCTGGAAGATGTTGGCGTGGGGGACAGTACTACATCAAGTGTCTCTACTACTGGTGCGATCACAACTAGAAGAGTCTGCACTATCAGTGTTACTGTGGTCATAGTAGGAAACTCTGGTGCTGGTAGAATGGGTGTAGTAGTCATAGGGGTCGATGTCGATGCCAGTGGAGCAAAACGAGTTGTCATCATAGTGATGAAGTTGGTCAACTACTGACCCTGAGCTGTCACTCGGTCAGAAAACCTCTATAGATCCTCAGCAAAAGTAGGGGGCTAACCGTCGCTGGCCTGCGCATCTCCTCCCTCTCGTGTATCAGCCATCGAAGTCTGCAAGTGGATAGTGAACGCAAATCAGCTATTACCTGGCATAGCGGGTATATATAAATTTAGAAATTAACATGTACATAATGTAAATCCCCAGCTCACTTTCGCTCGCTTCCCAACTATTAGTTTCTAGGCAAGGATCATTTGGTTTCCACGTCTAAGGTTTGTGTTTTATTCAAATTTATGGTATACTTACCAACTGTGTTCTTATCATAATGCCTTAAACCATAAAGTTCTCTAAACCTATGCTCTGACACCAACTGTGACGGTCCCTTCTTTAAAACAGGGCACCACTCGGCCTAATCCCGTAATTAATCCCTAATCTCAGCCACGTATGACTTAAATACGTATTAATCAACTTTTTTCTCCTATTTTCCTTGTTAAACGCGTTCAGGATAATTAATACACATGTTACATTATTATTGGATTTCAGAGTTAATTAAAACTTTTTCTTTCAATTAAAATACTTAATGGAAGTCTTAATCAATTATGCAGAAACAATTATTAAAAAAAAATCCTAAGTGTGGGAACTAAGAAACAACATTACATGCATACAAGTATCAAAAGTATGATAAATAGTGTGATAGCCAAGTCTCAAGTCGGGGAACTATACGCTTAACCCAATATATAACCCAAAATGTATAGAAATGACATAAATTAGATAGTACATCAAAATATTGAGACCTATAGATTGGAAGTAGAAAATCGCCCAATGCTCAGAGGTAGCACCGTTCTTCTCCTTGCCCAGCCTATTGCTTAACGGATCTGCACCCACCGTCATAAAAAGGACAGTGAGTAAAATATGTAATAAACTAATACCTGGAGATTCTTATGTGCATTTCCAAACATAACCGAATGGTATTTAAATGCACAAATATAGCGAAGATGTGCTGAAATGGAAATATGCTAGAAAATACCATAGTTAAGCAAAATGATACTGACATAGGCTAAGTAGTAATGATCTAGGCCATATCGGCCATGAGTCCTATCACATAGGCCTTTATTCCACTACCTCATGGTGGAGCTATGCTCTACACCTCTATCGAAGTCAGAGCTGAGCTCTACGACTCCATAATCATCTATATATCTAAATCCTCAAAGGTGGAGCTGAGTTCTATGCATAAATAAATCATCTGTGTATGCATACTTGCCGACTCCCACACCCTGTGTGACGCGCAAGTGTGTGGTGAGTGCAAAAATCCTCGATAGTTTAGTGACCCCATGTGTCGCGCATCTGATAATCGTGCAATGGACCCTAAATTCTACCACTACTTTGTCATTTCAAAGGAGACTCGCATTAGGGATTCCAAGACAAGGCAATATGCTTCAAAGCCACCATTCAAAGAATATAAGTCCATATATATACACCAATTTCATTGCTTTAATCCTAATAGCATGCTATTCTCGATCACACTTTCATCAGACAAGAAGAAAGACATAGGACACGAGAATAGAGTCAACGATTCCATAGGCAAATGATAGCATGATAAAAACACTCATATAATGAGTTGAATATGAAACAAATTCACGATATCAGAATACAAGGCAATACATAGTCAAAAGATTGTAAAATATAGTACAGTAGGAATGAAATGTAAATAAGAACCTCAATAAGATTACTTACAAGTCACGCAATGTATTTCCTAGCTTAATCGGCCTTTCAACACCCCGAAATGCATAACCGGACTCCCGAGACTCTTCCCTAAGTTTCTAGTATCATTTAGTATGTATTAGAGTGTGTTTAGACCCTTAGTTTGGGTTTTAGGCAAGACTAGATAAGTTAAGTATATTTTGAAAAAGTAAAGATTTTTGTGCCGTCAGAGCACCTAGCACGCTAAGTAGTTTATCAAGCGCGCTAATGGCCCTCTTAGCGCACTAGGAGTCGCGTTGGAACCCAGAATTCTGCACCTAGAATTCGGGTTTCTGTAACGGACCAAATTAATTAAACTAGGATTAGCGTTAATCTATGGGATTAACGGTCGTACTTCGGGCGTTACGTGGATAACTCGGTTGACTTATACACGAGAACCGACGGAATATATTATTTGTGAATGATGGTTGTGTATATATGGTGTTTAAAATCATTAGTAGTGCATTTGCACCGCATGTGTGTACGTTGCTATCGGGCGAATTGGTGTGACGGGTGTTCGCCTCAAAAGGCGTGTCAACACGGGTATCGGGTAGGCGAACTACGGGAACACTAGGAAGCTCGACTAATTCATGTTAGGATGACTAGCTAATCAATTAAAAAGGGCAATGTAACCATATGCTAAGTTGATTAAATTAAAATAATGGGCTACAGTGTACCCCGAAATACGTGTCGAGACGCGGGGCATCGAGTGCCAGTTAGTCGAGGGTTAGTGGGATCACAAAATTTGTCAATTTGGTGACTAAAAACACTAACCGTATGTATTATAATGGGCCTAAGCTAATATAATTAAATGAAATAAATCAAGGCCTATAGTTTGGTTAATAAATTGGAATCATAGGATTTTCCTAGAGATATGTATTGACACGTCTAGGAACCGTGTGAGTATCCAATTAAAGTCAATTGTATTGAGTTAGTGGGAGTTAGTGGGATAAGTGGCAAGGTGTGGACCACTAGATGAACTTCGGGATACGTAAAAACATGGAGATCAATGGCTAGAAATTAAACACTTCTTAATATACAAGATCAACACATGTAAATGAAACCATTTTCATTTACAAATCTTAGAGGATAAGAAAGTTGTTGGAGAGAAGAAATAGAGGGTTTGGTGGCTAAAACTTTGAGATCTAGAAGGATTTGAACCAAATTAATGGTGAGTTCAAGCTAACGATTCAAGCTAGCAAAGACATTCACAAGGTATAAATTTCATGTCTTTCTTCAATTCCAATTTCATTAAAATGCATGTTAAAAACCATTAATTCTGTCAATATAGATGATCATTATAGTTGTCTTGGATTGATTGGGAGTAGTTGAGGTCAAATAGGCTCATGGTGAGCAAGAATTTCATGATTCGGATCGAGATTTGATGTTTAGATTATGGTCTTTTCGTGCATATTAGCATGTAGGAGAAGATGATGAACAGTGTTGTACTTATAGAGATGTGTGTACTCACAAAGAGTTTTATACCCACAGAGATGTCTGTACTCACAAAAATGTTTGTACCCACAAGGACATATGTACTCACATAGATGTTTGTACTCACAGAGGCATTTGTATCCACAGGGACGTTTGAAACCACAAGAATTGTGATTATAATTTATTTCAGTTATGCAATAAAATGGACATTCAAACACTGAAAATTTATCAAAGTGACACTAAGGACCTAGGAGTCGATAAGCGGGTGTCGGGAATGAAGTCGGGGTCAATTTAGGAGCTTCACGAGCAAGGTTTTGAAGTGCGTATTTGATATGCGTAAACTCATTAGAATGCCTCACAGAATACATAGTTGGTTTTATCGATATCGAATTACATGTGTGACTGCTGGTGGGCACACATTTCTACTCTTATTTCAGTTTGTGTATATATTGGTTATGGCTAAATCGCTTACGCGGGTTACTTGTGATAGTGCTCGTGTCGACGGCGGTAGAATATACTTGCGACCATTGGAAGGGATTAAGGTAGTCCTGATATGTAACAGCATCGGGAAGGGACCATGCCGTTTATTGAAGTTAGGATTTTGTCACTGTAAGCCTGTAAGTATATACGTGGTTCATATTTGATTTTATCGATTATTGGCTGGTTTGGGTTAGGGTTTTCTCGTGACTATACGATTGTTTATTTAATCTTGCTTTATTTTCGAGCACGTTTAATTGGTATATGTTGTTTATTTATTTCACGCTACTGATTTTGCTTATCGTGAACTGCCTACATTCACGGGAATATGACGTATTATTTCGAGGTGTTATATTCGCATGTCTCATAGATTATCAGTTTTATTTCATGAATATTATGTGGACTTCTCTTAGGATTTTACTCACTGGACTCGTCACCATATTTGCTTGGGTGACCTAGTGTCGATCCTTCGACGAGCAAAGGCAAGGGCAAGGAGGTACTGGGCGACTACCTCTGAGATTGTGGAGCCAATTCGTGTGTGACTACAGTATGTATGTATTTATATTTTTGTCAGGTTTTGGGGACTGTAGAACACTGATTACATGTATATGGAACCTTTGTTATACTTATCTCGCCTTGATATATACATGGTGTCTTTTGTCAGGTTTTTCACTACTTCGGATTGTTGAATGTTGCATAATTTACTCGTTTAAGACTTCCGCTGTAAAATTTCATTATAACTTGATAAATCGATTAACTGGCTAATGAAATCATTAATATTTATATGGAGATTAATTAGCTAAGTTAGGGTTAAATGGAAAAGTGTAAGCAACCAGTTAGGTCACGGGGTGTCAAGGATGAGCGGGCCATGATGTGGCAGGGCTTGGTGACTTAGAATGGGACATGGCAGGTTCTAAGGCTGCCTAGAAATTAAGGACGTCGCAGTTTCGTATCAGAGCGAGGTTCGAGGAAGCCTCGGGAGTAGTTTAAATAAAAGAGAATAAAATTTAAACAAATAAACTTAGATGTGGAAACCTGATGTTATTGTCTTAGAAGTTTAGTTGGGAAGCAAATATGAGTCGGGTAGTGATAGGGATTATATACGTGTTATGTTTTGATTGTATATATTATATACACATATATTGAAGACGGTATGACATGCGCTATTTGATTAAGATGGACAGACGATCTGATTATTTCAAACGATTGGATGACTTGCGTGATGTGGTACACTACGCCGGAGCAAAATTTTATGGAGATACGCTACAAGTTTCTTCTAAAGGACTTCGACTTACAACAGTAATTTTGGCTTATGCAATTACAGACATCCATTTTCAATAAAGCGATGCCTACCGAGTGGAGTTCGAGGACTGGAGGGAGAGTTACAAAGGTGCAGAGCATAAACGAGTCTTCTACGACAAGTACATTCTGATCAAGATTTAGCTAAGGCTGAGGGAAAACATACTAGTGATTACCAAAATCGATTTGCATACATATAAAGTTGTCGATGGACAGTCAGAGCAAAGCATTAGGCCAAAGAGATAGAGAGTAATTCGACAAAAAGGACAGATAGTATGGTCGAGACCGTAAAGATGACGTCCAGACAGATAAAGTTTATGTAGTACCAACATTTCTAGCATCACAGCAAGGACAGACTCAATACCAAAGAGGTTGAAAACATGGATCTCAGGATCAAAGTTAGAACGTAGTGGTCAGGCAAGTAGAGATAGGGTTAGATGTTTTTGACGAGGACTGGAGGAACTGTCCATTGAGATCAGTGACTCCAACAGTAGTGACACCGGTGCAAACTCAAGAGCCTGTGCATATGGTGATGAGCCAAGCCGGAGATGTCCCAACAGCGAGTTCTGGGTATGTGAGTTAAATTCTTAATAATTATAGTTTAGGTTTATGCATGCATGGTCGTACGGTAGTAGATTATAGATGTATCATGGTATATTATTGTTTTATGGCATGGGATTGTCATAAGTCATAACATGGCATGGGATTGTCATGGTGAGTAAAACTACGTCGTGGCATGACATGGGATTGTCATGGTGAACTAAGGTAGGTTATGGCATGGCATGGGATTGTCATGGTATGTTATGTTGTTTAGGACTATTATGTTGGGATACATGATAGAGAGGTTTACAGTTACTGGTGTTAGGTAACTGGGTTAGTGTGATGGCCCCAACTACTAAACAGGGCACCGCACGGCCTAATCCCGTAATCAAGCCTTAATCCTAACCACATAAGACTTAATTACGTATTAGTCAGCCTTTCGTCTCTATATTTCATTCACTACGCATGTTCCGATATTGTTAAGTTAATTAAAATTCTTTTAACATTTTCATGTGATTACATATTAACATGTGTTTTAAAGATTACACAGAAGCTTTCATTATTCAAAAATTCCTAAGTGTGGAAAACTAGGAAAATACAGCATCACATGCATGTATATATGGAACTATGCACTCAACCCATACAACCTAACATGTACAGTAATAATACAACAAAAGTCGAGTCATACATGATGAGATAGGAGAATCGCCGAAATTGCTCAAAGGAAGTCACCGATCTTCTCTTTTCCCGGTCTGCTTCTGCTCAACGGACCTACACCCACAATCACAAACTAGACGGTGAGTATAGTGATATTTAAGTAATAACTGGAGAATTCTATGCCACATTTCCAAAATAAACAAATGGTATTTAAAAACATAAATAGCAAAAGAATAGCTGAATCAAATAATGCAAGTAAATACCACAGTTAAAAATGTAGAGACTGACACAGGCTAAGTTGAGATGATCTACATATGGTCGGCGGTAAGAACCTATCACTAAACCTTTTCCACTCTATATGAAGCTGCGCTCAACATATCTCACTCAAATAGCGGAGCTGCGCTCTACGCGTATACATCATCAATCTCATTCTTGCCGACCACCCCAAGTCCCATAACTCGTGTGTCGCGCAAGTGTAATGGTGAGTGCCGAAACCCCGGTAGACCCATGTCCCTGTGAATTGCGCATCTCTTGTGCAATGGACACTAGATAATCTCCATTTTAGTTTACAAAAAGAAATAGTTCCAATTCTCTAGGAATCAAAATCAAGTTAGACTACAAAACCCAAAGGAATAGAATACAAGACTAGTCAAATCCAAGTTATCCCAAGAGCATGATTTCCATCAATTCGTTATCAAAAATGACATCAAGAGTAAGAATTGGAATCAATGAAACACTTCACGAGGCAGCATGTCACAACATTCAATTATTAATAGACACAAGAACAACATGATGTGAGATTACAAGTAGCAATGTCTTCAAATAGACCAACAAAGCAATAAGAGAATGAAATGAAATATAGAATTCTCACGGCTTTACTTACAATTCATACGCTTGTCCTAGCCTATCCGATCCCTCGACACTCTGAAATGCGTGCCCTAACTCCCGAGATCTCCCCTTAGTTCCCTCGATGTGTTTGACAGGTGTTAGAGTGTATTTGGACCCATTTATAGTGTTTATACCATTTTTGGACTTTGCTGATTTTTAGTACTAGCTGAGTAATTAGCGCGCTAATTGCCATATTAGCGCGCTACCTCAGTTGTCTAGCGCGTTAATCAGTATTAGTGCGCTAATCAGTATTAGCGCACTAACTTTTGACATTAGCGCGCTAATTCACAGATCTAGCGCGTTATGTGCATCAGAACCCAGAATTCTGCACTTCGAATTCAGGGTTTTTGCCACACATAGGCCATGTTTTCGACTTAGGGACCCTCATACTTGTTACATGAGGTCCCTAACACTCATCCCAACTCACAACAACAACAACAACATAATTTTTTATGAAATCACAAGTGTATGGTGTGGAGATGTTACCTAGCTTGATGATGATCTTCTTCCTCACTAAGCCTTCAATGAATACACACTTCTTCTCCACCAAATCACACCAGCAAATTCTCTCTTCTTTCTTCCTTCCTCTCCCACCGATTTGTATGAGATAAGAAGATGAGATTTGTTGACTTAAATGGTTCCATATAGTGCTATGTTTAAACTTGGGCCCTTAATCATGATGTACACACGTGTCTCGAGGCTCATCTCATGGACCACCTTGTCCCACTTGTCCCTCAAGTCACTAGTGAGTAACTCAACATGTTGACACTTGCCCTTTTGATGGGTTAATGCGTGTCTCGATGTACATCAAATGATCCTTGTTTTATTTGAACTAACTCATAGGTCATTTAATACTTGTATCAATATGGCCACATTAAAGCCACTTATTAACCCAACATAAATTCATATTTAACTCAAATAAATTAAACTTACCCTATAAGCCGCTATCTTGGTCCCACGTCGACACGCGACTCAGGTACATCCCCGTTCATCTCGATACCTATACACCCGTATAAAATTGATTTAATAGTCTACACATATACAATACACTAGGCATACATCACAACAATTATAAAATATACTTTGGCCCTTGCCTCGGTCAATGGACATATAATGGTGTGGGTCCCACAATACGGGTCGTTGATCCTGTTTAAGGAAGTAAACACGGATAGAGCTTTTGGGCCGTTACAATTAGGGAACTTGAACACAGAAATCGAACTGAGAATAGGTTGCGGAGATGTTGGAAAGAGAATAATTGATTTTGACCACCTCGGCAACATGCGCCTATGTCTCAGGGTAACACTATGTTCCCTGCGATGGGAGTAGTGGGGTGTTCAAGGGACTATATAAGGGTACTATCAAGGTGTGAGGTTTAGTCACACAGGGATAGGTTAGATGCACAAGAATTTACTCGAGATTTAAATTTCGGGGACGAAATCATCCTAGTTGGGAAGAATTGTAACGACCCAAATTAATTAAACTAGGATTAGCATTAATCTCGAGGATTAACGTTCGTAATTCGGGCATTACGTGGATAACTCGGTTGACTCGAATAGGAGAACTGAAGAAATATATTATTTGTGAATAGTTGTTGTGTATATGTGGTGTTTAAAATCATTAGTAGTGTATTGCACCGCATGTGTGTACATTGATATCGGGTGAGTTGGTGTGACGGGTGTTCACCTCGAAAAGCGTGTCAATGCGGGTATCGGGTAGGCGAACTACAGGTACACTAGGAAACTCGACTAATTGATGTTAGGATGACTAGTTAATCAATTAAAAAGGGTAATGTAACCATAGGCTAAGTTGATTAAATTAAAACAATAGGCTATGACGTACCTCGAAATACGTGTCGAGATGCGGGGCATCGAGTGCTGGGTAGTCGAGGATTAGTGAGATCATAAAATTTATCAATTTGATGAATAAAAACACTAACCATATATATTATAATGGGCCTAAGCTAATGTAATTAAATCAAATAAATCAAGGTCTATAGTTTGGTTAATAAATTGGAATCATAGGATTTTTCTAGAGATATGTATTGACACATCTAGGAACCATGTGAGTAGCCAATTAGTGTCACTTGGATTGAGTTAGTGGGAGTTAGTGGGATAAGTGGAAAGGTGTAGACCATTAGTTGAACTTCGGGATACGTAAAAACATGGAGATCAATGGCTAGAAATCAAACACTCCATAATATATAAGATCAACACACGCCAATGAAATCATTTTCATTTACAAATCTTGGAGAAGAAGAAAGTTGTTGCAAAGAAGAAATAGAGGGTTTGGTGGCTGAAATTTTGAGATCTAGAAGGATTTGAACTAAATTGATGGTGAGTTCAAGCTAACGATTCAAGCTAGCAAAGACATTCACAAGGTATAAATTTCATGTCTTTCTTCAATTCCAATTTCATTAAAATGCATGTTAAAAACCCTTAATTTTATCAATATATATGGTCATTATAGTTGTATCGGGTTGATTGGGAGTAATTGAGGTCAAATAGGCTCATGGTGAGCAAGAATTTCATGATTCGGATCGAGATTTGATGTTTGGATTATGGTCTTTTCGTGCATATTGGTTTGTTGGTGAATATGATGAAAATTGGTGTACCCGCATAGATGTTTGTACTCAGAGAGGTCAGTATCCACAGGGACGTCTGTACCCACAGGGACGTCTGTACTCACAGAAATGTTTGTACCCACAGGGACATCTGTACTCACAGACGTTTATACTCACATTGACATTTGTACCCACAGGGACGTCTGTAACCACAGGGACCTCTGTACCCACGGGGACGTTTGAAACCACAAGAATTTTGATTATAATTTTATTTCAGTTATGCAATAAAATGGACATCTAAACACCGAAAATTTATCAAAGTGACATCATGGACCTAGGAGTCGATAGGCGGGTGTCGGGAAGGAGGTCGGGGTCAGTTTAGGAGCTTCACGAGCAAGGTTTTGAAGCGCGTATTTGAGTTGCATAAACCCATTGGAATGCTTGGCAGAATTCATGGTTGGTTTTATCGATCGGATTACATGTGTGACTGCTGGTGGGCACACATGGGGTTTTCTACTCCTATTTCGGTTTGCGTATATATTCGTTGTGGCTAAATTACTTACACGGGTTACTTGTGATAGTGCTTGTGTCGATGGCAGTAGGATATACTTGCGACCATCGGGAGGGATTAGGGTGGTCCTGATGTGTAATAGCGTCGGAAAGGGACCATTCATTTACTGAAGTTGGGATTTAGCACATTGTAAGCCTATAAGTATATACGTAGTTCTTATTCGATTTTATCGATTACTGGCTGGTTTGGGTCTGGGTTTTCTCATGATTATATTGTTGTTTATTTAAACTTGATTTATTTCCGAGCACGTTTAATTGGTATATGTTGTTTATTTATTTCATGCTACTGATTTTGCTTGTCGTGTGCTGCCTACATTCATGGGAATATGACGTACTGTTGCTAGATGTTATATTCGCATGTCTCGTAGATTATCAATTTTATTTCATGAATATTGTGTGGACTTCTCTTGTGATTTTACTCACTGGACTCGTCACTGTATTTGTTGGGTGACCGAGTGCGGATCCTTCAACGAGCAAGGGTAAGGGCAAGGAGGTACTGGGCGACTACCTCTGAGATTGTGGAGCCAGCTCATGTGTGACCACAGTATGTACGTATTTATATTTTTGTCGGGTTTTGGGGAGTGTAAAACACTGATTACATGTATATGGAACCTTATACTTATCTCGTCTTGATATATACATGGTATCTTTTGCCAGGTTTTCCACTACTTAAGATTGTTAAATGTTGCATAATTTACTCGTTTAAGACTTCCGCTGTAAAATTTCATTATATCTTGATAAATCGATTAACTGGCTAATGAAATCATTAATATTTATATGGAGATTAATTAGCTAAGTTAGGATTAAATGAAAAGTGTAAGCAACCAGTTAGGTCGCAGGGCATCAAAGATAAGCGGGCCATGACATGGCAGGGCTTGGTGACGTGGAATGCGACATGGCGGGTCCCAAGGCGGCCTAGAAATTGGGGACGTCACAGTTTCCTCTCGAATATGGCCTCCTCCAAATCCTCGGATCCCCATTCTCCTCCATTAGGGATCCGTAACATCCTCCTCCATCAAACATACACCAAGCACTTCATATAATTC
Source organism: Stephania cephalantha (assembly GCA_039657325.1). Lineage (NCBI taxonomy): Eukaryota > Viridiplantae > Streptophyta > Magnoliopsida > Ranunculales > Menispermaceae > Stephania > Stephania cephalantha. Next base: position 25,318,605 of record CM077574.1, on the reverse strand, counting down.
ATCAATTACATCAAAATTTAAAGATTTAAACATGCGTTTTGTTTAAAAAAAAACTTAAGAACACTCAAAACTTTTAAAATTCATAACTTTTTTATTCCAAAATCGATTTTCAAACTTCTATAGAGCTGGAATATTAGAACGAAATAAGGAATTCAAATCCACGATTAATTTTCAAAAATAAACTCATTTTGAAATCCAAAATTGAGATTTATAGTTGCATGCATAAAGTCAAAAAGTTGTTCAAACTTTGTAAAATACGAAAATTGAGACTTGGATTCAAATCAATGCTTCAATTTGATTATAAACAACATCATACATGATTTGAGATCAGTTATTTATAGAAACCCCTTTGATATCATCACTCAATTCATTAATTGTAACATGAAGATGGAAATTTAGTAACATGAGGTTTGTAGAGAATTTCTAACACTTGAACTCTTTCAATTTTTTTTTATGATGAATTTGACCTCTTGAACACCCCAATTCCATCAACAAACACCTCAGAATTTCTCTAGCCATGTTTGATTAGATTGAAAAGGAAAATATTCCAAGGAAAATGACAAATTTCATAGGAAAATGACATTTTCATGTGTTTGATAGCCAAAATTTTCTCACTGAACATTTTCTCAAAATAGTTAATTTTTCATATTAAAATACATATATTACCCACTGATTATGGTGAGCAAATTGAGTTTTCTATTGAGAAAATGTGAGTTTCCATATTAAGACACATTAAACTTATATTATAAATATAAAAATAAATATATTTAATATATATTGTAAGTTTTTATATTTATTTCAAAACTTGTTGTTAATGAGTTTTGAGTGAAAATTTCTTATATGTGCAATCAAACACATATTGAAAAATTTTCTTTTGAACATTTACTGGGGAAAACTTTTTTAAGAAAATGTTATTTTCCAATGGAACATTTTCTTTGTAATAATACAGGGCTTTAATGAATCTAGATGGTTTTACATGGCCATCACCAACGCTTACATATATATAAGTAAGATTAATTTATAGCAATTGATCTTAATGTACACACTCATCTAGAGACTAATCTAATGGTTTTCATTTTATTTCAAATCCATTAACTCACCCTTGTTAACACCAATTCATACTCTATTGGTCTCTTGATGTGTCCACACGTATCTCGAGAAATATTAAATGGCTATTGTTTTATTTTACTAACTTAAGCTACATTTATTATAAATCAACTATTGTCACATCATATTTAACTAATTAAGCCACATTAATACATCCAATTAAATAAATGACTCACCATGTCACTCTCTACCCAGTCCCACGACTGCACGCATCTCGAGGTGTGTCACCGCTCGAGTATCGACACCTATGAATAACAAGTAAAGGCGACTTAGTAGTTTACCATGTACGATACACTAGAAATCATTACGCAAATGTAACATATACCTCGGCCACATGTCTCGGTCAGTGTGTGTATCACGATGTGGGTCTCACGTCACGAGTCAGTGATCCTAATTAAGGATTTAAAACACGATTAGAAATTTAGGCCGTGACAAAGGCATCCCCTGTGCACAGACGTCCTTTATGGCCACATATACTATTCATCATATTCTTTAACAGCCAATTATGAACAAAAATGACACAACTTCATCACCAATTATGACCCAGATTAAGAAATTATTGCTCATTATGCGTTGATTTGACCCCGATGACTCTCAATTAATCCAAAACAACAATATTACCAACTTTTAACATCACTTAATGACCAAATTGCATTCATGAACACATAAAAAAACCATACAACTTCCAAGGCATTTAGAATCTCAATTGCAAACTCAAAACCATTAGAAATTGAGAACTCAGATTAGCCATTTGTGATAGAAAACGCCAAATTTTAGATTTTCATTTGAATTGCAAAAAACCCTAAAAAAGACCTAATTGGGAACCATGAAAGAGATGATTAAAAGTTGCATACCTAGGTTTACTTCACCTTGGAGACTTGAATGCTCCACCAAAACTCTTACTCCACTTACTTTTGCTCCCAATTTAAAAACTCTAGCAAGTTATTCTTCTTTATCAAGTGTTTTTCTTCAAATAGAAGCATTTTTTAGACTTACATGACCCATAAATGTCTTATATATACTAGTGCCCAATTTTTTATCCTAGTCTTTAATCTAAATGTGTGACCATCTCTAGGCCAATCCATGGCTTTTTTTTCATCTAATACATGCAACCTTCGATATCCAGTACATCATCTAATTTTCTCATTTATCCCATCTCAAGGCGTGTCATTGTTCTATTAAGTCATATAGAGACTTATTGTGGTAGTCTGATATTCTAATCAGTGCACCGCCCGGCCTAATCTTGTCATTGAGCCCTAATCCCAGCCACGTAGGACTTAACAACGTATTAGTCAGTCTTTCTGTCTTATTCTCCTCGTAACTCATGACCAGGATAAGTATTTCTTGTTTCTCGTTCTTCATAATTTTTAGAATTAATTAAAAATTTTAAACATTTCTTAATAATTCAGCAAAATTCTTATAATACAGCGGAAGCAATCATAAAACACCTATATGTGGAAACCAGGATAACAGATCACATGTATGTATATCAAAAGTGGTGATAATAGTGTAACATCATGCATCGGTCAGGGAGTCTAGTCTCTCAACCAAAATATATAACCCAAAATGTATCAAAGGCATATATCGTAAATACAAACAAGTAAACCTACATAAAAGAGTAGAAAACAGTTGTCGAGGACTCAAGAGGTAGTCGTCGATCTTCTCTTTCCCAGGTCTGCTACACGACGGATCTGCAAATGTCACCAAAGATGACAATCCCAATGAGTGAATCCTGAGGCCACTTATCCATATTTCTTGAATAGAAAAGATAGGTAAATAAAAACATGTTAAAATACAACTGTCAAATCTCAAAATTTAAAATTTGTAATTACGGCTAATCAAAGATTAACAGAGACTAATTAAGGTTTTAGGCCGCGAGTCGGGAGTTAAAGACAGGTGAAATTTAGATATTTAATTAATTTTATTTTTGTGTGATGTGTGCTAGTGTTGTGTACTATATATTATTTTATTTTGCAAAATTCAAGTTGACCAAGTAAATTTGATATTTTATGAGATTTTATCTCGAGATACGTGTCAAAATGAGTTACGTGAGAATTAAAATGTTGATATGAACCTTCGTTTCAAATTTCGCTAAAATATTTGAATTTAAATTTAAAATTTGAATTTGTATGTTTAATTGGATTTAACGAGCCGATGCGGGCCCACACCTTGATTTGTGTGCAAGACGGGTTGTCCAAGAGTTAAGGAGAGCAATGGTAAATTCTTCAACTTTTGGCGGAATTGGGGTATTTTTTGGGGTGTAATTTGGACTAAAATTGAATAGGTAATCATGAAAAAATAGAAAAGATACCAAATTACTAAAAAGGGTATTAGAATAAAAATTGAAGGGCAAAGTGGTCATTTGGCGTGTCCCTTCTTAATCTAAATCGAAATCACAAAGGTTATCGTCTTGGTGTTCTTCATTATTTCCCCTTGTTCACCCTCCTCACGCTCTCATCGTACTCTGCTCATCGATTTCTTCTTCATCGTCTCTTTTTTGTTGTTCCTCAATGTTTCTCTCTTATCTCTTCTCTCCTCTCTCCCTTGTCAGTGTGAATCGATTTTTGTTGAGAAAGATTTAAGACCGTGACTGCGTTGGTGGCATAGTTGAGTTTTAAATTTCAATTTTTGGTCTATGGATTCGAAATCGAATTGGGAGAGGTTGTTTTTGTTGGTTGTTGTTTGTGATTGAATTGAGGGACAAAGAGTAGGAGGTTTGATTCGAAATTAAAAAAAAAAAAGTTAAAAAAAATAAAACAGAGGCATTGAGGGAGGAGAGACCTGAGGAAGAAGAAGGAGGATGAGGGGGACAGGGTGGAGGAGGGGAGCTGTGAGCAATGGGGTTGGGCACCCCAAACGTTTATTAAAAAAAAAAAAAAAAAAAGAGAAAAACAGAGAACACAGTTCGTGAGGAAGAAGAAGATGGGGGGTTTGACCCCAAACGGTTCGGTTCAGGGGTCAAACTCCTCCTTATAAAAGTTTTTTGAAAAAAAAAAAAAAAAAATCCAGGGAAAATCAGAAAAATTGGATGTTTGACCAAATTAATGAAAATTGAGGATTTTTGTGAAAAATATGGATTTTGGGATTTTCTCAACGATTTATACCGAGTATTTTTTCTCGTAATTTGTATTACGACACCGAAAATGTCTAATATTGTGAAAATTGTTTTAAAGTCTAGTCTAGGTTAATTTTCGATTTCGAACCACAATTTAAAGTCAAAATTGAGATTCAGACATCCGATGATAAGATTTGAAGTGATTTCGAGGTTTTCGGGTCGAGACATGACCAATAAAATATAATAAATTAGAAAAAATATATTTAAGCCTAGACAACGAAATTTTCGATGGCGAACAGTAATTTTGAGTGAAAAATGAAATTCGGACATCAGAGAATTTATTTTGGAAGTATTTTAAAGGTTTCTAGATGCCATTGGGCCGATTAAACAGTAACTAATTGAAAAAATTGTAGAATTGTTATGGAATCTTAACGGACTTATAAATTAATTGTAGGATAGCAATTGGAACCCCGTATGGACTAGTTTACCGACTCGAAGAGCAAGAAAATTGCGGTATTGCGTTTGTAAGGTTAAGTAAATCTCATGGTAACCTTTACAAGTATTTCTTGAATATAATTGCATGCACGATTTTTTGCTGCATATTTGTTGGTCATGCATTCACGTACACGAGATGAATGAGGCTTTTGGGGGTCCCGTTGTGTTCATTGGCTATATGTGTGGTGAGATGAACATTGTGGTGCTTTGCGACTGAAGTCACTAATCGTTATAGACACTTGTTTAGGATGGGTGGTGATGCTAGCCATAATCATACTTTATGGAGAGTCGAGGGCGCGACTTCTCGAGGGACTTCCTCTCAAACTCATGAATCTTTATTATTGTTTACCCACCACTTTTGGGAGATGTCATCTGATTGTGGTCGGTCAACATAAACGAGAGGGATTGCATGTTTGTATATTTATGATTCCTTGCGATATTATTGTTCGTTTAAATTCTTGGAATACAATGAATTTGATTATTACAAGTGTCATTGGATAGTGTGGGGTTTACTTATCTAACATTATCGAAATTTTATAATTGGATAATGACCGAGGTGTGAGAAAAGCTGTCAGATTGTCTATGACTTGACTGCCAATCTTATAAATCTACAAAATACGTAACTGCCAATCTTCGGATTTGTCCAGCGTTGTATGTTGTAAACACTAAGGCGTTGAAATTCACTGAGAATACGCTATGATATTTTGTTTTTCCTTTGATTCTGCCCAATGCGAGTTTAACGACGTATGTACACTCCAAGGCGCTGTGAAGGCGTTGGGGCTTCTTCTTGGAATTTGAGCTATGTTTCTCTCTTATGTCTTAACAATATTTCATACGCAACGTTTCCAGTGAGTTTCCTTTGATCTGGTCAAGTTTTGTCCAACGATTCCTTAGCGATTTCTTCACACTTAAAGGTGCTAGAAAGGTGTTGGGCCTCAGTTCAGCTTTTGACTGAATTTTTGTGGGAAATCACTCATTTTTGTTTAATAGCTTGTATTTACCTTGCAAACATAAAACAAAGGTTTTAAAGTGTAAATGTAGACAAAAGTCTTGAAATTCATAGTAATATCGCACAATTGTCGACTTATCACCCATCCACTAGGTCTTCGATTCTTTGTTGACACCCTCATCCCCTTCTACGAATCGAGCCCTAGGTCTTCGGTCATGCATGATCAAACCATACATGATTAGTCGACCATTATGACTGACCAAAATGGATCCTATTTCTTTGTATTGGATTGGTCATACAGGGTCGAATGAACACATATAGATCGGTTTTGTATGACCAAACCATCCATGATTGGTCGACCATGTATGATCGACCCAAATGGATCGCATGTCCAAATATTGGGTTGATCGGTCATGCATGACTGAACAATATACGATTGTTCGCCATGTATGACTGAATTGCAACAGGTGGTTCGGCCTTGCATGGCTGAACCAGAGGCAAAACCCATGTTTTAAACATTAAGAAAAAGAAGCAAATTGAAGGAAAACTCAAGAAATACCTCACCACCTTGCACATCCACATCCCATACACGTTCATCCCCTATTTTGTTAAGTCAATAGCCACCAAACAACTCAAACGAACAATATCCTAGCAAACGAAAAATTTTGTTCAAACCCCGTAAATACACACAAAAACAGTTTAAATGTAATATTTTCCATCATAAAACATGAAGAAATTGACTCTTACGATGGTAGTGGGCTCAAAAATTGTAAGTTTTCATTGCCCGTGGTCGAAGGGGATCGCCGGTGGTCGAAGGGGATCGTCAGAGTCGAAGAGTTGTTGGTTTGTGTGGGGGTGCACAACAAGAGAGAGATTGACATGTGAGGAATTGTGGGTTTGTAAGGGTTTGCCTTTACAAAATTGTGGGTGCAGATAGAACGACCCACTTTTCTGTTCTCTTCCCAACGATAGCTTCCGCAGAAAGATTTCAAAAAGAGGTTGTGGTTCCGTTCACTTCTAATCATTTGAAGTGTCCGTCCGTCGGCCAGTAATAGCAACTGTATAAAGAGGGCAGCGACACATTTGAAGCTTCAATACACACAGAAGAAGAAGAAGAATCTGCCGCTCTACTACAGATTCAAGAATCAGCGATTGTTAATGGAACCTAGAGATTCTCAAGAACCAGACGTAGTAATGATGGAGACAGGCGGATCGCAAGAATCTGACGCCGCCATGGAAACTGGCGAATGTTCTGCCCCGGCGATTCCTCTTCCAAAGCCCTGGGCAAAACTGGGTAAATTCATTTCTTTATACTGTTTGTTTTAGTTGAAATTCGTATTTTAGAGTTTTGCTCATAATCAGTCTCCAATATCTTTGATATGGTATCCTTGTTGGTATTGATTCTTATCTGTTACTTTGACCATGGAGTTTTCTAATGAAAACAAGAGCCTCCTGATTCTTCTTCCCAAGTTGTTTCCGCAGCGGGTTTTGATGAAGAATGAGCCCTACATAGTTAGCATTTGGAGGGTTTATTATTGGGTATTTTAGGTTGCTATTGGAGTAATTTTGGGGTTTTTTTTCAATAGCAAATGAATTGATTGATTCTAATGTGTTGCGTTCCGTATTCATACTCTTTGTTCCTTCCTATTATTAAGTGGTGTAATTGTTAAATACACTTTTTTTTTTTTTTTTTGACGCTATTCAGGGGTGGAGCCAGCCTCATATTCCGGGGGGAGGGGAGTTCATTAAATTTTTGTGTTGTATCGTTGCTTTAAATTGCTGAGTCATTCATTTATGCACAATCTGTGACAAGCTGACTTTGTAAAATCTTGTTATATCATAGAAAGGAATGTTGTTAATTCTGAAATTGCCATTGAGAGTGACGACGCTCATCCTTCACTCTTCACATTAGTGTGCTGGAGTTTATGCATTATGATGTATTAAAGATTTTTTCAAATATATGTAGAAGTACAACAATTCACGATTTAGTCATTAATCGAGTTGATTGGGAGTGTTTGATCCATGTACCCAACAACCTCAACTAATTTGGGCCTGGAGCTTTGTCTATTTGGTTATTGATGCAGTTGAAGATTTATTTATTTATTTTTGATAAGAAACCTCCTTTACGTCACCCAACAACAACTCATACTTCACATAGGGAGACTTGAACTCTTGGCCTCATATAGAGGTTGGGGAACCCCAAACCAATGAAGCTACCTCTTGGTTGGTATGCAATTGAAAATTCATCCCTAGAATTTCTATATTTAGATTGTTGATTCTTCTAGGAGAATGCTAATGTGATTTTTATTCGTACTATATTTAATTTATATGGTAGTAAACATGTTAGTGAAATTATTTGTGCATACAAATTGTAGATGCACATAACATGCAATTTCTTGTTGAGGGATTTATAAATAAACAACATAATTGTTTAGGTTCCTCTAAATAGATATTTTTTTTATTTGCCCAGGTGTCTCCTAGATGCCAACTAGGCACGACCTTGCCTGACAACCTAAGATGAGTAGATCTCCTAAAGACAGCGTCACTATCTTAAGAACCTTGCCTTCCTGCCCCTCTTTGTTAAGTCCTTTGATATTTCAGCTCTCTTTGTCATTTTTCCAAAATCTTTCTTTCTCTATTATTTTCACTTTTCTTTTTCTTGTCTGTATACTTCTGCACTTGTGGAAACCTATCTTTCATTTTTTTCAGAAAAAAAAGGATACCTATCTATTTTGTTTAATAAATTGCATCTATTGCGTAAAATTTTTGGGGTAACATAACTATCTTGTATCAAATAAATATCACTAAAGTGTACTTTTTACTAGCTTTTGAAACTGCACTGCACCCTTGATGGTTCTATAATTCTATTTGATGGCCATTTCCCACTCGTAATATATATTTGTTTTTTTCTTCTACTAAGTCATCAAATGGGTTAATGAAGTGATTGTCATTAAGATTTTTCCTCATAAAAAAGTTATAAACAATGTATGACTTTTTATTGGTCGGAGGCTAGTGACTCGATTCCCTTTAAGTGAGGTCTCGTGGGTGGAAAAAATTGGGGTGGGAGGGTCACCACCCTGTATGGTGCGCGACAGTGCTCAAGCATGCATTAGTCGGTGCAGTTGGCGCCAACACGTGGGAAACCAAACTCCAAAATAAAAGAAAGAAATTGTTGAGTTTTTTATAGCTTCAATTTGTCATTTGTTTTATGCAGATATTGTCACTACATGTTTCCATCTTAATCCCTTGCTCTTCTTTATATTTGGGTGTTTGCTTCAGTGCCATTGGATTCAAAATATTCAGATGTTGAGATAGCGTTGGACGAGATGGTCGTTTGTTCAGAAACCTCATTCTTGTCACTTGATAAGCATGAATGGTGCAAAATAGCGAAGAAATTAGACAAGTGCTCAGCGACACTGCAAAATTTGAGGTTTGTCTGACTTCCTTGGCTATATGCTCTTCATATTAATATTTGTTAACTCAGTATTGAGTATGTGTTTGCATATTGGGCAACATACAGAACGTTAGCCCATCATTGATGCTTGTATGTTGCAAAGGCTATAAGTGATTCAATGCTGACTCGAGCAAATTGTGAGACAAAACCTGTCTACTTGCATTGCTATCTAGAACTTTTATATTACTCTAGGAATGGAAGACAATTGAGCAGGGTATTTATGAAAATGAAGAATTCCTGTGAGTATGATGATTGTGGAAGGCATGTGATGGCTGATGACGAGTCAGCCTCATCATTAATTGCATTCAGCAGTTGGGATAGTAGGGCTACTTTTGGTTCCTTGTTTGGAGAAAATAGGATTGCATATTGTTGTGTGGAAGTTGTCCATTGATCATATGTTTTGAGGTGAAGATGATGTCTCCTATTTTCTTATTTATTCATTTTCTTTTCTAACATTCTCCCACTTATTTTTTGTCTCCGCAATTTATCTAGAAATGGTCTTTCGGTATCATTGGCTTAAAGTTGTACATGGAGATTATTTGTGCCAAAGAAATGGAATAGATGGCGTTTTTCTACTCTTACTTTTGTGAAGTAAGCTACTTTTTGGATGTTAGACTTAGCTTTGATGGATTAGCAATGGATTTTAGATTGAGAATCCTTGGAACAATGATCGTATTTGGTTTCATGTTTAGTTCTAAACATGTTCTAAGCAACTTGATTCCAATGGTGCTGATGTTGGCCAACCATAGAATTCTTATATGACTTGAAAGAATAGAAATATCATCATTCTGATTTTATATTATGTAGAAGTAATTTTTCAATTTTGGTTTTGACTATTTCTAACTGCTTTTTGAAAGGAGTTGTGCAATTTCTTGTTTCACATGTAAAATCCTATTTTTTCCTTTGCCTGGAGTTGGTTTGAGATGGATTGGGTTTTAAATTTTATACTTTTTGATTCTTCAGTTCAATCTCAATAAATGTTGATGGAGTTGTCATCGAGAAAGGAGATGCAGTGGCTATCAAGCATGACAGTGCGATAGTTTCTGGCACAGACAATGAAGGTTAGTCATTGCCATTTACAAATGCCATCTTTATTTGGCTAACTATGGTTTTGAACAAATAAGGAAAGTTTCTTTTCATTTTTCTAGACAAAGTAATGATTAGATATAGATGATTCGAAATGTTTTTAATTTTAAGAACTCCAATATTTGAAGTCATGTAGGCCTTTTTGGTAATGCTTTTGCAACAAGCACAGATTAACCCCATGGTATATTCTTCTTGGAAATGTGCGATTAATGATTTGGTAAATTACAACCTATGGCCTCAATTTTGAGATATGTTTAGATAATCGAAGCTAAACACAAGAGGATCTTCCCAAGGTGACATAATACCATTGCCAATCATGATTGACATCAAACAACCTAAATAATTTGGGGTTGAGTCCATTTAGGACTTTGAAGTATAAGGACTTAGTATCAATAGTGGAATTCTTTGGAGCAATATTTTGGGAAGGATTTTAGATTATGAGGAGGCGTACAGAGAGAAGCTAAAGGAAATGAATTGGAAAATAGCATTTGTAATCAATGTTATCAAAGGCGCAAAGCGCACTTGAGGTGACATCTGCTTATAATGCATGAGGCGCACGCCCGAGTGAAGCCAAACATATAAGTGTACGACATATTAGGTGTAGATTATAAGTAATAATATTGCATTTAAAAAAGGTGTTTATTCATTCTATTCACCCTCTCCCTGTTCCACCTCAAAAACTTCACCTTTTTTTTTTAGGAAACCTCAAGAATGAAACTTAGGAAAAAAAAGACAAATAGAGTTGAAGAGGCAAACATAAGAATGAAAGAAAATACAGATTATGAAAGGAAGAAGAAGATGACAGAGTAGGAACTTCTTTCCCATTATACTATTTCCAACTTCACTTCAATTTTTCTCAAATCTGCAATCCTGATTCATTCCAAATTCTTCTCTTTCTATTTTTTCACTCATTTTTTTTTCATTTTAATGTACAACTAGCTATACAACGTTACTATGTACGACTTCATTCATGCATGCAATCACTCATGCACACATCAAGCACACTGCACGTCATATATGTGTGCATCAAGCCTTGAGATGTGTCAACATGTTATACGAGATTTGCTACAACAACACATAAGGTCTAATTTCCTCCCAAAAATTCTTGAATTACTTCAATCACCTCCAAAACTCTTACAAACAAAAATAAGAGATTTTAATTATTATTTAGAGACCAATGTGACCTAAAAAACACAAAATACACACTAATACCTATCACTAATTTGGGCTCATCAGCAATGGACCCTAGTCTAGAACTTTATGTTAGGATACCAAAACCAGAGATCGAGATCGAGAGGGAAAGGCGAATTTTATTGATGATCAGATGAAAAAGGGAGTACAACACTGAGAGATAAGATCTAAAAAACCCTCGAGAACGGAGAGACTCTCTCCTTCTCACCAAGACAAGAAAGTCTACCCAAGAAATGAATTAATCGATACCCCTTACATCAACAGTGACACACTATATACTCCCATCCTAACTCATAATCCTTTTCAACTTGACACACAATATTGACTCACTAGAGCTACTCCTGCTAGCCTGGCTGAACACTTTGAACCATCTACTACTTGTATTTACTTGGCACTGGGCCCTGTTATGCCCTTGCCCTTTCTTGTATACACTTTAGAGAACTTCTTAACATTACTCCCCGCTTGGACAGCCACCTTGTCCTCAAGGTGGAAAGAAGGGAAGGACTTCTGCACATGGCAAACCAATTCCCACGAAGCATCAAAAGGTGGCAGACCCGCCTATTTAATCAGAACTTCGGGCTCTGCTGTTAACGAACGATAGGCCGACACACTCTCGGGTTCCACAATCACCATCATCGAGTCAGGAGAAAAGGGAGGCAGCTGAGAAGAAGCTTGAATGTTACCCACAACTGGGCGCAACTGAGAGACTTGAAAAACATTGTGGATGGACGAACCTAGGGGTAAAACGAGAGGATAAGCAACAGGCCCAACGCGCTCCAGCACTTGGTAAGGGCAAAAAAATCTTGGACTCAACTTCATGTTGGTGCGGTGCGCAACTGTGTGTTGATGGTAAGGCCGCAACTTGAGATATACTAAATCATACACCACGAAGGACAACTCGTGACGATGTTTGTCGGCTTGTTGTTTCATTTTGTTCTGAGCCAACATCAATTGATCTCGAATTTCAGACAAGATTAAATCACGAGCCCGAAGTAAAGAATTCAAATCAGCATTGTTGGACATAAGGGAGGAACCATAGCGCTCCAGGGGCGGAGGCTCATGACCATAGAGGACTTTAAAAGGAGAACACTGCAATGAAGTATGAAAAGACGAATTGTACCAGTACTCTGCCCAATGCAACCACTCCGACCAGTCCTTGGGTTGTTGATGGATGAAACAGCGCAAATATGTCTCGACACAACGGTTGACCACCTCCGTTTGGCCATCACTTTGTGAGTGATAGGCAGAATTGTGCTGTAATTGTGTCTGCTAAAGGCGAAATAACTCGCACCAAAATTTACTAAGGAACACCTTGTCGCGGTCTGAGACAATAGAATTAGGGAATCCATGAAGTTTCACTACTCCTTTCACAAAAACATCAGCCACAATACGAGCAGTAAAGGGGTGGCGCAGAGGGAGAAAGTGAGCATACTTACTAAGTCGATCAACGACGACTAGGATGGAATTGAATCCCCGAGAAACAGGGAGACTCTAAATGAAATCCATGATTATGTCCTCCCATACACCTGCCGAAATCGGTAAAGGCTGGAGCAGTCCACTAGGCGAAAGGGTCTCGTATTTGTTGAGCTGACAAACATCACATGCAACTACAAATAGTTTCACATCATTCTTCAAACCCACCCAAAAAAACTCAGCAAGGAGGAAGCAAAGAGTACCACCTGTCTTTGAACAACAGTTTGTCCCTATGGACTGCCTAGCCAGGCTTGGTAAGAGTTCCTTGTTGAAGGTCAGTGTCAATGGGCTCCAAGAAAAGGTATGCCAAAATTTCTGGAGTGATGATTGCCGAATCGCCAAGGAAGACACTATTATTGAAGAAAGTGTAGCCTCGAAGGGAAACCAGGATAAAGCATCCGCCGCTTGGTTACTGGAGCTTGGTTTATAGTGAATCTCAAATTGGAAACCAAGAAGCTTGACTAACCAATGCTGATATTCCGGGGCTACAACCCGTTGTTCCAAGAAAAATTTCAAACTTCGTCGATTTGTCTAGACTACAAACTTGCGCCCCAACAAGTAATGCCGCCATTTTTCTACTGCTAAAACGATGGCCATCAACTCCCTTTTGTAGGCAGACTTGCTCCTAGCCTGTATGGAGCTTGATTAAATAAAGCAATGAGACGATCAAATTGTGACAACGCTGCACCAACTCCGACTCCCGAAGCATCAGTCTCAATGACGAACAAGGCATCAAAGTTGGGAAGAGCCAAGGTAGGGACAACTTTCATAGCTTGCTTCAATTGTTGTACTGCGAAGATCGTCTCATCCGACCAAACAAAAAATCCTTACGCAGTAGCTGTGTAAGAGGAGCAGCTAACTTACCGTAATCTTTGATGTAACGACGGTAGTACCCCGTCAACCCAAGGAACCCCCGCAATTCCTTTGTGGATGTTGGCATGGGCCACAAGTCCATGGCTCGAACCTTCTCTGGTTTAGCGCGAACCCCCTTGCCATAAATGATATGACCAAGATATTCCAGATTAGTACACGCAAAGCAACATTTCTCCATATTGACAAATAAAGAATGTGAATCTCAGACAGAGAGGACCTGTTGGAGATGGCCATAGTGGTCTGTCATTGTGGCTTTATACACCAGTATGTCGTCGAAGAAGACTAGAACAAATCGTCACAACATCCCTTTGAAGATGGTATTCATTAAAGATTGAAAGGTAGCCAGAGTGTTGGAGAGGCCAAATGGCATAACCAAAAACTTGAAATGGCCATCATGTGTGCGAAAGGCAGTTTTATGGACATCCGAAGCCTTCACGCGGATTTGATGATATCTGTAACGCAAGTCAAGCTTGGAAAAATGCTAGCCCCTTGAAGTTCATCCAAAAGTTCATCAATATTGGGGATTGGGAATCGGTCAAACACTGTCACACGATTAAGAGCACGGTAATCCACGCAAAACCTCCAACTTCCGTCTTTCTTCTTAACTAGCAATACCGGACTAGAGAATGGACTGTTATTGGGTTGGATGATCCCTGTCTTAAGCATTTCATTGACCATCTTCTCGATCTCGGCCTTCTAAATATGCGGATATCGATATGGTCGAACACGGATAGGTTCGGAGCCCTCTTTTAGCACAATGGCGTGGTCACACTCTCTGGTCGGCGGCAAAGTCGACGGAACCTGAAATAGTGAGGAGTAACTATCCAGTATGGACTGAATGGCTGGATCCAACCCCGCAGGGTATCTATTCCATCTGAGGCCTCAAAACTATAACATTCAACCAAAAAACTCCCCAATACTTTATCTAAGGTACGCTGTAATGATTTACAAGACACCAACTCGCGGTGAAGCGTTGGGTCTCCCGTGATTGTAACTTCTTGACCATCAGAAGTGAATGTTAATGTGAGGTTCTGCTAATCAATGGTAGTAACCCCAATGGTTTTCAACCACTTCATCCCCAAAACCAAATCGTGCCCGCGCATCCCAATTAGGTAGAGATTAGCAATCATGTTGATTCCCTGGAAGGTCACGCAAACCCCTCCACCTGCAAACACTCCATAATCAGCTGTAGGAATTAAAGGAAGATTTAAAGTACTCACCACAGCCGGGGAAATAAAGTTATGGGATGCTCCACTATCAATCAGAATCACCACTTCCCGCTCCTAGTACCTTGCCTTTCACCTTAATGGTGTGAGGATCTGGGATACCATCAATATCATGAGCAGACAGTTCCATATGGGCTAGCTCCGAATTTGGCTCTGTCACTTCTGTAAGAGACTCCACCGAGTCTTCAGCGTCATCATCATGTTTAGGACTTTCTTGGCGCACCTATTTCCCACGAATCACTTATCGTCACATTGATAGCACAAGCCTTGCTTCGTCCTGGGTTGAGCCTCAGATTCGGTGAGGCGCTTGTGCTTGGGAGGAGATACATTCGGAGTGGCTGTGTGACTTGGACTTGTGGACCCAGAAGAACTCGGGCTTGTTTTACTCCCGTGGGTCTCAGCAATAAGAGACTTGGACTGGGCTCCTTGGGACTCCTTATTGGGTCCAGATATAGTGTGTGAGACCTATGCTGGCGCCCTGGACTCGGATCTGCCACTGGATCCAGATTGTATGGGTTGGGCTTTGGTCACTCTAGGCCCATTTGCATCATCCTCATTGTTCTTCTCCAACCGCTCCGCACGTGCTATCACCGCCTTAAGTGTCGTCGGTGGATCCACCATGATCGCCGACTGGATACGATCGACTAAGCTATTGATGAAGACAACGATCTTGTGGCGCTCAGACAATCCTTTTTGTAGTAGCATCAACAATTCAAACCTCTCCTTATACTCCTTGACAGTGGAGGTCTGCTTTGATTAAAAAAATTGTTCACAAAGCACGAGAGGAGACACCTGTAAACCGTAGACATATCTGGGTTTTGAGCTCCTCCCAACTCTCAAATGGTCGATCTAGCTCCTCCGCTTGTAACCAGATCTGTGCCGCCCCTTATCAAACAGATTCGAGCAACTCAGAGTTTCGAGATCTCCGGCATCTCATGCTGAGCGAAGTAAAGCTCTGCTTGGTTGAGCCACACGAGAAGTTCACTGCCATCGCATGTTGACATCTTTATCTTCCTAACATCCGGATCAAACCGGTAAGCCCTAACTGTCCGATTTGAGTCGTCCGCTACCGTGATCCCCTTCCCCAACCCCAGATCTGGTGGATCTGAAGGTTTGGTACCACTGGACGAGCCAATATGAGGAGATCTGAAGTTGTCTCGCTGTTGTCTGAACAACTCCTCCATCCACTGAGACATGGTTTGGATCTGGGTCTGAAGCTGACCTTGAACTCTAATCTCAAGCCCTCAATCGCCCCTTCAAGTTCTTGAACCCTCCTCAACTTTGACTTTACTGCATCCAAGCGAACATCAACCTTGGGCGCCATTTTGTGTTCTTGCTCTGATACCAATGTTAGGATACCAAAACCAGAGATCGAGATTGAGAGGGAAAGGGGAATTTTATTGATGATCAATTGAAAAAGAGAGTACAACATTGAGAGATGAGATCTAAAAAAACCCTAGAGAACTGAGAGACTCTCTCGTTCTCACCTAGACAAGAAAGTCTACCCAAGAAATGAATTAATCGATACCCCTTACATCAACAGTGACACACTATATACTCCCATCCTAACTCATACTCTCTATGCAACTTGACACAAAATATCGACTCACTAGACCTACTCCTGCCATCCTGGCCGGACACTTTGAACCACCTATTACTTGTATTTACTTGGCAGCGGGCCCTGTTATGCCCTTGCCTTTTCTTGTATACACTTTAGAGAACTTCCTAACACTTTACTATCGAATGGCCAACTTCGTTGGTTGTAAAGGCTTAAAAAATTTAGTATCCAACATTTGAAGCAAGGAGAGGTCGAGTGTTCAAATTGATCATCCGTTCGATTGAAAATATTCATTGTAAACCATTTGATGTTGGTGTTGGATGTCGTCGGACTAGGACAATGTATTGGTGTTAAATACAAATAAGCACTCATATCCATTATGATCGTATGAAATAAAGCATGGATACATGTCGCTCAAACATGACCTCAAAATTCTTAGCCACACTTGGGTTTTTTTTTTTTCTTTAAAAAAAAAAAAAACTTTTTTCATAGCATTTTACTTTCGTAATTATCTGTCATTTTGAAAGCACTGAACTATCCCTTTTACCTACATGTGGAGGTAAGCTTATGTGGGGATTTCTCTTGCTAAATATTGTTCTTATCAAGGGATCTCTCTCAACATATTTGGTTCACCAAAATGAAAAATGAAAAATCTTAAATAATCATATGTTTTGGTCTTTCATTTTTGTTGGTGACATTGAATTTCCTTGATGTTTTAAGGGTACTTGAGTTACAGATTTGAAGTAACGCCAATTTCCAAATATTGCAAGATACCGATAAAGGTGACATTTGGCTATTTTATTGATTATATCAATTATTCTTTCACTTATTATAATTATTGTACTCATTAAATCCTATGCTTTTTTTCTTATATTTCAGATTCCTTTTGACATTGAGCATGCTAAATGTAGCATTTGCTTAAATATATGGCATGATGTTGTAACAGTTGCCCCTTGTCTTCATAATTTCTGGTATCATTTGTATGTCTTTATGAATGAGTTTTCTTCTTGACATGTTTGATATGTAATGACTAGTTGCTTTGCATTTCCCTAGCAATGGATGCTTTTCAGAGTGGTTAAGGAGGTCTCTGAAGAATGGGTCAAGTGTTCTTTGTCCACATTGTCGAGGCATTGTGCATTTTGTTGGAAGAAACCATTTTCTGCACAACATAGAGCAAGTAAAGATTTCCTTCTATCTTTTCTTCCTAGTTCAAAGTGGTGCAATTTTTAATTAATGTTTCTATTGTTATTGATTTTTCTTGTTGTTGTTGTCACTATAAAATTCCATTTTAAGTTTACTGTTAGATTGAATTTAGTTTTCCCTCTTTGTTTAGGGTATCTTATTACTACAAGCATGTTATTGTATTTGCTATGCTGTATACCTGGTTTTTGCTAGTGAAATATTAAACTAAATCAAACTGGTACCCCCCTCTCTCGATATTTGAACTTTGACCCGATACAGATATGCTAGTAAGCGGAGCACATACTCCAAATATGAAACGAATGATAATATTATAGAAATTAAAGATAGTTTTAAGAAGTTGTTCAAGAACTCGTGTCCTTCTTCAACCAATTGACGAAGAAAACTTTCCTCATTCCTGGTATATCCAAGGGAGGCAAAACTTCAAAGTATGCGGTTGGCTATTTATATTGTATGGGATATTCGATAAGTTCTAAGCTCATCGCCTCTTTGCTCGATGGGTTAACTAAAGGGAGAGATTGGAACCAATCATCCAAAGATGGCAGTGATCCTTTTCCCCCACAAATTTTGTTGGTCGAAATCTTGCAAAGCAAAGTTCCTCTCTTTTCCGATTGACCATCTTCTCCTTCCTTAATACCGTATCCTTGGCAGTCAAGTATAGACTTTAACATGTTGACACAATATTTAGGGTTTCGTAGATTCCTACCGCCAAATTGTTTTTGTGTGATTGGCAAAAGTCAGACTAGATTTGGTAATACATGTTGGGAAATTATATTCAATTGCCATATTTGTGTGACCACATTGTTGAGATCCTCTCGTAATTTAATTATACTTTTTATATTTGCAGGACGCATGATCTAATATTCTAGCTAATTAGTTTCCTTATTTTCATGTATTGTAGGCTTTATAAATAGAGCACTCTTTTGTATACAATTTAACATAATCAATATAGTTCATTATATTAACATGGTATTAGAGCCAGAGCCCTAATTCTAGGTCGGTTGATGTTTGAGTTGATGACTGCTTCGTGGTGTTCGCTTACGTGCATTGTATCATTTTTTTTGTTGTTGGGCCCGCGGCGCACACGCCTACACAAGCCCGTGGACCTCACTAATATTGATATTGTCCCCAACTTAACTATCTACAACTCACAGGTGCGGAGTTTTATTCCAAAATGCCTCGGTATTAATTGAGGGGAGATCCACACTTATATAATTCATTATGAAGTCTTACTTAATTGATGTAGGACTATATTTGTTAATATAATGAACTATAACGATTAGGTTAAATTTTATACAAATTTATATGCAATGATTGGATCTTGTCTAATTTTTAAACCAGTGTAAGGGATCTTTATTGTGATTAATTTGCACATATTTGTGTTTCTTGTGCAAATTAATTTTCTGTCCTGTCTGCAGTTTTTTTTATCCAGTTTTATGCAAATATTTTGGACATCGACGTGTGTCGTTTGGCTGTTTGGCTTTCATTTTGATTTGCACATTTTCTAGTGCAATAATTTGGCGTGTTAAAGGATATTTTCGTTGATTTTATCTTGTTTAATTTGCATATGTTTAGGGTTTCTCAGTCAGTCGATTTTTCAGTCAGTTTATTTGGTCTTTTATTTAGTGTTCCTGATATCTTTCAGTTAGTCTCTTTCTGGAGTTTTTCCAAGTCATTCTTTTCGCTCTTTATGTGGTTAGTTAGTTAGTTATTGTCTTGTCTCATTGAATTGGATTGCAAATTCAAGTTGGTTTCGTCGTAACATCCAATGAAAAAAAGAGATTGTGGTCAATATAAGGCAAACGCCGAAGCACATAGTTCTCTTTCTTCATTTTATGCATGTGATTTTGCTTCTACTTCTGTTCAATAATTTTATTTTATTAATTGGCTTTCAGAAATAGAGATGTGGAACCTCGAAGTTTGTGTTGAATCACGAGATTTGTGTTAGAAGAGAAGGATTTCACATTCTTATTTCCATTAGTTGGAGTTCTTAAAGTTGTATTATATTGATCCATATCACTAACTTAAGAACCTTGAAGTCTACTGCTTTGAAATTGTGCAGGTGCTGCTAACATGAGCTGATGAAAATCATTTTCTTTAAACGTGTGGGTATTGGTGTTTCTAAGCTAACCATAGCGTGATATATGACTGTTGTGATTTTCTTTAGTTTTTGATATGTCCAAATGTATGAATAACATTCAACTGTTTACTTGAGTAGATTGATTTCCTTTCATGTATTTGTTCCAGGGCTTAGCTTTTCTAATTTATTTGATGCCATTTGTACACAGGCTTTATTTGGAAGCGATGCCTCACTACAACGATCCAATGAAGAAGTGGCATATTTGGATAGACGTGCATCAATTAAAACCAACCTTGTGAGTATTTTTTTAGTCTCTAGGAAAATGTAAGGTGGTGTTTGGCAACTCTATTTTAACCTCTTATTAGCTTTAAGTCTTATTTAAGAAGAGCTTGATTGGAATAAGTGTGTTTGGAAAAGCAATTTTATCCTCTTATTGTGAATAAGTCTTTTGGTGAAATAGAGGAAAAACCTCTTATACAAAAAGTTAGATTTTTTAATAAGCGATAAAACTCTTAAGCGCGTAGAGGTTAGACCTGACGATTAATTTCAAATTCCCCAAATTGCCCATGTTGTCTGTCGTTGCCGCTCTCATCTCCTTCACTCAACGCCATGTCTTCTACAACCATTCTTCTACAACCATTAACTAATCATAAACTAATATTCTCGACACCTCTCCTCAAGTTTGAGAATAGATATCGATCATTCCCAAATTTCTTGGATAGAAACCCTTCGAACATAGCAATAAAAAGTCCCTTAGTAAGAACATCACGAGCCGCTCGGATGATGGAACAAAGGGTATGCGATATCGCCGTTTTCCGCTTTCTCTCTTGATGAAATGTCGATCTATTTCGACATGTTTTGTCCGTCATCTTGCCGCACAGATTCGAGCAATATTGATTGCCGATTTGTTGTCGCAGCACAACCTCATCGGTTTATCTCCTTCAACCTTCACCTCCTCTAAGATCTTCCGAAGCCATAACAACTCACATACTCCTTGAGCCATAGCTCAACTCGGACTCACTTGATCGCTTCGAGAAACAACCGGTTGTTTCTTGCTCCTCCAAGTAACTAAGTTGCCCTGCACAAAGGAGCAATAGCCTAGTGGTAGATCTCCCGTCTCGTAGAACTTCCGCCCCAATCAAGCATCGTGAAGATCTCCACTCTTCGGCTCCCATGCTTTGAAAACATAATTCCTTTACCCGGCTTCCTTTCAAGTAATGAAGAATCCGATGAACACCTTTCGAGTGTTTTTCTCGATGGACAATGCATAAACCGACTAACCAAGCTCATCGCAAACGCAATATCTAGCCTTGTATGCGCCAAATAAATTAGCTTCCCCACCACTTCGATACTGGTTCTTGTCCACAAATTTCAAGACCATCTTCTTTTTCGAGTTTCGATTCGGATCGACAGAGTTGCCACCGGTTTACATCCGAGTAATCCGGTCTCTTTCAAGAGATCAAGAACATATTTTCTTTGTGAGATAACTATTCCTTTTGAGGATCTAGCCACCTCCATTCCAAGAAAATATTTGAGCCGCCCTAGATCTTTGACTTCAAACCGGTTGGATAAGAAGTTCTCGGTGACTCCAACTCTACTATGTCATCTCCTCGTCATCACAATGTCATCTACATACACAATTAAAATAGCAATTTTACCATGATTGTGTTTGTAGAACATCGTATGATCCGAATGAGCTTGAGTGTAACCACATTGTTTCACGCTTCTCGTGAATCTTTCGAACCATGCCCTCGAGATTGTTTCAATCCATATATGGATTTCTTTAGCTTACATACTCGCCATCCTTCTTTAGCTCATCAAAGCCTGGTGGAGCTTCCATATACACCTCCTCCTCTAGCTCGCCGTTTAAGAACGCGTTCTTCACATCAAACTGTCTGAGAGGCCAATCCACATTAGCGGCTAACGAGAGAAGAACACGTACGGTGTTTAGTTTGGCCACAGGAGCGAAGGTTTCCTCGTAGTCAAGGCCGTATGTCTGAGTGAAGCCTCTTGCTACGAGTCGAGCCTTGTATCTCTCAACCGAGCCATCAGCATGGTATTTTATGGTAAACACCCACTTGCTGCCTACACATTTTTTTCCTTCGAGTAAAGAGGTAAGATCCCACGTGTCATTCTTCTTCAGGGCCTTCAACTCCTCAAAGACCGCCTCTCTCCATCTCGGAACCTCTAGAGCTTCATGTATCGACTTAGGTAGTTCATCATCCATAATCCCGGTGGAAAAGGCTTTGAAATCTGGTGAGAGCTTATGATAAGATACGAAATTGGATATTGGATGTTTTGTGGTACATGATCCGACACCTTTGCGTAAGGCTATGGGTTCAAAGAAATCAGAGAAGGTTCTAAATTTGGAAGGAAGTAGGAGAAAGAGCAACAGCCGTACCTTGGACCTCGGTCGAGTCCGATGATTGGCCCACCTCGGAGTCGGTGGAATATTACTTGGTTGAGTCCTCCTTTTAGAATAAACACGAAGTTCGAGTAGGTGGTTCCAAGTTGTTTTCTACCCGGGTCTCACGAGGTTGTGAATTTATAGGTTGTGAAATCCTAGGATTAGTTACGAAATAATTGATTCCACCGAACTATTTTCAACCGATTTTGGCAAAGATATTTGTTCCCAAAAACTCATTTCGAATCATTCTCCCCGAATTGAGTTTTTTTCAAAAAAAGGTTGTTTTTCAAAAAAAGTGACATCCATACTCACGTAATATTTTCCGTAGATTTAGGATCAAAACATTTATACCCTTTTTGTGTTGGTGAAAAACCAAGAAATATGCATTTATGTGCCCGGGGATCAAGCTTTCCTCTATTATGGCCGTGTATATGAACAAAAGCAATGCAACCAAAAATTTTAGGTGTTAAATCGCTGAACGATCTATTTTCAGAAACATATTCTTTAGTGCTTGCAAAGGAGTGATGTAATTAAGAACTCTTGTAGGCATTCGATTAATCGAGATAAGTCATGCAGCTAAGAGCGCTTCATTCCAAAAACGATTAGGAACATTCATAGCAAATAATAACGCCCTGACACCTCTAATAAATGCCTATTTTTCTTCTCACCACTCCATTTTGTTGGGGAGTATCAACGCAAGAACTGTGATGAATAATTCCTTTTTCTTTCAAAAAATCACCTAAGATTGCATTAAAATATTCTCGGCCATTATCTGTTCTAAGAGCTTGAATATTAGTATGAAACGAGTATTAATCAAAGAGTGAAAATTTTTGAAAACATTTGCGGCCTCGGATTTTTCCTTTAGAAGATAAATCCATGTGACTCTAGTGTGATCATCAATGAATGTGATGAACCATCTAGAGCCCGAGGCAATTTTTACTCTTGAAGGACCCCAAATATCACTATGCACGAGTGAAAAAGGTTTTGATGGCATATACTTCAAAGAAGGATAAACAGATCTATGATGTTTTGCCAACTCACAAACTTCACAACAAAAAGATGAAATGTCTTTATTTTTAAAAAGATTTGGAAACAAATATTTCAAGTAATTAAAACTGGATGGCCTAACCTATAATGCCACAACATTATGTCATTCTCGCAAGACAAGGTAGTTAAACATCTTGGTTTCGAACTTGTTCATCTCAAGGATTTTCCGAGACCAAGTGATAGAGTCCATCAACTTCCTTAGCATTGCCAATCATCTTCCCCGAACAAGGGTCCCGAAATTCAAATCCAAAGAAATGTTATTGTAGCAATACATTTGCAATCATGAATAATACGACTAACAGAGATGAGATTGCAAGAAATCTTTGGAACATGTAGGACATTTAGTAATGTAAGAAATGAAGACATAATAATAGAGCCTTTTCCAAAGAATAGAGGTTAGAGAACCATCGGCAATTTTAACTTTCAAATTTCCGGATAAAGGATAATATGAAGAGAATATGGAGGAACTACCAAATCATATGATCGGTTGCCCCGAATCTATGATCCAAGGGTTTAATTTTGAGCCTACATTTGTGAAAGTTGTAGGGTAAGTACCTTTTTGAGCTAAAGAAGAAGAGGCAATGTAAGATGATGAGTTAGGAGTGTTGGATACAATTGAATGAGAACTCATTAGTTGATACAATTGCTCTAGTGTTCTTTTGTGAAGGCGCACGTCTCGAGGCGATTTCGGCTCTTTGGAAGTGTCTTCGGATGAGGCATGAAAACCCTTTGAATCACGAGGATTCCTGTTAGATGAAGGGTTCTCACTGCTTTCCATGCAACTTCCAACATTTGGCCTTAACATGCCCCGGCTTGTTGCAATGCTCGCAGATTGGCTTCTTTATCGTCGCGACGGTCGTTGCGCGTGGTGGTGGACTAGAGAACAGGCGAAGGCTCGGTGGGAGCCGGTGAGTGTCCTCCGAGCATGACGGTCCGCCGCTCTCCTCTCTTCGACCTCGGCAAAGACTTCTCTAGTACTCGGCGGTGGATCACGACCAAGAATGCGTCCTCTCACTTCATCTAATTCCTTATTAAGGCCGACGAGGAATTCGAAGACACGTTCTTTTTCCACCATTTTCTCGAAACAAAGCCCTCGTCCTTCGCACACCTCCACTCATAATCGCCGAACATATCTCCCTCTTGCCACAAGGTTTTTAAGTCGGTATAATATTGAATGACAGCTTTTCTCACCTTGTTTTAGCCTCCATAGCCGAGTTTTTAGCTCAAACCACCGTCCCGCATTCCCGAGATCGAATAAGTCTCGTTCACGCAAGTCCAAATGTCATGAGCGGTAGGTAGGAAGAGATAGGTTCTTCCTACACTCGAGTCCATAGAATTTATGAGCCAAGACATGATCATCGAATTCTCTCGCCTCCCATTTTTCGAACCTTCATCTTTCTCAGGTGGGTCTCGCATTGGAACCCGTAAGATAGTCGAATTTTCCACGGCCTCGAATGAACAGCCACCGATTGGGACCATCAGTAGGAAATTGTTTCCATTCAACTTGTGAGAAGTGATGGAAAGGTTTTGGAAAGATTCAAGGTGGTGAAGGGAATTGAGGGTGAGCGAATAGAGCTCATAGAATCGATACCGAGGTATCATCGTAGGTTTAGCCATTTAGGCTTTGATACCATAAAGTCGAAAAGAATGACGAATGGAATAATTTTATTCACCATTTTGGCGTGTTTAAATAGAAAATTACAGAGTAAATGCTTTACATAAAATAAACTTCTACAAATTCTGGAATCATCTCTCAATTCAAATTTAACAAAACCCCTCTCCCAATTCTCGCAAACTCGGAGCCCTTTTTGTAGTTCAAAGCTTGCGCGACAGATGACCTTGAGATGAAAGGAGATGGGGACAATCATCTTGTAAACATGGGTAATGTACACTTAATTCAAAATCATGCCTTTTGTAACTTTTCTCCCACTACTTTCTTAAAGCCCATACGATGATTAGGTTGAGTGTTAGCAAATTTGACATCATCATCTTCCTCATCTTGTTGACGTGGTTTTTTTATTTTGTACCCTTCTTGAACTGATTTATCAACTTGCCTCCATCTTTCCTCATTAGCTGTTAACTCCTTACAATGCTAATGCCCATTTATTTTGTGAATTAGAGACTCAGGTTGCAAAAAATAAACATTGCATGCATTACGGTTTTTCCAAAGTTGCCATGTTTCAAACACTTGCCAATTGCCATCACTATGATGTGTTTGAGGAAATGACTAAGACGAAGGAAAAGACCAAACAAGTGGGGAATATTTGTGCGTGAATATTTTTACATCTTTGCCTACTTTTTCTTTCATAAAAATGACATAAGCACCCCTTTTAATAAGAAGGAAATAAGAATTTGTCAAACTGCTCATCAAACTCTCTGTTTTTAAATAAGAGATTTTGTATCATTGTTACCAAACGCTATGTAAAATACAAGCTCTCATTTAATAAGCTCTTATATCAAAAGTCTTAATAAAGAAGCGCTAAAATTTTAAGAAGTAAAGTTACCAAACACCACCTAAGAGAAGAATGTATAATGATTTTAGTTTTTCTTGTCAACTATTTGTATGCATTATTTACTAAATCAAATTTGCATTTATCGTATTGCAAAAATAAAGGATGATTAACTAGATGTCTTAAGAAGATGAGGAGTGCTCACGGTAAAAAATTGTTGAAACTCTACAAATAATATAACAATGATTTTAATTCTTTTAGTACAGTACATAAATCACACTCAAACTATTTCATCACAGGACTTATTTGATTGAAATCTCTCTTCCATCTCTTTCTTTCTAACTTGATATTGCAGAAAAGCCATGTATTCATAATGATTGAAAAAACTAGGTAATATATCAATTTATATATGAAAAATAATAAGAGTGATCAACTTGCTAAACTTGAAGCTCTATAGTTCAACTTCAAAATACTTTCTTTTGATATTCTTTTCTGCAGCTAAATTATGATGAACACAAGCAAAAGTAGGTCCAAGGTGGCAAGTTCGAACAAGAAGAACCCGAATTCACAAAGTCCTTAACAAACCATCCTTTCTTATTTATAACTTTTGTCTTCTGGTTCAGATCAGATCATGGTTTGGTTATCTTCATTCAATCCATAAATCATAATCATGGTAGGAACTTCTATTCTGCAACAACTTTAGAAGTGAAACACCATAGAACCGAGTGAAAAAAAAAGAGAAATGAGTAACTAATGAAAACCTTAATTTGAATTCCTAAAGATATAAAAAAACCATACAACTCCTTTTTTGTGTACATCATTGTCATTCTCCATCTTGAACAGAGTCAAGAGAAAGACATGTTAGTAAAGAAGTCATTAAGATACTCTTCATATAGATAAAGCAAATAACTTGTGGAACCAAAAGACAATTACACATTTAAAGAAAGATATTTTTAAATATTTAATGTTTGAGAGTTGGGGATGGAAGAGGAGATCATGGGCATGGAAGAGGAGATCATGGGCTCCTTCTAGGCTCTATGATTGTTATATCTGTTTGAAAGTGATATTTTGGTAACAAAAAAGTCGTGTTTGTTTGGATAAATCATAAAAAAGTTTCTCAAAATAGTCTTACCTTTATCTTACATTTCAATAAATAAGAAAAAGGATTTAAGGGTATTTTTTAAAAAAACGCCAACGAGGCTTCACCATGAAAAGTTGTCAAAAGTATTTAGTATTTTATTTTTTATTATTTTGGAGCAAGGGTTCCCACACATAGGACGTGTGTGGGTAAAGAAGCTAGTCCCTTCACATCGTCGCCCGGATGCGAAGAAAAATGAGCAAGGGTTCCCACACAAAGGACGGGTGTGGGTAAAGAAGCTAGTTCAAAACAAACACGAAAACAAAAACAAAATCATAGATACAAATACTAGATCTTTTAGACAAAATAGAAATAGAAAAGGAAAACAAATACAAAGGGGAGAAAAAATTCATTTAGGAACATGGAACATAGGAACACTTATGGGGAAGTCAATAGAACTAGTAGATACCATGATTAGAAGGAGAGTCAATATTGCTTGCCTCCAAGAGACAAAATGGGTAGGAGAAAAGAGTAGAGAAATAAGAAGCACAGAGTTTAAATTGTGGTACACTAGTATAGATAGAAAATGCAATGGAGTAGGAATTGTGGTGGATAATGATTATAAGGATAAGGTCGTAGAGGTTAAAAGAATGAGGGATAGATTGATTCTAGTTAAATTAATTATTGGAGACGAAAAAATTAACATACTTAGCGCCTATGCACAACAAGTAGGATTAAGCGAGAGCATCAAACGCAAGTTTTGGGACGATATGGATGGATTTATGCAAAATATACCATTAGATGAAAAGGTTTTTGTTGGAGGAGATTTAAATGGGCATGTCGGGGCAAGTAACGATGGGTTTGAGAGAGTTCATGGAGGTTTTGGTTACGGTAATAGAAATGAAGAAGGATAATCAATCTTAGAATTTGCTTCAGCATACGATCTTGTCTTAGCAAATACTAGTTTTAGGAAGAGGGAGTCGCATATAATTACTTTTAGTAGTGGTCATAGCAAGAGTCAAATAGATTTTCTTTTAACAAGAAAAATTGATAAAAAAATATGTAGAGACTGCAAAGTAATACCTGGTGAAGCACTTACTACCCAACATAAGTTAGTAGTACTTGATGTTAAGCTAACACGACGACATAATATGAATAAAAGAGTTAGCGACCCTAGAATAAAGTGTTGGAACCTAAAATATAGTAAACAAGTAGAGTTTAGAGAAAAACTACTAAAGGAAAATGTTTGGAATCTTGACTTAGATGTTAATACAATGTGGCTAGAAATGAGTAGTTGCATAAGGAGAGTGAGATCAAACGTATTAGGTATATCTAAAGGCTTGGGACCACCAAAGAAGGAAACATGGTGGTGGAACGAGGATGTCCAACGAGCAATTAAGACTAAAAGAGAGATGTATAGGAAAATACCTAAGTGTCAAGATGAAGATGTGTACAATAAATATAGAGAAGCTAGAAAACAAGCTAAAAAAGTAGTTAGTCAAGCTAAAACAAATTTCATGGAAGATCTATATACAAGGTTAGGTAATAGAGATGGCGAAAAATAAATATATATATATAGGCTAGCCAAATTAAGAGATAAAAAGAAACAAGACCTAAGTCATGTAAGATGTATTAAGGACGAAAATCAAAATGTTTTAACGCGCGAGGATGATATTAAGGAGAGATGGAGAAGTTACTTCGATAGTTTATTTAATGATGGCCAAGTTGATAATATAATAGATGAAAATCCACACCAAGAAAGAAATGTAAAATATACACGCAATATTAGAATTGTAGAAGTTAAAGAGGCATTGAAAATAATGAAAATAGGGAAAACATGTGGCCCAGATGAAATACCCATAGAGGTTTGGAAATGTTTAGGAGAAATTGGATTGACTTGGTTAACAAAACTTTTCAATAAAATTTTAAAATCAAAACAGATGCCAATGGATTGGAGAACAAGCACGCTTGTGCCAATCTTCAAAAACAAAGGAGACATTCAAAGTTGCTCAAACTACCGGGAAATTAAACTTATGAGTCACACTATGAAACTTTGGGAGAGGATAATTGACAATAGGCTAAGGAGAGAAATAACAATATCAGAGAACCAATTTGTTTCATGCCTGGAAGGTCAACTATGGAGACGATTTTCCTTGTAAGACGATTGTTAGAAAAATATAGAGAAAAGAAAAAAGATCTTCATATGGTATTCGTAGATTTAGAAAAAGCATATGATAGGGTCCCTAGAGATGTTCTTTGGTGGGTTATAGAAAGAAAAAGAGCGCATGCTAGATACATAGACACTATTAAGGATATGTATGATGGAGTAGTAACGAGTATAAAGACATTTGGAGGAGCTACAAAAGAATTTTCCATTACGATAGGACTACATCAAGGATCGGCTTTAAGTTCATATCTATTTACTTTAGTTATGGATGAACTAACTAGACATATTCAAGAGGATATACCATGGTGTATGCTATTTGCAGATGATATTGTCTTAGTGAATGAAATAAAAGATGGAGTGAATATGAAATTAGAACTCTGGAGGAATACATTAGAAACTAAAGGCTTTAAGTTGAGTACGATGAAAACCGAATACAGACACTGTGAGTTTAGAAACACTAGACATCGAGATGACGGAGTGGTAAAATTAGGGGAAGTAGAAGTTCCTAATGTAAACCACTTTAGATACCTAGGATCAATCATACAAAATGATAGTAACATTGAGAATGATGTCACACATAGAATTCAAGCTGGATGAAAGAAATGGCTGAGTGCAACAGGGTGATTTGTGATTGAAATGTTCATACCAAGTTAAAAGGAAAATTTTATAGGACCGCAATTAGGCCAGCTATGCTCTATGGAAGTGAATGTTGGGCGGTAAAGCAACAACAATTACATAAAATGAACGTAGCAGAAATGAGGATGCTTAGGTGGATGTGTGGTAAAACTCGTAAATATAGAATAAGAAATATAAAAATTCAAAAACTAGTAGGAGTAGCACCAATTGATACAAAGATTAGGAAGGCGGTTGCGGTGAGTTGGTCACCTGCAAAGACGACCTACAAATGCCCCAACTAGAAAACTTGACTCAATAGAAACTGTAGAAATTCGACGAGGTAGGGGCAAACCAAAGTTAACATACAACAACAACAACAACATAGCCTCAGTCCCAAATTAACTTGGGTCCGCTACATGGATCAAAATTTTCCATTGTGCTCGATTAAGTACAATTGATGTGAGCTTTCCAAACCATTTAAATCCCTCCTAATTAATGCATCCCATGTTAACTTTGGTCTGTCCGTACCTCGTCGAATTTCTACAGTTTCTATTGAGTCAAGTTTTCTAGTTGAGGCATTCGTAGGCCGTCTTTGCAGGTGACCAAACCACCGCAACTGCTCTTTCTTAATCTTTGTATCAATTAGTGCTACTCCTACTTGTCTTTGAATTTATATATTTCTTATTCTATCTTTACGAGTTTTACCACACATCCACCTAAGCATCCTCATTTCAGCTACGTTCATTTTATGTAATTGTTGTTGCTTTACCGCCCAACATTCACTTCCATAGAGCATAGCTGGCCTAATTGCGGTCCTATAAAATTTTCCTTTTAACTTAGTAGGAACATTTCAATCACAAATCACCCTGTTGCACTCATACCATTTCTTCAATCCAGCTTGAATTCTATGTGTGACATCATTCTCAATGTTACCATCATTTTGTATGATTGATCATAGGTACTTAAAGTGGTTTACCTTAGGAACTTCTACTTCCCCTAATTTTACCGCTCCGTCATCCCGATGTCTAGTATTTCTAAACTCACAGTGCATGTATTCGATTTTCGTCCTACTCAACTTAAAGCCTTTAGATTCTAATGTATTCCTCGAGAGTTCTAATTTCCTATTCACTCCATCTTTAGTTTCATCCACTAAGACAATATCATCTGCAAATAGCATACACTATGGTATATCCTCTTGAATATGTCTAGTTAGTTCATCTATAACTAAAGTAAATAGATATGGGCTTAAAGCCGATCCTTGATGTAGTACTATCGTAATGAGAAATTCTTTTGTAGCTCCTCCAAATGTCTTTATACTCGTTACTACTCCATCATACATATCCTTAATAGTGTCTATGTATCTAGCAAGCACTCTTTTTCTTTCTAGAACCCACCAAAGAACATCTCTAGGGATCCTATCATATGCTTTTTCTAAATCTACGAATACCATATGAAGATCTTTTTTCTTTTCTCTATATTTTTCTAACAATCGTCTTACAAGAAAATCGCCTCCATAGTTGATCTCCCAGACATGAAATCAAATTCAAACCAAAGTTAACATGGGATGCATTAATTAGGAGGGATTTGAATGGTTTGAAAAGCTCACTATCAATTGCACTTAATCGAGCACATTGGAAAAGTTTGATCCATGTAGCCGACCCCAGTTAATTTGGGACTGAGGCTATGTTGTTGTTGTATTTTTTATTATTTTGGTTTCCCACGTGGTGTCCGGCGCCAACCGCACCGACTAATCCATTTTCGAGCATTGTCAGGCGCCATATAGCGGGCCACCCTCCCAACCCAATTTTTTCCATCCGCGAGAATCAAACTCGAGACCTCGCTTAAGGGGGCCAAGTACCTTGTCACTTGGGCCAACTGATTGTTGATTAAAGTATTTATTTTATGTTCAATAGATAACTATTTTGAAGAGTTGTCCAACTAACCTTGTGTAATTTCTTAGACAATTTTAGTTGAGGCCCCAAATTTTTTTTTATTGGGAATGCACAAGTCCCACCTCTCAACAAATGCTTGAATCCGACATTCGTATGTCGGTTTTGGGAATGTTGCACATAGTTATAGTTCTTCACTTGCTTAGTTGCTATCTTATTTTATAATTGCATTTGTGAATTTTGTGATTTTTTACCTCTGACTATGTTGTTTTTGCCTTTTTTCCATTTTTTTTGAAGCAAATGATATTTACACCTTGTCCCATAGGCAAAAGTCCTTGTGTGTCTCAAAAACCTTTAGACCTTTGATTTTTGAAAATGTGTTGTTGGATTTGTATGTTGCAAAATGAAGCCTTTTGTTCTTTTTTATCTCTATCTGAAGAGCTAAAATGTTAAAATTTCTGTGTTTCATTCAAAAGCATGAGTAATTGCACCTCAAAAACGTAAAATATTACTTCAAATCAAGGCTTAGTTAAACTTAAGGATAATTAATGTGAAAAATTTTGGTTTAGTACCACAAGCCAGCATCATGTTACATTTGTTGATACATTGTACATTGCTGAGTGAAAAAATTATCATAAACATGCTTGAACCCAAGGTTTGAAAAAGCGGCAAACTTCGACGAAGTTTGTCGATAATGAAAATGGGGAAGGCGATGTAAAACTTGCAAAATTGCATTTGAAATTTTGACATGTTTCACCAAATTTCGATCAAGTTCGATGGTTTCCATCGAAACCATTAAAAAAAGACAAAAAAATGCAAGAATTTGAAGAAATCAACGAAGTTTTTGGGGAAGTTACCGAAGTTACCCCTGAATAAAATAAAATTTGGAAATTAACTTCTTTTCACATCAAGTAACAAATAAGGTAAAAAATTATCATAAAAGCAATATAAAACAAATATTAATGTCACGTGTGTTGCGAATTGCGTGTTTATTGCAAAATAGCTATTTTAAACAATTGTATTGTGATTATTATGCATTATTGTTGTATGATTAAGTATATTTCTAACATCTTTAAGGAGAAATTTGAGTTTTCTATCAATTACAATGAAATTCCATAAACTTCCGTACACCGGCGAATTTTTGTAAAACTTTTCTCGTCAAAGTTAACTTCCTCGAATTACTTCTGAATTTTAACTGAGTGAAGACCTAATACATGCACTAGAAATACTAGACATTGAGATGGAGTGGTAAAATTAGGGGAAGTAGAAGTTCCCAAGGTGATCCACTTTAGATACTTAGGATCAATCATACAAAATGATGGTAATATTGAGAATGATGTCACACATATAATTCAAGTTGGATGGAAGAAATGGCGGGGTGCAACATGGGTGATTTGTGATCGAAATGTTCCTAATAAGTTAAAAGAAAAATTTATAGGACCGCAATTAGGCCAGCTATGCTCTATTGAAATGAATGTTGGACGGTAAAGCAACAACTACATAAAATGAACGTAGCATAAATGATGATGCTTAGGTGGATGTGTGGTAAAACTCATAAATATATAATAAGAAATATAGAAATTCAAAGACAAGTAGAAGTAACACCAATTGACACAAAGATTAGGGAAGGGCGGTTGCGGCGGTTTGGTCACTTGCAAAGACGGCCTACAAATGCCCCCATTAGAAAACTTGACTCAATAGAAACTGTAGAAATTCGACGAGGTAGGGGCAAACCAAAGTTAACATGGGATGCATTAATTAGGAGGGATTTGAATGGTTTGGAAAGCTCACCATCAATTGTACATAATCGAGCACAATGGAACAATTTGATCCATGTAGCTGACCCCAATTAATTTGGGATTGAGGTTATGTTCTCAAGGCAAAGTCAAAGTTTCTAACCTTGCTTGAACCTTTGTGAAATGTATAGGTTATCAAGAATAGCAAAGCCCCTCGTCGTGGAATGTCATATTTTCCATTGAATGATGAAAGTGATGGCATGGAGCTTTCATGTCCCCAATGCGGTAACTATATATATTTTTTACTTAAGTAAATTTTTATTGATAGTGAAACTTTAATGCATTTTCTATTGACTCTCGATTTTTTTTTTTTATTTTTTTTCATTTTTTATTTTCCTACGTTTTTTCTGAATGTACATTTTTTAGCTTTTCCTTTGTGGCACCCACCATTTAAGGGCAATTTTTGCGTACTACAATCGGTTAAAATTTTATGAGTGAAACTTTAATGCATTTTCTATTGACTCTCGATCTTTTTTTTTTTTTTAATGTACATTTTTTAGCTTTTTTTTTCTTTTTCTGTTTTAGGTATGTTTTCTGAATGTACACCCAGACCTTCAATTAATCTCAATTTTGAAAGTCATCTTTCCTTTGTGGCACCCACCATTTAAGGGCAATTTTTGCGTACTACAATCGGTTAAAATTTTATGAAATTTTTAGGGAGTCAAATATGATTCCATAAATAGTTAAAGAGAGGAGATGTTAAAAGGTGGAGAAACGAATTCATTAGCTTTCCAACTTCTTCACTTTTATTTGTTGCAGGACTATTCTACAAAATGCATAGATATGTATGTTGATGCTTCCCTCAAGTTGTACATCATACGTAGCATTTTTAGCTTTGTCAATTATCGTTTTAAACATTTGCCAACTTCAGTCAAAATATCTAATGTGTGCTTTAGAAAACTGAGACACAAGTCATGCAGATAGTTCCTTCGAATTTCCTTTGTCGAAATTGCTATTGAAATCAACATGCTTTGTTGTGTTTTAAAGAATGAAATTCTCATAAACGCTTATTGCAACCTGTTAAGACTAGTCCCACATCGGATATTCAAGTAAATAAAGAAAAGGTTATAAGATAGGATTGAAGACACCATCTTGCCTTGGCATTTTGGTGAAGCCTCCACTTCAAATCTTAAGCCCTCACTTATTCACACTCCCCCTCAAGTGCAACTAGGCCTGGACCAGTTGACATTTGTCAAACACAAACTTACTTTTAGAGGTCCGTACAAATATGCTTAGTCGTACTCTAATATCATTCTATATTTAAAAATAGAAGAAAACATTATAAACGATTCCCTAATTTTTGTCCAAAGATTAAGAAACAAAATTGGACTTTAAAAAACAACTAATAAAAATAGAAATTTGCAGCCACTTCGAACAGTCACTGTCATCTCAATTTTTTGCCCTCAAAACATCATAATTTGTTACTACTCAGTCTACTCTTAAGTCATAAGACATAGTCATAGATATTCAAGAGAACTTTAAAAAAGATACAAATTTCTGAATTGGAGCTCAGACGAGTAAGACATGACCAATTTACTAGAACAACATTGAACTCCAAAACCCCAAAATTTGTCTTAGGCATGATTGTAGTACAAATTCATACTAACATGAGAAAGATAAATTAGTACCTGAAGCAGGAATCAATTTCTTCCTTTGTCAATTGGTAGGTTGGTGGACTGCACGTCCAACATTAATTGGATTTATTAGGTTATCTATTAGTTTGAATTGCACTCCCTTTATTTTCTATTCTACTCTTTTGGAATACCAACTATTCTCCTCATAAAGCAATTCCAAACATGGCGTGACATACATAAACTTCGGCCAATTCCTCAACCAATCTGCAATAGAGTATCTATTATGGTATCTTCTACTATACGATTTATTGTTCAACCATTTAACAATTTAACCTTCTCTTATGCTTGTTTATCTGTTCTCTCAATACACCAACAATGATTCACATTTGCGACCCATACCCGTGCACCTGCCGATATCCTCCTTGCCTAAGGCACCTGTAGGCGGGAGGTTTTGCCAAACGTGTCAGCCATGTGAAGGTGTAGGACACACAATGTAACCCAAGTTTCCTCCCACAATACGGGCGATGTGGGACCACCACAGTCCACTTTCCATTAGGGTCTAGCGTGTCCACTTAAGACCTCCGACACACCTCCAATAACTCGAGAGTGGCTTTGATACGAACTATCGAAATTCTCATCCCTGCATTTGTCGTTATTGTCATCTCTTTAGCCGCCCATAGGTGAGAGGCTTTTCCAAAACATGTTGGCAATGCGAAGGTGTGGGACACACAATATAGTCAAGTCTCATCCCTCTACACGGAAGATGTGAGATCATCATCGTCCATCCTCCTTTAATGTCTACCGTTTGCACTAGGCTATCAACACACCTCTAGAAGCCAAAAAGTGGCTCTAATACCAATTGTCACAACCTGCACCTGCGTATTTGCCGATATTGTCCTCACCTTAGGCACCAATAGTTGCAAGGTTTTCTCAAAACACGTCGGCAATGTGAAGGTATGGCACATGCAATATAGCCCAAGTCTCCTCCCATCACACAGGCGATGTGGGACTATTATAGCACTGTCACGACCAACACCTTCCCACTTGCAATATTGCCCTTTCCCTAGGCACCAACAAATGCGAGGTTTTCCCAAAACGCATCGTCAATGTGAAGGTGTAAGACACACACTATAGCGCAAGTCTCCTCCCACTGCATGACTGATGTGGGACTATCATAATTCACCTTTCTCTTGGGTCCAACATCCACACAAAATTGTCGACACAACTCCAATAGCCTTGGGAGTGGTTTTGATACCAACTGTCATGACCCGCACCTTCGCACCTTCTTTGAAGTACTTTGAGTGATTTATTTATTTGTTTTATTTTTTTAACTGTTGTACTTGCCCAACAGCTTGTAGTATATTTTTCTTTGTGCTTTTTCGTAATTTTCTCTATTATCCTTGCTTAGAATATTTGGACCTGAATTAGGGACAACTTACAGGTATTGAATTTAGGGGTTTCCAATGCAACCAAGCTACTGTCCATCTACAGTGCAGTTCATGTGGAGGAATGATGCCATCTAGATCTGACATTAGTGTCCCACAACACTGTAAGCACATTTATTGCTTGCATTATTTTATGCTTATCTTTTAATGTATAGATGGTTCCTAGAGCACATGGAATGACTTGGTGACTGATATAAGGATTCTACAACATGTTGCTTGTTGTTTATTTTGTTTGGTGTTTACTTTATTAGTCCGCTCCCATTTGAGTAAAAATGATAGTAAAGGAGATAACATGAGAGTAACTCAAATGGTCAAATCTAATCCAATGTTTAAAAAGGCGTGAGATGTAACTGAGGCGTTTTGTCCGAGAGAGACGAGGTGTAAGCCTCAGTGCGTAAGCCTCAATAATTTGAAAAACCATGTAAAATATTGTCAAAAACTCAATAAACATAAATACATTCACAAATACAACTACAACAAACAACGACAAACAACATCATAGCCTCAGTCCCAAATATTCACAAATACAACTATTATAAATAAATAATTGTACTTAATAAGATAAAAACGAAGTAAAATAAGTAAACTTGACGTACCTAACGTTAACACTCAAATGCAACTGTCAAACATGCTTACTAACAATGTTTACAACAAGCCAAAGCATATGTGGTGAGATGTTAGAGGCATCACTTGCCAAAAGGCAAGGTTTGGGGAGATCATGAGTTCGACTCCCACTTAGGTAAAAAAAAAAAACACATGTTTGCAACAAATATCCATATAAATTTTTCAAATGAAAATGCGAATGTACCCAATAATCCAAAACATTCTTGAATCATAATTTTCAAACAGTAAAAGTAAAGTTTAAACGCCAAAGTTCAAACTTTAAAGTAGTGATATAAATCTAATGATTCATGAAAGGCATGCTCATTTATATATAGAGTCAAATCAGATATTAAGGTCAAAACTTTAAAGTGAAATCTTTAACAAGTTTAGCATAAAAAATTAAAACATTAAGCTTTCAAAGCATGTGACTCAATGTCCAAATCAATTCTCCTCAATCTCATATGGCATTTTTGTAAATAACTTGTACTTTAAATTTAAAAAAAAACATAAAAAAGGCATGGATGAGTGCGTACTAAGGCGTACACCCCGGTCATTTAACGCGTACACCTCATTAAAAGTCACTGAGGCTTAAGACTCAGTGCGCATTTCCCAAAAAAACCACTAAGGCGCGCCTCAGTGCATACGACTCAATGCGTTTTTTAAACATTGATCTAATCCTTATTCTGTCTTTCAGGGTAAATATGGAGAACATATCTAAATTTGTTTTCGTTTCTTAGCCTCATATGCATTGTACTGAATTGATTGAGATTGGTAGCATTCGACAACAATTTTTTATCGATTTATAGCCCCATAGCATCTCAGTGAAGTGATTGGTGTTGATGTCATTTTTTTTTGTTGGTGTAGAATCAGGTATTTAATTGAATTTTAGAATTACTAGTGAAGATATAACTGTGAGAAAATTCTGGTAGTGCAGATTGTTATTTTGATTACTCATCTTAATTATGACTTTTCATTAATATGTTGAAAATGTATAGGTTATAACAACTAAAAAAGGCCTTCTGTTAGCATTTTGGACTCTACTACATCTACATGAATTAATTGTTTTCTTTGATACATATTACGCTTGAACCTTTTCTCACACGTTAAACCCAATGCAATGTTTCCCTCGTTAAGTCTCTAGTTTGCTATGCCATTCATTCTTACATATCTTGATTCTTGGTTATTATTATTTTTCGTTTTCGTTAGCTAAGTCAGCTCAACTAGCTTTCCTCATCTTATACGTTGGTTTCATTAAATGAATTTACTTTGATTTTGTTTTGTCTATTTTTATTACTATTTACTTTGAATTTCCTTTTGTTATCAACATTTGCATTTGATTTCTTTTATGCCTTCAAATTTTCTTGGTAAAGCACAAATATTCTTGTAATAATTTTAGAAAGGCCTGATAGGCAAATATATCCCAACACTTCAAGCTTTTAGCAAAAATATTCTAAATGTTTCAGTGTTTGTAAAAAAACCTAACCTTGATGATAATATTTAATTTATTTCCCATTTTGCTCTTATTAATATTGATGTAGCCTTTCAAAAAATAAAAATACAGTTTCAAGTTGGATCAAGTTGGATCTCCCCTAAATCGAACTCTAGTGTTCAATCAATCTTACTACCAAGTAAGAACCCCAAATGGATTGGGTGGTTCCATAGAGCCTGCAATGGAGTTGTTGGCCCTAATTCCTGCTATGTGCCCTTTTTCTCTATTGACCATTTCTTCTCCAGAGAGAAATGCAGAGAAATAAAGCATTAATTTGAGTTAGCTATGTTTCGTTGTTTTGTTTTGTTTTTGTTTTTGTTTTTACAACAATTGTTTCTTTGATCCAACAACTACTATTTGTGCAATAGAAGCTGGAGATGGGTTTGTGAGAACAAGAGGAATGCAATTTGTGTTGAATGAGAACCCTTATTATGCAAATGGGTTCACTCTGTACATGCCTTATATGTTTCTCCTCATCAATAATCCATCCCATAGAAACAAACTACCTAAAATCCTATATGCCTTTCAACGGGCTTCAAGCCATGGCCTCACATTTGCAAAGCATTCATTGATGGTGCTTATTATTGACCTATTCAACACTCTACCCACTCTTACAATGAGCAGAACTTCCTATCAGTTTGAAGGAGATCAAAGAGATGGGGTAGGGGCATAGTTTGAAACTTCGACTTCGCCTATGACTTCGCTCACTTAAATTCGGCATTAATTCGAGAAAGTTAACTCCGACGATGGAAGTTTGACAAAAATTCGCCGATGTACGGAAGTTTACGGAATTTCACTTTAAATGCTAGAAAACTCAAGTTTCTTCGTAAAGATGTTAGAAATATACTTAATCATACAACAATGCAT
This sequence comes from Stephania cephalantha, assembly GCA_039657325.1. Classification (NCBI taxonomy): domain Eukaryota; kingdom Viridiplantae; phylum Streptophyta; class Magnoliopsida; order Ranunculales; family Menispermaceae; genus Stephania; species Stephania cephalantha. The sequence continues at coordinate 25,279,431 of CM077574.1, read as the reverse complement.
AAAACTCATGTCACCGGAGGATATTCCGAATTTTAAGTATATTTCTAGCTTAGGCGAAGGTTTAGTCGAAGTTTTAGCCGAAGTTTGCTCAACTTCCACGAAACATAACAATTTTACATCATGTTTTATTAAATTCCATTGATTTTTTGAAGTTCGGTCGAAGTTAGCCGAAGTTGAGTCAAAATTTTGCATTTTTTCTACTGCATTTGAACTTCGCTTCCCTTACCTCAAAATCGACAAACTTCGCCTGAACTTCAGCGAAGTTTGTCGATTTTTTAAACCTTAGTTAGAGGATTAAGAATCTTGAGATCGAGATGAGGAAGCAAGACAGAGGTGGAGATTTGGGTATACTTTTTTTAGGCTTCTTACATGAAAGAGATATGAGTAATTTTGGGAGATATGAGTTTGATTTGGTTGGGTAATTACAAGGATAAATGGCCTTTTATTTTTTATCTTTTTAAGGCAAATCATCATTTACTGGGGGCAAAATGGGGATAACTAGTACTCAAGGATACAATCTGAGTTGAAACATTAGGATTTTTTTTTGCAAAAATTGAAACATTAGGATAGTTTCGCAAAAATCATGAAACACTGGGACATATTTGGGGTTAATTTCGCAGAAAGTCATCCAATTTTAAAGTTTGTAACACTTTGGTAACTAAAGTTACATTTCTATCAAATAAATCACCCAATTTTTACAAGTGTTTCACAAAAGTTGCTCCCACCATAATTTGATAATTAATGACAAATTTACCCTTCCTGTGTTGGAGGAGAGATGAAAAGCAATGGGTTTGGGATGCTTGGTCCGGTTGAAGAGAGGGAGGGAGGGAGGAGGAGATGGAAGTGGGAATGGTGGCAAAGATGAGGTAAGGAGGAGATGGAAGTGGGGGTGGTGGCAGAGACGAGGTAAGGGACGCGCCCGGGGAGGGATAGAGACAGCGTTGAAGGAAACCCCAACTGCACCTAATTAGCCACCACCAACTAATATTGCTTAAACCTATGCCTTAATTGGCACCACCAAACAAAATGTTCACAGCCCAAACTAACAACCCATTTTTCAAATTCTAATCAGAATTTCAAGTCTCATTCCAAAGTTCAAGCCCAAGCGTGTTCAGTTTCAGTTCAATTTCAATTTTAATTTTCGTTTTATTTTTTTTTGCTTTGATGTTTCATTTTTGAGGTTTCATTAGTTTTGGGTTTATGTTGAATCCAATGTTAATCCAAGACGGAGCACCCCAAAACCCCAGATTAGAACATCATCTGTTCTACCAACAGATCAATTTACCTTGCCAAAAATCTCGATTTCTCAACATGGGTATCTATGAATTTGTAGAAAATTATAGCATTGTTGAGCATCTCAAACCCAACACTCTTTCCTCTCCTCTAACACAGGAAGGGCAAATTTGTCATTAATCATCAAATTATGGTGGGAGTGACTTTTGTGAAACAAATTTTGAAGTTGGGTGATTTATTTGATACAAATGTAACTTTAGTTGCCAAAGTGTTACAAACTTTAAAGTTAGATGACTGTCTGTGAAATTAATTCGATATATTTGCGTATTTAGCTTTTTCGAAAACATTTTTTTAATTAATGTTGGGTATCTATTATTGGACTGATTCCTTAAATATCTTATTATCAACTTGTATTTTTACATTAGATTAGTCATGAATTTCAATTAGAATTATTTAAAATTGTGGCTCATATCATTCTCGACGCCCACGCTTATACCATGGATGGAGTGGAGTCACGTAAATGCAGAAGTTCATATCTTTAATGGTAAACTCATGGGGAGTTTTGTTCATTCATTGTGATTCCTATGTCATCACACAAACATGAGTGCATTAAGTTTTTTAAATTTAAATTAAGTGCAAACAAATCATGCTTATATGTTCCTATCTAACGAGCAATTCATGGACTTTCTTCTATGATCGCTCTCACATACTCTCCTCGTGAATTATTTGCAATATTAGAATCCATAGTTGGTGGCCAATCAAATCAAAGCATTTAGCAAAAATAAGGATCTCAACAAGTAATGGAACTAATATCAAAGAACATAATTAAATCGAAATTAACAATTAGTAAGCTATCAAGAATTCTCAAAAATGAAAACAAATAACAAAAATTGAAGCCTCTTGAATCCTAAACCTTTGTTTAAAAAACTCTTTCCGACGGAAGACTTGAAGTCTTTATGAAACCCAAACCTTTGTCTATAAGACTCTTTCCTTGGCCTCTCGATGGTGGCTAATGTTGTGTGCCCTAACTCTAAAACTCAACTCAAAGACTCCCTAACCGCTCCTAATTAGGTCCTTGTAAAGTTTATGATAGACCTCCAATCTACCTAAAGAATTCAAGGAAGCATAAGAAGTGTGAGGGGACACGTGTCGCAACACCGTTGGTGATGGAGTAAGAAAAGCGTGTCATCCTTAAATTGGAATGATGTGTAGGTTACCATGGAGAGTATAAATAAGCACAGTTGAGAGTAGAGAGGGCATTCTTTACGTATGAACTTTGTTTCTGGAGTAAATAGACTACTCGAATTGTCTTCTTTGTAATATCTAGGTTTCATCAATACAATCCCTCTCTTCTCTCTATTACTCTTTAATTTCTCTTTTTCCAATCGCCTGTTTAGACCTATCAATATACTAAGTAGAAATACAAAATAAGTAGCTTCCCATTTGTTCAAACAACGAGCAAAAACCTTCTAATATTCAAATTCTTGAAATGTTGCAACATTGTGTGTATAAACATTATCGCTCATCCTTGTCACGATTTTCCCTCATTCTTTGTTTTGTCCACACAGTCTCACGACATTGTACTCCTCGTTTTCATGACACACGCTATCCTATTTGCCCATCACACCATTTTTGTGACATTCTGATGTCGCTTTCTCGATGATGTCTGCCTTGTGATGATATCGCAATAACTGTCCATTTTCTTGATATCCCACTATTCTTCCAAACTTGCTAAAATGTGCTTAGAATCTTCGATACGTGCAACAATAGCTCCAGGGCATCTAATAAATATAAAATAACAATAAACCCACACTTCACCTAAAACACTGGAGTTCGACGGAAAGAAATACCAAAAATGCCGACATGATAGTATAAAAACACATTATTACTCATCACCACGAGTTCATAAAAAGCCCTTGGGAAAATTGATATAAAATTTGAAGAGATTTCTTTTGCAAATTGTTGTTGTTCAATAGAGTTTGTACTAATTTATTACAAGGCGTAGCATGTGTGAAATGGACTTTTGTGGGACAATACTATTAAAAAGCTACATCCACTTTGTTTGCCCATAAAAAAGTACTTGGTGCTTTAATTAATTATACAACTGGAATTTCAAATTTTAGAACATTTAGTTCTTCAATTTCTGCTACATTCATTTTATGTAGTTGTTGTTGCTTTACCGCCCAACATTCACTTCCATAGAGCATAGCTGGCCTAATTGCGGTCGTATAAAATTTCATTTTAAAATTTTCCTTTGTTCCTACTAAGTTAAAAGGAAAATTTTATAGGACCACAATTAGGCCAGCTATGGTTTATGGAAGTGAATGTTGGGCAGTAAAGCAACAACAATTGCATAAAATGAATGTAGCAGAAACGAGGATGCTTCGGTGGATGTGTGGCAAAAACTCGTAAAGATAGAATAGGAAATATAGAAATTCAAACTTCAAAGACAAGTAGGAGTAGCACCAATTGACACGAAGATTAGGAAATGGTAGTTGCGGTGGTTTGGTCACTTGCAAAGACAGCCTACAAATGCCCCTACAAGAAAACTTGACTCAATAGAAAATAAAGAAATTCGACGAGGTAGGGGTATACCAAAGTTAACTTGGAACGCATTAATTAGGAGGGATTTGAATGGTTCGGAAAGCTCACCATCAATTGCACTTAACCGAGCACAATGTAAGAGTTTGATCCATGTAGCCGACCCCAATTAATTTGGGAATGTGACTATGTTGTTGTTGTTGTTAGTTCTTCCATTTCTAGAAAATTAATTATATTTTCAATTTGGGAAGTTGCTAACCAATTTAAAATTTGAAGGGCTATAATGGACTAATATCCTTGAAATGGAATCTAAACTTTGAGAAGCTTCTTCACAGGTACATGAAGCGACACTATGAAAGGTCATACTTGTATATCCAATGGGGCTTTAAATTGATTCATGTTCATACGATGAATCTTCAGAAAGCTATGTTGGTTTCTGCATCAAATTTGGGCTTTTTATTTTGAAAAATATTAATCAACTGTCTTCACAATCCCAGGGGTTCACACTTGTCTTTTCAGGACTATTACTTGCTCAACCGTTCACTTTTCTCAATTTTAATTCATCACTTAAAGCAACATAAATCTACCATTTCATTCTAAGATTAGATTATTCACTTAAAAAAGATACTAGATTAGCATGTTACGCTTTGGTGAAGACGCCCTAGCTCTGCTGTCAGCAGAACGACTAATTTTGTTTTCTTCTTTTGTGTGTATTGCTACTTGTGCATTATTTACTATGTTGAATGTTCTTGCTAGATAATCTTTGCTTAAATTTGTGTTTTGGGAATCACTTTTTCCTTCTATACATATATGTATAGGATTGAGGACTTAGATAAGAAGTTTTCTGGGGATCTAAGCATTTGTCTGATCTGATTATACCTTGCAGGTTTAGGGTGTGATAGATCATTTTGTGGCTCTTATTGGTTGTCGCAAGGGTTATCCACTAATGTTCCTCACACATTTTGCAGCCATGAGAACTTCAAGCCTGTATGCCGCCTGTTTCTTTTGTTGGCTTCACTTGTTTAAAGCTCTTTCTTTTTCTTGGAATTTTTTTTTTAAATAAAATCTGGCCCATTTATGATACTTTTGCAAGAGTAGTAACAAAAGTTAATTGTTTTGTGTACCTCATATAGTTACTTGGAAATGTAACATTATTGAGCTTAAAATCTATGTAGCAAGATTTTATGACTCACAAGTATTAACTTCTTTTAACGTGTGATTTGTGAAGTGTGAGCTTGCATCTCATTGGTTATTAGTCTAACTGTAGATCAGAAGATCATATATAGCATTCTTATCTAAGAACTTTGTATCTTAAATTGAAGTATGGTCTTGTCTCGTCAATAAGTAGCTATTGACTATTGAGTAATCTTTCTTCAAGCATCTCCAACAGACTAATACTCTTTGAAGACTTCAAGTTATTCATGCTTTGGGTTAGGTATGGTGGTCTTTTGTTTTGAAAATGAAACTATTTTTCTTGGCCTTGACTCTTGGTTGTATTGTATAATCTAGGGTAGCATCTATTGGAGCTTGGTGGGAAACTATTGTAATTTCTTGAAGCCACATTTTCACAACTACCTGGTCTTTTACTTGTCATCTTTGACCGTGACATAGAAGCTACTTCTTGATGTTTTTATTTTTCTTTCGACCTTCGAATGTATTACTGAAATTCATACTCTTAGGTTCCATCATCTCCTATAATTATTATCTCAAAGTAGTTATTTATTGAAGGTAAATTGCAACTAAAGTTTCCCAATCATTATGACTAATTGCTAAGTAAATGCTAAAAACTCAATAATGCATAATAGCTACCTGTTCATAAAATCGAAGATAACATTATTATTATAAATTTTTTTGAGAAAAAGAATGACATATTAGACTTGTATAGAAGTAAAGTGACTTTTTCTTCCATATTTCTTATATGCCACTTTTAGGCTTCGACATTTCCTCCTTTTCGACCTATTTTTGTTTCTTTCCATTTCTAATTTATAATAAGAAAGAAAAATTGAAAGGGACATTGGTTTCTTTCATCTTTCTTGAAAGTATTGCATTCAACAGTAGATTTTTTATTTTATCATCTTATCGTGCTTTGATATTTTTTATTTATTTAAATTTCCATTTACTTTTTGTGATAATTGACATAAGTTTTATTTCGTGATTGAGACCTTGAGCTGTGTTTTTCTTTTTGTTTTTATTAAAAATGTCTATTTTTCGTTATACTTTTTGTTGCCCCGCCTTCATAGTGACAAGATGATTTTGCTAAAATCTCCATGTTGTCATCATTAGTTGTTACTTGTTATTGACGTTTAAGTACATGAATGCTATTACAGTTTGATTTCATAGTTATGATGGTTGAAGAATAACATGTTAGGAAAAAAAAATAACTGTGATATCATTGAAATTCTTTTGATAGTAATCCTTCTTTTCACCATGTAAATTATTTAAATGTATTCTTTAATGTTTTCTATGTGATGTTAATTGCAGATCTTTGAACATACTATTGTAAGGATTCCATCTTCAACCCACCAAAATAATCAACATGAGCAAGATGTATGAATTCCTTCTTATGCTGTGATACTCTAGGTGTTTTTTGTGTGTGTTTTTTTCCCTTATTTGTGATTTTGACTTGATCATCAGATTACAGAAAGGTGTATTAGATCTATGGGGAGAACATTGCAAGATGTTGTTTTAGAGTGGATCGGAAAGTTGGACAACAGGGAAATTGGTAATTCTTTTGTTTTTAGGTGAAAGGACTTTTGTATCAATAAAAAGCTTTTACTTTTTTTTTTTCTTAAATGTGTACTGTATATTATTACATGGGATTGCATTACAATCAAAATTTATTTATACGTGAAAAAGCTCAACATGAACATGGCCTTCACCAAACAATGCATGGCTGGTTGATGTAGCAAGAAATTGGCAAATTGCTCTCTACAAAAAATAATAAAATATCTCTTAATTTTATTGATTACTATGCGAATTTCTGAATTTAAGAATACTTCGTTTCTTTACTAGTGTTTACCTCAAGCACTCCAATACAAGAAACCCAAATAACCCAAAAGAGAATTACTCACAAATTCTCAATCTCAATTTTTCATTAACAAATATCAGCCCCTAAATAATAAAACATTATCAAGCCTTTAATAAACTCCACCTATGTTGTACACTATGTGCGCTACATAGCCGGTCCCAAGTCCGGATAAAGGAGGAGGACTCTGACGCCCATTTTTTCATACCGAAAAATGGGTAAGGGAGGTCCCAAACTCACTTTTCATACCCGAAAAGTGGGGGAGGGAGGCCCCAAGCTCATTTTCCATTCTTGGAAAATAGAGGAGGGTTGCAATAGGTTGACAACCAGCGTAAAACTTTTGTCACTTTTCATGAAATGGATCAAAAGCATATGATAGGGTCCCTAGAGATGTTCTTTGGTGGGTTCTAGAAAGAAAAAGAGTGCATGCTAGATACATAGACACTATTAAGGATATGTATGATGGAGTAGTAACGAGTATAAAGACATTTGGAGGAGCTACAAAAGAATTTCCCATTACGATAGGACTATATCAAGGATCGGCTTTAAACCCATATCTATTTACTTTAGTTATAGATGAACTAACTAGACATATTCAAGAGGATATACCATGGTGTATGCTATTTGCAGATGATATTGTCTTAGTGGATGAAACTAAAGATGGAGTGAATAGGAAATTAGAACTCTGGAGGAATACATTAGAATCTAAAGGCTTTAAGTTGAGTAGGACGAAAACCGAATACATGCACTTGTGAGTTTAGAAACACTAGACATCGAGATGACGGAGTGGTAAAATTAGGGGAAGTAGAAGTTCCTAAGGTAAACCACTTTAGATACCTAGGATCAATCATACAAAATGATGGTAACATTGAGAATGATGTCACACATAGAATTCAAGTTGGATGGAAGAAATGGCGGAGTGCAACATGGGTGATTTGTGATCGAAATGTTCCTACTAAGTTAAAAGGAAAATTTTATAGGACCGCAATTAGGCCAGCTATGCTCTATGGAAGTGAATGTTGGGCGGTAAAGCAACAACAATTACATAAAATGAACGTAGCAGAAATGAAGATGCTTAGGTGGATGTGTGGTAAAACTCGTAAAGATAGAATAAGAAATATAGAAATTCAAAGACAAGTAGGAGTAGCACCAATTGATACAAAGATTAGAGAAGGGCGGTTGCGGTGGTTTGGTCACCTGCAAAGACGGCCTACAAATGCCCCAACTAGAAAACTTGACTCAATTGAAACTGTAGAAATTCGACGAGGTATGGGCATACCAAAGTTAACATGGGATGCATTAATTAGGAGGGATTTGAATGGTTTGGAAAGCTCACAATCAATTGCACTTAATCGAGCACAATGAAAAAGTTTGATCCATGTAGCCGACCCCAGTTAATTTGGGACTGAGGCTATGTTGTTGTTGTTGTTGTTGTATCAAGCCTTTAATAGGCTTTTCAAAGAACTTATAATTAAATTCTAACTATGATTTTTAATTCGAGACAAATATGGACACCTAAACCTAATATAACTTGAAATCCTAATATATCATAAATATAAATTTTCTAAATAAGCATAAATAATCAAGCATATACAACAACAACAACAAACTAACCTTAATCCTAAATTAGTTGGAGTCAACTACATAGATCTAACTTTTCCATTGTGCTCGATTTACTGCAATTGATGGTGAGCTTTCCAAACCAATTAAATCTCTCCTAATTAATGCGTCCCAAGTTAACTTCGGTCTACCCCCTACCTCGTCGAATTTCTTCAGTTTCTATTGAGTCAAGTTTTCTAGCGGGGGCATTTGGAGGCCATCTTTGCAAATGTCCAAAGCACCGCAACCACCCTTCCCTAATCTTTGTGTGATTGGTGCTACTCCTTACTTTCCTTCGAATTTTTGTACTGCTTATTCTATCTTTACGAGTTTTACCACACGTCCACCTACATCCTCATTTATGCTACGTTCATTTTATGTAATCGTTATTGCTTTACTGCCCAACATTCACTTCCGTATAGCATAGCTGACCTAATTGTGGTCCTATAAAATTTTTGTCTTAACTTGGTAGGAATATTTTGATCACAGATCACACCTGTTGTGCTCCTCCATTTATAATCGAACTTATAAAACTAATACCTTAAAATACAAAAGAACTCGTAATTGACACACAAAAAAAACTTCTAATTTGACTCAAATTGTATTTTTCTTGTGTGACGCCCCATGCATCATCAATCTTCTTAATTCACCCTTGGTTCGAGAAAATTCATAATCAAATACTAGTTTTCTCCCTTTTTGTGGGTTTGAAGAATGAATTCTTCAAACATGGTCAACTCTTGTACGAACATATCTTGGACAAACCTATTGCCACTTGATGGAATAGGTCTTTGAGGAACGATGCCTCAAACTTCAACTGAGAAATAAAAGTTTTCAACGCACACACCATCGTGAGAGTCTTGAAGAACTTCCTCAACCAATTCATCTCCAGTCGGCAAACAAAAGTGCTTTGTTGTGAACTTCTCTCCTATACTAGCAACAAACTCAACTGTGTACTTGTTGATGATCGCATCACCGACCACTGTCTTAAGCACTTGTGGACTTGTAGATTGCGGAATAACTTCGACAATAAGACCTTCATCTTCAAAGTTCAAAGACCACCTTGCCTTCGACGGAGTCTTGGTTATCATAGTCAAACTTTGGTGTCTCGTCGAAGTTGACAGGTTCTTCTCGAAGAAGATCGTATCTACTTCTCCATCATCTTGAAGAATAATAACATCATCTTCTCTCCCTCTTCTCATACTCCATTGCATGTTTTTGCCTCCTTTGAATACTGTCGGAGATGTGAGAATAGTCACACATCGACAAATTGAATGGAAATATATTGGCTTATAAGTTTGGAGTGGGATTTTTAACTTGCCTTGGCATTTTGGAGTACACACCTACTCTCAAATTGTTAAAGGAAATTTTTATGTTATGAAAGTCTAAATTTAGGACCGTTATGCACATTAGGATACCCACACAAATGACTCCATAATTATGTATTTCCTTGTATGTTTATTTCCTATCTCTATATATAGATACATACAAGCTCTAGATATACATTATACTAAAGTCATCTTCTTTTATATTGCTTACATGGTACTAGAGACTTAATTCTAGGTCTGTGGACTCTTTTAGTCAACGACCGCTCCGTGGTGCTTGCTTTCGTGATCTGTTGTTCTTGCTTCTGTAGTGCTGCTTATGTCGTTCATCAGATCGATCAACACATCTGTGTTGTTGACATCTTCCCCACCTTACATCATGCGCTTTGTATGACCATCACACCACCTCTCATGTTCGATGCTTTTGTTATGCCTTTTTACCCCCCTTGCACCTCTGTCTTTGACTTGTTGTCGATCTAGAAAAGTGGTGCTGGTTTGTTGATTTGTGCATCATCCTTTTATGCCCTAGATTCGTTTGTTTTTTTTTATTGGTTTGTTGTTCCCGTCTTCGGGATGTCCAATTCATCGTTAGTATGTTTCGCTTTACAATCCTGTCATGTGCAAATTAATTTTGCTTTTGTTTGATTGCAATAAGTTTTTTGTTTGCTATCTCGTGCGTGCAAATTTCGTGGACACCGACGTGTGTCATTTGACCTTTTTTTTTTTTTTCTTGTTTTGATTCGCATACATCAGGTTTGTTCTAATTCGATTGGATCCTTTTCAATTTTGGACTTGTTTAAGGATCTTTTCGTTGATTCTGTCATGCTTGCCGTTTCTTGCATCCATTACAAGAAATGATTATGCGGCAAATAGGATGCTCTACAAAACCCTAGAGATAAGATGGTGTTGGCGGCATTTCATATGTTGGGTGAAGCACAATTATGGTTTGATCAAGTTGAACAAGAACACGGAGACCTCAGCTGGTACTTCTTTAAGGATTTTTGCCACATACATATTAGACCTTCATTGAGTAACAATCCATTGGGTGCATTAGACAACTTGAAGCAAATTGGTTCTGAAGAAGACCATCAATGCCAATTCTATACACTATTTACCAGAAACTTCGACCTAAAGCCTCGACAGCTAGTAAGATCTTTTCACGGCAGGCTTAGTGGAAGAACTCTGGATAGACATCGAGGTGAAACAACCAAGAAATCTAGGAATTACGATGAACATGGCCTAAGGATTAGTGAGTAATCTAAAGATTTCAACAAATGATCATTTATAGTTGGCCAGCGGTAGTTGGTTGACTCCTAAGGCAACTAATGGAGGTACATCCTTGACCTTCTACTTGATTTCTTTGTCCAAAGGTGGAGCGGAACCGTCTAACTAGGGTACAGTCGTGGGTCAATGAAAAAAGAAGCTCCTTAACTCCTTTTGTGAAGCGACTCACTAAAGCGAAAATGATTGAGGAGATGTAAAGGTTTGTGCTACAACGGTAATGAATCCTACGCCATGGGGCATAAGTGTAAACATATGTTTTGGATAGAAGTAACGGACGATGACAAAGTTCTGGATGACCATTGATTAACTTTTTACTTATTCATAGTTTGAGCTTGAGGACAAGCTCCCAGTCAGGCGGGGAGTGATGATACGATCTCACTTGGAAGTTCCGTTATTTTAGCTTAATAGTTTATTAGAGTTTTTATCTACTAGGAAGTAGTTGATTAGAAAATTTCTTTAAAGGATGTTTCCCTTTCTAATTGGTTTCTAGTTTATTAGAGTTTTTATCTACTGTAAGAAGTTTATACGACTACTATAATGAAGAGAAATGAGTTCTTACTTATAAAGAAATCGATCTAAGTAGAAGCAGTCACTGATTCCCTTCTATCAGGACTTAATCACGAACTTGTCTTATTTAAAGAACCTATTCTAACGTTCATAACAAAGGCTTGTTATTATTTGTCTAAACTGTACTGCGTGTTTTTAGTTCAAAAGAATAATAAGACTATTCATCTCCCAGTTTTTCCTATTTGATATGTATTTTTTGAAATAGCCTTTGAATATTCTTCGAGCCAGGCTAAATGCATCCTAGCCATCCATGGGGGCAGCCCAATTTGAGTGCACCCTAAATTCAAATTTCGATTTATTAGGGCACCCCGACTTTGTTTTTTTACCAAAATTCACAAAATACCCTTTCGTCCCAACCGAAGCACCCAACTCCAAAACCTTGGCCGAGACATCTATTTTAGGTTCGATGACGCGTGGTCGAGACTTATCTTCTAAGTTGGGTGGCTATGAACGAACCTCTTTGTTGAAACTTAGTTGACAACTGTTGAACTAAAAATTCGGTGGGCTATGCCCGATTTTCCAATTTAAGGTCTGGTAGGCTTCAACTGACTCTCCAACTAGAGCTTCACACCTGTGAGACCGAGCCAATCGACGATGCACTACAAAGCACAAGTAGTGTGTGTGGAGGAATGAAGGTGGGGTGCACAAAACAATAGGAAAAGAGGGCGGGATGCACAAAACGTAGTGAGGGGCACTAGGGTCATTTTCACAAATTCGTTCGGTTGCCCTCATGGAAAGCCAGGGTGCCTTTTGCCTGGCTTTTATTCTTCTAATGCTTGCTTGGCAAATTCCATGGGTGTTGGCCCATTTCTTTTTTAGTTCTTTTGACATGAGAGTTCATTATTGCCTTGTCCAATTATCCTTCTATTGTTGTAACTTGTAGTTTGTTACAATGATCAAACTTCAACTTAGCCGAAGACTTTGGTGACATCATATTTGGAATTAATTTAGGGAATTTAGTTTAATACATGTGCTTTTTGTAAATATAACACTGAAAAATTATAAATCTCATTAAAGTGTTTGTAACATCCAAATTTGTCACTATTACAGAAGCATGTCATTATTATATTTCACCTACTCTCTCTTTTTATATTGATCTTAGGTTTCTCTGTGAATTTAATCTTTTAGGGTTTCATCCTTCCGAGTATTTTTTATTTCTTCTTTTGCAATTCATTAGACTTCATTCCTCATAGTTGACAGTGATTTCTTGTTTGCAATGTCTAATATATGCTTTTATTCCTTATGATGATATTCTAAATAAAATTGAATCTTTCTATTGTCTTTTTCCATAAAGGTTAGCATTGAGATTTGCGCATGATTTTTTTTTTTTGGTAATTACTATGTTGTTTTTCCATAAAACCATAGCATGGGTTTTTTTGTGAAATTCCTTTTCTTTAATTTCTAAAAGAAAAACCTAAGAGTTTTCATCCCTTGGTTTATTTGCCTTGTATTTCATTACTATATTTTCTTTTGTGTAGTATGTAAAGGATGCAAATAGGATTGCAAGTGGGGAAGGGCGGGGCGGGGATCGTAATTACCTTCCCCGTCCCCGCGGGGTGCGGGGGTGGGGATTTATTCCCGCAAATTCCCCGTGGGGCGAACTTTGCCGCCCCACCCCGCGGGGATCCTCGCGGGGCGGGGAATCCCCTCTGTGCCCCATCAATATTGTAAAAAATATCTATTTTGATCTTCATTCCTTGTTCATTTTGGCACTTAAGTACTACTTTCTCAATTTTTTTAGAAACTATTTTTCTCAAATTGAAGGATTAATGTGGATTTATTTTATTGATTGAGTTACAAGTTATCATACTTAATTAAATATATAAGATTTCCAAATCTAGTATGGCAAATATATTTCTATGATGTTCTAAATATAATTTTATATATCTTTATGATATATCATATATATATATTATAGAATTAATTTAATGGTAAAAATAAATTTTATTGTTGGAGATCTTGAGTTTCGTTCCATATATTACATATGTTTTAAGTAAAAAGTTATATAATTTTTTTGTAAAAACATTAAAAAATGGAGAATTCTATGCAAGAGATACGGGGGGGAATCCCCACGTGGCGAGAACAATTACCGTCCCCGCCTTGCCCCGCGTGGCGGGCAAGATTTTGTCCCGTGCCCCGCCCCGCGGGGAGCAAAAAGCGGGGATTCTTTGCCCCACCGGGGCGGGGCACCTCGGGGAACGGGGATTCCCCGCCCCACTTGCAACCCTAGATGCAAACCATGTGATAGTCTACCATTATATGTTGTTTTCTTTATCCTCTGAATATTTCTCTTATTTTCCATTTGCAGATAGAACAATAATGCCTTTGAACCATGCTGACATGATAACAGCTAGGACACACGTTTGCAAGTAAGTTTAATCTGTTGGCATGTTAACAAATCAAATCATTCCACAATTTGCATGTATATTCACATGCTCAATTGTAAAATATATAGAAAAGACTTAAAAACATTCTAAACTGACTAACAAAATAGGAAACGACTTAAACCAAGTAGCTAATTGAATAGGCAAAAAACTTGTTCATTGATATTTGGTGACCAAGAACAACAAAGTGACTGAACAAAGCTCTGAAAGTTAATATGAAAAGAAATAAGAACTTGGAGAGAAGGGAGGAGAAGAGATTGCTGGTTTGGCTTTCAAATCACGTTGCAAAATTCTTAACAATTCTTTATCAATTTACTCAGTCCTGAATAATTAGCTGCATTACAAGAAGCCACCCATTTATATTCTATCAACTTAGCAATACTCTTAACTATGCTTCTCTAGTATTTTTCTTCAATATTCTAGAGTTTCTTTGACGGAAAATTCTAAACTCAAGGCTGAAAGTGACTCTTCATATTCCTATAAAAAATGACTCTTCATATTCCTTTATACCGCTTGGTCGAACATTGCAGCATATATTCAGCTTAAAGCAATTTCACCTGCAAAAAACGAATTCAAGCCTAGGCTTCCAAAAAGAAAGACCTCTAAGAAAAATTCTAACTTACCTAAACTAGCAGGGCTTGAGGGGGAGTGTTGGAGATGAAAGAATAGTCCCACATCCACTCGTCCAGAAGAAAGACAATGGGTTATAAGTTTGGAGTGTGAACTCTAACTTGTCTTGGCATTTTCTTTATCCAAAAAACTTGTCTTGGCATTTTGGGGAACCTACCTACTGTCGAACTAAAGCCTACATATGCAACTCTCTACACTTTCTAGACTTGGACTAGGATTACCTATAAAACTTTACAACGAAAAAGTCTATAACATGAAAGGATGCTTTTATTTAATAAAATATTGTGGTTTTTTTGAATGTTTCAAAATCTATTATGGTAAAGAGATGATCCTAGCTAGAGTTCCAGTCATAAAGTTTTCCCAGAATCTAAATAATCCATTGTTGCAAACCCTTGGACAAATATAAATATTGTACCTTGAAATAACAAAATAACTTTCTGCTGACATCTAAAACGAAATTTTGAAGTGGCGAAAACACCAAATCCCGCTTGCTACCAATGGTTGTAATGATTAAGAATATTGGCAATCACCAATCCCCCCACATCAACTATTCTTTCAGCCATCTTTCACTGACCAAGACAACCTCTCCGTTAATCCGAACATTTCCAAACAAATGATTGAATGGCGTTTAAGCGAAGGATAATCAATTTGAAGGAATTACCAGAAAGCTTGATTGAATCAAAGTTAGTTGTTTCCTTTGATAAAGCAATGCTCTTTGCCAACTATACCAATTTTTCTTTTCTTTTCGTATATTCAGTTATTTATTTTGTGGATGTTGGCGTGAGTGGGTGTGTGGTTGCTATTTCCTTCTTCCAAATTTCCTATTTCACTGGCACATCTCCATCATGTTATTTTTACTCTGGATTGAAATTTCAATTTTGTCCACTTTTTTTTGTGAGCGCTAGGTTGTATCTCACTATAATTTATCTGTTCTCGTTTGTGCCTTATTTTCTAAATGCAGGGATTGCTACGACAAACTGGTCTCATTTCTGTTGTATTGGTTTCGGGTCACCATACCTCACTATGTATGTATTTGTTTTCTTTTATAATTTTCTTTAAATTGTTGTTTACAAGTCTAAGAATGAGATCTATTTTTAAACTAGTGTGATAGTCGTAGGATGTGAACTTATAATTAGGCTAATTAGTTTTAATCAATACCAATTTTAATTTCACCAACCAAGTTGTAGTTCAATGGTTTGGTATGTGTCTCTTATTCAAGTGGTTGTGTGTTCCAGTCTCCCCATGTGCTTAAGTTGGTTTCTTATTAAAAAAAATAATTTTAATTTCATTTATTAAAATAGGGAAATGCTAGGATTGCATACTTTTGTTGCAACCTTTGGGTACAATTATTTCAAAAGTCAAAGCTTTCCAAACAAATGTTTGCAATACAAGAGTCAAAAGTTGAAATGAGCACCATTAGATCTAACAAGTTAACTTAGTGTACAACATGTTTACGGAGACCAAAGATTTTTCTCTTTTTTTTTTTTCACAATATATGTTTTGTTTTAGTACTGCATATGACTTGTCACTTCTTAACATAAATATCGTGGTTTAATTGTTGGAATAGAATGAAGGTTTTTTTCATGTCATGCTTGGGAACTTAATTTTGTAATAGACAAGCTGGACCAATGACTTTTATGATTTATTTTTGAACGCGTGAAACTAGATAATCAATTGTTGGAACCTGGCTTGAAGGGACAAAATATATGGAAAAGTTGTATAGTTTCGGTGAACTTATTGGTGACGAAGATTTGTATGATATAATAGGAAATTATCCAAGCTTTCACTATTCCCTTCAGCTAACATTTAGTTAGAATTATTGAGAGTTTTGTCGGTTTTTTCAACTCAATTCATTTGTTGTAAGCCCGATCTTTTTAGATTGTAGGTGGCAGTTAGTAGCCTTCTTTTAGAAAACAATGACGAAAGCAACAAAATTTGTAATGTTAATGGTTTTCCCCACAATTACTCTCACCCTTGTGGCATACCTATCGTAATTAATATCTTAGAGAATTTTCCTTTCAAGTTTGACAAGGATATTTTGGTGACATATCACATCCATTGCACTGCACTTCTTCCATCTTGCTTGAATTGTATGTGTAACATCATCTTCAATATGCTTACTTTTTGTATGATTTATCCTAAATATCTTTTACGGTTCACCTTTAGGTCTCTCCTCCTAATTGCACTACTTCATTGTCTTTTTTCTTTCTTTCTATTTTTCATGAGGTTACAACGCTTATATATGTCCAATCTTAGTCTTACCCAGCCTAACGAACTGATTCTTCAAAAGTTTAATTTTCTATTCGCTACATCTCTCATTTTGTCATCTAGTAAAACAATATTGTTAACAAATAGCATATTCTACAATATATTCGATTAGATCGAATGGAAGCTCGATTAGATCAAATTAAAGAGGAAGCGAAGAGGATTTCGACCATTGAGGTGTCGATTGGCGAACTCGATCCGAAGTAAAGTGGGCGTTGAAATGCTTGGCTCGAGGTTTGAGGAACAACTCCATCACTATCTCGGCTTAAGAGCACCGGATCCGCCGATTTAGAGGTGTCGAAGTTGTTTCCGATCACCGGTGATCTAGATCCATTGACGACCAAGGGGGGTGCCGACGTCGGTGATACAAATTTGGTGGCGTCGAAGGTGACTCGATTTGTTGGTGATACGATTTAGTTACAAAACGAGTCGCTCGGTCGCATATCCGAAGTGAAATCGAAGAAAGGAGGGTTGGTGTTGCTAATCGATGAGCCTCTCCATCAACCTCGCGCTTGCTCATCGAGGATTTCACATGTTCAACAGTCGGGGAGTCGAACGCCCAAAAGTGCCATCCAGGATTATCAGTGGGATTGCCAACTCGTTGACGAACTAGAACCACCGTATTCGACATATTTGGTGGCGTCCAAGATGTTGGTGTTCATAGATCTAATGACTTTGTTGAGTTCACGATCGGCCCTTTGTGTACACATGGATCTTGGGGTTCAACCGCCTCTACTAAGGAGTTTTCGAGGATCTCTAACGAGATCTATAGCCGTTAGCCCTCCGCCATGGCCTCCACCTTCTTCCACGCCGACGTCCTTTGATGTCCCCTTACTCGTTTTTTTCACTCGATTTTTACTCTATTGGAGATGCTTATTTGGGGAAGATGATGGTATATTGTCATTGAGAGATCGAGGATATGCAAAGTGGTACGAGCACCGACGCTGGGATGGGGTTTATCTCACGACATGTCCTCATCCATTTTTGAACACCATGTTGTCATCATCGACGCTTCTCGACTGGCACATCACTTCTCACGGTTGGTGATGGCGCATCACTTCTCACGGTTGGTGATGATGACTCACTTCTATATTCAACAAATGCCCGTCGAGGAAGATCTTACATCACTTGTACTAACTTCAGCATATGAGTCTTCTTCTCGCCTTCTTTCAAGGTTATTGGGTTACACGTGTGCTTCATTGACATTTTGTCACACATTCTTGGCAACTCCATCTTGCAATTACAGTGACATGAAGGTGTCTTGTTCTGCTGTTACATTTTTGATTTGCTTTGGTTTCGGCCATTGCATATAGCATATTATTGCCCCAAGACGTGCTTACGTTCTCTAGTTCCATTACGGTTGGCGCAACGAGTACCTCTCGCATTTGTTCTACCAAATTCATTTCAAAGATTGGATCCTTTACATGGGTCTTGTGGCATTTTCTGGTCTCTCTATTGGATACTTCTCCGCCTTAGATTTTACTGGACTATATGGATCCTAGCATGGCTCTCTTCTTGTGTTTAGTCACTCTTTGGCCCTCTCACCAGTTCAAGGTCTACCCATTGTCTCCATGCTTCATTTCTTTGTCCGCCACCTTGAGGACCCTCTTGATTTTCTTACTTAGTTAGCCAATAACTTAAGCAAAAAGATATGGGATTAAGGCGGATTAGTGTAATTCTATAATAAAAGGGAATTCTTTCGTGAAAGCTTCTTTTTTTTTTTTTTAATACTTAGGCCTTGTTTGGTTGGGGGTGAGTTGGGGGTGTGAGATAACTTGCAGGCCCAGGGAAGTTCCAACTAATCTTGTTTGGTTGGTTTTATAAACCCAACTTCCCTGCAAGTTATCTCCCAACTCACACCCACCAAAGTGAGATGACTCCCTCACCTAGGCTTGTTTGAAGGGTATTTATGTCAATTCCCATTTTTATCCCTTAATGTCAATTCCCTTTTTTATTTTTATTTTTATAAATTTGTAACTTCCCATGAACTTCAAAGGTAAACCAAACATGAAAATATGTTCCTTGTGAGTTAACTCTGTGTGAGTTAACTTGCCTACAAGAAAACTTCCCTGTAAGTTGGCAAAAATGAACCAAACGAGGCCTTAATACTGCTCCTCCATACATATCTGCAATAGTATCTATATATTTTCCTATGGAAAATAGTGCGTGTATATCCAACACATACCTTTTTTTTTTTCTAGTGCCCACTAAAGGAAATTTAAGAGCTCTATTATATGCTTTTTCATGGTCTACAAATGTAAAATGGATGTCCTTTTTCTTCTCTCAATATTTTTCGTGAATTTCTTAAAGGAATATTTCTATTTTAAACATTCTCGACATAAAAACAGACTTATTTTCCCTTATCTTGGTTTCCTTTCTCAACCTTGTTTTTATTTTCCTCTCAAAAAGTTTAACGATATGATTGTGTAAAGTTCCTATTTTTAGGCATGATCCAAGTCTTGGGAAAGTATGGAGAGACTAGTTTGTATATGTGTAGGCCTAAGTTTGAGGTTGTGTGAGCTATCCAAAATGCCAAGGCAAGTTAGAGTTATAATACAAACTTTGAGGTCATCGTCTTTCTTCTCAACTAGTCGACGTGGGACTATAATTAAATCCCAAATGGTCCCTCTCAATTCCAACTAGTCTAACCCAGTTTTGATACTTGTTTTTAGCCATCAACTTGTAGTTTTTTTTAGCTTGGACTATAATAAATCTTCCAACTTGGGTCTAGCTTTTATCATTTATTTTAACAGCCCACGGTTTTTTTTTTTTTTCAGTCCCCATTTTTGTTGGACTTCAATTTCTTGGACCTAGAATCTTTTTGAGCTGTTAAGCCACTGTGGGCTCTGATACCTTGTAAACTTTTATTTGTAAGCTTGTTGCAAGTCTTGAAAGTGTGTGGAGAGTAGTCTAGTTGTATGTGTTGGCTTTAGATTAAGAGTGGTTGAGTTGTCCAAAATGCCTTGGCTGGTGTCTCCTATCAAAACTTATAACTCACTCTATACTCACTTGAATAACCAATATGAGAAGTATAATTACTCTATAGTTTAAGTTTCAACATTTCCATTATTCTAGAAGTTTTTTTTTATTAGAGTACTCCAATCTATGGTCATCTTTTAAATATATATATATATATATATACAACAACTTTGAGAATCATGACGTTATGTAACTTAAGTTTTTTTATTTATTGATGTTTGGTTTTATCCAATATGATATTTGCTTTGTTATTGTTTAATAGCTCATTAAGGTAGTTTCACAATCTTTCTTTAATATCATCCTCTCGCATTATGGCTTTTTGGTCCGTATCCTTGATGCTTTTTTTGTTACTTAAGTCTTTTTTTCTTTTTGGCTATCCTATAGATATACTTTTCTTCATCTCAACTACTTAAATTTTATATAGAACTCCCACGAAATTCATTTTATTTCCGCTAACTATCTATTTCACTGCCTTTTTTGTATATGGTTGTCATATTAAATCTTTTATTTAATAGTAAACAAATATTTTTATTGATAAAGTAATGTCGAGGACAAGAAGTCCTCCGTCAACGTCAATACAAAATCATTTGAAGTTACATCATTGACAACTTTCAAAAGAAATACAACTATATTCGATACAATGAAAACTAGCTATCAAGTGAGTTTGATTCTCCTTGCTCCAAAATGAAGTTACTGTGCTATCCATCGCCAGTGGTAAAACCAATCACTTGCTGTGTATCATAAATTTAACTTTCTGCAAGCGATCCATCTTGATGCGAATAATCTAGTAGAGTCCCATAATGCTTCAAAAAATTTCTCCTTGTTCTCAAATATCCTCTTGTTCCTCTCAAGCCAAATGCCCCATAGTATCACCAACGTTGCAACAGCGACAATGTGCTTTCTTCTACTTTTACCTTCCAGTTTATCAAATATGTTTCTCAACCCATCCAATGAGCCCGGATTGGAAATGAGGCCACCCAAAAAAAACATCCCACCTATTCCACACTTGACAAGCCGTAAAACATTTAAAGAAAAGATGGTCTACAAAATCGCTTTCCATCATACACATAAAACAACAATGAGGTGAGATGCTCAAATGAGGCATTTTTTTTGTAATTTGTCAAAAGTGTTCAAACCACCATCCAATATTAGCCAACCAAAAAACTTAAGTTTGGAGGGAACCATAGCCTTCCAAAGTCCTTTAAATGCTCGATGGCCATTTGTCTCGGGACAATCAATTAAATGGTTAAAAAATGATTTGCATGTGAAATAACCCGACTGGTCAAGGTTCCATAGTCTTGTATCTTCTCTTATCAAGATGAATGTAATTTGACTAAGTGCATTAATGAGTTCATTCTTTTCATCATGAAATCTTGTTGGAAATCTATTTGGTAGATAAAGATTCCAATTATAGTGAGGACTCGATCCATATGATTAAGAAGCAAAATGAGAGATGGGGTGATTGTGATAAGATGAGTACCAGTATACATTTTGAAACCTAGACTCAAATGAAGTATTCCCTAGCCATTTATCTTCCCAAAACCGTACTGAAGAACTGTCTCCTATCCTTATAGAAATGTGATGATGATATGCTGTGATGCTAGAGTGAATGAATTTCCAAGGACTTCGATGAGTCACTTTAGGAGCCACTCCTGCATCCCACCCATTAGGATCAAGACCATGAATACTTTTAATTACCTTATGCCACAATGTCTCCCTCTCCTTTGAAAATCTCCAAAGCCATTTCGTTACAAGAGCCTGATTCCTTTTTTGGATGTTACCTAATGCTAGTCCTCTCATTGCCAATGGCTTCTCCACCGTTCTCCAACTAATGAGACTAGAGCCTTTTTTCTCATCCATTTTACTCCAAAGAAAATCTCTAAATGCCTTCTCAATGATCCTCGCAAACTTTCTTGGCATCTTAAACATGTACATGTTGTAAGTAGGAATAGCCTCAAGCACCGATTTGATAAGACATAACTTCCCTCCCTTTGAAAGATAATCCTTTTTCCAACTATCTAGTCTCCTAGAAATATTTACTATGACCGGCTCTGCTACTCGGACTCTTGTATTTGGGTCAAAGTGTCCGTGTCGACATGACTCGACACGGACACGGACATGGGATATGTGTCGGATGTGACATTTTCGAACTCGGACACGCTCGAGAGACTTACTTGGATGGAGAAGATGAATAGGCCTTGTATCTTGATGGAGAAGATAAACAGTTCATCGTGAAAGACAAAATGAGGGCAAGTGCCTTTTTTTGACTTTTCCAAGACTCATAATAAATGCTCTCTAAAGTCATGTCAAGTCATGTCAAATTCATTAAATGCAATAACTTGACATTTTAAACATACTTATTTGCCTATATATTATACATAGTACATATATACGTTTATATAAAAGTAAAAAATATAGTATTTGTTGAAAACAATATTTGATATTGGTGATTCTATGTAGTTTTTAAAGATGTTTTATAAGTAAAAGTAATAAATATTTATAATTTATTACCGTGTCTAAGTACCCGTGTCAAACATTTTGGACGCTTTTTGCCGAGTCCCCGAGTCTATAAATTAAGAAATTGCCAAGTCTGACGTCTAGACACATACCCGTGTCCGACATCCGTACCCGAGTCCGGGTAACATAGATGACCGGGGCCCAAAAATCAATAGATGATGGATTACCACCATATGGGAGACCTAAATATTTAATTGGAAATGCTCCTACCGCTCACCCAACAAGGCTAGCCATTTGAGAGACTAACTCCTCTTCCAAATTAACACCTGCAATTTGACTCCTCGCCATACTAATTTTCAAACCTGAAGCATCACTGGAACTCCTTTAAAACCCTCATTATTACTTCTAAATTAAGAGTGTCCCCATCCAACAAAATAAGTGTGTCATCTGCATATTGGAGATGAGAAACTTGTACCTTCTCTACCAACCACCATCCCTTTAAGGGTCCCTTGAGCAATTTCTCTATCAATGATCCGACTTAAGACATCTACAACCAAAGTAAAAATAAAAAGAGAAATAGGATCCCCTTGTCTAAGACCTCTAGATGCCCTAATTTTTCCTTTTGGCGTTCCATTGATCATTACTGGAAAATTGGAAGAATTAAGACAACCTTTGATCCATTTTCGCCATCTCTCTCCGAAGCCTTTCATCCCTAGTACATAATCCACGAAGGACCATTCTATGTGGTCATAAGCTTTTTCGAAATCAATTTTGAACAAGACTCCTTTTTTGTTTCTCCTCTTGTAATTCTCAACCATTTCATTGGCAACCAATGCAACATCTAATATTTGTCTTTCTTGAACAAAAGCTGCTTGGGCCTTAGAGATGGTAACATGAAGAATACTTCTCAATCTACTCGCTAAGACCTTAGCTACCACTTTGTAAAGACATGTCACCAAACTAATTGGTCTGAAATCGGTTACTCTAAAAGAGTTAGCCTTTTTTGGAATCAAACATATGTAAGTCTCATTAAAACTAACATTATGATTCCATTGTGGTAGAAGTCATCCATGGTTGCCATCAAATCACTTTTAATTGTGTCCCATGCATGAATGAGGAACTCTACTGTGAAACCATCCGGTCCTAGTGCTTTTCTCCCATCACAATCCATCAATGCCCTCTTCACCTCATCCTCCCCAAATGGTCTTTCAATTCGGTTCTTTTGGGTCTCACTTATTGGTGACCATTGAATGTTCTCAATTCTAACCTCACTTTTCCCTCGTGAACCATAAAGTTTTCTAAAAAAACTAATAATTGCCTCCTCAATCATGCTTTCATCCTCAACTATTTTTCCATTTTCGTCCTCAATTTTAGAGATGTTTTGAGTTTTCCTAAAAGAGAGAAGATGATGAAAAAATGCCGAGTTCATATCCCCTTCTTTGAGCCATTTCACTTTAGCTTTTTGGGAAGCTATGCCTTCCTCCCTATTACACGTTTCTGTCCATTCTACTTTAGCTTCCCTTCTCTTTACATCGAGGTCATTTGACAACCCTCTAAACCTTCTCTACCATCAAGATCCTGAATTAGATGTTCAAGCTCTCTTTTCTTGATGTTAACCAACCCAAAGTCCTTTTCATTCCACTCTTTGAGATGACATTTCAACTCTTTATGTTTCAACATGAATTTGTGTCCAGGTTGCCCATGAGAAGAAGATGAGTCCCACCATTGACTTATTTGACTTCCAAGGATGTTATGACCTAACCATGTGTTCTCAAACCGAAAAGGGGGAGGACCCAACTTGATTTTGAGACAATCCAAAACAATTGGGCAATGAATCTAATAGTGTTAAAATCTCCTCCTATGCACCAATTCGTTCCACACAACACGCTTAAACCTGCTAACTCATCCCAAAATCCCTCCCTATCTGAAGGGTTGCATGGTCCGCACACTCCTGTTAGTCACCAAGATAAAGTCTCCCCATGTCGAACTTTGATTGACATAGAATAATCTCCCACTAAATTATCTATCACAAACACACACCTAGAATCCCATGCAACTAAGATACCTCTAGTTGTCCCCATCGATGGTAAGAAAACCCAATCTTTGAACCTATTGCTCCACAACTGCCCCAAAACTCTCCTATCTATGACTGATTTTTTGGTTTCCTGCAAGATGACAGTTTCAGGTTTCGCCTTACGTATTACCTTCCTTATGATGCTACGTTTTGTAGCGTTTGCGCATCCTCTAATATTCCATGACATCACCTTCACTGATTAACTCTACGAGCCTCTTTCATGAACTTCATCATCTTATTAATGATATGATTGGCTTTTTTTTTCTTGTTTTAAGCCTTTGAATTTCTAACCATAGACCCATTTTTCTTGTTCACTCTCTTACCTCTTTTGTCATTTCTCTTTTCTTTTTCCTCTTGTCCACTTTTCATGTACATTTCTTGAATCACATCCCGCTCAGATAACCTTTCATTTTCTTGCTCCTTTGTGCTCAGATCATCCTCAATCATGGTCTTATCCTTGGATAGAAAAGCATTTGTGGCTCCTACACCTTAGGTGACAATGTTAACCTTACCAAAATAACATTCAACATCATTAGTGGGATTAACCTTAGTAGTGTGGCTATCATCAATAGGAGAAAGTGGAACACGAGACAAAGAAGAAGACAATGTGTCACCGACATGTTCTGGGACTTTATAACAGTCATTAAAAGCTTCCAAAATAAGTGGTTGATTGGTTACCCGGTGGTTAGAACAAGAAGGTACATGCGACTGAAGCTGAAACATTGCGCATTGTTCGAGATTGATCGTGTGAGATGAATTTTCCTCTTTAGAAACTGATGCTTCAAATGAAGAAATTGATTCCTTTGAGGAAAGCTTTGCTCCGTTAAATCCCTGTTCTTCCTCACCCTGTCCTTCCGCTCCTTCAAAAATCTCCAACGCTTCGACCCTATTCGTAGACTTGTTGATGACTCGTTGCGAATCAGTTAGCATTTTGATGCATGCATGACGTTCTTACTTCCTTGATTTCTTAGACCGTTGACGACCCTTGAAGGCATTCACCCAATTCTACAAAATTTGACAGTCACTGTCCTTGGAACCTTTGGAGATCGATTCATTTATGTGCCTTTGACTATCCCGTGAAGAATGAATTTGCCCTTTTGAGAAAGAACAACGTTGAGATGCCTGAGATGGAAAAAGATATGGTTGCTGCTGTGAGTTGTCCTTTAAGTTACATTCTTTTTTAGCAGGAGAGAGCAGCCCCGATAACGAACTGTGGGGAGGGGACTTGTTGAATACCATCACCTAAACATTGGTTCGACCGAAGTTGAGGAGAAGTTTGTGAATTGATATCTATGTCTATTAGGTTATGAGTAATTTGGTTAGGGATTATGGATTGGGTTGTTGGTTCAAGGTTGTTGGGTAAAGTGGATGGGTTATGGACTGGGCCAACTTCTACCTGGGTAAATGGTTTTGGAGATGTTGCTACTGTTAATGGAATCGATGATGTGGAAGAGGTTGCTGTTAATGGGCTTGGATGTGAGGTTCTTATGATTGGGTTGGGGTTGGAAGGTCTTTTTGTGTGGCCCAAGTCTTTTGCATGCTTGACCACCACCCTTGGATCATTTTGATCTACAACCATTAGATCTTTCTTTGTACGCCAGCAAACCTTTTCCATATCTTTCTCCGTACGAGAGATGTGATTGTTGATGACGAACGAACTGGCGACGTGGTGTAAATGTGGAGGAGGCGTGACTGTTGTAGCCGTATTTCTAGGCTGAATATGAGTGCTTTTGAACGTGACCCTCCGATTTTCATCAGGCTTCGATCCAACGAACGTGGTTTGTCTTTCTTGAATAGGAAAAGTCGCGCCTTCTCATCTTCCTTGGTTCCGCCCACTGGGACGAAATAGGCGTATTACGATCAACCTCCCTTCGATATTCACCGATAACTTCTCTGGAATGAAACCATCATCACCGCCTCGAAGCTTTAGTTTAGCATAACGGAGAAAGGAAAGATTCAAAGTCTCTGGATCAACCTCAATGAGACCTCCACAAAGTGCACCAATAATCCCAAAGGAAGATTCTGACCGTGATTCAATTGGAAGACCATCAACCCCAATCCATTGATATTTGCAGCCTTTTCTTCGATTAAACCATTGAGAGGAACCATTCCATCCATAGCATGTAGTTAATTTTAAAACTTCACAGGAGATGATAAATTCCTCTCTTCAATGTTGTTGCACCACATTAAGCTTCTATCATCGGCAATTGGGACAACATTGACGTTTTTTTTTTTTAGTAACGAGGAGAGCTCTTCATTTACCTCCCTCCATCGAACTTGATCAGTTTTTTTCACCAACACAACTGTAAGACTCCATCTAGATGATGCCTTAGTTTCACAAGCATGAGAGCCTACATCTCTAGATTTCTTCAGAAATGACTCAAACCCATGCCATCCTTGCTCCTGATCGTCTGCTGGGACAAAAATTGATTTTGTCTTCCCATTGAAAACAGGTGAAATCTTGAGACTGCAACCAATTATGTTAGTTACGGTTTCTAATATAGTGATTAGTGACAACTTCACCATTTCTAAAACGATCAACAACACCAAAAACCTTTGTATTAACCTTATCCATACTCCTTAACAACCACTCATATGTAGCCTCCTTCAATAATATTGAGAAGATTTTCTCACCAGAACATTCGAAGATCGTTGTCTCGCCCTTCATGGCGTCTATCTTCATCTTAAAAGATTTCTTCCCTACCTTAAAAGATGAGGCCTGTGAAGGAGGGAATAGTGACTAAACCATTGTTGTGAGAAGACTCTTTTGAAAATATCCTTTCATTTGGAGCTATGCAAGGTAGTAATTCCTTCACATGATGATACTGACTAGGAATGGTGTTTGGTAGGCTCGGTGACATGGGTGAACTTGGAACTAAAGTGTGAAGGGATGCAGAGTGGTTATTTGGTTGTTGATTTGTGGGAGGTGGCAAGGGGTAATGAACTGGGTTTGACAAGATACATGCATAAGTAGGCTTCTGGATGTTGTGGTTAACGGCCGAGGATCCATGTGAGTACGATTGGTGGACTTGCTTGTGGGTGTGATGATGAATAGATGACAGTGGTGTTTGTTTTAGATGATGTTGTAGAAAAATGGTTGGTGGTGGTTGTGGTTTATCAGGTGGAAGATAGACATGATTAAAATGGGTGGGGCAAGGAAAAGGATTTGGTTGAAGGTGCTGGTGATTTGTTTGAGGGTAATCAGTTGAGTAAGATGGTGGTTGGAGATGGTTATTAGATGGTTGTGGTGGAGGTTGGAGGAGAGGTCGAAGGTGATGGTAAGGGTGGGGGATGTTCGCCATCAGAAGGGAGCTCTAGGGTTTCCTAGGGTAAAGCCAAAGCGGTTGTCATATTAAATCTTGAGATTTACGTATTTCCTATATATCCATCATTTAATCTTACTTGCTTTTTGGACAACTTCATTATATCACCTTGTTTTCGTCTTTATGACCTGATGCTTTTTTTTATGTGTAAGAGGCTTGATGCCTCTCTTTATGCAATTGTGCATTTCTAGCCACATTGTATTTAGTTGATACCATGAGGGTTCCATATATTTTATTTTAATAGTTTTTCTGAAATTCTATTTGTTTAGTGTTTGTCTTTATCTTGGTCCCATTACTTTCTGAGATTTTGATATCTTTTATTCTTTTTGAGGCATTCTTTTTGATTGGTTAAAATATCCTAACCTTTTACACCTTATGTTATTATGTCCTAACCTTTTCAAATTGATAAATTTGTATCCTAAGTGATTTTTCAAGTTTGAACATGCTGATGTGGTGCGCCACCTAATCACCCACCATTATCTCCACTTAATTGCCGTTAAAAAAGAAAATCGAAATATTAAAAAAATTGAACAAAAGAAAGAAAGTTAGAAATCAAGGGATGGGGTAGGGTTTCTTACTTTCGTTGTGCTTTCTTTTTTTCGTTTGGTTCGATTTTTTTTTTTCGTTGTGTGGTTTTCGTTTTTTTAACGACAACTAGTGGAGATAGGGTTTGTGGGAAGATGAGGTTGGAGATGTTGGCGGGGGAAGTGGCAGAGATGGCGCCGGCGGTGGGTGGGGCAGTGGAGAAGAAGCTTATATAGAAGGGAAGAAAGAGGGGTTGTTGGGGGCGTTTGGGTCAAAGGAGAATGGGTACTTGGGCTGGGATGAGATTCTTGTTGGGGTTGGTGAGGCCGAGAGGATGTTGTGGGGGTTGGGTTGGGGGAAGTGAGTTGACGGGGAAGAAGGGTTGGTTGAGGATTCGGCGGTGGTGATGTTGAGGAGAAGTTGGCATTGTGGGTTTAGACTTTAGAGATTGATTTATCTTCTTATCTTTTTTTTTTTTTTTTTTTTTGTTCCTTTCTAACGGTGGATAAAATGGTGGGTGATGAGGTGGTTTGCTAAGTCGGCGGATTCGGATCTAAAAATTCACTTAGGATACAAATTTACCAATTTGAAAAGGTTAGGATATAATAACAAAACTAAAAAGGTTAGCATATAATAAGAAAATGTGTAAAAGGTTAGAATATTTTAACCAATTTGGCTTTTAATATAATATCAGTACCACTAACCTATGTTCAGTTGTAACTGTTTACTGTTGCGTCAAGTATTATTTTGCAGCCTATACATATTTTCTTGTTTGGAAATCTATTTGCTTTTTATTATGGAAAACATTAGAATGACAACAACAATGTCACACCACAAGACACATTTGCTCACAAGAGCCTTCCATACGACCTCAACTCGTGTGTTATGCATCGGAACCTGTGTATGTCTGCATCTCGAGGCACACATGGATGGCTTTTGTGAGTCAATGTGTCTTGTGGTGTGACATGATGTTGTCATTCTAGCACTTCTCTTTTATTACATATCTCACTAGAAGTAATTGAATGTACTTCGTGTTTTTAAAACTAGTATTACCTATGGCTAAGGATCTTCTGTCAAAACAAACGCTGTGATGGATTCTCCTTCAATTCTATTGCCATAACCATATATTCTCTTGAATCAGGCATTATATGTGATAGGTGACTCTACATTTCTTGTTATATTTCTCTAATAAATATTTTTTTATGTAGGGGTATTCCTTGAATTAGTAAATCTATATCCCTCAAGAATTTACTCCTGACGTCCTCATTTCACCCTACTTGTAATGCATAAAAATTAATAGCCTAACCTTTTTGTCTCGTATAGTTAATTTAAGATTAATCTATTACCCTAAGCCCTGAACTTCTACAATCCTATGCTTACAAGTACTATCAACAATAGTTCCTACTCCATTCCTTTTCCATCCATCCCACTGTACTACAACTTCAACCTTGTATTCTCTATTTTTACTCAATTCTCCTTTCCCTTCTAGTTTTTGGAAGATTAGCAATATTAAGTCACCTTTCTCTAAATCTTAGTGTCTACTAGCTCTGTTGAGTTCCCTGTTAGCATTTTTATAATCCATGTTCCTAAATGGTCTTTTTCCTCCTTCTATGTCTGTTTTCCTTTTATTTCATCAAAAAAATCTAGAGCAAGTCCATGATGGAGGTATTGCAAATTGCAATAGTGAAAAAATTTGAGCAATTTGAGTATATGACTGCTCTGTTTATAGTTTGATGGAAACTATCTAGGTGCGACATCTAATAAAGAGAGTAGTATGCATCCTAAATTTAAGCTCTATAAGACTATGCATTTCTAGTGCTCAATTGGAAGATAAGGTTACACACTACCCCTTTAACTATTTTTAATGAGGAATGAATTTTTATGGCACTCAGAATACAAGTTGAAGGTACTATCCTGTGTTACATGTCTTTTCACAACTTATATCTTTTATCTAAAACTTGCTGATGTCATGTATGTTGCGCATGTTGTCCATAATGGCTATATTTGATTCAAAGGGGTAAATTTGAATTGAATTGGTACTGTTTGACAGTTGTTTTTTTTTTTTTTTTTTTTTTTTTTTTTTTTTTTGATTCAGCGATTAAGTTAACATCAAGGAGTTTTAATGCTTTGCCACAATTATATTTCATCGGATTATTCTTACTGCTCAGGCTTGGTTCTATCCTATTGTTTAATGGTTCCTACATATGCATATTGATATGGTGCATTCAACTGAAAGTTCCCTATGTACTTAAGACATTTTATCAGATTTCGCAAATTTTCCTCGTATACGTGCTTAATGATTGTCCTGCTCTAAATATTGCATGTTGATTTGATAAGCTACTTGCATCTTGAGATGTTTTGTACAACTAAAGCATTTTAGCATCTCATTTTTGCTGCTATTTCTGATATGAATGACAGCGGTTGCCACGTGATGCATCAGAAAGGGAAAATTGCTGGTATGGCTATGCATGTCGTACGCAACACCACAATGTAGAACATGCTCGCAAAAGAAATCATGTTTGCCGTCCTACTCGAGGCAACAATATGTAGGGATGATTGCTTGTAAATTCAGAAGAAGCAAACTGAATCATGCAAGGTTCATATGATCTGTATATTGTTGCATGCAAATGATTCAAAAATTCTGTCAATTATATTTTGGACTTCATGCACAGTTTATTCTATTTCTTATATTCGTTGAAACGCAATATTGACAATTATTTGAACTAAACTTTTCTCACACAAACCCTTTAATGAACCCTTTGAAGATCCTGTTAACCCTAAAAGCATACATTGATATAACGACTAATTAGGAATGGAGTCGGCTATTCGAACTCCATTTTTAAATTTTTTTCGCTGTTTACCAATTTTTGTGTAAATTATTTCAAAACTACCCTCATCCTCAACGAATATTACTCCGTCTCCTACTCTCACCCCAACACCCCTCAATCTTCTTCATTTTTCGGTTTTAGTTATTGTAGAGCACTTGTACTAGGTCACCAACTATTGTCAGGTTTTTTATTTTATTTTATTTTTATTTTTATTTTTTTTTTCTTTTCTTCGTTGAACAAGGTCGGATGTGGTCGCGTCGTGTTCTAAAAGTAAAGAAGTGTCACCCATGAAGTTTGGACACACAAGACCGAAACTTTTAATGAGGTATCGGTTGACCCCGATCGAGACCTCTAAAGAGATCGACTTAACCAAGACGTCTTTAGAGGTAAGTTTCGGTCGACTCGGATCGAGATTGTGAAGAGAGTTCAGTCTTAATAGGTGATAAAGGGATTTAGCCGATACCTCTTTAGAGTTGTCAGCCCTGTGTGTTCGAGAACTCTGTAGAGTTCGGCCTTGTGTGTTCTCTTTGTGTGTCTCGACATTCGCAAGCAACAAAAAAAAAAAAAAAAAAACTTTAAACTCCTAAAAAATACATGAAAATGACTAAAAAATAGTGGGTTTGACTTAGAATCGCTTAATATTTTTTATTCTATCGAGACTTTGCACCAAAAATATAAGATTCAAGCTCTAACTTGAAGCCCTAAACCCAACAAAAAAATTACAAACAATATATACTCAAAAAAGTACAAAAAATCTTGAAATCGACACTATAAGAGATGATGAATGCACCAATGGCGTCGAATTGATGTGGTTTTGTTCGGATTTCGTCGGATTTGAATTGCTGGTAAGAATGCGATTTGAGAGAGGGGTGTCAGGGTATGGGTGAGTGGGGGTATGGGTGAGTAAAAACCATTTTATATGAAGGGGTAGTTGAGTCATTTCACTAGAGGCTGAAAAAGAAAATTCTTAATGAGGTACGAAAGTAAAAAGTGGGGTGCGAATAGCCTGTGCCTTAGGAATAGGGGTGACAATTTTTGTCATATGCACGTGCCACCACATGGTTACCAGCCCAACATGGACTTTAAGGTGAAATGGAGACTTGTGTGCCCATTGATTTATGCATCGATATGTGTACTTTTGTGAGGATAGAAATCTATGTACGTCTAATGGACATACACAAGTGTATGCCCATTGTAAGCGACTATATTGGGTCACCCTAGCATTCCCCATACATAAATATAGGTTTGAGGTCAAACACAATGAGACTCTACCATAGCATTCCCCATACATAAATATAAGTTTGAGGTCAAACACAATGAGACACTACCATTTATATTGATGAGGTGCCATCAATTCATTGTCTCAATCCACGTACGCTTACCGTTAGAGATGCTTTTATTTAAGACCATTAGATAATGGTCCCACATCGAGCTCTTACGTTTCTACCACGTATGTGCCCTTGGTTTTCCGCTTGAAGTAGATTGATAGGAGGACCCCACGTACATGGAGTCACTAAGAATCAGAGAGAGATGATGTTCACTACAAGGAAGTGTGAAGAGTGATTTTGGTTTCTAGGAAGAAAAATGAAAGCATCAGCATTGAGAGTGTTCCCAATTGAAAGCTTTGTACGTGGATAGTATTGGATACACCAGCTAGCTACGTACACTCAACAACTTGGGTGTGTTTCGCGTTTCTGTAGAATACTAGTTTCGTGGAACTTAGGGGTCTTTCGCGTTTCTGAAGAATACTAGTTTCGTGGTGTGCACACAGTCGAAGCATTTTCTTTTCGCGTGCTTTTAAAATTGATATGAGGGCCGCTAAGGGCACCCCATCGTTTCATGAAGGCACCCAATTAATGAGGGCACTAACCAATTTACCCGGGGCACCCAAAAATTGGACCCGAAATACCCAAAATACCCCTCGTTCAAAACTCTCGCACCCCACCACCCCTACCACCACCACCAGCGAACTCCTTGTGGAAGAACCCATTCGTTGAGGATCGACCATTGCGAGGATTACCGGAAATCGTTCTTTCTGTCCGTCTCCGTGTGGTTCTCCTTCGTTGTAGGAGGTTTTTACAATTTGTAGGCTCCGGGTGTTGGGCGATTTCGTCTCCAAATTAGGGCTCGGTTGAAGTTCGTCGAACACACACATTTGGCGCTAAATCGATCGTTTGAAGGTACGTTTATAGTGTAATTAAGTTACATTTGGTAGAGTAGTTGTAATGTGTGTGTGGCGGTGTGTTCAATGGTTCCATTATTGGAAAATCGCGGTTCTCGGCCACACATGCCAGAGAGTGTGTTTACTGTCTCGGCCAAGCATGGCCGAGACAGAAGGTAAATTTTGGGCAACTCGTCGTCTCGGCCAGGAAGGCCGGAAGAGTTCACAGAGTCTCGGTTACGAATGGCCGAGATTACTTGTATTCTCTCGGCCGAGACATGACGAGAGGTACAATTAGTGTTAGATAATGTTGTGTCGGTGGTGTACAACCAAGAATGTACTCCTTCTCTCGGTTGTACAATGCCAAAAGGGTTAGAGTCGCCTCGGTCGGCACAGGATGAGAGTAAGGTGAATTGAATTGGTCAAGCCATGTCGGTGGTGTACAACCGAGAACATTCAGTTGCTCTCGGTTGTACACTGCCGAGATATGTGACCCCTTTTCGGTCATGAGTGGCCGAAATTATGGGTTGGTTTACGAACCTGCTTGACCGAGACATCAGAAATGGATGAATTTGAACATTTTTTTTGTAAATTTTTTTTGGGTTCTGTTCCATGCGCTTATATGTTGTATTGTTTTCAGGAATGGCTCGTTCGAAGGCGCCGGTGACTAGGGAGGAGGCCGGTGTTGAGGTGTCGAGGCCTAACCGGGAGCGAGGCGGCGGAGACCCCGACGACATCTTCCTGGGAAGAGAAAGAGAAGGAGAATGAAGATGTTAAGGGAAAGGCAAAGGTAGATGGAATTCGTGCAAGGTTAGAATTGCACGATGAGGGTTCGAACATCGACGCTCGCGACCTAAGGATCTTGCTTGTTGCCCGAGGGAAGAGGAGGGTCATGCATCGGAGTCTAGTAGCAGTGACTCATCGGCGGCGGGGAACACGACAGAAACTGATCGTAATGTACACGGGAGTAGTAGTGGTGGAGCTGGCCATAATGAAGGAAAGCCAGAAGTGCCTGTTGAAGTGCGTGCTCATTTCCCCGGTGGTCCTATAGACCGGGCGTTGTTGAAGAGCTTTAATGATCATGTCGCATTAGCGATTTGAAGCAATGAGGTAATTAAAATTTCATTGAACGGAGTAATTTAAAACTCAGGGTTTTCACAAATATGACGAGATGTATTTTTTTGTTGCAGGAGCGTCCGGTTCTCAAGTGTATCAATCACGGAGCTCAGATACAAGAATGGGATTTGAGGACGTGCCACCACGACACGGCGTGACTTCGAGGATTATTCAGCGTTCCGGGTTGAATACGCTGATAGACTGTTCATACCACAAGGCCAACAAGGAGGTTATCTCTGCATTTGTGGAGTGGTGGCAGCCGGAGACGAACACATTTCACTTACCTTTTGGTGAAATGTCTATCTCTTTAGAGGATGTGAGCTTCCTCCTGAAGATTCCAGTGACGGGCAAAGTTGTGGCAGTGGAGAACTTTGCGAGGTACACGGAGGAATCTCGCTCGGACGCTATTAAGATGGACTCGAACCTACTTGGGGTTAGCGTCGAGGAGGCTGAGGAGGAGGTGAATATCAGCAAGGGGCTCACAGTGCGCAAATGTTGGTTGAAGAGTCGATGGTGCCCCAAAGCTGGTTCGAGACCCACAAATTATCCTCATGTGGAATGCACAGCCCGAGCGTACCTGTTGTACATTTTGTCCTGCACCCTATTTGCCGATAAGAGTGGGTCTCGGGTGTCGATCGCGCTGCTGAAGCTTCTTGAAGACTTGGACGACGTGGGAAAGTACGCATGGGGTGCGGCTGCGTTGGCCTACTTGTATCGACACTTGGGGTCTGCCACGAGAGTGCAAATGTCTCAGATTGCTGACTACCTCACATTGCTTGAGGTTTGTTATCAAAATAGACTTACTTTCTTTTTGGTATAATAATTACGCCAACTTGCATTTTGGACTAACTAACGTTGTATGTATTTGCAGGGATGGGTGTACGACCATTTCAAACTTGGTCTCGCCACACCCAATGCGAAATATATGGACTACGTGCAACCTCGTGTCTGCAGATGGATTCAAAAGCACGAGACCGTGGCGAATGTTGACAAGCTCGGGTCCATTAGGAGAACCTTAGATAGGTTGCGCCCAAGTGAGGTGAGATGGTTATCCATATCCTGTGATGAATGATGTTTTTGTATTTTTGGTTGCTAACAATGGTTGTTGCATTTTGATTAGGTCACTTGGGACCCATATGTGAATTTCAGGGAAAATGGAGTTGTGCACGCGATGGCCTTTTTACAGTGGGACGATCAAGTACATGGATGTGGTGGAGCCCTACCATCCGGAGCGGATTCTGAGACAGTTTGGCCACGTGCAATCTATACCAGATCCTCCGTACCGTCCATTGGAAGCACACCGAGGCCCATCTGCGAACAAATACTCGGTCAAGTATGGGTTCCAGCAAGACAATTGGGAGCGATGGAGGAACCATTTGTTGGCTCCCGAAGTTCGTGGTGACAAGGCAGAGTTCGAGTTTTTGGCTACACCGGACTACCTACCTTGGTTCCTCAAAGTGTCTCATCCCGTGATCACCAATCCGAGCCATGAGGACGAAGACATGGTCGCCACAACCATCGCAGACAACGAGCTACTGGAGGTATTGAAATGGTTATATGTATTATGCATGCCATTTGTTTTCATCCCGATATGTTTTACATTAACACTAACCCGATTATTTTCATCAGCGTAATCGGCGTGCGTTGGACGCGGCATTGCGATGGATGGACCTCCCGTCTGAGTTGTGTACTATTGAGTCTGCGAGGACAATGGCGAGTGATATCGTCAATTTCCTTTCGGGGAGGAGTATAGGTCCCACCACCACGAGTACCACTCCGGCGACCGCAACCGGCACAACCGCCACATCCGCCCCTATCGAAGCGAGCCCGAGCGGTCCCGATGGTAGCACTTCTACACACTCCACCCCGGCCAATGCTCCGCCCGTCACGGTCGATGCTTGCCCTCCGAAGAGAATGCTTGGGAAGGAGTATCAAAGGAAGAATTTGAAGAAACCAAAGCAATGAGCAATGAGTGTTTGAGGAACATAGACATTTACTTTATTGTTTGGCCGATAGTAGTTGATGAATGTTTGATGAATATGTTTTATGACATTTTTATGACAGCTTCATACGATTAAGTACATGGATGAATGGTTTATGCCCGTTTGGTAGAGTACTTGTATGTTTGATGAGTGATTTATGACAGTTTTGATCATTTGATTAATGTTCGTGGTGACATTTTGGACATTGGTTTACATCTCTTGCTGTTCTACATTTGTTATAGTTGTATATTGGTCAATTTTGGTTTAGAATAAATGGTTTTTTTGATTCAGAGGTTGTCTCGGTCAAGCAGGTCCGACACTTATATTGAATTGTCGATACTGACCAACCGACACAAACGATGGATTCTCGGTGTCGCCTGGCCGAGAATGTCGGTGGATCCTGTATTTTCCAATGTGTCGGTCACTGATGGACGAAACCTTTTTGCGACTATCGGTGCCTCGTAACCGACATTATATCAGTGCGCGTTCGGCCACTGGTCGACGAGCTATTCCTGTGCATTTGTTGAACATGGCGACCAAATGCTCTCGGTGCGATGGTAACGAGATGGGTGACAAACTCGCTGTTACTCATGGCCGAGAATACCTGAGTATGGTCGCGCATAGGTCGACGAGAGGCTTAAACTTCGGCATTGTTCGACCGAGCCGTCACGTTACATGTCGGCCCGAAATGACCGAGACTATACCATCGGTCTCGGTCATTCAAGGCCGACACGTCACTTTCCACCGAAACTTAACTCATTATAGATCCTCTGTAACATTCAAACTAACTTTACGACGATCAAAATCCAACAAGACAATTTGCACTGAAACGTAACTCATTATATATCAATATAACATTCAAACTCACTCTACAAGAATCAAAATGTACAACAATACAACAATTTGCACCGAAACTTAACTCATTGTATATCCATATAACATTCAAACTAACTTTCTAAATTACAAAAAGTACAACCATCAAGATTGCTAGGTACAAGTTTTACACTACGGTGTACCTAAATCTACAACGAATATGGTGCCTTCATCAACGGTTGCAAGGGGCGCGATATCTCGAAATACGAATCCATCTCGCCAACCTTTGGCGCAGTCCTCAACATACCGGTCCCACGATGGATATAAGGATGGCAACAGTGCATTCACACGCAACTTCACCTGTCAGAGTGAACAGTATAACATAGAAGATATTGTCACAAACCCGATCAGGGGGGAAACCTCACAATTCAAAAAAAATCATAGAACTTACCCTAACCCAATGGATATTCCTGTCATTTATCATGACAATGATAGGTCTGTTGTGCAACGACAATGGTGGAGCACTACGTAGAGGTAGAAATGTCGAGGCACTCCCAAGCGAGAGGTTTACAAGAATGACATTGAATGCAGTGGATACTAACAATCCCATGTCTGGAAGTGTCAACCATTCTTTGAAAGATGCACCAACTTGATTATCTGGACAATGCACCGCAATCTTGACAGTCTCGTAACTCGTGCCAAGCACTTCCCGCCAAAGGTCTTCATACCCGATAATCTCATCATACATCCTTCTACGAACAATCCTCCAACCGTCAACATCGGCAAGTCCAAGCCCAGAGGCAACACACCGATATCCACAATTTCCATCGGCAACCACATCGATAGTGCCCTCAACATGTGGCAACCAATCCGATTCTATGCAATGACCATAAGCCATGTTAGATGCACTTTGCGGGCGTCGACTGGCACGACGCATTTTAATAACAACTTTGTTTTTCTTCTTCCTCGAAGTAGAGGCCTCTTCATTGGAGAGCACGTACTCAAATCCGCTCGGCAATCTAGTCATGGAAGAATCGTCATTTTCGTGTTTTCTCTTCGATCCTGCCTTGCCTCCGATTGAAGCCCCCGGTGTCCTTCCCTTTGTCTTTATTTTCGCCGGCGGCACAACACCCGGTGTAGACGAAGGTAGACTAATCTCCCTGAGCTGCTGAATAATCCTGAGGCGATCATCCTCATCAGTGCAAGCATGAAACTTTTGCAACACCCGTTCAATCTCATCGTGCACGTTGTATCCACACCGATCCACAGGATTCTCAGGTATCATACTCAACTTTCGCCAGTAAACATGAATGTCCTCGAGAGGGATGGGCGACCCAACAAATATATGATGGTTTAGCTCGTGTGCACAAGGAAGGCCATGTGTGGTACGTATCTCGCAACCACAACGAGTGGAGTCGTGACCAACATCCTCTCCACGTGTCAATTCATCTCTAATTAGGCTAAGCGCCCGTTGCGAGACATAACCACGCAATCGTCGATATAACTCATCAATGTACTCATGTTGGACCACATTCAAACTTAGCTCAAACGATGCCTTGATGTTGTTGTGTTGGATTCTAAGGAGGCCATCAACCACATTCCACAAAGTCTCAAAATTGGCCTGACTGTTGCCAAGGTGTAGCTTCAGAATGGAATGCGCAGACTCCACCCTCTGCTTTGTTGTTTCCCCAAAGTGCATAATTCTATTTGTCCAAGCGGGGACAAATTTCTCCTTGTAGTTCTTTACCCATGTGTTCTCCAAGTACTCAGTAAGACCCTTGACATTCCCAAACTCACAATGAGGTCATTCATCCTAACTTCGAATAAGACCTTCGAGTTGGCATACATCACGCTCGTCCACCTATCCATGAAACGCGCAAAACCATCGTTCTCCCCAAACATCTTCTTAGTCTTGGCCAATACTACTTTGTTGATGTGCCAAGAGCAAAGGAGGTGAGACGCTGACGGAAATACTTCTTCAATGGCACTAATAAGGGCTAAGTCCCTATCGGTGACAAACACGTCAGGTTTAAGCCACCCATCCAATATGGATCTCAACTTCTCAAGTGCCCAAACATAATTCGCATGACTCTCTGATAATATGAATGCAAACCCAACGGAGAATGTCAAGTGCGTAGAAGTGATGCCAACAATCTCCAACAAAGGCATTCGGTACCTATTTGTCTTGTACGTGCAATCCATCAAAATTACCGATGAGAAACACCTTAGCAACTTTATTGAGTCGGGATGTGACCAAAATAAATCGGTGACAACATTCGTATCGGGATGCTTCCTATGCCAGGACATCCACTTATTCTTCTCCAAGATGTGCAACATTTGTTGCATTTGAGTCCTCCCACCCGCATCCTCATTTCGAACTTTTTGTCTTGCATTATATATTGTCCTCATTGTCGATACGTTTCTAACATCTCTTTGCTTCAACGTATTTAGGATGTCTCTTGGCTTCACATTCCCCTTTGTCATTTGCCCCACAACCTCCTGCTCCCCCTTATCCAATCTTCCGGCAAATGAATGGCCGTCCAAGTTTTTTGCGGGCTCGTGATTGTGCCTCCCACATATGACTGTGACATACCACAAGGAGTCAGCATTTTCCTTTACGTTGATAAGGAAAGGGCATCCACATTTCTTCGTACCAGTTTGGGTTCTCGCCTTTTCCTCTTCTTCATCATTTCTTGCTTTCAGAGAAATTTTGGTTGCTTTCCCCTTCCCTACCCTCTGAGACATTCCCCTATATGTTCCAGACCTCTCACACGCAAGTTTCACCCTCCCCCTGCGCTTAATGCCCCCGGCATCAGAGTGCTTTGTCACTAGCACAAACATGTTTTCGCGGCCTATCATTTGAAGTCACGAAATAGCCGCTTCTCTAGAGAGGAATGACCTACAAGGTGTAAATGTGTCCTTGTAGTCTGGAAATAAGGTAGAAACCGGCAATACCTGCAATACAAACAGTGTAACATTATAATCAACCAAAATGTACAGCACAATCACCAAAAAACCACAAAAAATAGGTTCTCGGTTGTACATGTCTGATACTTTAATCAGCGTCTCGCTCACGTACGACCGAGAGTTACTTAGTAGTCTCGGTCGTACCATACCGTGAACTACGTACAAATCTCGATCCTCTATGACCGAGACGTTGCTATACATCTCGGTCCTGCGAGGCCGAATCAATCGCGCACATCGACAGAAACTTCAAATAACCGCATAAAAAACACATTAAATTTGAAAAATTACCTCAAGTTCAACCTCCTCTTGCACCATAGCAGTACAATCTTCCATTATATAGTGCAAACAAGTTCGGATTTGTCGAAATTACCAAACCCTACGTTGACAAACAAATCATCATTTTCACAGTTTTACTCAAATTAACAGTTCCAACAAAGCATCATATGGTTGTCAAACATTGTTACCTCGCTGTCGGATGATGTCAAGCCGCAAGAATCGATAAACGCTCGCCAAACGCAATGTCGCTTTATGGTTCAATCTTGGTGGTGGGGTGCCCCTGTTTCTTTCTCAAAATGGTTTGTGGGGTTTGAATCAATATATATACAGGGGCAAAATGGTCTTTTCCATTTTCGCTGGAATTTTTACAAAAAACTTGGGTGCCTTCATGAAACGGTGGGGTGCCCTTAGCGGCCCTCATTGATAATTGGTTATGCGGTTGAATATAATTGTTATTATGTTGTATGTATATATATATATATATCATATATTATATATAAAAGTATGAATCACAAATTTTTGAGTGGTAATGAAATTTACCTATTTGCCCATATTTTTTTTTTCATTTCTAAATCAACATTTTCTTTTGTCTCCAAATCAAACTCTAACTCCTTATCAATCCACCACACATTTTTTTTTTTCTTTATCTCCAAATCTATCCCGAACTCCTTCTCATCAATCCAATACACGATTTTTTCTTTCTCCCAGTCTTCAATCGATCACTCACTCGTGTTCCGGACGAAGTCCTTCTCATCAATCCAATACACGGAGACGAAGAGGTTGATAAATTGAGGGAGACTTCTAAATTGGAGTGTGCACTTGTTTCTGGGGCAAATCGGTTAAGCTTGAATTGCACGCTACCATTTGATACATTTTAAGGGGGTGCATACCACTGGTCCTTGTCTTCATCATTCTCACCCGAACCCTCATTGTTCTTCCTTATATATATATATCTCGGTTG
This sequence comes from Stephania cephalantha, assembly GCA_039657325.1. Lineage (NCBI taxonomy): Eukaryota > Viridiplantae > Streptophyta > Magnoliopsida > Ranunculales > Menispermaceae > Stephania > Stephania cephalantha. The sequence continues at coordinate 25,238,119 of CM077574.1, read as the reverse complement.
GAGATTAAATTCAAGGAGAGCCGTGAGTGTTGGTGGCGTTGTCGAAGAACAGTTGAAAGTGAGATAATATTTCAATTTCTTATTTTAGTGACCGTGGGACTGGTTTTGTCTATGAATTCGAAATTGGAATTGGGAGGGGTTGTTGTGGTTGGTTATTGATTGTGTGATGAAGAGAGGCGAAGATCCGGTTATATATATATATATATATATATATATAGTGAAGAAGAGAGAATCCGAGATGGAGAAGAAGAAGGTGGGGGTTGAAGAAGAAGGTGGTTTGAAGAAGGAGTTGGGGGAGGGAACAAACCCAAAACCCAAAAGAAATTTGAATGAAAAAAATTATGATTAATCATGTGAAAAAAAGGTGTCTAAAGCTTTAATCCCAACTAATTCAATTATTTACATTCATAATTTCAAAGTTATCATTTCTATCTATAGAGTTTGAGGTAAATATTGAACTTTATGTACAATTCTATGGAATCTCCACAAGCAAGTGATCACAAATTGATGGGTCAAACCACTTGTGTTTTTTTTCCTTGTTTCCTTTTTTTTTTTTAGAAGTAATGTCCTAGCATGACTAGCTTGTTTTTTCATTCACATCTTATTTCAATCACATTAGAGAATATTGATAAGCTAAAAAAGGTACTTGTATTTCTAATTTTTAAATTTTAATCACAATTTTGAATTTTATTAATAAATTCTTAAAAATTAATTCCCGCGAGCGAAGCGAGCGGGTCAATCGTGCATAGCACGTCCTGAAACTAGTATATATATATATAGTGCTTCTACAATGGAGCTTAAATATATACTCATGTCATGAATACTACATATCTCATCATTGAATCACTATATAATTTCAATATAATGGTGATTGATGTAGTGCATTTAATGCAAAACACATTAACATGGGTGTATTCAATTGAAATTTTAATAGACTTTTGGTAACTTTTATAAGTGGATGACTTTTAGAGACTCGTAGATTTTTGTAGACTTTTTAAAAACTTTGGTAGACTTTGATAGACTTTATTTTAATGACTTTTATTAACTTTGATTGACTTTTTTAAGGACTTTGGTAGACTTTGATAAACTTTATTTTGATGACTTTAAATAAACATCCATGAACATTGACTTTTGAGACTTCTTAAACATTGCCCTTTTTGACTTTTTTAAAATATACTTCTCCTTAAAAATTATAGTTAATTTTTAAAAGTATGCTTCTTGCACATTTTTAAAAATAAAGCATTGCTTACTTTTTAATTGAAAAAATAAACTACTAGGGTTATTAAAAATCTCTATTGTAAAAATAACAAATAAAGCACGAAGAGATAACATAGATCTAATGCATATTATTATTCACTACATCAACATCACTCCACATTTCAGTAGCTATAAAATTCCTCCATTGGTTGGCATTCTCCCTTTGCCGTTCTTTAGTCTTAAAAAGTATTTCAAAATCATCATCTTCTTCACTATCTGAGGACAATGCATCTTCAATATCTGATTCAACTGGAAATTCATCAGAACGACACTCCTTACGAAGAAAGTTATGTAATCCCGCACAAGCCAACACCAGCTCTACTCGAGTTTTAAATGGAAATGGAGGAGCTGTTTTAAAAATTATGAACCGCGATTTGAATACGCCAAACAACCTTTCAACCACATTCCTCAAAGATGCATGTCGAAGATTGAATAATTCATTAGCATTTTTCAAGATGTCGACCTTGCCCGGTAAAATCGGAAAGATGATAACGAACACCTCGAAAAGGAGCTAAAAACTGACGCGATTCAGAAAACCACAGTCTACCAAAAAATATTTACCTAAAAACATACTAAAATAAATAAATTAAATACAAGAATATAAAAACAAGTAATTTTGACATTAATTAGATCATACCTTGTGGTACTTTAAGTCTATTTCTCCTAGATAAAACATCACTCAATATTCTTGAATCATGCGCCGATCCTTCCCATCCGCTAAGAACATATATGAACTCCAAATCAAAGTTACATGCAACCAAGACATTTTGGGAAGTGAAGCCATGACAATTGCGATAGTTGCTACTATCATTTCCAACAATCATTGCAGAAATATGGGTACCATCGATAGCTCCAATGCAATCCTAAAAATAAGAGCAAGAATAATTAGTAACCTCATCATCATCATCATCATCATCATCATCAACATCAACAAAAATTACTTCTATTATAACAACTCTAGCAATAATTAGAACTTACTTTGAAGTAAGGATAAAATCTTGTACTATCTCGTATGATTTGTGAGGTAGAGGATTTAGGCTTCACCATCATATCTACTGCAATTATGTTCAGAGCCCTTAAAATTTTGTTGAAACTTTGGCTAGTGCTAAAATGCGATCTATTGAAGGTTTTTCGAATCAAACAATATCGAGAATTTTGACCCACATTGAGTAAAAATGTAGCCAACATTTCTTCAATAGTTACGAATCGTGTATCATGTAACAGAGTTTTATCTCTAATAATTTTGCATAACTTTCTAAACACGTCGGGATACATCCTATAAATTTGTCGAAAGTGTTTTGCATCCTCGTTCAATATTGTTTCTATGTATTCATACCCATTTCTAGTTATAGAGCGTCTGGTTAAGGGTCGTGTAACGGGCTCACAATACATAGAAAGTATAACTTCATGCAATGTTTGTAGAATTGCTTGCATAGAAACCAACAAACACTCAAGTATTTCTTTTAGTTCTTCCATCTCGTTCTCTTCCATTTCCACTTCCTCTGATTCATCGTATATTTGCATATTTAAATGAGACATCATGTAAATAAAATCACCTAAAATCAAAAAAAAAAAAAACAATTAAACATGTCGAAAATATAACATTCAATGAGTGAAAGTTTAAAACAAGGTTGACAATGACAATATTGAATAATACTAAAAATATATTATCAACTTCAAACAAAGTATCATTGATCAATCCAACATTCTGGCGGAGTCTGAAAAAAAAAACACAATCTCCAACTAATAAAATAAGAATGTAGTCATTTATAAAATAATAAAATAAATTTTAAGTGGCTTCCAAAAAAAGAATTCTAGGATAAATAACTACTTATTCTGTCAATTGAAACGCTATCCACTTAGAACGTTCTTCAAAATACATTTTCATGAAATCGATCTTTTTGGCTCTTGTGTTCAACAACTCGAGGACCTTGAAACGAGTACTATTATGCAAATATGGGATTTCCTTAATAAGCTTCCAGCATCCTTGGTCTCTAGCCATTAATCTATCAACCTTATCAGCAAAACTGGAAATCGTTTCAATCAGTTTATTCAAAGAATCCATTTGAAAAGTATTATTTCTGTTTGAGTCTAAATTTCCTTCTTTCTTAGTTATGTTCCTCTTTCTAGTTACTGAATGGACCTCCAAATTCATTGGCTCAATTGTTGGAGGCGCATTAAAGATTCCAACTGTTGGAGGTTGATTTAGGTTTTTTTGTTGATGCTTACTTCTTTGTACAAAAGCCTTGGCATCATAGTCGTAAGTAAGATCTTATAATACATCACCATTAGTTTCCTCTGCTTTAAATGTCCTAGCATCAGTATCATCCCCAAGTCCAATCGAGTATCTCCATGAGGCAGTTGCATTTTCAACAATTATCCTTAATTCATCATAATCAGTAAACGTGTATGTCTGATAATGTCTTTGATTAGGATGAGACAGGTCAAAAATAAAAGGGTTAATACATACTTCAGTACAATATGTTAATGAAATAATTAAATATCTCACCTTGAAGTATTCCTCCCATACTTCATTGCTTGCCGTGAATTTTTTGGTAACGGGATCCCATCGAAATTTAGAGTTGCAATGCATAAGCTCAACATAGCCTTGATAACGATCTTTGAACCATTTCCACCGACTTTTTTAATTTAAGAAATTTCTTTCACATCCAAGTGTTGCATTAAGAACAGGAAGTATTTTTTTCAATTGTTGCTTTACTAAAAGCACCATTACTATCACGACATCCGCGAGTTGCAGCATCAACCAACAATTTAAGTAAATCATTGCTCTCTTCCACAGTCCATGTAGTGTATTTTACCACACCTTTTCCTTTCTTTTTTTGGTTTTCAACATTTACTTGTGAGTCTCCCATCGCACTATTATCATATATATAAAAATTGTCATAATCAAATAAAACCTTTCTAATGGTCTTTTGCTAATCATTAAAAAAAAGCTCACTAGAAAAAAGAAAAAAGAAAAAGAAAAAGGAAAAACAAGTAAGCTAATTGTAAATCTACTTATCACAGTGTTGCATGCATGATGAAGTTGTTAAATTAGTTGCAGAGAGGATTTGCAGTACATACTGTACATGTGCATACATGCATGACAAGTAAAGCTTCAGAACTTAACTATACATAACATTCAAATATGTACGAAATCAACATATACTAGTTAAACAAATTCGAAATTAGATTGGACTAGTTAATGTCAATGATGAACAAAACAGCTATGGGTTTATCATTAATATGTGTGTGTGTGTGTGTGTGTGTGTGTGTGTGTGTGTGTGTGTGTGTGTGTGTGTGTGTGTGTGTGTGTATGTGTGTGTGTGTGTGTGTGTGTGTGTGTGTGTGTGTGTGTGTGTGTGTGTGTGTGTGTGTGTGTGTGTGTGTGTGGTGTTATCATCGCCTGTGTGGGTTGTGGGGATAAAATGAAGGGTGGTAGTGTCTTTAAGGACTATTGGGGTTTGAATTATTAGAAAAAGCTAGCTCCTCCATGTCTAATTTACATGCCAGTGTAAACTATCTTTAGATCAAATAGGACACATAAATAATGAAGACAAAAACACATTGGCTAGCTCCTCCATGTCTCTCAGACATTGGCTAGCAATTAATGAGTAAAGAGAATATAGACCCATAATGTGTTCATGCAAATTTCAGTTTGTTTTTAGCCAAATCAATGAAACAAACTGTAAATTATCTTAGATCAAATAGGACACAACACATTGGCTAGCAATTAATAGATGAAACAAACTGTAAACTATTTAGATCAAATAGATGAAACAAATATATATAATGGAATAGACTCATACCTAAATACATGAACCGTACAAATAGATGAAACAAATATATATATATATATATATATATATGAACCGTAGATCAAATAGATGAAGCAAATATATATGGAGTTAACTTCACTGTTCATCACTCTTTCTTTGGTGAGAGAAGAGTGAGATTGTTGCTTTATTTTGTGTTTGAGATCAGAATACTAAAACAATAATATTCATTGTTCATACCCAAATACATGAATCCTTGCCTTATTTTTTCAAACACAAAACAAAAAGCAACCGTAGATCAAATACTAACATAAAATCTTAAATCAATTATAGAATAACCGAGTCGTTTTGCCCAAATCAGACCAGTTGGTTTCATCTATTTGCAATGAAGAGAGAGAGAGAGAGAGAGAGAGAGAGAGTTGGTAAAGGATGTTACCTCTAGTAGTGTAGAAGCAAGCGAAGAGGAGGTGAAAAGGAGAGAGCTCTGCGAGGTAGGTCTTGAAAGTTCACAAAAGTTTCTGGTGGAAAGTCTTGAAAAGTCGTCCAAACCCACAAATCCACAAAATTTCTTAAAAAATTGAATACCCCTTACAATTAGAGAGTTTACAAAAGTTTCAATTGAATACCCCAAAACTTTTAGTGACTTTTTAAAAGTCTATAAAAGTTCACATTGAATACACCTTACTTTTATGAACTCTCTAAAAGTTTTATTTGAATACCCCTAAACTTTTTTAGTCAATAAAAGTAACCAAAAGTCCATTAAAATCTCAATTGAATACACCCCTGTAAATGCGCAACAAATGCTATGTAATTGGGTTCCATAGTAGAAGCACCCATATATATATATACATATATAACAACTACATAAGTAACTGAAGACTTTTCTTTAATTTCTCTAATAATGAAAGCAAATTTAAAAAATATTAGTTAGAGGGGAGTGCAAATACATGGCTGGCTGTATACATATGTTTCCCCCTCTTTAAAATGATTTAAGTACTTATTTATAAAAAAATATGTAACTTTCTCACAATTGTTTAGTTCAATATCTTTATATGGATGACCACATAGCAAATGTGTACTATACCATTTTTTGTGATGTGGTATAATTGCTTTTAGTGTCTATTAGGTGTATTTTATAGAAAATGATACAATGACATCGCAAATGCATATTAGAACGCATATTGGGGCCCTCAATCTATGTGTTATGCAATATCGAGATTTGTACATGCTCGCATATTCAAGCGCGCACCCACGGTTCCTGTGTTTTGGTGTGCATCGGCGATATCATTCTAGCATTTCTCATAATAGCACACTCTAATATTTATTTACATATGTTCTATGTACTTCAATTGTAGTATATAGTATTAATTTTTTTTAATTTCTTTTGATTGTAGTATTACTTTTTATAATGGATATTACTAAATAGAAACACTCGTTTATGTGATACTGGAAGCTGACAATTAATGTTTAAGAAGAATTATCTATCCTCTACCTGATCAGTTAGCAGAAAAGGCATTGTTAATGTTGTACCATCCCCTAACCCAATTAGGGAGATACCCGACATGAAACCCTAATTAAGCCCAGATTACCTTTACCAGACTTAACTAGAGTCAGTAGCCTTACCACCTTTCACTTAATAAACTCTACTGTATATCGAATATCGATATAAAATAATTAATAAACGCAGCGGAAATTTAAAAATTTTCGATAATCTAAACCACGATATACAGTATTAAATCAAACTGGAATAAACCTCGGTTATTCAAAATCACCCATCCCTTGTGATATTACAAAACTGTTATTCAGTACAAATATATAAGACAAAAGAAATTCAATACATCAAAGAGAAGATCAAGACTCATATATCTTCTCCATCCCATAGTCGTAGCGCTCGTCGGTATTACCCGAAATGTTAATTCGGGTAAGCGCTCCAACTTGCTCAGTAAGTAGGGATTTACATAGCCATCAACATTCCATATAATATTCAAGAACACTATGCAATAACAATATGCACCAATGTTAACTAACAAGAATATGAAAAGCATATAATTCAATAGATAACGGATGCAAAGCAATTATCATGGACTATTACACTGTGATCCTTATTTTGTTTATAAAACTAGGGTCGATTACCCATCGATGGCGTTAATGCAAGTGCTAGACCAACATATTGGCCGATATGATGTCTAGCCAATCGATTAATGCCCAATGATTTTATCTAAAACCCTATAGTGAATATGTAACCCACACAACCTATAAACTGAGTAGGAGTTACGTATAGACCGGGAGATCAACCCCAAGTCCTATACAACCTGTGACGGCCTTGCTGCCCCGTGATGACATGTCTCCATGTACTCTTTACCCAACCCAACTATAGGTGTCCGCCACCTGCCCATCCACCTCTTGTCTCAGAATTCATGTCCACGTGTGTTTGGTCAAATTAGTTAGTTGATTATCAGTATTTTCTTAACTTATTCTCTTAAAGTATTTAAAAGTTTATTCTAATACCTAACCATACTAGTGGGTTGTATCTTACAAGTTAACATATATCAGCGGAAGCCTTAATTGATACAATTAGAATAAGTAACTAGCATGGTAAACATTATTTATAAAAGCAAATCCTACTATGGAAAACCTAAAAAGTACAACGTAGATAAGCAACAATACCATAAACAAGGTATATATACAAGTACTGTAACGACCCAATTTTAATTATACCGTTATTATTGATTATTTTCAGACTAGGACGCCAGCTCAGATCCGCGTGGATGTCGCGGATAGGTCAGGGCACGCCGAACTAGGTAAATAGTGATTTTTGCGCGATGTTTGCCTATTTGCAATGTCGTATATTAAGTTATTTTACCTAGCATCGCATGTGTGTATTTATATCATTGAACCGGGCGAGATAGGGTAACATATATTTGCCTCGAAAAACATGTCAATACGAGTACTGAGCGAGCGAAATGTGGGTACTCTAGGCCGGGAAAATAATTTGGTTAATCAAATTAATTAAATGTGATAAAATATTAATGATAAACCTATAGTCTGGGCTAATTGATCGAAATTGGCAACTGTGGTGTGCCTCGTTATGCGTGCCGAGGTGCGTGACACTAGGTAACCGGAGATAATGGAACAAGGCTAAAATCTTGTGTCTAATGAGGAGCAAATGAGAACATGCCACCTATACACCTAATACCCTTAAAATGAGGTTTATCACTCATTCTCGCACCCTTCCCATGTTTTCTCTCTATCTCCCTCTCTTCCTCATATAAAAGAGAGAGTGCATCCATTTGAGTGTAAAATTCTCGGAGGAGTTTATTGATTGAGAGTGTGAGATTTTATGAGATCCTTGGAGATTTTTAAAGTGAGTTGATCAAGCAACCAAGTGATCAAGGTGAGCATCTCTACCTTCTTCAATCTTCCATTAAAATGAAGGTTAAATGGAGTTGTAATGGTGATATGTTGATTGTTGTTTAATGTTGGAGAAAAAGAGGTGTTAGTGGTGGTTGGTTGTTGTTGATGATGTAGTTGTATTGTTATTGTTTTAGTTGTTGAGAGGAGTTAAAGAAAAAAAAAAGCAAAAACAGAGGCATCTCTGTTGAAGAAGAAAGAGATTTGGGGAAGGGAAGGGCGCACCCACGCGTGCGTGCGTTCAAGCGTGCGTGCGCAAGCGTGCGTGCGCCCCCTGGACCGGGCCGGGACCGGGTCAGGCCAACCCGATTGGACCGGGTAACCCGGTCCAAGAACCCACCTCATTTACTTAAATAATATGAATATTAAAAAATTAATTTAAAAACAGTTTTAAATAAAACAAATTACAAAAAATAAGAAAAATAGGTAGAAAATTATGAAAAAATCTTGAAAAATCAAGAAAGATATAAAAAATGAGGAAAAGATAGAAAAATAGTATTCGAGAATTTTTCGAGTGTTTGGCACCCGATATAACTTGAAAAGTGTGTCAAAACTAAGCTTTTTGGAGTAAAATTTCAATATTTTTTTATCACATTATAAATTCACTTAATTTGACTCTAAACTAGTTAAAATGGTTTAATTTGACACCAGGAACTTAGAAGACTATAGTCGGGAGTTGGGCACGTATCTCAAGATGTGAGCGGGACTTCGGAGTACGTTTTGAGGTGCGTAAGAATCCATTTGAAAGTCATTGAGGATTTACTTTTCCATTGTTGATTTCCTATTCCTTGTTATTGTACTCTATTCTGTGATACATTTGGATCGGTGGTCGAGTTACTCCCACCTGATATTCGTAGTATATTTATGGCACATTATGCTGTAGCACGTGTGATCAAGCACTCGGTGAATTGCATCCCGAGTTGCCTAAGGTGCACGTGTCAGTTAGAGCCGACATAGGACAAGCACCGCGAGGAACCAGTTGAAAGGAAGTGGGGGCACACTTTGTTTCTCTCGTATTATCTATTCCTGTGATGATCGTAGCACAATTGTCTGTTTAGTTTTCGCATGATTATTTAACATGATTATTGATATCTATTTACTTTCTTATAAATGTTCGGTGTACTTCATTTGGAATCTTATTGATTTTACTCTCCATCTGGCTTTTTGTGATGGTCGAGTGTAGATCTCAATACTAGTAGGGGCAAGGGAATTCTTGGCGACTTCATCTGATTGCCCGCGGTTGAGGACCCACTAGTATGTGTTATTTTGATATTTTGCTTTACTTTTGGGTATTGAGAGACTTGATAGACACTGTACTTGTATATATTTGTAACGGCCCGTTCTAATCGATCCCGATTAACTGGCAAATTACAAATTAAGAACATAAGCTTAGACCTACGTGGACGTCGTGGAAAAGTCTATGACACGCCTAATGGGTGAAATATGTTATTTTTGTGTGGCGAGTGTTTATTTATTTTACTATTATTTAATATTCGCGCTGCGTTGATTGAGAATTACGCTTGGTCACGTTGTGCGCGTGTAGTGACGAGAGGGTGCGACGTCGGTGTGCGCATAACGCGGGTGTACGGGGTAGTACGGGATTGAGTTGTCACATCACCCATCCCATCACACATCACATCAAATCCATCACTCATCATTGCCCCCCGTCCTTTCCAAATGATTAAAAAAAATTAAAACGTGAGAGAGAGACAACAAGAGAGAGAGAGACAACAGAGAGAGAGAGAGAGAGAGAGAGAGAGAGAGAGAGAGAGAGAGAGAGAGGAGAGAGGGACGGTGCGGCGGCTTCGGCGAGGGCGAGTCGGACGAGGACCAGCACCGCCGACGGAGAGGCGCGGCTCCAACAGTGGCGGCGAGGAGCGGCTCCAACAGCAGCTGCCTGCGGACGAGCGGACCGGCCGAGCGAGAGAGAAGCGGCACGGCATCAGCGACACGGCGATGGCGGGAGCTCGGGAACGAGCGATCAAGGCGGTGGCGTCGAACCGGGGACGCACGTGTGCGCGAGCTTCGTGGCGGGGTTGGTGGCGGCGGCGGCGAGGAACGAGCAGCGGCGCGCTCCGAGCGGCGCCGCGAGCGAGAGCTTCCAGCGCGCGCGACGCCGCTCCAAAGAGCGGCGTCTGCGAGGCGGCAGCGACGCCGCTCCAGCAACGAAGCTGGCGAGGCGGCAGTGATGCGGCGCGAGGCGCGCGCAACGACAACGATGCGGTGGCGCGTTGCCGGAACAATCCCCGGTATGGCTCGAAAAGTGCGCCAAGAATTAAACCTTTGGAATAAAATTTTACAAATTTTGGTCCCGCATTATAAATTCATTTAATGAAACTCTAAAATGATAAAAATTGCATAATTGGACACCAGGGACTTAGGCTACCATAGTCGGTGTCTGGTACGTATCTCGAGGCGTGTGCGGGGCGTTTTGAAGGCAATTGCGATTGTTTGAGGTAAGTAAACCCACGAGAAAAATAGTTAAAATTTTTTTATGACACTTACTTTATTTCGCATTTCAATTATTCCATTGTGATTTCTATTGCTGTTCATTTTCTGTTCATCCACTCCCACGTGTGCATGTGTGTTTGTCGACGGGGGTCGGGCATGGCACGGACTCACACCCCGGGGCTAGCTACCCCGCGCTGTTCGAGTAATTGGCCATGTTAGGGCTACGCGGTGACTATTCTCCGCGAGACCCGTAGGTTGAGAGATGTTTGACGAAGACCTAAGTATTTGTCATGGATTCCTCTCGAGAGATGTTTGGATGGGGTTTCTTCTGTTCAATGGTTCCTCTCATTCGACCGTGAGATGTTTGGAGAGGTGGTCGTCAATGGTTCATCTCGGTTTAGCTAAGACGATTCCCGATGTCGACCAGGGTTCTCTGTCACGCTACACTCGTGTCCAAATTCGACTTCTCAACGACTTATTTTCATGCGAATTTCCTTATTCTTGTCCTTTATTTAAATTGCATGAATTGTAGCCATTTTATTGGATTTCGTGAATATTAGTTATCGTTCTCTGGGATTTACTCACGTGGGATTTGTGATTGTTTTTGTGACAAATCGCAGATCCTACAATGAGCCGGGGCAAGGGGGTCTTAGGCGACTACCTCTGAGTTAGGAGAGCCCCATCAGCTTTTTGCGTAGGTGTCTTTATGCATTTATTAACTGTTTTATGGAAATTTTTGGGAGGACTTGTATACCTGATACATGTATATGCTCACATTTTGTACTTTTGTCGCTCTTGATATACATGGTATCTAATGCCGGGTTTCCACACTATAGGGTTATTCATAAAATGCAAACTTTTCATTTCTACGATATTTGCATTCTTCAAAGACTTCCGCTTTGATATTTAACTTATATTAATTTAATAAATCGCGAACAACTTAACTTAGTCAATTTAATTTAAATATTCATAAAACATCCATAAATACTAAGTTAAGATGAATAAGATACGTACAAATGTTTAAGTCGCGGGCAGTTAAAGACAAGTGTGCGGTGACGTGGCATGCTTGGTGATGTGTCTGGCGACGTGGCGGTACCCGGTTTACCTCGGAGTTTGGGGCCGTCACAGTTGGTATCTGAGCCTAGGTTCAGACGAACCTAGGGGAAAATTTAATACAACCGAATAAAACTTAACAACAAACATTAGATGTGGAAACTCGAAGATCCTGACTTAGAACTGTAGTTGGGAAGCGAACATGGGATGGGTAGTACCAATGCTTATACGTATTATATTTTGATTTGTAATAGTATATATGCGTATACGAGGCTTATACGGACCTTCGCTATCGTATGATACAACATGGACAGACAGCCGACTCCACATTCGGGGGATGGTGGACAGACGAGTGGTACTAGGCCTATCGCGATCGATCAGAGTGTACTTTAGCCGATCGCGGCACATAATCGATAGTTCGAGCAGATGATGGCTTTGCTCCGTGCTCAGACAACAGCTATTGTGACACTTACCGCCGCCATCACACCGAGCATCACCGAGACGGCAGCCGCGCCGATTGTTCAGGGTACGCCAGTCACTGCAGTTATGACAGAGACTACCACACCGACTACAGTTTTAGAGACTCGTACTGAGGCTATCACACCGACATCTACACACGCAGTGACGACAGACACATACCCCACATGAAATCACATTTGAGGTTTTCCTGTCAGCTGAGGTTAAGCTGACAAAAGAGTTTGTGAGATTTCAGCCAGGATATTTCACTGGAGGCGGAGACCCAGAGGCAGCTGCGAGATGGCTTCTTGAACACGAGAAATTACATAATCTTATGTGGATTCACGATAGTATTCGCGCCAGGATATCTGGAAATATGCTCCGAGGAGAGGCCGAAGTTTGGTGGACCGCTCATACCGAGACTCATGGAGAGCCGACTACTTGGGCGGTTTCAGACATGTCTTTTATGACCAGTATATACCGAGGGAGATACAGTTGCGTTTGAGACATGAGTTTTTGTGTATTAGGCAGGGTAATCGCACAGTGGTCCAGTACATGGAGAGGTTTCGCTACCTATTACAGCTCGCTGGGGATTCGGCTTCTACAGATCGCGATCAGGTTCACTACTTTGGAGTTGGGCTTAGAGATGAGATAGCGAGCGCAGTAGTATCAGGCGGAGCTCGTACACTGCAGGAGATCTTTGAGAGGGCTTTAGCCCATGAGACATACCAGAGTTCACTTTCACGAGTGATGCGAGTATACTACCGACCACTAGGGGTAGATTGACTACGACCTTAGAGATGGAAGTGTTTACACAATATTAGAGTCAACCGAGACACCAGAAGTTAGACTCGAGGATGTCCCAGTTGTCAGTGAGTTTCCCGATGTCTTTCGGGAGGATCTACCAGGATTGCCCCCATACAGAGAGATTGAGTTCGTTATTGAGTTAGTGTCAGACACACGGCCGATAGCTAACAGACCGTACCGGATGGCACGGAAGGAGCAGGATGAGTTGAAGACTCAACTGGAAGACTTGGAGAAGAAGGTGTTTATACACTCGAGCACATCACCATGGGGAGCATTGGTCTTGTTCGTTAAGAAGAATGATAGTAGCTTGAGTATGTGCATTGACTATAGGAAGTTGAACCAGGTGACAGTACGGAATCGTTACCCTTTGCCCAGGATCGACGATTTGTTTGACCAGTTGGCCGGAGCCCGTGTCTTCTCTAAGATCGATTTGAGATCGGGTTATCATCAGCTCAGGATTCGAGATGAAGACATACCTAAGACTGCATTCAGCACCAGATATGGGTTATTTGAGTTCACAGTGATGCCGTTCGGACTAACGAATGCACCGGCCATGATCATGGACTTGATGCACAGAGTATTGAAGCCGTACTTGGATAAATTCGCCATAGTCTTCATTGACGACATATTGATCTATAGCAAGACTCGCGAAGATCACGGACAACATCTCAGGCAGATATTGATGCCGCTGAGAGAGCACTAATTATATGATAAGTTTTGTAAGTGCGAGTTTTGGCTGTCAGAAGTCAAATTCTTGGGACACGTGATCAGTGATAGAGGTATATCAGTGGATCCGAGTAAAATCCATGTTGTCATAGATTGGCCGACACCTGAGACAGTGACATATATCAGGAGCTTCATAGGGTTGGCAGGATATTATCGGTGATTTGTGAAAGATTTCTCGAAGATCGACGCGCCGATGACTAATTTAACAAAGAAGGATATACCTTTTGATTGGTCAAAGGAGTGCGAGGACGCATTTACACAGTTGAAGATGAGACTGACTACTGCACCATTACTAGTGTTGCCAGAGCGAGACAAGGGATTGACGATTCATACGATGCTTGCGGCACGGGCTAGGTTGTGTGCGATGCGGGAGAAAGCGTAATCGCCTACCTATCCCGACAGTTGAGGACCCATGAGAGGAATTATCCAGTGCACGACTTGGAGCTTGCAGCAGTCGTATTTGCACTGAAGGTATAAAGACATTACCTCTAAAGTGAGAGGTTCACATTATATACAGATCATAAGAGTTTGAAATATTTATTCACTCAGAAAGATCTGAACATGAGACAACGATGTTGGCTAGAGTTGTTGAAGGACTACGACTTCTCCATCGAATATCAGCCTGGGAAGGCAAATGTCGTAGCAGATGCATTGAGCAGGAGAGGATCAGATTCTGAGACAGTTGTCTGCCATATGATGCACGAGTATGGTTTACTTGAGGCGGCGGCAACACTGAGTTTGACAGAGGTTCCTGCTACAGCGGACGCACAGATTCGTGGACAGATCGGTGTATTGTCTATTTCTATTCCGCGAGTGTTTGAGTGTCAAAGGGCTGACGAGATGTACTCGAGATTCAGTGAGATGGCACGCAGTCCCGAATCACCCAAATTGGAGCGAGTCTGTGGATCAGTGTTTGAGGCACCGATGGAGGTTATGGATTCCAGCAGTGGTAGAGATACGCGATGGGATACTCCAGGAGACTCACAGGTTCTGGTATACAGTGCATCCTGGCAGGACCAAAATGTATCACGATATGCGACGATTATTTTGGTGGCCAGGGATGAAAACGGACGTCGGTGCCTATGTTAGGGGTTATGAGGTGTGCCAGCAGGTTAAGGCTGAGCATAGGAGGCCTGGAGGGTTATTGCAGCCGCTGCCCATCCCTCAGTGGAAATGGGAACACATTACGATGGATTTTGTTTGTGGATTACCGTAGACTTTACGGAAACACGATGCGATATGGGTGATCGTAGACAGGTTGACGAAGTCATCTCATTTCCTACCAATCTCTATGAAGTATAATTTCACACATTTGAGCATATTATTCGAAAGAGAGATTGTGCAACTGCATGGAGTACCAATTTCGATTGTTTCAGACCGAGACGGTCGTCTTACATCATCATTGTGGCAAGCTATGCAGAGCAGTTTGGTACTAAATTACAGTTTAGCACTGCATTCCATCCTCAAACAGACGGGCAGTCAAAGAGATTAATACAGATACTCGAGGATATGCTCAGGGCATGTGCGTTGCAGTTTGGTGGGTCTTGGGAGGAGTACTTGCCACTCTGTGAATTTGCTTACAACAACAACTATCAGGCCAGTATTGGGATGCCACCATTTGAAGCTCTGTACGGTAGACCGTGTAGATCACCGCTGGCTTGTTGGGCAGAGCCCGATGATACAACAGCTGTGGGGCCTGAGATTGTTGTGGACCATACAGAGAAGGTGAAATTGATTCGTCAATGGTTGTAGGCTGCTCAGGACAGACAAAAGAAGTACGTGAACAAATACCGCGATGGGTTGAGTTATGAAGTGGATGATTGGGTCTACTTAAAGGTTTGTCACTTGAAGGGCCTCATTGGGAAGAGAGAGTCTACCGTGCGAGGGCGATACCCCACTTGTTCCAAGGTAAAGATCGAATTAAATCTGAATTTCATGACAAAATTCCTTTTAGTTGGGAAGATTGTAACGGCCCGTTCTAATCGATCCCGATTAACTGGCAAATTACAAATTAAGAACATAAGCTCAGACCCACGTGGACGTCGTGGAAAAGTCTATGACACGCCTAATGGGTGAAATATATTATTTTTGTGTGGCGAATGTTTATTTATTTTACTATTATTAAATAGTTCGCGTTGCGTTGATTGAGAATTACACTTGGTCACGTTGTGCGCGAGTAGTGACAAGAGGGTGCGACGTCGGTGTGTGCGTAACGCGGGTGTACGGAGCAGTACGGGATTGAGTTGTCACATCACCCATCCCATCACATCACACATCACATCAAACCCATCACTCATCATTACACCCTCTCCTCTCCAAATGATTAAAAAAAAATTTAAAACGTGAGAGAGAGACAACAAGTGAGAGAGAGACAATAAGAGAGAGAGAGAGAGAGAGAGACATCAAGAGAGAGAGAGAGAGAGAGAGAGAGAGAGAGAGAGAGAGAGAGAGAGAGAGAGAGAGAGAGAAGGACGGTGGCGGCGCGCGGCTTCGCGAGGCGAGCGAGACGCGGACCACGGCCGGCGCGGAGCGGCGCGCAACTCCAACGATGGCGGCGAGGAGCGGCTCGGCGAAGCGATTTCTCGCGGATGAGCGGGCCGGCCGAGAGCGAGGAGAAGCGGCGGCGGCTCCGGACACGGCTGCGCGCGGCGGGAGCTCGAGAACGAGCGATCAAGGTGGTGGCGTCGAACCGGGGACGCACGCGTGCGCGAGCTTCGTGGCGGGGTTGGTGGCGGCGGCGGTTGTGAGGAAGCGAGCGCCGCGGCGCTCGCCAAAGCGGCGCGGCGAGCGGCAATGCCTCAGCGCGCAGCGCACGCAGCAAGAACGGCGTCGGCGAGCGGCAAGGCAACGACGCCGCTCTAGCAAACGAGCAGCAGCGCGCGCGGCGGCGCGAGCTCTGACAGCAGCCCAAAGCAACGGCGGCGGCGGCGGCAAGCGATGGCGAGAGGTGGCGGGCAACGGCAGCGAGCGGCAGCGGCAACGGCGTGGTGGCGCGTTGCCGGAACAATCCCCGGTATGGTTCGAAAAGTGCGCCTAGAATTAAACCTTTGGAATAAAATTTTACAAATTTTGGTCCCGCATTATAAATTCATTTAATGAAACTCTAAAATGATAAAAATTGCATAATTGGACGCCACGGACTTAGGCTACCATAGTCGGTGTCGGGTACGTATCTAGAGGTGTGTGCGGGGCGTTTTGAAGGCAATTGTGATTGCTTGAGGTAAGTAAACCCACGAGAAAATTAGTTAAAATTCTTTTATGACACTTACTTTATTTCGCATTTCAATTATTCCATTGTGCTTTCTATTGCGGTTCATTTACTGTTCATCCACTCCCACGTGTGCATGTGTGTTTGTCGACGTGGTCGGGCATGGCACGGACTCACACCCCGGGGCTAGCTACCCCGCGCTGTTCGAGTAATTGGCCATGTTACGGCTACGCGGTGACTATTCTCCGCGAGACCCGTAGGTTGAGAGATGTTTTACGAAGACCTAAGTCTTCGTCATGGGTTCCTCTCGAGAGATGTTTGGATGGGGTTTCTTCCATTCAATGGTTCCTTTCATTCGACCGTGAGATGTTTGGCGAGGTGGTCGTCAATGGTTCCTCTCGGTTTAGCTAAGACGATTCCCGGATGTCGACCAGGGTTCTCTGTCATGCTACACTCGTGTCCAAATTCGACTTCTCAACGACTTATTTTCATGCGAATTTCCTTATTCTTGTCTTTTATTTAAATTGCATGAATTGTAGCCATTTTATTGGATTTCGTGAATATTAGCTAACGTTCTCTGGGATTTACTCACCTGGGATTTGTCATTATTTTTTGTGACAAATCGCAGATCCTACGACGAGCCGAGGCAAGGGGGTCTTAGGCGACTACCTCTGAGTTAGGAGAGCCCCATCAAGTTTTTGCGTAGGTGTCTTTATGCATTTATTAACTGTTTTATGGAAATTTTTGGGAGGACTTGTATACCTGCTACATGTATATGCTCATATTTTGTACTTTTGTCGCTCTTGATATACATGGTATCTAATGTTGGATTTCCACACTATAGGGTTATTCATAAAATGCAAATTTTTCATTTCTACGATATTCGCATTCTTCAAAGACTTCCGCTTTGATATTTAACTTATATTAATTTAATAAATCGCGAACAACTTAACTTAGTCAATTTAATTTAAATATTCATAAAAACATCCATAAATACTAAGTTAAGAAGAATAAGATACGTACAAAGGTTTAAGTCGTGGGCAGTTAAAGACAAGTGTGCGGTGACGTGGCATGCTTGGTGACGTGTCTGGCGACGTGGCGGTACCGGTTTGCCTCGGAGTTTGGGGCCGTCACAATATTACTGCGCATTAGTATTGTCGCCTATATATATAGTATTTTCCTGAGTTTTCCACAGTAGGACTTGCTCTTATAAATGATGCTTTATATGATGATGAATTTAATTGTTCTACTTACTTTAAATTTAAGACTTCCGCAGTTTTAATGCTAAAAGTGATTCAATTATCTAACTAAACGATTAACCAAATGAGTTAACACGCATATCGAGGAGTCATGACGTAGTAAAGGATGTTAGTGGCGCATGAGACCCAATGGGTGAATGATCTGATAGGACTGCGGGGTTGCAACACTCCACGTGGAGACCTTGGGATTTGGGGCCGCCACATGTACTGCGTCATCTCAAGTCCCCAATACCCAAAATAATGCAAAATATCAAAATAAGCACGTACTAGTAGGTCCTCGACGGCGACAATCATAGTTAGTCGCCTAAAATCCTAAGGAACCCCACTGAGCATTCGCATAAATAAAGTAAGGAAATGCATGAAGTACTGTCAAATAAACATGCAGAATGTAAAGGCAGACAATTGTAAATGGCTCATCGCATGAATAGAAAACAGCTAAGCTAACAAATGTGTGTGCTCGCTCTAGATGGGCTAGACTGTACTTCGGGTCATCAAGTTACAACCAGTGGTCGCGCCCAACTGGCCCGACACTTGGTCCATCGCGGTGCTGGCCAAATCTGCTGAGTCACCGACAACGGCACCAAGGCAAGCTTAGGTTAACGTTCACTGACGGCCAAGTCACACGTGCTACAGTCCAGTGCATCATGAACACACAACCAGGAAATTCGGGCCATAACCTCAACCCACGTCCAAGTAACAGAATGAAATAATAAAACAGCAAGGAAATAATATGAATGAATTTAAAACAAAATCGAATACTCATAGTTTTTCAGTTGGGTTTTACAAACCTCAAACCGCTCTCCGACCTCCCCGGACTCGCGTATCCGACCCGTCAACTCCTTGACACACGACACTGAGCTACGGTCCACTAAGTCCCTGAATTCCAATTTTATAAGTTTAGGTTTTTGTAAGTGTTTAGACATGTATTAGGTTGAAAATCACTAAAACAACCCTTAAATTCATAGTTGATATGTCATTAGCGCGCAAATAGGTCTACCTAGCGCGCTAGGTGAAGTTAGCACGCTAATGGATCTACATAGCCCGCTAAGTGAAGTTAGCGCGCTAGGGAATCTGTTTAGTGCACTACTATTCTTCATTTTGAAAAATAGTTGCAAACCCAGAACGATTAACGCGCTAACCAGCCTAGTTAGCACGTTAATTGCCTCTCTCGTGACAAAATTCTCAAGTCGAGAACTCTGTCATACCTCTCTCAATTAGCTAATCTAACCTGGTTTACATCTTTTCCATACATTATTAACTCCAAAGCAACTACTAGAACATTCCTGAACATCAAATTAACCCAAATTTCTCTGTCTCATGCATTCACCAAACTTTCAAATTCATCAAAAACGCCAATTCTAGTTAAACCATTGATAAATTCTCTATGAAAATGATCTAATAACATGTAATTCATTAAGTTGTCATAAAAAATCAGTGGTCTAATCATCAAACACGAATTTCGCTAAATCATATAAAAAATGGGTTCATTAAAGAGTGTAGAAGATGAAGATGATGATTACCTTGGTTTGCTCTCTTGATTTGGTCTCTAATGTGTTGAATTCCCAACTCAAAATTTCCCCTCTCTCATCTGGTTTTCCAGAATTTGCATGAATTGTGTGAGTGGTTTGATCAATAATTCCACCAAATCCTATATATATGTTTGATTAAGATCAAATGTGCGTACGTATCTCGAGGATTATCTTGTGGTTTATAAACATGTTGTCTCATACCACCTGATGACTCCATTGTTAACTCCAATAGCACACTCCTTTCCTTGTTTCTCCCATTATGATCATCTAGATGCTCATCTTGTGGTCCTCTTTATTGATTACAAACTATAGGCTTTCTTAATTTAATTAAATCGCATTATATTTAGCCTTATCAAACCATATGGCTAGTATTTTATTTATCAAAATAAACTAACTCATGGTGCCACTAACCTTCGACTACCTGATATCCGATGCCCCGCGTCTCGACATGCATTTCGAGGCGCGCCTTAGCCTATTATTCAATTTTTAATTTAATTAGCTTATGGTTACATGACCTATTTCAATTGAATTAGTTAATCATATTTATGTGAGTTTGTCGAGTTTTTCTAGTGCACCCGTACTTCGCCTCTCGATACTCGCATTGACACGTACTTTGAGGTGACTACCCGTCACACACCCTTGCACGATATCACTATTCAACATACACACATGCAATGTATTAACAAATAATTTCATAAAATGCATCGCAATTAAACAATAAAACACACAATTCAACTAGTGTACCTAGGTCGACGTGTGTCCTAGCCTACTTGCGGCGTCCACGTGGATCCGAGTTGGCGCCCGTGTCTGAAATTAAAAAATAAATAATGACGTTAATAAAATGGGTTGTTGCAGTTCTTCCTAACTAAATAAAATTTCGTTCTGAAATTTAACATAACTAAATGTCATACCGTGAAATAACTAAGGGTATTGTTCTCGCATCGTCGACTTGAGCTCCCAGGTAATTCCCTCCGTCTCATGATGATGCCAACAAACTAGGACCTTAGAGAACTCCCTGTTCCTGAGAATCTGAACTTTGCAGTCAACGATCTCTATCAGCCTCTCCTTGTAAGTCACGTCAGGCTGAATGTGACGACCTTAAATTCCGAGGAAAATCTGGCACCGCCACGTCACCGACACACCTGTCCATAATGGCCCGCGAACTTACCATCTAATACTCCAACTTAGTAAATCTCGATATTTAAAATGATTATTCTGTCAAAATATACTTAGTTATAAAGTTTTACAACTTAATTTATTTGTTTTGATTTATTTGAGTTATTTTAGTAGCGGAAGTCTTAATAATATGTAAAAGGTAATGTAAATAAATTATGCATTGATTAACAAACCTATGGGGTGGAAACCCTGCAAAAAGATATCATGTATATCAATAAAGGCGATGAAAATGTATGATGAGTGTCAATATACATGTATCAGGTAATAAGTCTCCCAAAATTATCCCAAAAAGTATTATATACATAAATACAAAGACATACAAGTGAAGCTATTGTGGCTCCTTAGATCCTGATCGTCGTATAATCTGCAACTTGCCACAAAAAGCAATGACAAGTTCAGTGAGTAAATCCCAGAGAAATTCAGTTAGTATTCAGAAGAAATCCCAAGAAAACGGCTACAATTCATGCATATAAAGTAAATGAATGGGAATGTAAAACATGAATATAAGTCGCTGAAATAATCAAGAATATGGAACGCAAATGTGTGTGTATAGTTGTCGAGCCCTGAGACAAATACTAAACCGAGAAGCCCTGGAGGCGAGGAAATATGCGCCCCCTCTTCACAGTCGAAATGAGGAACTTTGTTGGTCAGAAGGTAGATTTCTGGCCAATGCCTCAAAGGAGAGGAAATCTGTGACGGAGGTGAGACTCACGTCAACTCACTCTCGAGATCATCGACTCGCGGAGAGAAATCTCACGTGTAGTCTAAGGCATGACCGACACCGTAGCAACAATCAGATCGTAATCGACGAGAGAGCCGGAAAGAGGTCATATCGTCCCTTCGACCATACATAGACACACGTGGGAATATAGTAAACATGTAAGCTGAACTGACGAAAAGTAATGTGAAATGAATAATTAACAAGGAAAATAAGTAAATTCTGAGCTGACTTTCTCGTGGGTTTACTTACCTCAATCCTGACGATACCTTATCCGAACACCGATCCTTACTCCCGTTCAGTAATCGACGCGTCCAAATTTCCTAAATCAATCAATTATCTTTGATTATTATCATTTTCGAATTATTTGTGTTTAATCAGAATCACACAAGCATAACGAGGTAAATCTCGACTTGAGTAGCTTTTAAAATATTTTTTATCATTGCACATTTATCGAGACGGATCCCATTTGGGTCATCAATGTATTTTAATTCTTTATACCAATCTTAAGGATACTTAGAGACACCGTTGATCTACATGCACCTCGGGACCATTTTTTATATCTATGTTTTAAAATTTTATTTATTTGCTATTCTTTGATCAATACACATCTCGATACGATTTTTTCCCTTTATATAAACATTCGAACCAAAAATATCGAGATAATTATTGTTTGTTATATTTTTATTATTATTTATTTATTTAAAATTAGCACGCATCTCGAGGAAATCTTGAGATACGTGTGGTTTTGGTGTGCATATCGAGACGATGATCTACGCTCCAAAATCAACACGAATCTCAAGGCGGCCATTAAAAGCATCAACATCATGGCGCGGATCTTGAATTCATTTAATATTATTAAAATTCAGCACACATCTCGAGATTGTCTTGAGATGCGTGCGATTTCAACACGCATCCCAATGCATCATTTATGCCTTACACATCAACACGAATCTCGACGCAGCCTTAAAACAGCCTCAAATCACTTTACAACACGAATCCTGAGGCGACATACACCCGTATACTATAAGCCCCGTATACTATAAGCTTACCCCGAGATCTCTACACACACCATATACACTATATCTACCCAAAAACCACTATATAAACCTAATATTCTTCAACAAACCCACATCCTACAAAAATAAATCACTTACCTCAACAATGATGAAGGAGGCCGAGGAGGGTGAAGTCTCGAGCAAGGAGGGGTGATGTCGAGGCCGAGGGGAGAGAAGACTTAGAGTGAGGGCACCGAGAGAGAAGAGGGAAGCCATGAGAGGCCGAGAGGTATGAGGAATGAGGGAAGAAGATGTGGGAGCTTGGGGAAAAGGTTAGTCTTAGGTAGAGAGAAAACTCACTCTCTTCTTTTCTTTTGTTTGCTCATATAGAGAGAGAAAAGGTAAGAGAGAAGAAAGGTAAGAGAGAGAAAGAAGAAAAGTAAGAGAGAGGGAGTGAAATCATTGAGATTGAGAGAGAGAGAGAGAGAAAAAAAAAAGTTTGTGGTTTTTAATGAGGAGAGGGAAAAAATGATGGAGTGATGTCATTAATGTGGTGAGGTGTCCACATTGTAGAGGTTGAGTGTTGTTTGGTTTTGTTTGATTTTTTTCTTACAAGCTTTTAAACCACAACTAACCATTTTAAAATAACCCAACTTATCTAGTTAATCACTTTCACTTGTTTGACTCTCTCTTACGTTCTCCGGACACATTTTACGAAAGCATTTTTCGGTCACACGTGTTCTCAACTTGTCGGCGGCGTCTACGTGGGTCCAAGCTTAGGTCGTGATCTGTAATTACTTAATTAATTATAATTAATTAGAGCGGGTCGTTAAACTGAACCTCAATCTGCCCCGAATCAATCATCGGTCTCAGCCCTGACCTAGCTAGTCTCGACATCGATATGTGAAATGTCAGATTAACCCCAGTTAACTCTGGGCAATATGCGACCTTGCCCACTTAATCAGCGATCCTGAATGATCCAATAAATCACGACGTCAGTTTCCCCTTAATACCAAACCTCTGCTGACCCTTCCAAGGGGAAACCTTCAGATATACTATGTCGCCCTCCTCAAAGCTCAGACCCTCGTGATATCGATCCGCGTATTTCTTTTGTCTATCATGTGCAGCTTGTAATCTCTGACGGATCTGTCTGATCTTCTCTATGTGATCAACAACTATCTCACGCTCAACAGTCATTGTATATTTCGGCTCCACCCAACACACATGTGATCTACAGGGCCTCCCATATAGCGCCTCAAACGGTTGCATACCAATACTCGCATGATAGATGTTATTATTGTTGAGTTTTGGGGTTCATACGCAGCGAAAATTACAAAACAATTTTGACAAAAACCCCAACAGGATCCGAATCTAATTCCATTAAAAACGCTTAAACCATGAAAACTTAATCATACCTCGATCGCAATATACCTTTCTGAAGGTTGATCGATCTCTAAGGCGCTGCCAACGACGAACGTCCTCTACCAGCAGTCCACACACGAACGGCGGCCGAGATTCGAAGTGCTAGCTTCGAGAGAATACCAAACCTTTTTGTTTCTCTCCAAAACGATCCAGAGCGTACCAGAAAACTCTAATTCGTTTCTAAAACGAAAAATAGAGTTTCGGCCCTTAATCTTTTTTTTGTGTGTTCTAACTTAAAGCGTCTATTTATACAACCCTTGTATATAGACGGTTAAGTAAATTACACATATACCCTTACTAAAAGAAGTATAAGTGTAATACACCACAATGACGTTTCGTCATGGGTTTTATCATATAAAATTCATTTTTCTAAACCATCTTAAATCTCGCAAAATCATTCTTAGTGTGCGACCCAATAGGCTCATACAACGTTGGCAGTTTACCAAAACACATTTTGGTATACAAGTCATAAGCGGCCTCTAGCAAGACATTATGACTACCCAAGTTGTACGAATATCAAATCGATACAACCTAATCAATAGTGTATATAACATCCTTTTGTCACACGATATCCTTTTGATCAAACATAAGGCATGGAATTGTCATCCAACATGTTCAATCGTATTAGTCTCGATCTCTAGGTAGACTGAAAACATCCAAGTGACATTGATCAATATCAATTCACTTAGACTAGGCCTTTTAACAGTCTAACACATCGAGGGATCCATTGGATATCTCTCTTTATATGAGAGGGACAAATTCTATCTCGATTACACAACTTCATCACATTGCTCACACAGTAACCAATCACAATCTTTATAATCGTCCGGTTAAAGACAACGTTTGATTGTGTCAAATCACTGTGTTCCTAATGTTGAAGTCTCAAGTAATCTCAAGTCAGAGGACCGAGAAATATACCCATTATGAGAAACAACTATGACTTAATCCATGTGATGTTCTCATAGCGGGTCGGTCCAATACTTTGTTCCCTAACAAGTACTCGTGATCTTGATTCGTATCCCAATACGTATAATCATCATATGATCATCAATCAAGACTCACACTAGTCTTAATTCATTATAGTTCCCAGTATAATGATCGACTATGGACATTTATGATATTTCTATAAATACCCATGGATCTTATTATAATGTAAACATGCAAATTAATTATAATAAACAACAAATGAAATCATCTATTTTATTAACTAAAAGTATTCATAAAGACAATTAATGGATTGACCTAGGGCACATGCCCCAACATCTCACACTTGCACTAGGGCCAATCATACATGCATCTAATGCCTAATGATCTAACATGACCATCATGTTTTGCTTGTGGAAGAGCTTTTGTCAATGGATCTGCAACGTTGTCTTCAGTAGGTACTCTGCAAATCTTCACGTCTCCCCTCTCAATAATTTCTCTGATGAGATGAAAACGCTTTGAGTATATGTTTGGATCTGTGGTGTGATCTAGGTTCCTTGGCTTTGTGCTATTGCCCCGTTATTGTCACAATACAAACAAACAGGTTAGCAATACTTGGAACCACACCTAGTTCGAGAAATGAACTTTTTGATCCAAACTGCCTCCTTTGCTGCATCGGACGCTGCAATATACTCAGCTTCTGTTGTAGAATCTGCCACAGTCTCTTGCTTCGAACTTTTCCAGCTTACTGCACCCCCATTCAAAGTAAACACATATCCAGACTGCGATCTAAAATCATCTATATCAGTTTGAAAACTTGCATCTGTGTAACCATTTACAATTAGATCATTTTCAAAACCTCCATAGACCACTTCCTTAGTCCTTCTTAAGTATTTAAGAATGTTCTTTACTACTATCCAGTGACTCTCACCAGGATCTGACTGATATCTGCTTGTAGTGCTCAAAGCATATGATACATCAGGTCGAGTGCATAGCATGGCATACATGATAGATCTAATAGCTGATGCATATGGAATCTTATTCATACGGTCTCGCTCATCATTTGTTTTAGGACATTGAATCTTGCTGAGACTTATGCCATGAGACATTGGCAACAATCCTCTTTTTGAGTCTTGCAAATTGAACATATTCAACACTTTGTCTATGTAAGCACTCTGACTTATACCGATTAGCCTCTTAGATCTATCCCTATAGATCCTTATCCCTAGGATATAGGCTGCGTCTCCTAAGTCTTTAATTGAGAAACACTTCCCTAACCAAAACTTGACATTCTGCAATGTTGGGATGTCATTTCCAATGAGTAATATATCATCAACATACAGTACCAAAAAATAACTACACTACCACTGACCTTCTTGTATACACAAGGCTCATATTCGTTCTTAATAAAACCAAAATCCTTGATTGCTTCATCAAAACGAAGATTCCAACTCCGAGAAGCTTGCTTTAATCCATAAATGGGTCTTTGAAGCTTGCATACCTTCCTAGAATTCTCAGGATGTACAAAACCTTCAGGTTGTATCATATACACGTCCTCAAGCAGTTTTCCATTAAGAAATGTTGTTTTTACATCCATTTGCCATATCTCATAGTCATAATATGCAGCAATGGCAATTAAAATTCTTAAAGCATGGCTACTGGCGAAAAGTTTCATCATAATCAACACCTTGAGTCTGCCTGAAACCTTTTGCTACAAGTATTGCTTTAAAAGTATGCACTTTGCCATCCATGTCAGTTTTTTTCTTGAAAACCCATTTACATCCAATGGTCTTACCACCTTCAGGTAAATCAACAAAATTCCAAACTTGGTTATCATACATGGATTGCATCTCAGAGTTCATGACATTTAGCCATTTATCTGAGTCTGGTCCAGACATAGCCTCCTGATAAGTGGTGGGCTCATTTTGATCTATAAGCAACACATCACAACTATCAGTAATGAGAAATCTGAATCTCTCTGGCTCATGTCTTACCCTACCAGATTTACGTGGGCCTTGTGTCACTTGTGGAGGTTCAACTGGTTTAGAACATTGTTGAACTTCCAGTAGCGGTTCAGTGTTTATCTGTGATTCTTGAACTTCTTCAAGATTTATTTCTCTTCCACTAGTGTCTTTTGAAATAAACTGTTTTTCTATAAAGGCACCATACCGAGCAACAAACACTTTGTTCTCAGTGGGATTATAAAAGTAATATTCTTTTATTTCCTTAGGATACCCCACAAATAAACACTTGTCAGATTTAGGTGCTAGTTTTTCAGAGACTTGTCGCTTTACGTAAGCCTCACAATCCCAAATCTTAAGGAAAAACAAACTAGGTTTCTTCCCATACCATATCTCATATGGTGTTTTATCAATCGCTTAAGAAAGAACTCGATTTAGAGTGAAAGCTGCAGTTTGTAATGCATAACCCCAAAAGGATAATGGAAGATCTGCATGACTCATCATAGATCGAACCATATCTAATAAGGTTCAATTTCTCATTTCAGAAACTCCATTTCATTGTGGAGTTGCTGGTGGAGTCAATTGGGAGACAATCCCACAATTTCTAAGATGATCATCAAATTCTTGGCTCAAATATTCACCACCCGATCTGACCGAAGTGTTTTGATAGTTTTACCAAGTTGATTATGTACTTCATTTTGAAACGTTCGAAACATCTCAAATGATTCAGTTTTATGTTTCATAAGATATAAATAACCATATCTGCTGAAATCATCAATAAATGTAATGAAGTCCTGATAACCTCCTCTAGCCATTGTGTTTATAGGACCACATACATCAGTATGTATTAGACCCAATAAATCACTTGCCCTTTCACTGTGTCCAGTAAAGGGACTTTTAGTCATCTTGCCTAGTAAAGAGGATAAGCACGTTTCATATGTTTCTAAATCAAATGAATCTAGAAGTCCATCTTTATGGAGCTTCGTTATGCGTTTCTCATTTATGTGCCCGATACGACAATGCCAAAGATAGGTTTGATTCAAATCATTTGACTTGAATCTCTTTGTATTTATGTTAAAGACTGGAGTATCGGTGGACCTTTTCACGCTTAGAATATAAAGACCATCACACAAATCAACATTTGCATAAAATATGCCTTTACGAGAAATGGAACATCTATTATTCGCAATAATAAAATCAAAACCATCCATATCCAAACATGAAACATAAATGATGTTTCTGCTCAAGGCAGGCACAAAATAACAATTATTTAAAGTTAAAATAAGTCCACTAGGTAAGACTAAGTCATATGATCCAACAGCCAGGGCAACAACTTTGCTCCATTCCTTACGCGGAGGATGACTTCTCCTTTATTCAACTTTCTACTTCTGGTGAGTCCTTGCACATTTATACAAATGTGAGATCCACATCCGATATCTAATACCCAGGAATCACTAGTAGATAAATTAATTTCAATAACATAAATACCTTTAGTGGTAGTCGTACTACCCTTTTCTTCTTTAGATCTTCCATATAGAGTTTGCAATTTCTGAACCAATGTCCAGGTGCATGGCGGAAATGACAATTTCCTTCCTTTTCTTTTGGGTGTTTTGAAGCAGAAACAGGTTGGGGCTTGACTTGTTCCACAGGCTTTGCGACAGTGCGGCGGCGGCCTTGGAAACTTTAGCCTTGCCTTTTTGCTTTCTTCTTCATTCCCTTTCCCTTTTGGACCATCAACACATTACTAGAGGTTTCTTGATATTTTGTTCAAGCGATTTTGAGCATCAAATGCAACTCGAAATTTTCTCCATATTATTCATATTGTAGTTCATCACAAATTGTGGGTAACTCTCCAGTGATGAATTCAGGATCAAATCCGTAGCCAACTCTTGGCTTATGGGAAATCCGAGTCTATCAAGCTGGTCAACATAGCCCTTCATCTTCAAAACATGAGGACTAACTGACGCACCCTCAGTCATCTTGCAAGAATGTAGGTTCTTGACTGTCTCGAACTTTTCTTGCCTAGCTTGTTGTTGGAACATTTCCTTCAGCGTTACAGCCATGTCGTAGGCTTCCATCAGTTCCATGTCCTTCTGAAGTTCAGGAACCATAGTTGCCAGCATAATACATGCAACATCAGTAGAATCGTTGACATGCTTATTATGCGCATTCTTCACAGTTCTCGTAGCATTGGCTGGTGGGTCCTCGGGATTGGAGCATCCAGGACATACAACTTGCATTCATGCTTGAGAACGATTCTCAAGTTTTTGAACCAGTCAAGAAAGTTAGTCCCAGATAGCTTATCCTTCTCAAGGATGGATCGCAGTGACATGGGATTATTGTTACTTGAAGAGGCCATTGATCTACAATAAAGATTATGCAAAGTTTATTTTAGTATAGAGGAATAGACTCCCACTAAATTAACAACCCTCCTAAAACATACTGTTTATTTAGGGGACTAAAATCCATATTTCACCTAATTCTATGACAACTATGGCATGAAACACAAAACTAGATTATTTAGGTAGGTAACAGTTATCAATTACATCTTATGTAATTTTAAATACTTTAATGAGATACGAGACATCTTATGTCTTAGCATGTTTTTTATCTCATCAAGTGCCTAAAGCTCAAAATTATTTTGATAGCTTTATTAAGTCGGACCATTTTAAACATTTAGGTAACTCTTACCCAACTTCTCTCACCAAAATAACATAATACACCCAGCTATGGCTGAAACTATATTAGTGTGATCGAGGCCTTGACAAGTGTTTAAAATGGATGAATCGAGACTTAAAATTTAATAGAGGGATTTTATTCAGTTTTAGTGATTTTATGTAAACAATGAAATATCATATATTTTATTGATTTGTTCAATCACTAAACAATTTGGAAATTTTTATACTGTTCACTAATAAAAGAATTTCCGTGCGCTAAGATTAGTTAGACAGCGATCCATTGGCCGATCAATGACGGGAAACAGGGGGCGCTATTTTTTTTTTTTTAGGAGACGAATTTCAATTTCAAAAATTAAAATTCGCTATAGAAAATCATATTTTTCGCTGATTTTATTATCATAAATTAACCCCTTGATTTATCCGAAATTAAGTCAATTAAAACATTTAATTAACCCGAGCCCACATCTAACTAATCCTCTTATCCTAATCCAATTAGGACTTAAGATATTTGAATCCTAGCATATCACCAATAACAAAATTCTCGATATTTATCTCCTATCCAATAGGGATAACGAAACCGATTTTGCTAATATCTCCTAATCTAATTTGTTATCTATCTCTTATCAAATAGAAATTTCATAACAGAATAGATATAATGAGATAAATAAATAATTTCGAAAAATAATTATTTGCAATTTCGGTCCTCATCCAAAAAATCGCAAACATGTAATTGAATCATGAACTACTATCCCAATCGAACCTAATCATATTAGTTTTGAATTAATATTAAGACTTATACAATTTAAGAAACTTAAAACAATGTAACCTAAATATGCATACTGAATTACAGAGATTTCATCCATGCATCAATACACGAAAAATAAAGATTATACCTAATGGTGTCATGGATCACAGAACACGAAATTCAATTCATTAAAATTATTTGAATTAACCTAACATGGTTACTAGCATGTACGAAACTGATTTCAATTAAATCACGAATATATGTATCATATACATAAAACATGATAATAAATCTCACAGAAAACTTATGTATATCACATATACATCAACTATTAACATGATTTCAATCATATATCATGTATATATCAAAAGAAAACATGCAATGAATTTAATGGAATCAAACTCGAAGGCTATGATACCACTGTTGGGTTTTGGGGTTCATACGCAGCGAGAAATTACAAAACAATTTTGACAAAAACCCCAACAGGATCCCAATCTAATTCCATTAAAAACGCTTAAACCATAAAAACTTAATCATACTTCGAACGCAATATACCTTTCTGAAGGTTGATCGATCTCTAAGGCGCTGCCAACGACGAACGTCCTCTACCAGCAGTCCACACACGAACGGCGATCGAGATTCGAAGTGCTAGCTTCGAGAGAATACCAAACCTTTTTGTTTCTCTCCAAAACGATCCAAAGCGTACCAAAAAACCCTAATTCGTTTCTAAAACGAAAAATAGAGTTTCGGCCCTTAATCTTTTTTTGTTTGTTCTAACTTACAACGTCTATTTATACAACCCTTGTATATAGACGGTTAAGTAAATTACACATATACCCTTACTTAAAGAACTATAAGTGTAATACACCACAAGGACGTTTCTGTCATGAATTTTATCATATAAAATTCATTTTTCTGAACCATATTAAAATCTCGCAAAACCATTCTTAGTGTGCGACCCAATAGGCTTATAAAACGTTGGAAGTGTACCAAAACACATTTTGGTATACAAGTCATAAGCGACCTATAGCAAGACATTATGACTACCCAAGTTGTACGAATATCAAATCGATACAACCTAATCAATAGTGTATATAACATCCTTTTGTCACACGATATCCGTTTGATCAAACATAAGGCATGGAATTGTCATCCAACATGTTCAATCGTACTAGTCTCGATCTCTAGGTAGGCTAGAAAAAACATCCAAGTGACATTGATCAATATCAATTCACTTAGACTAGGCCTTTTAACAGTCTAACACATCGAGGGATCCACTGGATATCTCTACTTATATGAGAGGGACAAATTATATCTCGATTACACAACTTCATCACATTGCTCACACAGTAACCAATCACAATCTTTATAATCGTCCGGTTAAAGACAACGTTTGATTATGTCAAATCATTGTGTTCCTAATGTTGAAGTCTCTGGTAATCTCAAGTCAGAGGACTGAGAAATATACCTATTATGAGAAACAACTATGACTTAATCCATGTGATGTTCTCATAGCGGTCGGTCCAGTACTTTGTTCCCTAATAAGTACTCGTGATCTTGATTCGTATTCCTATACGTATAATCATCATATGATTATCAATCAAGACTCACACTAGTCTTAATTCATTATAGTTCCCAGTATAATGATCGAATATGGACATTTAGGATATTTCTGTAAATACCCATGGATCTTATTATAATGTAAACATGCAAATTAATTATAATAAACAGCAAATGAAATCCTCTATTTTATTAACTAAAAGTATTCATAAAGACAATTAATGGATTGACCTAGGGCACATGCCCCAACAATTATATGCAAACTCATACAAAGGCAAATAATCCTCCCACGAACCCCCAAACTGCAATATTCAAGATCTGAGCATATCCTTTAGAATATGTATCAGTAGTTTTGACTGTCCGTCGGTCCGAGGATGGTAAACCGTACTAAACTGCAACCTGGTGCCAAACTGATCATGCATAGCCTCCTAGAGCCTCAAATTCAACCTGGGATCTCTGTCCGATACAATGGGATATGTCCCCCCATGCAATCTAATAATCTCCCGCTCAAACAATATGCTCAGCTGCGGGAACGTGTATCTCATAAAAATCGAAATGAAGTGAGCCAATTTTGTCAGTCTGTCAATCACAACCCAAACTGCATTGTGACGCCTCGATGTCTGCGGTAGTCCACTGACAAAATCCATGGTGATGTGCTCCCATTTCCACTATGGAATGGGTAACGACTGTAATAGTCCACTGGGTCTCCTGTGCTCAACCTTCACCAGCTAGCAGACATGACAACTCCTGACGTACACCCCTACGTCAGCCTTCATGCCTGGCCACCAGAATAGTCGCCTCAAGTCATGGTACATCTTGGTACGACCAGGATGAACTGTGTAGTGAAACCAATGTGCATCCTCCAGTATTCCGTCATGTATCTCCTGATCCACAGGTATCCACAATCTCCCTCGGTGTTTAAAACACTGATATGTGGTCTCTGCCCAATCAGTGCACTCCGGATCCCAAGCCATACCACTGAGACGCTCATAAATCGCATCAGCCCTCTGACATTCGGCAACCCTCTCAATCGATACCGTCGGAATTCTCATCTGACAATAAATATGTTGCTCAGCCGTGGTCGACATCTCTGACATGCAAATAACTGCTACCACCTATAACAAGCCATGCTCGTGTGTCATATATCACAAAATAGTCTGACTATCAATCTCGCTCCTACTCAATGCGTCCGCTATAACGTTCGCTTTTTTAGGATGATACTCAATAGCGAAGTCGTAGTCCTTCGGTAGCTCAAGCCATTTCCTTTGGTGCATATACAGATTCCTCTGAGTAAAGATATACCGTAGACTCTGGTGATCTGTATATAATACGAACATCTCTCCATAAAGGTAGTGCCTTCATGCCTTTAGTGCAAAGTCGGCTGCTGCCAGCTCCAAGTCGTGCACTAGATAATTCTCCTCATGTGGTCTCAACCGTATAGAAAGATAAGGAGCTGGTCTACCTTTCTGCATCAATACACATCCAAGACCAATGCTTGACGCATCCGTATAAACTATCAAGGTCTTGCCTGGTTTCGGCAATGTCAGTATTGGTGCAGAAGTCAACCTCATTTTTAGCTCACATAAAGCCTGCTCACACTCCTCTAACCAATCAAATCTAACATCTTTCTTGGTCAGCCTCGTCATCGGCGCTGCAATCGAGGAAAAGTCCTGCACGAACCGCTGGTAGTATCCTGCCAGTCCAAGAAAACTCAGAATATCGGCAACGGACTCGGGTGTCCTTCAGTCAATGATAGCCCGAATCTTCTCTGAATCCATAGAGATACCCTGATAATTGATGATATGTCCTAAAAATCTCACCACATTCAGCCAGAAATCACACTTACTGAACTTGGCATACAATCTGTACTCTTTCAGTGTCGTCGAAACTGCCCTGAGGTGTCTCTCGTGACACTCACAAGTCTACTTGTAGATCAAGATGTCATCGATGAAGACTATGACAAATCTGTCTAAATACGGTCTCAAAACCCTGTGCATCAAATCCTTAAAAATTGATGGGGCGTTAGTCAGCCCAAACGACATGATTATGAACTCGAATAGCTTGTACCTCGTGCAAAAACTGGTCTTTTAGTTATCCTCCTCTCGAATCCTCAACCGATGATAACCTGAGCGAAAATCAATCTTCAAGAAGAATCTAGCGCATGCCAACTGATCGGAGAGATCATCTATCCTAAGAAGTGGGTAACGGTTCCTAACTGTCACCTGATTCAGATCCTATAGTTTATGCACATCCTCACCGAACCATCATTCTTCTTCACAAACAACACTAGTGTTCCCCAAAGTGACATACTAAGGTGAACAAAACCCTTCTCCAACAACTCATCCAGTTAACGTCTAACTTCCTCCTACTCCGATGGTGACATCCTATAAGGTCTACTAACGATTAGTTGTGTCCCTGGTATCAACTCAATGATAAACTCAACAGCTCGTGGCGGTGGTAATCACGGTAGATCATCCATAAATACATCGACAAAATCTCTAACTACCCGAACGCCCTCAATCCTGACCTCTGTCCTAACCTCCGGCTCAACTATCGCTGCAAATGCCTCCATCTCATGCGTTGTAGCTAGTCGGCCTCTAGTGATAGGGAAGTCAGGCGCGGATCCAATTAGTGAGAACTCTAGTATCCCAAGAATACGAAACTCAATCCTCTTACCATAACAATTTATCCGTGCAAAATAGGGTGACAACCAATCCATCCTGAGAAGAGCGT
Source organism: Stephania cephalantha (assembly GCA_039657325.1). Lineage (NCBI taxonomy): Eukaryota > Viridiplantae > Streptophyta > Magnoliopsida > Ranunculales > Menispermaceae > Stephania > Stephania cephalantha. The sequence goes on along the minus strand of CM077574.1, from coordinate 25,203,271 downwards.
CAAACTTTAAGTACTCTAACACTCAAAGATCTACTGGCAACTAATGTCCCTCAACCTCTATCATCATGTCTCTACATATCCGGTTAGGTTATATCTTGTCCCCATTGGCTGCATCGAGGACAAGGTGTATGTCTAGTGTCTTTGTATCTAACCCTAACTCTCCAATAATACGCCCAATCAATAAATAATAAAGTGTTACCAGAATCAAACATATCATGCATAGGTTTACTAAAAATATGTAACGTACCCTCGACGAGCTGTTTGGTCACCCCACCATACGGCTATGCTACTGCATGGGCTCTCTCTGGCTGGCTCTAGCTCTGCAATCTACCCTCAAATATCCCCTCTAACCACAATCGTGACATATGCAGTGGTCATGCCTATCAGCTTGTCTATCTCCTGATCTCGGACCTTAACTCCGGTCTCTCTGACCACTGTAATATCCCCTTTAATCACGACCCAGCTGGTACGTCTGTGGCTATGGCCTACGTTGATCCACCGATGCTGGTGCGATGGCGTGAACCGGTTGTCTCTCCTCATACTGGAACTGACTACCTTGGTGATCATCCCTGCGGCCCCTGTCTCGTCTGTCATCCCTCCCACCTTTATCACGATGATCCCTCTGTCTCTTCGGTCTCTAGTCCGGCCTAGAACTCTACCCTGTTTGTACCTCAGTCCCAGTGACACGTCTACCATCCCTCTGTATCAGGTAGGTCTCATGTTCTAAAGCTCTATTAAATAAGTCATGCAGAGTGGGTGCCCCAGAAGATACTACTGGCCCGACAATCATATCCTCACCTCCTCTGGTGAAATAGTATATATGAAGACGCTCCGTCCCGGCTACATCCATTGAAAATTGGAGTAAGTATCAAAATCTCTCCATATAATGCGGCAAGGTCCGGTTACCCTATCTCGGGGTCATAAACTCCTCCCTCAGTTTCAATCTCACCTCCATGGGTATGTACTGATCGTAGAATAACTCCCTAAACTCAGCCCATGTCGTCAGCTCTGGATGAAGTATCCTTATATGTGGTCCACCATACTACTGTGTGGCCTCTCGAACATACCCTAGATAACCGTGCCTGAACACTTTCATCATTCCTCATCAGCTTATGGAAACGCTAATGAGACAAAATCCATTTCCCCACAGCCTCGGGATCACTTCGACCATAAAAGAAGCCAGGCTAAAACTTCAAAAACTCTCTCAATATCTTCGCCTTTGGAGCTAAGACGAATCTCGATGAAGTAAAGGTAGTAGTGGTAGCAGTCACCTGATCTGTGGTCGTGGGTGGAGGCATAGGAGTCGGCGTCTTTAGTAGAACAACTACTGCGGTGGCTCTCTATGTTTGTATCTTCGCTACTACCCTCTTAACGGGTGTTTGGGGAACAACCGGGGTGACGACTATCCCCGTAGGTATAGTAACTGCTGCCGGCTCTCTGGGTGCAGCAACTGCTGTAGCAAGGTTTGTCAGTGCAACCGTCTGATATCGTAATAGACGTAGTACCTCGACCATCTGAGTCTTCTGAGTCGAGAGTCGATCCTCCATACTAGCTGTAACCGGGGAATCCCTAGCTGCATCACTAGTTTGACCAGCCGCCAGAGGCGTAGTCGATTGTTCATCCATAATCAGCATCGAGAAGCGTGCCCCGGATCAGCCTCGATGTATATACGTATATCAAATATATAAAATGGAAATATAACACGTATATAAACCCTATCTCTACCCGCCTCACATCACTTCCCAACAAAAGTTCTAAGGCAATAACATCGTGTTTCCACAACTAAGTTTATTTATTAAATTTTATGCTATTTCATTTTACATTCCTAAGTTCCTAGACAACCTTGCTCTGACACCAACTGTAGCGGCTCTGTTGCCCTGGGGTGACGTGTGTCTGTGTACTCCTTGCCCGGTGGGTCCAACTACATGTGTCTTCCACCCGACCGTCCACCTCTTGTCTCAGAATTCATATCCACGTGTGTTTGGTCAAATTAGTTAGTGGATTATCAGTATTTGCTTAACTTATTCTCTTTAAGTATTTAAAAGTTTATTCTAATGCCTAACCAAACTAGTGGGTTGTATATTACAAGTTAACATATATCAGAGGAAGCCTTAATTGATACAATTAGAATAAGTAACTAGCATGGTAAACATTATTTATAAGAGAAAATCCTATTGTGGAAAACCAATAAAAATACTATGTATATAAGCGACAATACCATAAACAAGGTATATATACATGCATTGTGTTATCTCAAGTCCCCGATACCCAAAATAATGCAAAATATCAAAATAAGCACGTACTAGTAGGTCCTTGACGGCAACAATCATATGTAGTCGCTTAGGATCCCCTTGCCCCTATTGGTACTAGGATCTGCACTGAATCATCACAAAAAGACAGATGACGAGTACAATAAATAAAATCCCAAGGAACCACTCTGAGCATTCGCATAAATAAAGTAAGGAAATGCAAGAAGTACTATCAAATAAACATGTGGAATGTAAAGACAGACAACTGTAAATGGCTCATGGCATGAATAGATAACGGCTAAGCTAACAAATGTGTTTGCTCGCTCCAGATGGGTTAGACTGTACTTCGGGTCATCAAGTTCCCACCAGTGGTCGCGCCCAACTGGCTCGACACTTGGTCCCTCGTGGTGCTGGTTAAATCCGCTGAGTCACCGACACATGCACCAAGGGCAAGCTCAGGTTAACATTCACTGAGGCGGGTCACACGTGCTACAGTCTAGTGCATCATGAACGCACAACCAGGAAATCTGGGGGAGTAACCTCAACCCATGTCCAAGTAACATAATGGAATAATAAAACAGCAAGGAAATTATATGAATGAGTTTAAAACATAATCAAATACTCAGAGTTTTTCAGTTGGGTTTTACAAACCTCAAACCGCTCTCCGACCTCTGCGGACTCCCGTATCCGACCCGTCAACTCCCCGAGACCGAGCTACGGTGCACTAAGTCCCCGAAGTCCAATTTTATAAGTTTACGTTGTTTGTAAGTGTTTAGATATGAATTAGGTTGAAAATCACCAAAACAACCCTTAAATTCATAGTTGATCTGTCATTAGCGCGCTAATAGGTCTACCTTACGCGATAGGTGAAGTTAGCGCTCTAACGGATCTACATAGCACGCTAAGTGAAGTTAGCACGCTAGGGAATCTGTCTAGCATGCTATTATTCTTCATTTTGAAAAAGAGCTGCAAACCCAGAACGATTAACGCGCTAACTAGCCCAGTTAGCGCACTAATTGCCCTTTGTGACATAATTCTCAAGTCGAGAATTTTGTCCTATCTCTCTCAATTAGTTACTCTAACCTAGTTTACATCCTCTCCATACGTTATTAACTCCAAAGCAACTACTAGAACACTCCAGAACATCAAATTAACCCAAATTTTTCTAAATCTCATGCATTCACCAAACTCTCCAATTCATCAAAAACGTCAATTCTAGTTAAACTATTGATAAATTCTCTATGAAAATGATCTAATAACATGTAATTCATCAAGTTTTGATCAAACATCAGAGGTCTAATCATCAAACCTGAATTTCACTAAATCATATAAAAATGAGTTCATTAAAAAGTGTAGAAGATGAAGATGAGGATTACATTAGTTTGCTCTCTTGATTTGGTCACTAATGTGTTGAATTCCCATCTCCAAATTTCCCCTATCTCCTCTAGTTTTCCAGTATTTGCATGAATTTTGTGAGTGTTTTGATCAACAATTCCACTAAGTCCTATATATATGTTTGATTAAGATTAAATGTGCGCACATATCTCGAGGATTATCTTGTAGTTCATAAACATGATGTCCCATACCACTTGATGACTCATTTGCTAACTCCAATATCATACTCCCTATCTTGTTTCTCCCATTATGATCATCTAGATGCCTATCTTGTGGTCATCTTTATCGATTACAAACTATAGGCTTTCATGATTTAATTAAGTCACATTATATTTAGCCTTATTAAACAATATGGTTAGTGTTTTATTTATTAAAATAAATTAACTCATGGCTTCACTAACCTTCGGCTACCTGATATCCGGTGCCCCGCGTCTCGACACGCATTTCGAGGCGCACCTTAGCCTATTATTCAATTTTTAATTTAATTAGCCTATGGTTACATTACCCATTTCAATTGAATTACTTAGTCATATTTATGTGAGTTTGTCTAGTTTTTCTAGTATATCCGTACTTCGCCTCTCGATACCCTCGATGACATGCACTTCGAGGCGACTACCCGTCACACACCCTCGCACGATATCGCTATTCAACATATACACATGCGATGTATTAACAAATAATTTCATAAAATGCATCACAATTAAACAATACAACACACAATTCACTAGTATACCTAGGTCGACGTGTGTCCTAGCCTACCCGCGGCGTCCACGTGGATCCGAGCTGGAGTACATGTCTGAAATTACGAAATAAATAATGGTGTTAATAAAACGGCCGTTACATAACCTGGTCTCAGCTCTCAATAGTTATTCTTGTGGATCACATTAAACATCGTTTTTTCATTTATTGAAAATCATCACAATGTACATAATCCCCCATTCCAGTCCAACAACTACATGAACTAGATATACTAAGATAGTTAGGCGATATTGATAAATAAGAGAATCCATACTTACATTGAGTTAAGTCTCCGTTTCCAAATTCCTAACTTTCCAGTTACTCACTCTTCCTCGATGTTCCTCAACCTATCACCAATTATTTATGGTCAATATATGTCAATTATCCTAAGTTTAGAACCCCTAAATCAATCCCTAAGACCTTAGGAGATTCTTCATAAAACATAACAGAGTTGCTATTTTTAGGGGTGGGAACGCGCTCCATCACTGGGTGGGGCGCGCTCCACCAACTGTGTTCATTACAGTTGATGAAGGGAGTGCGCTCCTTTGTTAGGTGGAGCGCGCTCCACCCTGCAGTGTCTCAACAGTTTAGCAGGGCGGTATCCACTGTCTACTACAAAATCACTCCAACAACATCAATTTCACTCCTAAATGATCAAGGAATACCTCTAATGAGGTTATAACTCATTTCCAATCAATAAACAACCCAATTCACAGATATTTCATCATCACCTACAAATTGAACTTCAACTAACTCAAAAACAAATCTTATCAAAGTGATAATCTATGAGTTTTAATCAATTTAAGCTCTTCAATTCACGTTGATTTAGCTCCCTGGATCATTTCCTTTGGCCCGAATCAAACACCTTAACCTTCTCCCTCGGTTTCTCGAAAGATCGAATGAGATAACGATCAACTATTGTTTTTATATATGGATTTTTCTTGAGATACGCGTCGCGCTAACTCGAGATCGATCAAGTGGTTGATGCGTTAAACTGACACTCCTTAAAGTGACACAATTTCGACACATCAAGTACTTATGCTCCGTCCGAGACAATCAAATGATCCATATATTTCAATTATTCTTTTATTTTCTAATATATATATTTATATATCTAAAAATATATAAATATATATCTCATGCATTCCTTCGCCAATAAATTCACCGGACGTGCCTACAAGTGTCTTTGAGCATGCACACATAACCCCCTCATCACACTTGGTGTCCTGACAACTTATTGTTTATTATGTATTTTCTTAATTATAGGCTTGTGTATAATTCCATTATTATACAACAACCTATATATAAATTCGTTTAACAATTCAAACAAACACCACTCACCATGCAATCATACGCACACACTAATCGAGGTATGTCAGACTTAACCACTAGCCTAACTCGGGTTAATTAGGATTTGGATTAATACTAATCACCAGCTTTAGGTGACAGGTCGTTACAAATGTGTTCATCCGTCATCCGAAAATATTGTCTTCCCAAACAAATGGCAAACTATACTATACTTTTAATTATCATAATATCATTCTCTAGGCTTAAGGAAAATCATGGGTACTATACTACACTGTACTTTCAATTTTCATAATATAATCATTAATTGTTTAAGTGATCCAATAATGTGGAGAGTCTAGAGACAATCACTTAATCGAGAATTCGATCTGTTGAGTTGTTGGAATATATATATATAATTTATGCATTTGATGTGTTTTGCATTAAATGCACTACATCAATCACTATTAGATTAAAATTTCATAGTAATTCAATGGTGAGATATATAGTTCTCATGACATCGGTATATATTTGAGCTCCATTGTAAAATTACCCTATATATATCACTCATTATTATTTTTTATTGGTGTAATTCATTCTTTGTTTACAAGAAGACAAACAATCATGAAGAAGAAAACTTGAAGTCAATGCTGAAGAAGGGCTAAAGGTCACGACACTATTAGCTAGTGAAAGGTATACCCAGACCTAGGGCTGGCAAAAAAACGGGAACGGACATAAATGGGACTGGACGACTCCCCTTATAATGATTAAAATTAGTGTCCGGACCCGTTCCCGTTTTTAAAACGGGCACTTTTTTTTTGTCTAGACCCGTATTTTTGTAAAACATATGGCTCCCGTTTTGTCCGATTTTTATTTTTAAATATGATTAAATATTTTATTTATCAATTATTTAAAAAAAAACCTCAACTACATGTCACCTAACATTCAATTACCAAAAAATAAATACATAACATCACAATTTTTTAATTTCCAATATAAACATCATAGATAAAAAAAAATCTTCAAGGAATGCAAGGCAAAGCATCACATCACTATTGTCTAAGTTTTAAAATTATATGCCTACATCACAAAAGTTTCGAAAAAAGAGAGATCATCTCAATAGTCCAAATTAATCGCTAAACGGGTACCTGTTTTTTGAAATTGTTGTCCGGGCCCGGTCCCATATTTTTAAACGGACACAAAAAATTTCCAGACCCATATGTTTTTTACAAAAATATTGCCCGAACCCGTTTATAGCGGGTCCAGACAAAATCGGACAAACGGGTCTGGACAACTTTTGCCAGCCCTACCTAGACCCAAAATGAAGGGTATAATGGGAAACACTGTAGAGGGAATAGTGCTCTCAAAACTTTCGGCCTTTATAAAGTGTATATATATATATAGTAGATACATGTGTTAGTTATTAGACAAAAAAAATTATGAGTGTTACTTGTGTAAGTGCGTTAAAGGTTCAATTAACCCTCAACTCAACACAGTAACCCAACAAGAAGATAAGACAAGGAAATGAAGACAAATAACTTTTTTTCACTGTCATTAAATATTTCGTTCTACCTTAAATATAAGTAGATTTACCCTAATTTGGGCTTACAAAGACACATAAAGCCCATAGCTCTTACATGTTGTAATCCTTAGTCCAAGTAGGCCTCTTGGTATTTCATTTAGGTTGAGGCCCAAGAGTAACAATTGCTTCGTTTGGGTGCCTCAGGTCCGTTGTGGTGAGTTCAGTTGGACGCGTGCGAGGCTCTTCACTTGTATCAATACCTCGATCTCCCAAAAGAATCGTGGAAAAATTTACAAAAGTACAAATGTATTTACTTTAAAAGAGGGAAATGAGGTGACTTTTTTTTGTCAAACTAGGCAATATCGCCTAATCTAAAGGCGCTATCACAATGGACCACATTTTTTGCTGACGTGGACACATCAAAAGGCGTTATCCATGTGTCCTGGCCACGTGGGACGTAAACATTGATAACGCCTTTTCAAAAGGCGCTATCAGTGTACACGCCCACGTGGACGTGGCACTATCAGCGTACAGGCTGACGTGGACATGGCCCAAACGAATAGCGCCTTCTCAAAAGGCGTTATTCGTTCGGGCCACGTCCACGTGGATCCACGTGGACAATGGCCCTGGGGGTTACACAGATAGCGCCTTCTCAAAAGGCGCTATCTGTGTAACCCCCCTTCTTCTTCACGAAACAGGGACGCAGAGAATATATTCTCTACGTCCCTGTTTCAGCTAGAAGAATGGGTATAGGCTGCAGTTTAGGGTAGTAGGGTAGGTCACGGGTGTGTTGTAGGGGGTGGGTCGGGTATTTAAGGAGGGGAGGGGCAGAGGGCCGGTTGAAGGAGATTGTGTGACTGGTTTTGGCGAGAGAGAGGAGGCAACGGCTCGGGATTTGACTAGAGAGAGGTGGGGTTGTCGACCAGCAGTGGAGAAGGAGGAGAGGGAGTTGACGGAGCGGTGGAGCGGCGGAGCAAGGATCTACGGCAGCTGAGCATGGAGGAGAGCGGACTGCGGCAGGGGAGCACGGAGCAGTGCTGAGCAGGGAGGTCCGCGGCAGGGGACCACGGAGGAGTGGCAGCTGATCAGGGAGGAGCGGAGTTGCGACAGGGGAGCGCAGAGCAGCGGCAGCGGGGCACCAGACGTCTCAGCGGGAGGAGAAGGAGGAGGAGGTTAGTTTAGTTTCGTTTAGTAGTTTAGTTAATCATTTTTAGGTAGTTTGTTTAGTTAGTTAAGTTAGTTTAGTTTAGTTTAATTAGTTTGTTTAGTTTAGGTATTTAGGTTAGTTAAGGTTCGTTAATTTAGTTTGGTTAGTTTAGTTTAGTTAGTTTGTTTAGTTTAGGTATTTAGGTTAGTTAAGGTTCGTTAATTTAGTTTGGTTAGTTTAGTTTAGTTTGTTTGTTTAGTGAGTTAAGTCAATTAAGTTAGTTTATATTTGGTCTTTAAGTTAGTTAGTTTAGTTAAAGTAGTTTGTTTAGTTTATTAAGATGGTTAAGTTAGTTTAGTTTCGTTTAGTAGTTTAGTTAATTGTTTTTAGGTAGTTTGTTTAGTTAGTTAAGTTTGTTTAGTTTATTTTAGTTTAGTATAGGTATTTAGGTTAGTTAAGGTTAGTTAGTTTAGTTTGGTTAGTTTAGTTTAGTTAGTTTGTTTAGTTAGTTAAGTCAATTAAGCTAGTTTATTTTTGGTCTTTAGGTTAGTTAGTTTACTTAAGGTAGTTTGTTTAGTTAATTAAGACGGTTAAGTTAGTTTAGTTTATGTATTTAAGTTATTTTAGGTTAGTTCATTCAGTTTAGGTAGTTTCGTTAGTTTAGTTTAGGTAGTTGAGGTATTTAGGTTAGTTTAGGTTAGTTAGTTTAGTTAAGGTAGTTTGTTTAGTTATCACAATGTTGCAAGATATGTTTGCAAAATTCGTTTAGGTTAGTATAGTTTAGGTTGTTTAGGTTGTTAATATATAGTGACATAGGTGTTGTGGTTTTTCAAAATGGTTGATATGTTTATTTAATAATATGTCTGCTTAAAACTTTCAGTAACTCAAACTCAAATGAACGAGTATGCTCTGTAGTTGCGCTATTAATGCGATCTTCTACATCAGAAAGTTTCATTTGTGTTTAAAGGGATGACCGAAACAGTTATTGTTTGGTTTCGTACAACACTATAATTCTTTTTATAACATTCATTTGTAGTTGTACAACAATGGATCCAGGTCCTTCAGATCCATCACTTTTGCAACTCCAATCTACACACAGATCATCGCGAACCTGGAGGGGTGAGGTAAACTGTTTTACATGTATACGTCAAATTTACAGCAATAACATATAAAAAATATAGATTAATACATTATCAATTATAAGGTGTACGAAACAATGCGCGTACGTCGAAGACGTGGGGTCGTTGATCGAACGGTGCAGTATCATTCGAGGATGATCCCATATCTTCGTTCCAGTGGGTTCTATGGGATTTCCCGGGTAGCATTTTTCAGCCTTGATTGGGCTTTGATTACTGCATTCGTAGAGAGATGGCGCCCAGAGACGCATACTTTTCACATGCATTGTGGGGAGTGCACAATTACACTTCAGGACGTGCAGGTACAGCTTGGCTTACCTATCGAAGGTATGCCTGTGACGGGAACGACAGATACAGACTATGCTGATGTCTGCGATAGGCTACTTGGTCGAACTCCTGGTGGAGATGACGTTGTTGGTTGTAAACTTAAAGTCGATTGGCTTGAGCAGCGTACCAGCTATAGATGATGATAGCGATGAGGAGTCGGTGCAATGTTATGTTCGATCGTACATACTACAACTTATCGGTGGTTGTCTTTTCACCGACAAGTCCAATGGATTCGTACATTTGATGTTCCTACCATTGATGGAGGATTTCCAAGTAGCCGGACAATATAGTTGGGGGAGTACATGTTTGGCTTATTTGTACAGGGAGTTATGTCGCGGATCTCGCGCAGGGGCACATGAGGTTGCAGGCGCGTCAATTCTTGTACAACTGTGGGCATGGGACATATTTCCATTCATAGCACCGCGCGCCGGGGTGTTTCTAGAGTTCAACCGCGAACAGTGGATGGAGAACATATGTTGATGGACGTTCCACTGGGACACATGTAATACAAATATTTTTCATTAATTTGCTAAAAAGTCTTGTCCAATTTCATTTATCTTAACTTATTGTTTTCTACACAGATGACTCGATGCATTTTCGGTATCACAAACTGCGACGCACGTCGTATCGGCTTACCGTGATGCACTCGACTCGCAAAGGCATGAGGATGATGTTGTTTGGCAACCATATATTGAAGTCATGGGGTCTCTTCCCGATTACTGTACTAACGGTCACGGTAGTTGGCTTTCAACGTGTCCCCTAATTTGTTTCCACATAGTCGAGTGGCATCGACCGGAAAGGGTTATGAGACAATTCGGAATGGTACAAGCGGTGCCACCAAATTGTGCTTATGACGCCCAACTGCACCGCCTCGAATTGCGTGGACATCATCATGAAAATTGGGTGACTTTTCACGCAAGCTATATACACATGTGGGAAAATCGTGGGGACACCATTGCCACAACGCCACATAATGAAGGGCACGATCATCAAGACTACATGACGTGGTATCGCTCGGTCACTAGGAGATTCATTGGACACGACGGGGCTTTACGTGACTACTCGGTAAACTTCTAACTCTTACTTTTTCTCGAACAACTAATATCATATATTGCGTGCTTTGAGCTCATGTTTTTATATCAGTGTAACTTGGTGCATCGACTGAGGCGAGTGTTTATTGAGGATGGGTACGAGCAAGGTCTTGCTTCGCTTGATGAAGGGATTAAAATTTTAGACGAAGATGAAAGGCAAAGGTCTACTATTTCGCATGACGGAATTGACGTCGAACAAGACATAAATGAGGATAATGAACAGGAAGATGAAGAAGACGATCAGGGCGAAGCAAACAGAGAGGTGAGAAGAAGACGAACACGACCAGAGACTGTGCGGGAACGCACCAGACGTCCTCGTCCACCACGTCCATCTACTCAGACTGAGATTGCTGCAGAGAGTAGCCGACGTTCTCCTCCAACACGTTCATATCGTCCGAGAGCGAGTAGAACAGAGACTGTTGGCGAGAGTAGCCAACGATCATCCCCACCAACTCATTCTTCTCATGGGTACATTCCTGCATCGTCCACAATGCAACCAGAACCTCAAATGTTTGTACCCATGCCGCCGGTCGTGAATCTTCCTCCTTACCATTTTGATCCTTACGCACCTGGGTCGTCGTCTTCATATGTGGACCATGGAATGCCTACACATCAAATGTATCCGTCACTGCCTCAATACATGTCGAGTCCATATACTCCACCATGTTATAATTACAATATGCCATATAGTGGAGATGCCTCATTCATGAACTTGTTGACCATGCCGCAGCCTCATGTTCCTTTCCCCCAACCGCATACAGGAAGCCAGTATTTTGGGATGGTTCCACCACCTATTTTTGGGAGCATCAGTAGTAGAGGTGAGTCGAGTGAAGCACCAGAGGAAGAGCATCAATCTACTCGACGTCATTCAATGCAAGACCAGAGGATGTACAAACACATCGTCCAACTAGACATAGAGTACGTCGGTTTGCATCACCGAGCAACAACGTCAATTAACCGTAATAGACATGGTGATTTGTAGATAGCTTATATTTTGGGTGAACGAAGTTGATTTATACAACCTTCTCATTGAATAAACTTATTTATCATGTTTTCCATATTATTATAATGTCGTATCTCGTGATTACTCTTCAATATTCCATAACAGAAACTCATCACTGTGAAAGATATATATATCTCGAAACATTAGAAGATTCGAACTTATAAGAGTTATTTTGCAGTAGAAAAAGGATGGTGAGGTGCATTAAATGAGAGAAAAAGGATGGTGAGGTGCACTAATCGCAGTAAAGGTATAAGAGTTATTTTGCAGTAGAATTGAATTTTTTTTAAGATTGACTTTTTCGTTAGAGCGCCTTAAGTAAAAGGTGGGGTGCGTCTAGCTTCGCTCATGTGCTTTCGTAGTGATAGGATTTGTGTATTTTTATGTTGTTTTTGTTAAGCCCACATTCAATTAAGGACCCAACGAGTTCAACAAGTCCAACCTTGCAAGAATAGCGCGGGCTTCCATGTGCATGTAAAGTACATGCCTCTATAATTAAGAAAATGGCATGCTAATTTAGATTGTCATCGTGGCATTGTCCTTCAATTATTCTCGTGACACTTTCTTCAATGAGGAGTCCTACACGTATATCAGTAAACGCAAATCGTGTTTTGATTTGTGTGCGATGTACTTCACGATACATATCATGCACATCTCGAAGAGCATCGCACGTACAGATGTGTATTTTGACGTGCGCGTAGAATTTTCCTTTTTCAATAGGCTAGAGTCTAGCTAGACCTATCGGTTATGCTGAAAAAAAAATGATAGTAGATAGCAATTCGCAAATCAATATTGAATCCCACGCAATTAGACCTAACTGCATGCGTGCTATTAAGAAGCTAGAATTACTATATGATCTCAAAGTAAAAGAGAGACGCCAGTTTTAATACGACCAACCATGTGCATCCTTGATTCAACGCATGATTCCCCCATGATGCACCTACCTCCAATACACAAAACCGCACAAACATATATGTTCTATTTTATGTTAAGGAAAGCCCCAAAATTAATGAATCCATATATATAGTAGACTAAGCTCATTTAGACTGTGAATTCGTTGCGATCCACTTAAGTTTCATGAACACATCTACAATTTTGTGATTTTTTTTTGGAGGGGGGAGGGCTTCTCCATGGTAAAAGTGATTCTTAGGTTTTAAAGTAGAGTTTAAGAATTGTATTAATGTGAACAAATTGTGTATAATAGGGTGCTCTTATTTATGGAGCTTAACAAAACATAATTAAAATAAGGGTAGTGCTATTTGGACTCGTTAGTACAAACTCAAAACTTTTTTTAATTTCAAATACATCATCGAGTAATAAATGAAGCAACTATGATCACTTGTAAAATTCCTTTGATACCCCTTAAATATTTACAAAGATTTTAAAAACCTCTATATGAGTCGGACTCATGAGTCCAAGTGGATTCGTTGTTATAATAAAGAAAGTTTTCTAATACTATCTAATACCAAAATATAACAACTATCTAAATACCTAAACTATGGAAATATAGCAACTACTATAATTTCCTTAACATAATGTTGTCCCATTAACCACCATAGACATGTGTCCCTAATTAGACAACTTTTTCAAATAAATTGAACTATTAAGATTGTGCACATTCATCGTAACCGAGTTGCGGCCGATTGGATGGTCAACTTTACAGTGCAACACTCGATTGAATCTCAAGAGCTTTTGTCAATGTCCATCTGAGCTAGTACCGGCCAGTCCTTATATAAAGACGATATAATGAAAGTTTCTTTCTCAATGATGTGTCTTTTGTAACTAGGCAGCTACGCCTCATTCTTATTAAAGAAAAAGAATTGAGAGTGGTCACAGTGAATATAATTTGTGACTAAAAAAACAAAATGGATTATTATTAATATTTACAATAGCTACCTCTACTAATTTGACATGTATTAATTACTTCTTTCTAGCTAGGTGACGTAGTAACAAATTTGATAGCTTCAGTGCTATTATAGACAAACTTTTTTTTTTATAACTGTAAACACACCATATTGGATTTTGGGGTCTTAATGAATTGCGCAAACCATCAAACCCTATAAAAATAACTAATTAAGAAGAATAATTGGCATGAACTAGGTCAAGCCTAACTAAGGAGGGTTGGGAAAACTTAAAACAAAAGCTTCATCGATAGCCTACATATATAAAAGTAGAACATTCTAATTAATTAATTAGAAGATTCGAACTTATAACCTTAAAGAACTTCAATTAATTAAGCAAGTAGTAGCTAGCTACGTCCTAACCAATGCATGAAACCCAGAGTTGGTTCATTGACCTCCAAGTTGGTTGGTGCTTTACATATTTATTTTTGGTGAGTTTTAAGTACTACTTTTAAGAGTCTAGGGTACGGATCCAAGTTCTTGAAGTGATTGACTTAAAGTTCGGTGCTTAATCAATAAATTTAATCAATCTTATTGATATTATAATCACTATTATTGAAGAAAAATCTCAAGCCGAATCATATGAAAGAATATAAATAGAGGGACTTCAATGTGAGTATGGTTAGGGCAGAGCTTTACCAAGTTAGGTGTTTTTGTAATTTGTTTATACACCTTAATTTACTGCATCTTTTTGAGGTTAAAAGTAATTTCTTTTGTACAGGATCCTATGGAGTCTTGGCCTTTGCAATCTATAAATTTGAATTGATTGCCCCAAGGCCTATATAAAACTAAAATATATGGTTAGTTGTTTTATTTTACATTTTAGCAGTAACTATTTGGAAGTACTGCAACTACTTGTGTGCAAATTTACTTTCCGTAGCTTGGAAGTGTCAACTTCAGATTTTTGATATTTTGTCACTAATTTATGAGAAAAAATTACAAAATTACTTTACCTTTTACTTTAAACACCGAAAAATAAGTGTGGTTTTTTTTTTCTTTTTTTTTTCTAAAATTGGGCTATGTCGCATTTTCAAAAGGCGTTATCTATACATTTGCCCCGTCACCTCACCGCCACCTCACAAACTTTAAAAATAGCCAATAACGCTTTTTCAAAAGACGTTATTGACTATTTTTGTTAATTCAAAGTATATCACCGTATTAAAAAAACACATCTCTGAAATAATTCCCAATATAACACACTTAGTGCCACGTAGGGTGCCACATGGGACGTGAGTGAGTGACTGGGAGGGTGGAAAACGTGAGTGGAAATCACGTTTTGTGCATGTCGTGATTTCCACTCACGATTTCCCTAGAGTGGAAGTCGTGACTTGTAGTCACGACTTCCATTGAATGGAAGTCGTGACTGCAAGTCACGACTTCCACTCTGAGGGTCAAAAAAAAAACAGTGGCCTCCTCTATACACCAGAAAACCCGAAAAGAGTTGGACATAATCTAATCAAAGAATGATAATGGCTATTTAAAATGACTTAACATCATAAAAAGCAAAGGCCAAGTTAATAACTAAACAATTTATGGAATGTTAATTGGAAAAATCAGTTTGGAGTGTTTAAACCGAAGGAAAAAAAAATTTCTTTCAAACAATGCAACAAAGGAAAAAAAACCATTCATCAAAATAGAAGTACTAAAACAAGCATTGCATCTTATGTAAAAAAACATGAAAAAATATAAATAGAAGTACAAACTACACTAAACCATAGAGGATACACATAACCTCAACAAAGAATATTATTACCATAATAATTTCAAGAATTTATAAGCATGAGTACTTGTTTTGGCATAGGCAAAATGCCTTAGTTTTGGCATAGGCAAAATGCCTTTATTTTGTTCAAGTGCCATGTTTGACTGCTAATTGTAAATGACGTTTGTAAGCATGAGTACATACATACATACATCCAAACATAACATCCATACATAAAATTGCAAAGTGATTGAGTACAAAGCAATAATAAAAGAAGTCTTGTTATTGTTACACACAAGTCCTACTCCGACCCCAAATAATGACTTCCAGTCCCACAACGTGTTCTCTTTACAACTCGAACATTACGATTTAACGCTAATGGGACATTCGACTGGCCCATATCACTCGGATTTTGAGCATCTTCTCTCTGAATATCATCGGTATCACGCATTCCACCTTCATGCGTACTTGTACTCTCAGAGAAATTCATCATTATTGGAGTGGTATTGAAATGGCGTGAAGATGGAACGACTTCCGTATGCTCGAATGCCATGTAGGGAGGAACGGATGGAGTATGTGGAGTGTCACGCTCATTGAGAGGTACTGATGACGTATACACTGGAGTGCCATGCCTCGAACGCGTATCATCGTGAGAAGTATGATGAGAGGCTTCAAATGAAGTGGGCACATTATGCATGCGATAATCTGCTCAAATCGCTGCAAACAAAGTCGATGCGCTACATCTCTAATGCGTGCAATCGGCACGTCATCACCCAATGTCAACTCGATGGATCGATGTCATTCCATGTGCCTACATATAAACTATGTAAGAACTTGTATGTGAAAGTAAAATGAAAACAACTATATGAAACTTCATGAATGGAAAAAATGAAATTGCACTTACCAATGCCTCAAGAATAGCTCCACGACGAGACATGAATCGACGTGTAATGCGACGATACCATTGCATATACGGGTTAAAAGTCCAAAGGCTCGTCTAATATTTCATCGCTTGCTATGTTGGAAGCACGTTCGTTCCACAAGCAAACATAAGCACTATGTTCTCGCACTCCAATCCTTATCCGTTTTCCTCTCAAGTCAATCTTATGTAGTTCCATACTTGTGCTATGTAAATTAGGTATCCTTTGTTTCATACCGAATTGTCGCATTACTCTATCCGGATTGTACAGTTCGACAACGCAGAAGAAAAGCAAAGGTGCCCTCGTTCGCCAAATTGCTCGACCACTGCTACAATATGCAGGCAGGTCACTTATCAATGGTTCCGGATACGGTTCCCAAACAACCTGTAGCATGAAAAATAACATTAATTGAATAAACGGTGTCATCAACAAGATGTCGACATAAGCACTTGTTGGAGAGAATGATTAAGTATATTTATTACTTCATCCGGTCCTTGCATGTCAATCATTTCTCTGGTATTTCGTCGCACGTGCATCGATGTTCCTGTGGTCTCCAACGCATGCCTCCACCTTTCCAAATGAACCAAACAAAACAGAGCATGCATGAAAAATGGGTTGTACATATACTCAAATTGAAATTGTAATGTTAAAAAAAAATAATTACCTATGACCAAATGGAGGAGGTGGAAATAATTCTTCATTGTCTATCATGTCATCTCTAATGTGGTTTCCCATAATTGGTGCGAGAAAAGGCAACCTCTCCCATGCCCACAATTGCAATAAAATGACCAGGTCCCGCTATCTCTCGCTCCATCATATCATCACCGCAAGACATAACTCGTCTATATAGGTGAGCCGAGTTGCACTACCCCAATCGTATCGTCCCGCCGCCTCAAAGTCTTCCAAAAATTGCAAATACGTGATGTGCACGAGGTTGTTAGACTTGTCGACAAATAAAGTTCCGCCAAGAAGTTGTAGGATGTACGCTCTTGCGTAGCGTTGCACGTCCACATCATCGCATCCCGTGGAAGGTTTGGAAACCATCGTGACGGTTAGCGAATTTGAATCCGCCACCTGGTCCCGTTATTTTCGGGGAATGGAAACCCCAGGTTGTGTCAAGCATAAGGCATTGTAATCTTGCTCAACACGACCGGTGATGGGTAATCCATCGACGGGCAACCCTAAGATAATTTGTACATCTTGAAGGGTAATAGTCATCTCGCCAACAGAAAATGGAACGTGTGAGTTTCGGTCTCCACCTCTCTACAAGGCGTGATTAGATGCCAATCAATTGAGATGAAACCTACTCGCGCCGTCCCGTAAAAGCCACCATGCGTGGAGATGCTCGACGATTCGTTCATCCAGTTGGACCAACCGATGTAGTGCGGTAGAATTCCGTCGATAGTCAATATACCAGGCTCCTATGAAAATACGAAGCATAAGGCATTATTTAAAATATGTACACGCTGATATAACGGTGTAGTGCAAATCGGCAAGAAGTCCCTACTGGGTCCCTCCCCATACTCGGGTAGATCTATGGAGAGCTTGCGAAGTCAAAACCGAATCATCTATAGGCCCGGCTCCATATCGCGCTTCAAACCCAAATCATTATCAATGAAGGAACATGAGAAGTAGCAAACTACCAAGTAAAGTCAACATGAATAAGTAGGGACGGTGGAGAGCGGGGAGGCGAGGGACGGTGGAGGCATATCAACTATCATACATAAGCAATAACTATAAAAAAAAAAAATTGATACTAAAAAAAAATTATACCTGGCGGGAAATTGAGTAGTGATCGGCGAGGGACTGCGAGGGCTCTGCGACGACGAAGCGACGGCGAGGGACAGTGAGGCGAGGGAGGCGAGGACGGCGGGTGGGAGGGCGAAAGCGAGGGAAGTAGGGACGGTGGAGCGAGGAGGCGAGGACGGCGAGCGAGGGAGGCGGGGCCGCCGGAAGGAGCAGGACGGCGGCGGGAGAGCGAGGGACGGCGGCGGGAGAGCGGGGACAACAGCGAGAACGCCGGCGGGGACGGTGGAGGCGAGGACAGGCGATCAACGACACTGCCTTCTTTCGACACCTTGGCTGCCACATGGCGCCACATGGCGCTAAATGTGTTATATTGGGAATTATTTCAATAGATATGTTTTTTTGGTAATTATTTTCCTTAATTATATTATTCAAGTAAAAACTCCTCACCGTATTTTGTAAAATAAATTCTAAATGTGTCTTACTTTTGAAAAAACACCATAATCGTGTCCTCAAGATTGACAGCACGGACAGACTTGTCGAGGTGACTATACGATACCCAGCTGGGCTGAAGTCTTGAGACCCTCCCACTCCACCAAAAAGCTCTTTGGTTTCTCCGGATCTGGTGAGAATAGAACGTTGGCCCACTATGGCTTTGGGTTGAAGAGGCAGGGAGAACGTTGTGAGGTGCTCTGGGAGAAGTCGTGGAGGCGCTGTGAGAGGTCCTTTGTGTGCTCGCAGTAGGCTAACATGTATGACAGGATGGATCTGAGAAGAAGGAGGCAAGTCCAGCTCGTAAGCGACGGCGCCGATGCTTCTGAGGATGCGATAAGGGCCGAAGAGAGCGGAGAGAGCTTCTGTGAAAGTCGTTGATAGACAGAGGACTGCCGATAGGGTCGGAGCTTGAGGTAAACAAGATCACCGACTTGAAAGTTTTTCTCTTTGCGATGAAGATCCGCAAAGTGCTTCATTCTTTGTTGAGCCCTGCTCTAGTTAAGTTTAAGGGATCTCAAAATTGAGTCTTTTTTCTTTCAGCAGGTCCTCCAAGGTTGCGGTAGAGACCAATCTGGCGAGCAACGCGGGAACAGAGGGCGGATCTCGGCCATAGAAGGCTTTGAAAGGCGTCATACCGATGGCCGAGTGAGTTGACGTGTTGTACCAGTACTTGAATAAGTGAAGATAACAAAACCAAAGGTTTGGTTGTTCGTCGATGAAGCAACGGAGATATGTTTCGAGGCAGCGGTTCACAACTTTCGTTTGGTCGTCACTCTGCGGGTGATAGGCGTTACTGTAGTTCAAGGAACTGCCGAGGTGGTGGAAAAGTTCCTTCCAGACTTACTGGTGAAGACCTTGTTACGGTCGGAGACAATCTACTTTAGAATGCCGTGAAGGCAAAAGATTTCGACCACAAAGATTGAAGCAAGGTCCGCAGCGCTGAATTTAGTGGGAAGCCCAATGAAATGGGCGTACTTAGTCAGCCGATAGATGACAACCCAGATGGTTGTTTTGCCATGAGAGGATGGAAGGTGAATGATGAAGTCCATTGAGATATCGGCTCACACCTGAGTCGACATTGGCCGAGGTTGGAGTTGCCCGTACGGTTTTTCTATTGAGTACTTATTTTGTAAGCTCACCATCAATTGCACTTAATCGAGCACAATGGAAAAGTTTGATCCATGTAGCCGAGCCCAGTTAATTTGGGCTGTTGTTGTTGTTGTACTTATTTTGTAAGCATATCGAGCAAGTACTGATAAATTGTTTGATGTCTTTCAGGAATCCCAGATAGTAAAAAGAGGCGGTAAGGCGGCTGGCTGTGGTTTGAATGCCTGAGTGGCCAGAGAGTGGGGTTGAATGGAACTCGACGAGGAGTTTCGGTTGGAGGCCAGAGTCAGCAGGTACATAGATGCGATCCTTGTAGTATAATAGCCCATTCTTGATTGAAAATACTGACTGCATTTGGGGAGAATGTGTATAAGTGTGGAGTAATTGTTGACCCTCTCTGTGTGAGGTATAAAATTCTCAGTGCTCATCCAAGAAAAGTAAGACCACCTGAGAGAGTGCCAAGAACAGTGGTTATGGTTCGAAGGGCCTCTGAGACAGTGCATCATTGGCCGAATTTTCCTTGCCCGAGGTGCAAAATATCTCATGATCGAACCCAAGTAATTTAATGAGCCACTTCTACTGATCAGGGGTTTGGATGGTTTGAGTGAGTAGATTTCGAAGACTCTTTTGATATGCGTAAATTCAAAATTTCCTTCCCAAGAGATATTGTTTCCTTTTTTTGACAGCCTCATTGATCGCATACATCTCTTTTGTGTAGGCCAAGGCCAAGGCCAATCGGAGATGCGGATAGAGCTTTTTACTGAAGAAAGAGATGGGCAACCAATCCTGAGAAAGAGCAGCTTCGACAGCCAAGGAGGCATCCATGGTTACATCAAAAGGCTTGGAGATTTTCCGTAATTGTAGCCGAGGAAGAGTTAGCATAGCTAGTTTGAGTCTTGTAAAAGCTTCGGATGCTGCTGAATTCCATGTAAAATTGTTAAGTTTAAGTAGGTCGGTGAGTGGGCTCGCTACCTTCGCATGATGACGGTGGAAGCGACGGTAGTAACCTGTGAAGCCCCAAAACCCTCGTAGCTCTGTGATATTCTTAGGTTCTGGCCACGTTTGGATCGCCTCTAACTTAGAAAGACCCGCTGCAACACCGTTAGCTGAAAGTATATGCCCAAGATACTAACAAAATTAACAGCAAAAGAACACTTAGAAAACTTGGCAAAAAATTTGTGATCAAGAAGGAATTGGAAGACCAACCGTGAGTTAAGTGAGTCGCCCAATCAGGACTATAGATCATAATATCATCGAAAAATACCAAGACGAGCTGTCGTAGATAGGGCCGAAATAAGTTTTCATCGCCGTTTGGAATGTTGTTGGGGCATTGGAGAGCCGGAAGGGCATCGGAGAGTCGGAAGGGCATCACTAAGAACTTATAGTGGCACCAGCAGTTCAAATAGTTGTCTTAAATGTGTCGGCCAAATGAACCTAAAAATAAGAGGGCGCTAAGGGCACCCCATCATTTCATGAAGGCACCCTGTTATTGAGGGCACAAAACAAATTACCAAGGGCACCCAAAAATTACACACGAAATCTCGAAAATACCCTTCCTGCATAAACACGAAAAAAACCCGCTGCACCCCCTCCCCCCTCCACCACCTTCACCGATCTTGACTCCAAGAAACCATTTGGTTTAAACGTTCAGTGAGACGAATCTCCGAAATCGTGTCTCACCTTGTGTTTTTCTTTCGGTTTACGAATTTTTTGCAGTTCGTAGGGTCGGGGTGTGAGCCGATTTCGTCTCCAAATTAGGGCTCGGTTGAAGATCGTCGAACACACAGATTTTGCGCGAAATCGATCGTTTGAAGTTACGTTTATAGTATAATTAAGTTACATTTGGTAGAGTAGTTGTAATGTGTGTGGCGGTTTGTAGAATGGTAAAAAAATTGGGAAATCGCGGTTCTCGGCCACACGAGCCGAGAGGCGTGTTAAGCTTGTCTCGCCAAGCATGGCGAGACGAGCTAAATTTTTGGGAACTCGCAGTCTCGGCCACGAAGGCGGAAGAGTTCACGATGTCTCGATTACGCATGGCGAGAATACTTCGATTATCTCGGTCGAGACATGACGAAAGCTACAATTAGTGATAGGTAATGTGGCGTCGGTGGTGTACAACCGAGAATTTTTCCTACTCTCGGTTGTACAACGGCGAGAGGGTTAGAGTAGGCTCGGTCCTCTATGACCGAGACATTTCAATATATCTCGGTCTGCGAGGCCGAAACAATCGCGCACATCGACGAAACTTCGGATAACCTCGTAAAAAACACAATAAATTCGCAAAATTACCTCAAGTTCAACCTCCTCTTGCACCGTAGCGATACAATCCTCCATTATATAGTGGAAACAAGTTCGGATTTGAGGAAATTACAAACCCTACGTTGACAAACAAATCATCATTTTCACGGTTTTACCCAACTAAACGGTTCTAAGAAACCATCATATGGTTGTCGAACATTGTTACATCGTCTTTTCGGATGATGTCAATCCGCAAGAATCGATAAACGCTCGCCAAACGCAATGTGGCTTTGTGGTTCAAGCTTGGTGGTGGGGTGCCTTTTTTCTTTGTCAAAATGATTTGTGGGGTTTGAATCATTATATATACAGGGGCAAAATGGTCTTTTCTAGTTTTGCTAGAATTTTTACAAATAATTTGGGTGCCTTCATGAAAAGGTTGGGTGCCCTTAGCGGCCCTCAAAAAATAACCGCAAGTCCAGCTTAGTGAAAACAGTCGCACTGTGAAACTCGTCTTGCGACTCGTCCACTGTAGGTATAGAAAACCTGTCCATGACTGCGATGGCATTTAAAGCCCGTGATCCAGACAAAATCTCCATGACTCGTCCGTTTTTATACTAGAACCATTGGTGAAGAGAAACGACTTGAGTTGGGTTTAATCATGCCGAATTTAAACATATGTAATAATTGTGGCAATGGCCTTTTTTGACAATGGGGTAACGGTAAGGGATGATGTTCACTGGGTTTGAGTTAGGGAAAATGCGGATGTGGTGGTCATGGGATCCTGATTGGTGGTAAGTCTGAGGGAAGTTGGAAGATGGAGGCGTAGGCTGTGAGTAGTTGGAATAGGTCGGACGAAATCGGTAAGGGGCATGGGGGTTGAAAAATCAGGGACGGTTAACGGTTGGGTAGTTGGGTTGGGTTTGGTAGTAGTTGGGACGATGGTAAAGGCATGAAACGAGGTAATAGAGTTAGTGAGTTGTAGACGATGCAACTGTGACGATGATGGAGTGGGTAGGTTGTGATCGCAGGTGATGGTTACGAGGTCATTGTGGTGGTAGAATTTCATATAGGGAACGGTGGGATCAGAATGGACCGGTTTGATGGATTTTAGCCAATCATAAACAAGCACTAGGTCTGCGCCATGGAAGGGAAAGATGTAATAATCTGGGATGAATAGGTGGGATTGTATGGTTATAAGGGTCATTCGGCACACACCAGCACAAGGTATAGAGGCTTCATTTCCCACAAAAATTGATAATGGTTGAATGGGGTGGGTGGGGAGATTGAGGAATTTGGCGAGGCGCGGATGAATGATGTTGTGGGAGTTTCCGGAGTCCACCAAAATGGAGATCGGTTGGTAGCTGGTGGTACCCCGTTGTCGCATGGTTTGAAGATTGAGTGCACCATCCAGAATTGTTGTAGATAATTGGAATAGGATAGGTTCAACAGTGGGGTCTGATGGGGGTTGGGGAAGTAGTTCTGGGGGTGGTGTAGAGTGTAGATAGGGCTTAGGGATCTCCGGTGTGAAGTCCATGTCGTCGGGAGACAGTAATAGGAGTTGTTTGGCCTTGTATTTGCGCCCGGTTTGAACTGCTCATCACACTTAAAATGCAGTCCCTTCGCGCGTCGTGTTTGCATTTTCGTTTATGACAGGTGTTTGATTGGCATGATTGTAGAGTTATGTAATGTATAGTTACTGTAATGTATTGTATCATAGGCTGGTGTGTATTGTATCATAGGCACATGTTAGTTTACTTCAGTTGGTTATGACAAGGGTGTGTAGTGTACACCTTCTTTGTATGTATATAAGTCATGTACTCTGTAATTTTGTTAAGTATGAATAACAGATTGTATGTTGTTCATGTTTTCTTCTTCGTTTGATTTCTTTGATTTGTTTCATTGTTGATCAATGATCATTTGATCTTTTGATCTACAAGTCAGTTTATTGATTGTTCATGGTATCGGAGCAGGTCTTCTCTGTTCTTTGATCTGTGTTGAGTTTAATTGCTTGAGTGTATGATCATGGCGTCCATTCATGGTTATTCGAGTTCTTCGATTCGAAATGGAGCGGGGAAGAGCTATTGATTCGGGAGATCTTGGTGTAGAGAGTCCTTATTTCCTTGAGGATCTGATCATCCTGGTATGATCTTGGTTTCTAACTCTCTCATTTGGTTCCAATTATCTTTCTTGGAGTAGAGCTATGTTGATTGCTTTGGGTGCGAAAACAAAGATTGGTTTCATTGATGGAAGATGTATGAAGCGATTCAAGCGATTCCAATTTGGATCGGTGGATCAAAGTGGATTATATGGTAACTTCTTGGATCTTGAATTCTATTTCAAAAGATATTGTTGAAGCCTTTCTTTATACTACTTCATCTTTTGATCTATGGAATGAGTTGAAAGAAAGGTTTGGAGAATGTAATGGACCTCTCTTGTATCAACTAAAACGAGATATTTCTTCTATAAGTCAAGGAGATCTCTCTGTCTCACAATATTACACAAAACTTAAGAAATTATGGGATGAACTGAGTTGTTTGGTCCCTTTGCCTGCTTGTGAGTGTGGAGCTTCAGCTAAAATGGTTGTTTTGGATTCTAATGACAGATTGATGCAATTTCTGATGGGTTTAGGTGATATGTATGATCACATTCGTAATCAAATCTTGGTGATGGATCCCTTACCAAATATAAACAAGGCTTACTCTATGATTCTTAGAGTTGAAAAGCAAAAGGAAGTTCATGTTAGTTATTCACCTGTAATGGATACAACCATGATGATGAAAACTAACAAGATGTATTCTGGTCCATCTGGTTCAGCTAGTGGTTCCAAATTTACTGGTAAAGGAAGTCACAAGAAATTTGTTAATAAAGATGAACTGTTTTGTGATCATTGTAAGGCGAAAAGGCACACCAAAGAGACTTGTTTCAAGCTTCATGGAATTCCAGATTGGTATAAGAAAGAGCTTGACAAGAAACAGTTGAATAATGGTTCTAAATCTTTTGTAAACATGATGGAATCACCTTTGGATATACCAGATGCAGGAACATTTCAGTTTGAAGATTTTCAAACTAATATTGCAGCAATGATACAACAAGGCATTGAGAGTTTCATGAAAGGAAAATCTCTTTCAGCTGAAGGTGTTCCTGCTCATGTGAATTCATGTTTCTGACTTTACAGGTAGTTCACAAAAAAGGCTTTCTAGCTTTTCTTCCTCATTTAGTTCAGATGCTTGGATTGTGGATAGTGGAGCAACAAATCATATGTGTATTAATTATGATTTGCTTGTTAACATCACTGCTTTGGCTAAACCTGTTACGGTTTGTTTGCCTGATGGACATACTAAAGAAGTTAATTACATAGGAGATGTGCAACTAAGTTCAGACATAGTTCTATCTTCCTGCTTACATATAAACTCATTCAAGTATAATCTTTTGTCAGTTAGTAAGCTACTTTCTTCTACTAAACTGACAGTTGAGTTTTATCCATCATTTTGTGCTATACAGAACATTGAGCAATCTCAAGTTCTAGCTGCGGGAAGGATGATTGGAGGTCTCTACATACTAGATTCCGGTTCTTTCAATAAAGATGTCATTGCTTCATTTGTGTCTCCTACAGAATTATCATTAGCTTGTTGTAATAATGCTAATGTTAATTTTTCATGGCATCATCGTTTGGGGCACCCTTCTGTTAGTGTAACAAAACAGCTTAATTTGTTACTTAACAGTTCTTCCACTGGAGGATACAATGTACCTTGTGATGTTTGTCAAATGTCCAAACAATGCAAAATTGTTTTTCCATTGAGTTCTATTCAAACTTTTTGTCCTTTTCAACTGTTGCATATGGATGTTTGGGGACCATATAAGCAATCTTCTCTTCAAGGAGCTCATTTTTTCTTGACAATTGTGGATGATTACAGTCGATTTACATGGACATTTTTGATGAAACATAAGTCCTTGACTGGCAATCTTATCAAGCAGTTTCTAGCTTTTATTCATAATCATTTCAAAGCATATGTTCAAACCATTAGAACTGATAATGGTACTGAATTTTGTAATCAAGATTGTCAAGCTTTGTTCTCTGGTTTGGGGATTCTACATCAAAGATCTACACCTTATACTCCTCAGCAAAATGGTGTGGTTGAAAGAAAGCATCGCCATCTGTTACAAGTTACAAGAGCTCTTATTTTTCAGTCTGGCCTGTCAAAATTTTTTTGGGGTGATGCAGTTCTTACTGCTACTTATCTTGTTAATCGACTGCCTTCTCAATTGCTTTGAAATGGAAGTCTCCTTATCATCTCTTATTTGGAAGATTACCAAATTATATCTCTTTGAAGACATTTGGTTGTTTGTGTTTTGCTACTAATGTTTCACCAAGTAAAACCAAGTTAGATACACGAGCAATTAAATGTATCTTTCTAGGATATTCCCCTGGACAAAAGGCTTACAGATTATACAATATGGCAACACATACCTGTTTTGTTTCAAGGGATGTGATTTTCTTTGAAAATCAATTTCCATTTCACAGTGTTTCTTCAAGTTCAGAGTGTCCATTGCCTATTCCTTGTAATGACACATCTGATTACTTGCGAACTGTCCTTGCTTCCGTTGCTGTACCTTCTTCAAGTAATGTACCTACTTCTGCTGCTATGCCTCATTCTAGAGAGTTACCTGTTGAGGTTTTTCATCCTAATGAAGCACCTTCTGATGTTACTTTGCTTGTCTCCTCTGTGCCTGTTGATGATACATTAGTACCTCCTACGATGTTGTCATGCCTCCTGCTGAAATTGTTACTCGCAAGAGTCATCGTGCTGTTCACAAGCCTCTTTGGATGAATGATTTTGTTTTGAACAATGTCCATACCTCTGTCTTCACTCCTGCAAAGTCTGTTCTTTCTGCTGGTGCCCCTCCTACATTTCCTTTCATTCATTCTTCTCACATTACTGCTGATTATAAGTGTTTTTTGGCTGTTGTTTCAAACATAAAGGAGCCTACTTGTTATGCTCAAGCTCAACATGATCATGTTTGGGTCGAAGCAATGAATAAGGAGTTACAAGCTTTGGAGGAAAATGGTACTTGGAGTCTCACTTGATCTACCACCTGATAAAAAGGCCATTGGTTCTAAGTGGGTTTACAAGGTTAAACTTAATCCTGATGGTTCATTGGATAGATGTAAAGCTTGTTTGGTTGCAAATGGATTTAATCAAATTGAAAGTGTTGATTACACTGATTCCTTCTCTCCTGTTGCCAAAACTGTCACAGTTAGGATTGTTTTATCCTTGGCAGCTGCTCGAAATTGGCCTTTACATCAATTGGATGTTAATAATGCCTTCTTACATGGTTATCTTGATGAAGATGTTTATATGAAACCTCCTGATGGTTACACTTTGGCTTCTCCTACTCAAGTTTGCAAACTTCAGCGATCCTTATATGGTTTAAAGCAAGCCTCAAGACAATGGAACCATGAGTTTACTTCTAAACTTCAATTTTTTGGTTTCATTCAATCTGTCCATGATCCTTGTTTGTTTACTTACAACATCGATGGTCAGTTTTTGGTGTTGCTAGTATATGTTGATGATGTTCTTCTTACTGGTACTTCTCTTGAGTTGCTTAACAAAGTCAAGGAATTCCTGCACAACTTGTTCACCATTAAAGATCTCGGCCAAGCACGCTATTTTTTGGGCTTAGAGTTGGTTCGATCTCCATCAGGACTTTATATTCACCAACGTAAGTATGTTCTTGATTTACTTACTGATCTGGTCTTACCATGGCTAAACCAGCAGCTACTCCTCTTCCTCGTGACTGTAAATTTGGTGATGATGATTCACCTTTGTTACTTGAAGCTGATCAATATAGAAGACTAATTGGTCGTCTTCTTTACTTGGGGTTCACTCGTCCTGACATTACTTATGATACACAGCAGTTGAGTCAGTTTGTTCAAGCTCCTACTGAACAGCATTGGTCTGTGCTCTTCATGTTTTACGGTATCTTAAGGGTACTCCTTCTCAGGGATTGTTTTTCCCTGTTCAGTTGGCTTTTCCTATTGTTGCTTACTGTGATTCTGATTGGGCTGCTTGTCCTCTTTCACGGAAGTCTCTTACTGGTTATTGTGTATTCATGGGCCCCTCTTTGATCTCATGGAAAACTAAGAAACAAGCTATTGTTTCCAAATCCTCTGCTGAAGCTGAGTATAGGAGTATGTCTTCCACAGTTTGTGAATTGTTATGGATTTCTTATATTCTTAAGGACTTAGGTGTTCCTACTCCTCTTCCTATACCTCTTTGGTGTGATAATCAAGCTGCAATTCACCTTTCTGCCAACCATGTTTTCCATGAACGTACCAAGCATTTGGAGATTGATTGTCATCTGGTTCGTCATCAGTTCAAATGTGGTTTTGTTCTTCCACAGTATGTTCCTACTCGATTACAGTTAGCTGATTTGTTTACCAAATCTTTACCAGCTCCTTTGTTCTCTGATTTATTGTCCAAGATGGGTCTATGTGACTGGCATAGACTTCCATCTTGAGGGGGCTGTAGAGTTATGTAATGTATAGTTACTGTAATGTATTGTATCATAGGCTGGTGTGTATTGTATCATAGGCACATGTTAGTTTACTTCAGTTGGTTATGACAAGGGTGTGTAGTGTACACCTTCTTTGTATGTATATAAGTCATGTACTCTGTAATTTTGTTAAGTATGAATAACAGATTGTATGTTGTTCATGTTTTCTTCTTCGTTTGATTTGCTGGACTGTTTCATTGTTGATCAACTGATCATTTGATCTTTTGATCTACAAGTCTGGTTTATTGATTGTTCAATGATTGGGGTCGTAGTGTTGGTTGAGGGCTTGGTGAGGAAGCCGCTGGTTTTGGCGGACGCAAACCCTTTTGAGCGAGCGTCGGCAAATTTTGTTTTAAAGGACTTAGACTACCTGATGGCGTCTGCTAGAGATATGGGTTTCACGATCGCCATCTCTTGTTGGTACTCGGGTTTCAACCCATATAAGAAACAAGACATGATAAACTCATTCGGCAGCCCTTTAATCCGGTTGTTGAGTTTTTCGAACTCACATTGGTACTCGGAAACAGAGCCTGTCCGTCGGAGTTTGAAGAACTCGACTTGGATGTTTTCGTAGGTCGATGGGGCAAACTGCAACTCCAGCGCATGGAGGAAGGCTTGTTGTTTATACTGATCTATATAACATTTTTGATTCAATTATAAATCATAAAATATAAACATACCTCCTTCCATTGCCATTAAGTTTGAGAATGTTTTTCTCCTCTCTGCCTTATTCCGTTAGTCAGCATTTCTTGATGGTGAGATCACTTTGATTTTAAATAAATCATATTCCAATAATTGTTTTACAGTTATTGGGTTCGTTTCTTTTGAAGAGAGAGGAGAGAGAATTAAACCTCCGTACTCAAAACATTTATGCCTAAACTACCATCAAGTTGTGGGCCCAAAACATGGAGTACGTAACAATATAATATGAGTCACATATAATAGAGATTAATTAGGAAAAGATAATCTAACAATCTCCCACTTGACCCATGTTATGACTTGATGATTCTAAATAAAATATAATTGCGCACTTTTATTGAATCCATCAAATCACTTTTTCACTGAATTAAAATGATCAGATCATGGCGGTCACAAGTCATTTAATCGACATGATTCCTTCCATGTATCACAATCAACTCAACCAATATAACTTTAATAAAGATAATTCAACCCTCTAATTATAATGTTATCTCACTGAAATATAATGAAGATAACAAGTACATAAGCAAAGACAAAGCTTTAATAGAATTCATAAGTGTCATGACAATAATATGAACAATACAATTATAAATGTATGTATACATACCACAATATTATGTTAACAAAGACTTGTCTATAATGCCCATACGTTCAACATGACCAATAA
This sequence comes from Stephania cephalantha, assembly GCA_039657325.1. NCBI lineage: Eukaryota > Viridiplantae > Streptophyta > Magnoliopsida > Ranunculales > Menispermaceae > Stephania > Stephania cephalantha. The sequence continues at coordinate 25,173,355 of CM077574.1, read as the reverse complement.
ACGTTTTGGGCAGTAATCCTTTAGTTAACGGATCCGCTATCATCATATCAGTACCAATATGCTCAATTGACACTCTTTGTTTTTGCACTTCTTCTTTGACAGATAAGTACTTCAAATCCATGTGTTTTGTACCTTTTGAATACTTGTCATTCTTCGAAAAGAAAACTGCTGCGGAATTATCACAATATAGCCTTATAAGTCTAGCTATACTATCAATAATAGCAAGTCCTGACACAAAATTCCGCAACCATAATGCATGAATAGTGGTCTCAAAGCATGCCACGAATTCAGCCTCCATAGTGGAAGTAGCAATTACAGTTTGCTTCGCACTCTTCCATGAAACTGCTCCTCCAGCCAATAGGAACAAGTAACCGAATGTTGATTTCCTCGAGTCCACACATCCGGCATAGTCTGAATCAGATACCCAATCACTTCGAGATGACTCGACCGTTTGTAGATCAACATGTAATCCTTGGTGCCTTGTAAGTACCTATGTACTTTCTTTGCAGCTTTCCAATGATCCATTCCAGGATTACTTTGATATCGACCCAACATTCCAACAACAAAACTGATATCCGGTCGAGTAAAAGTCTGGGCATACATTAAGCTCTCAACTAATGACGCATAAAGAATACATTACATTTGCTGACGTTCCAAATCATTATGAGGACATTGCATTAAACTGAACTTGTCCCCTTTCTGAATTGGAACTATTCCCGCGGAGCACTTGTCCATTTGAAATCTCTCTAATACTTTATTGATATATTATTTCTGAGACAAACCTAACAATCCTTGTGATCTATCACGGAATATTTCTATTCCTATCACGTAGGATGCCTCACCCATATCTTTCATTTCAAAGTTTATAGAGAGAAATCTTTTTACATCATGTAACAAAGCAACATCATTCGCAGCAAGAAGAATATCATCAACATATATGACCAATATAATAAACTTGCTCCCACTGATCTTCATATATATATATATATATATACACACCAATCAACAGTGTTTTCTACAAAACCATATGACGTAATGGTATTATTGAACTTAATATACCATTGTCTGGAAGCTTGTTTCAATCCATATATTGACTTCTTCAACTTACACACCAAGTTTTCTTTTCCTGTGGTCAAGAAACCTTCGGGTTATCCATGTAAACTTCCTCTTCTAAGTCTCCATTCAAAAAGGCGGTTTTCACATCCATTTGGTGAAGCTCAAAAATTATAATGAGCTACTAAAGCCATTATAATTCTTAAAGAATCCTTCTTTGAAACTGGAGAGAAGGTCTCCTTATAGTCAATGCCATCCTTTTGATTGTAACCTTTGGCAACAATTCTGGCTTTATGTCTTTCAATATTGTCATGTGAGTCTCGTTTTGTTTTGAAGACCCATTTGCAACCAATTTGCTTTGCACCTTCAGGCAACTCGACTAATTCCCAGACTTTGTTGTCATCCATTGATTTCAATTCGTCTATCATGGCATTAAACCATTTTTCAGAATCATCACATTTCATAGCTTGTTTGAACGAGACTGGATCTTTGTCAATGCTCAAATCACATTCATGTTCAAGTGAATAAACCACACAGTCATTTGAAACTGTTGGTCTTATTGTCCTTACAGACCTTCGTAATGCTATTTCTTGTGGCTCTCCTTGATCATTTACAAATTGTGCATCATTAGCTGGTTCATTAACAATAAATTCATTTTCCTCATTTGGAACAATGATTTGTTGTCCGGGTTTATTGCGTAACCGTGATACAACAAGAGGAACAACAATTTGATGAGAAATGCTAGACGTAGGAGTTTTCAATTGAATTTCATGAATATCCACATTTCGTGATTCTTCACTCCCACTGATTTTGCCATTCTCAATGAACCGAGCATTACCAGACTCAACTATTCTCGTACTATGGTCAGGACAATAAAATATGTACCCTTTAGACTTTTCAGGGTAACCAATGAAGTAACCACTAATAGTCCTTGCATCAAGTTTCTTTTCATGTGGATTATATATCCGTACTTTTGCTTGACATCCCCAAACATGAAGATGTCTCAAACTAGGTTTCCTACCAGTCCAAAGTTCATAAGGAGTCTTAGGAATTGATTTACTAGGAACCATATTCAGCAGATATGTAGCAGTTTTTAATGCATGCATCCACAATGATGAAGGTATAGTGTTACAACTTAACATACTCCTAACTATATCCATAAAAGTACGGTTCCGCCTTTCAGCTACACCATTTTGTTGAGGTGTACCAGGCATTGTGTATTGTGCACAAATACCTCGACTTTTGAGGAAATTTGCAAATGGACCTGGACATTGTCCACTTTCATCATACTTTCCAAAATATTCGCCACCTCTATCAGATCTCATCACTTTTACCTTTCTATCTAGTTGCCTTTCTACCTCATTAATGAACACTTCTAAAATGTCCACTGACTGAGACTTTTCATGCAACAAGTATAGAGGGCTACCATAAGGTGCCTTGGAATAGGGTACTTGTTATTCACTGTCAGCTTGTTCAATGCCCTATAATCCACGCACATCCGAAGAGAACCATCGTGCTTCCGCTGGAACATGACTGGTGCTCTATAAGGTGCCTTGGATGGCTGAATAAATCCAGCCTCCAACAACTCATGCAACTGCTTCCTTAGCTCCTCCAACTTCTTTGGAGCCATTATGTAAGGGGCCTATGCTGGGGGCTTTGAGCCAGGGATCAGCTCAATCTCGGGGTCAATTACCCTTTGTGGGGGTAATTGTTTCGGCAACTCCGCCGACATTACATCACTGAAGTACTTCAGTACTTCAACAACTGCATCAGGGAATTTTGCTGTCGTGCCTGCCTTGGTCTCCACCAAGGCCGCTAGGTATGTTGGTTCACCCTTCCTTAGTCCATCTTTCACTTGAATGGCTGAAAGATGGGATAGCTTTGCACTCTCTTTCCCTGAAATTATGTTAGCCACAGGAACAAAGCAAGGATGTGACTTGTTCATCACAAACAATCCCCTCAAGAAAGGCATCAAGGCAATGCTCCCCAAATGTAGAAAGTCATTCCCTAGGATGACATCAAAATCATCCAAGGGAACTGCCATGAGGTTGATCTTTCCCTCCCAAGATCCAACCTTAAGATTCACATCAGATGCCATACCTTGAATTCGCTTTGCCTCAGAATTCACGGCTTTCATCGGACTGGAATTCTCAACAAGATCTAATCCCAACTTTTCCACCATGTGGTCCGCCATAAATGAATGTGTTGCTCCCGAATCCACCATTGCCAAGACTCATTTTTTATTCACCTCCGCATCCACGTACATCAGCCCCTCCGAGGGGCCTGTCTTGGCTTGTTGAATGACATTCAACAATTGTAGTGGGTTCATCCGTGGCTGGCCATCATCTTCCGCGATCAGGGCCGAGATTATCTCCTTCTTTGGGCAGTCTCGTGCTCTGTAAAAGCCATTGCAAATGAAGCAGCCCTTGTGTGAGGAACTTGATGAGGGCTTCGTGTCTGCTTTCGGGGCTGGCTTCGAGCTCGCTTGCTTATGAGGGAAGGGCTTTCTCTCGCCCTTTTTTGTGGTGATCCTTGAACGGCTTCTTCTCCTTGTTCTTTCCCTCGCTCGTGGAAGAACTAGTCTTGAAGTCCACAAGACTATCAGCTGCCGCAATCGCCCCGGGCAAGTCCTTCACCCCTTGCCTCCTTAGCTCGGATTGAGCCTATGACTGCAATCCAGTGGTGAAGTTAAAGAGTTTGTCCTCCTCTGACTTGTTTTTGATGTCCAGCAAGAGAGAAGAAAACTCCTTAACGTAGTCTCGAACCGATCCGTTTGTTTGAGCTTGCACAAGGCATCCCGCGCTTGCCAAGCAACATTGGTAGGAAGGAATTGATCCTTCAACTCCCTCTTTAGCACCTCCCAATCCACGATCTTGGGTCTACCCGCAGTCGCATCATCATCTACTCTGGTTCTCCACCAGAGTTAAGCATCGCCTTCTAGGTACATGGAGGTCAAAATGACATTTTGATTCTCCTCTGTCCGAGCAGTAGCGAAGTATTGCTCCATGTCCCAAAGGAAATTCTCAAGCTCCTTAGCGCTCCGCTTGCCTGAGAATTTCTTTGGCTCCGACACCTTGGTTCTAGGCTTTACCGCAACTGCAACCTCCGATGATCCACCCACGGCTCGCTTGAGTAGACTCACCTCCAAAGCCATTGTTGTAGTTGTTTCAGTGGTGAGTTCTCCCACAGAACGTACATCAGCTACCAGCTCCTCAAATTTGGACTCCCACATAGCTATCATGGCCTCTTGTGACTCTCCTCTAGTCACCAAGGAAGCCACCAACATCTCCAGGCCTTCAATGCGCTGTGTCGACATTGAAGACTCCGCTGGGGCAGTCATCATCGCCATCATGTGTTCTAAATGAGCTACCCTCTCACTTAGATCACTTGCTGCTCGGGTCGCCATCGTCTCCGAAACGGGGCTCTGATACCAATTGGTATCAAGGCGTCAAAGCATGATGGAGCTAGCAGCAGCAAAGCGATCCCAGGAAGGAAGGACAGAAATAAGGACAAAGCCCCAATGAAATTCCATGATGGTCGAATCCATAAGGAGCTGAGGTATCACTTTTGTTGGAAGAGTGGACACTTCAAGAAAGACTGTCCGAAACGAAAGACATGATTTGAGAAGAAATGTATACATTACATTTCTGTATGTTTTGAATCAAACTTAATTGAAGTGCCTAATAATACCTGGTGGCTTGATACTGGTGCAACTACTCATGTTTCACATATTATGCAGGGATTCCTTTCAATTCATCCCATAAGCGGAACTGAAAAGTTCTTATTTATGGGGAACAGAATGAAGGCACGCATAGAAGGGATCGGGACTTACATATTAATCCTAGATACCGGATACTTTTTGGATTTAGAAAAGTGTCTTTATGTTCTTGAATGTTCAAGGAACCTTGTTTCTGTGTCAAGATTGGATTGTGTAGGCTTTAATTTAAAGATTGGAAACAATTGTTTTAGTTTATTTAAAAACAAATACTATTATTGTTCTGGTATTTTAATTGACAACTTATACCGTTTCAATCTTGATAGTATGTTTGTTGAATCCTTGTTTAATGTTGAGCATGTTATTGGAAATAAACGTAGTGCACATGATGAGTGCTCTGCTTTTCTTTGGCATCAAAGATTAGGTCACATATCCAAAGAAAGAGTAAAGAGGTTAGTGAAAAGTAATATCTTACCTCAATTGGATTTTGTTGATTGGGATGTATGTGTGGATTGCATTAAGGGAAAGCAAACCAAACATATATCAAAACATCATGCCACAAGAAGCAATGAGCCTCTTGAATTGATACACATCGATATTTGTGGTCCTTTTGATTCTCCATCTTGGAGTGGTCAAAAGTATTTTATCACCTTTATTGATGATTACTCACGATATTGTTATCTACACTTGTTGCATGAAAAGTCTCATTCAGTGGACATTTTAGAAGTGTTCATTAATGAGGTAGAAAGGCAACTAGATAGAAAAGTAAAAGTAGTAAGATCTGATAGAGGCGGCGAATACTTTTGACCACTCCAAGATGGAGCATCAAAAGGACCACAAATATCGGTGTGTATCAATTCAAGAGGCTCACTGCTTCTTGTGGCAGGATGTTTTGATATATGTTTGGTTTGTTTTCTCTTAATGCAATCCACACATACATCCAAGTCAACAAAATCCAATTGAGGTAAGATATTACTTCTCACTAACCTCTTTACTATTTCTTTGGATATGTGACCTAATCTTTGATGCCAAAGAAAAGCAGAGCACTCATCATGTGCACTACGTTTATTTCCAATAACATGCTCAACATTAAATAAGGATTCAACAAACATACTATCAAGATTGAAACGATATAAGTTGTCAATTAAAATACCAGAACAATAATAGTATTTGTGTTTAAATAAACTAAAACAACCGTTTCCAATCTTTAAATTAAAGCCTACACAATCCAATCTTGACACAGAAACAAGGTTCCTTGAACATTTAGGAACATAAAGACACTTTTCTAAATCCAAAAAGTATCCGGTTTCCAGGATTAGTCTGTAAGTCCCGATCCCTTATATGCGTGCCTTCATTCTGCTCCCCATAAATAAGAGTTTTTCAGTTCCGCTTATGAGATGGATTGAAATGAATCTCTGCATAATATGTGAAACATGAGTAGTTGCACCAGTATCAAGCCACCATGTATTATTAGGCACTTCAATTAAGTTTGATGATTCAAAACATACGAAATGTAATGTATACCTTTCTTCTCAAACCATGCCTTTCGTTTTGGACAGTCTTTCTTGAAGTGTCCACTCTTCCTACATAAGTGACACCTCAGCTCCTTATGGATTCGACCCTCATGGACTTTCATTGGGGCTTTGTCCTTCTTTCTTCCTTCCTTCCTGGGCATCGCTTTGCTACTGCTAGCTCCATCATGCATAGTGAGATGAACTGAGTGACCCTTTAGTTTCCTTAATCTCCCTTCCTCCTGTACGAGCATGGCCTTGATTTCTTGCAAGTTCCATTTTTCTTTTTATGGTGTTGTAACTCACCTGGAACTGACCAAACTCAAGGGGAAGGGAATTAATAATGAACTGAACCAAAAATGATTCACTCACGTCCATACCCATTGCTTTGAGCTTCGCTGCCAAGTTAGACATACTAGTCACATGATCATGGATGGGCTGTGACCACTCAAATTTCTTAGTGGTCAACTCACTCATCAAGCTTCCCACAATGGACTTGTCAGCAATGTTCGAATATAATATGATGGTTAAGTTCAATGGGCTCAACTACAATGATTGGTCTGAACAGATCCAGTTCCAACTGGGTGTAATGGACCTTGACCTGGCAATCATTGTAGACGAAAAGCCTACTGCCATTACTGAGGCAAGCTCCGAAGAGGAAAAGTCTCTATATGAGGCTTGAGAGCGGTGTAATAGGCTAAGTTTGAATTTAATGGGAATGACGATTGCAAAAAATGTCAAACCATCTATGCCCAAGACAAACGACGCAAATGAGTTCATGATCCAGCTAAAAGAGTACTCACAATCGGACATTGCTGAAAAGTCCATTGTGGGAAGCTTGATGAGTGAGTTGACCACTAAGAAATTTGAGTGGTCACAGCTCATCCATGATCATGTGACTAGTATGTCTAACTTGGCAGCGAAGCTCAAAGCAATGGGTATGGACGTGAGTGAATCATTTCTGGTTCAGTTCCTTAATCTCCCTTCCTCCTGTACGAGCATGGCCTTTATTTCTTGTAAGTTCCATTTTTCTTTTATGGTGTTGTAATTCACCTGGAACTGACCAAACTCAGGGGGAAGGGAATTAATAATGAACTGAACCAGAAATGATTCACTCACGTCCATACCCATTGCTTTGAGCTTTGCTGCCAAGTTAGACATACTAGTCGCATGATCATGGATGGGCTGTGACCACTCAAATTTCTTAGTGGTCAACTCACTCATCAAGCTTCCCACAATGGACTTGTCAGCGATGTCCGATTGTGAGTACTCTTTTAGCTGGATTATGAACTCCTTTGCGTCGCTTGTCTTGGGCATAGATGGTTTGACATTTTCCGCAATCGTCATTCGCATCAAATTCAAACTTAGCTATTAGACCGCTCCCAAGCCTCGTATAGAAATCTTTCCTCTTCGGAGCTGGCCTCAGTAATGGTCGTAGGATTTTCGTCTACAATGATTGCCAGGTCAAGGTCCATTACACCCAGTTGGAACTGGATCTGTTCAGACCAATCATTGTAGTTGAGCCCATTGAACTTAACCATCATATTACCCAAGGCAAACATATTAGAGGACGCTGCAAATATAACAAAATTATTCACATTAATGCTTTGAGTTATATCTAATAGATTCAGACATACAATACTTTTATTATGTATTTAAGTTCACCTTTGGGTGGTACTTTAAAACATAATTCATGCTATATCAAATTCTTAATAAGCATACTTTCATACTCAATCAATCATACTTAAGTAAATAAGTAAGATATCTTTGGATAAAACATACCTATTTTTTAATTAAGTATGAAGATAAATCTCTTAAGTTTCATTAATTATAAGCAATAGTCCACCTTTGGGTGACCTCCTAGCATTATAATTAATTGATCTTAATTAAATATTTAACATCTATTCAAGCTAGGCCACTTTGGTGACTAACAAGTTTTTCATTAAATAAATATTTAATTAAGCATACTTTAATTCTAATTTCAAAAAATCTAAATTCTAACACATAATTAACATTCTTAATTTTCATATACTGCATGTAATTAATTAAGACAATACTTAAACATGCAATTATTAAGACATATTGGAAAAGACATACAAAATTATTGGTATGTATCCATGGCAGTTGATCAATTAATCAATACATTATTTTATGTCTTCAAATCCATATATAGTACATTGTCATGGTAATATCAAACGTGGCAAATCACCCACTTGCAATTCACGTTAACCAACTAATAAATCAAACGTGACAAATCAGCCACTTGCAATTCACGTTAATTAACACTAAGAAATCGGTAAGATTAAGCCATGCACCTACTTTGTAGGAAATAATTTGTACCAAAAGAAACGAATAATTAAACTAACGTAATGATAGCAATTAGATTTATACATAAGACTGTACACAGCGCATATATATCAATTTATTATAGATCCGAATTCTTTAACGCTAAATATATCGGCATCGGAATAGGAAAATACAATATACCCAAAAAACGCAATATACCCAAAACGCAAAGTTAAGTCGATCAAAGTATTCATCTATAATGCGGAAATTAAACATCGACTTAAACCACTCAGTTGAATCAAAAGTGTTTAACCATGGCTCTGATACCAATGTTGTTTATACTGATCTATATAACACTTTTGATTCAATCATAAATTATAAAATATAAACATACCTCCTTCCATTGCCATTAAGTTTGAGAATGTTTTTCCCTTCTCTGCCTTCTTCCGTTAGTCAGCATTTCTTGATGGTGAGATCACTTTGATTTTAAACAAATCATATCCCAATAATTGTTTTACAGTTATTGGGTCTGTTTCTTTTGAAGGGAGAGGGGAGGGAATTAAAACCCCCGTACTCAAAACATTTATGCCCAAACTACCATCAAGTTGTGGGCCCAAAACAAGGAGTACGTAACAATATAATATAGGTCACATATAATAGAGATTAATTAGGAAAAGATAATCTAACAAGGCTTCCCAAGAACTCAGTTGTTGGTTTTTGAACATCCAATAAAGCCACGACAAGGCTTCCCCTTGCATAAAGAACTCGACCATGGGAAGACGGCTCTCCGATGGGATGATGTAGTACACGAAGTACTGTCTCGCATTGAAGATCCAGTTTAGAGGGTCGGAGCCGTCAAAGGGTGAGGTAGATCTTTGGTGGTTTAACGGTGCCGATCCCGTGGTGGGATGCGAGAGATCGCAGGTTGAGCCATTGCACGCTATGGTTGTAACTACCCGTTACCTTAGGTTAGTGATTAGTGTTATCTAAATTTTAATTAACAAAAGTTAGGCTAGTGGTTAAATCCAATATACCTCGATTAGCGTCTGCGTGAATTTGTATGATGATTGATGTTTGTTTGGAATGCTTGATGAACTTTATAGGTTCTGGGATTAATAGAAAAATTAATATAAGCCTATAATCGAAAAACATTTAATTAGACAATAAATAGTTGGTACACAAAGTGCGATGAGGGGGTCGTGAAATGAATGTGCACACTCGAGAACACTCGTAGGCACGTCTGGTGAATTTATTGGCGAGAAAATACACGAAATATTTATATATATATAGGAGATATATAAATATATATTAAAATTATAAGTTTGGTTGAATAATATGGATCGTTTGATCAGTCTTGGGACAAGCATAAGTGTTAATGATGTCAAAATGTGTGTCGCTTTAAGAAGTGTCATTTTAACACATTAATCACTTGATTAGCCTCGAGATAGCGCGATGCGTATCTCGAGAGAAATTCATATATTTAAATCAAAACCTTCATTCTTATTTTCATTTCATTCGATCTTTCGAGAATTGAGAGAGAGATGAAGAGAGACTAAGGGTTTGATCCAGAGGAATGGATCAGATGAGTGATTTTCCAGTGGAGATGGGAGCTTAAACATCAGTAGATCAGAGATCATCACTATGGGTGAGTTGAGTTTTGGGTTTCAAGTTCAATTCAATAGTTAATGATTATTTATCTGTGAATTGCGGTTGTCTATGATTGGAAACGACTTGTTACCTCACTAGAGGTCCTCCCCGATGATTCGGGAGAGTTTTGGAGGCTGTGGTGATGATTTGGTAATGGAACAGTGGCTGCTGCTCTATTCACTATCGAGGCAGTGCAGGGTGGAGCGCGCTCCATTTAAAAGAGGAGAGTGCTCCCTTCATCAATTGGGACAAACTCAGTTGGTAGAGCGTGCCCCACCAAGTGAGGGAGCGTGCTCACACCCTTGAAAAACAACAATCGTGTTGTGTTTTACTTAGAATTTCCTAAGGTCTTAATGACTGACTTAAGGGTTCTAAACATAGGAAATTAGGCCTATAATGATTACAAATGGTGTGTGATAGGTTGGGGAACACCAGGAAAGCGTGAGATAATTAGAAAGTTAAGGAATTTGGAACATAAACCTAAACCGAGGTAAGTGTGGATTCGCTTATTTATCAATGTTGCCTGACTATTTTAGTATATGTAGTTCATGTAGTTTATGAACTGAATGGATGACTATGTACAGTGTGATGTTTTTAATAAACGAAAAACAACGTCTAATGTGACAAACGAGAGTAACTCTTGGTTTTGAGAATAGGTTTATAGGATGCGGGGTTGATATCCTGACATATATATAATTCATGCTCAATTTGATAGATCGCGTGAATTACATATTCACTAGAGGGTTTCGAATAGAACCATTAGACATTAATGGATTGGCTAGATAGCACATTGACCAATGTGTTGGTCTAGCAATAAAATTAATTTCGTCAGTGGATAATCGACCCTAGTTTTATAAATAAAATGAGAATCACTTTGTAATAGTTATTAACAATTTGATTTGCATCTGTTATATATTGAATTATATGCTTTCTATATTCTTGTTATTTAACATTGGTGCATTTTGTTATTGCACGATGTTTTTGATTATTATATGGAATGTTGGTGATTATGTGAATCCTTACTTACTGAGCAAGTTGGATCGCTCACCCTAATTAACATTACAGAAAAATCGACGAGTGCTACGACTACGGGAGAGAGAAGATATATGAGTCTTGATCTTCTCTTCGATGTAATGAGTTTCTCTTTGTCTTATATATTTGTATTGAATTACAGTTTTCTAATATTACAAGGGATGGGAGGTTTTATATAACCGAGGTTTATTCCGATTTGATTTGGTATTGTATATCGTGTTTGATTATCGAAAAAGTTTTTAATTTTCGCTGCATTTATTAATTGTTTTACATCGATATTCGATATACAGTAGTGTTTATCAGGTACTAGAAAAAGGGACTGCTGACTCTAGTTAAGTCCAGCAGAATTATCAGGGTTTAATTAGGGTTTTAGGCCAGGTATCTCCCTAATCGGGTTAGGGAATGTTTTAATGGTTGTTCTGCAGCAGGAACGGAGGTGGATGGGGCGAGGCCATCCATGGTTGGAATGAAGTTGGGTGGCGCAGTGACTTGGGGGCTATATTTGACTGTGCAGCGAACATTGTAGAGATTCGTGGCATGAAGGATGAAGCGAGAGCTGTTGGTAAAGATGGGCAAGGTTGGTTTAGTGGTACATGTGATTGCTGGGGGTATTGGATGGTGGCGGGTGTTGGTGATTGTGGTCTGATGGTTGTCTAGGTAGCTAGTTGAGTACAGAGGTCTACCATGGTTGTTTCATGAGTTTTGTCTTGGTTGAGGACTTGTTTCATGCTGGTTTCCAGTGCTTGAAACTTTTCATTGAAGGCATTCATGATGTCCTCCAGGTCCCAAGGGAGGGGGTGGATTAGGTTTATGACCTATGAGTATGCAATGAAAGCACCAATGTTAAAGGTTCAATTAACCCTCAACTTAGCACAGTAACCCAACAAGAAGATAAGACAAGGAAATGAAGACAAATTACTTTTTTCACTATCATTTCATATTGAGCCCCGCTATGGGCACCCCACCCATTACTGAAGGCACCACATTACAAAGGGCACCAAGTGTTTACCGAAGGCACCCAACAAAATTGGGGTGAAATGCCAATAATACCCCCTGTTCTTGAAATTGAGCATTCCACTCACACACTTACAGTCGCACCCCAACGCCCGACGCCTATCCCAGCCAATGTAGCCATGGAATTCTTTTGGCCCTAGAGCCACGCGAATGGCGAGACGGAGTTGTAGGAGATTTTTGGCGGCCTTGTTTGCTTTTTGTGTGTTGTCGTTGTTGTTGTTGTTGCGTTTTGACGACGCGAGCAGCGCTTCATTGTTGTTGCATTTTATGTGTTGTCGTGGCCATGTTTGTATATTGTTCATTTTCTTGGTTTTTTTTCCTGGAACCCAGTGGTTGTCGGCCTCATAGGGCCGAAAATATGAACGAAATTTCATTCAGGCCTAACCAAAACTTATTGATAAGTCTCAGTCACAACAGATCTCGGTCACCACATACCGAGACTTAATGATAAGTCTCTGTCACCACATACCGAGACTTATTGATAAGTCTCGGACCTGTACTACCGAGACTTATTAAAAGTTGAAAAAATTCACAAACAACAGCAACAAATATCTATTCTTGTAGCTCTTCCTACCCCATTGTGTTACCTTGGTCCATTTGATGCTCAAAACCACTTCGAAATGGCCGGATCTAGAAAACCTTACAATGAAAACCAAAACTCCAAACACACTTTTTGCCACACCAAAACAGTTAGATTCAAAGCTTAATATGATTGAAATCGATTGTTCCACACAATCGACTATTGTGAACGTGAAAGCATCGATGCACGACCGCCGATGGAACACTTGAGTTTCGGTGCAAGATGAGAGAGGGCTGAGGTGGGGTGCCCCAAAATTGGATGGAATGTGTGTTGGTGCTAGTGTGGTTTATGGACAATTGTGTCATTTCAATTGATGTCCAATTTGGAGTAGGAAAAAACCTAAAATGGGGGTGCCTTCGGTAATTGGTGGGGTGCTCATAGCGGCGCTCTTTCATATTTTCGTTCTGCATTAAATACAAGTAGGGTTACCCAATATTTGGGCTTACAAAGACACATAAACCCCATAATTCTTACATGTTGTAATCCTTTGTCTAAGTGGGCCTCTCGGTATTTCGTTTAGGTCAAGGCCCACGAGTAACAATTGTTTCGTTTGGGTGCCTCGGGACCGCTATGGTGAGTCCAGTTGGACGCACGCGAGGCTATTCATAATTAGCGTCGTTGCCACTTGTATTAACATGGCATAGGTAGAAGCCCGCAATATGTCACACTTGTTATAATACTGAGAATGGCTAAAAATGTATGAACACTGTACAATAAACAGTTCCTTTAACTCATCACTTGTTAGAATAGACTTGGAGAAGGCTAAAATATCTGAACATTTTACAATGAATAATGCCTTCAATTCATCTTTCTAATATAGTTGAGGTTAAGATGATCAGCCTAATTTGGTCGTAGATTTATACATTTGCAAATAAACCCTTCCATTCTTTTTAACTTTTAAAAGACCTCCCTTATCTTGTATGGATCTTGCAAGAATGACATCACGAAGCCACATAGTGCCACACAAGCAGTCCACGTGCGCATCGTGATGCATGCATACACAAAATCTGTGCATTAAACGCGGGTCAAGTCCATGTGGATGGCTCATGTGGCCCAATGTGACTTCGAGTGTGACTTTCGTGATGTCATGTCATAATAGTATTTTTTTAAAAAAATAAATGGTCATCGGAGCACCAAAATGACCCTAAAGTTAAAGAAAAATGAAACAACTATTAAAATCTTAAATATTTTTAAATAAAACTTTTAATTTGAGATTCTTGTTTTTCATTAAGGGAGCGACTATTAGCCTTCCTATACCCTATATCAGCCTCCCTATCAATTTAATGTTATAAATAACCCCCAACTAGTTGAGGCATCTGATAACCACCGCCTCAATTGTCACTACCCATCCAAAAATACCCCTATATTTGCCTCCCCCACATTAACCCCTAATTCTACCTTATCTTCATACTCGTTCCCATATCGCTCACAACTTCATCCAGTTCCTACTGATAGCTTCCACAAATTTTTGTCCTTATTGTTTGTAATCCAACTACATCTTTGTTAATTTCTAAAAAAGATAATCTTTAATGTGTATCTTTCTTGAGTACAAACCACCTATTTATATAGGTAACAGTTACAACACAATATCTTTTGATTACAACCAAATGATATCAAATCTTAACACCTCCCTCAAACGAGTTTTTCAAAACCAATTTGAGTTTGCTAAACAAATCAACGAACTGTGCAAGTGGCAATACAAGAACAAATTCAAGTGAACAAATAGAAAAAACAGATCTAGGAATTGTTGTAGAAGAAATTAATCAATGACAACCCACAGAGCATAAACATATATATATCGTAACCCAAGACATACGAGCAGATGATCAACTTATAATGAACAAATTTGGAGTGCACATGCATGTGAGCATAGCAATTCGCAGATGATCACATATCGAACATATGAGTAGATGGTCTTCAGATGACCACAAAAGCAAATGCAACACAAGGTGCACGCATATTACGGACTCGGATAAGTTAGAGATCTCTCTACAAAGAGAAAGAGAGCAGTGACACACGGATACGCAACAAGAAGCACGAACATGGAAGTCAAACGGATGATACCGCGACATGTCACACGGTTGTTTGGGCAGATGAGCAGATGCAACACATGGTTGCACGATTGAAATCACGATTGAACACATGGTTGCTTTGGGCACCATTATGCATTTAGAATGCACAGGCCAGAGAAGCGAAAACGACAACGCACGGAAAGAAGCATCATGAAGTGGTCGTCATCTCGACAGACTTAAGATCAAGACTCTGTCTTTGATACCATGTTAATTTCTAAAAGAGATTATCTTTATTATGTATCTTTCTTGAATACAAATCACTATAGGTAACATTTACAACCACGATGTCTCAGTCTTTGGCTTGCAACCGAATGATTAAAATTTTAACATCAAAACTTAACAATCTTCACCAGTATACATGCGTGTCCAACATCCACCCACCAAACTCTAAATCACGCAGGCCCCTGCATCATCTTCATATTGTGACCCATGCATCATCGTCATGTTGCGACCCGTCAAGCTCCACTCTGACCCCACTTCATCTTCTCCCAGCATAAAGAGCCGCTGCCGGAAAGGGCAGCGACATAATGAATGCGTTGCTGCCTTCTCCAACAGCGGAATCTACATAATCCGCTACTGTGAGGCATCGATTTCTTCTTTGAGCCGTTTTCTTGTATGACAGCGGATCGATGGCAGTCTTTAACACAAAAAAAAATAAAAAAAAAAATAAAAAAAAAAAAAAAACGAACTTGAGAAGCTAACTATGTGAAACCAATCATCCTTTCATTTCTTTTTCTTGTCTTTTTTGTGGCCTTTGTCAACAACCGTAAGTGTCCTTTGGGGATTCCTTCATCTGCATTTTTAGAGTTAACAGAATCATAAAGTAAAGCAAAATTGTGATTAGGAAGATCAACTAGGATGGGATTGAGCTGTGCAATAAAGAGGAGACGATGCATAACATTGGCAAATCCCTTTCTATGAAATCGCACCATCAACATTAGGTTTTACCGATTCAGCCCGAAAGGAGTAAAACAATGAAAAAGTCCAATTTTCACGACTTATATAATTTCAAGTGGGGCTCTTAAATCTAAAAAGTTATTAAATAAGTAGGACGGCTGATAGAGGGTAAAGGTCTACTAGCCGCTCCCTTGATTAATCAGCTTATTTACCAACAAACTTTGTCCCTAAAAAATTTGAAAAGGAAAATCGCATATGTGATGCATACCGGCATCCGTCAAATGCTAAGTTTAAGTAAAAGCTGCCTGTGAATCAAAATGTTGAAATGCCAAAAGAAAAAAAAAAGGTTTAGATAAACCGCAATGTCAAAAACATATAAAAAAGTGTAATAAATACATGACAGTGAAGAAACAAAAGCGCCAACTTCTTTGAGTTGGACAATCATCAGCATGAAAATGAAGTACCACCTCCAGAAGTTCCTGACGATTCAGCGACATCTTCTATCGTCAAAGTTGTAGCTTCTTCGATCAGTTTGCCTTTATCCAAAGACCCATCAACTGCTTTGTTCAGTCTTCTCAACCATATACTGTAATCGACTGGATAAGGCGTTCCACAAAGACTGTCCACATAATCTGCAAATGCCTTGAGAAGAGTTGAAACTTCACCAAGTTGATGCTGAATCAAACGCTTTGCCCAGCATTTCTCTCTCCATTGGAGAGCCGACTCGATTGAATCTTGCTGTGCTATAGCACCTCCACAAATGAAATAAAGGAGATAAATAAGGCTTTCGGCATCTGAAGAGGGACAGAGCTTCCCTTGCTGAAGCGCATGCATGGAAGAGAACTGCAGGTTCATTGCAGGGCTGTCTCGATCTTCCAAAACAGCACGGCCCCATGATATGGGTACGTATGTGACCTTCGTTCTACTCCCATGACCATTAACACGAATAATATTTTCTGGAAAAATGTCTCCATGCTGGATGTTGGCGATTGACGCACTTTTCAGAGCCGATACACAGTCTCTGCAGCAACGAAGTGCCTCCTCAGTTGAAAATGGGCCACTCCTTGCAACAATGGATGATAGCGGTTCTCCAACCGGACGTGTAACAAGAACTGGGGTTCCGCACCATGGATGATCACATCGGCCACCAGGGCTTTGCTTCCTACAAGAACCAGGATGTAAGATCCGACCAGAAGCAACAAGTTCTGGCAGATAGTTACAAGAGATACCCCGTTGCTTCAAGATGTTCAAAACCTTCGTCTGCCTTTGCACTTGGTACCAAAGGCTCATGTCCTCCCAAGATGGCTCGAGCCTGGAAGGATGAGCACCCACGTATATAGTAAACAAATCTCTGGGATGTTCTACAGAGATAGCATTGTACGACCATAAGTTTCCTTCTGCCAGCGTCTCCTGTATACAAAATCCTTTCCACTCTTGCTGATCCTCTAACAGCATTACCTCACCACGCTGAAAATTTAAACGTGACACTTGCTTCCTAAAGAATGTATCCTCTTCATGTTCAAGTTCCACAATCTCACACTTTGGGGCAGACTGTTGTGACGGAACCAACTCATACCCATTGCAGACAAAACGACTTTCTATCCTACGCTTCTGAAGTCGAAGGCTGTGATCAGCAGCCAGCGAAGCAATAGATTTTTTTGGCGGTCCCTTGCACTGAATAATAGAGTAAAATGTAGCAAGAAGTAGTTGCAAAGTTCCCAAGTCTCCCCAATTAGCATTCCCAAGCTTGTTCCATACCCTGTCAATGGGTGAAATGTTGACTTCAGCATGGAGTTTTACCCAGTCAACAACTGCATCACATGGGTTCGTTGAATTAAATTCAAGTTTGCTCAAGTCACCTGCCAGCTTGATTAGTCCACCAAATTTGGAATCAAGAACCAGCACATACACTGAATCATTGGTTTCACTGCTATTCTTGTTTGAACATCTGGAGAGAAGTATATGTAAGCCATAAAAGATAGCCTCACAAATGGTTGCCGCGGAGAAGCCAAATTCACTTCCCTGCGCAATATCCTGTTTGAACAATGCTAATTCGGCTACTTGGTCCCATTGAACAAGTGAATCGTTTCCATTCTTTGATATTAATGCTGCTCCGCAGAGACTTCCAAGCCTACCCCTCGATACTGCCCTTTCAACGGTATAGAATTTGGATCCTGGATAACAGGGACAAGATACGAAAAAGGGGAGAGGTCCACTTTTGTGCCAAAATGTCCGCCACAAACCATCTACTATAGTATAAAGGAAGTCTTCAAGGGACAGATACTTATCTTCTTTCAGATCATCAGCAGCACTTAAGGAGAAAGGCATGCGAAAAAGTAGCTGAAGTAAGACCCCTTCCAGTGCATAATCAAGTTTGTGTAATTCTTCTATCTGAAAAGGTGATCTGACCAACTGCTTTCTTTGGACAGGATTAGAATATGTTTTCTCCAGAACCCAATCTTCAAGATCCCTTGTGAACGTTTCAATATCAACAAGTTTCTTTATATAGTCCTTTAATCCCTTGAATGCTCTTCTAGAAGTAGGAATGTATTTGCTTGAGGTTGAAATGCCGGAACTTCTATCAGGCGAGACACCTGCATCACATAATCACATTGAGTTCCTCAATAATGAAGGTATTAGCTGATATCCATTTTAAGAAATTCCTAGAAGATGGGAACTGAAAGTTAAGAATTTAAAAATATGGGACTAAAATGTGCTAACATGTTCGTTTCAAGCACATCCATGATAAATTTCTACGTCAGACAGCAAACATGCAAATGTACAGGTACAGCGAGGACCTCAATAATAGCAACAATGAGAATTTTTTTCTTTTCTTGGGAGCACCCACAAGAACAGTAAGAACATTTTAGAAGACGAGAATTCTCTTAACATAACTTTGAAGTTTGAACAAGTGAGTTATTCACCTACAATAGGGGTTACAACACAAAAAGAGAAGACCGTTCGGAAAGAAGAGTAAGGACAAAAAGCTCAAGTGAAGCAATATTCTAAAGTATAAAAAATACTAGCACCCTAAGACACAGCAGCCCCACCGTTAAAAATGCATGACAGCACATCAGAAAATAATTTATTCCAAGATGTAGGCAATGCAAATATGTTCTGTTAATCCTTACAAACTCTAACTGTGCATATTTTTCATTTCTCGCAAGCCATACCCAAGCTCGAAGTTACTGAGCAAGAATACAAATTCTCAAAAGACAACAAAAAAAGATATGAAGAGGATACAAATGAAATAGTGAAATAACTTCTCACTCAATTTTCCAAAAAGCATTCTTTGCCTACTTTACCAGAAACTTAACCAGTGAAATACTGAAGCTTAGCTGATTGCAGACACTTTTTTCATCATCTTATCTTTCCTATGAAGTTCCTTCATCTCCCCTCTTGTCATAGAACAATATATGACAGTAACCACAGTAGCTGCTGCATCAAGGGAAAGCAAAGAAGGGAAAGAAAGGAATGGAAAAACTGTTGAATACACTGAATCCACTAATTTGCCAGCTTTCGGCTGATTCAGTCGAAGGTGGGACTCTTCAGGTAAGGGATGCCACATATTATCAATGAAGATTACCAGATGGAACATTAAAATCTCAGATGCCATAAAAGCAAATCTATGTATGGTTGCAGTGCAGGAGAGTAGTTGTCTCTAAATTGAGATTCGTCAATGGAATACGATTCAAGCTCTTGCCAATTCATGGGAAATTCGATAAGATGAAGTAGTTGGTCATTGTTTTGTAGATGGCTTTTCATTTCACTTCCAGACAGGAAAGTGATGGTTCAGCGTTCTTCATGGTCTAAGCAGTTGCAACGGAAGATAGCATTTTTATTTTCCATTGAACTTTTAGCATTGGAATGGGACTGTTGTGCGGTTTGGTGCTTAGACTTCAATGTGGTTAAGAATGTTGGTGACAGAATGAACAGCACATATTCCACATGGACTACGCAGATTGTTAGGGCATCTCCAAAACAAGCCAATGTCACACTTAAACAACTCAACAAAGGAAAAGCAAAGCTGGATGATATCTTGAATATGGGCAAAGGCTCATGTGATCACAGAGGTCTTGGATATAAAAAGGAAGGCTCCATGTCAACACAAAACAGTGGGCCAATTCCTTTAGTGAAAGGTATTGAAGGCAGCCTGCAAAGGTTGACGAAGTTGCCCAACCACGATTTAAGCCAATCTGCTACTATTGCGGCATTAAAGGACACATCAGACCTCGGTGTTTCAAAATGTACCAAGACTTGGCTACGAGACAAAGATCGATCACTAAGAAAATTGATGTTACCAAACAAGAAGAAAGGAGTAAGCCTCAACAGTAACAAAAATGGGTTCCTAAGAGGAGCTTGACATGTAATGTGGCTCACGTCCCCCCTGAAGTCTATTTCTTCTACGGATTGGTACTTCGACAGTGGATGTGATACGGTCTTAGATTTAGGGTTTATTATTTAGTAGTTTCTATGTTTATTATTTAGTAAGAATTATTAGTAGTTTCTAATTAGTAGTTTATATTTTAGTAGTTACTATCTTCTTGGTATTAATTAGTAGGAAGTTTATGTATTTATTTTAAGTAGGTTTCTTATTCGTAGAAGTTGCTATTTACTAGTTTTCATTTTTATTATATAAGGGAGTCTATATATACAAGTATTAAGGAATCAATTAAGAAGCAATTTTAGTGAAAATAAAACCAAGTGAGGAATCAAAGTAGGAGAGTCACGAACTCCGCCTCCTCAATTACCTACTCTATCTCTCTCATCTCTTCTACTATTTTCTTATTTTTCCCCTATCAACATAGGTTGAAGCACAAATCCAATTGCGTCTAAACCCGTGATTGGATCCCAAACCAAGGTTCATAACAACTTGGTATCGAGCCACTTGTCATGGGTGACACAAAAGCTCTGGTAGCAAAGTTGGAGACCTTTATGGAGCGAGATGATTGCTAAGCAAAAGGAGGAATCAAAGTAGGAAAGTAACGGACTCACCTCTTCAATTACCTACTCTATCTTTCTCATCTCTTCTACTACTTTCTTATTTTTCCCCTATCAACATAGGTTGAAGCACAAATCCAATTGTGTATAAACTCGTGACTAGATCCCAAACCAAGGTTCATAACAACTTGGTATCGAGCCACTTGTCGTGGGTGACACAAAAGCTCGGTAGCGAAGTTGGAGACCTTTATGGAGCAAATGAGTGCTAGTCAAAAGGCTCTCGAAGAACATATGGTGGGTTTCACTACCACGATTCGATGATGATCAATGAAATCGGTTAGTGCGATGTTAAGGGACAACGTGGTTGTGGAGGACACGATGTAAGGTCGGAGGAGTTTGCCAACTTGAAGCAAACTAGTTACGTGGAGGAGTACCAACACCAATTCCAATATTTGTTGGCCGGGACATCGGACTTTAAACCACGACAAAGGTGGACTTGTTCACCGCCGGTTTGATCGAGGACTTGCGAGATTGACATCGAGTTGCTACAACCGAGCAATATGGGCATTGCTATGAATCTTGCTCGTGCCTTAGAACGCATGGCGAAAATTTTGTAATAAGTCCCTCCCAACACGCATCGGGTCCATAGTGAGCACTCCTAAAACTAGTGGTAGTTCCACCAACACGACTTGACCAAAGACTCAAGAGCACCCTTGAACGGCCGGACACAAAAAGTCGGCAATCGTTACCACCGGTATCAACATAATAAACGACAACTCCTCACCTTCGTTCATCAAGATGTTATCAAAGGCCGAGATGGCGGAATGAACGACGAAGGGTTTGTGCTATAATGACGATGAATCTTACAACCACTGGACACAAGTGCAAACGCCAGGTTTTGGATAGATGTTCTGAAGTTGAAGATGGTGGAGCGGATAATGTGCTAGATGTCCATTGACCAAGTTCAAAAATTGAGCTTGAGGACAAGCTCAAAGGATAGGATGGGAGTAATGATACGGTCTTAGATTTAGGGTTTATTATTTAGTAGTTTCAATTTTATTATTAAGAAAGTTTCTATGTTTATTATTTAGTAGAAATTATTAGTAGTTTCTATTTTAGTAGATACTATCTTATAGGTATTAATTAGTAGGAAGTTTATGTATTTATTTTAAGTTTCTTATTTGTAGAAGTTTCTATTTACTAGTTTCCATTTTTATTGTATAAGGGAGTCTATATATACAAATATTAAGGAATTAATAAAGAAAGCAATTTTAGTGAAAAGGAACCAAAGGTGGAATTGAAGTAGGAGACAAGGTTCGAAACTTCGACTTCGCCTACGACTTCGATAACTTAAAATTTGGAATTAATTCGAGGAAGTAAACATCGACAATGGAAGTTTGACAAAACTTCGACAATAGAAGTTCACGGTAAATGCTAGAAAACTCAAGTTTCTTCTTAAAAAAAAACCCATCATTCAAAAAAAAAAAAAAAAAAAAACAAACACACACACACACACAAAAAGAGTTTCAACTAAAGCATTTTTAAAATTCTCAAACTTGATTAACCACTTAGATTTATAAACAAAAATCAAAATAACAAAATCCACAATCACTTGACAAAAAAATAAAAATAAAAATCCACAATCCTGTGTGCATACCTATGTAGTATAAAGTCTAGACAATGAGTCACAAAGGCCCACAAAGTGTAACAAAAAAAAAGCCCACAATGAGTCACAAAGGGCCACAATGAATCACTTACTTCCTTCACTTCACAAATCTCAAATCTTGCCTCTTCGATTCTTCTTCGTTGCTCCTCTCCTTCTTCCCTTCTTCTTCTGACGCGTTGTTTGCCTGCCCTTCGCGTTCGTTCTTTGCAACTCTTCGATGTACTCCAGTAAGTCTGTGACTCCTCTCTCGCCCTCTCTCTCGCCTCTTCTCCTTCTTCGTTGTTGCTATCTCTCTCTTGTCTCTTCTTCGATTTTCTTCTTCGTCGATCTCTCTGTCTGAGCCCTCTCTCCCAAAAAACAGTCTCGTCTCTCCTCTTTCTTCGTCGATCTCTCGAGTCTCAATTAGTTAGCTCTCTCTCTCTCTCTCTCTCTCTCTCTCTCTCTCTCTCTTCTTCTTCTTCGTTGTCCTGTTCTCTCCTATTTTCTCAAAATCAAAAAAACCCTAGTTCCACTTCCCCCTCTTGAGTTCGGTCTTCGCATGGGGTTTTTAACCTTTTAAGAAGAAGAGAAGAAGTTAAAGACTTCTTGGAGTCACTTTGGAGTGAATGAAGATGTGAGAGCCACAGACTCACTCAACCAGGACGTCCGATCGACCTCTTCCTCTGTTTCACAATTAAAGTTACGAGCAACGTCGATAGAAAACGTCACGACTTAACGGTACATTTTCACTTTCCAACTTTTTTGATTCCCTGTGGGAGCAACTTCAACATTTTAGTCGAAGTTGCCCCAACTTCGCCGAAACATTGCATTTTTCTTCATGATTCATCGAACTTCGACCAAAGTTTTGTCAAACTTCGATCGAAGTTCATCGAAGTTGCAGAAGTTTTACTGATTTCGTGTTGTCTTCCAATTTCGCTTTCTTTGCCACTGGACATCGACAAACTTCGCTAGAAGTTCGGCGAAGTTTGTCGATTTTTCAAACCTTGGTAGGAGAGTCATGGACTCCGTCTCTTTAATTACTGTTCTATCTCTTTTATCTCTTCTACTATTTTCTTATTTTTCCCCTATCAACATAGGTTGAAGCACAAATTCAATTGTGTCTAAACCTGTGACTAGATCCCAAACCAAGGCTCATAACGGGATGCTCGAAACACAAGAAAAGAAATGGTATCGTTCCTCACTAACTATCACTCCTTGCAGACGGACATGTTACGTTTGGTGATGGTGTTAGAAGCAAGGTTATTGGCAAAGGTACTGTTCACATTCGAGGACTACCTCCACTAGAAAATGTTTTGCATGTTGAAGATTTGAAAGCCAATCTCTTGACCATAAGTAAGTTATGCGATCAACATCTCGAAAGTGAAGTTTACCAAAGATGAGTGCAACGTCTATGACCATCATGGGAAATGAATCATGAAAGGCCTTCGATCATCGACAACGGTTATCTCTTTGTGTCTTCGGATGCATGTGCCCACAACAACGATCCTCAAAGCATTAGTGCCCACAAAGAATCGTGATCAAGCGAACTGTGCATCAAAGACTTCTACATGCCAGCTATGCCGGCTATTAGCATATCAAGAAAATCTACGATACTAGTGTTGCACAAGGGCTACCTCGAATCACAAAGGTCCCAGACACATATGTGGACCTTGTTAGTATGGGAAGCAACAACGAGAAGCTCATAAAGTGATTGAAAGCGGTGGAGCGCCAAAATGGTCGAGCTATTTCATATAGATCTTGTTGAGCCGATGCAAATAGCTAGCTTGGGTGGCAAGATATACATTCTTGTGTGCGTGGATGACAACTCTCGGTTTACATTGGCATTGTTCCTTAAGGCCAAGTCGATGGTTTCTTAGAATTTCGGGACCTATGCATAAAGCTTGAACGAGAAAAGGGCCTCCAACATCATCGGGATCCTCTGCATTTGAAGGGATCACGGTAAAGAAATTGAACAATCTAACTGCAGATTTTTGCAGATCATTAGGCATCCATCATGAGTTCTTTACTCCTACACGCCTCGACAAAATGGAGTGGCCGAACGACACATTCGGGAGATGGCGCGAGTCTTGCTAAATTCCAAAAAGCTCTCAGACAAATTATGGGGTGAAGTTGTGAGCACATCATGTTACATTATCAATCGAGCCTACTTTCGTCCACATTCTACAAAGATGATGTTAGGAATCCAGGCCCACATCCAATACATAAGGTGCACCAACGTAGGAAAAAGAAGAGTATGGGATCACTTTTAGCCAAGTCGGTTGCAAGCTGTTTTGCCAGTTGGTCCTTGCGAGGTCGGTGTGGGGTAGGAAAAGTGTGAGCATGAGGTGTGTCTAGTCGGTCAAGTCCGTTGCATAGAGAGAAGAGTAAGGGTGGTTGGGAGTATTATTTGCCATCCTTGTGTGTTGGGGCATGTGCCCTAGGTCAATCCATTAACTTGTCTTTATGAATACTTTTAGTTAATAAAATAGAGGATTTCATTTTTGTTTATTATAATTAATTTGCATGTTTACATTATAATAAGATCCATGGGTATTTGAGAAATCTCCTAAATGTCCCTAGTCGATCATTATCTTGACAACTATAATGAATTAAGACTAGTGTGAGTCTTGATTGATGATCATATGATGATTATACGTATAGGGATACGAATCAAGATCACGAGTACTTGTTAGGGAACAAAGTCTTGGATCGACCCGCTATAAGAACATCACATGGATTAAGTCATAGTTGTTAGTCATAGTTGTTTCTCATGATAGGCGTTCTTCATGGTCTAAGCAGTGCAACGGAAGATAGCATTTTTATTTTCCATTGAACTTTTAGCATTGGAATGGGACTGTTGTGCGGTTTGGTGCTTAGACTTCAATGTGGTTAAGAATGTTGGTGACAGAATGAACAGCACATATTCCACATGGACTACGCAGATTGTTAGGGCATCTCCAATGAATTGTCCCAAAATGGTGCAACTTTTGCACCAAAAGCACATATTCCACAGAAATATAATGAAGATAACACTGATTTCACTAGTGGAAATCACATTAGTGCTATGATTATTCCATCTGATCAGTCAACCAGCTTAATGAAGCGTCGAAGTGACGATGACGATATTCCATGACTGCCCTGCAGCCTCTGTAGGGACAAACTCTTAGCCTGTGTCAACAGCTCCTGTGCCCACGGCTCCCGAACCAAGTATTTCCTCTACAACTACATTTGTGCCCACAACTGCGTCACTTTCTTATCCATGCTCTTCAGCACCACCTGATCTTCATTCTCCTGCTGCTGCTCATGATACTCCTACATGGATTTAGAAAGATCATCCATCCTCTAATATCATTGGTGACATCTCTTAAGGCATTATGATAAGTTCCCACATAGAGTTGGTCATATGGAGTGAGTAGGAAATATTATAAATAGGGGTGAGTTAGTAGGATGGGACATCTTGGAATTGGAATGTATTTGGGCACTCTATGAGTGTTTGGGTTTGAGAGAGTTTTAAGACTCTTCTCTGGGGTTACTTTTTGGTTCTTGTTCTTTGTGTTATCGTTGTTGAATTCGCAAATCAATCAATCAAATATGGGTATTCTATCAATGGTATCAGAGCATACTTCAAAAATGGAAGCTCAATTAGATAGGATGGAATCTCGAATGGCTCGAATTGAAGTGGAGGTGAAGAATATTTCAACCATTGAGGCGTAGATGGAGGAGCTCAGATCTAAAGTAAAGACGGCGATCAGAGGCATGGCTCGGAAGTGCAATGAGCTCTTCCTTCAACATATGGGGATCGCTTCAACAATCTTAAGAGAACAACAAATCAGAGCCTATAGCAGTACAAAAGTTTCAGATCCGTCAAATATAGGGTCATTTGAGGAGTTGATGACCCCTGGTGTACCACAATCACCAGATCTGATAGTCAAACACATCCCGGACCAGTCCCGATCTGAGATTTCGACACCAAATGCGTTGTTGATCATCTCTATAGTGCAAGACTTTGCCTCCGATCCATCAGTATGTTCCTTCACCAAAGTGAATGCCTAATTCACAATCTCTGAGTTCATCTTCAATGCTTCAAGGTCACCGGCCTCGACCCCGATGCATCGACCATTGCAGACACCAAATTGCGGACACCAGAGCCATCGTCGGTCTCTGATTTCATACTCTGCCATCACCCCTCCACCATGGCCACCAGATCCAGACGACACTACCGTGGAGCAAACCTTCGTGCTCCACGTTGTGGTTCTCTCCGTCACTGTCCTCGATCCCCCCCCTTGGCCACCTCCGCTTTCCCCACCATTGTCGTCCACAACATTCATGGAAAACTTGTTTCGTCCAAAACCCAAAAACCAGAATTTGGAGAAGATGAGAGTAATTGGTTGTTGGGCATCTCGAGGCGTACGATCGGTGTGGGCTCAACCATCTCAGGGATTTGTGTCTTTCAACTTTACTTGTGGGCCCACTTTATTTGTTTACATGTTATGTTTCTGGCTATAGCTTATCTTCAACTTGAGCTCTTTTGTCACACTCCAACATGGTGGCCCATTTTGATCTCACAAAACTCGAGGATAATCATCAGGCTGTCATATTATCTTCCACATTCGTTCCTTCTTCTGTTCGTGAAAGACTAGCAACGCCTCACTTTTGGGTTTTTCATTGGAATGTACAAATCAGAGAAGTGGTTCGATGAGAGCTCCAATTCAATTGGGCACTATCTCTACCCTACGATGTTTCAAAATCATCCTTGGTTCTAAGGGTTCGTAGATTACTTTCCGTGGCATCAGTTCTCATGTTTATTTTGGGCATTAACGTTGCTTCGGGTACCAAACTGATATTCGAATATGGTTGGCCTATTGAGTTCCATTGGGTTTTGCAACGTTCAAAGTGGGCAGTCCATCTCTTTGTGCATCAATTGATTGTTCATCAGCTCTTGACCATACACCAAATCAAGGCTCGTGGTGCTCCTCTGGTTTCTTGTGGGGTGCTCATTGTTTCACTACAAGCATTTGAAGTGTTTCCATTGTTCCCCTTTTGGTCGGTGGGGCTGGATGCTATTCACCACCCAAGTAGAAGATCAATATGGATTCTTGCATGGTCTCCTCTCACTTACACACTCTATGGTTATTTGTTACTACATGTTCTTGTTGGCATTCACAGTGAGCAGCAGGTGTTTGATGAAATGGCTTTGGTAGAAAATGCGCTAAGGACAGTTCGCTGAGAATTTGTTTCCATCCATATATGAGTTTATGCTTTTAATGTTCTACTATTCCTTTGTATGTTTCATTTTCTTTCCACCTTGAGGACAAGGTGGATGTTTAAGGGGGGAGTAATGATAAGTTCCCACATAGAGTTGGTCATATGGAGTGAGTAGGAAATATTACAAATAGGGGTGAGTTAGTAGGATGGGACATCTTGGAATTGGAATGTATTTGGACACTCTATGAGTGTTTAGGTTTGATAGAGTTTTAAGAGTCTTCTCTGGGGTTACTTTTGGGTTCTTGTTCTTTGTGTTATCGTTGTTGAATTCGCAAATCAATCAATCAAATATGGGTATTCTATCCCATTACCACTAGAGATTTTCGAAAGTCGATTACAAAAAATTGGTAGGATATGTGTGCTATGTGTCTTCCCTTGAAACGACGAATGTCAAATAAGCCTTGCAAGATGAGTATTAGATTGCTGCCACGCAAGGGGAACTCGTTCAGTTTCAGCGTAATGATGTTTGGTCTTTTGTTCCTAGACCTTCCAATGTCAACATTGTTGGCACCAAGTGGGTCTTTCATAATAAGACTGATGAAAAAGGTGTTATCACACGCAACACTGCTCGGTTGGTCGCTCAAGGATACAATCAGGTTGAAGGGATAGATTTTGATGAGACATTCACTCAGGTGGCTAGATTATAGTCCATCTGACTTCTCTTAGCACATGCCTGCAACATGAACATTACCTTGCAACAAATGGATGTCAAGAGTGCTTTCCTCAATGGTGTTCTCTCTGAAGAAGTGTATGTTGAACAGCCAAAAGGATTTGTTGATCCTCAATGCCCTAATCATGTCTATCACCTTAAGAAAGCTCTCTATGGGCTCAAGCAAGCTCCACATGCATGGTATGAGCGACTAACTTCATATCCCTTGAACAAGGGCTATCGTCGAGGGGGAGTAGACTAAACGGTTTTCATCATGACTAAGCCTTCCGCTGTTGTTATCGCTCAAATCTATGTTGATGACATAGTGTTTGGGTCCACTTCTCCCTCACTTGTCAATGAATTTGTCACCAGCGTGCAAATAGAGTTTGAAATGAGTATGGTAGACGAGCTCAAGTATTTATAGGTCTTCAAGTTCATCAAAGTGCCAAAGGAACTTTCGTCTCACAAAGAAAGTAAATATTGTCAAGAAGTTCGGTCTTGATCATGCCAGACAAGTTTGCATTCCAATGAGCATAATGAGAAACTCACCGAGGATAATGCAGGTGTGAAATTTGATCCCAACCTTTATAGAAGCATGATTGAAAGCCTTCTCTATCTCACAGCTAGTCGGCATGATCTATGTCTGTGCTCGCTATCAAGCATGTCCTAAAAAGTGTCATCTCACTGCTGTAAAGGGTATCCTTCGTTGTGTGGCTTCCACATCTGCTTATGGTTTATGGTACTCTAACGATTCTAACATTTTCTGGATGGATTTAGTAGTGGAGATTGGGTAGGAAATGCAAACGCTCGAAAGAGCACTTCGGGTGGTTGTTGTTATGTTGGTACTAACTTAGTTTCACGGTACAACAAGAAACAAAATTCTATATCCCTTTCCACTGAAGAGGCAGAATACATCATTGTGGGACAATGTTGCACACATCTCATTTGGATGCGTCAAATGTTAGATGGCTATGTTGTCCCGTGGGCACGTCTCACTATTTTCTGTGACAACAAGAAGGCCATAGACATTTCCGAGAATCCTGTCCTGTGCTCTCACACGAAACACATTGATCTTCGTTATCATTTCCTTCGTGATTTAGTTGAAAAGAATATTGTCGTTCTCGATCACATTGGCCGAGAAGCAATTGGCGGGCATTTTTACCAAAGCCTTGGGTGGTTCTCGATTTGAATTCTTACGAGGTGAGTTGGTATTATGTCTCTCTCCATTACACTAGTTGACATTCAACAACAGAAACAACAACATAGCCTCAGTCCGAAATTAATTGGGTGCTTGATTAAGTGCAATTGATGGTGAGCTTTCCAAACCATTCAAATCCCGCTTAATTAATGCGTCCCAAGTTAACTTTGGTCTACCACTACCTCGTCGAATTTCTTCAATTTCTATTGAGTCAAGTTTTCTAGTGGGGGCATTTGTAGGCAATCTTTGCAAATGTCCAAACCACCGCAACCGCCCTTCCCTAATCTTTGTGTCAGTTGGGGTTACTCCTACTTGTCTTTGAATTTCTATATTTCTTATTTTATCTTTACGAATTCTATATATATAAACACACACATACGCTAATCAATAAATGTAAACTTTGTAGTTTTCCTTTTTAGTTATCTCTTTCAGTTATTTTAGGAAGTTTGAGAGATTTCATTAAGAGGGAGTAGTTTTTGTATTTCAAAATCAAATCTCTCTCTCTTAATCTACATTAATGGCACAATCACTAAACCTACCCACTCTTAATCCTAATTACTCTCCATTCTCTCTCCTTGATTTCTCATCTTATTTATTGAGCAATCTTCTCGATGCACTCAAGTATTTTTTTGGGCACCATGCATCAAGGTTTCCACTCGTCGTCCCATGAAGAACATCTCTTCCTCTGCTCCGCCCTTGTCGTTGTCAGTCCCGGTCGTCAATGCCACCTCCTCTGTTGTGGCCTCGATGATGACGACGACCTCTGTAGCCTCTGCGACCCAAGTCTATGTGCCCCCTTCGACATTCATTGGCGCTCCATCCACCGTTGCCACCGACCGGCTGCCGTTGAAGACCTACTCCCATCAAGCTAAGGGTGTGTTGCAAATAGGGATGCAAGTGAGGTGGGGATTCCCCGCAACAGCGACGAAGAATTTAAATGGGAAGGATGGGGAAAAAATCTCATACCCATGTGGATACGGGTTTGGGGATGGGGAAAAAATATATTCGCGGGGATCTCCATAGGGAATCCCCATTGGTATTCCCCGCGGGGATCATGGTTTCTAATAAATAAATAGTACACACGCTTTCACATATGTTAAAATCTATATATCATGTTACAATGTATATGCCTATGCTAGTAATAGGCATATGTATATTATGTATATAAATACCATTTAAAAATACCGATATACATATACGTATGTGTTTTGATATCTTACTGTATATAATTCTTTTTAGAGAAAAATTAAGTGGAGAGAAATATTTTCCCGCAGTGATTTTCTACGAGAATCCCCAATGGGGAAAGAATTTTCTCGGGATAAGACGGGGACAGGGATGGAGATGAAAATTCATCCCCGCATGGGGATGGGTATGGGGATGGAGGGATGAATTCTTAAGCGGGGATGAGGATGGAGATAGGGGCCTCATCCCTTACCCTATTGCAAAAAACCCCCAATCTTCCCCAACGATGTGGCTTCTCCATCAACCACTGTTGAGGTCAGTGTTTCTTCACAAGTTCTTCCCGCCTCTACCCTCTTGCATGAGGCGAATCCTGTTTTTATTACCACCTCTTAACCCATTTCCCTTTTTACTGAGGTAGGTCCCTCTGTGGCCCCGACACAAGTGGTTGCGCAGCCTGCCCCCACAGACAAACCCTATGTGCCCACAATGCCCTTCATTTCTCCATTTGTGTCGGACATGCCCTCCTTCAATCTCCTTGAGCCCTCTGCCTCAAACTCACCGAGTCGTGTGCCCATAGTGTCTCCACTCATTGCTTCAGTGGATCCATCTTCTCAGCTTAAGTCTTTTGTGTCTCCAGCAAGGATATTCTTGACGGGCAATAAGATATATTCTCTCGGCAAATCCTTCCTTACGTGAAGAGATTGATTGAAGAGCAAAAGGAAAGGGAAGATATGTCAACCGATGATTGAAGACTTACATGGAATGT
Organism: Stephania cephalantha; assembly: GCA_039657325.1. NCBI lineage: Eukaryota > Viridiplantae > Streptophyta > Magnoliopsida > Ranunculales > Menispermaceae > Stephania > Stephania cephalantha. The sequence goes on along the minus strand of CM077574.1, from coordinate 25,141,902 downwards.
CTTCAAACGGTGTATTGTAGGTCTTCTTTATATATCTTGTAATAACAAATTAGAACATCATCTTTTTTACAGACTAAGATTCTAATTCATTGAGATAGAACGAACACTAGTTCGATCTTATTCTTTACACACACAAAATCTTCAAGGGGACTTAGCTACCAAGGGGACTTGGGTTAGTGTAGGATCAATTGTAAGGGAAGTGATGAGTGTATCAAAGCTCAGTGACGGATCACTAGTGAGATGAGGGATAACTAGTTACAGCTTTGTGTAAATCTGTAATTCGCTTTTCTTAGTGGATCTTACACCTGGGTGTGGCCCAACAGATGTAGGACGGAACGTCCGAATTGCGTAAACAATATCACTGTGTTGTGGTTTGTTTACTTTCAGTTGTATTTTACATTACTTGTAGTGCATTGATTTTATAAGGATACTTAGTGGTTATGGAATAAATAAGGCAAAAAGTGCAATAATGGGTAACAATTCAATGAGGAAAGTCTTAAGGATATACATTTCACTAGGTTGCAGAATAAGAAAATTAGTAGAGTTCTATGTCGGAGTTCCTTTAAGTGTCATCTCATGGGTGTTTCCTTTGAGATTTGATACCATCTATGGAGTCAAAAAAAAAAATTGTAAGAAATGATACAAGGGCTTCCTCCATAGAGTAGCAGTAATAAAATCAGTTCTTGAAACTCGTCCCCATACTATGTCTTCTTAATATTACAATTGGTGTTGCTTCAATAGTGAAAAACCCAATCAAGGTTCTTTTTCGAGCGAAGGAATGAAAGGAGGTCATGGCAGACATATTTTCACTTGGAAGACATCTGTAGAATTAATGGAAGAAGTGGGTCAGGCATTAGAAATAAGGATAGAGCAAGAAATTGAGAGGGATGAAATAGAAGAAAAAAACAAAAGAGAATCTAGGGTTTGTACCCACTTACCTAGAAGTTGGAGTGTTGAAGAAGAAGATATGAAAGTGACTGAGAAACCTCTTTTTCTTGTGTTTTGAGCCTCTCAAATTGGTCCCCCCCTCTCAAAAAGCAAACTCGTTGCCTCTCTATATCACAAAAAGCCGAAACGGCTAAAAAAAAATTTTTTTTTTCGATTTTTTCAGGGTCGCTGGACATTCGAATCGTCCGATTCGACTATGAATCGGTCGATTTTTTTTTGATTCCGAGTTGAGTGTTAACTCAACTCGGTTTTCACCCTCACCGAGTCAACTCGTACGATTTGACTTGCAAATCGTACAAGTTTGACAACATTGTACAATACCAAAACCATTTAGAAGTTGCATCTCTTTTAAAAGGTTCTTAATCTGAAAATTCCATGTTTGCTTCACTTTCCCATTGAAGCAGGAACTCTGCCATGTCACTCTAGTCATAGCCATTAAAGTTGACCTTATTCACTACATTTACCTTCTGTATTTGCTACAATTCACAGATGAACAAATGCTCTAGACGTACACAGTTATAGTGCTGAAACGCAGTCTTGTATTACCATAGTACTCTCTAGATTCAAGAACCAAGAAATAACATGCTTTTCACTTATTTTAATACACGCGAGAAATGAAGGTGACTTGAGCACACAAGTTTGGTGATGACACAATGCTATTTTATTCCATAGCAATAACAAATAAGAGAAGTAATGTCCACACAAAGGTAGACCATGGAGGTATCGGACTATGATTAACCATTAGACAATAGATTGGTTCTTATAGTGATTCTAACTTTACATAATAATTGGTTATAAGTTTGTGAAAAGCATGATATCTTTATGCTTAATTACTTGTTCAATTTTCTCTAGGTGAATAAAATGATAAGAGGGTGGCATTAATATTTTGACCTAAGTATCTAAAGAATGATCTAATAAATCATAGTCAAGAATGGTGACTAAATGTCGATTACTAAATTTATACACAGAGTTATTGTCATCAGAAACACGATTGTAGGTATTGAAGAGAGGAGAGAATTTATTGGTGTAGGATGATTGAGGCAGTAATGATTTACCTTTATCTGCCATGATCTGTAGCAAATGAATTTGAGGAGTTACAAGGAATTCTCTAGATAAGAAATCAGGAAGAGAATTATGTTCTCCTTTTATATATTCGATATCAAAATCAAAAATATTTAAAATGGCTTGCCAACGAGCAAATATTTGTTTAGAAACTAGATTTTTGACATCTTTTAAAAGTATTTCTTTGGCAGATTTACAATCAACACGAATCAAAAATCTTTGATTTAAAACATCAGATTGAAATTTCTGAACACATAAAACAATTGCTAATAAATTTAAAACTAGACCATCATCATGGGTGATATTATTATGCACTTGATCAGATGCGGTCGATTTTCGTCGTTCTTCTTCATTTCTATCATGTATAATCCATGTTTTAGGAACATCTATATCTTTCCAATTTAATTGTTTTCTAGTTATACACAAACTGGAAGAACTGAAAGACAGACTCAAGAATTAACTTAGAACAAACTCACAAACTCAAAGCGTAGAAGACTTCGAACTTAGACTAAACTGCTTACTCAAACTTCGAATGCCTTACTCTTTGATGGCCATTGTATTTACATAGAGAAAAGCAACTTCGAGTAAAAGCAAAAACTACGCGCTATCGTGGAAAGATAGCCCTACACACCAACTGACACGTATATACGTATTATCTTTAAAAGATGCTTTAAAGATAACTTAACAGGACTCAAAGATAAAAAGTAGATGTTTGATGAGACACAAAGTAGTCGACAGGATAAAAAGTATCGTCCAACTAGCCCTAGGCGTGATGGATCATATACTTTAACCCGACAGACTATTCTTTTGCCTTTACTTTATCTGTGACGAGACAGCACTCAGTCAGAGGTGAATGATTGAGGGAAATAGTGGCAAGCATTATGGGCTTGGAAGCATGGGCTTGATAAGATGAATGGCATGGGCCGGAACAATTTTTTTTTTTTTTTTTTATTCATACCAAAAGAAGTCACAGGAAGACTGCAGTGGTAATGTGAGGAGGGATGTCCATAAACCAAAGTGAACATACGCAGGAAATCGCAGAAGATCTGTATAATTAATATTAACTTGAATTCGGGGGCAATCAAGCATGTACCATAGCAGTAGAAGAAGATTGCCTTGGTCATGGGACCAATTGTGAGCCTGATTAGCAGTAATGACAATTTGATGTTTCCACCATATAGGATCGGGATCAAGGCCAAATTGATATAGCTCAGAAATTATTCTGTTAAGGGTTGGATGATGAATGGTTGGCTGCATAATGGCGTCATGGAAGGACGTCATTTTAAGAGATCAATGAAGTCAGGTGCTGCAGAGGTAGCATCATCGTCTGAATTAGTTCTGGATGTTGCAGAATATCGATCTTCAAGGTGTTTAAATCGGACTTCCATTTTTTGTTCCATATTTTGAAGATGCTGAATAATAGTCGTAGCAATATCAGGGGTAAAGGAGGTGGAAGAAGTGGCAGTGGTAGGTTTTACAAGAGACGTTGCAGGAGTAGTAAAACTTGCGTCTTTATATGTTTTAGGTAAGGCAGGAAAAGAAGAAAGTAATTCGGTTGGTGTTATTGGTTTAGGCTTTATAGGAGTCACCAAAGGAGTTATAGAATTTTCTTGAATAGAGTCAATGTCAAATTTATCCCACCATTTGATATGAAGTTCCTGAGAAAGGTAGGTAAGAGGACAATTGTTGACTGTAGTGACTTTATGGGTGCCATAATTCCATTTCAGAATCCATGGGATTGAATGTTTATGGATAAATTGGAATAAGGATAGCTTTTCCTTTTCATATTTAGCTTCAACTGTAGGTGGAAAAATGCTGGTAAGAGGGCCGAATTTTATCCACCATTCAGACATAAACCAAAGTGGTAGATTAATGCGGAGTGATTTTTTAAACGTGATATACCATGAGTGTCCTGATGCTGGATCTTTGTAGAAGAGGATGACACGCCATGCTTCAATGTAATCTTTATAGCTGACTTGCATTGGTTGATGTGTAGGAAGTAAGGTCATTGACTGATAAGTATAAGGGCAGTGTAGACCGATATTTTGATTGGTCCATTCAGTGCTAGTAAGTACCTTTTGAATCTTGAATTTTGAGTAAGCAACTTCATCCGAATTTGGTTTTTTGAAATGTTCAATGATAACAGACTGTGTTTGAGTTAATAAGGCTTCATAAAACTTTATCGAAACATTAGGACGAGAAGGAATAAAATGATAAGAGGGTGGCATTAATATTTTGACCTGAGTATCTAAAGAATGATCTAATAAATCATAGTCAAGAATGGTGACTAAATGTCGATTACTAAATTTATACACAGATTAATTGTCATCAGAAACACGATTGTAGGTATTGAAGAGAGGAGAGAATTTATTGGTGTAGGATGATTGAGGCATTAATGATTTGCCTTTATCTGCCATGATCTGTAGCAAATGAATTTGAGGAGTTACAAGGAATTCTCTAGATAAGAAATCAGGAAGAGAATTATGTTCTCCTTTTATATATTTGATATCAAAATCAAAAATACTTAAAATGGCTTGCCAACGAGCAAATATTTGTTTAGAAACTAGATTTTTGACATATTTTAAAAGTATTTCTTTGCCAGATTTACAATCAACACGAATCAAAAAATTTTGATTTAAAACATCAGATTGAAATTTCTGAACACATAAAACAATTGCTAAAACTTCCTTTTTTACAGTGGCGTAATTCTTTTGGGTTTGATTCCATAATTTAGAAGTATAACATACTAATTGTTCATTTCTTGATGGATGTTTTTGTAATAAGATTCCACCATATCCTAAATCAGAGGCATTTGTTTGGATAACTTTAAAATAAACTGGATTGGCTAAATGTAAACAAGGAAGAGATTTAACTTTTGCTTTAATTGTTTGAACCGCTTTTGTATGAGCTGAATTCCATTGAAATTTCACATCTTTTTTGAGAAGTTCTTGAAGGGGTTTTCTATCAAGTGTTGCTTGATTATAAAAGTCAGAAAGATAATTTAAACAACCAAGAAATCGTTGTAATTGATTTTTATCAGACAATTGATCAGGAAATTTATCTGGAAAATCAATAACACGATTGACTGGTGTAATCGTTTGATTAGAGATTTCAAAACCTAAAAATGTTATAGATGTTTGAAAAAGTTTGATTTTCTTCTGTGATAATACTAAACCGTTGGAAATTATAATATGCTGAAACGTAGATAGATGTTTCCAATGTTGATCAACAGTTTTAGAGAAAACAAGGATATCATCGATATAGACAATAATATAGTCGCGATAAGGGTTGAAAATATCATTCGTTATTTTTTGAAATTCAGATGGAGCATTTTTTAAACCAAAAGGCATTACATTCCATTGGTATTGACCAAAAGGTGTATTAAAAGCCGTTTTATAACGATATGCAGGTGCAATTTGTATTTGCCAGAATCCTGACTTAAGATCAAATTTAGAAAAAACTAACGAAGTAGTTATGCGTTTAATTAAATCAGATTTATTTGGTAAAGGATAACGAATTGTTTTTAAAACTTTATTTAGTGGTTTATAATTGATTACTAATCTTGGAGCTCCGCGTTCTAATTCAGGAGCATTTTCTACATAAAAGGCAGTACAACTCCAAGGAGATTTAGAAGGCGTGATAAGTTGTTTAGTAAGAAGATCTTTAATTTCTTGATCACAAAGATTTAATAAACGGGGATTCATTTGAGAAGGGTTGGCTTTTGTTGGAATTTGACTTTCAGTAAAGTCATCACTATATGGTAGAGTAACCTGATGTCTTTTTCTACCCCAAAAAGCAGATGGTATGTCAGAACAACATTGTTTCTGTAATTTTTCTTGAAAAATGACTAATTTACATTGAAAGGAGGGAGTATTAATAACTTGATCGGTTTTTAAAAAATTTATTTCTTCTCGTAAGAAATCAATATGTGTTTGTTTATGTTCAATTTGATTAATAATTTGATTCAAATATTTGGATTTAGGTAGCTGAGTGAAAGAAAAGAAAATTTGTTTATCTTTGATAGTTGTTGATATACCCTTGGTAGAAACAGTGAAGGGCTGAATATGTTGAAGAAATGGGGTACCTAATAAAATATCATGTTGAAGACCTTTAACTATTATAAAAGAAGTGGGTAGAAAGATGGATTGATGGCATATATGAGCAAGAGGAATTTTATATTTAATAGAAGATTTATTGCCTTCGGCGGTTGAAATACGACTATTTGTATTTTCACAATAGCGAATCGGAATCAATCCTTCACGAATACAATTTAGATCTGCACCTGAATCAATTAGAGCTAAGCATTGATATTTAAAATCTTTTATAACTAGTGTAATAGGTGTAAACCATCGTTGATGGACGTAATGTGTAAGAGTTTCGATGAACACATTATTATCATAAATAGAAAACGTTTCAGAATTTTCATTTTCAAGTTTTGTTAAGCGTTCTTTTAATGTCTGTATTTCGTGTTTTGTAACGAATGAATAGTAGTTGTAGTAGATATAGGATTACGTTTGTTTACTTCGGCTAGTAAAGATGCCATAGAATAACGCGATGGATCGAGGTCAATTTGTTTTTTAAATTTAATTCGTTGTTTGTCTTGTTTGTCATTACCATTATCATGATTGATATCAGAAGTATGATGTTGGGAGGCTAGTATTTCAGTAAAGTATTTGTATTTTAACGTCGGATCAGCGATTTGCTCGCCTATTTCAAGAATAAGTTCTTCATGTGCAGTTAACACATTGATTTATGTATCAAAAGAGGAGGTGGTTGTATTTGGAAGATTGTCAGTGCAATGACAATGCTCTGAGGATGAGGATGAGTCCTCATTGAGATTATGAATTTTTTTATTATGAGTTTTAAGATGACATTTATTGGCATAATGACCAGTTTTACCACAATTATAACAAGTATTTAGATTTCGTACTCTAGATTTATAAGGTTTGGATGTACTTTTCTTAGATCTAGATGGGAAGGGTTTGGATCTAGATTGGAAAGGTTCATATGAAGAAATCCTTTTATGAGAATATTTATGGAGTTTTCGTCGTCGGGAGGAGGATAATGGTTTGGTTATATCTAAATCATGCCCAAAATCATAGCAAAAATTACCTAAAGATTTATCTTTCTTTTCCTTTGAAAGTTGTCGTTTTAATCGCATATCATTACATATTGCTAACCCAGTTTGATGAATAAGTTGTATTAAATCTCCAAAAGTATGAGCTTGATAATTGAGAACTCCATTATGTTTATTACGAATAAAGTGTTTCACCTTTTCAGCGAAATAAGGAGGTAAACATGCTATAAACCTTTCTTTCCAAAATGGAGAATCTGTAGTCGTAAGAGAATATACTTTGGATAAAAAGGTATCTTTATACCAACGGAAATCATTAAGAGTTTTACATCGTAAACTCTGTAATTGATCTCTTGTTTTTTCATCGATAGTTCCTAGGGTGCCTAGAAAATGCCAAATAATATTTGTGAGTAAACAGTCAACACCATTATACTGCATTCTTCCTTGAGCATCTAGAAGTGGTTGATCATTGTCATCTTTTTTAAATGAATTGGTAATATCTAATCGTTGTTGTGGTTGTAACGCATATTGCCACCAACCATAAAGCTGTCCAGTAAATCCACTGGCGATGGCAATGGCTATGGGTCCTTCGGCATGATCTGCTAAGGCACAGGCTTTTGCATAAATTTGCATGTGATGTAAAACTTCTAATTGTCGATACTCAGATAATCCATCAATATTCCATTCATAGATGGCATTTCCATCAAATTTATAACGTCGACTAGGGCCTTCTTCAAGAATTAGATCAGCAGGAGAAGGTCGGGAATAAAATTGTTTTCTTTTTGGGTACCTTGAAGTTTTTGGAAATCGGGATTTAGTTATTCGGTGAATATCGAGAGTTGTCTCTGTATCTGAATCATAATTAAGTTCGTTAGCTGACTCATTTTCTGATGAATTTGAACTAGAAGGTTGAGATGGTGGTATTGCAGTATCTAGTGTTGCTATTAGAGGAGTTTTATCCTTTTTGGATTTAGTGGATGATTCAATAGCCTCTAATTGGACAGAGATACGTTCTAATAATTCAGAGGAATAGGGAGATTTTGGTGAAAAAGGTGAAGGTGTATGTTTGGAGATGGGAAGAAAAGATTTAGTTAAAATAGGTTCATGTGGAGGAGTATTAAGAGTGGAAGACTTTATAATATGTGATGAACCACTTGAAGATCCTATTTGTTTAGAGGAAGATTTATCTAAGGTAGATAAATAAATATTAGTATAATTATTTTGTTCAATTATATGATTTAAATCCCTTTTTGTTAGAGGTAAATCATCATCAAAATTAGTTTTGAAGGGAATAGCTTTAATATGTTCTTTTATCTTAATAGGGGCTAATGGTGGATGAGATTGAACATATTTTTCACCATTAGAGCCTTCCCAAATGGTATTAATTTTATTGATTATTTTAGGACATGAATGAGCTAAAAACTCAAAAAAGGGAATATTGTTTTTATGTTGTTTTATATATGAAAAATAGCGCTCTCGTAAAAGAGCTTGCTGATTTTTGGAACATATTTTACAAAATATTGGAGTTAAAGGATGTTTGAGAAATTGATCTTTTAAAGTTAAATAATCAATTGTAAAAGCACCTTCTTCTTCAATAATAGTTAACATATGAATTTGATAATCCGCAAAATCATTGATACTTACAGTATCATCAGATGTTTCAACAGGATAAGCAACACGAGTTGGTATGTGGGTTGTTTGAGAGACAGAGTTTCAAGGAGGAACTATGTGAGATTTAATTTGAGAGGAACTAGTAGAAGGGATAGAAGAACAAGATTTGCGAGAAACAAAATTTATTTCAACTAGACCAAAACCAATTTGGGTGTAATATTTATACTATATATGTCTTTTTTATTGAAAGCATATCGTTTCTCTTTAAAAGTATATATTAAACCAATATATTAAATAATCATTTAGTCTGAATATATTCGATAATATATTTCTTATAATAACTGGATTATAAATTATATATGTCTTGTATTACCATAGTACTCTCTAGATTCAAGAACCAAGAAATAACATGCTTTTCACTTATTTTAATACACGCGAGAAATGAAGGTGACTTGAGCACACAAGTTTGGTGATGACACAATGCTCTTTTATTCCATAGCAATAACAAATAAGAGAAGTAATGTCCACGCAAAGGTAGACCATGGAGGTATGGGACTATGATTAACCATTAGTCAATAGATTGGTTCTTATAGTGATTCTAACTTTACATAATAATTGGTTATAAGTTTGTGAAAAGCATGATCTCTTTATGCTTAATTACTTGTTCAATTTTCTCTAGGTGAACAAAATATCATCTTTTAAGTTTCATTTGTCATGCTTTCCTTTTTCTTGTGTCCCATTAACCCCTCCACATCATGAACATTACCGATCTATCATTCAAAAGTAAATTATATGATATAGGTAGTTAATTAAAAAAAAAATGTTATTAAAGAGAGCAGTTTTATGTGTAACTTGACTACACTCAATTAGTTCCAAAGATATTTCATAAAAAGACTTGACTATCGTTTAGTTACATGAATAAGTAATTCAATTTGCACTACATCGAGCACAAGGGAAGAGTTTAATCATGTAATGAGTTATTCAATTGAGAAACAAGAAACCCTGCCTCAAAAGATCAGAAAATAAGTATAAGATCTTTAAAAGATAACAGAAAGAAAACGTACACATCTAAACCTGAGGAACAATAACAGTAGATGCAAAAACGTTCACCACTCAATTTACTATTTAAACAAAATCAAGTTAGAAAGAAATAAGTAGACATCATTATTGAAATGCAAACATAGTTAGACAGTAAGCAATAGGCTGCATTATTGAAATACAAACCTGATCTAGACCTCCTAAAACTTCCATTCAAGCTTTGGCCTTGGGGTGAGTCTGACACCTTTGGTTGAAAACCTGAGGAACAATAACAGTAGCAATGTGTCACTGCGAAAATCTAGATTATGTCATAAAAGGCAGAACCAATGTTATTAAGGCGCACGCTCAAGTGCGCCTTGAGGCGAGGCTCGAAGGCGCAGGCACTTTAATGAGGAGCACGCCTCTGTGCGCCTTGAAGCGCTTCCAAGGCGAAAAGTGCATATTTTTGAGTTGTATCTATTTGAACAAAAAAAGAAAAGGGATGATTTTAGTTGTCTTTTTTAATCAATCAAAATTTTGGTAAGAAATCATATAGTTGCACAAAAATAGAAGTTGACCTTCTATCTTTCTTTTTTTTTTTTTTTTTTTTTTTTTTCAATCGAGATGCATTTAAATTAACATTGTATAGCTAGTTGAATCATTACAATGAAAAGAAAATGAGTGAGAAAATAGAAAGAGATGAATTCGAAACGAATCTGAATTGTAAATTTTAGACAAAAGTGAAGTTGGAAAGAAATAATGGGGAAGAAATTTCTATTCCTAGTCATCTTCTTCTTTCTTTCAATATTCTCTTCGCCTGTTTTTTACTTCTTAGTTCTTTTTTTCCATTATTTTTCTTTATCTTGCTTTCTTTCTTTTTTTTTCCCTAAGTTTCAAATATGTTGCTTTGTGGTTGTCTTCTTTTTCTTCTTTTGCATTTGCCACCACAGATAAATGTGGTAAAACTTATTTTTCTAAGACTAACATCTTTGTGCTTTGTCATATCTAAGTGAAGTTCTTGTTCTTGAGGTGGAACAAGAATAGGAAGAATAGAATGAAGACACAAATTTTAAAATGCAACATTATTATCTATAATCTACAACTAATATATCATACAGTTATATCTTTGGCTTCATTCAAGCTTGCGTCTCGCCTTGCGCTTCAGGCATTCTAGGAAAATCTCGCCTCAAGTGCGCCTTACGCCTTTAATAACAATGGGCAGAACAATTACAATTTTATCCAGTTGAAATAGCATGAACGTTTAGAATTCAATGAAGGAAAAAGAAAGAGTATCCAATAATAATGTTCAAAAAACAACTTACAAGTCAATTAAAAAAAGACAAAACATTCTTTTATTTGAATCATGGGTTAGAAAGCTCATGTTGAAGATAACAATATCGGCAAAAGGGTCATTTTAATCCCCCTACTCTCACCGATTTATCAACTCGTTCCCTAAACTCTAAAGGGGCCAACTCAGTCCCTCAACTCTCGTTCCACCTCTAACCCGGTCCTTCCGCCTAACAATTTGTTACAACACATTATCTTTCATCTTCTTCCATTAAACCCTGAACGAGATCTCAAGGCTTCTAGCCTTAATCTTTCTGGTCTGGATCTCAGTGACTCGTGTACGTCAAACCCCTTTATAGCAGAAAGTGTAAACGGTCGTTCGATCTCTGATCTCATCACCAGAATTCTCTTTTATGGTTCTTGATTGATGTTCTTACAAATTTGTCCAGATGGGTTTGCTTTTGTGGTATGCTTTTGGTTTATATATTGATCGATTTCTGGGGAATGTTAGATGGTTGAGTTGAAATTCAAGGATTTTTTTATTTTTATTTTTTTTTAAGTAAAAACTTGTTTCCAACAAACTTTGAACAAAACATTGCTTTTAGTTGTTGATGGTGCATAAGTTATGGTGTTTGGTTATATTGTGTTCTGCATGGTTTAATTTTTGATGAATTAACTACTACAAAGCTTGGTGTATTGTTGATGGAAAACATTTTCAATGAAAATTGAAAAAAGAAAAGCTTAAATTGATTGTTCTCAATAAAGCGCCCTAATTGGGAGTTCAAGTTCAACCTCTTGATTAATTTAAGTGGCGTCAATGCCGATTGTAGATAATCGGGGTTTATTTAATGCTTTGAGATGAATGTTTGTTTGGAGTGTCTTTGTTTGTGTGGAGGGGAAGGGGTTAATAGAAAAAAGAAGACAAAGATGGGGATGGATGGGTTAGCGGAAGAAAGAAAAAAAAAAAAAAAAAAGACATCAGATTACGTGAATAGTTAAGCGGAGGGATCGGGTTAGAGGTGGAAGAAGAGTTGAGGGATTGAGTCGGCCTTTAGAGTTTAGGGATTGAGTTGATAAATCGGTGAGAGTAGAGGGGACTAAAATGGCCCTTTTGCCCAACAATATCACAGGTAAATTTTCAAAAGAACGAAGCCATATATTTTGAATCTACAATCAAAATGTGACAACCGTTAAGTGATTATATCCCTATAATTCTTTGATTCGCGAAAATGATACTCTGCGAGCAGTTATCATGTTTGTTCGTAAAACATACAGAACCACAATAACATTATCATTGGAGATGTCTGATAAGCAATAAATGTGGCAGGGAAGGGGTTGAAAGCATTTAATCACGTTTCGTGTTCCTATTTCGTGCAAGACTTAATGTCTAACAACACATTTCATGTCTTCGATAGTTCAAAATAATGGATTGACACATCAAGGCAAGAGAGAATTTTTTAAATTGCATTGAGAGCCAAGAGAGAACAATTCATAGTCATATTGAATATAATGAGATAACTGAAAAAGAAGATTGTTTATGGTAGGGTTTTTGAAAAGGGTCATGGCACGATACCATGACAACCTACACAATAAATTAGTGACTCAAGGTTGGGCTTCTGGTTGGTTTGTGACATTTATAGCACGAAAAAAAAGAGCCCACATCACATTTCGACGTTTTTCAAGAATTTTCAATTTCAATTGCTTATTCTAAAACTTGATTGGTACTTATTTCACGAGTAGTTATATTTGTGTTTACATAGATTTGTTCAATCGAATCTATGTCGTTGAAGAATTTGCATTTTCCAAAATGATTGTCTTATATTATTTGTGATTTATAGATTAAATTAAATGGATTCAATAAGTTATGCTGAAATCAAAAAAAGATAAAGATTATACAAGTTATAAATGAGTTCAATGGTTCAATCTGATTAATGAATCGTGCTACACATCTTTTCATTTCTTTTCTTTTTAGGAAAATGAATGTTTGGTATGTACGAAAGCATAAAATGTACAAGTACAACTTATTTTTTTACCTAACGACAACTAAGAGAACCAAGGTTGCCCCCAACAAACCCTTTACGACATCCTTCCAAACTACTTACATAATAGCGCCCAACTCCCCAACCACTCTGCCAACACATTGCCATTGCCATGTTTACAGCAAGACAACCACTCAACCCCTAATAACTTAACCGACTCTGACACTTGAAAAAGCCACGATCTTTACCTTCAAACATCCTACACTTTCTTTTTATCCAAATACTTTATATTGTGGCTACCATGCACAAAACTAATGTTCTCGTCTTTACTCATGGGATTAACTATGCTTTGCTCAAAAATATGAAGTAGACAAGTTGTCTACTGAATTTATCCCTAGAAAACTCCTACTATCTACTTAATAACTCCCTTGCCTTGTGTCATGTTGTGTCAACCAATTTATTAAATATTATGCCCTAATCAAAATAAGTCAACACAATCCATTTTGAGACTGCCTAGTTCATATATTACAACTTCAGATAAATCATGATATGATCATGCCTTAGACGAGTTTTGGGATTTCAAAGTTAAAAAACATTTGAATAAATTGTCATATATCACTCATCTAAGCTTTGATTTTGATGATCTATACATGTTTGGAAAGGTTATTCAAAGCAAGCTTTGGAACTTCAACTTCACCCTATAATTTGCCTAGTCAAATTTGGAAATAAATAAGGGAAGTTTAATTTGAGGGGAAGTAGTACAAAAATTCACTCGTGTAGGGAAGTTTATGGAATTATGTTCCAAATGTAAAAAAAAAAACTTAAATTACTTTAAAAATATGTTAAAAAAATTGAGTTATACAATTATAATGCACAAAAATCACAATAAAACAATTTAAAATAGTTATTTCAAAATTCAACATGTAATTCACGGCATGCATGACATTAATTTCATATTTTCAATAACTTGCATCCATTACATTATTTTCATGTATTTGAAAACACGCACGCATGCACGATCTAAAGAATGTGACGGGTATGTAGAAATTTGTGTAAAAAAGTATGTCACCAACTAGAGACTTCACATTTAAAGAAGCCGAATCATCAAATCAATCTCTTTCTTTTGTGCTCCTCGCGTCTCCTCTCTCATTAAGGGTCTGTGAAATTAAAGGCCTTCGATTCGATCTCGAATGTCAGCTCCACCTTCATCCTTGCTCCTCAATCCTCACTTGACGCTTGTCATCACTAAGATCTCTTATGAATCTTCTCCTAATTCTCTTCTTTCTCTCGAAGGGCCCTCCCACTCAATTGGAACTTTTTGTTTAGGACATTTAAAGACGGTCAAATCGTATGCTTGTGAACAGTAAGTGAAAATGGTGTGTTGTAAATAAGGACGGATTAGAGCCCTAATCATTAAGAATTATTTTTTTCTTCACGTGTTGCTTTGTTAGGTTTCTCTTGGAGTGATTTTGGCCAATTTCGTGAAACTTCCACGAATGTCAAAGTTTCGCAAGTTTTGACACTATTTAAGGTGCTTCAACAAACTCTGAGAAAATTAACCAAATTGTGTCAATTTTTAGACGATTGTCTTACAATTTTTGTGTCTACACCTAATTTTCGTTTCTCCTCTCTGATGCAAAAATTTGCCTGTAGTTCAGCAATTTTTGTCGATTTCCTTGATTCAAAGCTCTATAACTGTCTCTTACATGCGCTTCCAGATTACGATGTTTTGGGCGTCAAAAGTTTAATCGAAGTGGATTGTTGATTATTGATGCAAATTTCCGCAAATTTTGGAAAAATTTAGTATTTTAACTTATTTAAGATTTTTTTAGGTAAGATATTTACTTAGGACGTTTTAATGATTGAAATTAGAAGTTTTTGTTGGTTAGGATGTTCTCTAATTATATTTTTGAGTTTAAGTTGAAAGTGCTCCCACAATATTGATGAAGAGGAAAAGAAAAATAGTGAAAATGAGGTGGGTGCATGTCCAAGTATGGGAATGACAAACTTATGGGTTAAGGATTTGGCCAAGATAAGGCTAGAAAAAACACAAGATTTGCTCTAGAAGATTTGAATGATCTTAATAACTATACATAAGGATATCAGGGATTGCAAGGGGCCACGACAATTTCAAGGCGTTTTTCCTCCCTAAGAAGAGGTGATGGCTAGGCAAAAAAATCATTTAGAGATCCCTAGATAATTAATTATTTAAATATAGGTTCTTGTTTGTCGATAATACTATTGATAATACTACTAGTAGATAATCTAAAGTTATATCAATTACCAATGAATGGCAGAGGCTCTCTATAACCTCTGCAACTTCATCGCGTAGGTCGCGGATGTTCTCTGCTTTCATCACATAGGCTTACTCCCTAGCGATGAAGTTGCAGAAGTTGTAACCTCTGTAACAAACTTAATCATAGAGGATCAAAGGTCATGCGACCTAGGCGATGAACAAACTTCATTGCGCAGGTCGCAAATGTTAGCATATGCCCATTATCACAAAGGAGCCGAGGTCATACGACCTTACAATGAAGTTGAAGAGATTGCGAGCACTCCCAGGCATCACGAAGATTCAACGGAAAATGGAAAAAGACAGAGAAATAGAGAGATATAAGGAAAGAGAAATACACCAAATTCATAAACCAAGAAAAAAGAACAACTTTCTTCGAAGTAGTCGAAAGCTTGTTAGAAGTTGTCGAAGTTGTCAGAAGCTCACAAGCAGGTTGTTATTCTTCCGAATCGATGTCAAAGTTGGGGGAGGTTAAGTTTCCGAAGGATGGGAAGTAGGGTTTGAGTCGTGAGTCAAACTTTTATATCCAAAGTCAATACAACCAAATCCTTTTTATTTCTTCAAATTAATTATTGCATCCGAAGCTTTCTAAACAAATACTTTGAAGGCCACCGCTTGCCTAGAAGATAGGTTTTGGCTAGAAACGCTCATGTGTTGAAGACAGGTTTTGGCCAGAAACGCTTATGTGTTGAAGATGGGTTTTGGCCAGAAACGCTTAGGTGTCGCCTAGGCAGTCACTAATGGATATGTTCTTTCCTTCAACTCCCCGAATTCTCTACCCAAGCTTGTCCAACTAGGCTAACAAGAGTGACTTGAATGGAGAATGAACTCAATAATAATAACTATTGTTCCCACCACTCAAGGGAGCGTGATTGAAAAAGAAAAAGACAATCCCTAAAATAGAGTAGTGATGGCAAGCAACTCAATATCAAGACTTAGGAAAGGAATAATGGGAACAAGGGATAAGGAAAAACAAAGAAAGCATGAATGGCATGAAATTAAAAAAGGTAAGAGGATTCCTAAGTGTGAGACGAAAATAGAGAAACTCAAGAGAGACAATAATAGAAAAAAGCAACAAGATAAACGCAAATGAAAACTTTGTCTATGAGACTATGAATGTGAAAGGATGCATGGTGGAGTTTAAGAGAAATTTGAGAGCACACAAGCTAAGACGGAAGACCTAGAAATAGCTGAGTTACAAAAAAAGGGCCAAATAAATAAATAAATAATAACATTACCTTGATGCTTAGTGCGGTCAGTTATGGAGATGCCTTTTCAAGGAACGGTCAAGTCTTCCACAAAAAGATCTTCAAAAATTGTGGTAGTAAAATGAGATTCAAGAAAAGGGCAAACAAATGGCAACTTAATAAGGAAGTTTTTGGTTTCAATTCTTGGTAGCTACATTAGGTAGAGCAACTTAGCAAATTGGTAGCTACATTAGGTAAAATTACAAAGATAACCCCACCCCAAATTAAAACATAAACTCATTTCATTTTCCCTTTACTTTCCACTCTCTACACCCCATCCCAACTTTACTTTTCACTCTGTAGACCCTTACCCAAATTTAACCCTCAACCCATGATCTTCTCCTCCCACTCATTGCACCCCACCCCAAATTAAACTCATCCTCTTCTCATCTTCTACTTTTCACCACAAATTGAATCTTAAATTCATTTATTTTTCCTCTTTCTAATTTCCACTCTCTATACCCCTTCCCATCTCTTTGTCTCTACACTCAACAACTCACCACCAAACACAACATCTTGATTATTGCATTTGGTAGAGATTTGATTCACACTCTACAATCGCTAGGACATTTATTTGTGTTGGGTTTTAGCTTGCAAGGATCAAAAAATTAATTTTAAATGCAATATGGAGCAAATTGTACTAAGGGGAGAAGAAAATAATGCCCAACAAGGTTGAGGGTTGAGGTCACAAAGAGGAAAAATGGTTCCTTTCCTCTTTGTGAAGAGGGGCAAACATAAGTTTAGGGGTATGTTGGACAATTTACTAACAATTAAGGGGGGTGGTTAGAAAATGGAGTAACTTATTGGGGGCTCCAAATAACATTAAATTAAATGGGTGAATGATATAAGGTATACAGGGGGCTAATAATCGCTCCCAAAAAATATCACACTCCATAATTCTTGAGAGCGACTATTAGCCCCCCACTACCCTATATCAACCCCCCATTTAATTTAATACACTTTCAAACTAAAATTTCTTTAGGCAAAATTACATAAATAACCCCACTCTAAATCATGAACCCATTTCATTTTCCCCTTCTACTTTTCACTCTCTACACACCTTCTCAACTTTACTTTTCACTCTCTACACCCCTCCCTCATGAAACATTAAACCCATCTCCAACTCCTATTTCACTCACTACACTCACCTCTTCCCTTCTACTTAAATTTCACTTTTTATACCCCACCCCAAATTAAACCATAAACTCATTTCATTTTCTCTTCTACTTTTTGATCTCTACACCCCTCCCCATTTCTTTGTTCATACACTAAACAACTCACCACCAAATGCAACATCTTGATTATAGTATTTGGTTGAGATTAGATTCAAATTCTTGAATGGTTAGAACATTTATTTGTGTCGAATCTTAGTTTTTAAGGATCAAAGAATCAATCTTGGAATGCAACATGGAGCAAATTGAGGTAAATGGAAGAAGAAGATAATATGCAACAAGGGGTTGGAGGTTGGAGATCACAAAGATGATAAGAGGGTTTTCGTTGGGTGGGGGGTCGGGGCAAATATAAGCTAGCGGTACATTAGGGAGTTTACTAACAATTAAGGGAGGTGCTTAGAATATGAACTAACTTATTGGGGGCTATAAATAACATTAAATTAAATGGGGGGCTAATATAAGGTATAGGGGTGCTAATAGTCACTCCCTAATTCTTTGATAACCATTTTGGATCTCCACAAAATAGAAATACATTAAGAAAAACATAAAAGCAATCTTGCAGCAACAAATAAATGCAAACACAAGGACCTCCAGAAAGCTGTCTTCAATCAATGAAACTTATTAGAGATTTAGAACACCAAAGTAATTCTAAAAGCATAAATAAACGGTGAAATATAAATTACCAGTCCACCACTCCCAAACAGAGTCACCAATCTCACCATTAAAAAAAAAAAAAAAAAAAAAAAAAAAAAAAAAAAAAACAAACCAAACAAACCAAACAAACAAAACTCACCAAACTTCATCGTGAAGACGATGGAGACATCCCAACCGAAGTATTAGCAGCAGCAGCAGTATCAACAAGGACAAAATCAGAAACAGAGACCACAGTGGAGGAAGCGAGAAGCGGCTCCAACGACTCGACCATCACTCCCATACCACTCCAACGCGCGGCGCTCTGCTGCATTTACTCTGAAGCACTTGAAAAGAAAACCCTCCTTTTGCCAGCGCCTAGAGAAGGAGCTCTTTTATTTCTTTTTCTTAATGCTTTGTATTCTGGAGTTGCGAGTCCTTGAGGAAGAAGGTCCTACCTACCCACCAGTTCATCGCTCTAGCATGAGTGAGAGAGGGGTAGGCAGTGGGCCCACTGGATATGATGCTGTCCCGTCGCACCCATGCCACCGCACCAACTATTCGAACCCCTTTTGCAATTTATTATGCTGGAAAATGGAAAACAACAAAATAATATGCGGAGATTAACCAGTAACTACGACACGAATGAGATCTGAACCATTTCATGTTGTCAGTCGGACGGACTCTAAATCATGGTTTTTGTTCGTTTCGAGGTAAATTTGTTCAAGTGGTTTTTCACTTAAATCCAAAATATTTGAGACATGCAATGTGCACCTCGCATAATCATCAGGACACCCAGCAAAAAAATTTGTGAAAATTGATTTTGAAAGGAAATATCCAAAATGTCCTCTCTAACCCAACAATTCACTAACGAACTTCTCATTCCCGTACATCCCATCTTCAATCCTCTAATTTTTTCACAAGTACAATCGATCCCTAGCTGTGCACGTACGCGGAGTTGAATGAACTCAGTTGACCAATTTTGGATGAGACAATAATGTCGATTTGTATTGTAGGGTTTGTTAGATTCGGTATGTTTGCATCACTGTTAATGAATAATGGGTGAAGAAAAAGAGTGAGAGGCAGAGGTGGAACAAGATAAAGTTTTATTTTCTTGATTTTTTCTGTGTTTTTCCATTTTCAAAGATGCCCGCTATGGGCACCCCACCATTTCATGAAGGCACCCATTATTTTTCTCATTTCCCAATCTAAAATGTAAAAGACTATTTTGCCCCTTCATATATACACACCCAAACCCCACAAACCATTTGCAACTCAAAACTGGGGCACCCCACCACCTTGAGGAAGAAGTGAACCATAAAGCCACAATTGTGTTTGTCGAGCGTTTATTGATTCTTGCGACTTGACATCATCCGACGGCGAGGTAACAATGTTTGACAACCGTACGATGCTTCGATGGAACTCTAAATTTGATTAAAACTGTGAAATTGATTATTTGTTTGTCAACGTAGGGTTTGGTAAATTCGACCAATCCGAAGTTGTTTGCACTATAAAATGGAAGATTGTACTGCTATGGTGCAAGAGGATGTTGAATTTGAGGTAATTTTTGAAATTTAATGTGTTTTTTATGCGGTTCATCAAATTTTCTGTCGATGTGCGCGATTGATTCGGCCACGCAGGACCGAGATGTAGAGAAACGTCTGGGTCAGCAAGGACCGAGATGTCTACGTAGTTCACGTAATGGAGTGAACGATACATAGTGGCAGTCTCGGTATGGGAGGACCGAGACTATAAAGGAGTTCTCGGTTGTACATGAACGAAACTCTGTTTATAGTGTCGGACCTGTACAATCGAAAACTTGTGTTTTTGGGCTTTTTTGGTGATTGTGTTGTACATTTTGGTTGATTATAATGTTACACTGTTTGTATTGCAGGTAATGTCGGTTTCTACCTTATTTCCAGACTACAAAGATACGTTTACACCTTGTAGGCCATTCCCTCTAGAAGAAGCGGCTATTTCATGGCTTCAAATGATAGGCCGGGAGAACATGTTTGTGCTAGTGACGAAGCACTCTGATGCCGGGGGCATTAAGCGCAGGGGAATGGTGAAACTTGCGTGTGAGAGGTCTGGAACATATAGGGGAATGTCTCAAAGAGTTGGCAAGGAGAAAACGGCAAAAATTTCTTCGAAACCAAGAAATGAAGAAGAAGAGAAAAAGGGGAGGACTCAAACTGGTACGAAGAAATGTGGATGCCCTTTCCTTAATCAACATAAAGGAAAATGCTGACTCCTTGTGGTATGTCACTGTCATATGTGGGAGGCACAATCACGACCCCGCGAACAACTTGGAAGGCCACTCATTTGCCTGAAGATTGGATAAGGGGGAGCAAGAGGTTGTGGTGCAGATGACAAAGGGGAATGTGAAGCCAAGAGACATCCTAAATACGTTGAAGCAAAGAGATGTTAGAAATGTATTGACAATGCGGACAATATATAATGCAAGACAAAAAGTCCGAATTGAGGATGCGGGTGGGAGGACTCAAATGCAACAAATGTTGCACATCTTAGAGAAGAATAAGTGGATGTCGTGGCATAGGAAGCATCCCGATACGAATGTTGTCACCGATTTATTTTGGTCACATCCCGATTCAATAAAGTTGCTAAGGTGTTTCTCATCGGTAATTTTGATGGATTGTACGTACAAAACAAATAGGTACCGAATGCCTTTGTTGGAGATTGTTGGCATCACTTCTACGCATTTGACGTTCTCCGTTGGGTTTGCATTCATATCATTAGAGAGCCATGCGAATTATGTTTGGGCACTTGAGAACTTGAGATCCATATTGGATGGGTGGCCTAAACCTGACGTGTTTGTTACCGATAGGGACTTAGCCCTTATTAGTGCCATTGAAGAAGTATTTTCGTCATCGTCTCACCTCATTTGCTCTTGGCACATCAACAAAGTAGTATTGGCCAAGACTAAGAAGATGTTTGGGGAGAACGATGGTTTTGCTCTTTTCATGGATAGGTGGACGAGCGTGATGTATGCCAACTAGGATGCCTTATTCGAAGTTAGGATGAATGACTTGCGTTGTGAGTTTGGGAATGTCAAGGGTCTTACTGATTACTTGGACAACACATGGGTAAAGAACTACAAGGAGAAATTTGTACCCGCATGGACAAATCGAATTACGCACTTTGGGGAAACAACAACGCAGAGGGTTGAGTCCGCATTCCACTCTGAAGCTACACTTTGGCAACAAATGGGCCAATTTTGAGACTTTGTGGAATGTGGTTGATGGCATCCTTAGAATCCAACACAACAACATCAAGGCATCGTTTGAGCTAAGTTTGAATGTGGTCCAACATGAATACATTGATGAGTTATATCGACGATTGCGTGGTTTTGTCTCTCAACGGGCGCTTAAGTTAATTAGAGATGAATTGACACGTGGAGAGCATGTTGGTCACGACTCCACTCGTTGTGGTTGCGAGATACGTACGACACATGGTCTTCCTTGTGCACACGAGCTAAACCATCATAAATTTGTTGGGTCGCTCATCCCTCTCGAGGACATTCATGTTTACTGGCGAAAGTTGAGTATGATACTTGAGAATCCTGTGGATCGGTCTGGATACAACGTGCACGATGAGATTGAACGGGTGTTGCAAAAGTTTCATGCTTGCACTGATGAGGATGATCGCCTCAGGATTATTCAGCAGCTCAGGGAGATTAGTCGACCTTCGTCTACACCGGGTGTTGTGCCACCGGCGAAAATAAAGACAAAGGGAAGGACATCGGGGTCTTCAATCGGAGGTAAGGCAGGATCGAAGAGAAAACACGATAATGACGATTCTTCCACGACTAGATTACCGAACGGATTTGAGTACGTGCTTTCCACAGAAGAGGCCTCTAGTTCGAGGAAGAAGAAAAGCAAAGTTGTTCCTAAAATGCACCGTGCCAGTCGACGCACGCAAAGTGCATCTAACATGGCTTATGTTCATTGCATAGAACCGGATTGGTTGGCATATGTTGAGAGCACTATCGATGTGCTAACCGATGGAAATTGTGGATATCGGTGTGTTGCCTCTGGGCTAGGACTTGCCGATGTAGACTGTAATGGCCCGAAAATTCGACTCGTGCCACGTGTCATTTTAGGGTCGTATGTGGGATCCACTTGCTGAAATGCGTATGTCCGAATCTCGAGTGGAGATGCTAATTGTGGAGAAACGTATACGCGGAGAATTCGGGGAGCCGAAACACGAACGGGGACGCACCTCGAGTTGCGTGCCAACGCGGGACCGAGATAGTCGCTTTATGTGGTTTTAATGTGTACATTTGATACGCCTCGTGATGCGGGTAGCGCAAGTATCGAAATTTTGGAAATGAGGCGGGTTGGTGCCTCGAGATGCACAAATTGCGAGACTCGAGACAATTTTGGTCAAGCATAGAGGCGGTGGACAAAGAGGCAAAATTATTGAGTTTGCCTCGATATTCGTGTTGCACGAATTTCGAGGACACTTTTGATTTGCAATCAAAAAGAAAATGTATATATATAAGATCAAGAGAGAGAGAAAAGAAAAGGAAAGAGAGAGAAAAAGAGATCTAAAAAGAGAGAGAGAGAGAGAGAGAGAGAGAGCAACTGGTAGAGAGATAGGGAACTAGAGAGAGGGGGAGAAGATGGCGGAGAGAGGAGATCGGCGGTGCGAGCGGCTCCGGCTCCGGCGAACCGGAGGCGACGGTGACGGCATCCCAGCAGCAGCGAGGTGGGCGGAGTTCCCAGCGACGGACGGCCAGCGAACCAGCAGTGCAGCGAGGACCAGTGGCGCGGCGGCGAGGCGAAGCCGCGCGAGGCCGCGTGAGGTGGACCGACCGGCGGCGCGGACGGTCCTGCGACGACAACCAGCAGCAGCGGCGGCACGCGGACGATAACAGGCGCAGCTCCAGGGTCATGGGAGATGGCGCGGCGACGCTCCCGGCAATGCGGCGACACGACTTTGGGAGCTGGGTGCGAACCAATGGCCGACGCAGCAGCGAGGACGAGCAGCTGGCCAGCAGCGACGGTCGGCGGCTCCATGTGCGCAGCGACGGATCAGCCGCAGAGCATGGCGGCGCCGGCGAGGGACAGGCGCGCCGGCGAGTGGCGCGGTGGTGCCAACGCGCGCGTGACGACGGTGGCGCGGTGAACGACGCGATGGCGTTGTTGGACCGATCGCTCATCGACGAGGGGTGCGAATCGACGAATGTCGACGACGCGATCGAGGTGAGGTGTATTTCACCTAATTTTAATTGCGATTTGCATGATTTAAGTAACTTAAATAGTACAAATGGACACCAGGGACTTAGGATGCTATAATCAGGTGTCGGGTGCGCATATCGAGATGCGAGCGAGTCATTTTTGAGGTACGTAAGATTCCATATAAAAGTCACTGATGGTTTACTTTTCTATCATTGATTTCATATTCGTGGTTATTGGATGATATTCCCCCTATTCCTTGTTATTGTATGCTTTTCCGTGACACATTTGGGTTGGGGGTCGAGACTTTGCTATTCGTTGTGTACTTATGGCACACTAGGGTCATACGCGGTAACCAGGTGAAAGGAAGTGGGGGCTTCCACTTTGAAAGGATCCTGGGGGTATGGAAACCAGGTGAAAGGAAGTGGGGCACTCACCGAAAGGATCCCGGGGGTTTGACGTACGCTTTAGTGTGACCGGGAGGAGTACACTAGTTTGTTTCTCTCGTGTTATTTATTCATGTGATGATCTTAGCACGACTGTTATCTGTTTAGTTTCCGCATGAGTACTTAACATGTTGATTGATATCTGTTTATTTCTCTTATAAATGCTCGGTGTACTTTGTTGGAATCTTACTAACTGTACTCTCCATCTTACTTTTTGTGATGGTCGAGTGCAGACCCTGCTAGTAGGGGCAAGGAGATTTTGGGTGAATTTATCGGACTGCCCGTGGTCGAGAACCTACTAGTACATGCGATTTTGATATTTTGTTTACTTTTGGGAAATGGGAGACTGAATAGAGACTCTACTTGTATATATTACTGTTTAATATTGTCGTCTATATACAGAGTATTTCCCAGGTTTTCCACATTAGAAGTTGCTCTTAAAATAATGCTTAATACGATAATAAATTTAATTGTTTTATTGGTTTCAATTTAAGACTTCCGCTGTTTTGTTTTTAATGTTATAAAAAAATGATTAAACCGTCGAACTAATTGCTTAACGAAGGGAGTTAACACGTATATCGAGGAGTCGTGTTGTGGAAAATGGCGTCAATGGCGCGTGGGACCCAGTGGGTCAAGGATCGGACGGGACTGTTGGGCCGGCGCCTCCCCACGTGGCGACCTCGGGATTTGGGGCCGTTACAAATTGGTATCAGAGCGAGAGTTCGAGGAACCTCGGGAAATTAATTGAAAGAGCATAAGACTTAAAAATTTAAAATTTTAGATGTGGAAACCCGATGTACTTGTCTTAGTACTTTAGTTGGGAAGCAAAGTGAACGGGTAGTATTAGGACTTATATGTGTATATATTGATTGTAATACTTATATACACGTAGTACGACGCTGACATGCGGCACATTCGTGGTTTACTCATTCGACATGGATGGACGACCAATTCTTCATGCGAATAATGGGGCTAGACGAGCAATACAGTATGGTGGACCGCACATACAGCTGCACACGGAGAGCCGAGTACTGGGGCATAATTCAAGGAGGTATACCCCGATTGAGATTCAGCTGAGACTGAGAGATGAGTTCTTGACGCTGAGGCAAGGTGGCCGGACGGTGTCGCAATACATGGAGAGATTCACATACCGACTTACTTTTGCGATGGACGTAGTTGAGACCTAGCGACTTCAGGTCCATTACTTTATTCGAAGATTTCGACCAGAGATTTAGGGAGCACAGATTGTACGCTAAGTTCGGTAAAAGCGAGTTTTGGCGTTCGGAGGTGAAGCCCTTAGGACGCGTGATCAACGACAGAGGTACTTCAGTGGACCCGAGTAAGATTCACGTTGTCATCGACTGGCCTACACCAGAGTGCACGACAGACATCAAGAGCTGTTAGGATTGGCATGATATTATCGACGCTTGTACATGACTTCTCCAAAATTGCAGCGCCGAAGACTAGATTGACCAAGAAGGTGAATGCGATGTGGCCTTCACAGAGTTGAAGAAGAAGTTGACTTATGCACCGTTATTAGTGTTTTCAGAGTCGGACTAAGAGTAGACTGTTCATACGGATGCTTGTGGCACCGGATTGGGATGCGTACTGATGTAGGGAGACAGAGTGATAGCTTATTTATCGCGTCAGTTGAAGACTAATGAGAGGGACCGGACAGTGAGACAGTAGTTGCTAGATGACATACGAGTTTTGTTTACTTGAGGCGACAACAACTATGAGTATGTCAGAGGTTCCAGATGCTGCAGAGGCACATATTTACAGACAAATGAGAGTACCGACAATATCAATTCCGTGCGTGTTGGAGTGTCGGAAAGCTGATGTGATGTATCAAAGGTTCAAGGACATGACACAGTGTCTAGATTTTTTCAAATTAGCACTGAGAGATATATGACCGTTCAGAGTCGCAGAACGAGTTGGCAGTGTGGCTTACATATTGGACTTGCGAGAAGAGTTAGCTGGGGTTCATCCGACATTTCACATTTCAATGTTGAGACTCGCTAACTGGTAAAGATACACCATGACGTGACATATGAGGAGAAACCGATAGAGATTGTCGACCTTCGGGTACAGATTCTTCGGAGCAGGGAACTCGCGAAGGTCTTAGTTCGTTGACAGCATCATAGGACAGAGAGACTCACCGAGGAGCTCGAGTCGACGATAAGAACACGTTACCCTCAGCTATTCTCTGGTATGAGATTTGGATTACAGTTAAATTTCGGGACGAATTTTCTTTTAGTTGGGAAGACTGTAATGGCCCGAAAATTCGACTCGTGCCACGTGTCATTTTAGGGTCGTATGTGGGATCCACTTGCTGAAATGCGTATGTCCGAATCTCGAGTGGAGATGCTAATTGTGGAGAAACGTATACGCGGAGAATTCGGGGAGCCGAAACACGAATGGGGACGCACCTCGAGTTGCGTGCCAACGTGGGACCGAGATAGTCGCTTTATGTGGTTTTAATGTGTACATTTGATACGCTTCGTGATGCGGGTAGCGCAAGTATCGAAATTTTGGAAATGAGGCGGGTTGGTGCCTCGAGATGCACAAATTGCGAGACTCGAGACAATTTTGGTCAAGCATAAAGGCGGTGGACAAAGAGGCGAAATTATTGAGTTTGCCTCGATATTCGTGTTGCACAAATTTTGAGAACACTTTTGATTTGCAATCAAGAAGAAAATGTATATATATATATAAGATCAAGAGAGAGAGAAAAAAAGGAAAGAGAGAGAAAGAGATCTGAAGAGAGAGAGAGAGAGAGAGAACTCGGTAGAAAGAGAGGAGAGGAACTAGAGAGAGGGGAGAAGATGGCGAGAGAGGAGATCGGCGGTGCGAGCTCCGGCGAGAGCGAGCCGAGAGCGCGGTGACGGCGTCCCAAAGCAGCGCGGTGGGCGGAGTTCCAATGGGACGGACGGCGGCGAACAACCAAGAAGAGCCGAGGCATGCGCGCGGCGGCGAAGCGCGGCGCGTGAGGTCACGCGTGAGGTGGCCGACCGGCGGCGCAGACGGTCTCAAGCGACGAACTGAACCAGCAGCGGCGGCACGTGGACGATAACGGCGCAGCTCCGTGGGTCGCTCGTGGGAGATGGCGCGGCGACGCTCCGGCAATGCAATGCGCGGCACGACTTTGGGAGCTGGGCGCGAACCACGGCCGACGCAGCAGCGAGCGAGCAGCCTGAACAGCGGCGACGGTCGCGGCTCGCGATGCGGCGCAATGACGGATCAGCCATAGGAGCGCGTGCCGGCGAGGGACAAAGGCGCCGGCGAGTGGCAGTGGCGAGCGGTGGTGCCGGCAATGCGCGCGCGGTGACGACGGTGGCGCGGTGAACGACGCGATGGCGTTGTTGGACCGATCGCTCCTCGACGAGTGGTGCGAATCGACGAATGTCGATGACGCGATCGAGGTGAGGTGTATTTCACCTAATTTTAATTGCGATTTGCATGATTTAAGTAACTTAAATAGTACAAATGGACATCAGGGACTTAAGATGCTATAGTCAGGTGTCGGGTGCGCATATCGAGATGCGAGCGAGTCATTTTTGAGGTACGTAAGATTCCATCTAAAAGTCACTGAGGGTTTACTTTTCTATCATTGATTTCATATTCGTGGTTATTGGATGATATTCCCCCTATTCCTTGTTATTGTATGCTTTTCCGTGACACATTTGGGTTGGGGGTCGAGACTTTGCTATTCGTTGTGTACTTATGGCACATTAGGCTGTACGCGGGTAACCAGGTGAAAGGAAGTGGGGGCTTCCACTGAAAGGATCCTGGGGGTATGGAAACCAGGTGAAAGGAAGTGGGGCACTCACTGAAAGGATCCTGGGGGTTTGACGTACAGTTTAGTGTGACCGGGAGGAGTACACGGTTTGTTTCTCTCGTGTTATTTATTCATGTGATGATCTTAGCACAGTTGCATGTTTAGTTTCCGCATGAGTACTTAACATGTTGATTGATATCTGTTTATTTCTCTTATAAATGTTCGGTGTACTTTGTTGGAATCTTACTAACTGTACTCTCCATCTTACTTTTTGTGATGGTCGAGTGCAGACCCTGCTAGTAGGGGCAATGAGATTTTGGGTGAATTTATCGGACTGCCCGTGGTCGAGAACCTACTAGTACATGCGATTTTGATATTTTGTTTACTTTTGGGAAATGGGAGACTGAATAGAGACTATACTTGTATATATTACTGTTTAATATTGTCGTCTATATACAGAGTACTTTCCCCGGGTTTTCCACATTAGAAGTTGCTCTTAAAATAATGCTTAATACGATAATAAATTTAATTGTTTTATTGGTTTCAATTTAAGACTTCCGCTGTTTTGTTTTTAATGTTATAAAAAAATGATTAAACCGTCGAACTAATTGCTTAACGAAGGGAGTTAACACGTATATCGAGGAGTCGTGTTGTGGAAAATGGCGTCAGTGGCGCGTGGGACCCAGTGGGTCAAGGATCGGACGGGACTGCTGGGCCGACACCTCCCCACGTGGCGACCTTGGGATTTGGGGTCGTTACATAGACGGTTAGAGGATTGTTCATAGAAGGATGTATGATGAGATTATCGGGTATGAAAATCTTTGGCGGGAAGTGTTTGGAACAAGTTACGAGACTGTCAAGATTGTTGTGCATTGTCCAGATAATCAAGTTGGTGCATATTTCAAAGAATGGTTGACACTTCCAGACATGGGATTGTTAGTATCAACTGCATTCAATGTCATTCTTGTAAACCTCTCGCATGGGAGTGCCTCGACATTTCTACCTCTACGTAGTGCTCCACCGTTGTCGTTGCACATCAGACTTATCATTGCCATGATAAATGACGGGAATATCCATTGGGTTAGGGTAAGTTCTATGATTTTTTGTGAATTGTTTTGTTTCCCCCTAATCGGGTTTGTGACAATATCTTTTATGTTCTACTGTTCACTTTGACAGGTGAAGTTGCGTGTGAATGCACCGCTGCTATCCTTATATCCATCGTGGGACCGGTATGTTGAGGAGTGCGCCAAAGGTTGGCGAGATGGATTCGTAATTCGAGATATCGCGCCCATTGCAACTGTTGATGAAGGCACCGTATCCGTGGTAGATTTAGGTACACCGTAGTATAAAACTTGTACCTAGCTACGACGTTGTCGTACATTTTGTTTACTGTAAACTTTGTTTGAATGTTATATTGATATATAATGATTTAAGTTTCTGTGCAAATTATCGTCTCGGCACACCAAGTCCGTGACCCATAACATAGTCTCGGCCGTAGGCAACCGAGAACTAACGTGAATCATCGGCAACGCATTGCCGAAAGTAATGTTTGTCGACGCCGTCCCGTAACGCCTTGTCGACCTGTGCGCGACCATACGCAGGGATTCTCGGACATGAGGAACCGATAGTTAATTTCCGATCTCGTTACCTTCACACCGAGAGCATTTGGTCGCCATGTTCATACAACTGCACATGAATAGCTCGTCGACCAGTGCCCGAACGTATTGGAATAATATCGGTTGTGACTAACCGAGAGTCTCATATAATTTTCGTCCATAAATGACCGACACATTGGATAATATATGATCAATGGACGTTCTCGGCCGGACCACACCGAGAATCCAGCGTTTGTTTCGGTTGGTTGAAACCGAGAATTCCAAAGAGGTGTCGGACCTGAATGACCGAGACACCATCTGTACCAAAAGAAGCTATGTTAACTAAACCAAAATCAGCAAGATACTAGCCAACATCCTGAATATCAACTATAACAAATGTAAAACATCAAACAATAAAACATCCAAGTTCCCTCAAAGTATCCAAACTATAATAAATGTGGGCCTAGTTCCTCAAACAATAAAATATCCAAGTTCCCTCAAACACTCATTGCTTTGGTTTCTTCAAATTCTTCCTTTGGTACTCCTTGCCAAGCATTCTCTTCGGAGGGCGAGCATCGACCGTGGCGGGCGGAGCATTAGCCGGGGTGGAGTGTGTAGAAGTGCTACCATGCTGGGACTGGCTAGGGCCTGCTTCGATAGGGGCGGATGTGGCGGTTGTGACGGTTGTGGTGGGCGGAGTGGTAGTAGTGGTGGTGGTGGGACCTATACTCCTTCCCGAAAGGAAATTGACGATATCACTCGCCATTTTCCTCGCAGACTCAAGCGTACACAACTCCGGCGGGAGGTCCATCCATCGTAATGCCGCGTCCAACGCACGCCTATTACACTGATGAAAATAATCGGGTTAGTGTTAATGTAAAACATATCGGGATGAAAACAAATGGCATGTGGGCATGCATAATACATATAACACTTTCAATACCTCCAGTAGCTCGTTGTCTGCGATGGTTGTGGCGACCATGTCAAAGTCCTCAAAGCTCGGATTGGTGATCACAGGATGAGACACTTTGAGGAACCAAGGTAGGTAGTCCGGTGTAGCCAAAAACTCGAACACTGCCTTGTCACCACGAACTTCGGGAGCCAACAAATGGTTCCTCCATCGCTCCCAATTGTCTTGCTGGAACCCATACTTGACCGAGTATTTGTTCGCAGATGGGCCTCGATGTGCTTCCAAAGGTCGGTACGGAGGATTTGGTATAGATTGCACGTGGCCAAATTGTCTCAGAATCCTCTCCGGATGGTAGGGCTCCACCACATCCATGTACTTAATCGTCCCACTATAAAAGGCCATCGCGTGCATAACTCCATTTTCCTTGAAATTCACATATGGGTCCCAAGTGACCTAATCAAAATGCAACAACCATTGTTAGTAACCAAAAAAAAAGCATCATTCACCACAGGATTTGGATAACCATCTCACCTCACTTGGGCGCAACCTATCCACCGTTCTCCTAATGGACCCGAGCTTGTCAACATTCATCACGGTCTCGTGCTTTTGAATCCATCTGCAGCACGAGGTTGCACGTAGTCCATGTATTTCGCATTGGGTGTGGCGAGACCAAGTTTGAAATGGTCGTACACCCATCCCTGCAAATACATACAACGTTAGTTAGTCCGCAAATGCAAATATTAGAAATAATTATACCAAAAACAATGTAAGTCTATTTTATAACAAACCTCAAGCAATGTGAGGTAGCCAGCAATCTGAGACACTTGCACTCTGGTGGCAAACCCCAAGTGTCGATACAAGTAGGCCAACGCAGCTGCACCCCATGCGTACTTTCCCACGTCGTCCAAGTCTTCAAGAAGCTTCAACAACGCGATAGACACCCGAGACCCACTCTTATCGGCAAACAGGGTGCAAGATAGAAGATACAACAGGTACGCTCGGGCTGTGCATTCCACAAGAGGATAATTTGTGTGTCTCGAACCAGCTTTGGGGCACCATCGACTCTTCAACCAACATTTGCGCACTGTGAGCCCCTTGCTGATATTCACCTCCTCGTCAGCCTCTTCGACGCTAACCCCAAGTAGTTTCGACACCATCTTAATAGCGTCCGAGCGAGATTCCTCCGTGTACCTCGCAAAGTTCTCAACTGCCACGACTTTGCCTGTCACAGGAATCTTCAGGAGGAAGCTCACATCCTCTAAGGAGATAGACATTTCACCAAATGGTAAGTGAAATGTGTTCGTCTCCGGCTGCCACCGCTCCACAAATGCAGAGATAACCTCCTTGTTGGCCTTGCGGTATGAATAGTCTATCCGCGCATTCAACCCAGAACGCTGAATAATCCTCTGAAGTCCCTCCGTGTCAGGGTGGCACGACTGTAAATCCCATTCTTGTATCTGAGCTCCGTGATTGATACACTTGACTACCGGACGCTCCTGCAACAAAAAAAACATCTCGTCATGTTTGTGAAAACCCTGAGTTTTAAATTACTCCGTTCAATGAAATCTTAATTACCTCATTGCTCCAAATCGCTAATGCGACATGATCCTTAAAGCTCTTCAACAACGCACCGTCTATATGACCACCGGGGAAAGGAGCACGCGTTTCAACGGCACTTCTGGCTCTCCTTCATTATGGCCAGCTCCACCACTACTACTCCCGCCCACATTACGATCAGTTTCCGTCGTGTTCCCCGCCGCTGATGAGTCACTGCTACTAGACTTCGATGCATGACCCTCCTCTTCCCCTTGGGCAACAACAAGATCTTTTGGTCGCCGAGTGTCGATGTTGGAACCCTCATCGTGCAATTCTAACCTTGCACGATTTCCATCTATCTTAGCCTTTCCCTTAACATCTACGTTCTCCTTCTCTTTCTCTTTCGGTAAGATGCTTATCGGGGTCTCCTTGCCTCGCCCCGGTTAGCCCTCGACACCTCAACACCAACCTCCTCCTTGTCACGGGGTGCTTTCAAACGAGCCATACCAGAAAACACTAAAACATTTAAGCGCACAGCAACATAACCAAAAAAAAATTACTAAAACAAAATTCAAATTCATCCATTTCTGTTGTCTCGGTCAAGCAGGTTCGTGAAATACGCCATACTTTCGTTCACTCCTGACCGAAAATGGATCAACGGTCTCGGCAATGTACAACCGAGAGCAATACAAAGTTCTCGGTTGTACATCACCGACATGGCATAACCTATTCAATTCGCCTTACTCTCGTGATGTGTAGACCGCGTCGACTCTAACCCTCTCGGCATTGTACAACCGAGAGGTAGAGTACATTCTCGGTTGTACACCACCGACACAACATTAACTAACACTAAATGTAACTCTCGTGATGTCTCGACCGAGATAACACAATTAATCTCGGCCATTCGTAACCGAGACTCGGTGAACTCTTCCGGCCTGCCTGGCCGAGAACGATGAGTTCCCAAATATTTAGCATCTGTCTCGGCCATGCTTGGCCGAGATAGTAAAAACACTCTCTGGCCTGTGTGGCCGAGAACCACGAATTTCCAATAATGGAACCATTCAATACACCGCCACACAAACATTACAACTACTCTACCAAATGTAACTTAATTAGACTATCAACGTACCTTCAAACGATCGATTTCGCGCCAAAGGTGTGTGTACGACGAACTTCAACCGAGCCCTAATTTGGAGACGAAATCGCCCAACGCCCCGAGCCTTCAAACTGGAAAAACCTCCTACAACGGAGGAGAAACACGGAGACGAACGAACAAAAACAATTTCCGGGAATCCTCGCAATGGCCGATCCTCAACGATTTCGTGGTTGCTCAAGGAGTTCGGTGGTGGAGGTGGTGGGGGTGGTGGGGTGCTTTTGTTTTGAACGGGGGGTATTTTGGGAATTTTGGGTCTAAATTCTGGGTGCCCTAGGTAAAATGCTTAGTACCCTCAACAACAGGGTGCCTTCATGAAATGGTGGGGTGCCCTTAGCGACCCTCTTTTCAAACTGTACAGGGGATGTGAAGTGATCGGCCACACAAGACTGAGACACTACATAGGGTCTCGGTTGTATCTAGTCGACACTCTTGCATGAGTCTCGGACTAAAGCAACTGAAACCATATGTATGTACTATGTGGTACTAGTCATGGTCATTGGGTACCGAGACTTGAGGAATAGTCTCGGACATGTGCAACCGAGACTACATGTTGTTTCTCGAACTTATGAGACCGTGACAGTCAGGGTGCCTCGAGAAACAGCCA
The DNA here is from genome assembly GCA_039657325.1 of Stephania cephalantha. Taxonomy (NCBI): domain Eukaryota; kingdom Viridiplantae; phylum Streptophyta; class Magnoliopsida; order Ranunculales; family Menispermaceae; genus Stephania; species Stephania cephalantha. The sequence goes on along the minus strand of CM077574.1, from coordinate 25,108,359 downwards.
GTGTTCCCTGATCAGGCGGGGTGATAGTTTTTAAACAAAGGGGCAATTCGGGAAACTTGATGGGTGCCTTGAGAAATTGATTGGATGCCCTGAGAAACAGTCGGGGTGCACATAGCCGCACTCAAATATTTTAATAGGGAAGGGTTTGGACGGTAGCAAGAACATGGGTACTGCGAAAGTGGAAGATCATATCCTACCACGTTAGGCATATCATGCTTGACAATAGGCCGGTGTAATCATTTAAGCTAATGAGAGACGCCGATTTTTATTTTTTGAAAATTGTAGACAAAAAATCTATATTTCATAGCATCTCCGAGGTAAAATGATTGCAAGAGCATATTCAATTGTAAATGTGGATTGTGTGCATAGATTATTGTCACGTCATCAACGTGAAAATGATGTCATCATATGTGGCTCAAATAGACATTGGACTTCAAAAGTGATCTCAAATGATAGATGTGGATTGAACGTCAATTGATGAGGTGGTGTTTTTTTTATAATTTTGCTAATTAAAATGTGAAAATAAAAATCTAAACAAAATAAGTAATAAATATAATAATCCTATGTGGATGTCAATTTGAATGAGGCGGCGTTTATTTTTTGTAGGGCAATCCAGTGAAAATAAATGATCTCTTCCCAATATACCTTTGTTGGAATCACATATTTGCCTCTACAAAAGATCGAATTCCTCCCTTATTTCTCTTTATGTTTGATCTCACAAACTCATAGAAACCGTAGTTATGGTTTGAAGGACAGAGAAGTTTCGAGAAAAGATGAACAGAAGCTCTGTCAATTGATAAGTCTATAATTAGATAGTGTTTTTAGTATATTTTAGAGTAATTTAAGATGTAAAAGATTATATTACGTATGGTTTTCTCTTGTTTTTGTTATTTCAGGTAATAATTACACTATATGAACAAATAGAGTAAAAAGAGAAAAAAATGAAGGATTTGATTGAATGGAAGTGGTACACGACGAATCAAGGATCAACCGAGAATTACTACTGGCGAATCCTCAGTGATGTGGGATTTACACTAAGAATCGTCAACCAGATCGGTGGAACACGGAGATAGTTTTCCAAGGATTTAACAAGCGATTTGAGCAATAAGTGGAATCGGTGACGAATCGTTGGGTTCGATTTCTTGAATTTTAGATAACCAAGGGACGTTTGAGTTAGTTTGGGATATGTACTACCTATAATATTATATATATGACCCTAAGGCTATGAAATCAATTGCCCTTGAGAACTTAGATCAATATTTCATTACTCGTAGAGCCATAGTTTAACGTTTTAGTTTATTGCTTTTATTGTTCATTGCTTTCGGATACGATTTGAAGATTCAAAGTATTTAATCCAGAGATATTTATCTATGACTTTTATTTACTTTAACGCAATGTTATTTATGATGATGAGTAATTAGTTTATTAATCTAAACAAAGTCCGAACATGTACTTAATCAGTTTGTGATGTAGTCATGATGAGATGATTTTGTGCTTAATGCTTTAATTTAATTGTGTTCTTTAATTCAATGATTTAATAGATTATTATTTGCGGATTTTAATAATGAAACTTTGTATTGCATGCATAGGCTAGAATGTGTATTGTAATATTTGGATTCAATATCTAGTTTAAAGTAGTAATTAATATTGTTTAAAAGGTCAATTACCGTTTAGATGTCCTAGGTGGATTGAGATCTAAGTTGAATATTGAAGTGGCTTTCCGAAGGTATTAGATTTAGTATTTCAAAGTTTTCACAAAATGTAATGCGACTTTATTGCATAAAGTTAATTTCTTTGAGTTTTCAAATGGTTAATTCATTAAAATTAGAACGTAGCTTTTTCATTGATATAAAGAGAGCTGATAACGACCTTTCCCCGACTTAGGGTCGGGTCGCTTGGTCCAGACCGCCTCCTAAGCCCAATAACCGAATGGAGCCCAAGCAAATGGACTGGCTCGCCTAAAACAACCTGCGGAATATCAAACTAGTGCATATAAAAATAATTACGAAATTAAATAAAGAGAAATCCATATAATGTACTATAAAATTATCGTTGGGTTTTCAAATCATTACAACAACTTAAGTCATTCAAATACTACAAAATAGTTTAAATTAAAAAAGAGTAAGGTTCATTCTACCTAGAAGACCTATTTAAATATAGCTCAAGTTCAATAATTTCAAAATCAAATAAATAGATAATATCATTACATGACTCACATCAAAAGAGAAGGCTTCAAGTTATCGCATATTCCTTTTCTCGATCTAGTGTTGATGTGTATGGTCCTGAGATGTAAATAAGGGGAGCTAAAAGGGGCAACAGAGCTCAGTAATGCGGAAAACCCGCTCAACCATCAAATACACAAGTAATACTTAATAAAGCATGTAAGGGTAGCATAAATTTAAATTGAATATAGAAGCATTTAAAACAAGGCATCACATGAATTTATAAAGCATTAATAAATCACGTCAACAAGATTGATAAAAACATATTCAAGTCGAAACTCCTCATCATGCATAGGGATCACAAAAAGGGAGATACCATAAAATAGTAATAATATAAAGTCGTAGTCTCATTCAATGCATACTAGTTATTGGCAAGAATCTGGTGACCGATTCACCTACCATCGAGGTGACGACAACCACTAAACGGCACATAGGCCTTATGTGCCATCTCGTTGGTCCCATCAACCCAATAGTAGATTCATCCAAAGCTGTCACCGATACACGTCCCTCTATCACAAAGTACAAGAGAAGGCAACTCTAACTCATGTCCTTAAACATACACTTATGAATTCAATTAGACAAGTAAAGCCCTCGGTTGCAAACTCCACAAACATCCTGAGGCAATAAATAGTAAAGTTGTGATGATCCCTTTTCAAAATTAGGGCACCGCCCGACCTAATCCCGTCATTAAGCTCTAATCTCGCCATGTAGAACTTAACAACGTATTAGTCAGCCTTTTTCCAAAATCTTTCTACTTACAAATTAATTTTTCAAACAAGCATTTTTTTTATCTTATGTCACTTAATAAATTAGAGTTAATTAAAAAGTATACAAGCTTAAAGATTATTTAGCGGAAGTTAATAAATTACTGGAAGCTTTTAGTATAAATCCTAAATGTATGGAAACCAGGAAACAAAGATCACATGCACACACGCACACACACACACACATATATATATATATATATATATATATATAATGAAACATCGATAATATATCAACGTGTATCTGGTCAGGGTAACCTATTTCATCCCATGCATACAACCAAAAAAGTATATGAAAAACGTATATAAAAGTCATACAACAAAACCAAAAACCTACAAAATCCGGTGTTGCAGCACTCCACTGGCTCAGAGGTAGTCGCCGATCTTCTCTTTGAGTGGTCTGCTACTCGATGGATCTGTACCCTCCATCATAAAAAGGACGGTGAGTATAGGAAAGTAGAAAGTAACACTGAAAGACATTTGTTCACATTCCCAAATATACAACAAGTATCTAAAAGCATAACAATAAAAACTATGCTGAAAAGAATCATGCTATAAGATACTTCAGTTAAACAAAAAAATGAAACTAACACCTAGCTAAGTAATAATGATTTTGGGCCGGTCGGACGTGAGTTACATCACATCAACCTTATTATACTATTTAGAGAGTAAACAGGATCACGAATGCCTTCATATCCTCACAAATGCTCATCTCATATATAAATACTCACAAGTGCCCCTTACAACTGATATATACTTGCCAACAACCCCGGGTCCCATACCCTGTATGCTGTGCAAGATAGTGGTGAGATCCCGACAACCCCGAAGTCTAGTGACCCGTGTGCTGCGCTATCTCTATCATATCATTCTCTTAGATACAAGAACTACTTTCATTACCCAAGAAATAACATGGTTTTTGAATCCAACAATGCACTTGAATATCTAATGCACAAAGGAATTTAGATTTACAAAACCATCAAACATCTACCTAATAGCATGCTATTTCATTTGACTAAATGTCTCAACAACAAAAAAATGACATAGCATATGATATGGAGTCAATGGAACTATTCAACCAACAATCTATACTAGATAGCAAACTCATGAAATGAGAGAGGAAATGAGTCATGTTATATAGAGTACAATAGACAAATCAGTCCAAATGACTGGAAATAAATAACAAGTTGGGAATGAAATGTAAATAAATATCTCAATCAATTTATATACAATCTACGCAATTTCCTAAGCTAATCCGACCTTCCAACACCTCTTATCACATATCCGAACTCTCGAGATATCAAACTAATCCAAATAAAGTGGGTTTAGGTAAGGTCAAATGGGTTTAGGAATCTTAACCCAAAACAACCCCTTAAGACTAAACAACATTGGAATTTTACTCATGTATTGCAACGCAATTTCAGGCATGAAAATTTTTTCGAATCTCAAAATCTCCCCTTAGTACAAAGTTTTTGGTCTCTATCTTGACTTTTTCGAAAATGACTCGTTTGCGTAATTCCGATTTAAAACAAAAGAGATATCACAATTCTACTAAAAATAGCTCAAATTGGAACCTAATCTGACAAACAGATTTAGAAAATTTATTTCTCCAAATCTATAGTTTCTAAATTAGTGATTTTTGGTCACAAGACAGCTAACATACCAAATAACAACATACTAAAAGATCGGCTCATTTGGATGATTAATTATGGAGTTATGCCTTTTAAAATTTTAGTTTCAAAAATCTCGCAATGCATTCAATCACCTATTTATAGAGCACTTTTGAACATGAAAATATTTGAACTAAAAAATTTCCAGTAGGAAAAAGTTTCCCTTTGAGTTAGCTTTCAAATGCCACCAAATTTGGTTCATTTCGATTTAAAATGAGCAAGTTATGACCAAATTACATAGGTTGGTTCATAATATAGCATGCATAATTTCCATTTTAGTCTTACAACTTCAAAAATGCATATCTTTTTTATTTCAAAACCAAATTAAGAACTTCTTAATAGCTGGATTATCGACTTGAAACGAGGAATCTAAATATTTCAACCAATTGCAAAGACTGAATCATCTACCCTCTGAAAATGGCCAAAAATCAAAATTGGTTTCAAATTTAAATAGAGAGATGTGTACCTAGGGTAGATGACTCTTTGATTTGAGCTCCAACTCTCCTTGATCTCCCTGAATTTTTATAGCCAAAACCTTCCTTAGTTCCTCTGATTTCTTCTTCTTCAACTTCGTTAGCTTCTAAGTTATGGAAATAAAATGAATTGCATGGGTTGATCAATCGAATCTTATATATAAAGATAAGGTTGATTAATAACCATTGATCTTTATGTACACACATATCTCGAGACTAATCTAATGGCCTACATCTTGACACATTTTGCACTAACTCTCCACTATCTCTTCCTAACTAACACAAATTTAAACTAAATTGGTATCTTGATGTGCCAACACATATCTCTATAATCATCAAATGACTATGGTTTTAATTTGCTAACTTAGGTTACATTTAACATAAAATCAAACATAAACACATTAATACTACTATTTAAGCTACTATAAGCTTAAATCAACTCACCACATCACTCTCCACCTCGGTCCTACGCCAACACACATCTCGAGGTGCATTCCCACTCATGTCTTGACACCGAACATAAGTAGGAGTGACTTAATAGTCTACACATATACAATATACTAGGCATGCACCACCACAAATCTAACATATACTTCAGCCACCTCGCATTGGTCAATGCACATATTTTGATGTGGGTCCCACGTCACGAGTCACTAATCCTGATTAAGGAATTAAACTAGGGTTTAGGAATTTGGGTCGTGACAAAAGCCCTTGGTGGTACCACAAACATCCTGTGGCAATGAATATCATAAGAGGGGAAAACAAATGCATTCGCATTCCATAGATAAGTAGATCCAAGCCAATAGTATGATGGAACCCATTTCCCAAGTCTCTAGTTAAAAATGTATATCCTAACATAACTAATATCATGTCATATTTGAAAATTGAGCAAGCTCCTTACATACCTCGACTCGCTGCGAATCTTATTTTCGCTCCTCACGCGCTCGGGGTCCAATGTGAGCCGCCTTGCGAACCTAAACAATTTAAAACACATTCACATTAACGACAAGTCATATTAATTTTAATTTATTTTTAGATTTATCTTGGGGTCTACTAGTGAGGGTTCTGTGGGTCTCGTGTCGCCCGATGTGGGGGTGGGACCCAGCCGATCTCCCTCGGGGACGTGGTAGCGCGCCCCCATTTGAAGGCAAATATTTGTTTTTATTTGATTATATATATTATTTACTTTTCTTTATTTGTTTTTTTTTTCTTTTTTTAATGATCCATGGGGCATTTGGCCCTTGGTTTTTGTTTCAGGGGCCAAATTGGCCCCTGGTTCATCCTCTCATTCTCGGGCAAAATGTTCTGCTCGAGAGCGGAGAGGGTGGTGGGGTGGTGCCAATGGTGCCACCCCCTCACTTAGGGGAAGGGGGTGGCCTAGTGGTGCCCCCATCTCTCACCGGCAGCGGTGCTATTGTCGCCACTCTCCGGCGCCGAAGTTACTCTCCGATGGCACCGCGACGGTGTTGTCCCTCCTTTTAGGTTTCTTCAACTCCTCGCATCCGCTGATTCGCTTCAGATTTAATAAATTTATTCAAATCCCTACAAATAAGGTTACCCAACCTAATTGGGTCTTTCAAACACAAACACACCATTGTTTGGTGGTTGTGTTTCAAGAACCGCCATTAATGGCTTAAAAGCTCCAAATCATTAAATAACATGAGATATGGAGAGAGAAAAGTATGATTACCTTTCAATTAGGCGTACTTAATTTTGAACCACCACCACTACCATGGATCTCCGACTCAAGCTTTCATCTCCCCTTCTCTTCTGATTTGTGAGTGTTGAGCAAAAAGGGGCTAGGGTTTATAATATGATTAATATACTTGGTTTTTGAATTAGTGTAGGGTTTGCTTAGTTATAAAATTGCTCCTTGGGCGGGTGTTCGGGTTTTGGGTCATTACAACATCCTTAATTTTAATGAACTTTCGTCCTCGAAAATAAAAGTAAAGTACATCTGTAGCCCAACGTGTCTATTCGTAACGATTTCTTTTATGACCCATTTATTATAAACTGATGCAAATCCGTACTTGCAAAATCTGCTCGTACCTTGCATGAAATAAAATCTTACTCTTGACTCTAACTTCTCAATAGCATTATTTTCGTCCAACAAGCCGAAACTCACAAAGCATGTCTCGTATGAACTTTAAAGATTATATAATTAATTTTTTTTGGAGTTTTGAGGTTTAAGATTGGCTTTAGTACTTTTGTGGTTGATGAAGTACTATATTTAATGGTTACGAGATCTAAATTTTTATTTATTTATTGAAGGAGAGGTTCAGGCTGCTAGATTATCAAGAGATTGAGGTAATCTAGGTCAGATGATGTTGGTATCAGAGCCTATAATTCTAAATGAATCTTGTTGATTGAGGTTTAGTGAGTGATTAGGTAGGAAGTATCGCGATGGAATGAGGTTAAAAACTTTATGATTTGTGTTAATTGTGTTTTATATTATCGAGATATCGATGGATATAATTATGTTGTCCACTCATAGTACAAAAAGAGCCGAGTATGGGATCTGGCGAGGGTCCACAACACGTGGATTCAAATGTGTTTTAAAACCTGGCGGGGCAGATGTTAGAGTTGCTGAATATTTTACGAGCGTAGGTGGCAGCCTAGACAACTGTAGTTCGTGTTGCTCAGCAAGTTCCTACTGTAACCCCAATTGCTCACGAGGAGCAGGCTACCTCTGCAGTTCGTCATGAAGTTGAGCCGATTGTTGCAAATTCGTGTAGGGCAGATCCAGCCGTGGTTAGTGGAATGTCGAAGGAGGAAAGGCAGAGGAAAGAGTTTAGGAAGTACGACCCTATGTACTTTTATGGTGAATTAGACTTGAGGACTGTTGAGACTTTGGTTTTCAATCACGAGAAGCTTCATAACAAGTTGAATACTAACGAACACTTTAGAGCTTCAATATCTTTGTACTATTTGCAACCTAATGCTGAGATTTGGTTGAGATCTCTGCATGACGAACATCCCGTATTCAAGACTTTGGGCTGAATCTCTCGAGGAGTTCACTGAGCAATACTTTGATGAGAGTTTAATGTTGCAAAAGAAACTAGATTTTGATCATCTAGTTCAGGGAGATATGACATTGGCTCAATACGATGCTCAGTTTAATTATCTTTTGAGGTTTGTTGGGGAGTCGAGAATGACAGAGAAGGAGAAGATGCGTAAGTATATGTATAGGTTACAAAAACAGCTTGGTACTACTATATTGGCGACTAAGCCGAACATTCTGCGAGATGTTCGAGATCGGGCCAGAGCTTATGTCTCACATAAACTTTTCAGCATGAATCACGATGATATCAGGGCATTGTGGAGTATGGATAAAGCTCAGGTTTCGAGGGTAAGAAAATATTTCCAGTAAGGTTTGACTCAAATTTCCAAAAGAAAGGAAAAATTGGAGAACTGCCATTCACACCGATGACACTTGTGGTTCCATTATATGTGCATCGTAATACTTTCCAAGCACAACCAGTAGAGCCTCGAAGTTGACACAGATAGGGTCAGGATAGACACGATCACATTTCTCTTAATCTTCGACTCGGAGTGGTACATTTCAGTTACCGAGGAGTGGAGGTAAAGGTCGAGAATCTCTGAGACAAGCTACGACGCAGAGATCGGTGACTAGCCAGGAATTTTTTGTACGTAGTTAACCTAAAATTACATGTTGTGGGTGTGGGAAGCAAGGTCACATCATCCGAGATTGTCTTCGGAATTTGAATACAATTACGTGTTTTAAATATGGGAAGAAAGGACATTATGGAAGTGCATGTCCATAACTTTTGGGAGCGTCCTTTAGTATGTCACAACTTCAACAACAGATTAAAGAACATGTTCAGGTGGTGACTGAACCAGATTTAGAGGCAAACCAAAATCTTATTGAACATATGATTTTAGTTTATGGTCGATTTATGCATGCTTTAATTGATTTTGGATCAATGATTTCGTTTATATATTCTTATATGAAAATTAAGTTAGGGTTAACTTTGTTACGAGTACCTAATCATATTGTCCTCAATATAGTAATTGGGGAGAAGGTGTGTCCTCACTTGATGTGCGAGAAATGTATCATTGAGATCTCTGGATACGAGATGACCGTTGGTTTTTGTGTTTCAGAGTTTATAAAGTTTGATGTGTTGTTAATAAGAGATTTGTTAGTGGCTTATCATGCAGATTTGGATTATTTTCGTAAGATGATGTTCTTTTTGTTGGGGCATGTGCCCTAGGTCAATCCATTAACTGTCTTTATGAATACTTTTAGTTAATAAAATAGAGGATTTCATTTGCTATTTATTATAATTAATTTGCATGTTTACATTATAATAAGATATATGGGTATTTACAGAAATATCCTAAATGTCCCTAGTCGATCATTATACTGGGAACTATAATGAATTAAGACTAGTGTGAGTCTTGATTGATGATCATATGATGATTATACGTATAAGGATACGAATCAAGATCACGAGTACTTGTTAGGGAACAAAATCTTGGACCGACCACTATGAGAACATCACATGGATTAAGTCATAGTTGTTTCTCATGATAGGTATATTTTTCGGTCCTCGACTTGAGATTACCGAGACTTCAACATTAGGAACACAATGATTTGACACAATCAAACGTTGTCTTTAACCTGGGATGATTATAAAGGTTGTGATTGGTTCTTGTGTGAGCAATGTGATGAAGTTGTGTAATCAAGATAGAATTTGTCCCTCTCATATAAAGAGAGATATCCAGGTGGATCCATCGATGTGTTAAACTCATTAAAAGGCCTAGTCTAAGTGAATTGATATTGATCAATGTCACTTGGATATTTTCAGTCTACCTAGAGATCGAGACTAGTACGATTGAACATGTTGGATGACAATTCCATGGCTTATGTTTGATCAAAAGGATATCGTGTGACAAAATGATGTTATATACACTATTGATTAGGTTGTATCGATTTGACATTCATACAACTTGGGTAGTCATAATGTCTTGCTAGAGGCCGCTTATGACTTGTATACCAAAATGTGTTTTGGTACACTACCAACGTTGTATGAGCCTATTGGGTCGCACACTAAGAATGGTTTTGCGAGATTTTAAGATGTTTCAGAAAAATGAATTTTATATGATAAAATTCATGACAGAAACGTCCTTGTGGTGTATTACACTTATACTTCTTTAAGTAGGGGTATATGTGTAATTTACTTAACCGTCTATATACAAGGGTTGTATAAATAGACGCTTTAAGTTAGAACACACAAAAAAAAGATTAAGGGCCGAAACTCTATTTTCGTTTAAGAAACGAATTAGGGTTTTCTGGCACGCTCTGGATCGTTTTGGAGAGAAACAAAAAGGTTTGGTATTCTCTCGAAGCTAGCACTTCGAATCTCGGCCGTCGTTCGTGTGTGGACTGCTGGTAGAGGGCGTTCGTCATTGGCAGCGCCTTAGAGATCGATCAACCTTCAGAAAGGTATATTACGACCGAGGTATGATTAAGTTTTCATGGTTTAAACGATTTTAATGGAATTAGATTCGGATCCTGTTGGGGTTTTTGTCAAAATTGTTTTGTAATTGTCGCTGCGTATGAACCCCAAAACCTAACACTTTTATGTTTCAGGTTGTACAATGTTTACTTACATCGGAACAACACTTAAGTTACCTCTGGCTAGGGTTAGGATAACCATTGATTAAGAAATTGAAATTCTTGCCGGAATCATTGTCCTGAGGTTAAACTCGAAATTAAACTAGAGGAAATTTTAGTTGTTTCTGAGTTTGGTTGTCTGAGATGAAATTTCGAGGTTTAGTTGGCTATTATTATAGATTTGTGAAAGATCTTTCTAATATAGTTGCGCCACTCACTAAATTAACTCAGAAAAATGTTGAGTTTGTATGGTCAAAAGGAAGTGATGATGCAATTTAGGTATGGAAGAGGTGATTGACTTGTGAGTAACTATTTGAAAAAAATCATCGCGATAACTTTACCAAAGGCTACAAAAGTTGATGTGTAGTATATGAAGTTCTAGGACTTTGCACTTAACAACAATAATCTAGATTGAGCTGAGTCCGCACTTCAGAGTTCGAGGTTTATAGGTGGATTTTGAATTCCATTAGTGGTTGAGGTTTGGGATGGGATAATGAGAGAATCTCATCGGTTTAGATATAACATTCATCCTACCATGATCAAAATGTGTTATGATATGGAGCGATTGTGTTGTAGGTCAGGGATGAAAGCTGATGTGGGTAACTTTGTGAGGAGATGTAAGATTTGCTAATAGGTTTAAGTCGATAGTCGGAAATCTGAAGGTAAGTTGCGATGGATTTTGTTACTTATCTGCCTACTTCACGAAGAAAATATGATGTGGTCTGGATTATTGTTGATGGATGGATAAAGTTTGCTCATTTTTTTCCTATGTCACTTTGATACCTGTACACAGCTGAACTTGTTGTGTAGGCGAGAGGTGGTTCGTTTGTTTGGAGTGCCATTGATGGTAGTTTTTGATCTTGATGCTCGGTACACATCGGGGTTGTGGCATGGCATACAAGAATTGTTCAGCACTTGGTTTTATTTTAGTATTGTATTTCATGCTCGGGTGGATGGTCAGACTGAAAGGTTGTTTTGGGGTTAAAAGACAAGCTCAAGGCTTGTGTACTTGGATTTGAAGGTTATTAGGAAGAATACATGCTTCTGTGTGAGTTCTCTTGCAATAAAAATTCTTAATCGAGTATTAAGGTAGCTCCGGTTGAGGTTTTGTATGGATATTTTGTTCTCCTGCCAGTTGGGCTGAACCGAAAGATTTAGCGGAGTTGGAGCCACAGATGGTTCGAGATCACACTGAAGTTGTTAAGTAGATTCGTCTATGATTGAAAGCGGCTAACGAAATACTTAAAAGTTATTATAATATTTATCACTGGGTCGTGGAATATAGCGAAATAAAATTGAATTTATTTGAAGTCTCCCCTCGCAAAGGCCATTACAGGTTTGGACTAAAAAGAAAGCTCTTTCCCAGGTTTATGAGACCGTTTGAGATTGTGAAATGGGTTGGGGAGGTTGTGTATGGATTTGTAGTACCGCCTAAGTTAGTCAGAGTTGATGACATATTTCACGTATTTATGTTTTGGCAGATGGAAACTGATTCGCATTACATAGTTCAATATAATTAGTTTGATTTGTAGGGTGATGTGTTATATGAAGAGCAACCTATATTGATTGTGGATAGGAAGGTCCAAAAATCTTATAATAAAGAAATTCCACTTGTTTTGGTTAAGTGTAGATTTTATGGTGATTTGGAGTTTATACGGAAATGAAAGACGTATATGAGAGAACATTTTTTTTCGATCTCTTTTTGTCCAGGTAAATTTGGTTCAATTTTAATTTTGAGGACGAAACTCATATTAGTTGGGAATATTGTTAAATCTTGACACTTTTAAATTGGCAATTACGACCAAACAAGGATTAGGGGATAAATACTGAGGGTTATTTTGGTCATTTGACTCCATATAACCAAAATCAAAAATCGAACAGGGGGTATTCACCTCACTGTTCATCATCTTCATCTTTCACACTTAACCCTTATCTATTCTTCTTCACCTCCTTCACCGTTATCTCTCACTCTCTCCTCTAGTCTCTGGTTTATTCTCCCCTCTCGTATCCCTTTGTAATTGAATTAAGGAGATGTATTGGTGATTTGCTCTTGTGACTGTGTTGATCGACAATGGTTCCATTGAATGTATGTTTTAATGGAATTTTGATTTCATGAACTGATTTTTTGATCGAAGTGGAAAGGAATTTGTCAGGTGTTGTTTTTGGTTATTATTGATTGTTAATTGGTGTATAGAAAAAGGTGAAGAGGAGGACCAAATCGATGAAAAAAAATATACAGTTGAACCGTGTGGGAGGGAAAGAGGGAGAATAAGGTCCAAGGAAGGAGACGACCCCCATGGTCGTTTCCTTCGCATGTTCGACTGGGGGCTTTGGCAAGGGTAAACCATGCAAATACCCCAAGTTTTAAGAAAAGAAAGAAACAGAGCAGAAACTTTACGTAAAGAAGAAGATGATTGGGGGGGGGGGAATTTAACCTCTAGACTGAACCGGGTTGATTAAATAAAATGAGAAAAATATGAAATAAAATCCCTATAAATTTGAGAAAATTGAGAAAATTGGATTTTTGGACAAACTGATGAAAATCGACGATTTTTATAAAAAATTAGAATTTTGGGATTTTCTCGAGGATTTATACCGGGTATTTTTCTTGTAATGCGTGTTACGATACCTGAAAATGTCCAAAATTTGGAAAACAATTTTATAGCCTAGTTTAGGTTAATTCTCAATTTCAAATAACAATTTGTAGTAAAAATTAGGATCCGGACATCTGACGATATAGTTTATAGTGATTTTGGAGTTTTCGGTTGAGGAATGACCCATAAATATATAATAGATTGGAAAAATTATATTTAAGCCTAGACAACATGATTTTTGATGGTGAACAATGTTTTTGAGTCAAAAATGAAATCCGAACATCAGATAGTATATTTTGGAAGTATTTTAAGGGTTTCGAGATGCGATTGGGTCAGTTTAAGTGCAACTAGTTGAAAAACAATTGTGGAATTGTTATGAAATCTTACAGGACTTACAAATTAATTGTAGGACCACAATTAGAACCTTGTGTGGACTAGTTGAACGAATCGGAGCATAAAGGAACATTGGTATCGTGTTTGTAAGGTTAAGTAAATCCCATGGGATTTATTGATCATGCATTCATGGACAATTTATCGCTATATATAATTGCATGCACAGTTTATCGCTATATATATTTATTGATCATGCATTCATGGAAATGAGAGGAAGGAGGCTTTTGGGGATCCCATTATGTTCATTGGCTATATGTGTGGTAAGATGAACACTGTGGTGCTCTGCGACTAGAGTCACTGATCGTTGTAGACACTTGTTTAGGATGGGATGTTTTTTGTGATGTTGGCTAGGATCATACTCCATGGAGAGTTGAAGCCGTGGCTTCCCGAGGGACTTCCTCTCAAACTTATGAATCTTTATTACTGTTTACCCACCACTTTTGGAAATACGTCTTCTGATTGTGGTCGATCAACAAAAACGGGATGGACTGCATACTTGTATATTTATGATTCTTTGCGATATTATTGTTTGTTTAAGTTCTTAGAATACAATGCATTTGATTATTATAGGTGTCCTGGATAGTGTGGGATTTACTTATCTGACATTATCAAATTTCTATAATTGGATAATGATAGGCGCGAGTGACGACAAAGGAAAGGGAAAGACTCCAGATTCTCTGTGATTTGATTAGTTCCTTTCTCTTAGGTATGTATTATTTCTGAATATAATATACTGTATAAATGAGTTTTTGGGTTCGTATGTGTGGTTAGGATACTTTGGAATAGTTGTAACAATTTATAGACGGATTTAAATTATTTGGAGCCAAGGTAAAATTAGTTTAAGGATTTTGATACTTTATAGTTAGGTTAGAATGAAATATACATTAAGTTAATGCAATAGATATTGTTATGAGGTGGATTGTGAGTATTTCGATATTTCCACTAAAGCTGAGTAGGTTTTGTTGAATATTTTTAAAGGCTGGGATTTCCGGTGTAGACTTAGAAACAGAGGAGATGCTAGTCGAATTTTTTTTATAGAATTTTTTAGGATAATAGTTAATCTAAATGAACTTTGAAGATTATATAATTAATCTTTACGGAATTCAGAGGTTTAAGATTCGCTTTAGTACCTTTGTGGTTGATGAAGTATTATATTTAATGATTATGAGATCTAAATCTTTATTTATTTATTGCAGGAGAGGTTAATGTTGCTAGATTATCAGGAGATTAAGGTAATCTAGGCTAGTCAGATGCCTTAATTAGGTGGGGTCTGACAGTTTTTTCCTCTCGTCTCTCCACTCTCATCTATCTCTATTGAAAGAAGAAGCTAGGTAGAAGGTCTATGGGCATTCTTTTTGTTCAAGAGAGGTAAGTTTTCATGTTTTTAGTGATTTAATGTTGAAATCGAGACTTAAGCTTATGAATGAAGGATTTAGGCGATTGATGATGGGTTTAATGATTGTCGTTGATGGAGATCAATGGAATCAAATGTGTTTTACATAACTTGATTGTCGTGGTTATGTTTTGATGAGTTATGATCGATTTTGATGATTTGGGAATAGTTTACAATGATCGCGGTTGATTTCAAAGTTTTGGTAGTGTTTTGGATCACTAAAAGTTGGGCAAAACCGAGTTGAACTTGGTTCGAGATATTTCCCACATTTGGGGCAGTTCAAACTTAGCTTAAGAATTCGAAAAAAATGAGTTTTATTAATGTAAAGCCCTGGAAACCCCGAAAATGTATTTTCTTAATAGAAAATCGACAATTTTTTGGATTTAGGGTCATTTTCAAAGGAATCTGGTCGAATTAAATAAGTTGTTATGTTTTTCTTGCGTGTTGATTGGAAGATTATTATTAACTTAACTTGGAAGGTAAATAGAGGTATCATATGAGTTATAGGTGATATAAATGTATGGGAACCCGGGTTTGGGAAAAATTGAATGACTAGAATTGGAGCCAAAGTTTAGCGGCTGATTAAGGAATTAAAGGTGCTTGTTGTAATTCTATTTTGAGCCATGTTGAGTGTTGTTTTAAAGAAAGCAATGGATGTTTTTGATGCATGATCTACAATGGAGTTCAATGGTTATATATCAATATTGACCCCTAAGAATCAGATTTTGATTCGGAGTTCGGTTTGGATGAGTTTTTATGGCTGAAAAAGATGCCTGTTGTATGATATTTCACTATTTTTCTTACAAATCACAAAAATTGAATTGTTAGATTTTTCTTTTGGATTTCTAGCCGAATGACTTTAAGATATTATAAATTAATAGAAAAGGATTAAGTGAGAAATTTAAAGATTTTGTTTGGGTTGTTGACCAATTCATTCATTTGGTTTAGTCGGAGTTTGAATAGGATTAAATTCAAGAATTTGATATAATTTTTTGCGTAATTGATGTAAATTAATTAGGAATTGAAACAAAGACCTTAAATGCGAATGAAATTATTTGTAGGTTTTATGGAGATGCTCACAACTAGGGATTCGAATATGAGGACTCGTATAACCAATCTTGAAATGGTTGGACTGTAAGTAAACCCTACAGTGGTATTTACTACTTATGTAATTTATCTTTGTACTTACATTTTTTTAGTCTGCATTACATTTCACATTATTCTTGGTCATGCATTCATGTCATTCCAGATGATGGTTTGTTAGTGCTACGACTCACGAGCTTGACTCAAGGCTAGGTTTTTTGATCAGATAGACAAGAACATAGAAGACCCAAGGCACACAAGTTTTCCGGCGAGCATGCATTGGACTTTTATCACTGTTTTAGGTTCATTCTTAGGTCGGCCAACCTATTTTTGAACCTTGAGTAGTAATAAAAAGGTTTCACGTTGTTATATAAATTTCTTGTTATTTGGAAATGTAATTACATGTCTCCTTGTATTTGGACTAACATTTGCAGGAGTACAGAGCAATGTAGGAGTTTACTTACCTGACATGTTCGAGTTGTTTTTGATGATGTCAGATTTTTAGTGAAGACAAGGAAGAACAGACAAGACCCGAATAACTTTGGTGAATGTTTTAATATTTTAAAAGTTTAATATTCTTTTTATAAACGTTTTATATATATTGTTTTAGGCTTTAGGGTGATTGTAGGACGTGAAATACTCTCGAATAGGTTATGAGAGTATCATAAGTTAGTTTTTAATATGTTGAGAGGTTTATGTTTCATTTTGACCTAATTAGGGATTGTAAGGTTGTAAATGAGGTATCAGAGATTCTAAGTTAGTTTAAATGATTTGAATTGATGTATATATATATTGTGAATTGCGTGGAGTTGAGTCCTTTTAGGATTCTCCACATTCTACTGTCTATTAGGTGATTTTTCTGGCAGGGCACTTTTATGGGAGGTGCTGCAGAAATTTTTACAAAAATACGGTTAATAATCCGTATGATTTCTTAATTTGCTCCGATTAAACAAATCGTTAATTGAATTTCATTGAGGATATAAATTTAGTTTTGGAGCATTATTACAGATTGAAATACAAATTATTTTGAGGTTAAGTTAATTGGATGAATTAGGTGTCTAATTATGGTTAATTAGCGATAAGTTAGGGCTAAGTGCGATGGGCCATGACAAACTTGGTATCAGAGCTATGATTAAGCTCAATCAAGGAAATGATAATGACGATGAGTTTATGATTGAGTTGATCGGGAAGTCTGGATTAAGGCTGTTGGATTACATTAAGTTATTACATGAACTTAAGTGATGGTACTGAGGAACTATGTTTAGTAATGAGGTCACGATTAGTTGGAAAGTGACTGTGAGCTGGGGACACTTTGTTATTATGATATGTTTATTGTATATTATTATATTATCACTAGATATGCAATAAGAAGTTTATTCTCATGGTCAGTTCGATATTTAACTTTCAAGATATGATGAGTAAGATTAAGAACATACAATTAAAAAGAGAATAAACTTGTGAAATGAAACTGAGCGTAAATAGATGTGAAATAGCCTTGTGAAGTCCGATTTCACAAAGGTGTTGCAAGTAGTCCGATACTATTATATTTGAGAAAAGTTATCAGTTATGAAACCAATAGGAAAATTGGTTGGAAAGGAAGTCCAAATGATTCAGGTACATAAGTACTGAACATGGATTTCTTGAAAAATTGAAAATATCAAGCTATTACAATTTTAAATGCTCAGAAAAACATTAAAATAGACTTAAATTAATTTTCAAATGATTGAGAATCATTTAGAAAAAGTAAAATGAAATTGAGACTTTTAGGAAGCATAAGATACGAATGTCATGGGTTTTAGAATAAGGTTAGCACTGGTGGAACTAATAAGTAGGGAGGATTTCTATATAGTATTGGTTTAATTCCTAACCAATTAAGGGTTGCTTCTGAAAGTAGTCTCAACATGAAAAAATGAGACACGTGATCCCAAAAGTAGAAATTGATTGAACAAATTGAATCTTGACTTGGAAATCACAATGAGATTGTCATATGCCCAGTCAAGTTGTATAAGTCAGTTTTTACTAAAATAAAATACTTTGAAGCAAAGTATTGTCTCCTTTTCGATACAAAACATAAAGTGAAATGTGGAATAGAACCACGATTAAAAACAATCTAATAAATTCTAAAAAGAAGTATTGAATCTTTTTTATTGTTTAATACTTAAGTTACTTATTCATAAGTGACGTTGAGTATAGTGGTTCTATGAGTCGAATAAAGTACTAATAAAATGAATGGAAACACACAATTTAGAAGTAATCCTTGTTAACACCGGATTAGGTGTTGTTACAAAACAAAGATTAACAAAATTTTTAACTTAAAAATGAAAGGTGTAGTGAAGATCAACGTGTTAGAAATTGAGATTGGGGAAAATGGTATGAAAACTCTATTAAATAAAACACAAGTAGTCGTGTTTTGGGATTCAAAATGCCCAATAGTCACTTATAACTAGATTAAGTTATGATGTCTATCACTACGATCGAAAATATAACAAATGAAGAGATAAAAGTACTGATCAAAAATTCATAAGTAATTGTTATAGGAAGTCAGTTAAAAAAACTCATATATAGTTAGAATTTCCATTTATAAGACTTAAATGATTGAAATATCATCCTTTAAAAGCTTAATTAGTCGTTAAGTTAATCAGAGGTTGGAAATTCTATTTTTTCTATCTATTCAGTTATATAACAACATACAAGTAAAATCATCAAAAAGTGAATTGATACTTAGTAATATACTTTGATATCTTACATAGTCTCATGAAAAGTACCGAATCTCTTTTTGAAAAGAGAAGAGATGAAAAGAATTGCCTTTGTCAGTCAATTTAAAGACGCTGTAAGTGGCCTAGGTGTTGAGCGAAAGTTGTAATGAGTTTTAAAAGGGGCCAATAAGTGAGATAAATGTGAGAATAACTAAGATTGACAAAGATTGAACGAAATAGACTTTGTGTATAAAAAATGAAATGAGACGTTGAGATAACTTGTGACTGCTGAAAGTGATACGAATGGACTTCTTTAGTCAAGGTAAGGCAATGGAGTAGTTGTGCATGACCAAAAGTCTGAGTAACTCAGTATCATAATCACGGTTCATTCACAGCATATAAGACTAGTGAATCGCAACATTAGTCTTTGAATAATTGAATGAATTAGTGTCAGTCAGAATAAAAGAGTATATGAAGTTTCGTTGAAGTCAATTGGAAGCTTAAGTATAGGCAAAATAAATGGTCAAGAAATTCTCACATTCGCATGAAAAATAGAAATTTCAATTGAATGAGTTCCAATAAGACTTAGGATGTCAAACAATGAGTTTGATGAAACTAAATATATCTTCACCAGAATCTTACTATGAGCCAAACTACAAAAGCTGAAAATTTTGAACCAAAGTAACATACAACTAATTTTAGTAAATACGTTGTATAATGGTTCAAATGTTATGCCACACTACATGATCGGTCAGTGGGAAAGTTTGAAGTACTAGGTTATTATAAATTGCAATTGATGTAAGATACTTATATGATGGTAAATATATAAATGAATTAAAAAGAGACGTACACCTTACAACTCAGTTAGTAAGTATTATCCCTATTAGTTGAAAATATTGAATAGAGTATAGAGTATTTGACTTGATATGTTTGAAAAATTAAATAATCTTCTACTGTAATTTAAGAAAAGTCAGAATTATAAAATCGAGTAGAGTTAAAAGCATGTATTGAGCAGTGATGAAAAGAGATATCATATTCATAGCTCGTATGAGATATAAGTTAAAAGTTATTCCACGAGAGTATAATAATCGAATATGTCAATATCTTGGTTTAGAAATATATATCTACTCAAGTTAAGGATAACTTTCTCTATTTAGGTAATGAAAGAAGTCTGGTGAACAATAAGTGATTGAGATGTAAAATCTCAGTAAATGGAGATGATGTGAAAACCAAAGAAGTGATCAAGACAATCAAGAAGAGAATGATGGTTATGTGAAATTATTGAGGCTCATTGTGAACTCATGAATAGAAAATGAATTGACGAAGTTAGAAAAGTCGTTAACTTTCTAACCTATCAAAGGAAAAGTTAATTGAATTATCTAACGAGTTGGAATTGATAATTGCTTTCTAGTCCACAACCTGAAGGATATTATGAATAGACATTTAGAGAATGAGCGAGAGTTGCAAGATGTGTTCGGTTCCATTTTCTAATCAGATTGAAATTTGAGATCTCTTGTCATAAGATGACATATGTAATTAGAGATCTATAGTCATGAGATGACTTGTTTAATTTTAGGTTTCTGTTGAGAAACACTGGAATGGTGATGGATCAGATAGACACATAACTCTACTTTGTATCTAATGCTGAGCTTACATATTATTTTCATCGCTATGTAATTTTAGACTAATGATAGTCTAAAAACTGATCAGCCAATAACTCTGATGAAAAGATGATCGATGATGAGAAAGTAAACTCGATGTATATACCAAAGTTTAGTGGATATGGAAGGAATTATCAACGATTTGTGGAATAATATTCAATCATGAATGAGGAATGCCATATGAAAAGCTAGATAAGCTAGATCTTGCTATATATTGATGCTTGAATGAGATTCAAGGCATGAAATGTAAAATACACCAAGGTTTACAAAGTCAATTGTGTAACTCGTCAGTAATTCACCAAATATTAGGATTGATAGAGTAACATAATTTTTTTTTCATCAAATCAAGAATTTGGAAATAAAAAGTTGAATTATTTATGATCTCTACCACTGAGTTGTTGTATACAACGAAGGTGATTGAGCCCAATTAACGGTTTCACCTTGGAAATGGTATTTACAGGTTTAGATTGAAAGAGTTATATATGAAAGAGTATTTTCTCGTATATCTTTTAATTCCATTAACCTTGTAAGTTTAAATCTCGAGGATGGAATTTTTAATTAGTTGGGAAGAATTATGTAATCCGATTATTTCATAAACTTGATTAGGCGACTAATTAAATATTTTCGAATTTAAATTGAGATTTAAGTATCCGAGGTGGGACCCACATGTCACGGATCGGAGATCATAAGGTATATATTATTTTTGTGTGTCGTGTACCTAGTAGACGCATTATATCCTATTTTTTCGCGAAATTTAGTTGAATTGAGATAGTTCACCAAATTTTCATCGAAACTAGGGTAAGGTATTTTTGGGTTTGAATAATGGGTTAAATGACTTAAAAAGATTTAAGGAAATTAGAAAAGAAAAAGAAAAATGCAAAATGACCGATAAGGGTATTGATGGATACATATGAAAAGATTAGTACATGAGCATTTTCGTCATTCGGTAACCAAACTTATTTATAATGTGAATCGAACATGGGTTTTGATCAAAACCGCCCCCCACTTTGTTCTTCCTTCTCCCTCAACGCAATTCGCTCTTTGCCTCCACTATCTCTTCTCTCATGTCGAATTGTCTCTTACTCTCGTTTTTCCCTTTCGTCTCTCCACTGTCGTCTCTCTCTGTTGAAAGAAGAAGCTAGGTCGAAGGGCTGTGGGCATTCTTCTTGTTCAAGAGAGATAAGTCTTCATGTTTTCAGTGATTTAACGCTGAAATCAAGGGATTTTGATTGAGATTTAAGCCTATGAATGAAGGATTTAGGCGATTGATGATGGATTTAATGATTGTCGTTGATGGGGATCGATGGAATCAAAGGGGTTTTACATGATTCGACTCTTGTGGATATGTTTTCATGAGTTATGATCGGGAATAGCTTAGAATGATCTCGGTTGATTTCTAAGTTTTGGTGGTGTTTTGAATCACCAAAAGTTGGGCAAAACTGTGTTGAACTTGGTTCGAGACGTTTCCCAAACTTGGGGCAGTTCGGACGTGGACTCAAAATTCTAAAAAAAATGAGTTTTAATAACGTAAAGCACTAGAAATCGCGAAGAAGTGTTTTCTTAACAGAAAATCGACAATTTTGTGGATTTAGGGTCATTTTTGAAGGAATCTGGCTGAATAAATAAGCTGTTATGGTTTTCCTGTGTGTTGATTGGAAAATTATTATAAACTTAACTTGGAATCTAAATAGAGGTATTATATGAGTTATTGGTGATATAAATGTACGGGAACCGGGTTTGGGAAAAATTGAATGACTAGAATTGGAACCAAAGTTAAGCGGTTGATTAAGGAATTAAAGGTGTTTGTTGTAATTCTATTTTGAGCCATGTTGAGTGTTGTCTTAGATAAATCAATGGATGTTTTTGATGCATGATTTGCAATGGATTTCAATGCTTATGTATCAATCTTGACCCCTAAGAATCATATTTTGATTCAGAGTTCGATTTGGATAGGTTTTTATGGCCGAAAAAAGATGCTTGTTGTATGATATTTCACTATTTTTCTTGCAAATCACAAAAATTGATTTGATTGATTTTTCTTTTGGATTTCTAGCCGAATGACTTTAAGATATTATAAAATAATAGAAAAGGATTAAGTGAGACAAATTAAAGATTTTGTTAGGGTTGTTGACCAATTCATTCATTTGGTTTAGTCAGAGTTTTAATAGGATTAAATTTAAGAATTTGCTATACTCTTTGCCTAATTGATGTAAATTAATTAGGAATTGAAGCAAAGACCTTAAATGCGAATGAAATTATTTGTAGGTTTTATGGAAATGTTCGCAACTAAGGATTCGAATGTGAGGACTCGTATAACCAATCTTGAAATGTTTGGACTGTAAGTAAACCCTACATTGGTTTTTACTACTTATGTAAGTTATCTTTATACCTGCATTTTAGTGTTTTAGTGTTTTCATGTTTTAGACTTACTTTTAAACCTTGAGTACAAGGTTTGGTTTAAGTTTGGGGGCATTGATACTACACCACACTATAGGAAGTGGTAAGATAGACTAAGAAATAAGGATAAACACTGCAGGTATGATCGTTTAAATTTTAAGTTGAAGAGGAAGATATGGTAGTGTATTAATTTTTTATTTTATTTATTATATGAATGTTTAAGTAGTATATATTATGTTATATATAGTAATATGTAATGAATAAGTAGTTCAATTGCATGTTCATGCCTTTAATTGTGGATGAATAGATTATAAGTGTCTAGTTGGTATGTAACTCAAGAGAGTATTAAATTTTGAAGAAAAGGAAACGATGAAATGTAGCAAACGATGGTGTGATTTCATGATTAGAAACCTATAGTTAGGGAAGAACTGGAACTTGAAACAAAAGCAAAAACAAGAACACTTCTTGTGGAAAAAGTTAGAGATCTAAGGATTCTATAATAAGTGTAAATCTTACTTGCAAATACAAAGCAAATAAAGACTTAGTGCCAAGAGGGGAAGAAATAAGCATAGTAAATTTTGGAGTTAACTTACTTGATTTAGTGAAAGTGAGAAGTGCTAACAAGAGTTTTAAAATAAAAAATGAGAAAATCCCACAAGTTCTACACGAAATGGAGCTGAGAACTTGATGGTTGGAAAAAATGAGGAAGAATAAAGTCCATAAGAACTGTAAAAAAGAAATGAAAAGAAAACGAAAAGAAATGAGAGAGAAAATTAAAAAGAAAAGAAGGCAGAAGTAAATTAAAACTCTTCATATAATAGATTTAGCTCGAGTATGAGTAGCTAATTGAGTGAAGTTTCAATTCCAACTATGTAAAGCCCTATAGACTCTTGAAGTGCTAAAGTCCAATAATGATGAGTTTGATCTATGCTTATTTGTGAATTCCTGAGCTTAATGAGAAATCGTGAGATTGTATACTTGCTACTCGAGTGTTGAGACGAAATAAACTTGTGAGTAGTGATGGTTTTTGGTTAAGATCTACTTTAGTGTTTTGAAAGTGAAGTTATATAAGTTGTTAAATCTACATGTCTTAAAAATATAAGTTTTTGCAAAGAAAAACTCTTGAGTGGATTATTAACTTGAAACTTAGTAAATTGAAGGATACTCCATGAACAATGTGAATTGAATGAGAACTAGTTATTACGAGACTTAGTAAAATGCACATTTGCCCAAGACACGCAAAATCCTAAGTTTGAGGGTATTTGATAATAGATTATTTATACATATATATGGTTAGTTTAGTCGTATGTTTAGTATAAATATCCCTAAATGAGTTCTAATTCATAGTATTATTGCATTTTAAGGGAATTAAGGTGTAATGGAAAGAATTGAGTAAAAACGAGAAGAAACAAAGCAAAAACCCACAAAATCATAGTTGCTACCATGGGTACATGTGTTGACACTGTGGGAATACAAGGCATGACGTGGGAAAGAAGAGAAAATAAAAAAAATCAACTATGGAGGTCCGTCGTAGTTTCGGCGATGTAGCACACAAGGGACATCGTCGGGACAAGCTAAGGATGACGTCGAGACTCCAGGAGCTCAAAAATACACAATGAAGCAGTGGCATTGCCGCAACTTAACACACACGACGTTGGGGCAATAAGTGATAGCGCCAACCACGTAGAAAATAGAAAGTTGAGCTTTAATTCGAGTTAAATTGTAATTTAGGGGTTTGTAATTGTTATTAAGGAGTATAAATAGGTATTTGGACGTGGTAAACTAAGAAGATATCACCACATAGAAGGAGATTAGCCACCATTAGAGTGATTTAGCATTAAGTTTGAGTATTAAGGAGTTTTTATTAGAGGAAACATTGAAGACTCCACGTTTGCAATCAATATTTGATTTCATTGATTAAATTCAAGGTAATATTTATATTCATATCTGATTTGCAATGAATTCCATATTGCATTGTGATATGTGTGTTTTAATGATGTGTGAGTAGTCTATTTATCTTAGGGATCAATGAATCATATGGTATGAATGCTATGCTTTGAATAGGAACGAAAAGTGATAATAAAAATGCAATGGTTAGAATTTATATTGATTTTGAGCGTTATGCTTTAGACATCTTGATTACGTGGTTAATGAAATTAGGCTTCAGAAGTTATCATGGTCATTGAAGCTTTAAATCATAATATGAACGGTACAACCGTAAAATACGCAACATTGAGAAATAGTTGTTAATTAGGGAGGCGCGGATAATAAACTTAGTTGGTTATGAATCCATTGATTTGAGACTTAAAGCAATGTGGAGCTTACATTATTCACACCGATATATGGAGTTATAGTTTGCACATTAGAATCTTCTCCGCCACTATAGTGGGTTGAAGTGGATTTGAAGGAAATATGTCTATTCTAATTAGGCATTACACACAAAATATTAAAAATGTAAAAGTGAATACAAAACATAATATTAAATTTCCTAGGTGAAGTTGTGAACTAAGATATCCTTAATATAAGAAGTCAAGTAAGTTTAAAGTGATTTGTTAGGATAGTTTAGTTAGATATAAAACAACTTACAAAGTGAATCCCTTAGCAATAGTCAAGTTAAGTAGGTGATATACAACTAGTACTTAAACCTTTCCCTAAGGACGATATCTGTGATCAACGTAAGTTGATTGCAGTATTACTAAAAGGTAGTTGTTATACTTGTGGCACACTTTAGTAGACCAAAGTTAACATAAAACTATTAATTAAGAGATATTTGAATGGTTTGAAAAGCTCACCATCAATTGCACTTAATCGAGCACAATGGAAGAGTTTAATCCTTGTAGTCCACCCCAATTAATCTGAGACTGTGGGTATGTTGTTGTTGTTGTTGTTATATTTTTCTTGACTTTAAAATCTCCATGCTTGTTATTATTCTTTTCATTTGAAATGTCTTCAACTTGTTCTTTCTTTGAAACTTCATTTTCAATTTTCATCGTTACTGAATTAATTGCATATATTTCGGTGTTCATATTATCATAATAATTTAATTCTAGAGAATCATTCTCATTAATTTCATAATCAAGTAATTTATTAGAATCATCATAATTGTGCTCATCTTTAATTTTGAACGTAACAATTATTTCTACAAATTCCATATACATTGTCTCTTCAAAAATATATAACTTAGTTTTGGCTTTTTTAAGAAAAGGTCTACCAAATAGTATAGGTAAAGGATTATATGATATTGAATCTCCCATTTCCATGACATAAGTGTCAGCTCGAAATACTAAGCCATGTACTTCTACTAAAATGTCTTTTAAGAATCCATATAGTTTAATAATTGTATTATCCGCGAAAGTAAGATTAATAGGCGAGGCATATTAATTATGATCTTATTTTCAATGATTCATAAAGTTCAAGTGACATTACATTAATTGATGCTCCGAGATCACACATAGCAAGTTCAATAGAAGAAATTCCTATTGTGATAGGTATGACGAAAATTTCTGGGTCTGAACATTTCTAAGGCATTTTCTTCCTTATTAAAGATAACATCTTTGGAACTAAAATTTCTTTAGATTCTTCTTAAAGTTTTTCTTTAGACTCAAAGAATTCTTTAGAAACTTCATCACGATTTGATAATTGCGTAATTAATTTCATTAAAGGTTTATCAATTTCTATTTTTAACACGTGTCGGGCTTGTACGATAATTTTTCATTTTATATTCTACTTTAATTGCTTTGTAGCAGTGGTAAGTGGGAATCATCTCCACTGGGATTTATCAAACCTCTTTTGGAAAATGTGTTTTAAAGGTTTTTATTTTATAAATAATAATAATTAAACTAACTAATAAATAACTATAATATAATTATACTTAACTAACTATATTATCTTAATGAACTAACACAATCCATAATCACAATCTATCAAATAAATTAAATTCAATAATAATTAAACATCTAAACAAATATCCAAAACAATGAAAGATAAATCCGTTTTGCATTCCAAACATGTGAATCTAATCCATATATAGTCATAATGTAACGACCCAATATTTATTAATCGCATATATTTAATAACTTCGGACTAGGACGCCAGCCCAGGTCCACGTAGACACTGTGGGGGGTTACGATACGTCGGACTAGAAAAAATAGTTATTTTTGCGTGATGGTTGTTATATTGCAGTGTTTGAATTATTAACTTTCATATTGCATCACTTGTGTGCACTAAAATGTTGATTTGTCGAGCGAGGTTATGTGACGGATATTCACTTAGGAAAACGTGTCAACACGAGTATCAGGTAGGAGTTACTTGGGGATGTTAGACTAATTTAAATAGTAAGCTATAGTGTCAAATTAAAACTATAGCCTAAGTTAGTTCATTCAATAAAGTAAAATATGACATACCTCGAGATGCTTGGCGGGGTGCGGGGCACTGGGAGCCGGGTAGTCGGGGGGTTAGTATGCTGCAAATATGTTAAATATATGACTAAACACACTAACCATATGTTATTATGTGCTAAGATGAATATTCCATTAAATAGACAATCAAACTTTAGGCTAAGTCAATTAAATCGAGTACATAAAGGATTGACGCGCCTTGAGACGCCTATCACAACGCGGGGCACTGGATGCCGAGTAAATGAGTACTAAGGGAAGTGGTAAAGCACCATTTAATACTCTAAATAGCCTACATATGTATAAAAGTGCCTAAGTTAAATTAATGAAATCAATTGTTTACAAATGCCTATAGTTGGATGGAAAAATGGATGCCATAGATTTGCCTCGAGATTGCTCTAGAATGGAATCCTAGGAGACATAAGTTGAAAATTTGTGTTAACAAGATAAAAGTTAGTGGACTAAGAGATAACAAGGACTATTAGTATGACCTCGAGATACGTGAACACAATTGATTCTAACATAACCTATATATAGCTAAGTTAGTGAGAAATATCTTCATGCAACAATAACGAATTTTGATCTTGTGGTAGAGTGCTCGAAAAATCACCAAGAACAAGGAGGGAGGGAGGTTATCTACTAGAGGAATCAAGCTTACAAGATCAAATTCAAGACTTCATCATCTAGGTACAAAAACCTATTTTTATGTGCTTAAATTAATTAAAATGTGTACATGGAAACTCGAGCTTTGGAGGTTTTGTGCAAAAATGAATTTCAAAGCCACTATTTTTCTTGTCTTAATGAGAGTTCTAAACTGATCTTGATGATCAATAATGTTTCAAACTAGTTTTGGCAAGAAATTGGAGTTTCATGAGTTCTTGATGCATACATAATTAGTTCTTAGCAAATTTCTTGACCCATCCTCTCTAAATTGAGTATAACTTTATCATATGAACTCCAAATGAAGCGGATTATACACTGTTGGAAAACTTACCCAAAGATCTACAAATTTTGTTATTAGAGAAAATTCAAAATTCAAACTCATTCTAGATCAAAAATGCTTCGCAAATAGGCTATTGAAGTTCTAATACGAGATTTTTTAAAATGAATTTTGACAAGGCATAACTCTCTCAATTCTTATTAGAATGAGCACATCTTTTAATACGTTGTTGTTGGTTATGTTATCTGCCTTGTGACCGAAAATCGTGATTTTCAGAGATATAAATTTGGAGAAATGATTTTTACAATATTATCGGTCGGATTTGATTTCAATTAGGGCTGTTTTAGGAAATAGAAATCTAAACTTAATTTAAACACCTTAAGTCACTCTAAAACACTGGAAATGGATCCCAAGGGGACTCGGGGCTATGGTACGGTAGTTGGGAGCATAGTGGTGTCGGATTCAGGAGTTCGAGGAAGTCGGAGCACGTATTGAGGTGCACAAAACTGTTGAGAATGCTTCACATAATTCAGTTCGTTTTCTTATTCCTTGATGGGTACCAAACTATTTTACTTTACTGGTTTGTCTAACTAATTGAGTGGTTTATCAAGAGTTTTCATACCGGGATGTGTGGTCAGACTTGTGCATACTATACCATAGCACGTATGATCACGCCCTCGGTGTATTGCGACCCGAGCTGCACTAAGGTGCACATGTCGGTGTTGCGCTTGATATAAGCCCAACACCGCAAGGACTAAGGTGATGGGTCAGTGGAGGTTGTTGGAGAAGCCCACTGGAGAAACCCTTAGCTCTGAATTATGGTATAGTCTGTTACACGAGACACATCTTTTAGTTTTCATGAAAACATATATGCGTATATTGACTTAATGGTTGTTTGTTTACATTCTCGTTTAGCTCGTTAATTGCTACTTTATTCAATTATTGTCTGTTGTATTGTATTACTATTGTTGTCTGCTGCTTGAATCTTTTGTATTCCCCTACATTCATGGAAGTAAGTATTTCTATTATCAAATAACATACTTGCATGTTTTGTAGTTTTATTTGATTTCTTGTTGAATATTATGTGGACTTTTAGGAATTTACTCACATGACTCGTCACTGTATTTGTTGGGTGACTGAGTGTAGATCTTTCTACTAGTAGCGGCAAAAGGGGAATCTTAGGCGACTATCTCTTTCTGCTGACGGTTTTAGACATACTCGTAGGTGTTTAGATTTTGATATATTTTGCTTTGTTATAGGTATCGGGGGACTATGAGAGACATTATACATGTACATAACCGCTTTTATTTATCTTGTTACCTTATATACATGGTACTTTATTTTCAGGTTTTTCACTACTTAGAAATTTTGATAATATGCATAAAATACTCACATGTTTTTAAGTCTTTCGCTGTAAAATGATAATGAAACCCGATATGTTAACTAACTAGATAAACAAATTCATTAGTAATCATATGAATAATAATTGGTTAAGCTAGCGTTAGTTGGAAACGTGTAAACAACCAGTTAGGTCGCAGGGCGTCATACATAAGTAGGCCATGACGTGCCAAGGCTTGGTGATGTGTGATGCGACATGGCGGTGCCCAGGGTTATCTCGGGATTTGGGACTGCTACACATGAGCATACTTATAAAGTAAGATAAATCATTAAACTCTAATTATAAGTAAGTAAACAACCTTTAACCAGCCATTTGTTCCCTTTATACTGGTGTAAAAGGCACATTTTAATTCTATTGAGCTAACCCATTTATTTAAGCAAAAATATTAAATTCATACAATAGAACCACATTAGACTTTATGAAAACTTCGAACTACTAAATCTAACATCTTTAGAAAGCCACTTCAACACTAGATTTTGATCTCAAACTCATATAGGATATTTAAACATGTTTGCCTTTCAAACAATCCTAGTTACTACTTAAATAAATAATGAAACCAAATAGCACAACACATTCTAGACTACGCATATAATACTCAAATCCATGATTAAAACCAATAGATATTAACTTATTAAATTAGTGAATCAAAGAATACAATCGATTTAAAGCATTAAGTACATATTCATCTCATCATAGCTACATTATAAAACAGATGTAGTTCATGTTTAGACTTTGTTTAGATCAAACAAACTACTCACTCATAATCATAAGTAACATTGCAATAATATAAATAAAAGAAATAATTGAAAATACATCTAATTTAAAATACTTGAATATTCAAAAGCAGTTAAATAATAAACAATGTATGTAAACTAAGTAGACTATGGATCCAAGAACAACCAAGGCTTATAGGGCTTCAAAGTAAGATCAAGGGCAATTAATTTTGTGACCCTAGGTTAGTGTTTATAGTAAATTTTGTGACCCTAGGTTAGTGTTTATAGTATTCTAAGTAGTAAACATCTCAAAACAACTTAAACAACTCGTAGTTATCCAAAATTCCTGAGATCTAACCAAACTATTCACAACAATTTGGGTGAGTCATGAATCGCTGAGAAAATCCAGAATTTCTACTCACTGGACTTTTCTCGTGTCCATCGATTTGATGCCTCTCAAGAATCGTTAAGAATCGCTGGTTCATTATTCCAGTTCTTCTTTGCTTCTGTAGTGATAATTCTTCGTATGCTTCTTCCACTTGATTAATTCCTTCATAATCATCCCATTTTCCTCCGTTTCTTCATATTCTCCATTAATTACCTGAAATATCTAAAATAAGAGAAAAACTCGTATAATATAATCTTTTACATCTAACGTCATTCTAAAATGAACTATAAAACATGTATAATGATTGACTTATCAAATTTCTTAAATTATTCAAAAATGTATTCATTAATTTCTTCATTCCTAGCATCCGCTAATCGTTGTAGAACGGAAGAAATATAATGCGTATCTTCATTCAATTCATAAATATTATTATCTAATTCAAAATTTTGTATGGATTTTTCATAAGCTTCAACTCTGGCTAAATACCATATGTATAGCCTTTCAGAAAAATGTGTATATTTTAATTGTTCAGCTATCCATTCCCCAGTGGGAATGATATTGACCATCATCTCTTCTTCTATTGTTATTTGTACTTTTTTTCTTTTTACCTCTCTTAGGTATCTTTTCTTGTATTTGAGTCACTTCTTCATTATCACAAAATAAAACGTTAACTTGTGCTTGATTAGTAGGTTGAGTAGGTCCTTTAGTTTGATAAATTAACTTATTAATTTGTAGGTTCATATGATTTAATTGATTTTTCAACTTGTTAATAGACGTATCGATTTCAAATTGATTTTGAGAAATTTGTGTGAAGTTCTGATGACTTAGGGTCATAAAATTATGTAGTATTTGTTCTAAATTTGGTTGCGTAGGTTGAGTCATTTGTTGAGGTTGTTGAATTGGCGTAGATTGTATTTGTGCTCTTGGTCTATAAGTGGTATATTTTTTATTTTGTGGATCATAGCTTAGATTTGAATTTGGTTTTCCAGTGTAGTTGATGTCCGTGCCGCAAGTATAACAGCCTGCTTGTGGCAATAGTTATTGATTACTGATTTTTGCACTTGTTGTTGATTACTATTTAATTTGAACTATTGCTAAGGGATTCACTTTTAATTGGTTTTATGCTAAACTAAACTATCTAACAAATCAATTTAAACTTTACTTGAGCTCTTATATTAAGGATGTCTAAGTTCACAACTTCACCTAGATAATTTAATACTATGCTATGTATTCATGTTTACATCTCAATATGTTATGTTCAATGCCTAATTAGAATAGACAGATTTCCTTCAAATCTACTTCAACCCACTGTCATGATGGAGAATATTCTAATGTGCAAACTAGAATTCCACCTATCGATGTGAATAACGTAAGCTCCACATTGCTTTAAATCCCGAATCATTGGATACATAACCAGCTAAGTTTATTATCTACGCTTCCCTAATAAACAACTATCTCTAGATGTTGTACTATTCATGTATGGATTAAAAGCTTTAATGGCCATGATAAATTTTAAAGCCTATGTTCATTAAACATGTGGCCAAAATGTCTAAAACATTACTCTTAGAATCGATACAAATTCTAACCATTGCACTTTTTATAATCACTTTTTATTCTTATTCAAAGCATAAAATTCATACTATAGGATCCATTTATCCTTAAGATAAATGGACTACTCACATTTCATTGAAACACAAATATCACAATTCATAATGTAAATCATTGAAAATCAGAGATGAATATAAATATTACCTTGAATTTAATCAACGAAACCAAGCGTGAATTGCAAACGTAGAGTCTTCAATGGTTTCTTTACATAAACTCATTAACACTCAAACTCAATGTAAAGCCTATGCTAAATTACTCTAATGGTGACTAATAGTTGGTATGTGGTGATTTTACCACGTCCTAATACCTATTTGTACTCTCTAATAACAATTAGAAACCATACTTTACAATTTAACTCAAAATAAACTCTAACTTTCTATTTTCTTTGTGTTTGGCGCTGTCACTAATGCCCTGGCGCCGTGCATTATAAGCCACGGCCCGCCACTGCGTCGGCTCTACATATGTATGTTTGGAGCTCCCTAGTGTCTCGGCGCTGTCCACACTGTCTTGGAGTCGTCCCATATATATCCATAGCGCCGCCACTGCGCTTGACCTCCAAAATTGATTTTCTTATTTTCTTTGCTCCCCACACCGTGCATTATATTCCCAATCTGTGCCCTTTCTTCCCACAACCCCACCTTGTGTTACCACCGCGCCAACCCTATTTTTGTAGGTTTTTACTCATTTAGGGATATTTATACTAAATATACGACTAAACTAACCCTATATATATGTATAAATAATCACTTATCAAATACCCCAAACTTAGGATTTTACGCGTCCTGAGCAAAGGTGTACTCAACTAAGTCTCATAATACTAGTTCTCATTCAATTTACATTGTTCATGGAGTATCATTCAATTCACTAACTTTCAAGTTAACAATCCACTCAAGAGTCTTTCCTTGCAAAACTTATCTTTTTAAGACATGTAGCTTTAACAACTCATCTAACTTCACGTTCAAAACACTAAAGTAGATCACAACGAAAAACCATCATTACTCACAAGTTCGTTTCATCTCAACACGCATGTAGCAAGTATGCAATCTTGTGATTTCTCATTAAGCTAAGGAATTCACAAATAAGCATAGATCAAACTTTTTCTTAGTAGACTTTAGCAGTTCAAGAGTTTATAGGACGTAACATAGTTGGAATGAAAACTTAACTCAACTAGCTACTCATATTTGAGCTAAATCTTTTATTTGAAGAGTTTTATTCTACTTCCACCTTCTTTTCTTTATTTTTCTCTCTCATTTCTTTTATTCTTCTTTTCATTTTTTTCATTTGTTAGTCCCTACTCCTTTTCCTATGGACTTTATTCTTGAAGAGCTTTATTCTCTCATTTTTTCTTTATTTCTAAAACTTTTGTTAGCACTTCTCACTTTCACTAAATTAAGTAAGTTAACTCCAACTTCTAATATACAATGTCTATTTATTTTCCTCTTTGCGCTAAGTCTTTCTTTGCTTTTTATTATCAAGCAAGATTCACACTTATTATAGAATCCTTATAGATCCAACATTATTCGCAAGAAGTGTTATGGTTTTTCGCTTTTGTTTCTAGTTCAAGGTCTTCCTTGACTCTAGGTTTCTAATCATGAAATCACACCGTTGTTTGCTACATATCATTATTTCTTCTTCAAAATTTCAAAACATTCTTTTGAGTTTCATATCAACAAAATACATGTAATTTACTCATCCATAATTAAAGACATGAACATGCATGAACAACTTATTCATTACATATTATTATATATAACCTAAGCTACACTACTTAAATATTCATATAATAATTAGAACCAAAAAAATTTATACACTACCATGCTTTCTTCCTTAACTGCTTCAAATTAAAATTTAAACGATCATACCTACATCGTTTATCCTTATATTTCAGCCTATCTTACCACTTGCCATAATGTAGCATAGTGTCAATACCCCCAAACTTAAACCAAACCTTATCCTTAAGGTTTAAAAGTAAGCCAGAAACATGAAAACACTAAAACATACAAACATATATAATAATAATATAATATAGAAGTATAAAATAAACATGCAAATATAGCTAACTCAATTAATCTAACAAAATATCCCAAATGTAACTTCTTGATGTTGTATGGCTATTGGCACAATTCTTAAGGCTTATCCATTCTAATGAGTTTTCACCCGACAAATGGTCTTTCCTACACATTCGATAGAAATTTTCTGAAAGTTAGAATTAAAACGTGTTAATTGTAATTACTAAACTAAGTTTTTTTTTTTTTTTTAAAAAACCCTAGACTGCCTCCCAATAGCACTAATTTAACGTCATTAGCCTGACACCTTTTAAGCCCGTTTAGACCATGTCTAAATCGAGAAATTCCATCTACAGATAAGAGATTTGGAATAATTGCTCGTCCATAAATACTTCGATTAACAACTTCCACCCATCACCTTCTTTATGCGGAAACCTAGATAAATGGTCCGCATCAAGTTTCTTCCTTTTTATCTTTGATTTCTAATTCCAACTCTTGCAACAATAACACCCATCTAATCAACCTTGGTTTGACATTCGTCTTTGCAAAAAGGTAATGGATTGCTGCATGATCAGTATACACAATGACTTTGGATCCCACTATATCAGCTCTAAACTTGTCACATGCAAATACTACTACTAATAAGTCATTTTCAGTGGTGGTATAATTTTGTTAGGACTGATCTAGTATTCTACTTGCGTGGTATATAGCTCTAAACATTTCATCTCTCCATTGTCCTAATACTGCTCCTATTGCGTGATCACTTGCATTGCACATTATTTCAAACTTAGAACCCCAATCTGGTACTACCACTATTGGTGCCGAAATCAAAGCTACTTTCGAGGTCTCAAATGCATGTATGCATGCCGAGCTCATTTTAAATGGAACATCCTTTTCCAACAATGTGCACAATGGTTTAGTGATTTTTGGAAAATCCTTAATAAACCTTATGTAGAAACCCACATGCCCTAAAAAACTCCTTATGCCTATAATGTTCCTTGGTATAGAAACTTTCTCAATTAGCACTATTTTTTGCTCTATCTACCTCCAGTCCTTGGGCAGACACTCTATGTCCCAAAATAATTCATTCTTGAACCATGAAATGACATTTCTCCCAGTTAAGTACCAAATTCGTGTCTTGACATCTTATTAATACCAAAGCCAAATTTTGCAAGTATAGATCAAAAGAAGCCCCAAATATAAAAAAATCATTCATAAATACCTCCATAATATCCTCGATCATATCAGAGAAAATAGCCATCATACATCTTTGAAATGTCGCTAACGTATTGCATAATCCAAATGACATCCGCCTAAATGCAAATGTTCAATAAGGGCAAGTAAATGTTGTTTTATTTTGATCTTTCGGTGCTATAGAAATTTTATTGTATCCCAAATACCCATCTAAAAAGCAATAATATTCATATCCTGCTAGTCTTTCTAACATTTGGTCAATGAACAACAATAGGAAATAATAATTCCTCATAGCTTTTTTTAACTTTCTGTAATCAATGCAAACTCTCCAGCCAATTATTGTTCTTGTGAACAAGGTTTCCCCATTTTTAGCTTGAATAATGGTCATTCCTCATTTCTTTGGTACCACATGTATTGGTGAAACCCATGAACTGTCTAAAATGGCGTAGATGATTTTGGCATTCAACCATTTCAAGATCTCTTTCTTTACTACTTCTTACTAGGATTCAACCGCCTCTGAGCTTCAATTGATTATTTATGATTTTCTTCCATTAAGATCTTATGCATGCAAACTGTCGGGCTTATTCCTTTTAAGTCCTTGATTGTCCATCTTAATGCTGACTTTTGCTCTCTCAAAACTTGAAGTAATTTTTCATCTTCCAACTCCGTCAATGCTGCTGAAATGATCATGAGGTATGTTGAATTTTCTCCTAAATACGTCTATCTCAGATACTCTGGTAAAGGCATTAATTCTATTGTTGGTTCAATAACTGCACTATCCACCCCCGTTTCTAATTTCTCAAAACCTTTATGAAACTTTGAGGGTCCTATTAGTGCTAACGCATTTACTGTCTTCTAAAGTTCAAACTTTACTGTAGATTTTGCTGTTATGCTCTGGACTACACATTGTTCCAGCAGATCATCAGGCATATACTCCTGGGCTACTTTGGTAACACAATCAGAAATTACATCTCTGACTTTGATGCTCTTGCAGTGTTCTCCCTTACTCAAGGTTTTATATATATTGAATACGACTTCTTCATCATTTACTCATAACCTTAAGTTTCCTTCTTGGACATCTATCAATGCTCGTGCAGTTGCTAGGAAGGGTCTCCCTAAAATTAATGGCACCTCTACATCTTCCATTTCCAATACTATGAAATCCACGGGAAAAATAAACTTATCCATTTTCACCAACACTTCTTCAATCACTCCTTTTGGATATGTCACTGATCGATTTGCCAATTGCAAAGTCATATTGGTTGACTTTACTCTCCCATTCCTAATTTCTTAAATGCTAATAAGGGCATCAAATTTATACTTGCACCCAAATCACATAGGAATTTATCGAACAAGTGTACTCCTATCGTGCATGGAATGAAAAAACTTCTTAGATCCTTCGAATTTGGTGGTAACTTCCTTTGTAGAATTGCACTGCACTCTTCATTCAAATTCATTGTTTCGCAATCTTCTAGTTGCACTTTTTTTTGCCATTATGTCCATCAAGAATTTTATGTAGTTCAGTATTTGTTCTAACGCATCTGCGAATGGGATGTTTATGTGCAGCTTCTTAAACATTTCTACAAGTTTCTTGAACTGTCATTGAAATTCCTATTTATTGAACCGTTGAGATATGGTAAGGAGGGGTTTATTAGTGGCAGATTATTGAGAAATGTAACTCTCCCTAGTACCATAATCTTTCTGCCTATCTCCCCTATTTTCCTTTGAGTTGATTCTGATTCTTCTGCTAGTGCGACTTTTTTTGGATACCGGTGTCATTATCCAAGTATTCTGCATCTCTTGGTTGTTTCTTGTCGGTTTGCTTCCTTATGTCATTTATTATATCTCTTAGCCGCACTAGATCATTATTTTTTTCCTACTCCTTAACTGGACTGCATGTGCATTTGCCATGTGATTGCTAATATTGTTACTAAAAAACTATTCTTCATTTTGTAAGTTCCAAGCACTGGTAAGCTGACCAATTTTTCTTTTTAAGTTCTTGATGGATTGTGATCTCTCATCATCCATTCTTTTTATAGCTTGCTTTAGTTCTTCTATCTCTTTTTCATTCTTGTCATGACACTCCCTATTTCTCATGTCCATGGCTTGCAAATAATTCTTAATTGACTTCAATGAAGTCATCTCTTTGCTCTCCCCATATTCCCTTGTTGGACTTGTTGAGTTGAAGCCTTGAGGTAACTTTAGTGCATTATCAAGATTTCTATAGGAGAAGTTTGGGTTGTTGCAGTTGTATTCTTGATAAAACTGTCGAGGAGCCATTCCTCTTAGCCTGAAGTTGTTCTCGACCCTTGGTTGTTCATGAAGTTGATGTCTTCATGCTCCATTTCTTGATGTATATCCATTTGGTTAACCACCATGCCTTAGTGATTCATGGGTTGCTGTGCTACTTATAGACCTTGGTGTCCCATCTGAAGTTGTGCCATTTGATTGCTCGAATTTGATAGCTATGCCATAATTGTCGCTTGTTAGCTAATCTGGTAGACACCTGCTGGTTTCCTTACTGTGGAACGAGTATCGGCGATAGAATTTTTAGACATAAGATGAAGGAGATCCTATGCTCCATCCTCATCCTCGGTAAGTAAAGTACCACCTAATGCAGCATCTACTAGCGTTCTCGAGCTGTGGTTCATCCTATAGTAGAAAATCTGGAGTTTTGCCCTTTTCACGTATCCGTGTCTCAGACATCTCCTCAACATCTCTTTGAATCTTTCCGAAGCCTTGCTAAAAGACTTGGTGTCTTCTTGCTTGAACTGATTAATCTCAGATTTCCATTCGTTGACCTTCACTCGAGGAAAGAACTTGTCAAGAAATCTTTCATCTATTTTCGCCCATGAGGTCATACTCCCTGCATTCAGCCTTTGGAAGTAGGATTTGACTTTTCCACCCAATGAGAATGGGAAAAGCCGCATCCTAAATACCTCTTTCATAACTGCAGTGATGTGCATGGTGTTGCACTTCTCCAAGAGATTCTCAACATGTGCAACTAGATCTTCATTAGATAGCCCATTAAACATGCTATTTTGCACCATGTTTATCAGAGACGATCTCAGTTCAAACTTGGTGGTGTTGACTAGAAGCCTCATTACTCCATTGTATGTCTCCTGAACTTCTAGCTTGAAGTAGTCACGATGGCATCTCTGTCCTTGCGCTGTCTCATGCACTATTAGATTACCTACGGGTTGGTTATTCCCGTAGCCATTTTGTTAGTTTCTAGCTTTCTCATTAGCTATTTGACTCATTTCTTTTTCTTTCCTTTGTTCGTCCTATCAATCTTTGGATCGTAAGACACTAGGTCATTCTCTCCCTTGCTACGCATGCATTAAGTATTCCTGAAAAAAACCATAAAAGATCAAGTGCAGAAAGTCAAACTGAAACTTAAGCCTATTTTTTGATATTTTTGTTTTTATAAACTAAAAATTAAAACTTAGCAACTATTCAAACTAACTAATCAAATCTAATGACTACCTATCCCCGACAATAGCGCTAAAAACTTGATGTGCGTGCTGCAAGTATAACAGCTCGCTTATAGTAATAGTTCAATCAACTTACGTTGATTACAGATGTCGCTTTTAGGGAACGATTTTTTCACTAGCTGTTGATTACCTATTTAATTTGAACTTTTGCTAAGTGATTCACTTTATTGGTTTTACGCTAAACTAAACTATCTAACAAATCAATTTAAACTTTACTTGAACTCTTATATTAAAGATATCTTAGTTCAGAACTTCACCTAGGTAATTTAATACTACGCTATGTATTCATGTTTACATCTTAATATGTTGTGTGCAATGCCTAATTAGAATAAACATATTTCCTTCAAATCTACTTCAACTCACTGTCGTGATGGAGAAGATTCTAATGTGCAAACTAGAACACCACCTATCGATGTGAATAACGTAAGCTCCACATTGCTTTATGTCCTAGATCATTGGATTCATAAACAACTAAGTTTACTATTCGCGTCTTCCTAATAAACAACTATCTCTCGATGTTGTGTATTTTACGGCTGTACCGTTCATATCCAGATTAAAAGCTTCAATTTAACTTCTAAAGCCTAAGTTCATTAAACATATAACCAATATGTCTAAAGCATCACGCTCAGAATCGATACAAATTCTGACCATTACACTTTTTATAATCACTTTTTATTCTTATTCAAAGCATAGAATTCATACCATAGGATCCATTTATCTTTAAGATAAATATACTACTCACGCTTTATTGAAACACACATATCACAATTCATAATGGAAATAATTGCAAATAAGAGATGAATATAAATATTACCTTGAATTTAATCAACGAAACCAAGCATGAATTGCATCAATGGTTTCTTTACATAAACTCATTAATACTCAAACTCAATGTCAAACCTATGCTAAATTACTATAATGGTGGCTAATAGTTGGTATGTGGTGATTTTACCACGTCCTAATACCTATTTATACTCTCTTATAATAATTAGAAACCCTACTTTACAATTTAACTCAAAATAAACTCCAACTTTTATTTTCTTCGTGTTTAGCATTGTCACAATGCCCTGACACCGTGCATTATACGCCACGACGCCGCCACTGCGCTGGATCTGCATATGTATATTTTGAACTCCCTGGTGTCTCAACGTTGTCCATCCTATCTTGGCACCGTCCCATATATATCCACAACCTGCCACTGTGCCGGACCTCTAAACTTGATTTTCTTATTTTCTTTACTCCTCTATGCCATGTATTTGTTCCCGCACTATCCCTTTAATTCCCACATCGCCACCTTGTGTTGCCACGACACCAACCCTAGTTTTGTGAATTTTTAATCCATTTTTTGTCCATTTTTCTCATTTCCTTCCTTTACAACTGATTTACTTGAAAATGCAATAATACCATGAATTATAATTTATTTAGGAATATTTATACTAAATATAAGACTAAACTAACCTTATATATATGTATAAATAATCACTTATCAATAGTAATTATTTTTATTATATTGATTTCTTGGAGGACCAGAATATTGGTTCATAACCGCGTTGACTTCTTCATTATTATTTTCTTGTAAAGTAGGACACAAATCCGTAGGATGTGTAACTTCATTACAAAATCCACATGGTTTCACTTGGTTTAATTTATCTTTTAATAGTAATTTGACCATGCTAGATAATTCATCAAATTTTTTCATCAAATGTATTACTTTTTTTATTATTAACTTCATAAAGTATTTTTCTTGATGTGTCAGTCTTTTCACCATGTTTTTTAGATTGTTTAGACATTTTATTAATAGCTTCGTTTATTAAAGTTGGTGTCAGATCGAATAATGATTCACCACATACGATATCTAATAGTTTTTATCCAAAATGATTGAGCCCTTTCTTATAAGTATTCTAATAAAGCTCTTTGTATATATTCATGCTGTGGACAAAATTAGATTAGTCTTTGAAATCTATCCC
The DNA here is from genome assembly GCA_039657325.1 of Stephania cephalantha. Classification (NCBI taxonomy): domain Eukaryota; kingdom Viridiplantae; phylum Streptophyta; class Magnoliopsida; order Ranunculales; family Menispermaceae; genus Stephania; species Stephania cephalantha. The sequence goes on along the minus strand of CM077574.1, from coordinate 25,067,275 downwards.
AAAATTCAACGAAATTTTCATCATATTTCATTTTTACGACTGTAATTTGTCTTATGTAAGAACTAATTGTTCTTGTAGGCATAAATTGATATGGAAAAGCTTCTAACATTTAAACTCATGTGGTCATTAAATCTTACAAAGATAAAACAACAATTCTTGTGCTCGATCTTTTAATACAAAAGGAAAAGCTTTAAGTTTGACTTGTTCGAACATACCGTCTTTAGGTTTCATCCCATTCACTTTGTATTGGTATTCCTTTATTAATTTCTAGGGGTCTTTATTATCTTTACCATAAAAGTTAGATAGAGCACTAATGAATCTGATTTTAGTTCAAATTTAGGAAATCCTTTAGGATATGCAATACAAATTGGTTCATAAGCAGTGATATTTTGATTGGTTTACCTACAAGTAAGTTATCTATTATCATTGTAATTATTAGTATCATTAATGTTATTATTATTGGCTTCCATTATGGTAGCATGGTGTTCCCTACGTTGTTGTTGTTGTTGTTGTTGTTGTTGTTGTTGTTGTTGTTGTTGTTGTTGTTGTTGTTGTTGTTGTTGTTGTCGTCTTAAATTACGATTAAAAATCTTTTCTACCTCTAGATCAAACGGGTGCAATGATCCTATGGAATTAAAAAGACGAAGTGCGTAGACCATAAAATGTCTAAAACTCATAAGAAATTATGTAAAAATCCCCCACAACGATGCCAAAAATTGACACATGTCGAGCGTATACAATAAGTTTATCATATATCCTTATTATTTGTAGGATTGATAAGTGGGATTGTCTCCATAGAGATTTAGCAAAATCCTTTAGGAAAAAGTCTTTCAATTGCTTTTATTATTATTTTTACTTTAATTTAATTAATTTAATTGAAACAGGAATGAAAAAATCACTTATTCAAACTGTTAGGTTTTGGGGTTCATACGTAGCGAAAAATTCAAAATAATTTTGAAAAACCCCAACAGGATCATTAATAAGTTCTATTAAACTAGATCTACAAAAGCAAACATACCTTAATCCGTGATTTCCTTATCTGATTGTTCTATCTCCTAGACGTTCATGCGCGAGTCCTCTATCGGAAATCCACAAAGGAACGACGACCATAATTTAGTGTGCTAGCCCCAAGAGAGATTGAAAGTGTTTTCTTTCTTTCCCAAAATCCAGAGAACTTGAAAATAGTAAAAATAAAAATCTTATTTCATTTTAGGGTTTCAACCTCTATTTATATGTGTAGATAAGCCCTCAATTAAAATCCTATTCGTAATAAAACTATTATATTTAGGCAGTTTAAGCAAATTACACATACACCTCTATTATTAAGTTATCATATAACAAACCGTAAGGGCTTTTATGTCATGAACTTATCATGTAAAACTCATTACTCTAGACCAATTAAAATAGTGCAAAGCCATTCTTTGTCTCCGACTCAATAGGTTCATGCGACGTTGGTAGTGAACCAAAATCATTTTGGTACACAAGTCATAAGCGGTCTCTAACAAGGCATTATGACTACCCAAGTAGCATGAATATCAAAATCGATACAACCTAATGAATAACATATATCATATCTTTTTGTCGTGCGATATCCTTTGATTAAACATAAGGCATGAAAAGTCACCTTTAATGTTCAATCATACTAGTCTCGATCTTAAGGTAAGCTGAAAACATCCAAGTGACATTGATCATATCAATTCACATGGACTTGGCCATTATCAATCTATCATATCGAGGGATCCACTGATATCTCTCTATACGAGAGTGACAAATTCTATCTTGATTACACACCTTCACATATTATTTACATGGTAACTAGTCACAATCTTTATAATCGTCTGGTTAAAGACAACGTTTGTTTGTGTCAAACTACCATGCTCATAATATTGAAGTCTATGGTAATATCAATTTGAAGGACTAAATGAAATACCAATCATAAGTAACACATATGACTTAATCCATGTGGTGTTCTCATAGTGCGTTGGTCCAGTACCATGTTCCCTAACAAGTACTCATGATCTCGATTCGTATCCCTATACGCATGATCATCGCATGACCATCAATCGAGATTCACAATAGTCTTAATTCATTATAGTTCCCAGTATAATGACCGACTAGGGACATTTATGATATTTTAACAAATATCCATGGATCTTACTATAAGGTAAACATAAAATCACTTATTATAAAACAACAAATGAAAACCCCAATTTTATTAACTAAAATTATAAGATAAACAATGTTTGTAGATTGACCTAAGACATATGCCATAACATCTCCCACTTGCACTAGGGCCAATCATTCATGTATCTAATGCCTAATGACCTAACATGACCATCATGTTTCGCTTGTGGAAGAGCCTTCGTCAAAGGATCTGCAACATTGTTTTCTGTAAGAACTTTGCAAATCTTCACGTCTCCTCTCACAATGATTTCTCATATGAGATGAAAACGTTTAAGTATATGTTTGGATCGGTGCTGTGATCTTAATTCCTTGGCCCGTGCTATCACCTTGTTGTTGTCACAATACAAGCAAACAAGGTTAGCTATACTTGGAACTACCCCAAGTTTAGAGATGAACTTTTTGATCCAAAATGCATCCCTAGTTGCATCAGACGCTACAATATACTTAGTTTCAATTGTAGAATCAGCCACAGTGTCTTGCTTCGAACTTTTCCAGCTCACTGCACCTCCATTTAAAGTAAACATATATCCAGACTACGATCTGAAGTCATATATATCAGTTTGAAAACTTGCATCTGTGTAACCATTTACAACAAGCTCGTCTTCCAAACTTCTATAGACCAATAACGCTTCTTTAGTCCTTCTGAAATACTTAAGAATGTTCTTTACTGCTATCCAGTTACTCTTACCCAGATCAGACTAACATCTGTTTGTTTTGCTCAAAGAATATGATACATCGGTCGGGTGTATAACATGACATACATGATAGATCCAATAGCTGATGCATATAGAATCGTATTCATGTGCTCTTGCTCATCATTAGTCTTCAGACATTGAGTCTTGCTGAGACTTATACCATGAGACATTGGCAATGACCCTCTTTTAGAGTCTTGTATACTGAACCTATTCAGTACCTTATCTATGTAAGCACTCTGACTTAGACTGATCAACCTTTTAAACCTATCCTTATAGATCTTAATCCCAAGGATGTAGGCCGCATCCCTTAGTCCTTCATTGAGAAACACTTTCCTAGCTAAGACTTGCACTTTGCAAGGTTTTGATATTATTTCCAATGAGTAATAAATCATTAACATACAGTACCAAGAAAACAACCACACTCCCACTGACCTTCTTGTATACACAAGGCCCATCTTAATTTCTAATGAAACTAAATTCTTTAATTGCTTCATCAAAATGAAGATTCCAACTTCGAGAAGCTTGCTTTAATCCATAAATAAATATTTGAAGCTTGCACACCTTCTTAGAGTTCTTAGGATGAACAAACCCTTCGGGCTATATCATATAAACGTCCTCAAGTAAGTTTCCATTTAGAAAAGCTATTTTTAAATCCATTTGCCATATCTCATAGTCATAATAAGCGGCTATGGCAATTAGAATTCTAATGGGTTTAAGCATGGCTACAGGAGAAGCATCATAATCAACGCCTTGAGTTTGTCTGAAACCTTTTGCTACTAGCCACGCTTTATAAGTATGCACATTGCCATCCAAGTCAATTTTTTTCTTGTAAACTCATTTACATCTAATGGTCTTACCACATTCAAGTAAATAAACCAGGTTCTAAACTTGGTTATCATACATGGATTGCATATCAGAATTCATGGCACTAAGCCATTTATATGCCTCAGGGCTAGACACATCCTCCTGATAAGTAGTAGGCTCATTTTGATTCATAAGCAACACTTCACTACTATCACTAATATGAAATCCAAATCTGTCGGGCTGATGTCTTACCCTATCAAACCTACGTGGGCTTTGTGATACCTGTGGAGGTTCAACTAGTTCAAGACATTGTTGATCTCCCACTTGCAGTTAAGTGTTTATTTGTGGCTCTTGAACTTCTTCAAGACTTAATTTATTTCCATTGTTGTCTGTTGAAATAAACTCTTTTTTCATAAAGACACCTTTTCGATCAACAAACACTTTGTTCTCAGTGGGATTATAAAAGTAGTATCCTACAGTTTCTTTAGGATAACCTACAAATACACACTTGGTAGATTTGACTGATAATTTTTTTAAGGTTTTTGTTGTACGAAAACCTCACAGCCTTAAATCTTATGGAAAGAAAACTTAGTCTTTTCGTAAACCATATCTCATGTGGTGTTTTGTCAACCGCTTTAAAAGGAATACGATTCAGTGTAAACACAACTGTTTATAAGGCATAGCCCTAAAAAGAAATAGGAAGATCAGTATGACTCATCATAGGTTGAACCATATCCAATAAAGTTCGATTTCTCCTTTCAAAAACACTATTCCATTATTGAGTTGCCGGAGGAGTTAACTGTGAGATAATTTCACAGTTTCTAAGATGATCATTAAACTCTTGGCTCAAATATTCACCACACCAATCTGATCGAAGTGCTTTAATAGTTTTGCCAAGTTGATTTTTCACTTTATTCTGAAATATTCGAAACATCTCAAAAGATTCATCTTTATGTTTCATGAGATACACGTAACGATATATGCTGAAATCATCAGTGAAAGTAATGAAGTACTGATAACCACCTCTAGCCATTATGTTTATAGGACCGCATACATCAATATGTATTAGATCCAATTAATCACATGCCCTTTCATTGTGTCCAGTAATGAGATTCTTTGTCATCTTGTTAATAAACAAGATACTCATATTTCATATGATTCAAAGTCAAATGAATATAAAAGTTCATCTTTATGGAGTTTAGAAATGCGTTTCTCATTTATGTGGCAAAGACGACAATGCCAAAGGTAGGTTTGACTCAAATAATTTGATTTGAATCTCTTTGTATTTACATTAATAATATGAGTATTTGTGGACCTTTTCTTGTTTATAATATAAAGACCATCAAACAAATTAGCACCCGCATAGAAAATGTCTTTACGAGAAATGGAGCATTTATTATTCACAATAATGAAATTAAAACCATCCAAATCCAAACATGAAACTAAAATGATGTTAATGCTCAAGGCACGAACATAATAACAATCATTTAAAATTAAAAAAAGTCCACTAGGTAAAATTAACTCATAACATCCTACATCCAACGTAACAACCTTTGCTCCATTTCCAACTCCTAGGATGACTTCTCCTTTCTTTAGCTCTATACTTTTGGTGAGACACACATTAATACAAATGCGAGATCCACATCCGATATCCAATACCAAGGAATCACTAGTAGACAAGTTAACTTCAATAACATAAATACTTGAAGCAGTAGTCGCACTACTCTTCTTTTTCTTTAGATCTTCAAGATAAAGCTTGCAATTTCTGAACCAATGCCCAGGCGCATGGCATAAATGACAATTTCCTTCCTTTTCTTTTTCATTTTGGAATGTGTAGTAGAAGCAGCATGAAGCTTGAATTTTTCCATAGGCATTGTGATAGTCACAACAGCCTTTGAGACTTTAGCCTTGCCTTTGGCTTTCTTTTTCATAGCCTTTCCTTTCTGAACCATCAACACATTAGCAATGAATTTCTTGACATTCTGCTCAGCAATTTTAAGCATCAAATGCAACTCTGAGATAGACTTCTCCATATTATTCATGTTATATTTCATTACAAATTGTGAATAACTATCAGACAATGAATTCAAGATCAATGCCAACTCATGGCTTATGGAAAATCTAAGTCTGTCAAGATGCTCAATATAGTTCTTCATTTTCAGAAAATGAGGACTAACAGACACACCCTCAACCATTTTGCAATAATGAAGGTTCTTGACTGTCTCGGACCTTTCTTGCCTAGCCTACTATTGAAACATTTCCTTCAGCATCGTAGCCATGTCGTAAGCTTCCATTTGTTCCATGTCCTTCTGAAGTTCAGGAACCATGGTTGCTAACATGATGCATGCAACATCAGTTGAGTCGTTGAAATGCTTAGTATGTCTATCGTTCTTGGCTCTTAAAGCATTGGCAGGTGGTTCCTCAAGAATAGGATTATCTAGGACATACAACTTGCCTTCATGCTTAAGAACAATTCTCAAGTTATTAAACAAGTCAAGAAAGTTTGTCCCAGACAACTTATCCTTCTCAAGGATAGATCTAGTGACAAGAGATTAGAGCGATTTGAAGAGGCCATAGATCTACATCAAAGATTATGCAAAAGTTCATTTTAGTATAGAGGAATAGACTCCCATTAAGTGTGATCGTCTCCACAGTTATTTAGCAAACTTCTTTAAGAAAATTGAAATGGCCTAAAATCTCTCATTACTTTAGTCAATCCAATTAACCAAAACTTCCCCTTATTTTAATTCTGAAAATATTAATTAAAATGCTTTTAATTAACTTAGGCTCACCTTTAGCTTAATATCTTATCCTAATCCAATTAGAATTTAAGATACTTTGAATCCTTATCCAATTAGAATTTAAGATAATTTGAATCCTTATCCAATTAGAATTTGTTATATATCTCACCTATCTGATAGGATTTGTAATTCTAATCCGATTACAAGTCTATCTCCTATCTAATAGGAATATACTAATAGATAACCATAATAAGATATATAATGAAAATCAATTTCGATTCTTATTCATTTGAAACTAGCAATTGAATCATGAAATGAAATATTAATCATGCATTCAACACTAGAATCATATTAAATTAATCAAATTAACCTAATCATGATTTCTATCATGGAGACATACATAATTATTGAATAAAACGAATTATGTATCCAATACAAGAATCACATTAACCTAAACATGACTTCTACAATATGAACATACAAATTTTGCATCATTCAATATTAAAATATATGTTAATCAAAATATTCTAAACATGAATTCTATCACTGAATCAAATCAAGCATATGTATCAAACACATGAATTAACAACATGCTTTAAAACCAATTCTTGATGAAAATTATCACATAACCTATATGTACATCATATATACATTAATCAAGATCATGTTTTCATACATATATCATATATACATAAGAGAAAACATGCAAATGTTTAATAGAACCAAAGCTACAGCTCTGATATCACTGTTGGGTTTTGGGGTTCATACGTAGCAAAAAATTCAAAATAATCTTGAAAAACCCCAATAGGATTGTTAATAAGTTCCATTAAACTAGATCTACAAAAGTAATCCATACATTAATATGTGATTTCCTTCTCTGATTGTTGACCTCTTAGATGTTCAAGCGCGCGTCCTCTATCGAAAATCCACATACGAATGGTGACCACAATTTGGAGTGCTATTCCCAAGAGAGATTAAAAGCGTTTTTCTTTCTCTCCGAAAATCCAGAGAACTCAAAAATAGTAAAAATGAAAATCTTATTTCGTTTTAGGGTTTCAAACTCTATTTATATGTGTAGATAAGCCCTCACTTAAAATCTTATTCGTAATACAACTATTGTATTTAGGCAGTTTAAGCAAATTACACATACACCACTATTATTAAGTTATCATATAACGAATCGTAAGGGCTTTTATGTAATGAATTTTATCATTTAAAATTCATTACTCTGGACCAATTAAAATTGCGCAAGGCCATTCTTTTTGTGCGACCCAATAGGTTCATGTGATATTGGTAGTGAACCAAAACCATTTTAGTACACAAGTCATAAACAGTCTCTAGCAAGGCATTATGACTACCCAAATAGCATGAGTATCAAAATCGATACTACCTAATGAATAATGTATATCATATCCTTTTTTTTGTACGATATCCTTTGATTAAACATAAGGCATGGAAAATCGCCCTTAATGTTCAATTGTACTAGTCTCAATCTTTAGGTAAACTGAAAACATCCAAGTGGCATTGATAATTTCAATTCACATGGACTTGGCCATTATCAGTTTATCATATCGAGGGATCCACTGATATCTCTCTCTATACGAGAGTGAAAAATACTATCTTGATTGCACACCTTCACATATTATTCACATGGTAACCAAACACAATCTTTATAGTCGTCCGGTTAAAGACAATGTTTGATTGGGTCAAACTACCATGCTTCTAATATTGAAGTCTATGGTAACCTCAAATCGAAGGACTAAATGATATACCTATCATGAGTAACACCTATGACTTAATCCATGTGGTGTTCTCATAGCGGGTTGGTCCAGTACCTTGTTCCCTAACAAGTACTCATGATCTTGATTTATATCCCTATATGCATGATCGTCACATGACCATTAATCAAGATACACACTAGTCTTAATTCATTATAATTTTTAGTATAATGACTGACTAGGGACATTTAAGATATTTCAACAAATACCCATAGATCTTACTATAAGGTAAACATGCAATCACTTATAATAAAATAACAAATGAAAACCTCAATTTTATTAAATAAAATTATAAGATAAACAATGTTTGTAGATTAACCTAGGGCACATGCCCTAACACAAATTGTAATAATCAGCTAAAGTAATTAAAATAATTTAATTAATACAATTCAAATTCACTAATATTCAAATCAAATTAATTTAATAGAAATCAATATAAATTAAACATCTAAACAAACATCTAGAACAATAAATTAGTAATCTATTTTGCATCCAAACACATTACTCACATCCTAGTCAAAAGCATACTTTAATATCTTTATAAAATATTTTAGATCATTAAACTCTAATCATAAGTAAGTAGACAACCCTTATCAAGCTATCAATTCTCCTTATATCAATAGAAAAGCCACATTCTAATTTTATTGACTTAATCATTTGAAAGCTCAAATAAATTAACTTTAGGTAATAAAGCCGCATTATGTTCCACGTAAAGTTTGAACTTCTAAATCTAATATCTTCGAAAAGCCACTTCAATATTAAACTTAGATCTCAATCCGCCTAGGACATCTAAACGGTAAAAAACCTTTTAAAAAAATCCTAGTTACTACTTTAAACTAAATATTGAATTCAAATATCACAATGCATATTCTAGACTATGCATGCAAACCAAAGTTTAATGATTAAAATCCGCAAATAATAATCTATTAAATCAGTTAATTAAAGAATACGATTGGTTTAAATCATTAAGTACAAAATCGTCTCATTATGACTACATCACAGAACGGATCAAGTTATTGTTCGGACTTTGTTTAGATTAATAAACTGCTCATTCATGTTCATAATAAACATCGAAATAAAGTAAATAAAAAAATGGATAAATACCTCTGAATAAATATTTCAAATCTTCAAATCGGCGCCAAAAGGAATGAACAATAAATCTAAAAACTAAATAAATATGAAAGCAATAAAATATGGCTCTAAGACCAATCAAGGGCACTTAATTTTAAAGCCTAAGGTTCATATATATTGTATTATAAGTAGTACATATCCAATCAAAACTGAAATTTCTTATGGATATCTAATATTTACGAAATCAGGTCCAACGATTCGACATCGATTCCACTTAAGACGTGAATCACTGGACAAGTAATTGGAAATATGTCTCTGTGCTTCACCGATTTGGCGAGCGATTTATGTACAAAATGTGAACAGCTGCCAAATCACCAGCAGTGATTTTAGGTTCTTTCTTGATTTGTTGGTGATTCATTATGCATTACTTCCACTTGATTAAATCTTCATTTTCTTTCATTTTTCATCCATTTCTTCATATATTCTAATTATAACCTGAAATCACAAAAATAAGAGAAAACCAAGTGTATTATAGGCTTTTACATCTAAAATTACCTTAAAATACACTATAAAATATTGTCTAATTATTAACTTATCAGGAGTACACTAAGGTATATTATTTTTGTTTGTTGCTTGTATTATCCATTCTACACAATGTGCACTAATTAAGTTATATCTTTATTTATTTTAGTGGGATTGACGATTTAGACGTAATTTTAAGTGCATGCGACATGTCATGGGTAGAATAACATAACAGAGAGTTGGTTAATAATTTAGGTCATAATTTGATGTCACTTGAATGTTTAAGATCAATGAATTAACTAAGCTAATTTGATTGAACTCTACTTAATTAAAATGCCTAAATTGAAGAAAAACCAATTGGTGACAAACTCAGTCACACTTACTTAGGCTAGAGACCATGGATTAACCTAGGGATGAATGTTTATGAAAAGCTAGGAGAGATTAGTGGGGATCAAGAGGTGCATGTAGGACAAGAATATTAAACCATAGATTCTTCTAGAGATTTTCCAACTAAAATGATGTAATGGTAATGGCTTAATAACACAAACCATATGAGTATGACCCTTAGTCATTTTAAGAAGCTCACACTCTAGAGCTACAAATTGAAGAAGAAGAGCAACAAGGGGTTTCTGAAATTTAGAGGTTCAGAGATCACAAGAGACGAAAGTTATAGCTAGGAGATGAAGAAGTGCTTAACTTCCATAACAAAAAAACCTAGGTATTTATATATTTACTTTCTTGTCATCAAAATTGTGATGAAACATAGGGTATGTATGTATGCCATGAAATTCTAAAATTTTGGAATTGTTTGCCTCTCAAAATGGTGTTTCAATTCTAGTTTTCAAGGATTTATATTAGTGTAAAATTGATTTGGTTTCATTTGAGGGATTTCTTGTGCCATGTTAATGCATGATGCTATAATGCAATTGATGCATGAATGTTGAATTTAATTGTCAAATTATGGATCTATTGTTGTTTGAGGAGGTAGTATGGCTCCTTAGTGGGATATCTAGGCAATGGAGAAGGCTTAGGAGAAATTTGGGACAAAAAATCCAAATCCCACAACTACAGAATTTGCAGAAACTCAGGGACCTAGCGCGCTGATAAGCCTAGTTAGCGTGCTAATGAGTGCTATTGACTGTTTTTACTAATTTTGGTTTTGGGCTTTTCGAGGGTCAATAAGTACCCATTTTTTATTATACTTATAGATTTGTAGTATCGGTAAGTGAGATTGTCTCCACATGGATTTAGCAAACTTCTTAAGTGGTACTTTTAGGGGTTTTATTTTATTTTGTCACTAACTAAAGTAGTTAACTAATTAAATTAAATTAAACTAACTAATTAAAATAATCTAATTACTAAAATCAAACATTCAATCTTAAATAAATCTAAATCAAAGATAACAATCAATTCGTAAACAAATCTAAAACAAAGATAATGAAACCTAAACCAAATTGCATTCAAACACAAGATAAAATTCTTATAACCATAATCATAGCCTAGTCATGGGTTGTACGAGATCATTAAACCTTCATCATAAGTAAGCTATAGTAATTGTTTTAAATCACCTAGTTTTTATTAATGGTAGATTCACGCGATTCCTATCCATAACCTAATCTTATCACTATTAGTACTTCAAACACTTAAAATATCTAATAATAACAAAACAACATTAAGATTCATGAAAATACTTGTTACTAACTAAGAATTAATGGTAATATGCCATTAGATACTTAACGTATGACATAATTCACCTAAAACTTTCCAATACCTTAAAAGACGTTTTAAATAAATCTTAGTTACTACTTATATTAAATCTAGATTTAGAACCTATCATTCACAATACATATTGCGCACTATGCATGTAAAGTATAGTTTCATGGATTGTAATACGTGAAAACTATCAATTAAAACCATGAATTATAAAATATAATATCAGTTTAAATTATTAAGTTCATAACCTCGTAAACTATGAATTTTCCAATTGGTTTAGTTCATATCTAGATTTAGATAATAAACTACTCACTCATATTAAACTTAAACGTCATAAAATAAAAGAAAATATTTAATAATAAATACCTCTATTAATAACTTTGATTCTCTAATGAATTCACCAAATCAATGACAATAAAACTATAAACCAATGAGTTTCGATTGTTTAAAGGTGTTTATTTCGAAACCCTAGTCTTCTATATATAGTAATTTACTAATATATATATATCAAAATCAAACTGATCAAATTCCTAGCCGTTATCTAAAAAACTCGTAGCCGACCTTAGCGATTCCTCTGTGATTTAGGTTTATTGTGTAAATCTCTAGGAAAATTGTTATTTCATTTATAAAATATATCTCTATTGATCAGCGATTTAGGTGACGATTTATGTGTTATCTTCACTTCACTAGCACATCACTGACTCTCTCTGGTATCGATTCATTGGCGATTTGTGTGTAAATTCACAACATTGGTAAATCACCAAGAATTTTTCGCTTTTGATCAAATTCTTATCCATTTTCCTTCATTTCTTCATTATTCCTTATTTTAACATGAAATCACAAAACCATGAGAAAACCCAGTGTAATATAACATTTTTCGCTTAAAATAACACGGTAATATATTGTAAAACATTGTCTAATTATTGACTTACCATGTCTAGAATATGTGTTCATAATAGGTTTTCATTACCCGACGATCTTTGCGCCACTCAAAGCTTGCTAACATAGTTTTTGAAGCGTGTTGTGGTTTAAGAACTTATATTCCCACAATGAGTTTACATAGGACTTTATTTCATATAAAGGGGTTTTATTCATTTTGACCAATTTCCAGTGAAGCCTCTTACTTGTATTGTATCAAAAAACGTGGTGGTTTATGAATTTAGTCTTGCCGAGACTTTTACGGGCATTTATACTCATTTTTAAGACCATTTTTGAGAACATAACAACTTAATGGGTTGTTTTCAAGCTAAATGAGATTGAACAACTTAAATAAGTTCTCATTAAGTTTCTTTACTCATAATGCATGGTTAAACATGTAGATGTACAACCCAAACCTTATGGACCCCTTTTAGGAATTTCTTACTCAAAAATCCAAGTTAGTTATATGGTTAATAATCTCATAAAAATGCTAACAAAACATATAGATAATTGATTTACATATGGAACCTTAAAACAAACTAAATGAACTCTAACACACCCAAAAATCACTTGAAAATGATACCAGGAACTTCATAAATTAGAGTCGGGTATTGAGGATCGCTTTGAGAGGCATGTCGGAGCTGCGAGAATGTCGTTTTTGCATAGGGTAAGGTAAGTAAACCAGTAAGGAAATACACAATTGTTCTTACATCTATTTTCATTCTTGTTATCGTATTAGCCATGTTTATGGACTTCCATTCCTCATTCAATTGTTCAAAGGCTATGTAAGTTAGGAAGGTGACTCCCATGTGTGGTGACCGACTTGCAATCAGTACCACACCTGAGTCACTGGATTGGCACAACGTGGATGTGAGTTAAGTATTTGGGGCGACGTTACGTTCATGATAGTCTTCAGATTCAATAACCGCTGCAATGTTTCCAAGATTTGAGTCCGCTTGGCACTTCCATGACTATAAAGTCCCCAGCTGTGGCATAACCTCTTGGTGGACCTAGAATATTTTAGTGCCTTTCTATTATATCTATTGACACTCATTCTTTATTGTTTTTACTTTAGAGTCTTTATTTCATGCACTTACTCTACTTTACAACTTTACTTACTTCCAACATGATCTTTAGACTACTTTTTTATTTCTCGAGTATTATTTACATCCTTATGTCTTTACTCACTGGAATTGTTTCCCTAGTTGACAATTGCAGATCCGCAATCAAGCAAGAGAAAGGCCTCGAAGATTGGTGACTACCTCTGAGGACATTAGAGCGACATTTCTCTTGCTACTTTTGTAGATTTTGCTTATGTATTTGTTTATATATTATATTTTGATATACATTGGGATATTGGGATTTGAACTACAAATTCATGTATATTATTTATGCTTCTCGTAGTTGTCACAAGATTTACATGTTATCTATAAATTGCAGGGTTCCACATCATAAGTTGTTTTGACTTTATTTATTTGAGTTATTTAAATTGCCTAAGTTAAGTTCCGCTGCTTAAATTGTAAAACTTGTAAAACCTAATAACTTAACTTTAAAATACCAAATTAATAATAATAATGAAAAAAAAGAGGTTGACTAGGATTAATATGACCTTACGAGGCCGACTCGAGGGTCCATAAAGGTATAGGCCGGGCAAAGCCAAGTTTATGAGGGTTAGGGCCATCAAACCCACTCCAAGATTAAGAGGTGAACCTCAGATCGTGATCCGATACAATAGACACTGGGTCTCCATGTAATCTGATGACCTCGTCTACATTTATGGCTTCAAACATGTATGCCGAATACTCCATGGAAATAGAAATGAAGTGAACTAACATAGTCAAACGATCCACAAATACCCAAACTGCGTCTTTTCCTTTCTAAGTCATTGGTAACCACGAGACAAAATCTATAACTATATTTTCCCATTTCCACTGTGGAATAGGTAACAGTTGCAACAGTCCTCTCGACTATTGGTGGTCTACTTACACTTGCTAACAAATCTCGCAATCTTGATTTTAAGTAGTGATGTCCACCTTCATCTCCGGCCACTAATACATTATGCGCATGCCTTAATGCATCTTGTCACCCCAAGATGAATGGTGTACCATGATATGTGCGCCTCTCGGAGTAGATTATCTTTTGATTATATATACGATGGTATCCACAATCTATCTCAAAATCTCAATGCTCCATTAGTCGAAAGCCTCCAATCCTTGTTATCCTCGCTATCTGCGAGTAACCCATACTTCTTGTACCCCGAGTCGACTTTTTGATAGTCAAACACTCTAAATACGACCACTAGCTCTACTCTTATCTGAACTCATGCTTGACCTTTCGAGGCATTCACTTCATCTATATGTGCCTTTTGAACATTCATCGTAGCCTTCGATTTTGTTTATAAGCGCACACGACTTAAAGTATTTGCCACAACATTAGCCTTCCCATGATGGTACTCAAGCATGAAGTCATAGACCTTTAAGAACTCTAACCATCTCCTTTGTTGCATGTTTAACTCACTTTAAGTGAATAGATACTTTAAACTTTTGTAATTTGAGTAAGCGATGAACTTTTTCCATACAATTAATATCTTCACAACTCAAGGTGAACACCACTGCCGCTAACTCTAAGTCGTGCATTGTGTAGTTATTCTTGTATACTTTTAACTGTGTAGATGCATAAGCAATAGCCTTCTTATCTTGCATAAACACGCCTCCTAAACCAATCCACAAAGCATCGGTGTACATTGCTAATTCCCTACCAATTTTTGGAAGGGTCAAAATCAGTGAGGTAGTTATATGTTTCTTGAATAACTAAAATGCCTCTTCAAATGGGACGTCCCATACATAGGCAATAGCTTTTCGTGTCAGGTTAGTGAGTGGTGAAGCAATTATCAAAAAGCCCTGCATGAACCGCATATAGTAGCCTGGTAACCCTAGAAAACTCTGTATCTCGATAACATTAGTGGATTGTGGCCGCCTAAGAAACGCCTCGATTTTCATAGGATCAACTAATATTCCCTTTGCATTCACCACATGTCCCAAGAACTTCACTTCGGAAACCTAAAACTCGCACTTGCTCAACTTAGCATAGAGTTAGTGGTCTCTCAAAGTCTGCAACACCTTTATGAGATGCTTCTTGTGGTCTAACTTAGTCTTGAATTATATCAAATGCGATCACAAATTGTTCGAGGAACGACTTGAAGACACAATGCATCTAGTCCAGGAACATCGTCAGTGCTACTGGTAACCTTAAATGGCATGAACTAAAAAAGTTTATAACGAGTGCTGAAAGCCATTTTTAGTATGTCCCCCTCCCGAATATGCAATTGGTGGTACCCCAATCTTAAATCTATCTTGGAAAAGAACTTTGCTCCCTTCGTTTGGTTAAAAAGTCATCTATCTTGGGAAGTGGGTACTTGTTCCAAATAGTCACCCTATTCAGTTGTTGGTAGTCAATGCACATCTCTAGACACATCTTTCTTCCTCACGAACAACACTGGTGCTCCCCAAGATGACATACTCGACGTAATGAAGCCCTTATGAGTCAAATCCTCTACTGCGTCTTCAATTCCTTCAACTCGGTAGCTGCCCTATGTTAAGGTGCCTTAAAAATATGTTTTATACCAAAAATAAGGTCAATGATGAAATCGATGTCCTGATGAGGAGGGAGTCCCGAACGATCTATAGTAAATAGCTATAAAAAGTCCCAAACTACGAGAATCTCCTGAATTATGACATCTTTTTTTCCTTTCCCATAGAAGTCAAACTCGTACATATTCTATTTTAATTAGAGTCACCACTCTCCCATGGGTGCTAGCCGTCGCTTGTGTATAACCTCTAAACTGAAATGGTGGAATACCCTAGATTTGAAAAGTCACGGTCTTATGGAAATGGTTTATCCTAGCATGATACACTGCTAGCCAATCCATGCCTAATAACGTATCATACTTTAAGTACTCTAGGACTTGTAGATCTATTGGCATAACGCAATCCACAATTTTAATGACAAACCCCTCGAACACCATGTTTGGGTAAGCGTAAAATCAAATATGTGTGTGCTTTAACTGGTGTCAACCCCAAATCATCAACCATGCCTTTCGATATGAGTGAAAAAGTAGAATCGAGATCAAGAAACATATACATATTCTGACCATTAATGGAAACTGTACCTTCAAACAACAACGCAAGGCCTTAGGATTCTGCTCTACCACTGCATGTACTCCTCTATAAGTGAATGGTGCCATGCTGCCCACTGATGGTGCATGTATGTTCGGGCATTTACTTTTGTAATGCCATGCAGCTCCACATAGGTAACATATTACTTGCAGCTTCTGGTAATTCAGAGGTGGCTGCGTGACGCTCCCTGCTGCACTCGGCCTCTGCCCTACCGCCTCCTACCCTTGCTCTTACTTGTGTTCTTTTACGGTTTTAATGGTGGGTGTGGTGGTCTAAATATCACACTATATGTAGCTGAGGGTGCAGGAACATGTGAATCTTTGGTGGTCCCCGATAAAGTGTGTGGTGCCCTTGATGCGACACCAGAGGGTGCATAACCACTTGATGATCCTGTAAGCTGATGTTTTTTGAATTTTCCTCTATGATTATTTAGGTAACCCTCAAAACTCCGCGTACCATAACTATATTGATCAAATCCTAACTAGAACTGCACGCACTCCCCACGAAGCGCTGACTTACACTCATGTGCCTAGTGGTAAGCTTACTGATATGTCTCAGATTTGGATGTCGCTACCATAACACATATGTGACGACCCCAATTCCTACAACTAAGGCCGCTCGGCCTAAACCATTACCAAACCGCTAGAGATGACATAGCGAGTCGAGCGATGATCTAGTAAGCCTTAACTTGCGGAAACACAACAAGAAAATAAAAAAAATATACTACTAAGCATGTAATAGGTGCGGAATAAAAGTAAATTGAGTCTATCAGGTATGGAAATAAAATAGAAATTCTTACAAATGCTAAACAAGTAGGCTATGGGTTTCACAAGTCTACCCATAATAAAATCCCCTATTTATTACATAAATTGTTCCAAAATCAAATAAATATAAATAAAAAACTTGCAAATGAGAAAAGAGCTTCTATGCTATGACCTTGGTTTTCCTCTATCTTGAGCAACAATCGAGGTATTTAGAGGGGAAAAAGTAGTGGAGGGAGAAATATTTCAACATGCTCAGTAAAGCAGAAGCTTGCTTTACCCTCAATGATCCAAGTAATACTTAATGCATAATAACTAGCATGAATAAGGTTACTGACCAATCCTACTATCATTTCAGGCATGAAAGGATAATATAAACAAGCATTATATATAATGCAATATACAAAAAAGCAAAGCTTGAACTAGAAATTCAACTAGATAACAACGATAACATAAATGCCATAGAGTCAATGAACTGGAAACCAGATATAAACCGTGTAATGTTACAACAAACTAGCTTTACGATATTAAATATGATCCTGCCTTGTAGTTTAGTGTCTAAGCATCATTATGATCATGCCTACCATAGATTGGCCTTTAAAGGTATGATTTAATAGCGGGAGGAGATGAACGGTAGCCATCGGCTCTCTAGTCCAAGATACCATTTACAATTATTCATTCCAAGCATATCGGTTCCATAGGCATTCATAACTATAGAGCTCAAAATGACAAGATAAAATGGAACAACAAGATATATTCAATTTTATTCCAAGCAAGATATTAACCATTCACTACCGTGAATCCTAGTATAACTAATAGCAAGGCATGATTGAAGATAAAACAAACCACACTTACCTTGAAGTGCTGCTATCCTATCCAATCATAACTTGGAAGTTCCTATCCAGTTCTTCTCGTGTTTACATTAGTATAAGTTCATTTTGTTGGGGCATGTGCCCTAGGTCAATCCATTAACTGTCTTTATGAATACTTTTAGTTAATAAAATAGAGGATTTCATTTGCTGTTTATTATAATTAATTTGCATGTTTACATTATAATAAGATCCATGGGTATTTACAGAAATATCCTAAATGTCCCTAGTCGATCATTATACTGACAACTATAATGAATTAAGACTAGTGTGAGTCTTGATTGATGATCATATGATGATTATACGTATAGGGATACGAATCAAGATCACGAGTACTTGTTAGGGAACAAAGTACTAGACCGACCCGCTATGAGAACATCACATGGATTAAGTCATAGTTGTTTCTCATGATATGTATATTTTTCAGTCCTCTGACTTGAGATTACCAGAGACTTCAACATTAGGAACACAATGATTTGAAACAATCAAACGTTGTCTTTAACCGGACGATTATAAAGGTTGTGATTGGTTACTGTGTGAGCAATGTGATGAAGTTGTGTAATCGAGATAGAATTTGTCCCTCTCATATAAAGAGAGATATCCAGTGGATCCCTCGATGTGTTAGACTGTTAAAAGGCCTAGTCTAAGTGAATTGATATTGATCAATGTCACTTGGATGTTTTCAATCTACCTAGAGATCGAGACTAGTACGATTGAACATGTTGGATGAAAATTCAATGCCTTATGTTTGATCAAAAGGATATTGTGTGACAAAAGGATGTTATATACACTATTAATTAGGTTGTATCGATTTGATATTCGTACAACTTGGGTAGTCATAATGTCTAGCTAGAGGCCGCTTATGACTTGTATACCAAAATGTGTTTTGGTACACTGCCAACGTTGTATGAGCCTATTGGGTCGCACACTAAGAATGGTTTTGCGATATTTTAAGATGGTTAAGAAAAACAAATTTTATATGATAAAATTCATGACAGAAACGTCTTTGTGGTGTATTACACTTATACTTCTTTAAGTAGGGGTATACGTGTAATTTACTTAACTGTCTATATACAATGGTTGTATAAATAGACGCTTTAAGTTAGAACACACGTATGAAAGATTAAGGGCCGAAACTCTATTTTCGTTTCAGAAACAAATTAGGGTTTTCTGGTACGATCTGGATCGTTTTGGAGAGAAACAAAAAGGTTTGGTATTCTCTCGAAGCTAGCACTTCGAATCTCTGCCGCCGTTCGTGTGTGGTGGATCATTTCTTGGTAGAGGGCGTTCGTCGTTGGCAGCGCCTTAGAGATCGATCAACCTTCAGAAAGGTATATTGCGACTGAGGTATGATTAAGTTTTCATGGTTTAAACGTTTTTAATAGAATTAGATTCGGATCCTATTGGGGTTTTTGTCAAAATTGTTTTGTAATTTCCGCCGCGTATGAACCCCAAAAATCCAACACATTTATGTATTATTCATATGTTTTGTTTGAGATAAATGTACTTAATCCGCATTAATATCTTGAAAATGATATAAAATCCTTTGGAATCAATGTCTCACCGCCGCGACGACAAAGGTTTTCGGGGTAAGTTACCACTGCCCCGATCTATGTCCCAACGATATATCTCAATGAAACTCAATAATTTATGGAAGAACTGAAAAATCTGATTAAACTTTTTAAAAACATCACGTGCTATGGGTTTACCCATAAGGTACTGGGGCGAAATCATTGGCTTCAAATCGACAACTCAAATTTGATCCCAGTGATTTGCCAGCGTCGTACATTACAAGGATCGTGAAACCACAAGAATAACATATCGATTGTAGTAATAATGTGATCAATTAAGGTTGATTACATATATCATCCTCAAGGAAAGGTTTATATGAACATAATTCACGTAGTTAAGTTCACTCTATTGCTAAGAAAATATCTTTTTAGTTGGTTTAAACTAAACTACTCTATTCTAGAAAATAATGTAAAATAACTTGTACTCTTATATTAAGAAGACTCTTAGTTCACAACTTCACCTAAGTAATGAATTACTATGCTTTCATATCTCACTTCCTTCATATTTATTATGTGTGTGCATTGCTCAATTAGAATAGCCAGATTTTCTAAAGATTCACTTCAACCCACTGTCATGGTGGAATAGATCCAAATGTGTAAAATAGAACTCCACCTATCGGTTTGAATAATTTAAGTTCCACATAGTATTAAGTTCCGAATCTTAGATTCATAACCACTTAAGTTTATTATTCATGCCTCCCTAATCAATAACTATCTATCAATGTTATATATTTTACGATTGTATTGTTCATATCCGTATTAAAAGCTCCAATGACCATGGTAACTCCTAACAAATAAGTGATCAAGATGTTCATAATATTACGTATAGAATCAATACAAATTCTAACCATTGCGCTTTTTAATATTATAATCCATTCATACTCTCTTTAACATAATATTCATACCATAGGATCCATTGATCCCTAAGATAAACAAACTACTCACTCATAATTGAAATCAATATACACATCATGGTATTTGTTGCAATCAAAGATTGAATTAAATAACTTCAATTAAATTAAGGAAATAATATCGAATAAACACAAGTGGAGTCTTCCATGTCTTCTCCTCCAAACCTCTTCTTAATACTTAAGAACAACGTAAAATTATGCTAATTGGTGGTAATGTATGGTAGTGTGCTAATTGGTGTGCTTATCACGTCTTAATACCTATTTATACTCTTAAAAATATAATTAGAAGCCCTAATTAACAACTCCAAATAGACTAGAATTCTAAACTTTCTATTTTTTGTCTTGACAATGTTAATAAGTAACCTACGCTGTGTGTTAAGCCACGACACCGCCACAGCTTCGACCTTTTTGTATGTGATTTATCCTCATAATATGCTTGGAGCCTTATGTGTAATGTCCCAGCGTCGTGTGTAGAACCCCACGGCGTAAAGACTCCATGCCACGACATCAAGTGTACTTTTGTGCATTTTCTCCTTATTTTATCATGAAATCACTCATTTGTCTCTTTTATACCTTGTATACATGAAAATACATAAATACCATTAAGTAGAGATCATTCTGGAATATTTATACCAAATATAATACTAAAATAATCCTATATATAAGTTTAATTAAACACTTATCAAATACTCCCAAACTTAGGATTTTGCACATCCTAAGCAAAAGTGTATTGTACTAAGTGCTCTTACTATTACTACTTATAATACCTTATTCAATTTATATAGTTCATGGAATATCTTTTAATTCAAATAAGTTCAAGTTAATAATCCATTCAAGAGTTTTTATTGGCAAAGCAAACATTTTCAAAAACATGTAGCTTTAATAACACATATAATTCACTTTCAAAACTCAAAAGTAGTTCACAATCAAAACCATCACTACTTACAAGTTTATTTCACCTCAACACTCAAGTAGCAAGTGTACAATCTCATGATTTCTCATTAAGCTCAAAAATTAACAAATAAGCATGAAAGTGAATTATATGTGTTGTTTCAACTATATGAGCTCCTTATGGATCTTGAAGTACTAAATTCTACAAAACTAGTATGATCTAACTTTTTCCATAAGAAGTGTTCTAGTATTCTTCTTGCTTTTGTTTCAAGTTCATGGTCTTCCCTAACTCTAGGTTTATAATCATGAAATTATATCGTTATTTGCTACATTTTTTTTCTTCAAAAATTTAACAACACTCTCTTGAGTCTCATATCAACAAGATACTTGTATTCTTACTCATCCTCAATTAAATGCATGAACATTGCAAATGAATTATTCATTCATTACATATTACTATATATAACCTAATCTATACTATATATACACTTTCAAATAATAAGTGAATGAAAAAGAGTACGCTGCCATTCTTTCCTCTTTAACTGCTCCAAATTAAAATTTTACGATCATACCTGCAGTGTTTATCCTTATTTCATCCTTTCTTACCACTTCCTAAAGTGTAGTGTTGATGCCCCCAAACTTAAACCAAACATTGTCCTTAAGGTTTAAAAATAAGCCCGAAACATAAAACACTAAACACATAAACATAATAATATAACAAAACACAAAAATGCATAAGCATAGAATTTAAACAACTAATCAAGTGGCAAATTATCCCAAATGTAAAAATAATCAGTATAAATGTATTGCTCATCTCCTCAAGGTTTAGAGAAATCCTAAGACTCAGAATCTAGGACTGTGCATCATCATCATCATCATCATCATCATCATCATCATCATCATCATCATCATCATCATCATCATCATCATCATCATCATCATCATCATCATCATCATCATCATCATCATCATCAGCTCTATCATCAGTTCCAACATATGATGGTGTCAAAGGACGCTCAACTCCTTTGCTTTATACTACTTCAGGATCAAACATGTAGTTCGGTGTTGATGGAAAGCTAATAGACCTATCACTAGGTCTCAACAATATACTCCTCTCATATCTAGCTATATCCCTCTGATGATCTGCCAAAAGCATGAAATTATACTGTCCATTCGGTTAGTCTTGAATCCTTCTCTGCCTATCTTGCTCATATCTCAACAAGGCTTCATGATACTAAGCTCTATCCTCTTTGTACTGTCTCTTCATCTCAACAATACACAGCCTCTACTGTTGTGGAGTCAAGTCCTTAAGTGGTGGTACCAGTGCCTATAGTGGTGGAGGTGGTGAAAAAGTTTTAGGACCATCCAAGTCATGCTCTCCTACTAATAGGTCTACAAACTCGTAGCCCTTAGAAAATTCCTACTGGTGATCCTCCTCCTCTCCGTATCTTTTATTCTGCAACTTTTGGGCCAACTTCGCTGCTGCTGCTGTTGCTTAATCCTCTTATTCTTGGCTAACAATTTGGCCATAAGTTTGTCCTTCTTGGGTCTCTCTTTCTCATCCTCGAATCTTGGTATCCAGTTTGTGATTTCAAAGTGAGGATAAAATCCTCAACTATTGTTGCTTGGGTCTCATCCTGAATCATTCTCACTCCAGCATTCAAGCATATTCAGATTATTAAAATCGATAACAACAACTTGTTTTCTCTCTCAGTCATGATAGACTCCCTCAAGTTCTGTAAATGATATCCTCAATGTTGATCCTCCCATTCTTAATAATCTCATACAAACATGGATTAAGTCATATGTGTTACTCATGATAGGTATATCATTTAGTCCTTTGACTTGAGATTACCATAGACTTCAATAATAGGAGCATGATAATTTGACACAATCAAATGTTGTCTTTAACTGGACAATTATAAAGATTGTGATTGGTTACCGTGTGAATAATATGTGAAGGTATGTAATCAAGATAAAATTTGTCACTCTCGTATAAAGAGAGATATCAGTGGATCCCTCGATAAGATAGACTGATAATTGCCAAGTCCATGTGAATTGATATGATCAATGTTACTTGAATGTTTTTCAGTTTACCTAAAGATCAAGACTAGTACGATTGAACATTAAGGGTGACATTCCATGCCTTATGTTTAATCAAAGGATATCGCTCGATAAAAAGATATGATATACGTTATTAATTAGGTTGTATTTACGTTGATATTCATGCTACTTGGGTAGTCATAATGCCTTGCAAGAGACCGCTTATGACTTGTGTATCAAAATGGTTTTTGGTTCACTGCCAATGTCACATGAACCTATTGGGTCGCACACAAAAAATGGCTTTGCACAATTTCAATTGGTCCAGAGTAATGAATTTTATATGATAAAATTCGTGACATAAAAGCCCTTATGATTTGTTATATGATAACTTATTAATAGGGGCGTATGTGTAATTTGCTTAAACTGCGTAAATACAATAGTTGTATTACGAATATGATTTTTTAAGTGAGGTCTTATCTACAAATATAAATAAAGGGTGGATCCCTAAAAACGAAATAAGATTTTTTTTTACTTTTTTCTAGTTCTATGGATTTAGGGAGAGAAAGAAAAATCGTTTTCAATCTCTCTTAGGGCTAGCACTCCAAATTGTGGTCACTGTTCGTGTGTGGATTTCTAATAGAGGGCGCGCACTTCAATGTCTTGAAAATCGAACATTCAAAAAGGAAATCATGGAATAGGGTATGATTTACTTTCATAGATTTAGTTTAATGGAACTTATTTTTGATCCTGTTGGGGTTTTTCAAAATTTGTTTTGAATTTCTCGCTGCATATGAACCCCAAAAACCCAACAGTGGTATCAGAGCATTAGGCTCAGTTCTATTAAACGTTTGTATGTTTTCTATGATGTATATATGATATATGTGTAAAAACATAATCTTGATTAATGTATATATGATATACATATAGATTCTGTGATAATTGTTATCAAGAATTGGTTTTAAAGCATGTTGTTAATTCATATATATTGATACATCTCATGATATGAATCAATGATAGTATTCATGTTTAGAATATTTTGATTAACATATATTTTATATTGAGCGATGTGAATTTTGTATGTTCATGGTAGATTTCGTGTTTAGGTTAATATGATTATGATCTTGAATACATATTTCGTTTTGTTCAATAATTATGTATGTCTCTGTGATAGAGATAATGATGAGGTTAATGTGATTAATTTAATATGATTCTGATGTTGAATGCATGATTAATATCTCCAAATTGATTTTGACCATATATCTCATTGTAGTATTCCGTCAGTATATTCCTATAAGATATGAGATAGACTTGTAATTGGATTAGAATTACAAATCCTATAAGATAGGTGAGATATAAACAAATCCTAATTGGATTAGGACTCAAAGTATCTTAAATTCTAATTGGATTAGGATAAGATATTAAGTTAATGGTGGGCCCGAGATAATTAAAAACGTTTTAATTAATATTTTTGGAATTAAAATAAGGGGCAGTTTTGGTTGATTGGATTGACTAAGATTATAAGGAATTTTAGGCGATTTTCAATTTTGGGAATTGAAATTTGTTGTCTAAAAAAAAGGGGCGCTACCCCTCGTACCCTCAATCTAATGACCGATCAATGGAACCACCGCTTCATTATTGATGAAGTCAATGGACCAGCCGTTAAATGTTCATAGCATCCAAAAATTTGTACAATAGTTAATATTTGTATGATTTCCTAACTTTTTAGTAATTATTCACGCATTGAAATATATGATATTTATCTTATTTAATTATGATCTCTAAAACAAATAAAAATCCCTCTTTCAAATTTTAAGTCAAGTGCCATCCATTCTTAAACACATGTCAAGGCTTCGATCACATCAATATGGGTCTACCTTCGCAGAGTGTATTGTGTTATCTTGGTGAGGCAAGTTGAGTAACGGTTACTTTATTGTTTGAAATAATTATACTTGATAAAGCTATCAAAACGGTTTTGGGCATTAGGCACTGGATGAGATAAAACATGCTAAGACATAAGATGCCATAATCTCATGAAATAACTAAAAGTTACATATGATGTAATTGGTAATTGGTACCTACCTAAATAACCTAATTCAAAGTGTCATGCCTTAGCTGTCTTGGAATTAGGTGAAACATGGATTTTAGTCCCTTAAATTAACATAACATTTTTAAGGAGGGTTATTAATTTAGTGGGAGTTTATTCCTCTATACTAAAATGAACTTTTGCATAATCTTTGTTGTAGATCTATGGCCTCTTCAAATCACACTAATCCTTTGTCACTGCGATCCATCCTTGAGAAGGGTAAGTTGTCTGGGACAAAATTTCTTGACTGGCTCAGAAACTTGAGAATTGTTCTTAAGCATGAATGCAAGTTGTATGCCCTGGATAATCCTATTCTTGAGGAACCACCAGCCAATGCTTTAAGAGTCGTGAAGGATGCACATACTAAGCATGTCAACGACTCAACTGATGTTGCATGCATTATGTTGACAACTATGGTTCCTGAACTTCAGAAGGACATGGAACACATGGAAGCTTACGACATGGCTACAACGTTGAAGGAAATGTTCCAACAGTAGGCTAGTTAAAAAAGGTTCGAGACAGTCAAGAACCTTCATTCTTGCAAAAAGGCTGAGGGTGCGTCAGTTAGTCCTCATGTTCTGAAAATGAAGGGCTATATTGACCATCTTGACAAACTTGGATTTCCCATAAACCAAGAGTTGGCTACGGATTTGATCTTGAATTCATTGCCTGATAGTTATTCATAATTTGTGATGAACTATAACATGAATAACATGGAGAAGTTTATCTCAGAGTTGCATTTGATTCTTAAAATAACTGTGCAAAATGTCAAAAAACCATTGCTAGTGTGTTGATGGTTCAGAAAGGAAAGACTTTAAAGAAAGGGCAAAGGCAAGGCTAAAGTTACCAAGGCCGTTGTGACTGTCATAAAGCCTATGGAACAAGTCAAGCCCCATGCTACTTCTACTTCACAATCCCAGAAGGAAAAGGAAAAAGAAGGAAATTGTCATTTCTGCCATGCACCTGAACATTGGTTCAGAAATTGCAAGCTCTATCTTGAAGATCTAAAGAAAAAGAAGAGTAGTGCGACTACTGCTTCAGGTATTTACGTTATTGAAGTCAACTTGTCTACTAGTGATTCCTGAGTATTGGATACCAGATGTGGATCTCACATTTGTATTAATGTGCAGGGTCTCACCAAAAGTAGAAAGCTAAAGAAAGGAGAAGTCATCCTACGAGTTGGAAATGGCGCAAAACTTCTGCGTTGGCTGTAAGGTGCTAAGAGTTAATTTTACCTAGTGGACTTGTTTTAGTTTTAAATAATTGTTATTATGTCTCTGCCTTGAGCAGAAACATCATGTTAGTTTCATGTTTGGATTTAGATGGTTTTAATTTCATTATTGCGAATAATAAATGCTTCATTTCTTGTAATGACAATTTTTATTCGAATGCTTATTTATGTGATGGTCTTTATATTCTAAACATGAAAAGGTCCACAGATACTCCCATTCTTAACGTAAATGCAAAGAGATTCAAGTCAAATTATTTGAATCAAGCCTACCATTGGCATTGTCTCCTTTGCCGCATTAATGAGAAACGCATTTCTAAACTCCATAAAGATGGACTTTTAAATTCATTTGATTTTGAATCATGTGAAACATGTGTATCTTATTTACTAGGCAAGATGACAAAGAGTCCTTTTACTGGACACAGTGAAAAGGCTAGTGATTTATCGAGTTTAATACATACTGATGTATGCGGTCCTATAAACATAATGGCTAGAGGTGGTTATTAGTACTTCATTACATTCATTGATGATTTCAGTAGATATGGTTACGTGTATCTCATAAACATAAAGGTGAATCTTTTGAGATGTTTCGAACATTTCAGAACGAAGTGCAAAATCAACTTGGTAAAACTATTAAAACACTTCAATCAGATCGAGGTGGAGAATATTTGAGCCAAGAGTTTGATGATCATCTTAGAAATTGTGGGATTATCTCACAGTTAACTCCCCAAAAAACCCCATAATGGAATGGTGTTTCTGAGAGGAAAAATCAGATTTTATTGGATATGGTTCGATCTATGATGAGTCATGCAAATCTTCCTATTTCGTTTTGGGGTTATGCCATAGAAACTGCTGCATTTACACTAAATCGTGTTTCTTCTAAAGCGGTTGATAAAACACCATATGAGATGTGGTTTGGGAAACGACCAAGTTTGTTTTTCCTTGAGATTTGGGGCTGTGAGGTTTTCGTACGAGGACAAATCTTAGAAAAATTATCAGCCAAATCTACCAAGTGTGTATTCATTGTTTATCCTAAAGAAACTTGAGGATACTACTTTTATAATCCCACTAAGAACAAAATGTTTGTTGCTCGGAAAGGTGTCTTTATGGAAAAGAGCTTATTTCAAAAGATAACAGTGGGAATAAAGTAAGTCTTGACGAAATTCAAGAACCCCAAATAAACATTCAACCGGCAGTGGGAGATCAACTAAGTATAAAACTAATTGATCCCTCATAGGTTTCACAAGGCCCTCGTAGGTCTGATAGGGTAAGACATCAGCTTGAGAGATTTGAATTTCTTATTACTGATAGTAGTGAGGTATTGCTTATAGATCAAAATGAACCTACTACTTATCAGGAGGCTGTTTCTAGCCCTGAGGCAGATAAATGGCTTAGTGCCATGAATTCTGAGATGCAATCCATGTATGATAACCAAGTTTGGAACTTAGTTGATTTACCTGAAGGTGGTAAGACCATTGGATGTAAATAGGTTTTCAAGAAGAAAACAGACATGGATGGCAATGTTCATACTTATAAAGCACGGCTAGTAGCAAAATGTTTCAAACATACTCAAAGTGTTGATTATGATGAAACTTTTTCTCCTGTAACCATGCTTAAATCCATTAGAATTCTAATTGCCATAACCGCATATTATGACTATGAGATATGACAAATGGATTTCAAAACAACTTTTTTAAATGGAAAATTACTTGAGGACGTGTATATGATACAGCCTGAAGGGTTTGTTCATCCTGAGACTTCTAGGAAGGTGTGCAAGATTCAAAGATCTATTTATGGATTAAAGAAAACTTCTCGGAGTTGGAATCTTCATTTTGATGAAGCAATTAAGGAATTTGGTTTCATTAAAAATGAAGCTGAGCCTTGTGTATACAAGAAGGTCAGTGGGAGCGTGATTGTTTTCCTGGTGCTGTATGTTGATGATATATTACTCATTGAAAATGACATCCCAACCTTGTAGAGTATCAAGTCTTGGTTAAGGAAGTGTTTCTCAATGAAGGACTTAGGAGATGCAACCTACGTCCTTGGGATTAAGATCTATAGGGATAGATCTAAAAGGCTGATTGGTCAAATTCAAAGTGCTTATATTGGTAAGGTACTGAATAGGCTCAATATGTAAGACTCTAAAAGAGGGTCATTGCCAATATCTCATGGTATAAATCTCAGTAAGACTCAATATCCGAAGACTAATGATGAACGAGAGCGCATGAATACGATTAGATATGCATCAGCTATTGGATCTATCATGAATGCCATGTTATGCACTCGACCTGATGTATCATACGCTTTGAGCGCAACAAGTAGATATCAGTCCGATCCTGGTGAGAGTCACTGGATAGCAGTAAAGAGCATTTTTAAGTACTTGAGAAGGACTAAAGAAGTAATTTTAGTCTATGGAAGTTTGGAAGATGAGCTTGTTGTAAGTCGTTACACAGATGCAAGTTTTCAAACTGATTTAGATGATGTCAGATCGTATTCTGGATATGTGTTTACTTTGAATGGAGGCGCAGTGAGCTGGAAAAGTTCAAAGCAAGAAACTATCGCAGATTCTACAACAGAAGCTGAATATATTGCAGTGTCTGATGCAGCTAAGAAGGCAGTTTGGATCAAAAAGTTCATCTCAGAACTTGGTGTGGTTCCTAGTATAGCTAACTCCATTTTCTTGTATTGTGACAACAACGGGGCGATAACACAGGCCAAGGAACCAAAATCACACCACTGATCTAAACATATACTTTGACGTCTTCATCTCATTCGAGAAATCATTGAGAGGGGAGACGTGAAGATTTATAGAGTTCCTACAGAAGACAATGTTGTAGATCATTTGACGAAGACTCTTCCACAAGCGAAACATGATGGTCATGTAAGGTCATTAGGTATTAGATACATGATGATTGTCCCTAGTGCAAGTGAGAGATGTTAGGGCATGTGCCCTAGGTCAATCTACAAACATTGTTTATCTTATAATTTTAGTTAATAAAATAGAGGTTTTAGTTGCTGTTTTATTATAAGTGATTGCATGTTTACCTTATAGTAAGATCCATGGGTATTTGTTGAAATATCCTAAATGTCCCTAGTCGGTCATTATACTGGGAACTATAATGAATTAAGATTAGTATGAATCTTGATTGATGGTCATGTGATGATCATGCGTATAAGGATACGAATCAAGATCATGAGTACTTATTATGGAATAAGATACTGGACCGACCCGCTATGAGAACACCACATGGATTAAGTCATAGGTGTTACTCATGATAGGTATATCATTTAGTCCTTTGACTTGAGATTACCATAGACTTCAATATTAGGAGCATGATAATTTGACACAATTAAATGTTGCCTTTAACCGGATAATTATAAAGATTGTGATTGGTTACCGTATGAATAATATGTGAAGGTGTGTAATCAAGATAGAATTTGTCACTCTCGTATAGAGAGAGATATCAGTGGATCCCTCGATAAGATAGACTCATAATTGCCAAGTCCATGTGAATTTGTATGATCAATGTTACTTGAATGTTTTTCAGTTTACCTAAAGATCAAGACTAGTACGATTAAACATTAAGGGTGACATTCCATGCCTTATGTTTAATCAAAGGATATCGCTCGATAGAAGGATATGACATACATTATTAATTAGGTTGTATTTACGTTGATATTCATGCTACTTGGGTAGTCATAATGTCTTGCTAGAGACCGCTTATGACTTGTGCACCAAAATGGTTTTTGGTTCACTACCAACGTCGCATGAACCTATTGGGTCGTACACAAAGAATGGCTTTGCACAATTTCAATTGGTCAAGAATAATGAATTTTATATGATAAAATTTATGACATATAAACCCTTACGATTTTTTATATGATAACTTATTAATAAGGCGTATGTGTAATTTGCTTAAACTGCGTAAATACAATAGTTGTATTACAAATATGATTTTAAGTGAGGGCTTATCTACACATATAAATAAAGGGTGGACCCCTTAAAATGAAATAAGATTACGTTTTACTTTTTTTGAGTTCTCTGGATTTAGGGAGAGAAAGAAAAATCGTTTTCAATCTCTATTGGGGATAGCACTCCAAATTGTGGTCACTGTTCGTATGTGGATTTCTGGTAGAGGGCGCGCACTTTAACTTCTTGAAAATCGAACAATCAAAAGGGAAATCACGGAATAAGGTGTGATTTACTTTCTTTGATTTAGTTTAATAGAACTTATTTTCGATCCTGTTGGGGTTTTTCAAAATTTGTTTTGAATTTTTTGCCGCGTATGAACCCTAAAAACCAAACAGTATACACATGGCGTCGACCAGTCTGTCTACATACATTGCAAGATTTTCATTTACTCCCTATTGGCACTCTCCTTGCTCTATGTATTACTACACACGACGTCGTGATAGCTTTAAATACCCTGTATATATAAAAATTGCATAAAAATATTACCCATAACTTGTCAATGTATCGGACCTTAACCACTTTAACTCTTTTGCTCTTTTATGCTCTTTGCTGAGTTAGTTGAGACTTTTCCATTCCGATGAAATGTCACCCGACAAATAGTCTTTCCTATACATTTAGCATAATACTTTCAAAATTAGGAAATAACTAAAATGTTTGGACTGTTCTAGGTAATAGAAATTAATAACTGAAATTGAAAAACTCAAATAAAAACACCTTGGCTGCCTCCCATGTAGTACTTGATTTAGCATCACCAGATCGACAACTTTTCACGCATTTAGTCAGAGTCTAAATTGAGATATTCCATTTATAGGTCTGAAATAACGATATATCTCCCGTTCGGATCTACTTCTTGCCCTTCAATAAAGACAATCTTCTCGCTATCTTTATCTTCATCGATACCTATAGTGATCATTTTCTTTCTCATATGCACTGCCTTGCACTGTTCAAGAATGGCCACCCAAGTATCATAGACACATCATCATCTATATCATGATCCATAACCTCAAAGTCAGTGATAAATCTGAATAATGATATAGGCATTACATTGACTATGGCTCCCTTGTCACACAATATGTTTATAAACCGGTGCCCATCAATGCTTAATGGTATGCATATATCTCTAGGATCTCTTATCTTAATTGGTTTAAGTATCGATGTGAACTTGAATTTTTGTTCCGACTTTTTTGGAACAACCTGGATGCTATTTCTTTTTGGTGCTTCTTCAGAAGGTCCTTCATTTTGTTGCTTAACTCTCCATTGTTTCTTCCCCTTCTTGTTATTCTTCAAGGCATTGATCCTTTGTTGCTTGAATCATTCAAGTTCATCTTATCTCAATTCCATTCCATTCTCATGCATAACTTCATATTTTCTCATAGCCAAAGTATTGACTCTTTCTGGCTTGTACATAACTTACTATGCCTTGGCTCATTCATTTCTATAGTGCTCATCATGTGAATAACACTAACATTGTCTTTGGGATTTGTAATAGTATTACTCGAAAACTGCCCTTCCTTCCTTGAATTCAAAGTAATGGCTAGCTGACCAATTTGTCTCTCCAGGTTCTTAATGGATTGTGTTCTT
Source organism: Stephania cephalantha (assembly GCA_039657325.1). NCBI lineage: Eukaryota > Viridiplantae > Streptophyta > Magnoliopsida > Ranunculales > Menispermaceae > Stephania > Stephania cephalantha. The sequence continues at coordinate 25,034,763 of CM077574.1, read as the reverse complement.
TCATTGTCCATCCTCTTCAGAGCTTGCTTAACATTTTCCATCTCTTTTTATGGTTCTCATGATGTTCCCCATTGTTGATGCCAATGGCTTGCAAGAATATCTCAATCGACTTCAATGAAGTCATTTCTTCACTTTAGCCTAGCTTCCCTTATTGGAGTTGTTGATCAAAACCTGGAGTTAACTTCAATGAATTATTAGGATTTTCGTGTGAGAAGTTCGAATTGTTGTATCCTTGATAAAACCTTTGAGGATCTATTCCTTTCGAAGTTGTCTCCATAGTTTTGGTTGTTCATGAATTTGATATATTCAAACTCCATTCCTCTCTGCATGTTTAATGGATTAACCACAATTGCTTGGTGATTAGCAGTTTGCTGTGTCACTTGCACTTGTGGAATTTGTTGCCCCATTTGTAGCTTCTCCATCTAACTACTCAGGTTGGATAGTTGTGTCATGATTACTAGCTTGTGAATCAATCTCATATACACCTGTTGGCTTCCTCACTATAGAACAAGTACCTACTGCAGAATTCTGAGACATAAGATCTAGAAGATCTAATGCTCCATCTTTATCTTTGGTTAGTAGAGAACCACCTTCCGGGGCATCCACTAATGTTTTGGTGTTGTGATTCATTCCATGTCATGGACATCCCCTCAGCATATCTTTGAATCTTTTCCAAGCTTCACCAAAAGACTCAGTATCCTCTTATTTGAATTGGTTGATTTCTAGTTTCCTTTCACTGACCTTCATTAGGGGAAAGAACTTGTTTAGGAATCTTTTATTGATCTCTGACTATGTAGTCATACTCCCTACATTCAATTATTGGAACTAAGATTTGACTTTTCCACCCAATGAGAATGGGAAAAGGCTCATCCTGATTACCTCCTTTATAACTCCAATAATGTGAACATTGTCACACTTCTCTTCATGTACAATTAGATTTTCATTTGCTAGCCCGTTGAATAGGCTATTATGCACCATGATGATGAGAGATGGTCTCAGTTCAAACTAGATGGTGTTGGCTGCAAGCCTCATCACTCCGTTATATGTCTCTTGAAATTTTGGTTTGAAGTAGTCACGAAGAAATCTCCATCCTTGCGCTCTTTCTTGCACTACTAGATCACCTTCGGGTTGGTTATTCCCTTAGCCTTGATGTTGGTTTTGGTTCCCTACTTGATCTTCCACCATCTTGATTCCTTTTTTCCCTTGTTATAACTATCAATCTCGGGATCGTAAGGCAGTAAGTCTTTCTCTCTTTTGCTACGCATGCACTAATTGTTCCTGAAAAAGAAAACACAAAAGATCAATTGTAGATTGTCAAACTTGAAACTTAAATTTTTTTTATTAACTTCAATTTAAATTGCTAAAAATAAAATCTTAACAATTTTGTAAATTAAAATAAATTAATGTGTGTCTACCTATCCCCGGCAAAGGCGCAAAAAACATGATTGTGAAACCGCTAGTATAACGACTCGATTGTAGTAATAATATTATCAACTAAGGCTGATTATAGATATTGTCCTCAGGGAAAGGTTTACATAGACACGGTTCACATAGTTGAGTTCATTCTATTGCTAAGAAGATATCTTTTTAGTTGGTTTAAACTAAGCTACTATATACTAGAAAATAATGTAAAATAACTTGGACTCTTATATTAAGAAGACTCTTAGTTCACAACTTCACCTAAGTAATGAATTACTATGCTTTCATATCCCATTTCCTTCATCTTTATTATGTGTGTGTAATGCTCAATTACAATAGACAAATTTCTTAAGATTCGTTTCAACTCACTGTCGTAGTGGAAAAGATCCTAATGTGCGAACTAGAACTCCACCTATCGGTGTGAATAACGTAAGTTCCACATAGCATTAAGCTCTAAATCTTAAGATTCATAACCACTTAAATTTATTATTCGTGCCTCCCTAATCAATAACTATCAATCAATGTTATATATTTTATGGTTGTATTGTTCATACCCGGCTTAGAAGCTCCAATGACCATGGTAACTCCTAAGACCTCTAATCAACAAACACGTAATCAAGATGCTCATAGCATTACGTATAAAATCAATACAAATTCTAACTATTGCACTTTTTAACTTTATAATCCATTCATACTCACTTTAGCATAATATTCATGCCATAAGATCCATTGATCCTTAAGATAAACAAATGACTCACTAAACATTGAAATCAACATACATATCATGGTATTTTTTACAATCAAAGATTGAATTAAATAACTTCAATTAAATCAAGGAAAAAATACCGTATAACCATAAGTGGAGTCTTCAATCTCTTATCGTCCAAAACGTTTCCTAATACTCAAGAACAATGTAAAACTATGCTAATTGCTGGTAATTTATGGTAGTGGTGTTAATTGGCGTGTTTACCATGTTCTATTACCTATTTATACTCTTAAGAATACAATTAGAAACCCTAATTTACAATTTCAAAAGAACTAGAATTCTAAACTTTCTATTTTTTATGTCTCAGTGCTGTCAATAAGTAACCCACGTTGTTTGTATTAAGCCACGGGCGTCGCCATAGCTTCAACCTTTTTTGTGTGTAATTTCTCCTCATAGTAGGCTCGACGCGCTGTATGTAATGTCCCGACGCTCTTTGTACAACCCCATGACATCAAGCCTCCATGCTACGACGTCAAGTGTAATTTCGTTAATTTTCTCCTTATTTCATCATGAAATAAGTCATTTGTCTCTTTTATGCCTTTATACCTGAAAATACATAAATATCATCAATTAGAGTTCGTTTCAGGATATTTATACCAAATATGCTACTAAACTAACCTTATATATGAATCTAATTAAACACTTATCAGCACACCACGTCGCAGAGGAATCACTGGATCGACTTCTCTGAATACCTAGACAACACCATGGCTAGTGTTGTACTGCGTGTGAGCAAGGCGTTGGCGCGGCACTGGGCACGAATTCAAAATTCTAGATCCGAGATCTAATTTCCAAATTCCCCAACAACTCACGCTAACCCCCAAGGGTCCAAATATGATCAAAACAATACTAAACCACTCGTTTGAAAACACAATATCATTCCCATTCATCAAAGACTCTATCCGAACTACAAATCCACCATTAAAACATTGATATTACAAATCCATTGGAACATTCCAAAGAAGATGAGATATTTATTACCTATATCACGAATCAAAGCATTGAGGTTCATCTTCCATCTTAAAAATCTAAGAGAAACCATGATTTCATTCTAAAATCGAATATGTGAATCAAATAGAGAAAAATAGAGAAGATGATACAAGTATTTACCTTACTTTGTGAGATCTTGATGATATTTCCCTCTCCTCCACCAAATCCACCAAGCAAGTGTTCTAGGGTTCCCTCCTCAATTTCTCTACATAGTTCTTTCAACCAAAAGTGGCGTGAAGCCTTAATTGTGGTTTAAATATCTAGTTAATGAGATTATGGTTTGGTTGACCAAATCAAAACCCTAATTCTCATCTTGATGAATTTAAGTGGTAGGATGATCCTAGAGTCCACATTAAGTCCATCATTTCTTTTATTTTGCATAAATACCCTTATGTGTATTTATTTACCAATGTTTCCATTATTCTTTGTTTGATTTAATTAATACTTTATCCAAGTCTAATTCCTTAACTTAGGCATAATTTCGTACCTAAGTAACCTAAATAGTATATAGTGCACACATTATTCACACCATTGCACATATACCATATATATCTACCAATTTATCCTTAATAAAGGGACAAATTATCCAAATAGAGATTTGGGGCATTACAACATATGTCCTAGCTTAGTCCATCAATGAATCTCCTCCTAAAAGCTGCCTCTATCAAGATGTACTCTTATGCGAACTTAGTTAACTCATTGAACCTAGACACATACTCTACCACTATCATGTTGCCTTGCACTAAGATGAGGAACTTTATGATTTTATCATCCTTGAACGTCTTAGGAAACTACTTATCGTAAAACAAGTGCCTAAACTTTGGCTAACTCATGTTCGGTCCTTGGGAGTCTCAATGGCCAACCACCACTTGCGTGCTTTTTGCTCAAACAGAAAACGCACTAACAAAAATATAGTCTAATCATCTATACTTGAAGTTTTCCTTCTCTTATCCATATTCTAAGTCTAAGCCTTAGCCTCAATTAGATCTGGTTCCCCATCAAACTGCGGCATGTCGTATTTCATAATTTCTTTCTAGATTTTGCTTCTTTAATAAGCCTTAGTATCCCTATCAGCTGTGAGTGCATGTGCTACAACTATGATGATGATAGAATCGAGTCTTCCTCCTCGAGCCGGTCCTCATGAATAGGGGCTAGTGGATGTACGGGCTCTAGTGCTATAGGTGCAGGCTCAAGTGCCCTAACATTTCCCTAATTACATAGTAACTCCAACATGTGCGGGATGTTCCCTTTTACAACCGAGCTATGTCAGCTAGCCTCTGATCTTGTACTCAAGCCATCTCTTGAATAGCTCTCTAGTGAGACTCCGTCATCATAGTGATATGTTGATCAATTTGGCTATACCAAATGCCTCTCCTCTCTATCTTGAGTCTTTCTCAAATTGTAGGAACTCCCACCCTAGTTGCTCATTATGCATTGTGAAGCAATAAAAAGGGATTAGTCTCACGAAACAAGAAGGTAGGAAAAAATATCTAAATGCTATAGATATTACAACATAGAGAAAATAGCATTATAAGAGTGTTTTTTTATGTTTTCAATCCGTTCCCATCATAAGATTGGTCATTTGTGCACATTAAGTAAACTTGAACCAATGTCCCATACCATTAATTTGTTCGACTTAAACTTGACCTTTAAATCTTAAAGGCTCTACAAACTTAGTGATAAGTCAATAATTAGACAGTGTTTTATAGTATATTTAAGATGTTAAAAATCATATTACACTGAGTTTTCTCTTATTTTTTGATTTCAGGTTATATTAAGATTATATGAAGAAATGGAAGAAAAAATGAAGAAAAGTAAAGAATTTAGTCAATTGAAAAAAATATCCAGCAATTCCAAAGAAATTCAGGAAATGAAGTAGGATTTGCTACACAAATCGGTGAACCATAGAGTCATTGTTCTACCGATTTTCTCAGCGATTTAGCTGAGAAGGAAGACTCGGTCAGGATTCACTAATGTCGGCCATGAGAATATTAGATTTAAACGAAGAATTTGAGTTTAATTGGGATATGTACACTATAGGATACTATATGTATGACCCTAAGGCTTTGAAATTAAGTGGCCTTAATTAGTTTTAGACTATTTTCAATTGAGTTGAGTTAAGTTTTATTGTTCTTGCTTTTAAAGTCTCTTTGGAGAATCAAGTATTCAATAAAAGGTATTTTTCATTAATGTCTTTAATTTATTTTATTGCAATATTTATTTCGAATATGTGTGAGTAGTTTATTAATCTAAAGAAAGTCCCAACATGAACTTAAACCATTTTGCAATGTAGTTGATTGTAACCGTAATTATAACGATTCAATTATAGTAATAATGTGATCAATAATGGTTGATTATGGATATCGTTCCTCTGGGAAAGGTGTATAGGAAACATTTACTTAGTTAAGTTCACTATATTATTAAGAAGGTATTTTTGTTCAATTTAAACTAAAACTAATTTAATCTACAAAACCAACGTAAATCAAGTTGTATTCTTATATTGAGAAATCTCTTAGCTCACAACTTCACCTAGGAAATGAATTACTATGCTTCCCTTATCAAACTTCCTTCATCTTTCTTATGTGTGTGCAATGCATAATTAGAATAAACATATTTCCTCAATATTCGCTTCAGCCCGCTATCATTGTGAAAAAAGATCATAATGTGCAAAGTAGAACTCCACCTATTGTTGTGAATAACGTAAGTCTCACAAAGCATTAAGTACGAAATTTTTAGACTCATAAAAAATTAAGTTTAATATCTATGTCTCCCTAATCAACAACTATCTATCGATGTTATATATTTTACGGTTATGTTTCATACTTGGGTTGCAAGCTTCAAGGCCATGGTAACTTCTAAAACACCTAATCAACAAACATCTCATCAAGATGTTCATAGCATTAATCATAGAATCAAACACAGATTCTAATAATTGCAAATCTTAAACATTCTAATCAATTCACAACTTTGCATATTATTCATACCATATGATCCATTGATCCCTAAGATAAATAGACTACTTACTTATCATCATAAAAACACACAAAATCATGGTATTAATTGCAATCAAAAATTAAATCAATTAAAACTTTGATGAAATCAAAGAACAATACCAAATCACCACAATTAGAGCCTTTAATGTATTTCCTTTAAAAGCTTTTCTAAATACTGAAATAAGAAAATCTTAAACCTAAATCTAATGTAAACTATATTATGGTATGGTAATTGATATGTTTACCACATCCTAATACCTATTTATACTCATTCGAATCCTAAAAGTACAATTAGAATAAATAACAATTCCAAATGAAATAGAAGTGCAAAACTTTCTATTTTTATGTCTTGACGTTGTTTGTAAGTGATCTACGCTCCCTGTGTAAAATGACAACATCGCCACGGCACCAACTTCTCATGTGAATTTATCTTCTCAGTGGTCTTGACTTTACAACAGCTCAGCACCGTGTGTGTTAAACCCACATTGCCAAATATATATGCACAGCATCAGGTCGTCTGAACCTCATTCTTTGATCTCAATGTTGTCTCCATGCCTTGTGTTCATTTCCTATGGTGTCACTCCTGCTCCCACGGCGTGAACCTTGCTTTAAGTTTTTTCTTCTTTTTCCATCACGAAATCTCTCTTTTGTCTATTTTATGCCTTGTAGACCTAAAAACACATAAATACCATCAATTTGAGCTAATTCTAGGATATTTAGACCAATTATGCAACTAAACTAATCTTATATATAAATTTAATTAAGTACTTATCAAATACCCCCAAACTTAGGATTTTGCACGTCCCGAGGAAAAGTGTATTCTATTAAGAATGCATACTAATGCTACTTATATTACCATACTCATTTTACATAGTTCATAGAGTATTCTTTAATTCAAATACGTTTCAAATTAATAATCCACTAAAAAGTTTTTCTTTATAAAAACTAATACTTTTAAACCATGCAGCTTTAACAACAACTATAATTCCTTTTCGAAACTCAAAAGTAGTTCACTACCAAGACCATCACTACTTACAAGTTTACTTTACCTCGACACTCAAGCATCAAGTGTACAATCTCATGATTTCTCATTAAGCTCAAGAATTGATAAATTAGCATAGATCATACTATTTTTGCTGACTTTAATACTTCAAGAGTCCGTATGACTTCATATAGTTGGAAGGAAAACTTAACTTAATTAAGTTACTTGTACTCGAGCTAAATCTTTTTATTTGAAGAGTTTTTATTTGACTTACGCCTTTCTTTCTTTATATAAATCTCTATTTTCTTTTCTTCTTATATATATTTTTAGTTGTACGAACCCTGCTCATTTTCCTGTGGATTTCGCTTTTCTCACTTTTTCCATCAAGTTCTCTACAACTTTTTTGGTAGAACTTATGGGGCTTTCTATTTTTTTATTAAAACTCTCGTTAACACTTCTCACTATCACTTTTATTAAGCAAGTTTTAATTCCAGCTTTTTATAAACACTATGCCTATCACTTCCCCTTTTAGTACTAAGTATTTATGTACTTTATACTCAAGTAAGATTCATACTTATTATAGAATCCTTTAGACATCTAACTTTTTCTATAAGAAGTGTTCTACTATTCTTCTTGCTTTAGTTTCAAGTTCATGGTCTTCCCTAACCCTAAGATTCTAATAATGAAATTACACTGTTGTTTAATATAATTCTTATTTTCTTCAAAAATAATAACATTCTCCTCACTTTCATATCAACATGATACTTGTATTTTTACTTATCCTCAATCAATGGCATGAACTTTGAAAATGATTTACTTTATTCATTAATTACTATACTACTATATATAACCTAATGTATACTACCTATACACATTTAAATAATAAGAAAATGAAAAAAAATTAAACAAAATACACTACCAATCTTCCTCCTTAACTGCTTCAAAAATAAAATTTTACGATCATACTTGCAGTGTTTATCTTTAATTCATCCTTTCTTACCACTATCCATAATGTTGATACCCCCAAACTTAAACCAAATCTTGTCCTCAAGGTTTAAAAATAAGCCTAAAATATAAAAACACTAAACAACACAAATATATATAATATAATTTGATAATAAACATAAAACTACATAATAATAAACATAACAATGCATAAAAATAAAGCTTAACTAACTACTAAAGTGTCAAATATACCAAATTAAAAATAATCAATATTAAAGTATCTCCCATCTCTCAAGATCTAGAGAAATCCTAAGACTCAGACTCTAGGATTGCGCATCATCTGTATCATCATCATTATCATCATCATCAGCTCAACAAAAGATGGTGTCAAAAGATGCTCCACTCTTCTATTCAGCACCACTTCAGGATCAAACACGTAGTTTTGTGCCTCTATAAATCTAATAGACTTGTTAGTAGGTTTTCCGCCTCTACTCCTCTGATATCTCGCTACATCCTTTTAATGATCTGCAAAAAACATAAAAATCCTCTATTCATTCAGTCTGTCTTGAATCATTCTCTGCCTATCTTGCTCATATATCATTATAGCTTCATGATATTGAGCTCTATCCTATCTATACTGCCTCCTCATTTTACCAATCCATAGCCTCTACTGTCGTAGAGTCAAATCCTTTGGTGGTGATATATGTGCCTGTGGTGGTGGAAAATTTTTATGACTATCAAAATCCTGCTCTCCTATCAAAGGGTTTAGAAGCTCGTAGCCCTCAACAAATCCTTGCTAGTTATCATCCTCTTCTCCATATCCTTCATTCATCATCTCTTGGTCAAACTTTACTACTACTGCTTTTATTGCTGCTTGATCCTCAACTTCCTTGGCTAACAGCTCTGCATCAAGTCCATCCCTCAATGCTATCTCTCTCTCATATTCAAAGTCCTTGTATTCATTAGGTGATTTCAAAGTTAACAAAAACTCCTCATTAATTATTGCTTGGGCTTCTATATCAAATTCTTCATCTTAGGTAAATTCCACTCCAGCCTTCAAACACGTCTGAGGTTTTGAGGATTTGAAACAACAACATGTTGTCTCTCCCAATCAAGATTGACTCCCTCAAGTTCTTATAAATGATTTCCCTTACATTGATCCTCCCATTCATTGTAATCTCATATAAGCAAGCCGCTTTAGGTTTGTTTGTCTCTCCCTACAGAGTAGTGGGGTATAATGAAGTAATCATAAAATATTGCCACATTCTATAAACTTTCCATACACTTGCCTTCTTAATGTGTTTTGGCACATTCTCAGCTCCCATTATCCATCCCTTTTTGTCCTGGGACAACTAATGCTCTCTTTATGTTCTATAAGGATATATGTTATAGGGTCTCTTGTATAAATCAACTGGGAAGGTCTGCGGGTCTCCATTCCTATTCAAGTAGTCTAACCTATAAAAAACTATTTATGTAATGCTCATTAAATGGGACATTTACTCCTCCCACCTTTACTGGATCTCATTTTTTTGTTAACTTGGCATTGGCATATAATTCATACATAATCTCACGCACTTCATAAAATTTATTCTCCCTTTAGTCTTAAGTAATTGCTCTTGGCTGGTAGTTTGATTCCTCTTTCACAAATAAACTCCTTATTCTCTATAGCCTCATACCACTCCTTGGCCTCCTTACTAATGTGAAACTTTTATTTAAATGGCCTCGAAGCATTATCATCCCTAGCCCCAGAAGTAGAGGCCTCATGATCATTTATTTTATCTTCATTAGCTTGACTAGCTTGTTTCCTTGTTCTTGCCATTTCAAAAGCTTTGCAATAACTCAACAACAATGACGAGCTTCAAATCACCTAAAATCACAATTTCATTCACAAGGGTCATTCACATGCTACAATATTCATAAGGATTTACACTAATCCACAATAATCCACATTATGCTCAAAATCCATACACAACTTAAAATTCCTATCGAAAAACCTAAATTTCTACAATTCATTCAAATTTCATCTTAAAATAAAAGAAATTCACAACATAACCAATGAAATTAAAATTTTACCTCAATGCTTTGGACTACTATCTGGTGTAGAATACTTTTTCAAGCTTCTATCAATCAAATCCCTCGCACTTTGACAAAATACAACCATATTGCTCTCTTGGTTCCCATTTTAAAATCGACGCCCTAGCTCTGCAACTTGTGCAACACCACAATAAGACTTCACTCTTCACTCTTAATCATTAGGAACAATCTTTTCTCACTTAAAATCACTCAAACTAGGGTTCTAAAGAGGTTTATGCTCGATTGGTAGGGTTTCAAATAAGGTTCAAGTGTGTTGGTTTCAGTTGGAAAAGGTATTAAAAACCCTATTCGACTTCGACGTTGTCCATTATAGGGTACGATGCCACCACAGCGTGGGCATATCGTTGAGTGTACTCGAATGCTTAAATTCTATCTCAGGTCGTCTCTGTCCTGGCACCGCATGTGTTGGCTCACAGCATCGTGTGTTAATACACACGATGTCAAACTGTACTTTTTAGTAATTCTTGAATTTTTCATTTAACTCCCTATTGGTGCTATCTTAGCACTGTGTATTACAACACAAAGAGTCGGGACAATGTGAAATACCTAATATATATACAAATTTCATAAAAACTTACCCGTGATTTATCAATTTACTTGACCTTTACCACTCTAACTCCTATGCTTGTTTATGTTCGTTGCTTAGTATGTTGAAACTCTTCCATTCCGATGAGAATTCATTCGACAAATGGTCTTTTCTACACATTTAGTACAAGACTTGTTAAAATTAGAAAAGTACTTACTAAAATGTTTGGATTGCTATACTTATTACTTAAAAGTAAAAAATAAATTAAAACTGAAACTTAAAAACCCTTGGGCTGCCTCCCAGTAGCGCTTTGTTTAACATCTTTAGTCAGACGCCTTTTCGCTCATTTTAGTTTGAGTCTAGATCGAGTAACTCCATCTTCAAGTTCGAGATGATGATGTCTCGCCTGTCAGGATGGACTTCTTTTCCTTACAGAAAAATAACCTTCTCACTCTCCTCATTGGTGTCAATACTCATGGTGATATTTCTCTTTTCAATTTCCATGATATTATTTGCCATAGTTAACAATGGTCATCTCAGTACCATAGATACATCATCCATCAATTTATGGTCCATGACTTCAAAATCAGCAATGAATGTGAATCTCCCTACTTTAATGTGCACATTCAAGATATGCCCAATCGTTGGTACCAAATCACCATCTACCACTTGCGACTGTGTTCACTTTGGATAGTTAATATTCAAATCCACCTATAACACGAAAGGAAGTAGCATCACTTTCACAAAAGCTCCTGAATCACATAGCACATCCTTGAATATAATTCCTTTAATGTTGATGGGGATGCTTATATCTCACAGATCTTCCTTTTTGATTGGATTGAGTCTTGGTATGAACTTGAACTTAGGTTCCACCTTCTTTAGTGCCACCTTGATCAGATTTTCCTTCAATGATTTAACAGAGGTCCCTTCATGAGGTTGCTTAGCCATCCACCGTTTCTTTCCCTTGTTTTTACTTCTCACGATATTTATCTTTGGTTGCTTAAGCCCTTCAAGTTCTTCATTTCTTACTTATGATCCATAAAACAACTTAATCCTATGGGCATTTACTTTAAACATCTTACCACTAACATTCATTAACTCTACCACTCCATAAGGCCATGTAGCAAGAACCTTGAATGGTCGTGACCATCGTGATTTCGATTTACTCAAAAATAGTTTTAGTCTTGAATTGTATAACAAGACTAGTTGTCTTAGTTCAAAAGATCAATATTCAATCCTTTTGTCATGCATTGCCTTGAATTCTCTTTATATAGCTTGGAATTTTTGTATGCATCCAATCCAAACTCATCCAGCTCCATCATTTGAAGTAATCTAGCTTATCTTGTAGCTTGAAGGTTCATGTTGAGTTTTTCTTATAGCCCAATATGCTTTATGCTCTAATTCTACTGTTAAGTGACATACTTTTCCATTGACCAACCGGTACGGAGACGTGCCAATTGGTGTTTTGAGTGCCTCGTTCTATATGACCACAATGCTTCTTCAAGATGGAGTCCCTAATCTTTTCTTTTGGTATTAATTAACTTTTCTAAAATCTACTTCACTTCTCCGTTACTTACTTCAGCTTATTCAGTTGTTTAAGGATGATATGCATGTGAGGTTTTAAGCTTAACCCTATATTTCTTGAGAAATGTGTTCAAGGCTTTGTTATAGAAATGTGATCCCTCATCACTGACTAATATTCTAGGTGTTCCGAACTGTCAAAAAATATTTTTCTTTATGAATTTTATGACTACTTTTGCATCATTGGTTGCGGTTGCTATGGCTTCCACCCATTTGGAGACATAATCCACTGCTAACAATATATATTGTTTCCTATTTGAAGTAGGGAATGGTCTCATGAAATCTATTCCCCATACGTCGAATGGCTAAACTTCTTAAAAAGTGGTTTGTGCAAACTCTTGTCTTCTAGAAATATTTCCCGTTCTTTGGCATTCATTGCAAATTTTCACAAAAATATATGAGTCCTTAAATAGACTTGGCCAATAGAATCCGCATTGTAATACTTTTTTTGCCATTCTTTGTGCCCCAAAATGTACCCCATATGGTGATGAATGACATCCTTCTAAAATGTTTGCAAATTCCTCCTCTGTTGTACATCATTGAATTAACTCATCATTGCATCTTTTGAATATGTATGGCTCATTCCAAAAATATGACTTCACATTACTCAGGAATTTCTTTCTCGTTTCATTAATTAAATCTAGAGGAAGCACACTGCACGTCAAATAATTGACATAGTCTGCGAACCATGGTGCACCTTTCTGAACCTCTATATTTTACATTTCTTTAGGTTTCTCTACTTTCTTGACTGCTATCATAATCACCTTTTTTGGCTTGGTCACCACTTGTATAGAACTTACGTTCTCCTTAAGATTTGTGATTGTGTTACTTGGAAATTATCTTTCTTTCCTTGAATTCAATGCAATTACTAGCTGACTGGTTTGTCTCTCCAAATTCTTAATGGATTGGTTTCTTTCATCATTCATTCACTTAAGAGTTTGCTTTACATTATCCATCTCATTCTCATTCCTCTTATTAGTTCTTTATTGTTGATGTCCATTGCTTGCAAGAATCTCTCAATTGACTTCAATGAAGTCATATCTTCACTTTGGCATAGCTTCCCTTGTTGGACTTTTTGATCAAAGCTTGAAAGTAGCTTCAATGCATTATTAGGGTATCCATATGAAAAGTTTAGGTTTTCTTACCCCTGATAATATCTTTGAGGAACCTTTCATCTATGCCTGAAGTTATTTCCATAATTCTGATGATTCATGTAGTTGACATCTTCTAAATTTGTCTTTTGTTGCATATCCAATGGATTAACCACCATTGCTAGGTGATTAACAAGTTACTGAATTGCTTGCACTTGTAGACTTGATGGTCCCATTTGTAGCTTAGTCATATGCCTGCTCAGGTTAGAACTTGTGCCATGATTGCTGCTTGTGAATTGATTTCAAAAACTCCTGCTGACTTTCTAACCGTGGAACGAGTTCCTAGCTACTGTGGAGTTCTGGGACATAAGATCTAGAAGACGTAGTGTTCCATCTTCATTCTTGGTTACTAAAGAACCACCTGCTGCAGCATCCACTAATGACCTTGTGTTATGATTCAATCCATTGTAGAATATTTGCAATTGTGCGCACTTAACATATACATGTCTTGGACATCATCTCAGCCTCTCTTTAAATTTCTCCAAAGCTTCACCAGGATACTCGGTATCATCTTGCTTGAACTGGTTTATCTCCAATTTCCTTTACCTGACATTCATTGGGGAAAATAGTTTTTCTAAGAATCTCTCATTAATATCCGCACATGAAGTCATGCTTCCTGCATTCAGTCCTTGAAACCAAGGTTTAGCTTTTCAACCCAATGAGAATGGGAAAAGTCTTATCCTAATTACTTTCTTCATAACCCAGTAATGTGAAAAATATCACACTTTTCTAGAAAGTTCTCCACATGTGCAACTGGGTCCTCGCTTGCTAACCCATTGAATAGGCTATTATGTACCATGTTGATGAGAGACGGTCTCAACTCAAATTTAGTGGTATCGGCTAGAAGCCTCATCATTCCATTATATGTCTCTTGCACTTCCTGTTTAAAGTCATCTCGAATACATCTTTGTCCTTTTTCTCTATCTTGCACTACTAGATTAACATCGGGTTGATTGTTCCCACGACCCTGATTTTGGTTTCGGTTTCCCGCTTGATCATTCGCCATTTTAGTCATTTTCTTCTTCTTTCTTTCGTTGTTACCTTTGCCTATTCTGTCAATTCTCGGATCATAAGGCACTAAGTCCTTATCACCTAGACTACGCATGCACTACCTGTTCCCTAAGAAAGAAAACACAAAAAGACCAAGTGTAGATTGTCAAACTAAAAACTAAAACTTTTTTATAAACTTAAAAGTAAATTGCTGAAAGTAAAATTCTTAATAATTATGTAAACTAAACTAATTTTATCTACCTATCCTCAACAATGACGCCAAAAACTTGATCGTAACCGCAAGTATAACGGTCCAATTGTAGTAATAATGTGATCAACAAAGGTTGATTACAGATATCGTTCTTTTGGGAAAGGTAAATATGGACACAATTACTTAATTAAGTTCATTGTATTATTAAGAAGGTCTTTTTTTGCTCAATTTAAACTAAAACTAATCTAATCTATAAAAATAATGTAAATCAAGTTGTATTCTTATATTAAGAAAACATTTAGTCCACAACTTCACCTAGGTAATGAATTACTATGCTTCCCAAATCAAACTTTCTTCAACTTTTTTATGTGTGTGCAATACATAATTAGAATAAACAAATTTCCTTAATATTCACTTTAGCCCACTATCGTGGTGAACAAGATCCTAATGTGCAAACGAGAACTCCATCTATTAGTGTGAATAATGTAAGTCTCACAAAGCATTAAGTACCAAATTTGGAGACTCATAAAAAATTAAGTTTACTATCCATGTCTCCCTAATCAACAACTATCTATAGATGTTATATATTTTACGGTTGTGTTTTTCATATCCGGCTTAAAAGCTTTAAGGCCATGGTAACTTATAAAACCCTTAATCAACAAACATGTGGTAAAAATATTCATAGTATTAAGCATAGAATAAAACAAAATTCTAATCATTGCACATCTAAAACATTTTAATCAATTTACAACTTTTCATAGTATTCATACCATAGGATCCATTGATCCTTAAGATAAATAAGCGACTCACTCATCATCATAAAAACACACAAATCATGATATTCATTGCAACCAGAGATTAAATCAAATAAAACTTTAATTAAATCAAAGAACAATACCTAATCACTACAATTGGATTCTTTGATGTATCTCCTTCAAAAGATCTTGTCAATACTCAAGTAAAACTAATGTAAACTATATTATTTTATGGTAATTGATATGTTTACCACGTCTTAATACCTATTTATACTCATTCGAATCCTGAAAGTACAATTAGAAACCCTAAATAACAATTCCAAACGAAATGGATGTCTAAAAATTTATATTTTTATGACTTGACGCTATCTGTAAGTGATCCATGATCCCTGTGTAAAGTGATAGCGTCATCGCAGTGCCAACTTTTTATGTATATTTCTCCTATTAATTGTCTTGACATTGCTTGTGTTGGGGCATGTGCCCTAGGTCAATCTACAAACATTATTTATCTTATAATTTTAGTTAATAAAATTGAGGTTTTCATTTGATGTTTTATTATAAGTGATTGCATGTTTACCTTATAGTAAGATCTATGGGTATTTGTTGCAATATCCTAAATGTCCCTAGTCGGTCATTATAGTGGGAACTATAATGAATTAATACCAGTGTAAATTTTGATTGATGGTCATGTGATGATCATATGTATAAGGATATGAATCGAGATCATGAATACTTATTAGGGAACAAGGTGCTGGACCTACCCGCTATGGGAACACCACATGGATTAAGCCATTGGTGTTACTCATGATAGATATATCATATAGTCATTCGACTTGAGGTTACCATAGACTTAATTATTAGGAGTATAGTAATTTGACATAATCAAATGTTATCTTTAACCAAAAAATTATAAAGATTGTGATTGGTTACCATGTGAATAATATGTGAAGGTGTGTAATCAAGATAAAATTTGTCCTTCTCATATAGAGCGATATCAAGTGATCCCTCGATATGTTAGATTGTTAAATGGCCAAGTCCAAGTGAATTGATATGATCAAATTTACTTTGATGTTTTCAGTCTACCTAAAGATTGAAACTAGTACAATTGAACATAAAGGGTGACTTTCCATGCCTTACGTTTAATCAAAGGATATCACACGACAAAAGGATATGATATATGTCACTCATTAGGTTGTATTGATTTTGATATTCATGCTACTTGGGTAGCCATAATGCCTTGCTAAAGACCGCTCATGACTTGTGTACCAAAATGATTTTTGGTTCACTCCCAAGGTCGCATGAACCTATTAACTCGCATACAAAGAATGGTTTTGCACAATTTCAATTGGTCCAGAATAATGAATTCTTTATGATATAATTCATTACATAAAAGCCCTAACGACTTGTTATATGATAACTTATTAATAGGGGCGTGTGTGTAATTTGCTTAAATTGCCTAAATACAATAGTTGTATTACGAATAGGATTCAAGTAAAGGCTTATATACTCATATTAATAGAGCTTGAAACCCTAAAATGAAATAAGAGTTTTATTTTTGCTATTTTTGAGTTATTTGGACTTTAGGAGAGAAAGAAAAACATTTTCTATCTTTCTTAGGGCTAGCATTCCAAATTGTAGTTTGCATTCATATGTGAATTCTCGATAGAGGACGGACGCTTGAACATTTTGGAGATCAAGCAAACAGAGATGGAAATCATGGATTAAGGTATGGTTTACTTTTATAAACCTAGTTTAATGGAACTTATTTTTGATCTTGTTGGGTTTTTCAAAAATTGTTTTGAATTTTTCGTTTTGTATGAACCCCAAAACCCAACAGCTTATACAACTACTCGGCGTTGTCTGTGTTAAGCCCATAATGCCAAATATATATGCACAATGTCAGGTTGTCTGAACCTCATTCTTTGATCTCCATGTTGTCTCCACACCTTGTGTTCATTTCCCACGACGTCACATTACTGCTCCCATGTCGTCAACCTTGCTTTTGTGCTTTTTTATCTTTTCATCATGAAATCTATCATTTGTTTTTTATGCCTTGTAGACCTAAAAGCACATAAATACCATCAGTTAGAGCTCATTCCAGGATATTTAGACCAAATATATAACTAAACTAGTCTTATATATAAGTTTAATTAAGTACTTATTAGTAGTCGTAGTAAAGAAGAATTTGTTCTTAATGCTAAACTTAATCGTATACGTCAATTCACAATTTCAATAAATTTGTTTTTGTGTATTACAATCAAGAAACTTTATGTTGAATTCATAGTGGCCAATCTGTATTTTAATATTAAGGTTCTAAATCTACTAAAAAGTAGTAACTAGGATTAATTTAAAAGGTCTTTTACCATTTAGATGTCTTAAGTGAATTGTGTTCTAAGTTTGATATTGATATGTCTAATTCCAATAATATTGGCTTAGTAGTAAGAAGTTTTCATAGAGTGTAATGTTGTCTTGCTTATGTTAGTTATCTTTGAGCTTTCAAAGAAGTAATGGTGATAAGATTAAAATATGGGTTTTTTTATTGATATATGGAAAACTGATGGCTTGATAAAGGCCATCAATCTTGCTTATGATTTAGGTTTAATGATTCAAGAATACTTCATAAGATGATGATAGTATGATTATGACTATACTTTAATTAATATGTTTAGATTCAAAACGGTTTATGTCTAATTGTTTTAAATATTTGTTTAGAGGTTTGTTTTATATCGATTTGTCTTGAATTGAATTTAGAATATTTAGTATTAGTGAATATGAATTGTGTTAGTTTAATTAGTTTAATTAGTTACTTTAATTGTTTTAGTTTGATTGGATAATTTTAATTCCCGTTTTAATAAAGTTAAAATAAAATAATAAAAGCCCTTAGAAAACCTTTTTTCTTAGGAAGTTTGCAAAGTCCCTACGGAGTCGATCACACTTACCAATATTACAAATAATAAAGATCTACAGGAAACTTATTCTACACGCTCGACACGTGTCAATTTTTGGCGCCGTTACTAGGGATTTTAAAAATAAATTTTTAGGGAATCTTTCTCATTGTATGTCATGCAATATGGCAGAAGGCGAGCAAGAACTTACTTTTAAGCAAGCCTATAAAAATGCCACAGCTTACGAACCTGTGTATTGCCTTTCGTACGAAGTTTCTCGATTTTGAGTTAAAATCCTGATTTATCAATTATTTACCTCAATTTCACGGTGAAGATGATGAAGATCCACAACAATTTATTAGGAAATACACACATAAAGTAAGTGTGATGAAACCCAAAGATTGACAAGTTAATATTTATACACATTTTATAGTGTAATTTGGGTTGTTTTATATATTAATGATGATATTACTTTAGGTATTCTCTTATTTTTGTGATTTCAGTTTTTAAAAAGGAAAATAAATAAATTGAAGAAAAGAGCAAGAATAGCAAAACATTCACCTGGAAAAGAAGCCCAACGATTAGCCAATGATTTGAAATGACACAAAGAATCGCCACTTAAATCAGCAGTAGGAAAAGGCCAGCAAATCCATAATGAATTGGAGAATAAACTATAAATCGCCAACTGAATTGGTGGAGCACTGAGACTTAAACTCAGTGATTGGCTCAACGATTAGTGAGTTAGGAATCGTTGACAAATCAATGAGGTCGGTTATGGGTTTCTTAGATTAATATGAAGAATACGAGTCTATCTAAGATATGTATACATAAGGAGACTATAAAAAAGTCCAGAGAGCTTCAAAATAACTCTCTCCTTTTGCTCTTCTTTTGTTTTCCTTTTGCTCTACATAATTTTTATTGTATGTTTTAGTTGATGTTTGAAGATATGTTGGAGCTTTGATTTATATTAAGGTATATATTTATTCATTATGTCTTTTAATCATATTTATGCGTTGTTTATTTCCTTTATGAGTGAGTAGTCTATCAATCTAAACAAACCCTAGACATGTAATATATTTTGAATTGCTAGTTATAATTAAGTAATCATGAACTTAATGCTTTAAATCTATTCATACACATCAATCACGAATTTAACATGTTGTTTTTGCATATAACAAATAAAGCAGATTAATATTGCATGCATAGTTGCAAATGTTTATGTGGTATTTTGATTTTGATTCTATATCTATAATTATTGACAACAATTATATTAGTAACTATGATTAATCTATAGGGCATTTTCGAGTGGATGTTCTAGGTGATTGTGTTCTAAGTGGTTTATTATGCAACTTTAGTTAATATTAGCTTAAATTAGGGCATTTTTGAGGATATAGAGTTAGAATATGTTAAGCTTAAAGCTTTCCCTTCTTCTTCAAGAGGTCAAGCTCAAGATTGGTTATTCCTATCTTCTTCAAAATTCCATAACCACACGGTCCAAAATTTTACAAGCCTTTTTAAATTAATACGTTCTAACATACAAGATTAGTTTCGATTGAAAACAAATTAGTAATGCAAAGAGGAGGACTTAATAGACTTATGGTGAGTTTTGGGATATGTACTAAAGATTAATTTCATTATGTCCACAACATAGATACACAAAAAACTTTATTAGAATATTTTTATGAAGGATTAAATCATTTCGAACAAAGATTCCTAGACACGATATGTGGAGGATCTTTATTCGATATAACACCAACATTAGCAAAAAAAATGTTATTAAACAATCAAAGCAATATGGTGAAAAAAATAAATTCATGAAAAAGAAATCTTGTGAAATCAATAAAATAATAATTAAGACATCAGACGATAAATTTGATGAGCTAAAATGCATGGTTGAGCTATTAATAAAAGATAGATCAAGTTAAGTTAAATCTTGTACTTTTTTGCAATGAAACTAGTCATATAGATGATGAATGTTCTCTGATGCAACATAACAAAATTGAAGAAGCTAATGCTATAATGAGTCATTATGATGGGTTTATTGAACCTTATTATATCTCTATTGACTATACAAATTATCTACGATAGAATATAGGCAATGGTGTAGATAACCAGGGTTATCAAAGGTATAAAACATCCACATTAATTGGAAGAACCATTGCATTAGAAAATTCAAATAAAGAAAAAGATGAAAGATTTCAAGCTTTACAAAATGTTATAATTGAATACAAAAATCAATTAAGTGAAATGGCGATGCAAATGAGTTTGTTATTTAATCAAGATAATTGCCATCTTGTTAAAGTAAATCATTAGTGTATAATGTGAGTGGTCTTCCTGTATGAGTTATATGTCGTAAAGTGCCACGTTGGAAATCTGTGTGTCTTATATCAATGGTTATGATTAGATGTATCGTGTTGTTAGGAGTGAAGTTTATATTATCTGTAATAGCATATATATAGTGAAATACAACACAGACTGAGTGACTCTCAGATCTGAAACTCTATGTCTTTCATATTCTTTGTTGATATATAGGGTTTCTTCACCTACATCAACATGGTATCAGAGCCATTGTAGCTAACGCCATGAATGGTTAGATCGAAAAAGTGTGGAGTAGATTACATATATGTAAGTGTTGTTTCCACAAAACAAAACTTAGATTTGAAGTTCTTCGAATCCAGAAACTCAGATCTAGAGTTCTTGAAAGTCGAAAATTCAAATTTGGAGCTCTTAGAAGCCAAATTTGATCAAGAAAGGTGTAGATCAAAAGTAGTGAAGCTTAGATATGAAGTTCTTGGAAGCCAAATCTGATCAAGAAAAGTGTAGATCTAGAGCAATGAAGCTCAGATATGAAGTTCTTGGATAAATATTAGAGGTCTACAATCGTAGATCTACGGTGTTAAGACAAAGATTTTCATCGTGCAAAGATTGAGTAGTTGCATGTAATGGCATATCATTCTTCTAGTTCTGTACATAGTGGATTTGGACATCCCTCAGATTCATCGATAAACATTGAAGGAGAATCATGAGGTTCTTCATCATTTAGTAATTATTTATCCAAAATCTCTGCCAAGTTAGATTAATCCAATTTTTTGGTATGGAAATCGATCGTAGTTCGTATGGTGCGTGGTTGCGATTACGATGGATATCAGTTTGGTACTTGTCCTTGTCCTGAGATGGTGTTAAATAGTTCAGATACACCCAATTTGGGATACAAAGCATGGATCCAGAAAGATAAGACACTAATTACATAGCTTCTCAATGCAATAATTCCAAGCATCTCTACTCAAGTAATAGGTGCAGATGTGACGACTGCACATGATGCTTGGAGTACTATTGTAGAGTTTTGTTGTTCACAGAATCGATATCAGATTCGACTGTAGAAGATTGAAATCCAGACTACCACAAAGAACAATAAGACGATGAATGAGTATCTAGCTTAAATTATAGAGTTATCTGATTGTTTAGCTACTGCAGGAACACTAATTTCAATGGAAAATCTGATTATAAATACTTTTGTTGGCTAGATACTGAGTATTTGTAAATTACTACAGTTTTACTGAATAAGTCTAATGTTCGATGGGCAGAGTTGCGGGCCATGTTACTGAGCTTTGAAGCATGATTGAATCGTCTTCAAGTACGTCAGGTTGTGAATTCCTAAAGTTTATCAAAGAAAATTCCATCATCTAATGCTACAGGAGTTAAAAATGGAGGTGGTCTTGGTGGCCATTAGCACAAATTTGGCTTTACAAATCATATTAGGAATCAGTTTTCACAGCACAATAGTAATGGTGCTAGGTTTCAAGAAGCGGTAATCATGGTCAGAACCAACGTGGTAAAGGTGGCTTTCATGGTTCAAACAACAGAGGGCAATGGGGATTCAAATTTTAGAATAACAAGCCTACCTACCAAATTTGAGGTAAATTTGGCCATTCTTCTGCAGTTTGTTATTTTTGTAGTGATATTAAATATATAGGAGCACAACATTCATCAATGCATCAGCCACCTTTGCGGTTCCTTCCAAGTGCTCTTCAGCAACAACGAAACTCATTTTATGCTGCTCTAGAAGGTGTTCGAAATACATCTAGGTATGTGGATAATGGAGCCACTTCTCATATCAATCTTGATATATCTCAGATGATGAACAACCATTTTTATGGTGGTAATGATGCTTTGATGGTTGGTAATGGCCATCTCTAACCTATTTCTCGCATTAGTATAACTAAAATACCGTCTTTTTGCTCAAACTTATCATTTCATAATACACTATTTGTGTATAATGTGAATGGTTTTTCTGTATGTGTTTTATGTTGTAAATTTCCACGTTGGCAATCTGTGTGTCTTATATCAAAGGTTGAGATTACATGTATCGGGGGTTGAGAGTAAAGTTTTGGTTGGAGAGAACAGTTGGTGTTGACGGGCCGGGCGAGTAGCAGAATGCCACATGGCAAGCAGCGCATGGGAGAGGTGGGAACTCAAACAAATTTGTGCGAATTAGTGGGAGATAGCATGACTCGTGTCTCGGGGATGATCGAATAACTAATGAATGCTCAGTGACTCATACATGTGTGTTTCTGCGTTACTTGACCTGTTGGTTACCATTGTGCAATGCGTGTCTCGAGACAAATCATTTGGTAGCTAATCACCACATATAAATACATAATTTCATAAAGCTTTTCGCCCTTAACCCTAAAAATAACCAATAAATATAATTAGACTAATATTTTGGAGACTTAACAATAAAAAAATATATAAATAACCTATATATAATTACATAAATAACGATTCATCAAATACCCCCAAACTTAGGACTTTCCACTTCTTGAGCAAATGTGTAGATGACAAAACACAAGTAAACTAGACTCCTAATGTAGATATGCACTAATAAAGTAATCCTACACCCGACTTAAAATTCATGGAGTTCCTCCAGAAATTTCAGAGTTATGATATGCCAAGACTTGCAACACAAACAGAATTAAGATCGCACTTTTAAGACATAGACTCGATGCCATCAACTACTCACGAGTTTTCTTGTTCTATACATTCAAGCACGCAAGTTCCCGATCTCGCTTAATCTAGTTATAAGCACTCAAGCTAAATCTTTTTATTGGAGGAGTTTTCATAGACTTTCGCCTTTATTCATTATATATATATTCTCTATTTTTTCTCCACATTTTCTTTTCAAGCAATACGGTCCCCTGCTCCATTTCCAGTGGAACCTGTAGGACTCTCTATATTTTGTTTTAAGAAAACTCATGTTAGCCCTTCTCACTTTCACTATGATTAAGCAAATCCTCCAATGTGGGTTAAAATATTATCACTTGCACAATTTTGACCGTCTGCCCTTTTTCGTATTTAGCACAAGGCTTAACCATCATACTAAGTCCCTAATCATGAAATCATAAAAGTGCTGAGCTACGGGCTTAAGTGAGTGTTTCTCCTAATTTTCTTTAATTTTCAAGTAAAAAAGGCAACCATAGTTTACTTATCCACAACCAAAGGCATGAAACAAAATTTTGGGTGACTCTAAATGTAACATATACAACATATGACACTATGCAAGGCCTAAATGCAAGAACAAACATAGATAGACACTTGTCTACTACTACTAATAATAAAAACTATACTAAATGCATGCATGAAAATGTATCATATCTTAGTGAAATGAAAGATAAAAGTATCAATGAAAAGGAAAAAGAAATAGAAAGATAAGAGAATGAGAATAACATCACCATTACCATCCTTTAACCGCATAATTTAAAAAATTTAACGATCATACCTGCGGTGTTTAGCAAGAAGATCCATCCAACATAATCCACAATCCCTAAAGTACCCCTAAACTTATTCTAAACCTTGTCCCTAAGGTTCAAAACAAGTTAAGAGGTCCATACAAAAAAAAACAAACAAGAGGGTGAAAGAACATAATAGATATAGGAAGAATGAAATGATACGAGTTCATGCATAATAATAATAAAAAAATAAAAAAATACTAAAATGAATAAACAAAATAATACTTATCAAAATTTAGGCTGCCTCCCTATAGCGCTTTTGTTTAAAGTCTTTGGCTTGACTTGGTCTGAGTCTGTCAATCAGTATAAACTAGTTTTGCAAGTGATACGCCCTCCATATTTTGACTCAGGAAGTCTCCATAGAAGATCTTCAATCTGTGGCCATTCACTTTAAAAGCACTACCAGGCTGCAAACTCCGAATCTCCGCTACATCGTGATCATACACTGTAATCACCACATACGGTCCTATCAACCTCGATCTCAGCTTACCTGCAAAAATCTTAAGATGTGATTGAAACAAAAGCACTTTCTAATCGACACGAAAAGATTTCATAGAGAGATTGTGATCATGGAACGCTTTGGTATTTTCCTTGTAAATTCACGCATTTTCATACACGTTGTTCATGATTTTCTCCAATTCTTGGAGAGTGAGCTTTCTCTCTTTTCCTGCTTCGTCGAGCTTCATATTAAGCTATTTCATAACCTAGTAGGATTTATGCACGAGCTCGACTGGCAGGTGGCAAGCTTTTCCAAAGACAAGGCGGTAGGGGACATTCCAATTGGCCTTTTAAACACTGTTCGGTAATCCCAAACTGCATCATCAAGACGTGTACTCCATTGTTTTTTAGTAGGATTCACCGTATTTTCCAAGATAGATTTGATCTCCCTATTAGAGACCTCTGCCTGGCTACTCGTTTGGGGACGATACGTCGCAGACGTTCTATGAGTGACATTGTACCTCCTCAGAAGACTTCCAACCATACGATTGCAGAAGTGAGTGCCTCTGTCACTAATCAAGGCACGTTGGGTACCAAATGTTGTAAAAATCCTCGATTTGAGGAATTCACATACCACTTTAGAGTCATTAGTGCGGGTAGCTTTAGCTTCCACCCACTTAGACACATAGTCCAACGCCCAAAGTATGTAAACATTACCAAACGACACTAGAAACGGTCCCATGAAGTTTATACCTCATACATCAAATATCTCACAAATATGAATCGGGGTAAGTGGCATTTGGTCCCAATGACCAAGGTTACCAGTTTTTTGATAGTTAGGACAAGTCTTGGTGAACATGTATGAATCATGAAAATAGTGGGCCAATAAAACCCATTCTCAAGAACCTTCCTCGCTATCCTACAAGGATCGAAGTGGCCACCACAGGCGTAAGTGTGGGAAAAAGCCAAGATGGAGTGACTCTCAATCTAAGAAATGCAACGCCTGATAACCTAGCCTGAGCAAAATTTCCATGAGTATGAGTCATCCCATATATAATATTTAGCATCGCTCTTAACTTTGTTCTTCTGAGCCTTCAAAAGATGAGGAGATAGCTTGCTACAGGTGATATAGTTCACCAAATCTGCGTACCAGGGAAGATCTTCCATAACAACATAGATGTACTCGTCAAGGAAATTATCCTTAAGAAGGGTAGGATGTTCACCATTTCAATCCTGCTGAGATGGTCTGCGACTAGATTCTCTGCACTACTTTTATCTTTAATTGTGATGTCAAACTCTTGTAGTAGGAGTATCCATCTAATAAGCCTAGGTTTGGCATCCTTTTTTACTCATCAAGTACTTCAAGGCTACGTGATCAGAGTAAATAATAACATTGGTTCCCAAAAGATAAGGTCGAAACTTCTTAAGTGCGAAGATAGCGGCTAGGAGCTCCTTCTCAGTAGTCGTTTAGTTCATCTGAGCCACGTCTAAAGTACGAGAAACATAGTAAATAACATGTGAAACTCTCCCGATTCTATGTCCTAAGATTGCACCCACTGCATGATTACTAGCATCACACATGATTTCAAATGGAAGCTCCTAATTAGGGGCTTGAATCACTGGTGTTCTTGTAAGTGAGTCATTCAGTCCATCAAATGCACTCTTACATGCCTTGTCAAACTTAAAAGGTATGTCCTTAGGAGTAGATGGCATAGGGGTTGTGCAATCTTCAAAAAGCCCTTGATGAAACGACGGTAAAAATCGGCGTGTCCAAGGAAAGATCTAATCTCTCGCACATTCGTAGGGTAGGGAAGTTTCTTGATAACATCAATTTTAGCATCGCTCTTAACTTTGTTCTTCTGAGCCTTCAAAAGATGAGGAGATAGCTTGCTACAGGTGATATAGTTCACCAAATCTGTGTACCAGGGAAGATCTTCCATAACAACATAGATGTACTCGTCAGGGAAATTATCCTTAAGAAGGGTAGGATGTTCACCATTTCAATCCTGCTGAGATGGTCTGCGACTAGATTCTCTGCACTACTTTTATCTTTAATTGTGATGTCAAACTCTTGTAGTAGGAGTATCCATCTAATAAGCCTAGGTTTGGCATCCTTTTTTACTCATCAAGTACTTCAAGGCTACGTGATCAGAGTAAATAATAACATTGGTTCCCAAAAGATAAGGTCGAAACTTCTTAAGTGCGAAGATAGCGGTTAGGAGCTCCTTCTCAGTAGTCGTTTAGTTCATCTGAGCCACGTCTAAAGTACGAGAAACATAGTAAATAACATGTGAAACTCTCCTGATTCTCTGTCCTAAGATTGCACCCACTGCATGATTACTAGCATCACACATGATTTCAAATGGAAGCTCCTAATTCGGGGCTTGAATCACTGGTGTGCTTGTAAGTGAGTCATTCAGTCCATCAAATGCACTCTTACATGCCTTGTCAAACTTAAAAGGTATGTCCTTAGGAGTAGATGGCATAGGGGTTGTGCAATCTTCAAAAAGCCCTTGATGAAACGACGGTAAAAATCGGCGTGTCCAAGGAAAGATCTAATCTCTCGCACATTCGTAGGGTAGGGAAGTTTCTTGATAACATCAATTTTAGCTTGGTCTACCTCTACACCCCGAGATGAGAGAATGTGTCCCAAAATAAGACCTTGGTCGACTATAAAATGACACTTTTCATAGTTCAGAACCAAATTCTTCTCGATACACTTGTGAGTACCTTTGTCAGATTGATGAGACAACTATCGAATGAATCACCGCAAATAGTAAAGTCATCCATGAAGACCTCTATGAAATGCTCAACAAAATCTGAAAAGATATTCACCATGCACCTTTGAAAAGTGGCAAGTGCATTGCGTAATCCAAATGGCACACGTCGATAAGCAAAAGTGCCAAATGGACAAGTAAAGGTCGCCTTTTCCTGATCTTTAGGCGCTACCGATATCTGGTGAAAACAGGAGTAACCATCAAGACAACAATAATGAGAACGACCGGCTAGTCTCTCCAACATCTGATTAATGAATAGAAGAGGGAAGTGATCCTTCCCGGTGGAAGCATTTAACTTCCAGTAGTCTATGCATACCTACCATCCATTCTGAATGTAGGTTGAAACCAACTCACCATGTGAATTGGTGACTACTGTGACTCCCGTTTTCATAGGAACCACCTGGACAGGGCTTACCCATTTACTATTAGAGATAGGGTAAATCATGCCAGCATCAAAGAGCTTTAGTATCTCATTCTTTATGACATCCATCATAGGCGGATTGAGCCTCCTCTAGGCTTCTCTCGTAGTTTTTATATATATGATGCATGCAAGTGGAAGGGATCAAACCTTTGATATCTTCTATAGTCCACCAAATAGCATGTTTAAACTCTTGGAGTACTCGCAGGAGTCTCTCCTCCTACAAATGTGTAAGTTTGGTTGAGATGATCATAGAGAGTGTGTCATTCTCACCCAAAACCATGTACTTTAGGTGCTCAGGTAATGGCATCAGCTCAAGTATGGGAGCTTTAACCAATGAGGGAGAAAGTTTGGAGTCAGCAGTAGGCAACTCCAAATAACAGACATTTGGGGCAGGGGTAGGAATGAATCCAACTCTAAAATAGCATCCTCGACATCAGTATCGAGGTCAAAACAATATGGTGGATATGACTAGTGTTGAAATGATTCTTTAACACTACTTTCACCACATCATCACCACACGTGAGCAAAGCCTGCTCAATGAATGGATCCACAAAATCAATGGTACATGCCACAAAAGACACATCACTGGGGTATCACATCGCATCATAGATGTTAAACTTGATGACTTCACTGTCAAACTCCAAGGTAAGAAATCCATCATCAACATCTATTTTTGTCTTCGCCATCTTTAAGAACGGACATCCAAGTAGCACTAACGAAGCATTGGGGAATGGTTCCTCCTTTGTATCTACCACGTAGAAATCAGCAGGAAACACAAACTCATTCACTCGTACTAGAACGTCCTCAAGAACACCAACAGGTCTGACAACTAAATGATAATACCAGATTCCTTTAATGGGTCTGCATTCAATGTCTCATAAATCGACAATGGCATGAAATTAATGGAAGCGCCAAGGTCTTACATAGCCCTTTGAATGCTTACATTACTTATAACACAAGGCACTGAGAACATCCCAGGATCCTTGCATTTAGAGGCAACTTCTTTTATAGGATAGCTATGACGATTTCTCCTATTTGGACTTTTTTATTACCTTTTAGTTTCCCTTTGTTAAAGCATAGTTCCTTAAGAAACTTTGCATGTCTAGGGACTTGCTTCAGAGCATCGAGGAGTGAATATTGATTTCTACTCGCTGAAAGGTCTCGAGAATTTCTTTCTCTTCCTCATTTTTCTTATCTAGGATAAGTCGTTGTGGAAAAGGAGGTTTAACCTTGAATGTGGGCGATGCTTCCTTTTGAGTAGTTACCATATGTTTAGGGACAGACGAGGTCGCTACTTGATGGGGTATGTGCCCTAGGCCAATTCTGTAAATGTTGTTTAACTATTATAAGTAGATGCATGTTTCCTTTTAAAATAGTATCCAAGGATAATTAATGTATTATTCTAAATGTCCCTAGTAAGTTATTATTATGGGAACAATAATAAATTAAGACTAGTATGAGTCTTGTTTGATAATCATGTGATGATTATGCATATACATATACAGATCAAGATTATGGGTATCTGTTGGGAACGGGTGTTGGATGACCCGCTATAAGAACACTACATGGTCAATGCCATAAGTGATTCTCATGAGAGTTATATAAGTTAGTCTTTTGACTTGAGATCACCATAGACTCCAACATTAGGAGCACAATGATTTGAAACAATCAACCATTGTCTTTAACCAGATGCTTATAAATATTATGATTGGTCATTGTTCGACTAATGTATGGATGTTGTGATCAAGATGGAATTTGTCCATCTCTTTTAGAGAGAGCTATCTATTGGGCCCCTCGAAATGTTAGATTGATAAATGGACATGTCCAGTGAATTGATTGGATCAATGTCACTTGACAATTTCAGTCTACTCGGAGATCGAGACTAGTAGATTGAACTATAAGGGTGACATTCCATGTCTATGTTCAATCAAAAGATATCGCGTGACAAAGGGATATGATATACATTGTCTATTAGATTGTATCGATTTATTGATCTTCATGCTACTTGGGTAGTCATAATGCCTTGCTAGAGACCGCTTATGACTTGTGTACCAAAATGGTTTTTGGTTCACTACCAACGTTGTATGAACCTATTGGGTCACACACAAAGAACCAATTTGCGCGATTTAATATTGTTCGGGTTAATGAATTTTATTTGATAAATTCATTTTGAAGATTCTCATTAAATGTCCTAGTTTGACTAGGATTCAAGATTCTCATACATTTCTAGTGTGACTAGAAATTTTGTCTCTTAGTAAATCCTATTTTGAATAGGACTCTAATTGGAATTATAGTATGAATTTAATTCTTATTTGAGTTTTAGATAAATTACAACTCTTATTGGATTAGTAATTGCAGATTCTCTATGACTTTATCCTTTTTAGAGTTGGACTTTATCTAGGACTCTATTTGGAGTGTGACTAGGAGATGAAGTTCTTTTACAACTAGACCTAGTGTATTATAGATAAGATATTAAGGTCACAATTGTAGAGAATTCCCTATAGAGATTTTTCCTAGAGAATTTTTGTGAGAATTTTTGTCCTAGGATTTTTGGGGCTAGCACTCAGGATCGTGATCGTCTATTCGTGTGTGGATTTCTGATAGAGGATGTTCGTCCCTCGCAACGTCTTAAAAGAATCGATCAATACCAAACAAGGCAGACATGGAGTTATTCTTGCTAAGGTATGATTTTTATTGTCACATCAATTTAATGGAATCAATAGGATCTTGGTTCGGGGATGTTCGAAAAGGTTTCGAAAACTTCCTCTGCGCATGATCCCCGAAACCCAACAGTGGTATCAGAGCCAATAGGCATGATTTAATTAAATTGTAATGTGACCTTATTTTTTTATATACATGATATATATAAGTCAATCATGATATTTTATATATGGTTGCATCATTGCGTTTAATATAATTAATCTATATGCAAAAGTGTTAAAGTATTAGCATGATGTTGTTGATGTAGTCGCACCGTCACGCACATATATGAATAAAACGGGTGCGCATCAAATTTAGCGGATAAGATCTCACTATTTGTGTACATAGATATGTGTAATTTAATATGTAGTCGCACCGTCACGCACATATATGCATAAAATGGGTGCACATCAAATTTAGCGGATGAGATCTCACTATATGTGTACATAGATATGTGTACATAGATATGTGTAAATTAATATGTTGGTGGTTGTATTGGATATGAAAGCCATGATATTGATAAAAAAATATGTATATATCAAAATTAAATAGGGATTTTTTGAAGGTGGGAATCGATCCCTGGTTCTCCATGTTATTCCAGAGACTTAGCCATTCTAGCTATCTACTCCAAGTTGTAAGAGGATTACAAAATAAAGATTAAAAGGCAAATCTATTTGTAATCGGATTACACAATAGAATAAAAAGAGGACTTTCGTTCATAGTAGGATTCGATCTCTAGTCATCTAACCTGTTGAAAAGCCTTAACCATCCTATCAAGCAAATCAACTTGTAATAGGATTATAAATCAAAATTAAAGTACAAATCTGATTGTAATAGGATTACAAAATACAATAAACGAACTTTTATTGAGAGTATGATTTGATCCCCAGTCCTCACGCATATTAGAGTTCCTTAACCATCCAGGCTAGCGAGCCAAGTTGTAATATGATTACAATTTTGTTTATATTAATCGGGCTATATATTAATTGAAAGAAGTTTTAACTAATTAATTTCCAATTAATTGGATGGGGTTATTGTTCATCAATTGGATTGATTAACACCCATTAATATTAATGATTAATTTAGTTAGAAGGTGTTTTAATTGAATTAATATCAATTTAAATTAGTGGGACTATTATTAATATTAATTAAAATGGGTTTTAATTAAATAGAGTCCGATAAAAATTATATTGAGATATATTTAATTAATGAGATTAATGAAAATATAATCTTTCATGCACTTGGAAAATTTTAAGGTATTTAATTTCCTTGATTTGTTTTATGATGCCTTGTTGATATATAAAGATATTTATTCTTGTTTTATTTTAATGATCTTTATTCTATGCATATTGGGTATATATATGATATTCCATAATTAAATAAATGCTAGAATTAGTCATTGTAAAACACTACATGGATCATAAAAATTGATAAAAATCCCTCGATTAGAATTTTAAGTTAATGCCACCCATTTTAAACAATTGTCAAGGCCTCGATCACATAATTATGGGTCTGCCTTCGCAGAGTGTATTATGTTATCTTGGTGAGGCAAGCTGGGTAACGGTTACCTGGATGTTTTAAATTGACTTGACTTAATAAAGCTATCAAAACGGTTTTGGCTTTAGGCATAGATGAGACGTAACATGTTGTGACATATGATGTCTAGGTCTCATAAAGAACCTAAGAGTTGCATATGATGCAATTGGTAATGGTTACCTATCTAAATAACTTGATTTTGAATGTCATGCCTTAGCTGTCTCAAAAATAAGTGAAATATGGATCTTAGACCACTAAATTAATATTTATGAGGGTTATAGATTTAGTGGGGGTTTAATTACTCAGTAATAAATCATTCTGCATAATCTTCTAAGTGTAGATGTTAAACTCCTAGTAACACTAATTCATAGCAATTGCGATCAATCCTTGAGAAGGATAAAATAATTTCTAAGATTAATTTCCCTATTTTGATTTGAAAATTGATAAATGTTATCAACCATATAAACAAGGATGTATGTCTTAGATTAATGGTTCCTTTTAAACTACCATCTATTAGTACAAGGATTATATGTCATGTTAGCAAATATCAAACTGGACTTTAGAAAAGATTCGGGCCGTGAAAACTAATGACATGATAGTGACACTGAAGGAAAATTTGCAACAGTAAGTCACACGGGAAGGGCATAAGATTGAAATATTCCTAGATTTTGTAAAATGGTTGAGAACCTATTATTATGTCTTTATGTTTGGAACATGAAAGAGCTATATTAATTATCATAAAAGTTTTGAATCTTCATGTGCCAAAAGTTGGCAGTAGATTTAATCTATAATTCATCAAAATAGTTTTAAACTACATAATTTGAAAGATATGGAGAACACTTTTTACAGTTGCATATTATGTTTAAAATTGTAAGACACAATAATAAAAAGGGGCCTTAGATATATATTTGATGGATCGTAACATAAAGGAATTTAATAAAGAAAGATAAAGGGAAGGTAAAAGCTACAAAAGGTGCTTGTGTCAGACACAAAAACCTTAGTTGTGAGCTAGACTTTGCCAAGTTCTAAAGAAAGCCTTAAAGAACGAATTTTACTTTTCATAGAATGAAATTGTTCATTTTATAATGAATTACAAATCCTATCAAGAAGACATAATTTTAAATTGTTACGAACATTTCAAAATGAGTATTAAAAAAAATCAATTGGCAAACTATTAACATACTTTGATGAAATCAAGGTGGATAATATTTGAGCCAAGAGTTTAAGTTACCATTTTTGAAATTGTGAGATTGTCTTACAATTAACTCCACTAGGAATGTAATTTGAGAAATAATGTTTTAAGAGGAGAAATCAAACTACATAGGATATAATTTAATTTATGATGTGTCACACAGACTCTCCTATGATGTCTTATAGAGGCTATACTTTGGAAACCAAGAGACTTGCACTAAACCTTATTTTTGTTAAAGTGGTTGATAAAACTCTGTATATAGTATGGAATAAAAGGACATAGTTTTTCTTTTCTTGAGATTTGAGGCGACGAGACTAGCGTAAGACGTTAAGTCACATAAAGTTTGATGCCCAAATCTTTTGTGTCTAATTATGGTCGAACGCTATGATACTATTTTATACGATTAAGAACAAATTGTTTGTTGCTCAAAATAATGTCTTTCTAAGTAAAGAGTTTATTTTAAAGACACCGTTGGGAAAAAAGAAATCTTGGAATATTCAAGTGCCATAAATGAGAACCGAACCACTTTAGGAAGATCAACAAAGTTTTGAACTAGTTGAGTATACACAAGTAACATATATCTCTTGAAAATCTAGAATAATAAGAAATTGGCCAAAGAAGTTTGAAACTTCTTATTATTGATAGTTATGATGTAATTTTGATATTGTATCAGAATGAATCACTACTTATCAAGAGACATGTCTTGTCTAGATTGAACGAAGAAGCTAAATGTTATTAACTCTGAATTTAATTCATGTATATTAACCAAGTTTGGAACTTGAATTATTTATCTGAAGATGGTATGACCATTGGATGTAAATGAGTTAAAGTGACATGAAAAAGAAAAAATGCATACTTAAAAGCACGGCTATCGAAAACTCCAATCTAAATCTAGGTGTTGATTATGATAAGGGTTTCACTGGTAGCAAAGCTCAAGTTCTAGGATTCTATTGTCATTACTTCATAGTTTGACTATAAGATATGACAAACGGATGTCAAAAATAACATTGCTCTATGCTCCTTAAAGATGTGTATGATACAACTTAAGAGTTTTTTTTATTATTTTGAGAATTTGAGAAATGTATGCAAGCTTAAAGGATCCATTTATGGATTAAATTAAGCTTATCAAAGTCGGGATCTTTGTTTTGATAAAATAATTAATGAATTACATTCATTAAATAGAAGATAAATCTTGTGTATACATAAAGGTTAGTGGGGTCGCAATTATCTTTCTAAATCTGTATGTTAATGACATATTATTAATTGGAAATGACATCTTAACCCTGCAAAATGTCAAGTCTTGGTTAAGGAAAGTTTCTCAATGAGATTCTTAGCTAATTAGGCCTATATCCTTGTGGTATAGATCTATAGAGATAGATCTAAGAGACTAATTGCTTTAAATAAGATTGCTTATATAGACAAATAACTGAAAAAGTTTCAGTGTATGAGATTCTTAAAAGAATTTGTACTTATGTCTTATAACATAAGTCTCTACAAGACTCAAAGTCTTAAGACAAATGATGAGCGAGACAATGTGAATATGATTTCTTACGCATTAGCTATGAGAATCATCATATATGTTATACTTTGCATTCGACTCAATATGTCATATGCTTTGGGCAAAACAACTGGATATTTATTAATAACATTATTAAGTACTTCAGAAGCACTTGAGAGATGTTATTAGATTTACAGAGGTTTGAAAGATATGAGTCTTGTAAATGGTTACACGATGCAAACTTTCAAATTATATAAGAGATTAATTATCGCAATATGGATATGTGTTAACTTCGTAGGAATGAGTTAGAAATGTTCTAAACTCACTCTAACAAGTCTTATAACATAAATTGAGTTTTTAGCTGCATTTGATGCAGCCAAAGAAAATGTTTAGATCCTAAGGTTCATAATTGAATAAGGTGTGGTTCCAAGTGTTGGAAATAATGTTGACTTTTATTGTAAAACCAATGGACAAATTTAGGTTATGGAACATAAATCACACAATAGATCTAAACAATCACTTGAGCGTTTTTGTCTTATAAAAGAGAGAACGTAAAGATTTGCAGAACATCAATAACAAACAATGTAGCGATACATAAACAAAATTCTTAAACTAAGAACGCATTAAGGTCACTCAGTATTGGATACGTGAAGGATTGGACCTAGTGCAAGTGGGAGATGTTGGGGTATGTGCCCTAGGCTAATTCTGTAAATGTTGTTTAACTAGTATAAGTAGATTCATGTTTCTTTTTAAAATAGTATACATGGATAATTAATGTATTATTCTAAATGTCCCTAGTCAGTTATTATTGTGGGAACAATAATATATTAAGACTAGTATGAGTCTTATTTGATAATCACGTGATGATTATGCGTATACAGACACGGATCAAGATATGGGTATCTGTTGGGAACGGGTGCTGGACCGACCCGCTATGAGAATACTACATGGTCAATGTCATAAGTGATTCTCATGAGAGTTATATCATTTAGTCCTTTGACTTGAGATCACTGGAGAGACCAACATTAGGAGCACAATGATTTGATACAATCAACCATTGTCTTTAACCAGATGATTATAAAGATTGTGATTGGTCATTGTTTGACTAATGTGTGGACGTTGTGTGATCAAGATTGAATTTGTCCCTCTCTTTTAGAGAGAGATATCTATTGGGCCCCTCGAAATGTTAGATTGATAAATGGTCATGTCTAGTGAATTGATTGGATTAATGTCACTTGACAATTTCAGTATACTTGGAGATCGAGACTAGTAGATTGAACTATAAGGGTGACATTCCATGTCTTATGTTCAATCAAAAGATATCGCGTGACAAATGGATATGATATACACTGTCTATTAGGTTGTATCGATTTATTGATCTTCATGCTACTTGGGTAGTCATAATTCCTTGCTAGAGACCGCTTATGACTTGTGTATCAAAATGGTTTTTGGTTAACTGCCAACGTTGTATGAACCTATTGGGTCACACACAAAGAACGGATTTGCGCAATTTAATATTGTCAAGAATTTTATTTGATAAAATTCATTTTGAAGATTCTCATTAAATGTCCTAGTTTGACTAGGATTCATTTGTCTCATACATTTGTAGTGTGACTAGAAATTTTGTCTCTTAGTAAATCCTATTTTGAATAGGATTCTAATTGGAATTATAGTATGACTTTAATTTTTATTTGAGTTTTAAATAAATTATAATTCTTATTGGATTAGTAATTGTAGATTCTCAATGACTCTATCCTTTTTAGAGTTGGAATTTATGTAGGACTCTATTTGGTGTGACTAAGAAATTGAGTTCTTTTACAACTCGACCTAGTGTACTATAAATAAGATATTAGGGTCATAGTTGTTGTAGAGAATTCCCGAGAGAGATTTTTCCTAGAGAGTTTTTATGAGAGTTTTCGTCCTAGGATTTTTGGGGCTAGCACTCTGGATCGTGATTGTCCATTCGTGTGTGGATTATTGATAGAGAACGTTCGTCTCTCGCAGCGTCTTAAATGAATCGATCAATACCAAACAAGGTAGACATGGAGTTATTCTTGCTAAGGTATGGTTTTTATTGGCATATCAAATTAATGGAATCAATAGGATCTTGGTTCGGGGATGTTTGAAAAGGTTTAGAAAACTTCCGCTGTGCATGATCCCCGAAACCCGATACTAAACTATCTCATGTTCTTTCTTATTTGCCTGGTCTTTAGCATCAGGTTACCCATTGTTCCTTTTAGGTTCCTTCAGCTCTTTACCGCTTCTGAGTGTGATTACATTAGCACTCGTATTAGGATTTGGCTAAAGTTGCCAAGGCAATTTCCCCTACCCTCGAGACGTCCCAATTGTTGTGATATTTGGTCCATTTGAACTTGACGATTCTGGACCGTCAAATTGGTATCACTGATGGGTTTCTCAGTGTTAGCCTTGAATTGAACAACATCTCTCGTAAATTGGCTATGTTGAGCCATAAAATCTTTCATCATATCTTCAAGTGAAGAGGAATTATTGGAGGGTGTAGGCAACGGTTGACCTCTCGGGATAAAATTCTGGTAGTTTTGATTTTGATGCCCGTAACTGAAGTTTGAGTTTTTCCTTGCCGTTGCATGATTGTATGTATTCCCAAATAGGACTCTAGATGGTCCCTGGAACTAATTACCCATATCATTAGCCTATTGTTTATCCTCAAAGAGAGTAGGACATTCATCAGTTGCATGATTTGTAGTAGTACAAATGCCAGAAGCCTTGACTTGCACTTTGCCAGAGGTGAGGAAACGCTCCATCATGGAGGTTAGTTGGTCAGTTTTTCGGTCGGTAGAACTCGAGACACCTCTTGTAGTTAGACTTCAGTAAGCAGAATCATCAAGATCTCCGTAATGGCGTGACTGATGTGTGATGTCCTCAAATAGCTGCTTCATTTTGGCCGGAGTCTTATTTAGGATGCACCCCTACACGCATTATCAATCATGTGTCTTTCTATGGGCGACATGCCAACATAGAAGAAATGGGCTATGACCTTCTCAGATTGGTAATGTTGCGGGCAACTAGCAATCAATCGCTTATAGCAATCCCAATATTCATCAAATGATTCACCCGATTTCATTTTGATGCTGCATATGTCCTTGATGAGCTGAGCAGCTATGTCCTCAAGGAAATATTCATTTAAAAACTCAATTGTCATTTCATTCTAGGAGTTAATGCAACCAGACGGAAGGTAGAAAAGCCATTACTTAGCTTTGTCTTTAAGACAAAACGGAAAATATCTAAGCTTAATTGTGTTCTCATCCGCTTTAGAGGTTTTATAGACTTGTAGTTAGTTTGAGACTCCTTCAGAAAAGTAACAAGGTCTTCATTCTCGCCACCATGAAAGGACGGTAGGAGATGAATAAGCCCATACCTCAACTCAAAATCTCCAGCATTATCCGGATAGTTGATGCAGAGGGGTTGTTGTGCCAAAAGAGCCTAAAGCTCTTGATTGACATGCCCTATAGTGACTTTGCAATTCTCAGCAATGTCTAGAGGATTTTTGCCTTGTTGTTGCCTAAGTTGAGTTTCTCTATTCAACTTATGAAATGTTCACTCCGATTCAGGATCAAAGGTAACACTGAACCAATCGATTTTGACTGAGTGAGTCGCGGGAGCATAAAACTAAGAAAAAAAAGAAAACTAAACTGAGAGTAAAGGACTAAGTCCCCGGCAACGGCGCCAAAATTTGGTCACATGCCGTGCGTGCCAAATATAATCCGTACTCAAGTTACCAATCCTACAAGGGTGTAGTAGTAGTAAATACGGGGTCGAATCTACAAGACTTGAGTTTTACGCTAAGTTAACTAAAAATGGAGGGGGGTTTAAAAAGCTTGAGGAAACTATTAATTAAAACTAGTAATAATTTAGAATTGCAAGAATTAATGATCTCAACGAAAGAAAACACCTAGGTCTACGATTCCACAAGTCAAAATTAAGATTCAATGGCATGTCATGGTCTTCAATCTTTCCCAAAAGATTATTAATTCAAATCGTCATAGATTAGCTATGGAAAATCAACATCCGCCAGAAATTCCTAATTCCCCTAATCTTGGTAGCTAGTACATCTGCCACTAACTACTTCTCTAATTAATGCATAACCCTAGACAACCAATAGGGTTTAACACACTAACTGTAATAATAAAGATCCGTGAGAATACTATTCCTAGATAACCAAATCGCATCCGCTCTCAGTTTAACCTAGATTCAATTATTGCACACTCAAGATTGAAAAGTTTTTATAGCAATCGAGTGAGTATTTATCACTTTTATTAGTCCAAAAGCACAATTACAGATACAATTGGTTCAATTAACTATAGATTTTCCACCTAAAAGCATGCAATGGCCATATACATACCCTAGATTTAAACCATATTCATGAAAATCAACAATAATAAAATACAAGAAATTAAATTAAATAAAATAATAAAAATCATAGATCTCACAAGTTACGCCACGAATCAAGAATCATGACTTATTTTGTCTCTGACCTACGCAAGGATTTGTTTAGACGGGCATGGTCTCCACAAACACTAAAGAAAAAAATAAAAACTGAGAGGAGAGTTCAAGCGCATTGGGTTCCAAAAGAATAGAAGTCGATCTCTTAATAATACCTAAATCCCTAATAAAAACTATTAAAATTGGTCTTTGGAGGTGAGTGAAAGTGATTTTCATGACATCATTTTTGACTCGTGCGCCAAGGAGCATTACACGGCTGTTGGGCATTTTTTGCAGGACCAGAGACGTGTCGTTCTCTGATTTGTTGAAGCTGTTTACATGCTGACGTGGCAGACGTTGATAGGAGGAGGAGACTGCTGCTATGACGTGCTGGCAAGGGAGGACGCAACACGTGGCATGCGTGGGTGGAGAGAAGACTCGCATGAAGAATCGGCGAAGTTGTGGGAGACAACAACTGCACGAATCGCGAGGATATCTAACGATGGCAGCTGGAAGTGAGCTGGGGCATTAGAGAGCACCACATGGCGTGGTCTGGTTGGAGAGAATAACTGGTGTTGTCGGGCTGGGCAAGTAGTCGAATGCCACGTGGCAAGCAATGCATGGGAGAGGAGGGAACTCGCATGAATTTGTGCGAATTAGTGGGAGAGAGCAGGACTCGTGTATCGAGGACGATCAAATAACTAATGAATGCTTAGTGACTCACGCGTATGTGTTTCTGCATCGCTTGGCCTACTTGTCACCACTATGCAAGACGTGTCTCGAGACAAATCTTCTGAGCTGATCACTGCATATAAATACATCATTTCACACAACTTTTGGCCTCAGATTTCGACCGCGCACTTCGTTAACCCTAAAAATAACCAATCAATATAATTAAACTAATATTTTGGAGACTTAACAATAAAAATATATAAATAACCTATATATAATTACATAAATAACGACCATCACAAATGATAACCACACCTTTAGAAGAAATTGGTGTAGTAGTACAGTTAGTAGACAAATCTACTGTTCAACCTATAAGAGTATTAGAGGATTATTGGTTAGGGTCTATGGTTGAGTTTTCCCGGCTAATTTTTATGTCTTAGACATGAAATAAGACCAATTCTCTCATAAAACCTCTCTTATTCTAGGATGCCCATTCCTAAAAACGGTAAAAGCAAAATAGACATTTCTAATGGAACTCTAACAATAGAAGTAAATGATGAAATGGTGAACTTTAACGTCTATGATGCTATAAAGTATCCTTTAGATGTTTCTTCCATATTTATTGTAGATATGTTATATCCATTAATACATAAATCTTAAAAAAAAAAAAAGTAGACAAGCTTGAAGTAGTAAGAGAAGATTTACATGAGGATGATGATATATATGAAGAAACATGACATATAATTAATACTTTTGAATCATATAATAAACTAACTGAACTCTCTTACTATATAACTCATTCAAAACTTTTGCCCTCTATAATTAAAGCACCAGAATGAGATTTAAAAATTTTACCAGATTATTTATAATATGCCTATTTAGGGAATAATAATGCTTTACCAGTCATAATATCTAATAAATTGTCAAATCTAGAAGAAGAGAAATTAATTAATGTCCTCAAGGAATTCAAGAAATCAATAGGATGATCAATAGCTGATATTAAAGGATTAAGTCCAGCTACATTTATGCATAGTATTAATCTTGAAACATATACAAAGCCTTCTAAACAAGCTCAACGTAGACTAAATCCACCAAAGATGGAAGTAGTAAAAAATGAAATAGTAAAATTATTAGATGCAAGAATGATATTTCTAATAGCAGATAATAATTGGATTAGTCCGGTACAAGTAGTTACTAAAAAGACAGGGATTACATTAATAACAAATGAACGTGGAGAATTAGTACCTATTAAAATCCAAAACAGTTAGAGGGTGTGTATAGATTATAGGAAACTAAATGCTTCACTAGAAAAGGTCATTACAGACTCCCATTTATATGTCAAATGTTAAAAAGATTAGCTCGAAGAACTCATTATTGTTGCTTAAATGGATACTCAAGATTCCATCAAATTCTAATAGCTCCAGAAGATTAGGAAAAAACTAAATGTACTTGTCCCTTTGGTACATTTGCTAATAGACGTATGCCTTTTGGTTTATGTAACACACCTGCTACATTCCAAAGGTGTATGGTTAGCATTTTCTCTGATTACATAGAGCATTTTATTGAAGTTTTCATGGATGATTTTACTGTATATGGTAATTCTTTTGATGAATCTTTACTCCATTTAACTAAAGTACTTGAAAGATGCATAGAAAAGAACTTTGTATTAAATTATGAGAAATGTCATTTTATGGTCAATCAAGGACTTATATTAGGACATATAGTGTCAGAAAAAGGAATAGTAGTGGATCCCGCTAAAATACAAGTTATAAAGACATTACCTTATCCTAATATTGTGAGGGAAGTAAGATCTTTACTTGGTCATACAGGCTTTTACAGACGTTTTGTGAAATATTTTTCCAACTTAACACAACCTTTATGAAAACCTTTGCAAAAAGATGTCCTTTTTAAACTCACAGCTGAATGCAAA
Organism: Stephania cephalantha; assembly: GCA_039657325.1. Lineage (NCBI taxonomy): Eukaryota > Viridiplantae > Streptophyta > Magnoliopsida > Ranunculales > Menispermaceae > Stephania > Stephania cephalantha. The sequence goes on along the minus strand of CM077574.1, from coordinate 24,993,064 downwards.
TAGTTTTTAATAGATTAAAAGAAGCCTTAATTACCACACCTATGATAAAATCACCAGATTGGTGACAAACTTTCGAAATAATATGTGATGCAAGTAATTAAGCAACATAAGTTATTTTAGGTCAAAATGAAGGAAATGATTCTCATGTTATATATTATGCCTCTAGAACTTTGGATCCTGCCAAACTAAATTGCCGCCACTACAAGAAAAAAAATAAACAGCAACAAACTAATCTGTTGTTGAATTGGTACGGATTTGTTGCTAAGGGACTCAACAACAGATCAACAACAGATCAAAGGTGTTGCTAAAGTCTTTGTCGCAGATAGAAGTTAGCAACAGATTTTGGATCTGTTGCTGTTCAGCAACATATTTGTGACAGAAATCTGTTGCTGAATAGCAACAGAAAAAAATATGTTGCAGATTGGAAAAGGAGGTTTTGTTGTTGCTGATCTGTTGCAAATCAGCGACAGACAAATCTCATCGATTGATTTGCACATCAATAAAAAACCATCTTTTTGTCGCTGATCTGTTGCAAATTTGCAACAGATCAGCGACAGATACCTTTTTGCTGACTGTGCAAATCAATCAATGACAGACAAGTCTGTTGTCTTGATTTGCACAATCAAGAAAACTGCTGTCTGTTGTTTCTTGTATGCAAATCAGCAACAGACTTGATCTGTTGCTGATTTGAAATAGTAATTTTAATTTAAAAATTACAATTCACTGTAAATAGTAAATGAAATTCCTGCAGCAGTAAAATCAGTAAAAAAATAAATTTTCCTGCTGCAATTAAAACTAAATTTGAATAATTGTTTATATATTATCAAAATTTGACAAAAAATATATACAAAATGTAGAGATTAACATTTCATAATTAACTAGTAGTATATTATATACTACTAGATGAATATTATCCACCAAATACAAAATACTACACAAACTGACCTTCCAACACAAATTAATTTACATATATATCTACAATGTCAATCCCACACCTTTACTCAATTGTGTCACCGATACAAGATAGACACTATACAATTTGGAGTGCGTGTCCTATCCAAATCCTGAAAATGAAAAGGAATAACTTGAACAATATTCGAAACGCAATCAAAATATTCAAACACAAATGAAATAATTCTAAAATTAAGCCTAGCTCATCGACCTCAAACATAAAAGATCGGCCACAGTGACACACTAAAATTTCCAACTCAAAAGGGAATGAAAGAACTTCCATACATGACATTCCATGCATTTTTTTCAATTTCTATTATGTATATAGAAGCATGAGAACAAATCTCAAAATATGTCACTAGGTTATGTGTTGGGTTGCATGGAGGACAAATCTCTTAATTTATGCATGTAAGGGAATTTGACAAAAAATTGAAAATACATGCATGTATACAAATCGTATAAAAGTCACTCAATAATCCATATAGCTCATGTATGTGATTCTAACTCGAAAATTATGAAACTATAATCATCATGGATGATTCAAATTCAAGGTATATTTGAAAAAGTTATTTTATTTTAATAATAATATCCAACCTTCTCGATGCCTAGTCACCTTTTAGAAATAATATATTACATAGAAAACATACTTAATATATAATTAAACAAAGATTTATATAGTCTAGTTGCAATTACAACTTTATTTTTGAAATCCATTGCAATTACAACTTAACTAATTACTTAATGACTTATTGACCATAAAAGATATTACTTAATCAACCGACTAATCACAAACAAATGACGAAGATCGTTTACTTGGAAAACATGGCGTACTACGGTGTCTTGAAGGCACCGTTAACTTACCCCATAATACTAAATAAATCTATTTTTTTTTTCATAAGAGACGTCCAACTTTTTTAATTCAATGAATCACATATAATACTAAATAAATATTCAAAATAGGGAATGGACTTTTGAATATAATCCTAAGTAAATTTTGAAAAGTCATATTTTATAACAATAGTGCCTACAAGAAACTTGTCTTAAACAATATATAAAGCATTTGTTGCCAACAAGTATGGCAGAAGTATCTTAACAAAGATGATTAATTGTTGCACTGAATCTCGGGCTTGCTTGGTTACACAAGGGTTTCCTAATAAAAGAAGTTACTAACATCATATAGAGTTGACTCGCAGAACAATATATATTTGGTAGATAATCTTATATTGTTATGTTTGTTGTGAGGTGTCCGCTTACTCCAACAAACATTGAATCCCATGTCAAGTATTTTCTCATTTTTTCAACAGAATCATATTCACTTATTAACATGTTATATGTGGGCATTGACGATACCAAATCTAGGGATATATGTGTGTACGTGGAGTGTTCACTTGATATTCTAAGTTAAGTATCACTATAATGCCAATATTAAACTATGTATGCCATGCACATTTATTTAAGGTACGTACAATAGTTTATGGAAAACATAACAAACTAAACTTACAATATTAAACTATAATGCCAATATTAAACTATGTATGACATGCACATACCAAAGGAATCTCGAAACTTGCAACTCAATTGGTGAGGTAAGTTTGCCTCCTTATGCAACACCCATATCAAACGTCACCGGTGCACATACCTGCAAAATGAAGTAATCACATCGACTCCAAATCTAGGGATATATGATGTTTAGCAACAAAACATTACACAGTGTCGCGTTGTCGCGTTGTCGCTACGTTCGAACCATAGATATATAAATTTTGGTAGTCATATAAAATCAAAAATCAACAAAAATAGCAAAATAGATTTTCAAGAAAATGCAAACCGCAAATGATACCCGAAACTCAATCAAGGAGGAGCCGATCGAGGGCGACCAGCGGCTGCGGAGGAGTCGAGCCGAGCAAGAGCGCAGCGGAGCGGAGCGGGCCCAACCAGCGGCGTGAAGATTGGAGGCGACAAGCGGCGAGCGGAGCGAGCGCGCGATGTTCGATCTGCGACGGCGCGTAGTCCTACTGCGGCGCGCGAGGACCGAGCAGCACGACGGCGCAGGAGGGCAAGGCGGCAAGCGCGAGGACCGAGCAGCGGCGCGAGGGACCGAGCACCGTTGTCGCAGGTCCGGCAGCGGCGGCGGTGCACGCAGAAAGCGAGCGATGGCAATGCGATGCGGCTGCTGCCGCACGCAGAGCGGATCCCGGCGACGAGGAGAGCGGCGGAGCGGCGGATCTGAGAAGGAGGAGGCGACGCGACGGATCTGAAGTAGGGGATGCGGCGGCGACGAACAACGTGGCGGTGGTGGCGCGCGATGACGACGCACGGCGGCGAGGCAAAAGGTGCGGCGACGCAACTATGACCGAGCGCCAAGCAGTGATGCTGCAGCGTTAACGAACGACAGTCAAAATGCGAAGGTGCGGCGCGAAATGGTTTTGCGATGACGATCGAAATGGGTTTGGAGGGAGGAGGAGGAAAGAAAATGGTTTGTTAAAACCATTTAGATATTAGTGACAAATCAATGAACAGCATTAATGCATTGGCGACGTGTTTGTTGCTATTTTGTTCTTGATCGAACAACAGATCAAAATCTGTTCTTGATCTGCCTACGTGGCATTTGTTGCTATTTTGTTGCTTGATCAAGAACAGATCAAAATTGTTGCTTGATCACCTACGTGGGCGACTTACATGGCATTTGTTGCTATTTTGTTCTTGATCAATAGAATGAGATCAAAATCTATTGTTGATCAACCTTACGTGGCATTTGTTGCTATTTTGTTCTTGATCAACAACAGATCAAAATCATTGTTGATCAGCCTCACGAGACATCTTACATGGCATTTGTTGCTATTTTGTTCTTGATCAAGAACAGAGATCAAAATCTGTTCTTGATCACCTACGTGACATCTTGGCAATCTATTCTTGATTTGTCATTGTTAAAGAACAGATCAGCAACAAACTATATATATATAATGCATTTGACTTGCATTTGCATTATATTTCGTCACTCCCACATGCCGCCACCACCGTCGCCGTCGTCGTCGCGCTCCGTCTATTGGGTGGGATCATACAGGGTCTATTTTTAAAATCCTTCTAAGGTAATCTTAGCTGTGAGACCTCGAAAAAAAAAAAAAAATTAAGACAAACTAGGGGATTTGGTTAAGGGTTAATTAATTAAGACAACTTCGACAAAAAAAATAAAAATAAATAAAAGAACACAAACTTAATTACAGGGAAATTAGCTTCATTGGAAAATTAATTGATTGGAGAAGAAATAATTATATATACACATAATCCCTTGAAAATTCACGATTTAATCAAAATCATGATGATTTCTCAACTTTATTTAAGGGAAACACATTGTTTCCCGCTTTGCGCATATTACTTTTGCTGGCTATATAAAATAAAATCTCATTCATATCAAAACTAAAACAAAAAAAAAATAATTCTTCAAGTGCTTTTCGAATTCGCACAAACGCGCAAAATGATGAAGTCAATATATCAATTGAAATTGAGAGATATCTTCAAATTAAATTAAACTATACACTATATATATATATATATATATATATATATATATTTAATGAGAATTGAAACTGCTATACTTACCTCTAGCCGCAACAACAATACCAATGATCATGAAGAGATTTAAAAGGAAACATCACAGCAAAACGTCCTCCGGACCCTTTAAGCCTGAAAGTTGCCATGTATATATGCGTGATGATGATATGATATATACGTGAAGCAAGATACTTTTGATATCCACTCTATTTCTTCGTTAATTACTAATTAATTAATGGAATCTATATATATTTTGTATAAATGTTAGACATACATATATGTAAGATAATTATGTGGACATCATGTTTTAATTAGTTCCCTGCGTTGCATTGATTTAACGCTATCTAATTAAAATAAATAAAATAATAAAACCTCGCTTTCCTGTGAAGTTTGCAAAATATCTGTAGACACCATATCCTCGCTTATCACTACTAAAAATTTATTATGCACGCTCGACACGTGTCGGTGGACATACGTTTTGATACCCACGGGAGAATAGAATGAACAAAAAAAGATTAAAAAAAGTAAATCGCATCATGCAATCGCTAGTTTGCTTCTCTCGTATTAATTGATGTTTAAGATGCTACCAAAGATGAATATCCTCTATCGTAAATCCATAACTCGTTTTTAAAAATGAAAAAAATTTTATGTTCTCCTTAAAAACTCTACAACTACTGGTGAGAAACCTAACTATTTTTCTAAAAATGAAAATTAGGCTACAACCACTGCTAATTTATCTAATTTTTTATAAAATTTTCAAAATTATTTTAGAAGTTGAAAATTCATTACAATATTTTACTTTGAATAAGAGGCAAATACATAGCTTGGCTAATGTGCGACGCCTCATTGCCGATCGTGACGACGGTGGTGGCGCGGATTTTCGCAACATGCGATGCGGTGGTAAATGGAGTTTGCGGGGACGAGGAGGAGAGCCTCTGGTTTGAAAAAACCATTTAAAATTTAGTGACATATCAAAGAACAAACTAGTCTCATTCTTTGATTTATTTGTTGCTAATTTGTCGATCATCGATGATTAGCAACATTAGTCTGTTCTTGACAATCTGTTGTTGATTTATCGCTGATCAATGACGAATATAATATGTTGTGATCAATGATAGATCAATGACAGATCGATCTGTCATTGATCTATGTGAATCATCACATGCATTTAGCTTCTGATCAATGACAAACTAGGTTTTGTAGGTGATCTGTCGCAGATCTGTCACAAAATGGGCGGAAATTAATGGCGGAGAAATCAAAAGACGATCGTGACAAAATACAATTTGTCACAAATTTTGTCACAAATCATCACGATTTGTTGCTTTTTGGTCAAACGAGTCAAACTATCTATCTGATGCAGAACTGTTGCTGATTTGTTGTTGTTTAGCAACAGATTCAGTCTGTTGCAATGTTTTGATGCTATTTCACATTTTTCTTGTAGTGCGCACTACAAAAAAAGAAATTTAGCAGTTGTGTTTGCCTTAGAAAAGTTTAGACCATATTTATGGGGAACAAAAGTAATAGTTTACCCTGATTATGCATTATTAAGATACTTGATGACAATGAAAGATTCTAAATCAAGGTTAATAAGATGGATTTTATTATTATAAGAGTTCGACCTTACTATAAAAGATAAGAAATGTGTTAAAACTTAGTAGCTGTCCATTTAAGTAGACTAAAAAATGGAGAATCCTCAAGACCATTAAGAGATGAATTGCAGATGAATATTTATACAACATAGTTGCCAATAGTCTATGATACGCTGATATAGTTAATTATCTTACTACTAATAGGTTATCACCCTATTTGACGAGCCCAAAAGAGTAAGATTACAAATGATTCTATACATTATTTATGGGATTAACCTTATTTATGGAAATTTTTTATGACCAAACCATTCGAAGATGTGTTCCACAATTAGAGATACAATCCATTATGGCTCATTGTCATAGTTATGCTTGTGGAGGATATTTTGGTCCACACCGTACTGCCATAAGATATCAGATTTAGGATTCTTTTGACCCAATTTATTCTATGATTATAATGTTTATACAAAAACTTGTCTAAATTGTCAAATAACCAAAAATTTAGGACGTAATAACTAAATGCCTTTATCTCATATATTTTTTTGTGAAGTATTTGGTGTATGTGGAATAGGTTTTACGGGACCTTTTCCACCGTCTAATGGAAATAGTTATATTTTAATAGCTGTAGATTATGTGTCCAAGCGGTAAAAGGTAAAGCTACTAAAATTAATGATTTTTGAATAGTAGTAACTTTCCTTAAATCAAGGATTTTTACTATTTTTGGAGCCCCTAGAGCACTAATTAGAAATAGAGGCTCACATTTTTGTAATCAAATAGTTACTACTCTACTTAACAACTACAACGTCACACATAGAACATCTACTGCATATCATCCATAAAGTAGTGGACAAGCTGAAACTGTAGGATTTTGGGGTTCATACGTAGTGAAAAATTCAAAACAATTTAAAAAAAAACCCCAACATAATCGAAAATAAGTTTCATTAAACTAGATCTACAAAATGAAACCATACCTTAATCGGTGATTTCCTTTTTTGATTGTTTGATTTCCAAGACGTTCAAGCGTGCGTCTTCTATCGGAAATCCACACACGAACGGTGACCACAATTTGGAGTGATGTCCCTAAGAGATTGAAAACGTTTTTCCTTTCTCCAGATAACTCGAAAATAGCAAAAATAAAAATCTCATTCGTTTTTATGGTTTCAACCTCTATTTATATGTGTAGATAAGCTCTTTTAAAAAAAAAATCTATTCGTAATACAACTATTGTATTTAGGCAATTTAAGCAAATTACACATTAGGATATGCCTCTATTAATAAGTTATCATATAATAAATCGAAAGGGCTTTTTTGTTATGAGTTTTATCATATAAAATGCATTACCCTGGACCAATTGAAATTGCGCGAAGCCATTCTTTGATGTGCGACCCAATATGTTCACGTGACGTTGGCGGTGAACCAAAACCATTTTGGTACACAAGTCATAAGCGGTCTCTAGCAAGGCACTATGACTACCTAAGTAGCATGAATATCAAAATCAATACAACCTAACGAATAACATATATCATATCCTTTTGCCGTGCGATATCATTTGATTAAACATAAGGCATAGAAAGTCACCCTTAATGTTCAATTTTACTAGTCTCAAGCTTTAGGTAGACTAAAAATATCCAAGTGACATTGATCATATCAATTAACATGGACTTGGCCATTATCAGTCTATCATATTGAGTGATCCACTGATATCTCTCTTTATACAAAATGGACAAATTCTTTCTTTATTACACACCTTCACATATTATTCACAGGGTAACCAATTAAAATATTAATAATCATCCGGTTAAAGAGAACGTTTGATTGTGTCAAATTACTATGCTCTTAATATTGAAGTCTATGGTAATCTCAAGTTGAAGGACGAAATTATATACCTATCATGAGTAACACCTGACTTAATCCATGTGGTGTTCTCAAAGCGGGTCGGTCAAGTACCTTGTTCTTAACAAGTACTCATGGTCTCGATTGGTATTCCTATACGCATGATTATCACATGACCATCAATCAAGATTCACAGTAGTCCTAATTCATTATAGTTCCTAGTATAATGACTGACTAGGGACATTTGGGATATTTCAACAAATACCCATGGATCTTACTATAAGGTAAACATGCAATCACTTATAATCAAACATCAAATGAGAAACTCAATTTTATTAACTAAAATTAAAAGAAAAACAATGTTTGTAGAATAACCTGAGGCACATGCCCCAACATCTCCCATTTGCGCCAGGGCCAATCATTCATGTATCTAATACCTAATGACCTAACATGACCATCACGTTTCGCTTCTGGAAGAGCCTTTGTCAAAGGATCTACAACATTTTCTTTTGTAGGAACTCTGAACATCTTCACGTCTCCCCTCTCAATGATTTCTCAAATGAGACGAAAATGTCTGAGTATATGTTTAGATCGGTGGTGTGATCATGGTTCACCATTATTGTCATAGTACAAGTAAATAGGTTAGCTATACTCGCAACCACACCTAGTTTAGATATGAACTTTTTGATCTAAACTGCCTCCTTAACTGCATCGGACGCTGCAATATACTCATCTTCTGTTGTAGAATCTACCATAGTTTCTTACTTCGAAATTTTCCAGCTCACTGCGCCTCCATTGAAAGTAAACACATCCAAATTGCAATTTGAAGTCATCTATATCACTTTGAAAAATTGCATCTGTGTAACCATTTACAACAAGCTTGTCTTCCAAACTTCCATAGACCAAGAACACTTCTTTAGTCCTTCTCAAGTACTTAAGAATGTTCTTCACAACAAGCTCATCTTCCAAACTTCCATTGACCAAAAACACTTCCTTAATCCTTCTCAAGTACTTAAGAATGTTCTTTACTACTATCAGTGACTCTCATGGGGCGGATAACATAACATACATGATAGATCCAATAGCTAATGCATATGGAATCGTATTCATGCACTCTCGCTCATCATTAGTCTTCACACATTGAGTCTTGCTGAGACATTACCATGAGAAATTGGCAATGACCCTCTTTTAGAGTATTGCATACTGAACTTATTTAGTACCTATTCTATATGAGCACTCTAACTTGGACCGATAAGCCTTTTATATCTATCCTTATAGATCTTAATCCCAAGGATGTAGTCTGGATCTCCTAAGTCCTTCATTGAGAAACACATCCTTAACATAGACTTGACACTCTGCAAGGTTGGGATGTCATTTCCAATGAGTAATATATCATCAACATACAATACCAGAAAAACAACCACGCTCCCATTGACCTTCTTGTACACACAAGGCTCATCTTTATTTTTAATGAAACCAAATTCCTTAATGGCTTCATCAAATCAAAGATTCCAACTTCGAGAAGCTTGCTTTAATCCATAAATAGATCTTTGAAGCTTTCACGCCGTCCTAGAATTCTCAGGATGAACAAACCCTTCATGTTGTTCCATATACACATTCCTAAGTAACTTTCCATGTAGAAAAGCTATTTTGACATCCATTTGCCATATCTCATAGTCATAATATGCAGGTATGACAATTAGAGTTCTAATGGATTTAAGCATGGCTTCTGGAGAAAAAGTCTCATCATAATCAATACATTGAGTATGTTTGACACCTTTTGCAACTAGCCATGCTTTATAAGTATGGACATTTCCATCTACGTCAGTTTTCTTCTTGAAAACCCATTTACATCTAATGGTCTTACCACTTTCAAGTAAATCAACCAGGTTCCAAACTTGGTTATCATATATAGATTGCATCTCAGAATTCATGGCACTAAGACATTTATCTGCCTCAGGGCTAGACATAGCCTTTTGATAAGTAGTAGGCTCATTTTGATCCATAAGCAAAACCTCACTACTATTAGTAATAAGAAATCCAAATCTTTTAGGCAGATATCTTACCCTATCAGACCTATACGGGCCTTGTGATACCTGTGGATGTTCAACTAGTTCAAGACTTTGTTGATCTCCCACTGACGTTTGGGTGTTTATTTGTTGTTCTTGAACTTCTTCAAGACTTAATTTATTCCCATTGTTACCTTTTGAAATAAACTCTTTTTCTATAAAGACACATTCCGAGCAACAAACACTTTGTTTTCCCTGGGATTATAAAAATAATATCCTCTAGTTTCTTTAGGACAACCAACAAATACACACATGATAGATTTGGGTGATAATTGTTTTGAGATTTGTCATCGTATGAAAACCTCACAACCTCAAATATTAAGGAATAATAAAATTGGTCTTTTCCCAAACCATTTCTTATATGGTGTTTTATCAAATGCTTTAAAAGGAACATGATTCAGTGTAAACATAACAATTTTTTAGGCATAACCCCAAAAGGAAATAGGAAGATCTGCATGACTCATCATAGATCGAACCATATCCAATAAAGTTCGATTTCTATTCTTTGAAACACCATTCCATTATGGATTTGTTGGAGGAGTTAATTGTGAGACAATCCCAGAGTTTCTAAGATGATCATCAAACTCTTGGCTCAAATATTTACCAAGTTGATTTTGCATTTCATTCCGAAATGTTTGAAACATCTCAAAAGATTCACTTTTATGTTTCATGAGATACACATAACCATATCTACTTGAAATCATCAATGAAAGTAACGAAGTGCTAATAACCACTTTTAGCCATTGTGTTTATAGGACCACATACATCAGTAAGTATTAAATCCAATAAATCACTTGCCTTTTCACCGTGTCCAGTAAAGGGACTCTTTGTCATTTTGCCTAGTAAAAAGATACACATGTTTCATATGATTCAACATCAAATGAATCTAAAAGTCTATCTTTATGGAGTTTAGAAATACGTTTCTCATTTATGTGGCCAAGACGACAATGCCAAATGTATGTTTGACTCAAATCATTTGACTTGAATCTCTTTGTATTTACAAGAAAAATATGAGTATCTGTGGACCTTTTCATGTTTAGAATATAAAGACCATCACAAAAATCCGCATTCGCATAGAAAACGTCTTTACGAGAAATGGAGCATTTATTATTCGCAATAATGAAATTAAAACCATCCGAGTCCAAACATGAAACTAAAATGATGTTTCTGCTCAAGGCAAGGACATAATAACAATTATTTAAAACTAAAACAAGTTAACTAGGTAAAATTAACTCGTAGCATCCTACAACCAATGCAGCAACATTTACTCCATTTCAAACTCGTAGGATGACTTCTCCTTTCTTTGGCTTTCTACTTTTGGAAAGACCTTGCACATTAATACAAATGTGAGATCCATATTCGGTATCTAATACTCATGAATCACTAGTAGACAAGTTAACTTCAATAACAGAAATGCCTAAAGCAGTAGTCGCACAACGCTTATTTTCTTTAGATCTTCAAGATAGAGCTTGCAATTTTTGAACCAATGCCCAGGTGTATGGCGGAAATGACAATTTCTTTTTATATTTTTCCTTTTGGGACTGTGAAATAGAAGCAGCCTTACGCTTGACTTGTTCCACAGGCTTTGTGACAGTCACAACAACCTTGGCATATTTAGCCTTGCCTTTGCTATTTTTCTTCAAATCTTTTTCTTTCTGAACCATCAAGACATTAGCAATGGGTTTCTTGACATTCTGCTAATCAGTTTTAAGCATCTAATGTAACTTTGAGATAGACTTCTCATGTTATTCATGTTATAGTTCCTTACAAATTGTGAATAACTATCAGGCAATGAATTATGGATTAAATCTGTAGCCAAATCTTGGCTTATGGGAAATCCAAGTTTGCCAATATGGTCAATATAGCTCTTCATTTTTCAGAACCTGAGGACTAACTAACGCACTCTTAGCCATTTTGTAAAAATGAAAGTTCTTAACTGTCTCGAACCTTTTGCGCGTAGCCTATTGTTAGAACCTTTCCTTCAGTATTGTAGCCATGTTGTAAGCTTCTATGTGTTCTATGTCCTTCTGAAGTTCAGGAACCATGGTTTCCAATGCCAAAGGGATTAAATGTTATCTTCAGTGAACCAAAGAATCTAGAAGATTAGACAGCTGATGACGAGAAGCTCTTATCAGCTAATGTCGAGAGATTGAATGTTATCTTCGGAGCCGTCAACTAAGAGCACCTTAAGCTCATCTGCTCATGAAGAGTTGCAAATGAGGTATGACAGATTCTAGAAAACGTTTTTGAAGGTTACGAAGATGTTCATGAATCAAAAAATGTATTATTGGCATCTCAGTTTGAAATGCTGAGAATGGGAGATGAAGAATCAATTGCTGAGTACACTGTCAAACTCAAAGACATTTACAACAAAGCTCACCAAATGGGGAAGAAGTACTCTAACAAAAAGTTGATCCTAAAGGCAATCAGAAGTCTACCTGCAAAATATAATATAAAATTTACTGCTATTCAAGAGAATCGAGGGTTCAAAGTCCAAAGTTTGAAGAACTCATGGGGTCTCTTACCATCTATGTAATGCATCTCAATCAACAGATGAAGTCTAGAGATCTAGCCTTAAAAGTAGCTTCTCAATATTTTAGCCCAGAGAAGGATGTCACCCATGAAGATGATGACCTTGCTTTCCTAACCAAAAAGTATAATAAATTGTTTCAAAAATTTCAGGGTATGATGACTAGTGGGAAAAGAGAAACCTCAAAGAAAGAACTCAAAACAAAGCCAACAGACAAAAGCAAGCTCACGTGTAGAGAATGCGGAGGACTAGGAAACCTCCAGGTAGAATGTTTATCCAGAAGAAATGAGAAATCTCTAATTAGCACATGGAGTGATTTAGAATCAGAAAATGAAGGAGAACATGTGAATCAACACATTGCATTTACTGTCGTGCGTGCATGCTATTACAACCGCCATATCTCAATTTGCAGTTGAAACCAATGAACATAACTCTACAAAAGCAAAACATGAAGTAAGTGATTCCGATGATTCTGATTATGATTTACCTAATAACTCCACTCATGCAGAAACGAAAGGAAATTATGCTGAAATGATCATAAAGTGGGAAAACGTAGTCACATGCATTCAATCACTTAAACACCTCCTTGAGAAAAAGATTAAGGAGTTGACTGAATGCAAGGGCAAGCTGGAGCATGTAGAGAGCACCATCAGCAAGCTGAAAAAAGGAAAAGTCAAGCTGGATGACCTTCTGACACATAGAAAGGGATATGGAGATCACAAGGGTTGGGGCTTCATCAAAGGATCCTTTTCCAAAGCCTCTACCACATAACCTGTGAAGTTTGTGAAAGCACAAAGTGAGCCTAATCACTAGAAAAGAATAAGGTTCAGACCGACATGCTACTATTGTGGAATCAAAGGACACATACGTCCTAGCCTCTTCAAGATGATTTGAGAACTAGCATGAAGGCAACATGAGGATACTCAAAAAGTTTTTTAAGAATAAGGACTCCAACATCAAAATCATCAGAAATGATGGGTTCCTAAAAAGGATGTATGTCATGCAACACATATATCACTAAAGTCATTGTCATCCTTTGACTGGTAATTTAACAGTGGTTGCTCAAAGCATATGACTGGTAATAAAGGTCTTCTCGTCGATTATCAATCTCATATAGGTAGACATGTCACTTTTGGAGATGGTACGAGAAGCCAAGTCATTGGCAAAGGAACTCTGGAGGTCCCTGGTCTACCCGTCTTAGTAGGAGTTTTTATGTAGAAGATCTCAAGGGAAATTAACTTAGTATTAGCTAGCTTTGTGATCAAAATTTTTATGTAAATTTGATCAAAAATAGATGTGATGTATATGATGTAAAAGGAGAATGTATCATGAGCAGAGAAAGGTCTTCTAACAACTGCTGCCTGTTGCAAAAGCTAAGCATGTCCTGTTACAATTCCACAACAGACACCACTAAAGTATGACATCAATGCCTAGGACACGTCCACTATAGACACCTGATAAAGCTGTGAAAATCAAAAATAGTATGAGGACTCCTAAAGTTTAACTTCTCCACCATCAAGATCTGCAAACCCTGTCAACTTGGCAAGCAGAAAAAGGAAGCCACAAACTAGTGGACATATAAACCACTTCAGCCATTCTTGAGCTCTTGCATATCAACCTTGTTGGACTTACTCACACGACAAGTCTTTAAGGAAATAGATATATTTTGGTATGCGTTGATGATTATTCATGTTTTACTTGGGTTCTCTTCTTAAAAGAAAAACCAGATGCTTTTGAAAGTTTTAGTTACTTAATTTGAAGTTGATGAATGAAATGACATCCTCTGGAGAACATATTATAAGGATCATGAACGATTATGGGCGAGAGTTTGAAAACTCTAAATTCCAAGAATTTTGTAAAGCTTTGGCTATTCATCAGGAATTTTCAGCTCCAATTATACCTCAACAAAATGGGGTGGTTGAAAAGAAAAATTGACATGTTCAAAATATTGGTCAGAGTCAGGCTCACATCCAGGAATCTTCCTATAAAACTTTGGGCAGAAGCTGTCAACACTACTTGCTACACTATCAATAGAACATATCTTTGTCCTTTCACACATAAAACTCCTTATGAGCTTTAGAAAGGTAAAAAGCCTAATCTTGCTTACTTTCACACTTTTGGAAGCAAGTGTTTTGTGTTCAATGACAGGGAGGTGCTGAAAAAGTCTGACTCAAAAAGTGATGAAGCCAACTTCCTTGGCTACTCCACAAATAGCAAAATTTATAGAGTCCTAAATCAGTGAACTAAGAGAATAATGGAATCAATCAATGTATCTTTTAATGATACTCCATCAGAATAGCAACCATCACAAGCTAACAACAGATATGGTGAACCACTATCAGTTGCAACCACCCCATCATCCAAGTTGCAACAGGAGTCGAAGCTTCACCTGAGTCAGATGCTACTTTTTATAGGAATGAGTCTGAATTGTCCACTATTATTCGAGAACCCTCAAGCAGAATTTAGAAAGATCATCCACCAGATAACATTATTGGAGAAAAAGATGAGGGGATAATGACTAGAGACACAACAAGAATAGAGTGAAGGAGGTTAGCAGGGTATGTCTACTATGTTTCAAACATCGTGCCTAAAAATGTGTCTGATGCATTACAAGATGAGTACTGGACCATGGCGATGTAAGAGGAATTGAATCAATTTTAGAGACTTGATGTATGAACTCTAGTACTGAAACCACAATATGCCAACCTAATAGGCACCAAGTGGATCTTCAAGAACAAATATGATGTATAAGGAGAAGTGGTCAGAAACAAGGCTCGTCTAGTAGTTCAAGGTTACAATCAGATAAAAGGAATAGATTTTGATGAAACTTTTACCCCTGTTGCTAGATTAGAATCTATTAATCTATTACTTGCTATTGCATGCTCTTTTAGTTTCAAGCTTTATCAAATGGATGCCAAAAATGCATTCTTGAATGGTACACTCAATGAAAAAGTGTATGTTGAATAACCTAAACGATTCAAAGATTCATTTTTCCCAAACCATGTCTATCAATTGAAGAAAGCACTCTACGGGTTGAAACATACTCCGCTTGCCTGCTACGACCGATTTGCCAAGTTCATGTTAAGTTATGGCTACAGTCATTGAAGTGCGGACAAGACACTATTTGTTAAACAACCATCCTCATCAGTTCTTATAACATAAATATAAGTTTATGATATAGTCTTTGGGGCTACTACAAAAAGATTGGTTGAAGAATTTGTCCACAATATAAAAAGAATTTGAAATGAGCATGGTAGGGGAACTCTCTTATTTTCTTTGTTTACAAGTTCACCAGACCAGCAAAGGTACAATTTTATCTCAACATAAATACTCGTGTTCTCTAGTTAAACGTTTTGGTTTGGAATAGGCTAAACATGTGCGTACACCTATGGGTACAAATGAGAAGCTGACCAAAGATGAGTATGGCAAATCAGTTGATCCATTACTTTACAAAAGCATGATTAGAGGTCTTTTCTACCTTAGAGAAAGCAGACTTGATATGTCATTTAGTGTGGGCTAAAACACCAAAGGAATCCCATATGATAGTAGTCAAGAGGATAATTTAATTTGTGGCAGGCTCATCCAATCTAGGATTATGGTATTCATTTAACTCTAACATTTTTCTAGCTAGTTGTAGTAATGCTGACTGGGCAGGTAGCGCTGATGATCGGAAGAGCACCTCTGGAGGTTATTTCTTTGCTGACACAAACATGGTGTCTTGGTTCAGCAAGAAACATAACTCAATCTCACTTTCAATAGTTGAAGTAGAGTACATTACAATTGGAAGTTGTTGCACACAATTGCTCCAGATGAAATAAATGCTAAATGACTATAACATTCAATTGCGACCGTTAGTTGTGTTTTGTGACAACCGAAGTGTAATTGACATCTCGAAGAATTCGGTTCAGCATTCCAAAACTAAGCACATTGAATAAAGGTACCATTTCATCAGTTATTTAATGGAAAGGAAGTTAATATCTATTGAATATGTCAACACAAAAAAATAATTGGCTGATATATTTACTAAGGCCCTTGATGCTTATAGGTTTGAGTTTTTTAAGAAGGGCTATTGTCTTGTGTATTAGCCCTGTGTAATTCATAGTCGTACCTCTCCCCGATTTTTTTAATAAGTTTTTAAATAAAAATGAAATAAAGGGGAGTGCGATTTGTGTGTAGTATAGAGTTTTTATTTTCATTATGAACACTAACGTTCATATTATCATATTACCATTGCAGATATTTGGTATGATTTAATTTTTATTTGTAATTATCATTAGTCCTATTAATTAGGGGGTTGTTGAGATTTTAAAGGGGGTAGATAAGCACCAAGGAAACTAAAGAAGTCGTCGTTATTTCTCTTAAGCATATCTTCATCGTCTTCTACCTCATCGTTTGTATCGATTCATCTTGTAAGTCTCACTTGATCTTCAAGTTATGTTTGAGCAGTTGAAATAAAGTCAGAATCATGGTTTGAACTTGTAGCACAACAAAAGAGATAACATCTAAGGTGCCTGTACCACCTAAGGTGAAGAAACCAACAAAAAGGGGGGATGAAGGTTTTAAATCCAACCTTACTCAGTGTTGTTCCACCATTGTCTCTAATCTAGTAGAAATCTCAATCCTCCTTAGATGGTCTTCCACCACTGTTGAGGAAGAGAACAACAAGGGTTGCAAACCCACTTTCGTCCTTATCCACTAAGTTAGACAACCCTGAAACTTACAAACTTCGAGCATCATCTGTTCAAACAAAGGATGGTGTGTCACCCTTGTGACTGATCTACCTCCACCAAAAGAAGAAACTCAAGAAAAATATGATGAAGGGCAGATGCAACCTAGTATTGTTTTACCAGTTGTTATTGAACAACCAGCCAGTGCTCACCAAATGAGTGGAGAAGAAGGCATTCCTAGAACCACCATCGAATCAAATGAAGGTGGATATGAAGCTGTTCTTGAAGAACCTACTCATGAGGAACCAATTTCTAAGGAGCCCAAGCAGACCATATAGCAAAAGGCTTCTAATCAATCCAAGGACACTTCAGCTCTAACCATAATTGCTAAAGAAAGTGCAGCCCTACCTTAGACAGAACAAATTGAGCGTTTGCATGAAGTCTCTCCATCTCCAAATGTGGAAGACGCTTAAAACCAAGAAACCCTTGATGAATTAGGGGTAATTCTTGAATAGACTACTGTTCCAGAAGGAGATGATGATGGAGATGAACATCTCATTATATTATCCTCATTGAAAAGGAAATTAAAGAAGAAATATGGAATGAAGAAGGCCAAAAAGGCCACAGTTATGTCGACAGTTCCAACCAGTGAACCTGCGAGCCCGATTGCAATCGAGGCAGAACCTAAGGATTCTTTACTAGATCTAAATCAAAAACACCAAATCCAAGGTACAACATTCCAGACTCTGATACTGAGGCAGAACAACCCAGAATGACGTTAAGACACCACAAAGGCCTTACACGCCGAATGTTGGATAAGGAAGCTGAAGCCAGTTTCGAGAGTCTCAAAGGATAGAAGTGTCATGGTGAGACCTATCTTCACAAGAAATACTATGAAGCAGATAACTTGGTGACATTCCTAAAGTCTCGTTATCTCTTCAAAATCTTTTCTTTTCCAACCAGATACAATGAGTATGGTAAAAGAATTTTATGCTAATTTTAAGGTGCAAGTCTTTGATATTAAGTCTCCACACTTCTAAAAAGTCTATGTGAGGGGGAGATTTGTAAAATTATCACCTAGGATTCTAAATGAATTTCTTGAATGTCCTTTCGACAACAAAGGACACAGATTTCTTAAACCCTTTAGGAAATCAAACACCATGTCAGCATTGATTACTACCATTACACATAGAAAAGAAACTGAGTGGTCCCAGAAGAACATGAATAAGAGACAAATGATCTGACTACCATATATTTATGTCTTTACAATTACATTACTAGTAACATTCTCCCTACTAGACATAAAAATACATTCAACAAGGAAATGCGAATACTTATGTATGATATAGGTCAAGGAGCACCGTGTGACCTTGGGGAGATCATCTTTCAAGCCATTTTGCAGAGGACCAAACCAAGAACCACCTATGAATATCTTTTGTTTCCCTGTTTACTAACTGAATTTCTCAATTTTCAAAAAGTACCAGAGACAACTCATGATTTTTGGTGTTCTGCTAAAGTGAGAGGAATTTCCAATTAGATCAAGAATGAGGATCTCACACTTCAATGACTTGCTAGTCTTAAATATGTTAGCTACCTCATTGTCGTTCTAATTGCAATAGAGTGGTATTTCAATTCCAATTGATAGTAAAAAAATTTGCCCATCCATAATTCAAAAGAAGAAGAAGTCTTAGATTAAAGCTGATGCAACCATTTCATCTGTAACTGCTTAGTCTTCACCAAATTCACAAGCCCATTTCGACTTAGGACTGGATGGTGATGATTTCTTAGACCCATGGAAAGAGCAAGAGAAGGAGTTAATGACAGCCATTCAAGCCTTACCCGATAATCTATTCCAAAGGTTGTTAGAGTTTTTGAGGCTTATTCCTACTCTTCCTTGAATCAGCAGATGGTATGGTTCTCCTTAGTTTATTTGTCGTTATGTTGTCATAAAGGGGGAGATTTTTCTTTAACAGTTAGGAAAAGGTTCATTTTCATTTTCATCAGAGAAGATACTAATATTCAATTTTGCTTTCTTAAGTATGTTGGTCTCAAGATACTTCTGCTAATATTATGTTTATGTTTGGGTTTCTATTGAAGACTATTTGGAGATGTGATATTGCAGTGCAACCAAAGGATTGAAGCAATTATAACCACCATGGAAGCTGTTGTTACATGTGTGTATCAACAATATCTTTATCTTTTATTTTTGTTAATTTTTTAAGAGCACCACTAAACTTTATTTAATACTCATATGACTCATTATGATGGAGCAGAATGTTAGCTGTTTAAATGATTTCGATTTTAGCTCATAAAACTCATTTTACTGATTGTGACAACATAATGACAAAGGGGGAGAATATTAATGTCATGATCATATCGATAGCTAAGATTTTTCATTGTAGTTGTTACGATTGTCGTTATCGGTAAATGAGTCATCCAAATCCAATATGAAACAGTTGGAGATTTGAATAATGATATGCGGTTGCAGCCGGTGGATCGAAGCGATTGCAACATAATTTCTGGATCAAGCAATTGAAGATTTGATCTTATCTCAACTGACCTATGGTTAATTGAAGATTATGAAGAGGTTGGAGATTGTGATTCAGAAGACTAATCAACACGTGTTAATTATGGAGGAACGCGATTATTTAGAGATGGAGATTATTTCGATCTTTGTAGTTTAGTTAAGATTGTGTAATCTACATTGGCCTATATATTTGTCAAAGTAATTGAGTCATGTACACAAGTTATTCAGTTTACTTTGTATTGTGAACCTATTCTATTCACTTCATTATTGAGTTGTAAAGCTTCCAATGGGACTTGAATGTTCCAGTAAGAGGGAGCCTTACACATAAGAAGGATCTTATGTATGTAAGGTCTACAAGAAAGTGTATGAGAGTGTGCTAGGAGGAGCTCAGTGAGGGAGTCATGACAAGGAGTCATGTAGTTTGATTCATCATACTAGTGGAGTTTACATCTGGGCGTGGCCCTGCAGATGCAGGTTTTGGACTGAACTGCGATAACATATCTGGTGTCATAGTTTAATTTATTTTACTGCATACTTTACGTTTTAAGTATTTGCTTCACTTTTTGTTTCCCTGTTGCAACCGACGTTGTCTTCGGTTGTAATCACTTTTGTTATTTCGCTAATATTGACTATCAAACGAATTTCCTTGCGCTACTACCAGTTAGCGGCGGTCCCGCTGGCTAATTAATGGACGGTGGTTCAGCTGACCGGTCAATGAACGGGGGTACAAGGGCATCACCCCTTTTTTTACACAATGAATTCTAGTTCCAAAAATTGAAAATTGCCTAAAATTCCTCATTTTTTAGTCAATCCAATTGACTAAAACTGCCCTTATTTTGATTTCGAAATATGTTAACTAATACGTTTTTAATTAACTTCGGCGCACTTCTAACTTATCCAATTAGGATTTATGATACTTTGAATCCTTATCCAATACAAATTTGTTATATATCTAGCCTATCTTATAAGATTTGTAATTCTTATCCGATTACAAGTTTATCTCCTATCTAATAGGAATATACTAATAGATAACAATAATGAGATACACGATCAAAAACCAATTTCAATTCTAATCCATACAAAATGAGCAATTGAATCAAGAAACAAAATATTAACCATGCATTCAACACCAGAATCATATTAAATTAATCATATAAACCTAATCATGATTTCTATCATGGAAACATAAATAATGATCAAACAAATACGAAATATGTATTCAACACAAGGATCACATTAACCTAAAGATGACTTCTACCATGTAAACATACAAAATTCGCATCGTTCAATATTAAAACATATGCTAATCGAAATATTCTAAACATGAATTCTATCATGGAATCAAATCATGTGTATGTATCAAATACATGAATTAACAACATGCATTAAAATCAATTCTTGATAACAATTATCACAAAACCTATACGTACATCATATATGTATATACATAAATTACGATCATGTTTTCACATATATATCGTATAAACATCAGAGAAAACATGTAAACATTTAATAGAAGCGAGCCTAAGGCTCTTATACTACAGTTGGATTTTGGGGTTCATACACAGCGGGAAATTTAGAACAATTTTGAAAATCCCCAAAAGGATCAAAAAAAGTTCCAATAACCAGATCTACAAAAGTAAACCACACCTTAATTCGTGATTTCCTCATTTGATTGTTCGTTCTCCAAGATGTTCAAGCGCGCGTCCTCTATCGAAAATCCACACAAGAACGGTGACCATAATTTGGAGTGCTAGCCCTAAGAGAGATTGAAAACGTTTTTTCTTTCCCTTCCAAAATCCTGAGAACTCAAAAATAGCAAAAAAAGAAAATCTTATGCGTTTTTAGGGTTCAACCTCTATTTATATGTGTAGATAGGCTTTCTTAAAAAAACTTATTCGTAATACAACAATTTTATTTAGGCAGTTTAAGCAAATTACACATGCCCTATTAATAAGTTATCATATAACAAACCAAAAGGGCTTTTATGTCATGAGTTTTATCAAATAAAATCCATTACTCCGGTAATGAACCAAAACTATTTTGGTACACAAGTCATAAGCGGTCTCTAGCAAGGCATTTTGACTACCCAAGTATCATAAACATCGAAATCGATACAACCAAATGAATAACATATATCATATCCTTTTGTCATGTGATAACCTTTGAAACATAAGGCATGGAAAGTCACCTTAATGTTCAATCGTACTAGTCTCGGTCTTTAGGTAGACTGAAGAAGAATCCTAATGACATTGATCATATCAATTCACATGGACTTGGCCATTATTAGTCCATCATATCACGGGATCCACTGATATCTCTCTCTATACGAAAGGGACAAATTCTATCTTGACTACACACATTCACATATTATTCACATGGTAACCAATCACAATCTTTATAATCGTCTAGTTAAAGACAACGTTTAATTGTGTCAAATTACTATGCTCCTAATATTGAAGTCTATAGTAATCTGAAGTCGAATGACTAAATGATATACCTGTCATGAGTAACACCAATGACTTAATCCATGTGGTGTTCTCTTAGCGATTCAATCCAATACCTTGTTCCCTAACAATTACTCACGATCTCGATTCATATCCCTTTACGCATGATCATCACATGACCATCAATCAAGATTCACACTAGTCTTAATTCATTATAGTTCCTAGTATAATGACCGACTAGGGACACTAAGGATATTTCAACATAATAAAATAGCAAATTAAAAACTCAATTTTATTATCTTAAATTACAAGATAAACGATGTTTGTAGATTGACCTAGGACACATGTCCTAACAGAAACTTCAAACAAAGAAATTAAATAAATATTGAAAAAGACAGTATGTACAACAAGTAAAGATTAGAGTTTTCATTTAGAAAATAAACTATGGGCATATAGAACTACATTTTAAACACTTGTAGGCATCACATCATATAGGTTAGTTTTCAGAAAAGCATGTCATTTGCCAGTAAAATTAGAACGTAAAGAACATTGAGTAATTAAGACATGTAATATGAATTATGATGATGCAAGACAAGAACGTAAGTTAAATATTCATGAATTAGAAGATACGAAATGATGCTTATGAGAGTGCTTCTATTTATAAAGATAAAACTAAAACATTTCATGATAATAAATCAAATGTTAAAACCTTTAAAATAGGGCAAAAAGTGTTACTCTTTCGTTCACGTCTTAAATTATTTCCTTGAAAACTTTGTTCACGATGGATGAGACCTTTTGTAATTACAAATTATTCCCTCATGGTGTTGTTGAAATAGAAAGTATGGTAACAAGAAGAATATTTAAAGTTAATGGTCACATATTAAAATCTTACTATGAAAATTTGTTCATCAGGATATGGAGATTATTACTTTAGATCAAGTCAACAAGTCTTTAAAAGATTTGAACACTATGACAGAGACCATTGTGAATATAAACTCTAATGAAACATTCCAAGTTTGAATGGTTAAGAAACCAAGGCGTAAGAAGAATAAAAGCGCACAGAAGGAACAACAAACTATCAGACCCATACATGTGTGATGAAGATGACCCTGATTATGAAGAATATGACGAAAGCAATAATCTTTCACGACTCTTATAAGATAATTCGGGACATATCTTCCTCAATATAAAAATCAATGTAACTTCTTTTATTAGAGCTCAACTTGATACATGTACTGATATCTATATTTTGCCTAAACATTAGTTTCTTATGACTAATTTACGAATTCATAGCAAGCCTCCTATCAAGGTATATAGACCAAATGGTGCCTTTACAGTCCCATTGGGTCTATTAAATAATGTTCCCGTGAAATTGTGACTATTTCCTTTTGATACAGATTTTTTGGTGATGCCATCAACTGACATGATGATATCATATTATTGGAAAGGATTTTTCTATCACTTGATGGAGCTATTATTGTTGTACGTGATCGCTTAATTAGTCTTATAATGGGTGATGATGAAACGTTACTCCAAGATGGGATTGAACTATGTGATGATTATGAAGGACAACATTTCTATGATGATTATGAAGATGAGAATTATTATTATGAAAATAATGATGAAGGACATTTCTTTGATGCTAAGGAATATGAATTTATTGAAGAATCAATTGAAGTGAAGATCGAATCGCTCACACTAAATAAGGATTGTTTTTTCTATCAGTCGAGCCAACGACAATAAAAAAAGCACTCTATGGGAGGCAACCCATATTCTATATTTATTTGTGATTTAATATTAATATAAGTTTAGCATTAATTAGTATGTTTTTATTCTCTCACTTTTTACTCTCTTTTGGAAATATTTTCGGACCTTAAGTTCTGGAGTAGCTTCAAATAGAGAGGGGGATGATCGAGTTGTTATTTCCTTATTGCAATATATTATGTCCTTCTAGCAATTTAGATTTATTTAATAAAATAATTTATTAATTATTTACATATCCTACTCAATATTTTGAATTTCTAGTGAATTATACCTTCATACTAATCATTATAAGTGATATATGCGATATATATGAATTAATATAAATTAAATTGAAAAAAAATATTTACTGTCCAACGAATCTAGAGCGATGTGGATTTACCGTAAATCGCTGAAAAAATCGATAATAGTGAGCAAAAATTTTAAGTTAAAAATCAAGTATAACAATTCGACAGCGAATCAACCACATAATTGGCGGTCAATGGGTAAATTAGTGGTCCACAGAACCTTATTTTCAACGATTTATATAGCAATTTACCAGCAAATCCACTTAAATCCTTGATTCATTAGCCACAAATTATTGATTTTAAACCCCAAATCGCTAGTCATAACTCATTTCACACTTACAAACCCTTGCACCCAATCGATTAGAAAATCAAATTATTGGCTAGATTCAATACTCCAAAGCCTAATTATATATTATTTAAGTAATTCCCACCTCGAGGAGAACTTGTTCAAACAAAAAGTAGAGAGTAATTTTAGAGTATAGAGCCAAATTAAGGCTTGAACGAAACGGATATGTGAAGAGGCTTGGAAAAGGAATTAGAAGTTGTCAAGAGTTTAATACTCGAGGGATTCACTCTCAAAGAGGTAATTGTTTGATACTTTATCAATTCTTTCAATTTCAATGTTTTCAAAATCAAATTTTGATGAAAAATGGATGAAATTGTCAAAAAACTATTGATTTTTATATGTTTTCAACTGAAATTGTATTATTTATTCACAAAGAAAGAAAGTTGGTTTTTTATCTTCACTTTTAAATGGGTGAGGTTAAGGATTGTTTTGATGGATTTGCTTTCATATTATTTGTTTTCACAAACTTTTAAAATACTTTCTTGAATTTTTATGAAAAATCTTTTTAACAAGCTTGTTTTAAAATACCTCGATAAAATTTGTTTCTTAATGAAAGATTCATTTTGAATTCATTTTCATATCAAATATATAATTTTAATTTACGATTTCATCATAGTTAATTGATTCTCTATGATAGAAGAGCTAGAGGACGAGGTAGCAGTAGTAAACAAGATAAAAGGAAAGAGATTTTGATAGAAAAACTCAAGAAGAAGTATACGGGTTGATATTAGAGAACCAAAACTAGAGAAAGCTGAGTTGAGTACACCATTTCCATCTAGCTCTAATGAGGAAAGATATTTTGAACACTCAAATCCATGCACATTAGTACCTTATGATCCTTTATGATTTGTTAGTCCTAAAGCGCATAATAGATATTTTAGAGAAGGGAAGAGAGTTGTAATAACTAAGAGTGGATTGAAAATTCAGATCGTGCATAAGTATGAGGACAAGATCGTGAGCATCAAAAGAGAAAGGAATTGGGAGAAACATCTTAAAGATTATGAAGTGAAAAATGAGCGAGGATATTCTAAATTGGTTCAACAATTTTATGCGAATGGATATGTGAGTGATGATCCCAATGAAGTAGTAGTTCAAGGGAAGAAGATTGATATTTCACCTGCTAAACTGAATAGACAATATAGGCTTCCTAAAATGAAACAAAGAAAAGAAGTCGATTACTTGAATATCGTTTATGTTAATAAAGAATCCTATCCTTATGCGATGATCGAAGAAGCCTTAGAGGTTATTCTTGGATAGGGATTTGCTCTTGATGTTGAAGGCCTCCTAAATTTATTAAAACCACTAATTTTAGGAAAATCACCAAATGTTGGAGTTATATTATAGATGCTTGTTTATATCCCACTATACAACACTTTGAAGTGAAGAATCATGGAACTGCTTTACTTTATCATATTGTCATGAAGAGGGGATATATTGATGTTGGGAGAATAATTCATGATGCTTTGAGACAAGCAATGAGGACCATGAAACATGACAACCTACCATTCCCAATATTGATTACTAAGCTCTATATGAAGGCAAAATGGGGTTTTTTTAACAAAGTTGGATTCAATGCGTTACATCAGAAGACCATTACTGATGTTGTAGTAAAATAGATGAGACCAGTAAACGATTATACTGATTCGGAAGATGGAAGAGAACTCAATGAATTAAGAAGATAAAGAGTTAAGGTAAAGAGGAGTAGACAGGAAGTTCAGAATAGAACATTAG
Source organism: Stephania cephalantha (assembly GCA_039657325.1). Taxonomy (NCBI): domain Eukaryota; kingdom Viridiplantae; phylum Streptophyta; class Magnoliopsida; order Ranunculales; family Menispermaceae; genus Stephania; species Stephania cephalantha. The sequence goes on along the minus strand of CM077574.1, from coordinate 24,966,780 downwards.
AAGATGCAAGAAGAGCATCAAGTATGATGGCTCAATTGAATGTTCCAAGCACGGAAGTTAGTTCTACATCACCATTGAGAGATAAAAGGAAGGGATACTTTTGATCCTTATTTTTGGCTTTTATGCGTATTGAGAAGCAAATGTTGAGAAACCAGGGGATGCTAAAGGAGAATGAATGAATTTTGGCACGTCACCATTCCACTACGGAAAGGAAATTTAATGAACACGTGTAAAATCTAAGGAGGAGCATTGATATTTCATCGTTGTAGTTGCACTTTCCATCGGGAGTTTAAAACCCCGGCTAATAGCTACGTTTCACAAGCTAGTGCAGAGAGGGATGAAGCAGAAACTGATGAAGCTAATAATGGTTTTACATCTAGACGTAAGAATTTGTAGTCTTTCTAATGTTTGCTTCAGTGAGAATGAGAATCTTGTTTTAGTTATTAATAAGAAATGCAATGTCAGGCCCCACCATATCAGGGCATCTGATCGGCCTAGATTACCTTAATCCCTTGATAATATAGCAGTCTTAACCTCTCCATAAATAAATAATTAAGTTTAAGATCTTGTAATCATCAATTATAAGTTTTATTAACCACATAAGATTCTAATGTGAATCTTAAACCTCGAAGTACGTTTAGGTAAATTCTATAATCCTCAAAATTTTGTAAAATTCTTTCGATAGCACCTCCTCTGTTTATAAGCCTACACCAGAAATCCTGGCCTTCAAAAATCTTCAATAAAACCTACTCGACTTTGGTGGAAATTCAAGGACTTACAACCCACCCATAACAATATATATGGCATCAACTAAATTATATATTCATTTTAACTTGATTTAAAATATCAAAATTCTTAAACTAACATTACCTTAACTCCAAAAATTATCTCAATTCGTCCCAAAACTGTTCTAGCTATTCCAAAGGATCCTAATCAAACCTGAACCCAAAAACCCATTTATACTATATAATATATTCAAAAGTGATACATACATAGAGATAAAAAAGCTAAACAAGTCATAGTCGGAAAGCTTTCCCTTTCCCTTGTCGCCGCTAGAACCTGTCATTATTCAATTATAAAAATTTGATAATGTCAAATAAGTAAATCCCACACTATCCAGTACACCTGTAATAATCAAATATAATAATCCCAGAGATTAAACGAAGAATATAATTCAAGGAATTTAAATACGATCGTGAATCCATCGTTTTTTATTATCCGACCACAATCAGATAACGTTCTCCAAATATGGTAAGTAAACAATAATAAGGAATCATGCAAAGAGAGAATAACCCAAATGAGTCTCGTTCCTCGATTCTATCAAAATATCATCCGGTTCAATGTGATCTCATGATAAACACGTGATGCAAAGTATCAGTGACTCTAGCCCCTCAAGCATTAATATAGTTATATCATGTACACAATCAGGTAGACACTATAAGTTCTACCCTGTTTACACAGTCAGGTAGCTTAATATACCCTGTGCACATAGTCAGGTAGACAATAAATAGTTCTACCCTGTAAATATAGTCTGGTAGATATTATATGGAGACTAGAATCGACCTTATCCTCCCTACTCGTGTATGTATGTACAAAAAAATTGCAATATTAAGGATCATTGTAATTTATACGAAATTATAATCATATAATGTAAAGGTTACTATGAGATTTACTTAACTTTACAAACGCGATATCGCAACTCCCTTGCGTTCCAAGTCGATAAACTAGTCCACGCAGGGCTCCAATTGTAGTCCTACAATTCATTTATAATTTCGATAAGTTTCCATAACAATTTTATAATTTTCCTAATTAGTTGCAGTTTAAATCATACCAATCATGTCCTGAAACCCCTAAAATACTTCCAAAATAAATTTTGCCTGAATTTCATTTTTGATTTAAAATTATTGTTCGACATCAAAAATTATGTTGTCTAGGCTTAAATATAATTTTCCTATTTATTATATTTTACTTGTCCTTCGACATCTCGAAAACCACAGAATCCCTCCAAATTAACTCCTCGGATGTATGAATTCCTATTTTGACTCCCCATTGTTGTTCGAAATCTAAAATTAACCTAGACTATGCTTTAAAACAATTTTCAATATTTTAAATATTTTCAATCTCCTAACACACTTTACGAGGTGAAATCCCCGGCATAAATCCTTGAGAACACCACAAGATACTCATTTTTCATTAATTTGTCCAAAAATACCATTTTACTAAATTTTCCATAATTTCTAGAGATTTTTCTTCTAATTTTTTAAAAATATATATTTTTTCTTTCAAATTAAGAGGGTTTGGCCCATGAACCAGACATGTTGGTTCAATTAAATTGGACTAGGTTCGGTTCGGTCTGGGGGACCAAATCCCCCCATCTTCCTCCTCACGTCCTAGTTCTCTGTTTTAACAAAAATGTTTTTATTTTTTATTTTCTTCGATTGGGGTTGGGCTCCCAATCCCAACCCTATCGTCTTCTTCTTCTCGGTCATCTTCTTCATCTCTTTCCTTCACAACCTCTCCTCCATCAATGATCCACCATTAACAAACCTCATAACCAACAACATAGACACCAACAACCTATAACAACACAATAATACAAACACACACACACACACACTCGCCTCGGTCTTGATCTCTCCATTTTCATCTTCATCTCTATTCTCTCGACCTCTCTCGAACCGTCTTACTACCAACTTGGTCTCTCTTTGTACGAAACAACAATTTTGAGGAGGAGTTTTTGTTTGGTTTGCAAATTATATATTAGATTTCCTCGAGATTCACATCACGCAAATCTCAAGACAGATCTAATGATTTCCATTCCATAATATAAATTTGATCTTCCTTAAGATACATACTACGCATTTCGAGGTCAATCTTTTACTCAAAACAAATTGATGAGGTGGTGTATGTTTTGTTTGGTTGTAAAGATGGATATTTGATTTCCTCGAGATTCATATCGCACGAATCTCGAGGCAAATTTAATGATTTATTTATATATATTCATTTTTATATTCCTCAAGATACATACTATTTATCTCGAGGTAAATCTAATGATTTCCTATGTATTTGCGCGGCTATATATTCGCCATGCACGGCAATGACCATCCTCGGGTGTGCACGCTATTGTACATCCCAAGCGTGTCACTCTCAGTCACTAGGTGCCCACCAATTTATTAATTATTTTATTTAATTTTATGATTATCTTTTCAATTTATATCCAAATTAAATTTTGAAAAATACCTAAACTTCACCAAAAATTGGAAAATATTTCAACCGCGCTCCAAAACTCGTTGACACCGCGTATACACTCTACTTGATCATATTTCATGTCGAAATAATGTATAATACATCAAATAGGCACACGAAAAACAAAAATAATATTAAAATTTATGATTTCTGATCGGTAACACATGGGTCCCACCTCGAATACCTAAATCCCAAATTAAATTCAAAAATACTTAATTGGTCACCTAATCAAGTTTATAAAATTCTCTGATGTCACAATCTTCCCAACTAATAAAAAATTTCGTCCTAGAAATTTAAACTTATTAGGTTACTGAATCAAAAGAGATATGAACTAAAATGATCATTTATATACAATTCTTTTAATCCAAACCTGTAAAACCATTTCCAAGGTTAACTGTTAAGTGGACTCAATCACTTTCGTTATATTCAACAACTTGGTGGTAGAGATCATAATCATTTTAAATTTTCATTTCCCAATATTTTGGTTTAATGAAAAGTTATCTCCATTACTTTGTCAATCTTGACAATTTGTGAATTTCTGAAAAGTTAAGCAATCGACTTTATGGAATATCTGATTACCTTACTTCATTTCTCATCTCATACCTTGAATCCCATTTAAGTATCAATACATAACAAGACCTAGCCAATCTTGTTTTTCATAACACAATTCTCAATTTAATCTGAATACTATTCCACAAACAGTTGATAATTCTCTTCATATTCACCTAAACTCTAGTAGACATCCCTGTTTACTTTCTCATCACTAATCATTTTTTTATTCGAATTATCAAGCAATTAATTCGTATACTATCATCAGTCTAAAAATGCATATTAATATAAATAATATTTGATCACAACATTAGATACAAAGTAGAGTTGCGTGTCTATCTGATCCATCACCATTCCAATGTTCCCCAATAGAAACCTAAAATTACATAAGTCATCCCATGACTATAGATCTCATAATAAATCTATCACCCCATGAAAAAAGATCTCAATTTCAATCCGATCAGAAATAAGAACGTGACACATCGTGCAACTCTTAATCATTCTCTAGATGTCTACTCACAATATTATTTAGATTGTAGACTAGAAAGCAATTATCAATTCCAACTCGTTAGCCAATTCACAGATCTTTTCCTTTGACTGGTTACAAAGTCAATGACTTTTCTAACTTTTCCAACCATTCTTTAATGATGATTTCATTAAAAACCTCATTCCTTTGACTTTACTAATATCTCCCGAAAACTCACATCTTAATCACTTGACGTTCACCAACTTCTCTCATTGCCTTAATAGAAACAATTATCCTTAAGTTGAGTAGACATACATTTCTAAATAGAGATATCGACATATTTGATAATTATACTCTTATAGTGTAACTTTTAACTTGTATTCCATACAAGTTTATAAATATGTTATCTCTTTTTCATTTATACTCAATTATAATTGAAGAATATTCAATTTTTCAAACATATCAAGTCAGATACACTGTATTCTATTCAATATTTCCAACCTAACACAGATAAGGCTTTCAATCTGATTTGTAAATCACACATTTCTCTTCATTTATTTTATATCTTCACCAACATACAAACATCTTACATCATCTCCAATTTACTTTAACCACCACTAACTAATTAGGTGTTGTAGCACTTTAATTGAACCAATATACAATATATGTTAACTTATATTATGTGTACACTACTCTGGTTCGAAACTTTCAACATTTGGAGTTTAACTCTTTGTAAGATCCTTGTGAAGATATATTAAGTTCCATCGAACTTCTAGTTTGATATTCTATTTTGATCGGGACTCGTTAACATTAAATTTTCATTTTCATACTAATTGTATGAATATATTGACCATTTAGTTGCCTATACTTCGCCTCTAATTGACTTCTACGAAACTGTACATACTCCCTTATACCGACTATCACCAATTCATTCGAATATTCAAAGATGGGTTGATGCATCACATTGATCTTCTACGCTGTGAATGACTCATGATTATGAAACGGATTTACTTCGGCTTTTGGTCGTGCACAACTACTCCAATGCCTTACCTTGACTAAAGGAGTCCGTCTGTGTCACTTCAATCAATCACAAGTCATCTTAACATCTCATTTTATTTTATACACCGAGTCTATTCCGTTCAGTTTTTGTCAATCTTAGCTATTCTCACATTGATCTTGATTTTTGTCCTTTTATAAACTTACTACGACTTTCGCTCAATAACCAAGCCACTTACAACCCTTAATATTGGCTTAGAAAGACAATTTATATTTGTTCTCTTTTAAAAAATATAGCTAAGGATAGTGCAAATTCTTATTATCATTTAATAACAACAACACGAGAATGCTAGTAGATGCCGCATCAGGTAGCTCTCTACTTACCAAGGATGAGGATGGAGCTTTAGAACTTCTTGATCTTATGTCTCAAAATTCTACCGTTAGTACTCATTCCATAGTAAGGAAACAAGCAGGCGTCTATGAGATTGAATTGCAAGTTGCAATTATAGCACATTTATCAAATCTAAGCTGTAAGATGTCGAAACTTCAGGTGAGACACCAAGGTCTACAAGTAGCACAACAACCCATTAATCACTAAGGCATGGTAGTTAACCAAATGGCCATACATCATGGAATGGAGTGTAATGACATCAACTTCATTAATAATCAAGGTTACGGGAACAACTTCAGGCTGAGAGGAGTGACTCCTCAATGGTTTTACCAAGGATATAACAATAACAACCCAAATTTCTCTTACGGAAATCCTGATAATGCACTGAAGTTACCTCAAGGGTTCGATCAATAAGTCCAATAAGGGAAGTTAGGGCAGAGCGAAGATATGACTTTTTTTAAATCAATTGAGAACTACTAACAAGCAATGAAAGTAAGCAATACAGAGCGTCATGAGAAGCACGAGAAAAAGATGGAAGGAATGACGCAAGCTATGAAGAGGATGGATAATGAGCAATCACAATCCATCACGAACTTAGAGTGAAAAATTGGTCAACTTGCTATAACCTTGAACTCGAGGAAAAAAGACAATTTCCTAGCAACATCATCACCAATTCCAAGGAAAATGTGAGTGTCATTCGCATGATAAGCACTACGGCAACAAAGGAGCCAAAACATGACCAAGTGATGTATAAACTGAAAAAAGTCAACACTTTGGCTATTATGAAGCATGAAGAGATGCTTGAGCATGGAACATAAGTGAGGCAAGATGAGCTTCATGGTTTCAAGAAGCAAATAAACAATGCCTTAAAGAAGAAGAAAGGGAAGCAACAATGGAAGGCCAAGCAAAAAGATGAAGGACCTCCCAAAGAAGATCCACGAGGCAATGACATCAAATTGGTTCCGAAGAAATCAGAACTTAAGCTCAAGTTCATCCCAAGACTTCAACCTATGAAAAAAAAAAGATCCTGGAAAAATATGCATACCGATAAACATTGACGGGCACCGGTTTAGAAATGTCTTATATGATACGGGAGCCTCGGTCCATGTCATGCCACCATTGGACATGTTGCATGCCGACTTGAAATCGATTGTCTCGATACGACGAATTTGCAAGTAGCTAATGGCAACTTGATACCAACTATAGGAAGTGTCTTGAATTTGCATGTGAAAGTGGGTAGATTCACATTCATCACAGATTTTTAGGTCATGAACCACAATATGGACGTGATGTGTCTATGATACTTGGGCAACCATTCTTGAACACTGCCAATACAAATTTGCACATGAAAAAGAGCAAGATCATGATGAGTATCGATGAGGACGATGATACTAAGAAGGTTTTCTTTATTGATGGAGAAGAAGTACATCCGAACGAGAATGACATCGTAATCTCTGATTTGCAGATGGAGCTTCTCGATTTATACTCGGACCAAACGAGTGAAAAGGCATTAGGCTAATAATGTTAAATTAAGCGCTACTGGGAAGCAACCCAGGGGTTTTAAATTTCAATTACTAGTTAGTAATTTAGTTTAATAATAACAATTAACAAGTTTAAGTTCTAGCTTTCAAAAAATTTGTGTCGAATGTACATGAAAGACCAATCGCCAGGTGATGATTCATTAGAATAGAAATGTCTCGCTAACTAATGGAACATAGCAAAAGAGCGAATGAGTTCAAAGTGGTGAAGGTAAGGTGCATAGGCGAATGAAAGGTAAAATTTATCATTTTTTTATATTTTCATGGATTTCATGCAGTCACAACACCTTGTATGAGTGATAAAAATTTAGAAGAGCGCCGGAGAGGAATTAACTGTAACAACCTTAAAATTTTAACCTGTTCGCCGTGGCATCTTAGGACAGTGACCTAGACATGTCGTGATGCGGCATACTCGGACCCACGTGGACATCGTCGATAAGGCCAGGGCACGCCAATCGAAGTATAAATAGTTATTTTGTGTGATGCATGTGTGTTAAATTGTCATATTATTAATTAATTCACATCGCACCAGTGACGAGAGTATACGACGTCGCGGTGTACGCTTAACGTGAGTATAAGGGGTAGTTCAGGATTTAGTTGTCACATCACACATCCCATCACATCACCAATCAAATCACTGCACTTTAACCCATCCCTCACTTTTCTCTCTCCTCTCTAAATAAAAAAAATCTCCCACTCTCTCCCTCTACTCGAGCCCTCTCTATTCACTCCCTTATTTTTAATCCTCTATTCCAATTCCCATCACCAAGCTCTCCATTACTCCCTCAACTCGGCCTCATATCTCTCACGGCGCTCCCTCATTTCGATGGCGCTTGTGACTATCTCTGAATCGATGTGAGTTTTGTTGATTTTATAAACTTTCGGTGGAGAAATTTAAAGTTTTAATCTTGATGGTGTTGTTGGTGTTATTGTTGTGGTTGTTGTTCTTATTGTTGTTGTGTTATTTTTGTTAAAAAAATAGCATCTCCGAAACAGAGAGCTCGGGAGGAAGAGGGGAGGGTGGGTAGCCAGGCCCAGAGACGGGTCGGGCCGACCAGGCCCGGACCCAGACCCGAGCGGCCCGATTGAGCCGAACTAGGCCCAACCGAACCGGGCCCGATTCGGGCCCAACCCACCCCTAAATTAAATAAAAAACATTTTATAATCAAATAAATATCAAAACATAGGAAAGATAACTAGGAAATTATGGAAAAATCCAGAAAAAATATAAAAAATGAGAAAAAGACAGAAAGTAGTTTTGGAGGAGTTTTTGGGTGTTGGCACCCAGGTATAACCCGAAATGTGTGCTGAAACTAAATTTTTTTGGAATAAAATTTCAATTGTTTGGTCATACATTATAAACCCACTTAATATAACTTTAAAATAATTAAAGTTGTATAATTGGACACCAGAGACTTAGGAAACTATAGTCAAGTGTCGGGTGCGCATCTTGAGGCATGAGCGAGACATTTTAAAGGCAGATAGCGATTATTTGAGGTAAGTAAAACCAGCCAGGAAATGCACAGTAGTTTATTTGAGGTTATTTTTTATTGTCATTGTACTATGTCTCTTTCTTGGAATTCCCACCCACCAATGAGTGTCCGAGGGCTAACTGAGTCATGCAAGTGTCTCTGATTGGAATGGTTACCGGCTTGCAACCGGGGCCATGACCTTGAGTCACTTGAGTATTTGGTCGGAATGAGATGTGTTTTATCCATGGCACCGTTGATATCCCTCATTCGCGACGGTCTAGGTCCATCAGGTGACGTCGCGTCTTAGGACTCGAGTCTACTTGGCGTTGCCACAACTCTATGACCCCGACCCTATGGCACCCGCGCTGGGTGGTCTTGGACTACTTAGGCACCTCTCTATTATTTCCTTTGACACTCATTTCTCATTGTACTTCCATTTTTACAGTCTTATTATCATGCATTCCATATAGCTTTCTTTCTATCCACATGACTTTTAGAACGCTTTATTTATTTTTAATTACTGTTTAGATCATACTGGCTTTTACTTACTGGACTCAGCATTCTTGTGTTTGACCGAGTGCAAATCCACAACCGAGTAAAGGCAAGACGCCGACACTTGGCGATCTACTCTAAGGATAAAGGAGCGGCCCTCCTCTATATATTTTTGTAGGTTTTTAACTTTTTGTATTATTTATATATGTTGTTATCATACTTGGGATACTTGTTTGGGTTGAGAGATGCATATGAATTGTATATCATTTTTTCTTAGTTATAACACTTGACACAAGATATACATGTTTACAAGGTTCCACATTTAGGATGTTTGACTCTTTTACTTTATTCTGAGTATTTAACGTATTAATTACTTCCGCTAACTTGTAAAACTCGAAAAAAATACAAATAACTCGACTTAAAATTATGAATTTACTTAAATAGATGGATCAGAAGGCTGATTAGGCCTGCGTTGACCTTGCAAGACTGCCTCGTGGGTCTACGTGGGCTTAGGCTGGGTAGGGCCCAGTTTGTGGAAAACTAGGGCCGTCATAATTGGTATCAGAGCCTAACTTTTTACGTTTAGCTCTTTATTAACCCACAAACAATATAAGACACAAATTAAAAATAGAGTTAGGACACAGTTGGAACTTAGAGTGGAACCCTATGATCCTAACTTAGAGTCTTAGTTGGGAAGTGAGAGGAGTTGGGTAAATTGAAACTTGGATCCTAAATATGCTAATTGTTGTATTGTACTATACTATATCGATAACTATATGCTTATTAGAGACTATCTTGCTATTGCAAATCGCGCTGACAGATCGACCTGGTTTGAGTGATGATAGTGGGGCCGCAGGTCCTCGATTCGCGAGTATTGAGGATGTATAGTCATTGACTCAAAAGTAACATCTCAGGATCAGCGATTGGACGAGATTCCGAGGATACTCAGGGCACATATCACATGTACGCCATCACCATCTTCGTCGACAGTGCCCATAATTCAGGAGAGGAGTGCACCTACCGTACAGGCCACTCTAGCGACTCTCATTGTACCGACACCACCCATTATTGCTGAGATAGTACCGGTTTAGACTGAGATGGTATTGCCTGCACCACCTGCACCAACGGAGACCACGTTGACTACGCCCATAGAGATTAGCACTGGGGCGACAGTTGAGGCGAGACAATCATGAGAGTTCTAAAGACATAGACCAGCTGAGTTCTACGGAGCACAAATCTCAAGGCAGTAGAGAAATTTGTGAAGAGCCACGAGAAAATACATGACATCCTGGCTACACCGGAGCATATGAGACTGAGTATATCTTTAGGTCTGATGTTTGGAGAGGTTGATGCGTGGTGAAGCGGTATGGTGACTACCCAGGGTAAGCTTAAGGATTGGGCAAAATTCAAGAGGCAATTTAATCAGAAGTACTTTCCACCTTCGGTCCTAAAGCAGAAGAGGGCCGAGTTTTAAAGTATCTGATAGTACACTAGAGAGTCGGTGATGCAACATATGGGCAGGTATTTGCAGTTGTTGGATTATGCTAGAGGATAGCTGACACAGACTCCAACCGGCACACTATTTCATGGAGGGTCTGTTGAAGGACATTGGAGGCACAGTGGTGACTATAGAGCCAGGGAGTTTATAGGCGGCATATGAGAGGAGCCTAGCCAGAGATGCGTACCTAAGCACACACCCCGATTAGATCATCCCAGCACCAGCAACAATACAGTTGGATTATAATTCAGGTGGTGATAGGAGGAAGAAGAGACACCGACCATTCAGGTCGAGAGATGACAAAGCACAGAGTATAGGATCTATTGCGCCACCATCCCATCCAATACACACCACGCTAGTACCATCTGTTTCGGCACGAAGTTATGCCGGTACACCATAGCAGCTAGCACAATCAAGGCCACCACAGTAGTATCAACAAACTGAGGTTAGAGGCAGAGGTGGTGGTCAGGAGTAGAGGTACGGACATGGTCCAGGACAAAGATATGACTAGGTACAAGGACAGAGGTCCAGTCAGACGTAGGGACAGGGATAGCGGATTCCACCAGGGCCGGGACCACATCGAGCATGTTTTGAGTGTGGATAGACAGGGCACTTCGTAAGTACATGTCCACGACTAGGCAAGGCTCAGCCACAGCAGCGTAGAAAACAAGTTCATGTCATCGCTGCAGACTTGAGAGTATTGGAATTCCTAGAGTTTAATGCCTTATTAGGCATGGATTGGTTAGCCGCGTACCACGCATAGCTTAAGTGTTTCAGCAAGGTGTTTATGTTTCGACTTCTGGATCGAGCAAAGTTTAGTTTTTAGGGGACTTCGACTACGTTGCCGATCACCTAAGCCAGAGTGGCAACTAGTTCAAATCTTGAGACATTTGCTAGTGTTTTAAGTACGGTCGAGAGAGTTAAGATGAAGATAGAGGAGGTGCCTATTGTATGCAAGTTTTTGGATGTTTTTCCTGCTGAGCTACCAGGATTACCACCCCCAGAGTGATCGATTTTATCATAGATTTGATCCCGGAGACCAAACCCATTTTGATTCCGCCGTACACGATGGCTCTTAAAGAGTTAGGGGATATGAGGACCCAGCTAGATGAGTTGTTAGAATCAGGATTCATACATCTAAGCATGTCACCTTGGGGTGCACCAATATCGTTTTTCAAGAAGAAAGACGACAGTTTGAGACTTTGCATTGACTACCGACAACTCAACCGAGTCACAATGAAGAACAAGTATCCACTCCCACGCATTGATGACTTGTCCGATCAACTAACAGGGGCACAATGGTTCTCTAAGATTGATTTAAGGTCGGGATACCGCTAGTTGAGGATTTGAGATGAGGATAGGGAGAAGACTGCTTTCCGCATGAGATATTGGCACTACCAATTTACCATCATGCCGTTTGGCCTAACGAATTCCCCGATAATGTTCATGGATCTCATGCACCAAATATTGAGAGAGTATTTGGGTAGATTCGTGATAATGACATCATTCTTATCTATTCCATAACTCGTGAGGACCACGAGGGACACCTCTGGAAAGTCTTACAAACTTTGAGGGGGCAGAGACTGTACGTTAAGTTCAGTAAGTGCGAGTTTCGGCTCACTGAAGTTGGATTTCTTGGGCATATTGTCGGAGCCAAAACAGTGTCAGTGGACCCCGATAAGATCTGAGCTGTGATAGATTGGCCTACACCGCGGTCAGTGATAGATATTTGTAATTTCTTTGGGTTGGCAGGCTATTACAGGCGTTTTGTTCAAAACTTCTCGAAGATTGCGACACCAATGATGCAATTGACAAAGAAGATACGATTTTTCAGTGGAATGAAAGTTGTGAGCAAGCCTTTACGACTTTGAAGGAAAGATTGACTATCGCACCAGTTTTGGTATTATTTGAGCTAGGGAAGGGTTTTGAGGTGAACACCGATGCTTCTAAGGCTGGTTTGGGCAGTGTTTTAATTCAGGGCAGTAGATTGATTAACTACGCGTCCCGACAGCTGAAGATTCACGAGAAGAACTACCCTACCCATGATTTGGAGTTAGCTGCAGTGGTCTTTGCATTGAAGATTTGGCATTATTATCTCTATGGAAAAAAGTTTGTGATGTTTACTGACCACAAGAGTTTGAAGTACCTTTTCACTCATAAAGAGTTGAACATGCGATAGAGACGTTGGCTTGAGTTTCTCAAGGACTATGACTTCTCATTGAAGTACCACTCGGGGAAGGCCAATGTTGTTGCAGACGCATTGAGCCGCAGAGGGGCAGACTCAGATATTGTTACTTACCACATGACATTCGTGTATGGTTTACTCGAGGCGGTCGAGTCGATGTATTCTGTTGATATCTGGACCAGTACTAGAGTGTTGATTTGTGGGCAGATGAGAACTCAGACAGTGTCAATTCAGAGCGTGCTTGAGGGTTAGCAGGCATATGAGCAGTACCAGAGGTTCTTGGAGTTTGCTCAAAGTCCAGATCATTCAAATTGGAGTTAGTCGACAAACTCATGCCTGAGATTTAGAGGTCGACTGTGGATTCCATCAGTGGCTGAGTTACGTAATGAGATACTTGATGATGCTCACAGCTTACATTTTACGGTTCATTCGGGTCGGACCATGATGTATGTTGAGGTGCGTCATCTTTTTTGGTGGTCGGGGATGAAGACCGTTGTTTCTGATTACGTTCGAGCGTGTGAGGTATGCTAGCGAGTTAAGGCTGAGCATCGGAGGCCCAATGGGTTATTACAGCCACTTCCTATTCCTCAGTGGAAGTGGGAGCATATTCCAATGGATTTTGTCAGTGGCCTACCTCGATCTCATTGCATACAGGATAGTATATGGGTGATTGTGGATAGGTTGACGAAGTCTGCGCACTTCTTACCTATCTCTACCACACATCGGGTGGATAGGTTGGTAAATTTATGCGAGCGGGAGATTGTTTGACTACATGGCATTCTGTTATCGATTGTGTTAAACAGAGGGCCGTAGTTTACATCTCAGATTTGGCAGAGCATGCAGGTACAAATCGGCACACGGTTGGATCTCAATATAGCCTATCATCCACAAACAGACGAATAGTCATAGACTGATTCAGATTGTTGAGGATATGCTGAAACTGTGTGTGTTAGAGTATGGCAGATCATGGGAAGAGTATCTTCATTTGTGTGAGTTTGCCTACAATAAGAGTTATCAGGTAAGTATTGGTATGGCACCGTTTGAGGCACTTTACAGTAGGCCATGCCGATCTCCATCGTGTTGGGCAGAGCCAGATGATATAGCAGTTCTTAGGTCAAAGATTGTGGTAGATCACACAGAGAAGATACGACAAATCAAATTACGTCTGAAGGGTGATAAGAGAGACAAAAGAAATATTACAACAAGTACCATGGTGAGTTAGAGTATCATGAGGGAGCTTACTTGTACTTGAAAGTCTCGCCTTTCAAGGGTCACAAGATATTTGGAATCAAAGGAAAACTCACGTCGAGATTCATTGGTCCTTTCGAGGTCAAGAGGAAAGTCGGCAAGGTTGCATATGAGTTAGAGTTACCGTTTCAGTTAGCCGAGATCCACCCCGTATTTCATATTTCGATGCTTCGACTGGATCAGTCGAAAGGAGGAGTACGACCAATGGTGGATTTGAGTCAGATATATCTGAGGGAGAACATCACATACAAGGAGCACCCTATTCAGATTTTGGACCATCAGGTGAAGAGACTGAGGAATAAGAACATCCCGTCAGTCCTCGTTAAATGGCAACATCAAAGAGACGAGGAGCTGACTTGGGAACTAGTGTCTTCTATGCGCGAACACTTTCCATATCTATTTTGATTCTGGTGAGTCTTACTCCAAGCTAATTTAGTTTCGAGGATGAAATTCTTAGTAGTTGGGAAGACTGTAACGACCATAAAATTTTAATTCGTGCCATGTAGCATCTCGGGATGGTGACCTAGACCTATCGTGGTGCGGCACACTCGATCGACCCTCGCGAGTCGACACCGAGATTAGGACTTGTAGCTCGGACCTACGTGGACACCATCGATAAGTCCAGGGCACGCCAATCAAGGTATAAATAGTTATTTTGTGTGATGCATGTGTGTTAAATTGTCATATTATTAATTAATTCGCATCACATCAGTTAATATTTTTATTGGTCGAAATGAGCGCGCGTAGTGACGACAGTGTACAACGTCACGGTGTACGCGTAACGCTGGTGTATGGGGTAGTTTAGGATTTAGTTGTCACATTACACATCCCATCACATCACCAATCAAATCACCATACTTTAACCTATCCCTCACTTTTTCTCTCTCTTCTCCAAATAAAAAAAAAATCTCTCACTCTCTCCCTCTACCCGAGCCCTCTCTTTTCACTTCCTCATTTTTCTTCCTCTCTTCTAATTCCCCATCATCAAGCTCTCTATCACTCCCTAAACTCGGCCTCATATCTCTCGCGGTGCTCTCTTATTTTGGTGGTGCTTGCGACGATCTCCGAATCGAGGTGAGTTTTGTTGATTTTACAAACTTTTGGTGGAGAAATTTAAAGTTTTAATGGTGATGGTGTTGTTGGTGTTGTTGTTGTTGTTGTGGTTGTTGTTCTTATTGTTGTTGTGTTATTTTAAAAAAAAAACAGCATCTCTGAAACATAGAGCTCAGGAGGAAGAGGGGAGGGTGGGCAGCCAGGCCCAAGGACGGGTCGGGCCAACCCAGCCCGGACCTGAACCCAAGTGGTCCGATTGAGCCGAACCGGGCCCAACCGGACCGGGCCCGGTTTGGGCCCAACCCACTCCTAAATTTATTTTATTTAATTAAAAATTAAGTAAAATACTTTTTTAAATCAAATAAATATCAGAAAATTGGAAAAAATAGCTAGGAAATTATGGAAAAATCCATAAACATTAGGAAAAAAATATAAAAAAATGAGAAAAAAGATAAAAAGTAATTTTTGAGGATTTTTTGGGGTTGGCACCCCGGTATAACCCGAAAAGTGTGCCGAAACTAAATTTTTTTTGGAATAAAATTTTAAATGTTTGGTCCTACATTATAAACCCACTTAATATAACTCCAAAATAATTAAAATGGTATAATTGGACACTAGGGACTTAAGAGACTATAGTCGAGTGTCGGGCGCGCATCTTGAGGCGTGCGTGGGACATTTTGAAGGTGAATTGTGATTGCTTGAGGTAAGTAAAACCAGCCAGGAAATGCACAGTAGTTCATTTGAGCTTATATTTTATTGTTATTGTACTGTGTCCCTTTCTTGGAATTCCCACCCACTTATGAGTGTTCGAGGGCCAAGTGAGTCATGCAAGTGTCTTTGATTGGAGTGGTTTCTGACTTGCAACCGGGGCCATGACCTTGAGTCACTTGAGTATTTGGTCATAATGAGATGTGTTTTATCCGAGGCACCATTGATATCCCTCATTCGCGACGATCTCGGTATAGCAGGCGAAGTCGAGTCCTAGGACTCGTGTCTACTTGGTGTTGTCGTGACTCTATGACCTGGACCCTGTGGCACCTGCACTCGGTGGTCTTGGATTACTTTGGCACCTCTCTATTATTTCCTTTGACACTCATTTCTCGTTTTACTTTCATTTTTACAGTCTTATTATCATGCATTCTATATAGCTTTCTTTCTATCCGCATGACTTTTAGACTGTTTTATTTATTTTGAATTACTGTTTAGATCCTACCGGCTTTTACTTACTAGACTCGACATTCTTGTGTTTGACTAAGTGCAGATCCGTCGTCGAGCAAGGGCAAGACGCCGACACTTGGCAATATACTCTGAGGATATCGGAGCGGTCCTCCTCTATATATTTTTGTAGGTTTTTGACTTTTGTATTATTTATATATGTTGTTATCACTATCAGGATACTTGTTTGGGTTGAGAGATACACATGACTTGTATACCATTTTTGCTTAGTTATAACACTTGACACAATATATATATATATATATATATATATATATATGAATATACATGTTTACAGGGTTGTACATTTAGGACGTCCGACTCTTTTACTTTATTCAGAGTTATTCAACGTAATAATTGTTTCCGCTAACTTGTAAAACTTGAAAAAATACAAATAACTCGATTTAAAATTATGAATTTACTTATATGGATGGATCAGAAGGCTGACTAGGCCTGAGTTGACCTTGCGAGACTGGCTCGGGAGTCCATGTGGGCTTAGGCCAGGCAGGGCCCAATTTTTGGAAAATTGGGGCCATCACATTAACGAAAAATACAGGCGAGGTATATTGGAAGATAGCTCGACATTATGGGTATTACCCATGTCGTCGTGGGGATTGGCTAAAACTTCAAGATGGCAACAAAAAAACTTAAAACAAACACCCCACAACATTGTTGATGCAATGGCGGCGATGTCACAACGTCGTGCCGTATAGGCACGGTGCTAGGGTCGATATGAATTGTGGTTATAGGATAGGTTTTACAAGATCGTGCGAATATTAAGCATTAATGTCACCCATGGAGACGTAGTTGATGTCTTTGTATTATTTGGCATGTGCATGATCTGTGTGATATGAATTTTGATTTGTAAGTGATTTGAAGACCCGAATTGCGATGCATTGTTATTGTATAGTTTGAATTTGAACCAATCAAAAGGAAAAATCCTGGAGAGATAAGCATACGGATAAACATTGACGAGCACCAGTTTAGAAACATCTTATATTATATAAGAGCCTCAATCAATGTCATGCCATTAATGGACATGCATGCTGACTTGAAGATCAATTGTCTCGATAATACGAATTTACAAGTAGCAAATGACAATTTGATAGCTACTATAGGAATAGTTTTGAATGTGCATGTGAAAGTGGCTAGATTCACATTTATCGCGGATTTTGAGGTCATGAACCACAATATGGATGATGATGTGTCTATGATACTTGGTTGGTCATTCATAAACACTACCAAAGCAATTTTGTACATAAGAGAGGAAGTCACGATGAGTATCAATGAGGGCGATGATGCTGAGAAGGTTGTCTTGGTCGATTGTGAAGAAGTACATCCGAATGGGAATGACATTATACTCTCCGATTCGCAAGCTTCTTGATTTAGACACAAATTAAACGAACAAAAAGGTATTAGGCTAATGATGTTAAATAAAGTGATATTGGGAGGCAGCCCAGGGTTAAAAATTTTAAGTTTTTAATTTCAAGTTTTTAAATTTCAGTTAGTAGTTAGTTATTTAGTTCAATAATTACAATTAACAGTTTTCAGTTCTAACTTTCAAAAAAATTAGTGTTGAATATACAGGAAAGGCCATTCGTCGGGTGATGATTCATCGGAATGAAAATGTCTTGCGAACTCATTTAATTAACGAAAATAGAAAAAGAGTTCAACGTGGTGAATGTAAGGTGCATGGGTAAATAAATGGTAATATTTATTAATATTTATATTTTCATGAATTTTATGCGGTCACAACATCTTATTTGAGTGATATATAAAGTCAGAGGAGCGCCGAAAAAGAATTAAAGAAAAAATACACGCGAGGATGTTGGCAGATAGGTCGACACCATGGGCATTACCCACGGCGCCGTGGGTGTAGGCCACAGCACCGTGGGTGTAGGCCACAACGCAGAGAGGGCAACAGGTAAGAAAATAAAAAAACCCCACTGCATTGTTAACGCAGTGGCGGCGCTGTCACGGCATCGGGGTTGTTTTAAAGGTTTTAAACCCTATTTTTCATTCATTCTTCACACATGCACTAAAATCCCAACACAACCATCAAGCATACATCCCTCTAGAGCCAAAGTTTGATCATTTCTAAGTGAGATTTGTGAGTTTTAGATATTAAGAGTGAAGAAACAAGTGCATTATTGATTTGCACAATTTGAAGAGCTAAGGCTTGAATTTTTAGATTGCGAGTTCAAGGAGAGCTAGAATTCTAGTGGTGAGAAAAGTTAGAGGGCTTGGATTGATAAAGACTTGGAGGAGTGTTCCACACCGAAAATAAATTCGGCATTAAGGTACATTTACAATTTCATTTAGTTACGCTTTAAATTTTCAAAATTTTGATGATATTATATAAAATTGTGGATTTGAGGTTGTAGGATAGGTTTTGCAAGATTATGTGAATGTTGAGCATTGATGTTACCTATGGAGACAGTTGATTTTTTTGCAATTATTTGGCGTATGCATGATCCGTATGATATGAATTTAGATTTTTAGTTGATTTGAAGACCGAGTTGCATTACATTGTTGTTTAGTTGCTTGAATTTGAAGAAATGGCAAGAACACGGAAACAAGTTAGCCAAACTAAAGCAAAAGATTTTGAGGCATCTACCTTTAGAAATCCCAATGAAGAAGAGCCTAGACCTTTTAAATCCAAAATTCTCTTTTGTGAAGAGGCCAAAGACCGATATGAGAAAATCCTATGTAAGGAGTTCATTTGTGAGCGAGAGATTAATTTGTTGGCAAAGTACAATTAATGAGTGAATTATTTTATTAGGCGATGAAATTGGGAGCAACTCACTTAAGATCATAAAAAGAATGAAGTTAAAGGAGTGAGTGTGATTGTTTTTGAATTTGATGCTAATGTGAAGTTCATTACTAAGGTTGAGCCAATGAAGGTGAGAGGGATCTTTGTTCCTTTTGATATACATGAGATCAATACTTTCTATGAGTTGGAGGAATTAAGATTGTATGGATCTGAACAGACTTTCCCGAATAAGTTATATGAGAGACCCTATAACTTATACCCTTTTAGAGCTGTAGAGAACGCATTGGTTATTCCAGGACAACTACGATGGGCCATGGGAGTTGAGAATATGTTGAAGCACATTAGTAAGGGGAATGTTAGAAAAGTTTATCGAATGTGGCGACATTTCCTTGTTGCATCGCTATACCCCACTTCTTAGAATGGCGAGATTAACAAGTTGAAAGCGGCTTGTCTTTATGAGATTACAAAAAGAGGGGAAATCAACATCGAAGAGATAATTCACAATAGTCTGAGGGATTCAATCATGTCAGAAATAGACAACAAATTGTTGTTTCCTACCTTGATTACTCAGATGTGCTTAAAGACCTGAGTGAAATTAAGAAATGACAAAGAATTCGATATAGATTACCAACTAACCACGGATAAGGATTTCAGGCTCATATTGAAATCACCACATGGTTACTAAGACTCCGATGAGGAAAGAGAGAGAGGGTTAAGGGAGCTAGACTCAAGACCAACTTGTTGGCCAAAAGGCAATAGGATCAGGCAACAACAACATCAGAATTAGCCCAAGAGCTAGAAGAGGAATGATATGGAGAAGAGGATGAGCAACAACAACAGGGATTTGTTAAAGGCTACGAGGTTGTAGACCTATAGATTGGAGAGCAGGACTTGGTTGGTCCTGAGGTCTTTCCATAACCTCCTCCACCATAAGCACCAGTACCACCACCAGAGGATTTGACTCACGGCAGTAGAGGCTGTGGATAGTAGAGATGAGGAGACAATAATAAGAGGATAGGGCACAATACCAGGCAGCCATATTGAGATATGAGCATGATATGGAAAGGAAAGAGTAACACTGACGGAATAGGCAACATAATTTCATGTTGTTTGTCGATCATCATAGAGACATAGCTAGATATGAGAGGAGCAGATGGTAGAGACCTACTGATAGGTCATTAGGCTTTCCAGCAACACCCACATACATGTTTGATCCGGATTTGGTGCAAAGAAGGAAGGTGGAACGTTCATTGACACCATCCCAAGCTGGATCTGATGATGTAGATGACGATGATGACACGCAGTCCTGAAATCAGTGTAATAGGAGTCCTTTAGACCTGGAGAGTGAGAGTGACTTTGATACCATTTGATTTTTTTTAACATTTGTGATATTTTTTAACTATTTACTTGTTTTAATTATATGTTTACTTTAGTTTATTATAACATGTGTTATTATATATATATATATATGCTTGTGTGTTTTAGTGTTTTCATGTTTCAATCTTATTTAAACCTTAAGGATAAGGTTTGGTTTAAGTTTGGGGGCATTTACACTACACTACACTATGGGAAGTAGTAAGATAAGCTAAGAATTAATGATAAACACTGCAAGTATGATCGTTTAAATTTTTTATTTGAAACAGTTAAAGAGGAAAATATAGCAGTGTATAAATTTTTCATTTTATTTACTATTTGAATGTTTAAGTAGCATAGATTAGGTTATATATAGTACTATGTAATGAATAAATAGTTCATATAGATGTTCATAATTAGAAACCTAGAGTTAGGGAAGACCTTGAAATTGAAACAAAAGCAAGGAATTATAACACTTCTTGTGGAAAAGTTAGATCTCTAAGGATTCTATAATAAGTGTGAATCTTACTTGATAAATCAAAGTAAATAAAGACTTAGTGCAAAGAGGGGAAGAAATAGGCATTGTAAACTAAAAGTTGGAGGTAACTTACTTGATTTAGTGAAAGTGGGAAGTGCTAGCAAGAGTTTTAGAAATAAAAGAAAAAATGAGAGAATCCCACAAGTTCTATAGAAAATGGAGCAGCGAACTTGATGGTTGGAAAAAGTGAGGAAAATTAGTCCATAGGAAAAGGAGCAGGGACTATAAAATAAAAAATGAAAAGAAAAAAAATGAGTGAAGAAGTAAAGAACAATAGAGAAAAGGAGGTAGAAGTAAACTAAAACTCTTCGAATAAAATATTTAGCTCGAGTACGAGTAGCAAATTGAGCTAAGTTTTCATTCCAACTATGTTAAGTCTTATAGAGTCTTGAAATGCTAAAGTCTATCAAAGATGAGTTTGATTTATGCTTATTTGTAAATTCCTAAACTTGATGAAACATCATGAGATTGCATACTTGCTACTTGAGTGTTGAAGTAAAATAAACTTGTGAGTAGTAATGGTTTTTGGTTATGATCTACTTTGGTGTTTTGAAAGTGAAGTTATGTGTTGTTAAGGCTACATAGCTTAAAAATATAAGTTTTGCAAATAAAAACTCTTGAGTGGAATATTAACTTGAAACTTAGTGAACTAAAGGATACTCTATGAACAATGTAAATTGAATGAGAATTAGTTATTAGGAGACATAGTAGAATACACCTTTGCTCGGGATGCATAAAATCCTAGGGTTGAGGGTACTTGATAAGTAATTAATTATACATATATAGGGTTAGTTTAGTCGTATATTTAGTATAAATATCCTTAAATGAGATATAATTTATGGTATTATTGCATTTTTAGGGAATTAAGGTGTAAAGAAAGGAATTGAGTAAAAATAAGAAGAGACGGAGCAAAACCCATGAAAACATAGTTGGAGTCGTGGCTACACATGTTGAAGTTGTGGGAAGGAAAGGCACAATGTGAGAAGAAAAGGCACGACGTAGGAGAGATAAAAAAATGAAGAAAACCAAGTCTGGAGGTCCGGCGCAATGGCAACACTGTGGCATACAATGGACGGCGCCGGGCATGTGAGTGACATCACCGAGGCACCAGGGAGTCAAAATATATTCATGCAGTGGCGGCACAGTGGCGGCACTGTGGCTTAACATACACGAGCTTAGGCATTAGTGCCTGTGCCAAACAGCAAAAAATAAAAATTGATGTATTAATTCGAGTTAAATTGTAAAGTAGGGATTCTAATTGTTATTAGGGAGTATAAATAGGTATCAGCATGTGGTAAACTCACCACATACCAACTATTAGCCGCCTTAAGAGTAATTTAGCATCGGTTTTACTTTGAGTTTGAGTATTAAGGAGTTTGTGTGAGGAAATCATAGATAACTTCACGTTTGCAGTTCAAGTTCAGTTTCATTGATTAATTGAAGCTAATATTTATATTCATCTATGATTTGCAATAATTTCCATTGTAAATTGTGATATGTGTGTTTCAATGGATTGTGAGTAGTCTATTTATTTTAGGGATCAATGGTTCTTATAATATGAATATTATGCTTTGAATATGAGTAAAAAGTAAACATAAATAGTAATGGTTAGAATTTGTATTGATTATGAGCATAATGTTTTAAACATCTTGATCACGTGTTTAATGAACTTAGGCTTTAGGAGTTATCATGGCCATTGAAGCTTTTAATTCGGACATGAACAGTACAACCGTAAAATATACAATATCGAGCGATAGTTGTTGATTAGAGAGGCACAGATAGTAAACGTAGTTGGTTATGAATCCAATGATTTGGAACTTAAAGCAATGTAGAGCTTATGTTATTAACATTGATAAGTGGAGTTCTAGTTTACACATTATAATCTTTTCTGTTACGATAGTGGGTTGTAGTGTATTTGAAGGAAATTCGTCTATTCTAATTAGGCATTGCACACAACATATTGAGATGTAAAAGTTGTTGAAAAGCATAGTATTAAATTACCTAGGTAAAGTTGTGAACTAAGATATCTTTAGTATAAAAATTTAAGTAAAGATTACACTGATTTGTTAGATTAGTTTAGTTTGTATAAAACCAATTTAAAAAGTGATTTCCTTATCAATAGTTCAAAGTTGAATAGGTAAACCACTAGTGCGAAAACCTTTCCCTGATGACGATATCCGTAGTCAGCGTAAGTTGATTACACTATTACTACAAGCTAGTCGTCATACTTGCGACACACATCACCCCCCTTTTGGGGTTCTCCAACGTTGGAGCCTCTCATTTGCTCCAAATATCTCAAAAATGGATTTTCCAACCAAAATGAAGTTCTTGGATCACCAACACACCATTAACTTGGTGGTGGTGTTCTAACACCACTACTTTCCACCATTAAAGAGCTAACACAAGGTTTGAAACATATATATATATATATATATATATATATATATATATATAGATATGTCTAATTACTTAGTTAGGTTAAGTGTTGTATAGGCTCTTGTCGAGTTTTAGGGTTCATAAGCAGCAAAAAATTCAAAACAATTTTGAAAACCCCAACAGGATCGAAAATAAGTTCCATTAAACTAGATCTACAGAAGTAAACCATACCTTAATCTGTGATTTCCTTATCTAATTGTTTAATCTCCACAATGTTCAAGCTTGCGTCCTTTATCGAAAATCCACATACGAACGGTGACCACAATTTGGAGTGCTACCCCTAAGAGAGATTGAAAACAATTTTTCTTTCTCTCCCAAAACCCAAAGAACTCGAAAATAGCAAAAACGAAATCTTATATTCGTTTTAGGGTTTCAACATCTATTTATATACGTAGATAAGCTCTCTTAAAAAACCTATTCATAATATAACTATTGTATTTAGGCAATTCAAGTAAATTACACAAACATCCCTATTAATAATTTATCATATAACAAATTGTAAGGGCTTTATGTCATAAATTTTATCATATAGAATTCATTACTCTGGAAAAATTGAAATTGTGTAAAGTCATTCTTTGTTTGCGACCCAATAGGTTCATGCGACGTTGGTAGTGAACCAAAACTATTATGATGCACAAGTCATAAGCGGTCTCTAACAAGGCATTATGACTATCCAAGTAGAATGAATATCAAAATTAATACAACCAAATGAATAGCATTTATCATATCCTTTTGTTGTGCGATATCGTTTGATTAAACATAAGCCACGGAAAGTCACCCTTAATGTTCAATCGTACTAGTCTCAATCTTTAGGAAGACTGAAAACATCCAAATGACATTGATCATATCAATTCATATGGATTTGGTGATTATTTGTCTATCATATCAAAGGATCCACTAATATCTCTCTATACGAGAGGGACTAATTCTATCTTGATTACAAACCTTCATATATTATTCACATGGTAACAAATCATAATCTTTATAATCTTCTGGTTAAAGACAACGTTTGATTGTGTCAAATTACCATGCTCATAATATTGAAGTCTATGGTAATCTCAAGTTGAATGACTAAATGATATACCTATAATGAGTAACACCTATGACTTAATCCATGTGGTGTTCTCATAGTGGATCAGTACAATACCTTATTCCCTAACAAGTACTCATGATCTCGATTTGTATCCCTATACGCATGATCATCACATGACCATCAATCAAGATTCACACTATTCTTAATTCATTATAGTTCCAAGTATAATGACTTACTAGGGACATTTAAGATATTTCAATAAATACCCATGGATCTTATTATAAGGTAAACATGCAATCACTTATAATAAAACAACAAATGAAAGCTTCTATTTTATTAACTAAAATTATAAGATAAACAATGTTTGTAGATTGACCTAGGGCACATGCCCTAACATCTCACACTTCCACTAGGATCAAACATCCATGTATCTAATACCTAATGACCTAGCATGACCATCATGTTTCACTTGTGGAAGAGACTTTGTCAAAGGATCTACAAGATTGTCTTCTGTAGAAACTCTACAAATCTTCATGTCCCCCCTCTCAATGATTTCTTGAATGAGATGAAAATGTCTAAGTATATGTTTGGATCGGTGGTGTGAACTTGGTTCATTGGCCTGTGCTATCGCCCCGTTGTTTTCACAATAGAAACAAAAGGGATTAGCTATACTCAAAACCACACCAAGTTTAGAAATGAACTTTTTGATCCAAAGTGCTTCCTTAGCTGCATCGAACGCTACAATATTCTCATTTTTTGTTGTAGAATCAGTCAAAGTTTCTTGCTTTGAGCTTTTCTAACCATTGTGCCTCCATTCAAAGTAAACACTTATCCAAACTGCGATCCGAAGTCATCTATATCAGTTTGAAAACTTGCATTTGTGTAATTATTTACAACAAACTCGTCTTCCAAACTTCCATAGACCATGAACACTTCTTTAGTCCTTCTCAAGTACTTAAAAATGTTCTTTACTACTATTCAGTGACTCTCACTTAGATTAGACTGATATCTGCTTGTTGCGCTCAAAGCATATGATACATCGTCAGGTTGGGTGCATAACATGACATACATGATAGATCCAATAGCTGACACATATGGAATTATATTCTTACGCTCTTGCTCATCATTAGTCTTCGGACATTGAGTCTTGCTGAGGCTTATACCATGAGACATTAGCAACGATCCTCTTTTAAAATCTTGCATACTAAACCTATTTAGTACCTTGTTAATATAAACACTCTGACTTAGACTTATCAGCCTTTTGGATCAATCCCTATAGATCTTAATCCTAAGGATGTATGTTGCATCTCCTAAGTCCTTTATTGAGAAACACTTCCCTAACAACAGACTTGACACTGTACAAGGTTGGGATGTCATTTCTAATGAGCAATATATCATCAACATAAAGTACCAGAAAAACAACCACACTCCCACTAACTTTCTTGTATGTACAATGCTCGTCTTCGCTTTTAATAAAACTAAATTCCATAATTGTTTCATCAAAACAAAGATTCCAACTCTGAGAAGCTTGCTTTAATCCATAAATTGATCTTTGAAGCTTGCACATCTTCCTAGAATTCTTAAGATGAAAAAACCATTCACGTTGTATCATATACACGTCCTCAAGTAGCTTTCCATTTAGAAAAGTTGTTTTGCCATCCATTTACCATATCTCTTGGTCATAATATGCAGCTATGGAAATTAGAATTTTAATGGATTTAAGCATTGCTACAGGAGAAAAAGTTTCATCATAATCAACACCTTAAGTCTGTTTGAATCCTTTTGCTACTAGCCGTGCTTTATAAGTATGTACATTGTCATCCATGTCAGTTTTCTTCTTGAAAACCCATTTACATTAAATGGACTTACCCCTTTCAGGTAAATCAACTAGGTTCCAAACTTGGTTATCGTACATAGATTGCATCTCAGAATTCATGGCACTAAGCCATTTATATGCCTCACGGCTAGACACAACCTCTTGATAAGTAGTATGCTCATTTTGATGCATAAACAATACCTCACTACTATCAGTAATAAGAAATCCAAATCTCTCAGGCTGATGTCTAACCCTATCAAACCTACGCAGGCCTTGTGATACTTGTGGAGGTTCAACTAGTTCAAGACTTTGTTGATCTCCCATTGGCGGTTGAATGTTTATTTGTGGTTCTTGAACTTCTTCAAGACTTACTTTATTCCCATTGTTGTCTTTTGAAATAAACTCTTTTTCCATAAAGACATCATTCCGAGTAACAAACACTTTGTTCTCAGTGGGATTATAAAATTAGTATCCTCTAGTTTCTTTAGGATAACCAACAAATACACATTTGGTAAATTTGGCTGATAATTGTTTTGAGATTTGTCGTCCTACAAAAACCTTACAGCCCCAAATCTTAAAGAAAGACAAACTTAGTCTTTTCCCAAACTACATCTAATATGGTGTTTTATCAACTTCTTTAGAATGAACACAATTCAGTGTAAATGTAGTAGTTTCTAAGGCATAACCCCAAAAAGAAATAGGAAGATCAACATGGCTCATCGTAGATCGAATCATATTCAATAAAGTCCAATTTCTCCTCTCAGATTCACCATTCCATTATGGAGTTGCTGGAGGAGTTAACTGTGAAACAATACCACAGTTTCTAAGATGATCATCAACTCTTGGCTCGAATATTCACCACTTCGATCTGATCAAAAAGCTTTAATTATTTTACCAAGTTTATTTTGCACTTCATTCTGAAATGTTCGAAACATCTCAAAAGATTCACCTTTATGTTTCATAAGATATACGTAACCATATCTTTTGAAATCATCGATGAAAGTAATGAAGTACTGATAACCACCTCTAGCCATTATGTTTATAGGAACGCATACATCACTATGCATTCACTTGCCCTTTCACTGTATCCAATAAAGGGACTCTTTGTCATCTTGCATAGTAAACAACATACACATGTTTCATATGATTCAAAATCAAATGAATCTACATGTCCATCTTTATAGAGTTTAGAAATGGGTTTCTCATTTATGTGGCCAAGACGACAATGCCAAAGGTAAGTTTGATTTAAATAATTTGACTTGAATCTCTTTATATTTACGTTAAGAATAGTAGTATATGTGGACCTTTTCATGTTTAAATTGTAAATACCATCTCACAAATCAGCATTCGCATGGAAAACGTCTTTACAAGAAATAGAGCATTTATTATTCACAATAATGAAATTAAAACCACCTAAATCCAAACATGAAATTGAAATGATGTTTCTACTCAAGGCAAGGACATAATAACAACTATTTGAAACTAAAACAAGTCCATTAGGTAAAATTAACCCATTTCATCCTACAGCTAACGTAGCACCCTTTGTTCCATTTCCAACTCGTAGGATGAATTATCCTTTCTTTATCTTTTTACTTATAGTGAGACCATGCAAATTAGTATAATTGTGAGATCCACATCTGGTATCCAATACCCAAGAATCACTAGTAAACAAGTTAACTTTAATAACGTAAATACCTGAAGCAGTAGTCGCACTACTCTTCTTCTTCTTTAGATCTTTAAGATAGAGCTTGTAATTTATGAACCAAAGCCGAGGTGCATGACATAAATGACTATTTCCTTCTTTTTCCTTTTCCTTCTGTGACTATGAAGTAGAATCAACTTTAGGCTTAATTTGGTCCACAGGATTTGTGACAGCCACAATAGCCTTGATAACTTTTGCCTTGCATTTGCCCTTTTCTTTAGAGCCTTTCTTTTTTGAACCATCAACACATTGGCAGTTGGTTTATTGACATTCTGCTCAGCAGTTTTAAGCATCAAATGTAACTCTGAGATAAATTTCTCCATGTTATTCATGTTATAATGTGAAATCCAAGAATTTCATAAACTTGATAAGGCGACTAATTAAGAATTTTCAAATTTAAATTCAAATTTAAGTATCCGAGGTGGGACTCATGCATCACAGATCGGAGATCATAAAGTATATATTATTTTTGTGCATTGCGTGCCTAAAGGATGTATTATATCTTATTGTCATGAAATTTAGTTAAATTAAAGTCAAGGCATATGTTAAGAGGTTGTCGAAATGCGTTGAGATAGTTCCCCAAATTTTCATCAAAACTGAGGTAAAGTATTTTCGGGTTCGAATTAATGGGTTAAATGACTTACAAAGATTTAAGGAAATTGTAAAAGAAAAAGAAAAATGCAAAATGATCGATAAGGGTATTGATTGATACATATGAAAAGATTAGTATATAGGCATTTTCGTAATTTGGTAACCAAACTCATTTATAATGTGAATCGAACATGGGTTTTGATCAAAACCCTCCTCACTTCGTTCTTCCTTCTCCCTCAATGCAATTCGCTCTCGGCCTCCACTCTTTTTCTCTCTCATCGACTCTTCTCTCACACTTGTATTTGTCAAATCCCAAAATTTTAAAATCGGTAATTACGTCTAAACAAGGATTAAGGGATCCAAATTATGGTTTTGGCCGCGAGTCGGGAGTTAAATACTGGTGAAATTGAGATTTTAATTAATTTTATTTTTCAGTGATGTATGCCTAGTGTTATGTACTATAGATTATGTTATTTTGCGAAATACAAGTCGAATGAGTGATTTCGATGTTTCGCGGGTTTTATCTCGAGATATGTGTCGAGACGGGTGACGAGATAGTTAAAATGTTGAATTGAACATTTATTTCAAATTTCACGAAGAAAATAATAGTTTTAAGTTTAAAAATTCTAGTTTTGGACTTTTAATGGATTTAACGAGCCGACTTGGACCCCACACCTCGTTTCGCGTGCAAGACAAGTTTTTCAGGAGTTTTGGAGTACTTTGGTAAATTCTTCAATTTTTGGTTGAAGTTGTGTATTTTTTGGGGTTTAATTTAGACATAAATTGAGGAGATAATCATGAAATAAATAAGAAAATCGTAAATGACGAAAAGGGCATTGGTTTTAATGTAAAGGATCAATACTGAGGGGTATTTTGGTCTTTTGACTCCCCATATAAAAAAATCGAAAATCGACCAAGGGGTATTCACCCCACTGTTCATCGTCTTCATCTTTCACACTTAACCCTTCTCTGTTCTTCTTCATCTCCCTCACCGTTCTCTCTCGCCTCTAGTCTCTGGTTTATTGTCCCCTCTCATGTCCCTTTGTAATCGAATTAAAGAGATGTGTTAATGATTTGCTCTTGTGATTGTGTTGATCGACAGTGGTGCCATTGAAGGTATGTTTTAATGGAATTTTGATTTCATGGACTGATTTTGTGATCGAAGTCGAAGGGAATTTGTTAGGTGTTGTTTTCGGTTATTATTGATTGTTAATTGGTGTATAGAAAGAGGTGAAGAGGAGGACCGAATCGATGAAAAAAATATATATATGTGAACAGATTCACGCACTAACAGTTGATCAATAACCAAAACAGATCAAATTGATCAATGTAACAGTACACAATGAATCAATGAAGAACAAGAAGAACTTTCAATCTCTTATTCAATACAATACCGAAATTACATTGTACATTGTATATATACAAACTAACATGGTGTACATTGTACACCCCAGTTACAACTGCCTAGAACAAGCTAAGATACACCTGTAGTACATTACACCACATATACCAGTTTACATAAAACAGCTATATAAACAGCTACATTACATGATATAACTCTACATCCCCCCTTCAAGATGGAAGTCTATGCCAATCACATAGACCCATCTTGGACAATAAATCAGAGAACAAAGGAGCTGGTAAAGACTTGGTAAACAAATCAGCCAACTGTAACCGAGTGGAAATATACTGTGGAAGAACAAAACCAGACTTGAACTGATGTCTAACCAAGTGACAATCAATTTCCAAATGTTTGGTACGTTCATGGAAAACAGGATTGGCAGATAGGTGTATTGCAGCTTGATTATCACACCAAAGAGGGATTGGAAAGGAAGTAGGAATATCTAAGTCCTTAAGGATATAGGAAATCCATAATAATTCATAAACCTTGGAAGATAAACTGCGATATTCAGCTTCAGCAGAGGACTTGGACACAGTAGCTTGTTTCTTAGATTTCCAAGATATCAAAGATGACCCCATGAACACACAATAACCAGTAAGAGATTTTTGAGAAAGAGGGCAAGCAGCCCAATCTGAATCACAGTAAGCAACAATAGAGAGATCCATCCGAACAGGGAAAAACAGACCCTGTGAAGGAGTACCCTTAAGGTATCGTAAAACATGAAGTGCACCAGACCAATGTTGCTCTGTAGGGGCCTGAACAAACTGACTTAATTGTTGTGTGGCATAAGTAATGTCAGGACGAGTGAATCCCAGATAAAGAAGACGACTAATGAGTCTTCTATATCGATCAAATTCAAGGAACAAAGGTGAATCAACATCAGTAAACTTGCAGTCACGAGGGAGTGGAGTAGCAGCTGGTTTAGCCATGATAAGACCAGCATCATTAAGTAAATCAAGAACATACTTGCGTTGATGAACATAAAGACCTGAGGATGATCGAACCAACTCCAAACCCAAGAAGTAACGAGCTTGACCAAGATCCTTGATGGTGAACAATGTATGTAAGAATGTCTTAACTTGAGTTATTAACTCAAGTGAGGTACCAGTAAGAAGAACATCATCAACATACACCAGTAACACCAAAAATTGGCCAACAGTGTTGTAAGTAAACAAGCAGGGATCATGAGCATACTGAATAAAACCAAAAGACTGAAGTTTAGATGTAAGTTCATGATTCCATTGTCGAGAAGCTTGCTTTAAACCATACAAGGATCTTTGAAGTTTGCATACTTGATTTGGTGAAGCCAACTTATAACCATCAAGAGGCTTCATGTAAACATCTTCATCAATATAGCCATGTAAGAAGGCATTGTTAACATCCAATTGATGTAAAGGCCAATCTCGAGCAGCTGCTAAGGATAAAACAATCCTAACAGTAACATTCTTGGCAACTGGAGAGAAAGAATTAGTATAATCAACACCTTCAATTTGGTTAAATCCCTTTGCAACCAAACGAGCCTTACACCTATCCAAGGAACCATGAGGATGAAGTTTAACCTTGTAAACCCACTTAGAACCAATGGCCTTTTTACCAGGTGGTAGGGTAGTAAGACTCCAAGTACCATTTGCTTCCAAAGCCTGTAATTCCTTATGCATTGCTTCTACCCAAACAAGATCATGCTGAGCTTGAATATAACAAGTAGGCTCGTTTATGTTTGAAACAACAGCCAAGAAGCATTTGTAATCAACAGTAATGTTTGGAGAATGAATAAAAGGAAATGTAGGAGGGGTACCATTAGACAAAGGAATCGTTGCAGAAGGGAAGACTGATGTTTGTACATTGTTTAGAACAAAATCATTCATCCAAAGAGGCTTGTGAACAGCACGAGTACTTTTCCTAGTAATAACAGCAGTAGGAGGCAGGACATCTTCATGTAAGTCATCATTAGTATGAGGTACTAATGTATCATCAGTAGGCATAGATGAAATAGCTTCAGGAACATCAAAACATGTGTCATCAGTAGGTAATTCTTGAGAAGGAGGTACAGTAGCTGATGTAGGAGTAATAGAAGCTGGAGTATTTCTCAAGTGATCAGAACTATCAACACAAGGAATAGGCACAGGACACCCTGAACTGCCAGTATCTTTATGAAAAGGAAACTGGTTTTCAAAGAAAATCACATCTCTTGAAACAAAGCATGTATGTGTGGCCATATTGTACAATCTATAAGCCTTTTGACCAGGAGAATAACCAAGGAAGATACACTTAAGAGCTCGTGAATCCAACTTGGTTTTGCTTGGTGAAATATTGGTAGCAAAACACAAGCAACCAAAGGTCTTCAAAGATGAATAATTTGGTATCCTACCAAATAAATTATGATAAGGAGACTTCCATTTTAGTAATTGAGAAGGTAATCTGTTGATGATGTATGTGGCGGTAAGAACAACATCACCCCAGAATTTGGTGGACAAATTAGACTGAAAAATCAAGGCTCTTGTAACTTGCAACAAATGTCTATGCTTTCTTTCAACCACACCATTTTGCTGAGGTGTATATGGTGTTGATCTTTGATGAACAATTCCCAAACTAGAGAACAAAGCATGACAATCTTTATTACAAAACTCAGTACCATTATCACTCCTAATGGTTTGAACTGAGGCCTTGAAATGAGTTTGAATGAAAGCTATAAACTGTTTGATGATGTTGCCTGTCAATGAATTATGTTTCATCAAAAAAGTCCATGTGAATCGACTAAAATCATCCACAATAGTCAAAAAATAATGAGCTCCCTGAATAGAAGACTGCTTATATGGTTCCCAGATATCCATATGTAACAACTGAAAAGGATAAGTAGTTTGAATAGAGCTCAATGGAAAAACCATTATGCATTGTTTGGACATCTGACAAACATCACAAGCTACATTATTTCTTACATTTGAATGACTGTTAAGTAACAAATCAAGTTGTCTTGTTACATTAACAGAGGGGTGCCCCAATCGACAATGCCATGAAAAATTACCAGTAGCATTATTACAGTAAGCTAGTGATAATTATGTAGGAGACACAAATGAAGCAATGACATCTTTATGAAAAGAACTAGAATCCGGTATGTATAGTCCTCCAATCATCCTTCCCACAGCTAGAACTTGAGAACTCTCAATGTTCTGTATAGCACAAAACGATGGATAAAACTCAATTGTCAGTTTAGTAGATGAGAGTAACTTACTAACTGACAGAAGATTATACTTGAATGAGTTTATATGTAAACAGGAAGAAAGAACTAAGTCTGAACTCAGCTTCACATCTCCAATGCAATTAACTTCTTTAGTATGTCCATCAGGTAAACAAACCATAACTGATTTAGCTAAGACAGTGACATTAGCAAGCAAATCATAGCTAGTACACATATGATTTGTTGCTCCACTATCCACAATCCAAGCATCTGAATTAAAAGGGGAAAAAGAACTAGAAAGTCTTTTATATGAGCTACTTGTAAAATCAGATATGACTGAATTCACATGTGTAGAAGCTCCTTCAGCTGAAATAGACTTTCCTTTCATGAAGTTCTCAATCCCTTGCTGTATCATTGCTGCTATATTAGACTGAAAATCTTCAAAATGAGGAGATCCTGCATCTTGTATATCCAGAGGTGATTCCATCAAATTCACAAAAGACTTTGAACTATTTGACATCTACTTCTTGTCAGGGTCTTTCTTGTACCAATCAGGAAATCCATGAAGTTTGAAACAAGTCTCTTTTGTGTGCCTTTTTGTCTTACAATGATCACAAAACAGATCATCTTTATTGATAAGTTTCTTTTGATTTCCTTTTCCAGCAAACCTATGAACATTGGTTGAACCATATGAACCTGAATTAACCCTGGTAGTTTTCATCATCATGGCTGTATCTATCATAGGTGAATAGCTAACATGTACCTCCTTTTGCTTTTCAACTCTAAGAACCATAAAGTAAGCTTTGTTTATACTTGGCAATGGATCCATTACCAATATTTGAGTACGAATATGATCATACATATCATTCAAGCCCATCAAAAATTGCATCAGCTTTTCATTAGACTCCAGAAAAGCCAATGCTGCTGAAGCTCCACATTCACACACAAGTAAAGGGACTAAACAGCTTAGTTCATCCCAAAGCTTCTTAAGTTTTGTATAATACTGTGAAAGTGACAGATCTCCTTGACTTATAGAAGCAATATCTCATTTCAATTGATACAAAAGAGGACCATTACATTCTCCAAACCTTTCTTTCAATTCATTCCATAGATCAAAAGAAGAGGTTGTATAAAGAAAAGCTTCAACAATATCTTTTGAAATAGAATTCAAGATCCAAGAAGTGACCATATAATCCACTTTGATCCATCGATCTAGATTAGGATCAAAGAGAATCTGGTTTTAAACATCTACCATCGATGAAACCAATCTTTGTTTTTGCACCTAACGCAATCATCATAGCTCGATTCCAAGACAAATAGTTTGAACTAGTAAGAGAATTGGAGACAAGTACCATACCAGGATGATCTGAACCTTGAAGAAGATAAGGACTTTCAATTCCAAGATCACCTGCTTCAGAGCTCTCCCTGCTCCATTTCGAATTAAAGAACTTGAAGAACCATGAACAGAGGCCATGATCAGACACTCAATTCAACCAAAAACAACACAAATCAAGAACAGTATAACCTGCTCTGATACCATGAACAGATTCACGCACTAACAGTTGATCAATAACCAAAACATATCAAATTGATCAATGTAACAGTACACAATGAATCAATGAAGAACAAGAAGAACTTTCAATCTCTTATTCAATACAATACCGAAATTACATTGTACATTGTATATATACAAACTAACATGGTGTACATTGTACACCCCATTACATAACCGCCTAGAACAAGCTAAGATACACCTGTAGTACATTACACCACATATACCAGTTTACATAAAACAGCTATATAAACAGCTACATTACATGATATAACTCTACAATATGCAGTTGAACCGTGAGGGAGGTAGAGAGGGAGAATAAGGTCGTCTCCTCTGCATGTTCCACCAGGGGGGTCAGGGCAAGGGTGAACCAAGCCCAGACCACAAGTTTTTTTTTTTTTTTTTTTTTTTTTTTTTTTTTTTTTTGTACCCCTCCTCATTTAAAGAACAAAATGTGTGTTAAACAATGAGAAAAAAAATGGAATAAAATCCCTGAGAAATTGAAAAAATTCAGAAAATTAGATTTTTTGGATGGTGTGGGATTTACTTATCTGACTTTTTTATATTATTGTTTGTTTAAATTCTTGGAATACAATGCATTTGATTATTACAAGTGTACTGGATAGTGTGGGATTTACTTATCTCACATTATCGAATTTTTATAAATATGAAATGACAGGTGCAAGTGACGACAAAGGAAAGGGAAAGACACCAGATTCTCTATGATTTGACTAGTTCCTTTCTCTTATGTATGTATTGTTTTTGAATAAAATATATTGTATAAATGAGTTTTTGGGTTCGTGTGTGTGATTATGATATACTTTGGAATAGTTGAAACAATTTCAAGATGGACTGAGATTATTTGGAGCTAAGGTAATATTAGTTTAAGGATTTTGATACTTACTAGTTAGTTTAGAATAAAATATAAATTAATTTAATGCAATATATATTGTTACGA
The DNA here is from genome assembly GCA_039657325.1 of Stephania cephalantha. Classification (NCBI taxonomy): domain Eukaryota; kingdom Viridiplantae; phylum Streptophyta; class Magnoliopsida; order Ranunculales; family Menispermaceae; genus Stephania; species Stephania cephalantha. Next base: position 24,931,102 of record CM077574.1, on the reverse strand, counting down.
GGTGGATTGTGAGTCATTCGACATTTCAACCGAAGCTGAGCAGGTTTTGTTGAAGATTTATAAAGACCGAAATTTTTGGTGTAAGCTTCGAAACAGAGGAGATGATGTCGAAAAATTTTTACGAATTTTTTTTTGATAATATAGTTAATCTAAATGAACTTTAAAGATTATATAATTAATTTTTACGGAATTTAAATGTTTAAGATTCGCTTTAGAATCCTTTATGGTTGATGAAGTATTATATTTAATGATTATGATATCTAATTTTTTATTTATATATTGAAGGAGAGGTTAAGACTACTAGATTATCAAGAGATTAAGGTAATTTAGGCCGGTCAGATGCCCTAATTAGGTGGGGTCTAGCAATGTTGGTATCAGAGCCTAGTATTCTAAAGGAATCATGTTGATTAAGGTTTAGTGAATGGTTAGTTAAGAAGTAACGAGATGGAACGGGGTTTAAAAAATTTAAAAACTTTATGATTTGTGCTATGTGTGTTTTATGTTATCGAGATATCGATGGATATAGTTATGTTGTCCACTCATAGTGCAACAACAGTTGGGTCAAGGATCTAGCGAGGGCAATACGGATCCATTACGTGTGGATTAAAATATGTTTCAAAACCTGACGTGGCAGATGTCAAAGCTGGTGAATATTTTACGATCTCAGTATTGGGTTTTGGGGTTCATATGCAAGAAATTACAAAACAATTTTGACAAAAACCCCAACAGGATCCAAATGACGAACGCCCTCTACCAGCAGTCCACACACGAACGGCGGTCGAGATTCGAAGTGCTAGCTTCGAGAGAATACCAAACATTTTGTTTCTCTCCAAAACGATTCAAAGCGTACCAGAAAACATTAATTCGTTTATAAAATGAAAATAGAGTTTCGGCCCTTAATCTTTCATCTGTGTGTTCTAACTTAAAGCGTCTATTTATACAACCCTTGTATATAGATGATTAAGTAAATTACACATATACCCCTACTTAAAGAAGTATAAGTGTAATATACCACAAGGACGTTTCTGTCATGAATTTTATCGTATAAAACTCATTTTTCTTAACCATCTTAAAATCTCGCAAAATCATTCTTAGTGTGCGACCCAATAGGCTCATAAGGCATGGAATTGTCATCCAACTACCCAAGTTGTACGAATATCAAATCGATACAACCTAATCAATAGTGTATACAACATCCTTTTGTCACACGATATCCTTTTGATCAAACATAAGACATGAAATTGTCATCCAACATGTTTAATCGTACTAGTATCGATCTCTAGGTAGACTGAAAACATCCAAGTGACATTGATCAATATCAATTCACTTAGACTAGGCCTTTTAACAGTCTAACACATCGAGGGATCCACTGGATATCTCTCTCTATATGAGAGGGACAAATTATATCTCAATTACGCAACTTCATCACATTGCTCACACAGTAACCAATCACAATCTTTATAATTGTCTGGTTAAAGACAACGTTTAATTGTGTCAAATCACTGTGTTCCTAATGTTGAAGTCTCTGGTAATCTCAAGTCGAGGATCAAAATATACCTATCATGAGAAACAACTATGACTTAATCCATGTGATGTTCTCATAGCGGGTCGGTCCAGTACTTTGTTCCTTAACAAGTACTCGTGATCTTGATTCGTATCCCTATACGTATAATCATCATATGATCATCAATCAAGACTCACACTAGTCTTAATTCATTATAGTTCCCAGGTATAATGATCGACTAGGGACATTTAGGATATTTCTCTAAATACCCATGGATCTTATTATAATGTAAACATGCAAATTAATTATAATAAACATCAAATGAAATCCTCTATTTTATTAACTAAAAGTATTCATAAAGATAGTTAATGGATTGACCTAGGGCACATGCCCCAACACTCAGGTGGTTGCCCATACACCTATAGTTCGTGTTGATCAACAAGTTCCTACTGTAACCCTAATCATTCACGAGGAGCAGGCTACCTCTGTAGTTCGTCCCGAAGTTGAGCCAGTTGTTGCAGTTTTGGTTCGGGCAGATCTAGCCATGATTAGCGGAATGTTAAGGGAGGAAAGGTAGAGGAGAGAGTTTAGGAAGTACGGCTATATGTACTTCTATGGTGAATTTGACTTGAGGACTGTTGAGACTTGGGTTCTTAATCATGAGAAACTTCATAACTTGTTGAATATTGATGAACACTTGAGAGCTTCAATATCTTTGTACTATTTGCAAGTCGATGCTGAGATTTTGTTGAGATCTCTACATGACGGACATCCCGTATTCGAGACTTGGGCTGAATTTCTTGAGGAGATCACTGAGCAATACTTTGATAGGAATTTAGTGTTGCAAAAGAAATTAGACTTTGATCATCTAGTTCAGGGAGATATGACATTGGCTTAGTACAATGCTCAGTTTAATGATCTTTTGAGGTTTGTTGGGGAGTCGAGAGTGACAGAGAAGAAGAAGATGCGCAAGTGTATGTATGGGTTACAGAAATAGCTTGGTACTACTATATCGGTGACTAAGTCGAACAATCTACGAGATGTTCGAGATAGGGCCAGAGCTTATGTGACTACACAAACATTTCAGGCGTGAATCACGACGATATCAAGGCATTGTGGAGTATGGACAAAGCTCAGGTTTTGAGGGTAAGAAAATTGGAGAACCACCATTCACACTGATGACACTTGTGTTCATCATATGTGCATCATAATACTTTTCCAAGCACAACCAGTAGAGCCTTGGAGTTGACATAGATAAGTTCAAGATAGACATGTTCACATTTCTCTCAGTCTACGGCTCGGAGTGGTACATTTTTATTGCAGAGGAGTGGAGGTAAGGTCAAGGATCTTAGGGATAGGCTACTAGTTAGAGACCGGCGACTATCCAGTAATATTCCGTAGGTAGTAAACCTACAATTACATGTTATGGGTGTGGGAAGCAAGGTCACATCATCTGAGATTGTCCTCAAAATTTGAGTACATTTACGTGTTTTGGATTTGGGAAGAAAAGACATTACAGAAGTGTTTGTCCACAACTTTTGGGAGCGTCCTCTAGTGTGTCACAGCCTCAACAACAGATTAAAGAACGTGTTCAGGTGATGACTGAACCAGATTTGGAGGCAAATCATAATCTTATTGAACGTACGATTTCAGTTTATGATCGATTTATGCATGCTTTAATTGATTTTGGATAAATGATTTCGTTAATATCTACTTGTATGAAAATTAAGTTGGGTTAATTCCGTTGCAAGTCGCTAATCATATTATTGTTAATATAGTAATTGGGGATACAATGTGTCCTCACTTGATGTGTTAGAAGTGTATCGTTGAGATCTCTGGATACAAGATGGCCACTGGTTTTTATGTTTCGGAGTTTATAAAGTTTAATGTGTTGTTAAGAAGAGATTTATTAGTGGCTTATCATGCAGATTTGGATTATTTTTGTAAGACGGTGTTCTTTTATGTTTCGAGTTGTACATTGGTTACTTACACTGGAACATCACTTAATTTACCTCTTGCTAGGGTTAGGATAGCCACTGATTATGAAATGGAAACTCTTGCTGCAATCATTGTATTAAGGTTAAACTCGAAATTAAACTAGAGGAAATTTTAGTTGTTTGTGAGTTTGGTTGTTTGAGATGAGATTTTTAGGTTTAGCTGACAATTATTATAGATTTGTGAAAGATCTTTCTAATATAGTTGTGCTAATCACTAAATTTACTTAGAACATGTTGAGTTTGTATGGTCAAAAGGCTGTGATGATGCAATTTGGGTGTGGAAGAGATGATTGACTTGTGAGTAAGTGTTTGAAAAAAAACATCACGATAACTTTATCAAAGGTTACATAAGTTGATGTGTAGTATATGAAGTTCAAGGACTTTGCGCTTAACAATAATAATCCAGATTGAGCTTAGTCTGCACTTCAGAGTTCGAGGTTTATAGGCGGATTTTGAATTCCATTAGTGGTTGAGGTTCGGGATGGGATAATGAGAGAACCTTATCGGTTTAAATATAACATTCATCCTAGCATGATCAAAATATGTTATGATATGCAGCGATTGTGTTGGTGGCTAAGGATGAAAACTGAAGTGGGTAACTTTGTGAGGAGATGTAAGATTTGCTAATAGGTTTAGGTTGATAGACGGATGAAGTGGGAAATCTGAAGGTATGTTGTGATGGATTTTGTTACTTATCTGCCTACTTCGCGAAGAAAATATGATGTGGTCTTTGATTATTGTTGATGGACGGATGAAGTCTGCTCATTTTCCTCCTATGTCACTTTTCGATACCTGTACACAGTTGAGCTTGTTGTGTGGGCGAGAGGTGGTTCGTTTGTTGGAAATGCCATTGATGATAGTTTTATTTCAGTACTGTATTTCATCCTCGGGTGGATGGTCAGACTGAAAGGTTGATTTAGAGGTTGGAAGACAAGCTCGAGGCTTATGTACTAGGATTTGAAGGTTCATGGGAAGAATACGTACTTTTGTGTGAGTTCTCTTGAAATAAAAATTGTTAATCAATTATTAAGGTGGATCCGGTTGAGGTTTTGTATGGATATTTTGTTGTTCTCTAGCCAGTTGGGCTAAACCGAAGGATTTGGCGGAGTTGGAGCCATAGATGGTTCGAGATCACATTGAAGTTGTTAAGCAGATTCGTCTAAGATTGAAAGCGGCTCACGAAATAAAAAAAAAGTTATTATAATCTTTATAACCGGGTCGTGGAATATAGCGAAAGAAAATCGAATTTATTTGAAGTCTCCTCGCAAAGGCCATTACAGGTTTGAACTGAATGAAAAGCTCTCTCTTAGGTCTATGAGACTGTTCGAGATTGTGAAATGGGTTGGGAAGTTTGTGTATGAATTTATAGTACCACATAAGTTAGTCGGAGTTGATGAAATATTTTACGTACTTATGTTCAGGCAGAAGGAAACTAATTCGTATTCCATAGTTCAATAGAATCAGTTTGATTTGTAGGGTGAAATGTTATATGAAGAGCAACTTATATTGACTGTTGATAGGAAAGGCCAAAAATCTTTAAATAAAGAAATTCCACTTGTTTTGGTTAAGTGAGAATTTAACGGTGATTTGGAGTTAATACGGAAATGAAAGACGTATATGAGAGAGCATTTTTTTCGGATCTTTTTTTGTCCAGGTAAATTTGGTTCGATTTTAATTTCGAGGACGAAATTCTTATTAGCTGGGAAGATTGTCAAATCCCAAAATTTTCAAATTCGTAATTAAGGATAAACAAGGATTAAGGGATCTTAATGATGCTTTTGGCCGCGAGTCAAGAGTTAAATACTGATGAAATTGAGATTTTAATTAATTTTATTTTTTTGATATGTATGTTTAATGTTCTGTACTATAGATTATGTTATTTTACGAAATTCAAGTCGATTGAGTGAATTCAATGTTTCATGGGGTTTTGTTTCAAGATACGTGTTTATACGGGTGTCGATGTAGTTAAAATGTTGAATTGAACGTTTATTTCAATTTTCGCGAAAAAAATAATGGTTTTAAGTTTAAAAATTAGAGTATTGGATTTTAAACGGATTTAACGAGACGACGCGGACCCCACACCTAGTTTCGCATGCAAGACAAGTTTTTTGGGAGTTTTGGAGCACTTCGGTAAATTCTCCAATTTTCGGTCGAAGTGGGGTACATTTCGTGGTTTAATTTGGACATAAATTGAGGAGATAATCATGAAATAAATAAGAAAATGGTAAATTATTAAAAAGGGCATTGGTTTTTACGTAAAGGGATAAATGCTGAGGGGTATTTTGGTGATTTGACCCCATATAACAAAAATTGAAAATCGAACAGGGGGTATTCACCCCACTGTTCATCGTCTTCATCTTTCACACTCAACCCTTCTTTGTTATTCTTCATCTCCCTCGCTGTTCTCTCTCTCCTCTAGTCTCATGTTTATTCTCCCCTCTCGTGTCCCTTTGTAATCGAATTAAAGAGACGTGTTGGCGATTTGCTCTTGTGACTGTGTTGATCGACAGTGGTGCCATTGAAGGTATGTTTTAATGGAATTTTGATTTCATGGATTGATTTTGTTATCGAAGTCGAAGGGAATTTGTTAGGTGTTGGTTTTGGTTATTATTGATTGTTAATTAGTGTATGGAAAGAGGTGAAGAGGAGGACCGAATCGATGAAAAAAAAATATACAGTTGAACCGTGAGGGTGGGAGAGAGGGAGAATAAGGTCCGAGGAATGAGACGATCCCCATGGTCGTCTCCCCGGCATGTTCGACCAGGGGGGGTCTGGGCAAGGGTGAACCATCCCTAGACCCCAAGTTCAGAAATAAAAGAAAAGAAAAAGAAACAGAGCAGAGCCTCTAAGTGGGGTTAAACCCCTCCTCATTTAAAGAAAAAAATGTTTTTCCAAAATGAGAAAAAAATGAAATAAAATCCCTGGAAAATTGAGAAAATTCATAAAATTGGATTTTTGGACAAATTGATTAAAATTGAGGATTTTTGTAAAAAATAAGGATTTTGGGATTTCCTCGAGGATTTATATCGGGTATTTTTCTCGTAATGCGTGTTATGATACTCGAAAATGTCGAAAATTTGAAAAATTGTTTTATGGGCATTGTCTAGGTTAATTTTGATTCCAAATCACAATTTGCAGTCAAATTAGGATCTAGACGTCCGAGGATATGGTTTAGAGTGATTTTGAGATTTTCAAGTTGAGGAATGACACATAAATATATAATAGATTGGAAAAAAATTATATTTAAGCCTAGACAACATAATTTCCAATGCCGAACAATAATTTTGAGTAGAAAATGAAATCCAGACATCGGATAGTATATTTTGGAAGTATTTTAAGGGTTTCGGGACGCGATTGGGTCAGTTTAAGTGCAACTTGTTGAAAAAATATTATGGAATTGTTATGGAATCTTACAGGACTTACAAATTAATTGTAAGACCCCAATTGGAACCTTGTGTGGACTAGTTGACCGACTCGAAGCGCAAGGGAACGTTGGATTCTTGTTTGTAAGGTTAAGTAAATCTCATTGTAAACTTTATATTGTATGAGTATTTCTCGAATATAATTGCATGCACGGTTTATCACTGCATATTTATTGATCATGGATTTAGGGACGTGAGACGAAGGAGGCATCTGGGGTCCCATTGTGTTCATTAGTTATATGTGTGGTAGGATGAACACCATGGTGCTCTGCGACTGGATTCACTGATCGTTGTAGACTCTTGTTTAGGATGCGTTGTTTTTTGTGATGCTGGCTAGGATCATACTCCATGGAGAGTCGAGGGAGTGGCTTTCCCAGGGACTTCCTCTCAAACTAATGAATCTTTATTATTGTTTACCCACCATTTTTGGAAAGACGTTTTCTGATTGTGGCCTGTCAAGAGAAGGATGGATTGCATACTTGTATATTTATGATTCCTTGCGATATTATTTTTTGTTTAAATTGTTCGAATACAATGCATTTGATTATTACAGGTGTACTGGATAGTACGGGATTTACTTATATGACATTATCGAATTTTTATAATTGGGTAATGACAGGTGCGAGTGACGACAAAGGAAAGGGAAAGACGCCAGATTCTCTGTGATTTGATTAGTTTATTTCTCTTACGTTTGTATTGTTTTTGAATATAATATAGTGTATAAATGGGTTTTTGGGTTTGTGCGTGTGATTGGTCTCTACTTTGGAATAGTTGTAAGAATTTCGAGACGAATTGAGATTATTTGGAGCTAAGGTAATATTAGTTTAAGGATTTTGATACTTTATAGTTAGGTTAGAATGAAATATAAATTAATTTAATGCAATAGATATTGTTATGAGGTGGATTGTGAGTCCTTTGACATTTCCACCAAAGCTGAACAGGTTTATTGAAGATTTTTAGAGGCTGGGATTTTCGGTGTAGGCTTAGAAACAGAGGAGATGTTGTTGAAATTTTTTTATGGAATTTTGAGGTTTAAGATTCGCTTTAGAATCATTTGTGGTTGATGAAGTATTATATTTAATGATGATGAGATCTAGATTTTTATTTATTTATTGAAGGAGAGGTTAAGGGTGCTAGATTATCATGAGACTAAGGTAATCTAGGCCGGTCAGATGCCCTAATTAGGTGGGGCCTAACAATGTTGGTATCAGAGCCTAGAATTTTAAAGGAATCTTATTGATTGAGGTTTAGTGAGTGATTAGTTGGAAAGTAACGCGACGGAACGGGGTTAAAAAAGTTTAAAAACTTTATGATTTGTGTTATATGTGTTTTATATTATCGAGATATCGATGGATATAGTTATGCTATCCACTCGTATTACAGCGAGAGCTGGGTGAGGGATCTGGCGAGGGCAATAGGGATCCATAATGAATGGATTCAAATGTGTTTCAAAACCTGGCGGGCCAGATGCCAGAGTTGCTTAATATTTTACGAGCACAAGTGGCAGCATAGACACCTATAGTTTGTGTTGCTCAGCAAGTTCCTATTGTATCCTCAATCGCTCACGATGAGCAGGCTACATCTGTAATTCGTCCCGGAGTTGAGCCGGTTGTTGCAGTTCCGGTTCGGACGGATCCAACCGTGGTTAGTGGAATGTCAAGGGAAGAAAGGCAGAAGAGAGAGTTTAGGAAATATGATCCTATGTACTTATATGATGAATTGGACTTTATGAATGTTGAGACTTGGGTTCTCAATCACGAGAAGCTTCTTAACATGTTGAATACTAACGAATACTTGAGAGCTTCAATATCTTTGTACTATTTGCAAGCCGATGTTGAGATTAGGGAGAGATCTCTGCATGACGGACATCGCATATTCGAGACTAGGGCTGAATTTCTCGAGGAGTTCACTAAGTAATACTTTGATGAGAGTTTAGTATTGCAAAATAAACTAGAGTTTGATCATCTAGATCATGGATATATGACATTGGCTTAGTACGATGCTCAGTTTGATTATCTTTTGAAGTTTGCTGGGGAGTCGAGAATGACAAAGAAGGAGAAAATGTGCAAGTATATGTATAGGTTACTGGAACAACTTGGTATTACTATATTGCAGACTAAGTTGAACACTCTGTGAGATGTTCGAGATAAGGTTAGAGCTTATGTGACTACATAAACTTTTCAGCGAGAATCATGACGATATCAGGGCATTATGAAGTATGGACAAAGCTCAGGTTTTGAGGCTAATAAAAGATTTCTAGTAAGGTTTGACTAGAATTTCCAAAAGAAAGAAAAAAGTGGAGAACCACAATTCACACTGGTGACACCTGTGGTTCCATCATTTGTGCATCGTAATACTTTTCCAATCACAGCCAGTAGACCCTCGGAGTTGACATAGATAGGGCCAGGACATACACAATTACATTTCTCTTAGTCCGCGGCTCGAAGTGGTACATTTCAGTCCCAGAGGAGTGGAGGTAAGGGTTGAGGATCTCAGGGACAAAATATGAGTCAGAGACTGGTAACTAGCAAAGTTCTCCAAAACTCCCAAAAAACATGTCTTGCATGCAAAACTTGGTGTGGGGCCCACGTCGGCTCATTAAATCTATTAAAAGTCCAAAACTCTAATTTTTAAACTTAAAACCATTATTTTTTTCACGAAATTCGAAATAAATGTTCAATTTAGACATAAATTAAGGAGATAATCATGAAATAAATAAGAAAATGGTAAATTACCAAAAAGGCATTGGATTTTATGTAAAAAGATAAATACTTAGGGGTATTTTGGTCTTTTAATCCCCCATATAACCAAAATCGAAAATCGAACAGGGGTATTCACCCCACTGTTCATTGTCTTCATCTTTCACACTCAACCCTTCTCTGTTATTCTTCATCTCCCTCACCATTCTCTCTCTTTCCTTTATTCTCTGGTTTATTCTCCCCTCTCATGTCCCTTTGTAATTGAATTAAAGAGATGTGTTGGTGATTTGCTCTTATGACTGTGTTGATCGACAGTGGTGCCATTGAAGGTATGTTTTAATAGAATGTTGATTTCATGGACTGATTTTGTGATCGAAGTCGAAAGGAATTTGTTAGGTAATGTTTTTGGTTATTATTGATTGTTAATTGGTGTATAGAAAGGGGTGAAGAGGAGGACATAATCAATGAAAAAAAATATACAGTTGAACCGTGAGGGCGGGAGAGAGGAAAAATAAGGTCCGAGGAAGGAGAAGACGTCGTCTCCTTGACATGTTTGACCAGGGAGGGTCAGGGCAAGGTTGAACCATGCCCAGACCCCAAGTTTTTTTTTAAGAGAAACAGAGTAGATGCTCTACGTGAGGAAGAAGATGACGGGAGGAAGGGGGAATTTAACCCCCAGACCGAACCGAGTCCGATTCAATTGAACTGGATCGGTCCGGTTCAGGGTTAAACTCCTCCTCATTTAAAGAAAAAAATATGTTTTAAAAATGAGAAAAAAATGAAATAAAATCTCTAAAAAATTGAGAAAATTCAAAAAATTGGATTTTTTTGACAAATTGATGAAAATTGAGGACTTCAAAAAAATAAAGATTTTGGAATTTTCTTGAGGATTTATACCGGGTATTTCCTCGTAATGCGTGTTACGATACACAAAAATGTCCAAAATTTGGAAAAATATTTTATGGTCTAGTCTAGGTTAATTTTTAATATTAACTCTTAATTTGCAGTCAAAATTAGGGTTTGGACGTCCGAGGATATTGTTTAGAGTGATTTTGGAGTTTTTGGGTTGAGGAATGACCCATAAATATATAATAGATTGGAAAAAATTATATTTAAGCCTAGACAACGTAATTTTCGTTGCCGAACAATAATTCGAGTCAAAAATGAAATCTGGACATTGGATAGTATATTTTGGAAGTATTTTAAGAGTTTCAGGATGCGATTGGGTCAGTTTAAGTGTAACTAGTTGAAAAACAATTGTGGAATTGTTATGAAATCTTACAGGACTTACAAATTAATTGTAGGACCGCAATTGGAACCTTGTGTAGACTAGTTGACTGACTCGGAGCGCAAGGGAATGTTGGTTTTGTGTTTGTAAGGTTAAGTAAATCTCATGGTAACCTTTACATTGTATAAGTATTTCTCGAATATAATTGCATGCATAGTTTATCGCTGCATATTTATTAATCATACATATTGGGACATGAAAGGAAGGATGCCTTTGGGGGTCCCATTATGTTCATTGGCTATATTTGTGGTAGGATGAACACCGTGGTGCTTTGCGACTGGAGTCACTGATCGTTGTAGACACTTGTTTAGGATGGGTTGTTTTTTGTAATGCTGGTTTGGATCATACTCCACGGAGAGTCGAGGGCGTGGCTTTCCGAGAGACTTCCTCTCAAACTCATGAATCTTTATTACTGTTTACCCACCACTTTTGGAAAAACTTCTTCTGATTGTGGTCGTTCAACATAAATGGGATATATTGCATACTTGTATATTTATGATTCCTTGCGATATTATTGTTTGTTTAAATTCTTCGAATACAATGCATCTGATTATTACAGGTGTACTAGATAGTATGAAATTTACTTATCTGACATTATCGAGTTTCTATAATTATGAAATGACAAGTGCGAGTGACGACAAAGGAAAGGGGAAGACGCCGGATTCTTAGTGATTTGATTAGTTCCTTTCTCTTATGTATGTATTGTTTTGAATATAATGTATTGTATAAATGAGTTTTTGGGTTCGTATGTGTGGTTAGGATTTACTTTGGAATAGTTGTAACAATTTAAAAATGGATTGAGATTATTTGGAGCCAAGGTCCTGTTAGTTTAAGGATTTTGATACTTTATAGTTAGGTTAGAATGAAATATAAATTAAGTTAATGTAATAGATATTGTTATGAGGTAAATTGTGAGTCCTTCGACATTTCCACCGAAGCTGAGCAGGTTTTGTTGAAGATTATTGAAGGTCGAGATTTCTGGTGTAGGCTTCGAAGGAGAGGAGATGCTGTCGAAAATTTTTTTATGAAATTTTTTTAGATAATATAGTTAATCTATATGAACTTTGAAGATTATTTAATTAATTTTTAGGGAACTCTGAGGTTTAATATTCGCTTTAGAATCCTTTGTGGTTAATGAAATATTATATTTAATGATTATGAGATCTAAATTTTTATTTATTTATTGAAGGAGAGGTTAATGTTGCTAGATTATCAAGAGATTAAGGTAATTTAGGCCGGTCAGATGCCCTAATTAGGTGGGGTCTGGCAATGTTGGTATCGGTTGTTGATTAAGGTTTAGTGAGTGATTAGTTAGGAAGTAACGCGATGAAACGGGGTTAAAAAAGTTTAAAAACTTTAGGATTTGTGTGATGTGTGTTTTATATTAGCGAGGGCAATACGGATCTATTACGTGTGGATTCAAATGTGTTCAAAACCTGGCGGGGAAGATGTCAGAGTTGCTGAATATTTTACGAGCTTTGGTGGTGGCCCAAACACCTATAGTTCGTATTGCTCAACAAGTTCCTATTGTAACCCTAATCACTCACGATGAGCAGGCTACCTCTGCAGTTTGTCCCGAAGCTGAGCTGGTTGTTGCAGTTTTGGTGCGGACGGATCCAACCGTGGTTTGTGGAATGTCAAGGGAGGAAAGTAGAGGAGAGAGTTTAGGAAGTACGACCATATGTACTTCTATCGTGTATTAGACTTGAGGACTGTTGAGACTTGGGTTCTCAATCACGAGAAGCTTCATAACATGTTGAATATTGACGAACACTTGAGAGCTTCAATATCTTCATACTATTTGTAAGTGAATGCTGAGATTTGGTTGAGATCTCTACATGACGGGCATCCGGTATTCGAGACTTGGGTTGAATTTCTCGAGTTCACTGAGCGATACTTTGATAGGAGTTTAGTGTTGCAAAATAAATAATAGTTTGATCATCTAGTTCAGGGAGATATGAAATTGGTTTAATATGATGCTCAGTTTAATTATCTTTTGGGTTTTGATTGGGGAATCGAGAGTGACAAAGAAGGAGAGATGCGTAAGTATATGTATGGGTTACAGAAACAGCTTGGTACTATTATATCGGCGACTAAGCCGAACACTCTGCGAGATGTTTGAGATAGGGCCAGAGCTTATGTGACTACGTAAATATTTCAGTGTGAATCACGACGATATCAGGGCATTGTGGAATATGGAGAAAGCTCAGGTTTTGTGGGTAAGAAAAGATTTCCAGTAAGGTTTGACTCGAATTTCCAAAAAAAAAAAAATTGGAGAACCACCGTTCACATTGATGACACTTGTGGTTCCATCATATGTGCATCGTAATACTTTTCCAAGCACAACTAGTAGACCCTTAGAGTTGACAAAGATAGGGTCAGGACAAACACGATCACATTTCACTCAGTCAGTGTCACAAGCTCAACAACATATTAATGAACGTGTTGAGGTGATGACTGAACCAGATTTGAAGGCAAATCAAAATCTTATTGAACGTACAATTTTTGTTTATGGTTGATTTATAAGATTTTGGATCAATGATTTCGTTTATATCTGCTTGTAGGAAAATTGAGTAGGGTTAACTCCGTTGCAAGTCCCTAATCCTATTGTCTTCAATATAGTAATTGGGGATAAGGTGTGTCCTCACTTGATATGTTAGAAATGTATCCTTGAGATCTTTGGATACGAGATGGCCACTGGTTTTTGTGTTTCAGAGTTTATAAAGTTTGATGTGTTGTTAAGAAGAGATTTGTTAGCAGCTTATCATGCGATTTGGATTGTTTTTGTAAGACGGTGTTCTTTTATGTTTCGAGTTATACATTGTTTACTTACACCGAAACATCACTTAAGTTACCTCTTGCTAGGGTTAGGATAGCCACATATTACGAAATGGAAAATCTTGCCAGAATCATTGTGCTGAGGTTAAACTCGAAATTCAACTAGAGGAAATTTTAGTTGTTTGTGAGTTTGGTTGTCTGAGATGAAATTATGGGTTTGGTGGCTATTATTATAGATTTGTGAAAGATCTTTCTAATATAGTTATGCCAATCATTAAATTAACTCCGAAATTTTTTGAGTTTGTATGGTTAAAAGGATGTGATGATGCAATTTGAGTATGGAAATGGTGATTGACTTGTGAGTAAGTGTTTTAAAAAAATCATCGTGGTAACTTTATCAAAGGTTACAAAAGTTGATGTGTAGCATACGAAGTTCAAGGACTTTGCGCTTAACAACAATAATCCAGATTGAGCTGAGTCTGCACTTCAGAGCTCGAGGTTTATAGGCGAATTTTGAATTCCATTGGTGGTTGAGGTTTGGGATGGGATAATGAGAGAATCTCATCAGTTTAGATATAACATTCATCATAGCATGGTCAAAATATGTTTTGATATGGAGAGATTGTGTTGGTGGCCGGGGATGAAAGCTGATGTGGGGACTTTATGAGGAGATGTGAGATTAGCTAACATGTTTAGGCTGATAATCGAAACTTGAAGGTATGTTGATTATTATTGATGGACGGATGAAGTCTGCTCATTTTCTTCCTATGTCACTTTCTGATACCTATACATAGTTGAGCTTGTTATGTGGGCGAGAGGTGGTTCGTTTGTTGGGAGTGCCATTGATGAATGTTTTTGATCTTGATGCGCTTTGTACACATCGGGGTTATGGCAGGGCATACAAGAATTTTTCAGCACTCTATTTTATTTCATTACCGTATTTCATCCTCGAGTGGATGGTCAGACTGAAAGGTTGATTTAGGGATTAGAAGACAAGCTCAAGGCTTGTGTACTAGGATTTAAAGGTTCATGGGAAGAATACATACTTCTGTGTGAGTTCTCTTGAAATAAAAATTGTTAATCAAGCATTAAGGTGGCTTCGGTTTAGATTTTGTATGGATATTTTGTTGTTTTCTTGTTGGTTGGGCTGAATCGAAGGATTTGGCACAGTTGGGGCCACAGATGGTTCGAGATCACACTAAGGTTGTTAAGTAGATTCGTTTAAGATTGAAAACGGTTTACGAAATACACAAAAATTATTATAATCTCTATCACCGGGTCATGAAATATAGCGAAAGAAAATTGAATTTATTTGAAGTCTCCCTTTGAAAAGGCTATTACAGGTTTGAACTGAATGGAAAGCTCTCTTCCAGGTTTATGGGACCGTTCGAGATAGTGAAATGGGTTGAGAAGTTTGTGTATGGATTTGTAGTACCACTTAAGTTAGTCAGAGTTGATGACATATTTCACGTATTTATGTTCAGGCGGAAGGAAACTGATTCGTATTACATAGTTCAATAGAATCAATTTGATTTGCAGGGTGACGTGTTATATGAAGAGCAACCTATATTGATTATAAATAGGAAGGTCTAAAAATCTTGAAATATAGAAATTCCACTCGTTTTGGTTAAGTGGGAATTTAATGGTGATTTGGAGTTAATACGGAAATGAAAGACTTATATGAGAGAGCATTTTTTTTCAGATATTTTGTAGTACAAGTAAATTTGGTTCGATTTTAATCTCGAGGATGAAATTCTTGTTAGTTGGGAAGATTGTCAAATCCCAAAATTCTTAAATCGGTAATTACAGCTAAACAAGGATTAGGGGATCCTAATTATGGTTTTAACCGCAAGTCAAGAGTTAAATATCGGTGAAATTGAGATTTTAATTAATTTTATTTTTCTGTGATGTATGCTTAGTGTTATGTATTATAGAATGTTATTTTGCGAAATTCAAGTCGATTGAGTGAATTCAATGTTTCATGGGGTTTTGTCTCAAGATACGTGTCAAGATGGGTGTTGATGTAGTTAAAATGTTGAATTGAACATTTATTTCGAATTTCGTGAAAAAATAATGGTTTTAAGTTAAAAAATTAGATTTTTGGACTTTAAATAGATTTAATGAGGCGACATGGGCCGCACACCTAGTTTTGCAGGCAAGACAAGTTTTTTTGGAGTTTTGGAGTACTTTGGTAAATTCTCCAATTTTCGGCCAAAGTGGGGTATATTTCGGGGTTTAATTTAGACATAAATTAAGGAGATAATCATGAAATAAATAAGAAAATGGTAAATTACCAAAAAGGGCATTGGTTTTTATGTAAGGAATAAAAACTGAAGGTTTTTTGGTCATTTGACTCCCCATATTACAAAAATCGAAAATCGAACAGGGGGTATTTACCCCACTGTTCATTGTCTTCATCTTTCACATTCAACCCTTATTTGTTCTTCTTCATCTCCCTCACCTCTCTCTCTCTCTCTCTCTCCTGTAGTCTTTGGTTTATTCTCTCCTCTCATATCCCTTTGTAATTGAATTAAAGAGATGTGTTGGCGATTTGCTCTTGTGACTGTGTTCATCGACAGTGGTGCCATTGAAGGTTTGTTTGAATGGAATTTTAATTTCATGGACTAATTTTGTGATCAAAGTTGAAGGGAATTTGTTAAGTGTTGTTTTTGGTTATTATTGATTGTCAAGTGGTGTATAGAAAGAGGTGAAGAGGATGACAAAATCAATGAAAAAAATATAAGTTGAAAATGTCCAAAATCTAGAAAATTGTTTTATGGTCTAGTCTAGGTTAATTTTCAATTCCGACTCAGAATTTGCACTCAAAATTAGGCTCTGGACATCCGAGGATATGATTTAGAGTGATTTTGGAGTTTTTGGTTGAGGAATGACCCATAAATATATAATAGATTGGAAAAAATTATATTTAAGCCTATACAAGGTAATTTTCGATGTCGAACAATAATCTTGAGTCAAAAATGAACTCCAGACATTAGATAGTATATTTTTGAAGTTTTTAAAGACTTTTGGGATGTGATTGGGTCAGTTTAAGTGCAAGTAGTTGAATAACAATTGTGCAATTGTTATGGAATCTTACAGGACTTACAAATTAATTGTAGGACAGCAATTGGAACTTTGTGTGGACTAGTTGACCGACTCGGAGTGCATGGGAATGTTGGTACCGTGTTTGTAAGGTTAAGTAAATCCTATGGTAACATTTACATTGTACGAGTATTTCTCGAATATAATTGCATGCACAGTTCATTGTTGCATATTTATTGATCATGCATTCACGGACACGAGAGGAAGGAGGCCTTTGTGGGTCCTATTGTGTTCATTGGCTATATGTGTGGTAAGATGAACATCGTGGTGCTCTGTGACTAGAGTCAGTGATCATTCTAAGCACTTGTTTAGGATGGGATGTTTTTTTGATACTGGCTAGGATCATACTTCACGGAGAGTCGAAGGCGTGGCTTCCCGAGGGACTTCCTCTCAAACTCATGAATCTTTATTATTGGTTACCCACTACTTTTGGAAAGACGTCTTCTGATTGTGGTCATTCAACAGAAACGGGATAGATTGCATACTTGTATATTTATGATTCCTTGCGCTATTATTGTTTGTTTAAATTCTTGGAATACAATGCATTTGATTATTATAGGTGTACTGGATAGTGTGGGATTTACTTATCTGACATTATCGAATTTTTATAATTGGGTAATGACAAGAGTGAGAGACGACAAAGGAAAGAGAAAGATACCAAATTCTATGTGATTTGATTAGTTCCTTTCTCTTATGTATGCATTTTTTTTTTGAATATAATATATTATATAAATGGGTTTTTGGGTTCATGTGTGTAGTTAAGATGTACTTTGGAATAGTTGTAGCAATTTCGAGATGGATTGAGATTATTTGGAGCCAAGGAAATGTTAGTTTAAGGATTTTAATACTTTATAGTTAGGTTAGAATGAAATATAAAATATAAATTCAGTTAATGCAATATATAATGTTATGAGGTGGATTACGAGTCCTTTGGCATTTCCATCGAAGCTGAGCAGGTTTTGTTGAAAATTCTTGAACGCTAGGATTTCCGGTGTTGGCTTAGAAATAGAGGAGATGCTATCGAAATGTTTTATGCAATTTTTTTAAGGTAATATAGTTAATCTAAATGAACATTGAAGATTATATAATTAATCTTTACAAAATTTTAAGGTTTAAGATTCGCTTTAGAATCCTTTGTGGTTGATGAAATATTATATTTAACGATTATGAGATCTAAAATTTTATTTATTTTTTGAAGGAGAGGTTAAGGCTGCAAGATTATCAGAAGAATAAGGTAATCTAGGCCGGTCAGATGCCCTAATTAGGTGGGGTCTGACAGTTTTTCCCTCTCGTCTCTCCACTCTCGTATCTCTCTATTGAAAGAGTAAGCTAGGTCGAAGGGCTATAGGCATTCTTCTTGTTCAAGAGAGGTAGTCTTCATGTTTTTAGTGATTTAATGCTGAAATTGAGGGATTTTGATTGAGACTTAAGCCTAAGATTAAAGGATTTAGGCGATTGATGATGTGTTTTATGATTGTTGTTGATGGGGATCAATGGAATCAAATGGGTTTTACATAATTCGATTGTCGTGGATATGTTTTGATGAGTTATGATTGGTTTTGATGATTTGGGAATAGTTTACAATGATCACGGTTGATCTCAAAGTTTTGGTGGTGTTTTGGATCTCCAAAAGTTGGGCAAAACCAAGTTAAACTTAGTTCGAGACGTTTCCCACATTTGGGGCAGTTCAGACGTAGCTTAAAAATTCAAAAAAATGAGATTTAATAATGTAAAGCTCTGGAAATCCCGAAAAGGTGTTTTCTTAATAGAGAAATTGATGATTTTTTGTATTTATGGCCATTTTTTAAGGAAACTGGTAGAATTAAATAAGTTGTTATGGTTTTCCAGCTTGTTGAATGGAAAACTATTATAAACTTAGCTTGGAATGTAAATAGAGGTATTATATGAGTTATAGGTGATATCAATGTACAGGAACCCAGGTTTGGTAAAAATTGAACGACTAGAATTGGAGCCAAAGTTAAGTAGCTGATTAAGGAATTAAAGGTGTTTGTTGTAATTCTATTTTAAGCCATGTTGAGTGTTGTTTTAGAGAAATCAATAAATGTTTATGATGCATGATTTGCAATAGAGTTTAATGCTTATATATCAATCTTGACCCCTAAGAATTAGATTTTGATTCGAAGTTCGGTTTGGATGGGTTTTTATGGCCGAAAAAGATGCCTGTTGTATGATATTTCACTATTTTTCTTACAAATCACAAAAATTGAATTGTTAAATTTTTCTTTTGAATTTATAGCCGAATGAGTTTAAGATATTATATATTAATAGAAATGATTACGCGAGAAAATTTAAAGATTTTGTTGGGGTTGTTGACCAATTCATTCATTTGGTTTAGTCAAAGTTTGAATAGGAAATTCAAGAATTTCATATACTTTTTGCATAATTGATGTAAATTAATTAGGAATTGAAGCAAATACCTTAAATGCGAATGAAATTATTTGTAGGTTTTATGGAAGTGCTCGCAACTAGGGATTCGAATGTGATAACTCGTATAACTAATCTTGAAATGGCTGACCGTAAGTAAACCCTATAGTGGTATTTACTACTTATGTAATTTATCTTTGTACTTACATTTTTTTTAGTCTGCATTACATTTCGCATCATTCTTTGTCATGCATTCATGTCATTCTAGACGATAGCTTGTTAGTGATACGGCTCACGAGCGGGACTCAAGGCAGGTTTCTTGACCAGATAGACAGGAACATAGAAGACCCAAAAGACGCAAATTTTTCGGCTAGCATGCATTGGAGTTTTATCACTGTTTTAGGTTCATTCTTAGGTCGGCCAACCTGTTTATGAATCTTGAACATTAATAAAAGGGTTTCACGTTGTTATATAAATTTCTTGTTATTTGGAAGTGCAATTACATGTCTCTATGTATTTGGACTAACATTTGCAGGAGTACAGAGCAGTGTAGGTGTTTACTTACCTGACATGTTCAAGTTTTTTTTGATGATGTCAGATAAGAATAGACAAGACTCGATTAACTTTGTGAATGTTTTTATATTTTAAAAGTTTAATATTCTTGTTGCACTTTATATATATTGTTTTGGGCTTTAGGGTGAGTGTAGGACATGAAATACTCTCGAATAGGTTACGAGAGTATCCTAAGTAAGTTTTTAATAAGTTGAGAGGTTTATGTTTCATTTTGACCTAATTGGGGATTGTAAAGTTGTAAATGAGGTATCAGAGATTCTAAGTTAGTTTAAATGATTTGAATTGATATATATATATATATATATATATATATATATATATATATATATATATATATATATATATGTGAACTATGTAGAGTTATGAGTCCTTCTAGGATTCTCCCCATTCTATTGTCTATTAGGTGATTTTTCTGGTAGACCACTTTTAGGGGAGGTGCTACCAAATTTTTTATAAAAACACGGTGGATAATCCGTATGATTTCTCAACTTGCTCCAATTAAACAAATCATTAATTGAGTTTCATTGAGAATATAAATTTAGTTTTGGAGCATTATTACAGATTGAAATACAAATTATTTTGAGGTTAAGTTAATTGGATGAATTAGGTGTCTAATTATGGTTAATCAGGGATAAGTCAGGGCTTATTGAGACGGGCCCTAACAAACTTAATATCAGAGCTATGGTTAAGCCAATGAAGGAAATGATAATGACGATGAGTTTAGGATTGAGTCGATCCGGAAGTTTGGATTAAGGCTCTTAGATTACATTAAGTCACATGAACTTAAGTGATGGTCTTGAAGAGAGTTTAGTAATGAGGTCGCGATTAGTTGGGAAGTGATTGTGAGCTGGGGATACTTTGTTATTGTGATATGTTTGTTGAATATTATTATATTATTGCTAGATATGCGATAAGAAGCTTATTCTCATGGTCAGTTCAATATTTAACTCTCAAGATATGATGAGTAAGAGTAAGAACAAACAATTAAAAAACTAATAGACTTATCAAATGAAACTGAACGTAAATGGATGTGAAATAGACTTGTGAAGTCCAATTTCACAAAGGTGTTGTAAGTAGTCTGGTACTATTATATTTGAGAAAAGTTACCAGTTATGAATCCAATAGGAAAATTGGTTGGAAAGGAAGTCGAAATGATTCAGGTACATAAGTACTGAACATGGATTACTTGAAAAATTGAAAATACCAAACTATTAGAACTTTTAAATACTTAGGAAAACATTAAAATAGACACAAATTAAGTTTCAAACGATTGAGAATCAATCGAAAAATGTAAAATAAAATTGAGACTCTTAGGAAACACAAGATACGGATGTCATGGGTTTTAGAATAAGGTTAGTACCAGTGGAACTAATAACTCATGAGGATTTCTATATAGTATTGGTTTAATTCCTAACCAATTAAGGGTTGCTTCCGAAAGGAGTCTCAACAAGGAAAAATGAGACAAGTGATCCCGAAAATAGAAATTGATTGGACAAATTGATTCTTGACTTAGAAATCACAATGAGATTGTGATATGATCAGTCAAGTTGTCTAAGTTAGTTTTTACTAAAACAAAATACTTTGAAGCAAAGTATTGTCTCCTTTTCGATACAAAATACAAAGCGAAATATGGAATAGAACCACGATTAAAAACAATCTAATGACTTCTAAAAAAAAGTACTGAATCTTTACAATTATCATAAATATCAATATCAATCAAAAATGCATTTTCAGAGGGTATAACTCATTACATAAAAGGTACAAATGTCTAAATAAAAATGGAAGGATGTTCATTACTCGGAATGTTGTGTTTAATGAGCTTGAATGTCCTTATTTTGAATTGTTTCCATCTAAATCTTCTACTTCTAATGGTTTTACTAATAAAGTTAATTTTGTTTTACCTTTGTTTATTTCTGTTTCTGTACCTAATTCTCCTTCTACTAGTACTGTGAATGATTCTCCTTCTTTTGATTTAAATGGTTCTTCTGATAAGTTTGTTGAGAATTCTAGTTCACATTATAATTCTTTTATTTCACATGCACCCACTTCTTCTTCTAATGCTAGTGCACAAAATAATATTCACCCTATGATAACTAGAGCAAAAGATGGTATTTCCAAAAAGAAAGTGTTTCTTTCTGTTAATTTACATTCTGATGTTGTTCCAAAGAATGTGGATATGGCCCTTAAGGACCCCAAGTGGTAATAGGCTATGAATGTGGTGTATCAGGCTCTAATGAGAAATTATACTTGACTATTGGTTCCCTCTTCATCTCATCAGAATGTGGTTGGGAATAAATTGATCTTCTCTATTTAGTACTATTCTTATGGGTCAGTGAGTCGATATAAAGCTAGATTAGTGGCTAAGGACTTCAAGCAGGTGCCTATTATCGATTTTGATGAGTCATATAGTCAGTGGTCAACGCTTCCACCATTTATGTCATATTGTCTCTTACTGTTCATTTTAGTTGGTCTTTAAGGGAGATGGATATAAACAATGTTTTTTTAAATGGGAAATTGGTTGAAAAAGTCTTTACAAACCAAGCTCTGGGGTTTGTCGATGCTAGCCATCCTTCTCATGTGTGCAGACTTCACAAAGCATTGTATGGGCTTCGACAAACTCCTCGAGCATGGTTAGACAAGTTGAAAAATATTTTGCTGTCATGGGGTTTTTAGAATTCAAAAGCTGATAATTCCCTTTTCATCTGTCTTGATGGGGCTCATGTCTTATATATTTTGGCATATGTTGATGACATCATAGTCACTGGGTCTAATTCTACACTTATTCAGCAATTTGTATCCAAGTTAAATCAATGTTTTGTTTAAAAGATATAGGAGAATTAAGTACGTTTCTTGAGATGGGAACTAGACGTGATCCGTCAAGGCTTTTCCTTACATAGTTTACCTACATCAAACAATTACTGCATAAGGGTGGCCTGATGCCAGCTAAAGCTATTGACACACCTACCAACATTGGAAATCCTCTATATGCAAACACTTTTCCTTCTTTTCATGATCCCACTTTATACATGAGTTTACTTGGGGGTCTTTAGTACTTGGTAAACACTAGAACAGAATAGATATTGCCTATATTGTTAGTAGGCTTAGTCAATATCAACAACAGCTAACAGTGGCTCATTGGTAGATGTTGAATAGGGTTTTACGATATTTAAAAGGTATTATGGACTAGGGTGTGCGGTTCAGGCCTGGTTCTCATTTGTTTCTTACTGGTTTCTCAGACGCCCGCTAGGCTACTTCGCCGGATGATCGTTGTTCAGTTGCAGGTTTTGCTATTTTCTTGGGTTCTAATTTGATTGCTTGATAGTCCAATAAACATCATATAATGTCTCATTCTAGTACTGAGTCCAAGTACCGTGCCCTTGCTCATGTTGTTGCTGAGATTGCTTGAATTCAATCTTTATTGAAAGAGTTGGGTGTCCCTTAATCTGCTTGTCTCATGGTCTTGTGTGATAATTCTAGTGCAAATGCTCTTGTTCATAATCCTATGTATCACTCTCGCACTAAACACATCGAGTTAGATGTTCGTTTTATCCGTGATCGAGTATTGATTGGTCAGCTTGTTGTTAATCATATGCCCACTACTGATCAAACAATTGATTGCTTTATAAAGGCTCTGGATGCTCCTCGCTTTACATTCTTTAAGGGCAAACTTGGGGAGGCTCCACTTCCCCTTAGTTTGAGGGGGGATGTTAGAGTAAATCATTAGTGTATAATGTGAGTGGTTTTTTGTATGTGTTGTATGTTGTAAAGTGCCACGTTGGCAATCTGTGTGTCTTATATCAATGGTTGAGATTACATGTATCGTGTGGTTGAGAGTGAGGTTTGTATCATTTATAACTGCATTTGTAACTGCATATATATAGTGAAATACAACACAGACTGAGTAACTCTCATATATGAAATTCTATGTCTTTCATCTTATTTGTTGAGATTTACAGTTTCTTCACCTAGATCAACATGATATCAGAGACATTAAAGCTAACGCCATGAATGGTTAGATAGAAAGAGTGTGGAGTAGATTATAGATTTGTGAGTGTTGTATGGCTAGCTATGTGATCAAAATTTCTATGTAAATTTCACTAAAAACAAATGTGATGCATATGATGTAAAAGGAGAATGTAACATTACCGGAGAAAGGTCCTTTAACAACTGCTACCTATTGCAACAACTTAGCAAGACCTGTTACAACTCCACAACATACACCATTAAAGTATGAC
The DNA here is from genome assembly GCA_039657325.1 of Stephania cephalantha. NCBI lineage: Eukaryota > Viridiplantae > Streptophyta > Magnoliopsida > Ranunculales > Menispermaceae > Stephania > Stephania cephalantha. Next base: position 24,907,119 of record CM077574.1, on the reverse strand, counting down.
ATTAACGACTATGACATATCCACTATAGACACCTGATAACGCTTTTAAACTCAAAAGCAATACGAGGACTCCCAAAATTTAATCTCTCTACCATCAAGATCTACAAACCCTATCAACTTGGCAAACAGAAAAAAAAAAGCCACAAACTAGTGGACAGATGCAACACTTCAGCAGTTCTTGAGCTCTTGCATATCGACCTGGTTGGACCTACTCACGCGGAAAGTCTATCAGGGAAGAGATATATTCTGGTATGCTTCGATGATTATTCACATTTTACTTGGGTTCTCTTTTTAAAAGAGAAATTAGATGCTTTTGAAAGTTTTAGTGACTTGTATTTGAAGTTAATGAATGAAAGGACAGTCTCTGGAGAACATATTGTCAGGATCAAGAGCGATTATAGGTGAGAGTTTGCCTAAATTACAAGAATTTTGTAGAGCTTCGGGTACTCATCAGGAATTTTCAGCTCCAATTACACCTCAATAAAATAGGGTGGTTGAAAAGTAGGATCGACATGTTCAAGAAATGGCCAGAGTCATGCTCACATCCAAGAATCTTCTTATAAAACTTTGGGAAGAAGTTGTCAACACTTTTTGTTACTCTACAATTGAACATATCTTCGTCCTTTCACACATAAAACTCCCTATAAGCTTTGGAAAGGTAAAAAGCCTAATCTTGCTTACTTTCAAACTTTTGGAAACAAGTGTTTTATGTTCAATAAGAGGGAGGTGTTGAAAAATCTTGACTCAAGAAGTGATGAAGCCATCTTCCTCAGCTACTCCACAAACAACAAAACTTATAGAGTCCTAAATCAGTGCACTCAGAGAATAATGGAATCAATCAATGTGTCTTTTAATAATACTCCATCATAACATGAACCATCACTAGCAAACAACAGAGATGATGAACCACTACCAGTTGCAACCACCCCCAGCATCCCAGTTGCAACCTGAATAGAAGCTTCACTTGAGTCAAACTCTACTTCTTACAGGAATGAGTCTGAATTGTCCACTATTACTCAAGAACCCTAAAGCAGAATTCAGAAAGATCATCCACCAGACAACATTATTATTGAAAAATATGAGGGCATAATGACCAGAGACAGAACAAGAATATACTAAAGGAAATTAGCTGGGTATGTCTGCTATGTTTCAAACATCGAGCCTAAAAAAGTTTCTAATGCATTGCCATATAAGTACTGGACCATGGAAATGCATGAGGAATTGAAATAATTTCAGAGACTAGATGTATGAACTCTAGTACCGAGACCACAACATGACAACGAAATAAGCACCAAGTGGATTTTCAAGAACAAATCTGATGCACAAGGAGAAATGGTCAGAAACAAGGCTCTCCTAGTAGCTCAAGGTTACAATCAGGTAGAAGGAATAGATTTTGATGAAACCTTTGCCCCTTTTGCTAGATTATGATCTATTCGTCTATTACTTGCTATTGCATGCTCTCTTGGCTTCAAGCTTTATGAGTTGAAATAGGCTTCGCTTGCTACTACGACCGACTTGCCAAGTTCTTGTTAAGTCATGGCTACATTTGTTGAAGTGTGGACAAGACACTATTTATTAAACAACAATCCTCATCAGTTCTTATAGCACAAATATATGTTAACGATATGGTATTTGGGGCTACTACAAAAGGATTGGTAGAAGAATTTGTCCATAATATGCAAAAAGAATTTGAAATGAGCATGGTAGGAGAACTCTCTTATTTTCTTGGTCTACAAGTTCACCAAACCAGTAAAGGTACATTTCTGTCTTAACATAAATACTTGTGTTCTATGGTCAAATGTTTTGGTTTGCAATAGGCTAAACATGTACGTACACCCATGTGTACAAATTAGAAGCTGATCAAGGATGAGCATGGCAAATCAATTGATCCATCACTTTAAAGAAGCATGATTGGAAGTTTTCTCTACCTCAAAGCAAACAGACCAGATGTTTCATTTTGTGTAGGCTTAGACACCAAAGTAATCCCATATGACAGTAGTCAAGAGGATAATTTGATATATGGCAGGCTCATCCAATATGGGATTATGGGATTCATCTAACTCTAATATTTCTCTAACTGGTTATAGTGATGCTTACTGGGCAGGTAGCGCTGATGATTGGAAGAACCACTATTGAGGTTGTTTCTTTGCTAATATAAACATGGTGTATTGGTTTAGTAAGAAATAGAACTCAATCTCACTCTCAATAGCTGAAGTAGAGTACATTGCAGTAGGAAGTTGTTGCACACAATTGCTCTGGATGAAACAAATGCTAAGTGACTATAACATTTAGTTGCGATCGTTAGTTGTGTTCTGTGACAATTGAAGTGCAATTGACATCTCGAAGAATCCAGTTCAGCATTCCAGAACTAAGCACATTGAATAAAGGTTCCATTTCATCTTTTGATGGAAAGGAAGGTAATATCTATTGAATATGTTCACATAGAAAATAATTGGTGATATATTTACTAAAGCCCTTGATGCTTATAGGTTTGAGTTTTTGAGAAGGGCTATTGGCTTGTGTATTAGCCTTGTGTAATTCATAGTCGTACCTCTCCCTAATTTTTAATAAGTTTTTTATAAAAATGAAATAAAAAGGAGTGCGATTTGTGTGTAGTATAGTGTTTTTATTTTGGTTATGAACACTAACAATCATATTATCATATTACTATTGCAAATATTTGGTGTGATTTAATTTTTATTTGTAATTATCATTAGTCCTATTAACTAGGGCGTTGTTAAGATTTTAAAGGGGTAGATAAGCACCAAGAAAACTAAAGAAGCCGTTGTTATTTCTATTGTGCATATCTTCATCGTCTTCTACCTCATCGTTTGTATCGATTCATCTTGAAAGTCTCACTTGATCTTCAAGATATGTTTGAGCAGTTGAAACAAAGTCAGAATCATGGTTCGAACTTGTAGCACAACAAAAAAGACAACATCTAAAGTGCGTGTACCACCTAAGGTGAAGAAACCAACAAAAAAGGGGATGAGGGTTTTGAATCGAACCTCACTTAGTGTTTTTCCACCATTGTCTCCAATCCAGGAGAAATCTTGATCCTCCTTAGATGGTCTTCAACCACTATTGAGGAAGAGACCAACAAGGGTTGCAAACCCATCTTCGTCCTCATCCGCTAAGTCAAACAACCCTGAAACTTACAAACTTTGAGCATCATCTGTTCAAATAGAGGACGTATGTGTTACCCCTGTGACTGATCAACATCCACCAGAAGGAAAAACTCTAGAAAAACATGATGAAGGCATGTATAACCTAGTGTTGCTTCACCGGTTGTTACTGAAAAACCAGCCAGTGCTCACTAGATGAGTGGAGAAGAAGTCGTTCCTAGAACCACTATCGAATCAAGTAAAGTTGGATCTGAAGCTATTATTGAAGAACCTACACATGAGGAACCAATTTCTAAGGAGCCCATAGAGACAACAGAGTAAAAGCCTCCTCATCAATCCAAGGACACTTCAGCTCCAACCACAATTACTTAAGAAAGTGTAGGCCTACCTCACACTGAACAAATATAGTATGTGCATAAATTATTTCCAACTCCAAATGTGGAAGATGCTCAAAAATAGGAAACGCTTGATGAATAACAGTAATTCAAGAAGAGACTACTATTCCAGAAGGAGATGATGATGGAGATGACGAACCTATTCTATTGTCCTCTTTGAAAAGTAAATTGAAGAAGAAAAATGGAATGAAGAAGGCCAAAAAGGCCTGAGTTGTATTGCCAGTCCCAACCAATGAACCAGCGAGCACGGTTGCAATCGAAGCAGAACCTGATGAAGGATTCTTTACTAGATCGGAATCAAAAGCACCAGATCCAATGAGCAACATTCCAAACTCTAATACTGAGGCAGAATAACCTAAAATAAAGCTGGGAAACCACATAAGTCTTGCACACCGAATGCTGGATGAGGAAGCTGAAGTCAGATTTGAGAGTCTCAAAGGAAAGAAGTATCATGCTAAGACCTATCTTTACAAGAAAGACTATAAAGCAGAGAAGTTGGTAACATTCCTAAAGTTTCGTTCTCTTTTCAAAATCTTTTTTTGCCAACCAGATACAATCCGTTTGGTAAAAGAATTTTATGCTAATCTTAAGGTGGAATTCTTTGATATTAAGTCTCCACACTTCTAAATGGTCTATCTGAGGGAGAGATTTATAGAATGATCATCTAGGATTCTAAATGAATTTCTTGAATGTCCTTTTGACAATAAAGGACATAGATTTCCTGAACCCCTTAGGAAATCAAACACCATGTCAGCATTAATCACTACCATTACACATGGAAAAGAAACTGAGTGGTCTCAGAAGAACATGAAGAAGAGACAAATGATCTAACTACCTTGTATTTTTGTCTTTACAATCACGTCACTAGTAACATTCTCCCTACTAGACATTGAAATACATTCGACAGGGAATTAGGAATACTTATGTATGTTATAGGTCAATGAGTACTGTATGACCTTGGGGAGATCATATTTTGAGCCATTTTGTAGAGGACCAAACCAGGAACCACCTATGAATATTTATTTTTTCTTTGTTTACTAACTGAATTTCTCAGTTTTCAAAAAGTGTCAGAGACAACTCAGGATTCTTAATGTTCTGCTAAAGTGTGAGGAATTTCCAAAAAAATAAAAAAGGAGGGATCTTCACACTTCAATGACTTGACAGTCTCAAATCAGTTAGCTACCTCACTGTCGTACCAGTTGCAACAGAGTGGTGTTTCAGTTCCAACTGATGGTATAAAACTTGGCGCATCCAGAATTCAAAAAAAGAAGAAGAAGTCTCAGATTGTAGTTGATGCAACCACTTTATTTGTAACTGCTCGGTCTTCACAACTTCAATGACTTGACAGTCTCTCTCTCTCTCTCTCTCTATCCGTTTAAATGCAAATATTTTTATTTATTTTTTCTAATTATCTACTCGATTTTTGTGTCCGAAATAAACCCAAAAAAATACCCCATTTTCACCAAAAATTGACGAAAATACTATTACACTCCGAAACACGGGTACACCACGCCTAAACCTTAACTTGACCCTATTTCGCGTCGATTAAATCCGTATCACGAGGAGTGGGTCCCACATACGACCCTAAAATGGCACGTGGCACGAGTAAGATTTTTAGGGCCGTTACAGTCTTCCCAACAAAATTAGAATTTCGTCTTCGAAATTGAAGCAATTCACTTTTTTTCGTGAAGGCCCAAGGCCATACTCGCCCAAGGCCATACCCCTGCCGGTCTAAGCCAGTGAGCTGGGCTCCTCCGCGATGAGCTGGGCTCCTCCGAGACCTCCAAAGCAGTGTGGTTGCACCTATGCGACCTCCCACACCATCTATGTCTTTCCCCAAATATATGCCAGGGCAACATCCTCGAAACATATATTGGGAACAGTCTTTTGCCTCTCTAGACTAGAGCACGCGCCTTAGGATTTAAGTACGTCTATTTGGCGAATCTGGTACCACTGACCTAGTCCACCGTCTCTATCACACACATCCTCAGTACATCTACAAGAATGTGAATCAGTCTCTCTAGTCAAGTGGGGTTCAAACCCAACTCATCGACCAAGCGACCGAAAATAAAACTATCAAGTTACGGGTAGTAGTCGATTCTGGCTCGGGAACAACATGAACCTGTTCCCGACTCTGTGTGCCTGACCTCTGCCCAATCGTGGACACGTACTGGCGAAGTGACCTGGCTGTTCACACTCCCAACAAGTACGCTGAGATCCTGATCCAGATGGAACACTCTATCCCCGTCCATACCTCTGCCTCTGACCGCCTCTGCCACTTCCCTCAGTCCTCTGATACTGCTGTCGCTGAGAACTGACGGTGCGGGCGGCCGTGGTGTGCTAATATAACTCTTTACTAGAGCAGATGATATTGGCGCCATACGCGTAGTAGGAGGTGGATATTTAACCGACCCCACTCTAAGCTCGATCTCCCGACCTCCACTGTCTAGGTCTCTTCCTCCTCCCGTTATCTCCGGGTTTGACATCTGGCTGTGCTGGTGGTGGAGCTGCGTCTATTGTACCAATGGCACGTGCTCAGAAAAGTCTCACTGGCCAAACTCCTCGCGTACGCCTCCTGCTCCGTTCTTGGAGCTGTAGTCACCATCATAGAACGCGATCTCACCCAACTGGTCGTTCATGAAGTAGTAGGCCTGGTTAGCGTCCATATCAGCTATGCCTCCGGCATAATCCATCAACCGCAATTATCGACCCATATATTGCATCACTGTCTCGTCAGCCGCCTGTCGAATGTTCTGAAACTCGGTCCTCTTCATGTTCCTAACCGCATAAGGGAAATACTTTTGATTGGACCTACACTAGCTGAGATATTGCTGGTCTCAGGCTGATCGGCCATCGCAATTTGCAAAGAATGCGGTTTCTCGATCAAGATATAACTATCGATAATAATAATATACAATACATCAAATAGCTCATATAGTCCAAATTTTAATTTCCCCAACTCTCCTCACTTCCCAACTAAGATTCTAAGTCAGGATCATAGGGTTCCACTCTAAGTTCCAACCGTGTCCTAACTCTATTTTAAACTTGTCTTATGTTGGTTGTGGGTTAATCAAGAGCTATAAGTAACAACTTAGGCTATGATACCAACTGTGACGGCTCTGATACCAACTGTGTTGGTATCATATTCCCTTAAGCCATATAGTTCTCTAAATCTGGCTCTGATACCACAGAAATAGTAAGAGAAGGAGCTAATGACAGCCATTCAAGCCTTACCTGATAATTTATTCCAAAGGCTGTTCGGATTTTTGAAGCTTATTACTCCTACTCCTCCTTGAATCAGCAGATGGTATTGTTTTCCCTAGTTTATTTATCGTTATGTTGTCACAAAGGGGAGATTTTTGTTTGACAGTTAGGAAGGGGTTCATTTTCAATTTCATATGAGAAGATATTACTATTTATTTTTGCTTTCTTAAGTATGTGGTCTGAAGATACTTCTGCTAGTATTCTATTTATGTCTGGGTTTCTATTGAAGACTATTTGGAGATGCGATACTACGGTGCAACCAGATGATTGAAGCGGTTGTAACCACCATGGAAGCGGTTGTTACGTGTGTGTATTAACAGTATCTTTATCTTTTTACTTTCGTAAATTTTTTAAGAGCACCACTAAACATTATTTAGTACTCGTATGATTTCGATTTTATCTCCTAAAACTCATTTTACTGATTGTGATAACATAATGACAAAAGGGGAGATTATTAGTGTCGTGATCATATTGACAGCTAAGATTTGTCAGTGTAGTTGTTACGATTGCTTGTTATCAGTATATGAGACATCCAAATCCAACACATAATACATGTGCTCGAAATCATATCCAAAATAGTTGGAGATTTGAATAATGATATGCGGTTGCAACAAGTGGATCAAAACGGTTGCAACATAATTTCTGGATTAGGCAGTTGAAGATTCGATCTTATCTCAATTGACTTATGGTTAATTGAAGATTATGAAAAGATTGGAGATTGCGATTTAGAAGACTGATCACCACGTGTTAATTATGGAGGAACGTGGTTATTTAAAAATGTTGACCGTTATGATTTTGGTAGTTTCGTTAAGATTGTGTAATCTACATTGGCCTATAAATTTGTCAAAGTGATTGAGTCATGTACACCAATTATTTAGTTTACTTTGTATTGTGAACCTGTTATGTTCATTTCATTGTCGAGTTGTAAAGCTTCCAAGGTGACTTTGGTGTTCCAGTGAGGGGAAGCCTAACACACAATAAGGACTTTATGTATGTAAAGTCCACATGAGAATGTATGAGGGTGTTCTAGGAGGAGCTCAATAAGGGAGTCATGAAAATGAGTCCTGTAGTTCGATTCGCCATACTAGTGGAGTTTACATCTGGGTGTGGCTCTGCAGACGTAGGTATTGGACCGAATAACTATAACACATCTAGTGTACTGGTTTGATTTATTTTACAGCATACTTCACGTTTTATGTATTTGCTTTACTTTTTCTTTCCCAGTTACAACCACCGTTGTCTTCAGTTATAACTAGCCTTTGGTTATTTCACTAATATTGACTATCAAACAAATTTCCTTGCGCTACTACCAGTTAGCGGCGATCCCGCTGGCCAATCAATGAACGGTGGTTTCGCTGACCGGTCAACGAACGGGGGTACAGGGGGTAGCGCCCCTTTTTTAGACAGTGAATTCCAATTCCAAAAATTGAAAATTGCCTAAAATTTCTCATTTTTTAGTCAATCCAATTGACTGAAACGGCCCTTTATTTATGTTAATTAATACGTTTTTAATTAACTTCGGCGCACCTCTAACTTAACATCTTATCCAAATCCAATTAGAATTTATGATAATTTGAATCCTTATCCAATACGAATTTGTTATATATTTTGCCTATCTCATAAGATTTGTAATTCTTATTTGATTACAAGTTTATCTCCTATCTAAAAGGAATATACTAATAGATAACCACAATGAGATATAAGATGAAAAACCAATTTCGATTCTAATCCATACAAAACGAGCAATTGAATCAAGAAAAGAAATATTAACCATTCATTCAACACCAGAATCATATTACATTAATTATATAAACCTAATCATGATTTCTATCATGTAGACATACATAATGATTGAACAAATACGAAATATATATTCAACACAATGATCACATTAATCTAAACATGACTTCTACAATGTGAACATACAAAATTCGCATCGTTCAATATTAAAACATATGCTAATTGAAATATTCTAAACATGAATTCTATCATGGAATCAAATCATGTGTATGCATCAAATACATGAATTAACAACATGCATTAAAACAAATTCTTGATAACAATTATTACAAAACCTATAAGTACATCATATATATACATAAATCAAGATCATGTTTTCACATATATATCGTATATACATCAGAGAAAACATGCAAACGTTTAATAGAAGCGAGCCTAAGGCTTTTATACCATTCTTAGATTTTAGGGTTCATCCACAGTGAAAAATTTAAAACAATTTTGAAAAACCCCAATAGGATCGAATATAAGTTCCACTAAACTAGATCTACAAAAGTAAACCATACCTTAATTTGTGATTTCCTCCTTTGATTGTTCTGTCTCCAAGATGTTCAAGCCCACGTCTTCTATTAAAAGTCTACACACGACTGGTGACCACAATTTGGAGTGCTAGCCCCAAAAGAGATTGAAAACGTGATTTCTTTCTCTCCTAAAATCTAGAAAACTCGAAATCTTATTTGTTTTTAGGGTTTTAACCTTTATTTATATGTATAGATAAGCTCTTTTAAAATAACCTATTCGTAATACAACAATCTTATTTAGGCAGTTTAAGCAAATTACATATATGCCCCTATTAATAAGATATCATATAATAATTCAAAAGGGGTTTTTATGTCATGAATTTTACCAAATAAAATCCTTTACTTCGGCAGTGAACCAAAACCATTTTGGTATACAAGTTATAAGCGATTTCTAGGAATGTATTATGACTACCCAAGTAGCATGAATATCAAAATCGATACAACCTAATGAATAACATATATCATATCCTTTTGTCGTGCAATATCATTTGATTAAACATAAGGCATGAAAAGTCATCTTATTGTTCAATCGTACTAATCTCGATCTTTAGGTAGACTGAAAAACATCCTAGTGATATTGATCATATCAATTCACATGGACTTGGCCATTATCAGTCTATCATATCAAGGGATCCACTGATATCTCTCTCTATACGAAAGGGGTAAATTTTATATTGATTACACGCCTTCACATATTATTCACATGGTAACCAATCACAATCTTTATAATCGTCAAGTTAAATACAATGTTTGATTGTGTCAAATTACTATGCTCCTAATATTGAAGTCTATAGTAATCTGAAGTCGTATGACTAAATGATATACCTATCATGAGTAACACCTATGACTTAATCCATGTGGTGTTCTCTTAGCGGGTCGGTCCAATACCTTGTTTCCTAACAAATACTCATGATCTTGATTCACATCCCTATACGCATGATTATCACATGACCATCAATCAAGATTCACACTAGTCATAATTCATTATAGTTCCTAGTATATGATTGACTAGGGATATTAAGGATATTTCAACATAATAAAATAGCAAATTAAAAATTCAATTTTATTAACTACAATTATAAGATAAATAATGTTTGTAGATTGACTTAGGGCACATACCCCAACATAAACTTCAAACAAAGAAATTAAATCAATATTGGAAAAGACAGTATCAACAACAAGTAAAGATTGGAGTTTTCATTTAGAAAATACACTATGGGCATATAGAACTACATTTTAGACAGTTATAGGTCATCATATAGGTTAGTTTTCAGAAAAGCATGTCATTTGCCAGTAAAATTAGAACGTAAAGAATACTGGGCAATTAAGACATGTAATATGAATTATGATGATGCAAGACAAGAACGTAAGTTAAATATTCAAGAATTAGAAGAAATACAAAATGATGCTTATGAGAATGCTTATATTTATAAAGATAAAACTAAAACATTTCATGAGAATAAATTAAATGTTAAAGCCTTTAAAATAGGGCTAAAAGTGTTACTCTTTTGTTCACGTCTTAAATTATTTCCTGGAAAACTTCATTCACGATAGATGAGACCTTTTATAATTACAAATGTATTCTCTCATATGTTGCTGAAATTGTAAGTATGGAGGCAAGAAGAATATTTAAAGTTAATGGTCACATATTAAAATCTTACTATGAAAATTTGTTCATCAGGATATGGAGATTATTACTTTAGATCAAGTCAACAAGTCTTTAAAAGATTTGAACACTATGATAGAGACCATTATGAGTATAAACTCTAATGAAACATTTCAAGTTTGGATGGTTAAGAAACCAAGGCGTAAGAAGAATAAAAGCGCACAAAAGGAACAACAAACTGTCAAAGACCCATACATGTGTGATGAGAATGACCTTGATTATGAAGAATATGATGAAAACAATAATCTTTCACGACTCTTTTAAGATAATTCGGGACATATCATCCTCAATATAAAAATCAATGTAACTTCTTTTATTAGAGCTCAACTTGATACAAGTGCTGATATCTATATTTTTTCTGAACATTGGTTTCTTATGACCAATTTGCGAATTCATAGCAAGCCTCCTATCAAGGTATACAGACTAAATGGTGCTTTTATAGTCCTATTGGGTCTATTAAAGAATGTTATAGTGAAAGTGGGACTGTTTACTTTTGATACAAATTTTTTAGTGATGGCATCAACATACCATGATGATATCATATTATTAAGAAGGCCTTTTCAATCATTTGATGGAGCTTTATTGATGTACGTGATCGCTTAGAATGGGTGATGATGAAATGTTACTTCAAGATGAGATTGAACTATATGATAATTATAAAGGACAACATTTCTATGATGATTATGAAGATGAGAATTATCTTTGTGAAAATAATGATAGACGTTTCTTTGATGCTAAGGAAGATGAAGTTACTGAAGAATCAATTAAAGTAAAGATCGATTCGCTCACAGTAAACAAGGATTATTTTTTCAATCAGTCGAGCCAACCGAAATAAATAAAAGCACTCTATAGGAGGCAACCCATATTCTATATTTATTTTTGATTTAATATTAATATAGGTTTTGCATTAATTAGTATGTTTTTATTCTCTCTCTGTTTTACTCTCTTTTGGAAATATTTTCAGAACTTAAGCTCCATAGTAGCTTCAAATAGACGGGGGATGATCGAGTTGTTATTTCCTTATTGCAATGTATTATGTCCTTTTGGCAATTCAGATTATTTAATAAAATAGTTTATTAATTAGTTACATATCCTACTCAATTTTTTGAGTTTCTAGTGAATTATACCTTCATACCAATCATTATAAGTGATATATGCGATATATATGAATTAATATAAATTAAATTGAAATTTTTTTTACTTGTCCAACGAATCAAGGGCGATGTCGATTTACACTAAATCGCTGAAAAAATCGGTAATAGTGAGCAAAAATTTTAAGTGAAAAATCAAGTATAACAATTCAACAATGAATCAACCTTATAATTGGGAGTCAATGGGTAAATCAGTGGTCCACAAAACCTTATTTTCACCGATTTATATTGCGATTTATTAGAGAATCCACTTAAATCCTTGATTCATTGCCCTAAATTAGTGTTTTTGAAACAAAAAATCCAAATCGCTAGTCATAACTCATTTCACACTTACAAACCCTTGCACCCCATCGATTAGGAAATCAAATTATTTGCTAGATTCAACTCTCCAAAGCCTAATTATATATTATTTAAGTAATTCCCACCTCGAGGAGAATTTGTTCAAACCAAAAGTAGAGAGTAATTTGAGAGTATAGAGCCAAATTAGGGCTTGAACGAAATGGATATGTGAAGAGGCTTGGAAAATGAATTTAGGAGATGTCAAGAGTCTAATACTTGAGGTACTCACTCTCAAAGAGGTAATCGTTTGATACTTTATCAATTCTTTCAATTTCCATGTTTTCAAAATCGATTTTTGATGAAAAATTGATAAAATTGTCAAAAAACTATCCATTTTTATATGTTTTCAGCTAAAATTGTATTATATATTCACAAAGAAAGTTGATATTTTATCTTGACTACTAAATGGATGAGGTTAAAGATTGTTTTGATGGATTAGCTTTCATAATATTTGTTTTTACAAACTTTTAAAATCTTTTCTTGAATTTTTATGAAATATCATTTTAACAAACATGTTTTAAAATACCTCGATAAAATTTGTTTCTCAATGAAAGATTCATTTTCATATCAAATATATGATTTTGATTTAGGAATTCATCATAGTTGATTGATTCTCTATGACAAATGAGCTAGAAGATGATGTAGCAGTAGTAAACAAGATAAAGGGAAAGAGATTTTGATAGGAAAACTCAAGAAGAAGTATACGGGTCAAAAAATGTTTATCCAACCCACATGGGTTAATATTACAGAACCAAAACCTAAGAAAGCTGAGTTGTGTACACCATCTCCATCTAGCTCTGATGAGGTAAGATATTTTGAACATTCAAATCCGATCACATTAGTACCTTATGATCTTTTACGATTTGTTAGTCTTTAAGCGCATAATAGATATTTTAGAGATGGGAAGAGAGTTGTAATACCTGAGAGTGGATTGAAAATTCAGATTGTGCATAAGTATGAGGAAAAGATTGTGAGCATCATAAGATAAAAGGAATTTGGAGAAACATCTTAAAGATTATGAAGTGAAAAATGAGCGAGGATGTTCTAAATTGGTACGAAAATTTTATGCAAATGGATATGTGAGTGATGATCCAAATGAAATAGTAGTTCAAAGGAAGAAGATTGATATTTCACCTGCTAGATTGAATATACAATATAGGCTTCCTAAAATGAGACAAAGAAAAGAAGTCGATTACTTGAATATCGTTTAGGTTAATAAGGAACCCTATCCTTATGCGATGATCGAAGAAGCCTTAGAGGTAATTCCTGGATAGGGATTTGCTCTTGATGCCGAAGCCTCCTAAATTTATTAAAACCACCAATTTTAAGAAGATCATTAAATGTTGGAGTTATATTATAGATGCTTATTTATATCCCACTATGCAATACTTTGAAATGAAAATCATGGAACTGCTTTAATTTATCATATTGTCATGAAGCGAGGATATATTGATGTCAGGAGGATAATTCATGATGCTTTGAGACAAGCAATGAGGACCTCGAAACATGATGACCTACCATTCCCAATTTTGATTACTAAGCTCTATAAGATAGCAAAACTAGGGTTTTTTTTAATAAAGTTGCATTCAATGCATTACATCAGAAGACCATTACTAATGCTACAGTAAAAAAGATGAGACCAGTAAACGATTAAATCGATTCAAAAGATGGAAGAGAACTCAATGAATTAAGAAGATTAAGAGTTGAGATAAAAAGGAATAGATAGGAAGTTCGAAATAGAACATTATAAGATGTAAGAAGAGCGACAAGTATGATGGCTCAATTGAATGTTCCAAGCACGAAAGATAGTTATACATCTCCATTAAGAGCTAAAAGGAAGGGATACTTTTGATCCTTATTTTTAGCTTTTATGTGTACTGAGAAGCAAATTTTGAGAAATCAGAAGATGCTAAAAGAGAAAGAATGAATTTTGGCACGTCACCATTTCACTACGGAAAGGAGATTTGTTGAACGCATGCAAAATTCGAGGAGGAGCATTGATATTTCATTGTTGCAGTTGCACTTTCTGCTGGGAGTTTATAACCTCGCTAATAGCTACGTTTCACAAGCCAGTGCAGAGAGGGATGAAGCAAGAGCTGATGAAGCTAATAATGATTTTACATCTAGACGTCAGAATTTGTAGTCTTTATAATGTTTTCTTCAATGAGAAATGCGATGTCAAACCCCACCTAATTAGGGCATCTAACCTACATTACCTTAATTCCTTGGTAATCTAGCACCTTTTACCTCTCCATCAATAAATAATTAAGTTTAAGATCTTGTAATCATCAATTATATATTTTAGCAACCACATAGGATTCTAAAGTGAATCTTAAACCTCAAAGTACGTTTAGGTAAATTCAATAATCCTTAAAATCTTGTAAAGTTTTTTCGACAACACCTCTTTTGTTTCTAAGCCTACACCAGAAATCCTGGCTTTCAAGAATCTTCAATAAAACCTGCTCACTTTAGGTGGAAATGCCAAAAGACTCACAATCCACCTATAACAATATATATGGCATCACTTAAATTATATAATCATTTTAACTTGATTTGAATTATCAAAATTCTTAAACTAACATTACCTTAACTCCAAAAATTACTTCAATTAGTCCTAAAACTGTTTCAGCCATTCCAAAGGATCCTAATCACACTCGAACACAAAACACATTTATACTATATACATACATAGAGAGAAAAGAATTAAACAAGTCATAATTGGAAAGCTTTCTCTTTCACTTGTCGCCGCTAGAACTTGTCATTATTTAGTTATAAAAATTCGATAATGTCAAATAAGTAAATCTCACACTATCTAGTACACCTGTAATAATCAAATGCATAATAATCCCAGATATTAAACGAAGAATATAGCCAAGGAATTTAAATACGACCATGAATCCATCCCTTTTTGTTATCTGACCATAATCAAATAACGTTCTCCAAAAGTGGTAAGTAAACAATAATAAAGAATAATGCACAAAGAGAATAACCCAAACGAGTTTCATTCCTCGAGTCTATCAAAGTATTATCTGGTTCAACGTGATCTCATCATAATCACATGGTGCAAATTATCAGTGACTCTAGCGCTCAAACATAATATAGTTTTCTCTACACAGTCAGGCATGCACTATAAGTCCTACCCTGTATATACAGTCAGGTAGCTTAATATACCCTGTGCACATAGTCAGGTAGACACTATATAGTTCTAGCCTATAAATACAGTCAGGTAGATACTATAAGAAGACTCGAATCGACCTTATCCTCCCTACCCGTGTATGTATATACAACAAAAATGCAATATCAATGACCAATGCAATTTATACGAAATTAAAACATACAATGCAAAGGTTACTGTGGGATATACATAACCTTTCAAATGCGATATCGCAACTCCTTTGCGCTCCAAGCCAATAAACTATTCCATACAGGGCTTCAATTGTAGTCCTACAATTCATTTATAATATCGATAAGTTTCTACAACAATTTTATAATTTTTCCAATTAGTTGCAATTTAAATCGACCCAATCGCATCCCGAAACCCCTAAAATACTTCCAAAATAAATTCACTGATGCTCGAATTTATTTTTGACTCGAAATTATTGTTCAACATCGATAATTACGTTGTCTAGGCTTAAGTATAATTTTTCCAATTTATTATATTTTATTTGTCCTTCGACAACATGAAAACCATAGAATCCTTCCAAATCAACTCCTCGGATGTTTGGATCCCAATTTCGACTCCAAATTGTGGTTCAAAATCGAAAATTAACTTAGACTAGGCTTTAAAATAATTTTTCAAATTTTTAATATTTCGATCTTGTAACACGCTTTACTAGTTGAAATCCCCGACAAAAATCCTCGAGAACACCACAAAATTCTCATTTTTTTTAAATCAAAATCCCTTATTTTCATTAATTTTTCCAAAAACACCATTTTTTGAATTTTCCATAATTTTTAGGGACATTCTTTTTCAATGTTTTAAATATATATATATATATATATATATATATATACATATATATTTTTTCAAGTGAAGTGGGTTTGGCCCTTGATCCGAACTGGACTTGGTTCTGTTTAGTCTAGGGGCTAAACCCTCTCACTGCCCACTCGATCTCTCTCTATGCGAAACAACAATTTGAGGAGGAGGTTCTGTTTAATTTGCAAATTATATATTAAATTTCCATTCTATAATATAAATTTGATCTTTTTTCGAGATATGTATTACGTTTCTTGAGGTCAATCTTTAGCTCAAAACAATTGATGAGGTGTATGTTTTGTTTGGCTGTAAAGATGTATATTTGATTTATTCGAGATTCACATCACGTGAATCTCAAGGCAAATCTAATGATTCATTTATATATTCACTTTAATCTTCCTCGAGATAGGTAAATCTAATGATTTCTTGCGTATTTTAGCGGCTATATATTCTCCACGCGCGCCAACGGCCATTCTCTGGCATGCACACTATTGTAGATCCCACGCGTGTCACCCTTGACCCCGCGTGTCACTAGTAGCCCACCAATTGGAAAATATTCTCACTCGCTCCAAATCTTGCGAACACGGTGTATAATCTCCACTTGACCATATTTCGCATCAAAATAGTGTAAATATATCAAATAGGCACACAACACGCAAATAATATTAAAATTTATGATCTTCAATCTTTAATACGTGGGTCCTACCTCGGATACTTAAATCCCAAATTAAATCCAAAATACTTAATTGGCCGCCGAATCAAGTTTATAAAATTCTCGAATGTCACATGCAAGATATATTCCATTACAATCCTGCTACTATTAACGAATTCTTTGTTTGTCTATTTTATATATTTTGACAGTAAATTATTTTATATAGTTAGTTTATGCTTCATGAGGTATATTGTTTTTGTCGAAAACTTGATTAAACTCTTAAACTTTGAGAACAAGGTTTGTAATGAGTTTGTGTGTATTTAGGTAAAGTGAAGTATAAAGAAGCGAAGTATGGAAGACTCGAGAGGTAGAATTTATTCAAAAATTGACAGAGATTTTTCAAATTTTTGATGAAGATATAAGTAATATTTCTTCATTTAACTTTATTTAGTTATGAAATAATATGAATTGAATATAATTTGGATTTAAATAGAAGTGATATTTTACTTCCCATGAAAATAGAAATTTTATGATAGAAATAAATTGTCATATCATATTGATTGACATACCTAAATTGTGTATGCACTAGAAGAGTTTAGAGAGATTGATTGCTTTGTGTTAGATATGAAAATGGGTAGAAGATCAAAATAAAAGTGAGAGCTAAACAAGATAGATCTCTAAGAATCTCACTATACAAAGATTATTAGTCAAGTATTTAAGGAAAATATAATGAAATAAAATAACTTATGACACAATTAAGGGAAAAATAGAAAATTAGCCAATAAACTTTATTTAATTGGAATGAATACTTCTTTAACTATAAGTGAAAGTGAGAAGTGCTACCAAGAGTTTTTAAATGAAGAAATAGAGAGACCCATAGGTTCCGAAGGAAATAAAGTAGGGAATTTAGAGGTGGGAAAAATGTGAGAAAGAACTCTGACACGTGTTGAGTGTGTATAATAAGATTCCCGTATATCCTTATTATTTGTAGTAGTTATAACTGAGATCGTCTTCACAGGGACATATAAAACTTCTTTAGGAAAAAGGTTTCCAAAATTTTTATTATTATTTTTACTTTAATTTAAATAATTTAACTTAAACGAGAATTAAAAATCACTAATTTTAACTATATTAATCAACTAAACTAATTAAACTAATTTAACTAAGATAATTCAAATTCACTAATATTCAAATATATTTAATTCAATAATAAGTAAACATCTCAACAAACATCTAAAACAATGAAGCAATAATCCATTTTGCATCCAAACACATTACTCACATTATAGTCATAAACTTACTTTAATTTCTTTATAAAGTATTCTAAATCATTAAACTCTAATCATAAGTAAGTCGAAAACCCTTATCAAGTCATCAGTTCTCCTTATATCAATGGAAAAGCCTTGTTCTAGTTTTATTGAGTTAATTTTTCCAATGCTCAAAGAAATTAACTTTAGGCAATAAAATCGTATTAAGTTTCGTGAAAACTTCAAACTACTAAATTTAATACCTTCTGAAAGCCACTTCGATATTAAACTTAGATCTCAATCCACCTAGGACATCTAAATAGTACAATACCTTTTAAACAATGTTAGTTACTACTACTTAAACCAGATATTGAGTCAAAATATCATAATACACATTTTAGACAATGCATGCAATACAACGCTTCATGATTATAATTCACAAATCATAATCTATTAAATTAGTGAATTAAAGAATACGATTGGTTTAAAGCATTAAGTACAAAATCATCTCATTATGACTACATAAAAAAACGGATCAAGTTCATATTTGTATTTTTTTTAGATTAATAAACTACTCTCTAATAATCATAATAAACATCGCAGTAAAGTAAATAAAAGACATAGATAAATACCTTTGAATAAATACTTTGAATATTCAAATCGTCTCCAAAAGCAATGAACAATAAATGTAAAAGCTAAAACAATAAATTATAGCTCCAAGATCAATGAAATATTGATCTAAGTACTCAAGAATTATTGCTTTTGTAGCCCTAGGGTCATATATATAGTATTCTTTGTAGTATATATTCAAAACTAGTGATTATCTAAAATTATCGAGATCGAGCCCAACGATTCATCACCGATTCCACTTATAACTTGAATCACTGGTTAAATCCTTGGAAAATGTCTCTATGCTCCACCGATTTGTCTGGCAATTTACATGTAAATCCTAAATAACTACCAAATCATTAGTAGTGTTTTGTTGTTGACTCTTGATTCACTGGCGATTCATTGTGTATTTCTTCCACTTGATCAAGTCCTACATTTTCTTTTTCATCCATTTTTTTCATATATTTCAACTATTACTTGAAATAACAAAAACAAGAGAAAAACTAGTATAATTTATCCTTTAACATCCAAAATTACCCTAAAATATACTCTTTAAACTATCTAATTATTGACTTATCAAATATACATGAACTCAGTACTTTGTTGTCCCGAGCCAAGGAATACTCTCAATTATATTCTCTTTTCATCCCTCATTTTGATTTCATAATTGCTTACTCTTATTACTAAACATAAGTGATCATTAAATAAAACCATATTATCCTTCATAAAAAAAAAGATATAATAGAAAGATTTAAAGAACAACCCCTTATTTGACAATTCAACCTTCTAGTTATGCAATGCACCTCAGAATTCAAAGTTACATCAATTACCAAGGCTAAGCCACTATATAGGTTTTTTCAATCTTTGTTGACAAGCATCAAACTTATGATAACTAATATAAAATCTAAAGATACAAAAATCATTAAATCAATCTAATTTTCAAACAATCTTTAAAATGCCACCGCAATCAAAGTCAATAGGAATTTTTAATCACCAATAACTATCATTATTATGTATATTTATTAGAGTGTTGGAAAAAGAAGATACTTCACTTAACTTAGCTATAAGCACTCGAGCTAAATCTTTTATTTGAATAGTTTTTTTCTTAAACATCCTTCAATTTTTTCTATAACTCTCTTTTTTCATCTTTCTTCTATTTATATATCATTAGTCCTATTTTAATCTTCATTCCTTGGTCATTTGGGCACTTAAGTACTACTTTCTCAATTTTATTAAGAAACTATTTTTCTCAAATTGAAGAATTAATGTGGTTTTGTTTTTTGATATTGTTTTGTTGATTTAGTTACAAGTTATCATACTGAATTAAATATATAAGATTTCCAAAACTAGTATGGCAAATACATTTCAATGATGTTCTAAATATAATTTTATATATCTTTATGATATAACTTATATATATTATAGGATTGATTTAATGGTAAAAATAGATTTATTGTTGGAGATCATGAGTTTGATTCCATATATGATATATGTTTTAAGTAAAAAAATATATATAATTTTTTAGTAAAAACATAAAAAATGGAGAAGTTTATGCAAGAGATGCGGGGCGGGGAATCCCCGCGGGGTGAGAACAATTCCCATCCTCGCCTTGCCCCGTGTGGTAGGGCAAGATTTTGCCCCGTGCCTTGACCCACGGTGAGAAAAAAATGGGGAATCCTTACCCCACTTGGGTAGGGCACTGCGAAGAACGGGGATTCTCCGACCCACTTGCAACCCTAATCATATCATATTACAAACCAAAAACTCACAAAGAATCACTAAAAGATAGATAAAACATAGAAGAAAGTAGATCAGAACCGCTATCCAGAAGTTCAACTTCTCTGCCTTGTATTCTCCTGGCCATACGTCTCTCGAACCAATGCATTTTCCTTGCAATTTTGCACTAGTTTTGAAATATGATCTATTGATTTCTCATAGTCGCTTTTGGTTCTGCAAGATTGACCTCATCATGGCCATCTCCATCTCATCAGCATACATGCCAGTGAAATCATCAACAAGTTGCTCAAAGCTCTGGTTCATCCTCTCATTATACGCAACATATTGAATTACATCTAAAACTCATATGTTTTCTGCCTGTATTCTACTTCTCTCTGTGGTCTCTTTTCTACGTATCTCATTTCTCTCCCACTCCTCTTCTGAATCTACATAACCTGGCACTTACTTGTTGCTTTTTATATATTCATTGGTCATATTTCTATCAAGGTAAACATCCAACCTTAGACTTATCATATGAAGTTGGTTTTATTTGCCTGTGTGATGATTAACGAAAAAGGTAACCCTTCATTCTTATTTCTGGTCATGGAATTCCTAATTGAATCGTAGATAATCTTTCCAATATCAATGTAACCTATCCCTTGAACGATGTGGTACAACAACAACGCCTTGTAGTTTACAACCTCATCGTATTAGAAACTCGGTTGTAGGCTTGCATTGATGAAATAGTTCCATGCTTTGGTGGTTTTTCTACAATTTTTGGTTTGAATATTTTTAGATACCCATCCTTATTTAAAATGAATTCGTCCCCTGGAATTGTTTCCAATTCATTCCTTCTGGCTTCATGAGGAAATCTATGTCTGAATCCATACTCAGGTTTTGAGTATTCGTTATTTTCTCGTCTATGAAATTTCGTTAAACCGTAGTACTGGCTTATTCTTTCAGGTGAATAGTCTACTTGTCTACCTCGAACCATGGCTACTATCTTATTATCACTCCTATGCCCATTTTTATTAAGTTTTCGGACTGATATCCTAAAACCCATCTCTATAATGGTCTCATGTCGCTATCGACATTGTAACTCTTAGTCAATAATCCCCTATTCCTTTCCCTTTTATACTCAAAATCCTAGGACCGTACTTAATTTCATTATTTATATTGAAGCCCTCTTTGGAATTATTTTCCTATCTTTACTAATGTCTCTTTTTCTCCTAGCAAAAGCCTTTGCTTTTATTAAATTAATCATCGAAAAAAGGAATTCTTGGTGTAGCGACTAGTTACCTTAAGATGATGATTAGTGTTAACTCGAATCCTAATTAACCCAAATTAAGCTCATCGTTTAATCTGGCATACATCAATTAGCGTTTGCGTGGGTTTGAATGATGATTTGTGTTTGTGTGGTATGTTTGATGAATTTTATAGGTTTTGGGATTAATTGGATATTAGTTCAAACCTATAATTAGAAAGTAAACAATTAATTAATAAATTGTCATTACACTAAGTACGATGAGGGGGGTCATGAAATGAATGGCCACACTTGAGAATACTCGTAAGCATGTACGGTAAATTTATTGCTGATAAAATACATGATATATATAATGTTTATTTAATTATATATAATCAATTAAAACTAAAGGTGTGATTTGATTTATATGGATCATTGGATCGCTTTAAGATGAGCGAAGTGAAGATTGTGTTAAGATGTGTGTCACAATAGGCTGTGTAACTTTAACATAATAATCACTCGATTAGTGTCGAGATAACGTGATACATATCTCAAGAAAAATCCATATATATATCAAAAGCTTCAAACTTTATCACTAAATTACTGTTAGATCGAGTGAGAAAGATAAGCAGTTAAGGGTTTGATCTAACGAATGAGTTGATAAGGAGTGGTTTTTTAGTGGATTGGAAGTGATCAAACCACTGCAAATTTAAGATCATCATAGATGGGTAAGTTTGATTTTAGTTTATGAGTTTAATTCATAGTGGGTGATAAATTCTCTGTTAATTGTTGTTGTTATTGATTGGAAATGAGATAAAACCTCATTAGAGATGCTCCATGATGTTGTGGGGAGTGTTTTAAGGGTTGTTGTTGATTAAACAGGGGCTGCCACCCCTGTTCACTATCGAAACAGTGAAGGTTAGAGCTCGCTCCCTGTAGCAGATAAGCGCGCTCCCTTTATATAAGGTTAGGAACCCAGTTGGTGGAGTGCGTCCCACCAAATGAGGGAGCACACCACATCAAATGAGGGAGCACACCACCTCAATAAAACAATAATAGTGCTGGTTTTTACTTAGTATTTCCTAAGGTCTTAGGGACTTACTTAGTGGATTTGAATATATGGTATTAGACCTATATTAACCTTAAATAGTTTGTGATAGGTTTTAGAACACCAAGAAAGGTCGATCGACCCATAAAAGTTAAGAAATTGTAACGAAACCTAATCGAGGTAAGTTAGACTCGTATTCTTATCAATTATGCTTTGTAAATTAGTATATTTAGTTCATATATTATTATGTACTGGGATTGGGGCATCGTATTGTTATTTGACTATTCTATATGTAGAGAAATCCAAAAATGGTTTATAAGGCGAACCGAGGTTTAGGATTGAAAAGGTATGCCAGGAAATGAGTTTCGCCCTTTGTCCTAATAAATGGAAATATTCGCCTGGAAATGGATTCCGCCCTTTTGTCCTCAGTCAATCGGAGTTTTAACATAGTCTTCATTGTCTAGTTGGAGTTGATAGCTCTGTCAAGCTTGCATAAACAAGCGAAATCACTTGTCGGCCAACATTTGGATTACGTGGTTCTATACTTGAGTGAATAGACAGTACGTCTTCATAATTAAAGTCAAATTATGAATCATGAGTATTGTTGCATGTTACCTATCGAAATTACATTTAGTTAGTTATTGTTTATATCAAATTCATTGCCTTAATATATAAGTTTTGGATTCATATTGCTATTCATTAAATTATTGATATTTGTTGATAATTAATGTATTTACAAGCATCACTTGCTAAGCAAGTTGGAGCGTTTACTCCCCTTAACATTTCAGGTTCACACATATGTGCTCAGCTAAAGATAGGGATAAGATTTAAGAGTTTTACTATCTTCTCTACGATGTAATGAATCTTCCTTGTATATATAAATTTTTTTAATTACGATGTTGTAGTATAACAGGGTAGGGAGGTTTATAAGCATGTTTTGGTTTTGATAAACTCCAGAATAATGTATATCATTTTTATTATAAAAAAGTTTTAATTTTTTAGTGCGTATTACTTTAATTTATATTTCGATATCGATATACATGTTGAGTTTATCAAGTAATGAAGGAGAGGCTGCTGGCTCTACTTCATTCTAGCTAGTGTTTTGGGGCTTAATTAGGGTTTCATGTCGAGTATCGCCTTAATCGCTATAGGGGATGTCATACTTGGAGTCTCCTCAACCTTTTCCTCTCCCTTTGACTCTTCACTAAAATTTAAAGATAGAGAGGTTCTCTTGATGTTCTAACTCTAGTATTATTTATTGAAATCTACGTAGGACTAATAGGTGTATGTGAAACTTTGGATTTTGTTTTGGGTTTTTTCTACAAATGCTCCCTTTCCCATATCCTTTCTTGAACTTCTTCCCTTACCACATTCGGCCATTTTTTAAATTAAAAGTCACCAGTTCGAATAACAATTCAAACATTTGGATCATAAAAATTGTTTGTCAGAAATAACTCGATATAATTCAAAACTCTATTCAAAAGAAGAAATTTATTTGGAAAGCTAGCTTAAAGTTCGATAAGAAACCTAAATAAAATTGGCATCAATGCTTTTAACTTGATTATAACTTAAAATCGGTTTTCTAAATAATATAACACAATTGTGCAATAAATTCTATTCTTTTTGAAAACAAAACAAACCTCCAAACTTATTTGAAACTCCATTTTAAACCAATTGCGAATACGTACAAATATTCCAAAATTTTGAAAATATTGAATTTGTAAACCAACAATCATTATAATCAAAGTGTCTAATCTATTGGTATAAACGAAACCATTTGTTCATGATGTTACAATGAATTCCAATAAAACATTTTTGAAATCAATAGATAAACTTGCGAAAATCCTTCAAACAAAAAATTTGTCAAAATAAAAAGGTACGGTTATCGTGATTGATTTTCCAAGCTCCTAGTTGAAATCCCTTAAACCCTAGTTCGATTCTACAATCCTAAATTTGAAATTTTTTATGTTGAATGAGACTACAATGAGGTGGGAATCACTTAAAAACACTAAGATTAAGTTTCAGAAGGTTGAATCTAGGCAAAAAATTGATTGGCTGGATGAAGGGGTGCAACGATTTGTATTAGTGAAGTGAGTTTGTGTTTGGCAATTAAGGGTTTTATTTTAAAAACTCTAAATCGTGCCAAGCGATTTAGGTGTTAAATGTCCTTACTGGGAAAACGCTATGTGCATCGGTAGGATTAAGGCTCTGTGACTTACTGATCTGACCAACAATTTACATTATAGGGCTGAATCGCCAACGATTCGCCATACTCAAATTTTTACTTGAGTTTTTGGTTACTATCACCGATTTAGCCAACAATTTCTAGTGTTAATCCAAATCGTTGAGGATTCGCTAGGCTAATTTTACTTTTTTTTTCAATTTTTTTCATAATTAACATACATATTATTCATAAAAAGTAATATAGAGGTCGAATTGACAAGAAATGCGAAAGTTTGATTAAGATATGTAACTAAATAATAATCTAAATAAATAAATAAACAAATAAATAAACAAATAAATAAATAAATACATACATACCTAAATAATGTAAACTTGTATAAATACCATAGAAACAAAAACAACTCGATCACTCCTCATTTGAAATTACCTCAATTTTTAAATTCAGAAAATATTTCTAATACAAGAGTCAAAAAGTGAGAGAATAAAAACATACTATACTAATACTACACTCCTAATAAAATTAAAACGTAAATAAACATAGAATATGGGATGCCTCTATAGAGCGCTTTTGTTTATTGTCATTGGCTCGACTGAACCATTCTAGAATTAGGCTAGATCTTTAAACTTGAATTTAGGATTATCCACTCTGGTGCCATTCTAGAAAGTTATTGCTTGACCATTAATCGTAAGAGTGATTATTTTGTTCAAAATATCCATAACACCTTGAGTTGTGGCTACGAAAAGTCGTCATAAAATTAAAGGATGATCTTAGTTAATAAAGTGTGGCATGACCAAAAAGTTCGTGAGTAAGATGTACTTGTGCACTTGAACTGGTACATTCGTGACCACCATATTAGTTGAATTGAAGTACCATTCATTAGAGAAACTCTTTCAGAAGCAAGTGCGTCCAACTCCAATTGAGTGTGTATAAAGTTATGAGTAGGCATGAGATTTGCGGTAAAACCAGTATCACAATGAGCTTTGTAGTCCCAAGAACATTTGATTTTGATGTGCAAATGTTTACCTCCAGGATCATTAAGCTTTATAGAGCTTAAATTCGGCTTTTTCTTTTTCTTATTCTTCTTTGATTTAAAACATTTCGGCTTGTTAATATTTTCCCATTCTCTGGTTGCTTAACTCTCCATTCTTGAGTTACTTTCTTTTCTTTTGAACTGTCTTCAACTTGTTATTTATTTGGAATCTCCTTTTCAATTTTCATTGTTACGTACTGCATTAATTGCATAAATTTTAGTGTTAAAATTATTGTAATTGTTTAAATCTCGAAAATCATTATCGTCAATTTCATTATTAAGTAATTTTTCATATTCATCAATAGTTATGTTCATTTTTTATTTTGAACGTAGTATTTTTGCATTCAAACTCCATAGACATTGTTCATTCAAAAATATCTAACTTAGTTTTAGTTGTTTTCAAAAAAGGTCTACATAAAAGTATATGTAAAGGATTCGGTGATATTGAAACTCTCATTTTCATGACATAAAAGTCAATTAGAAATACAAAGTCGTGTATGTTAAAGTTTTGAGAACTAGAGGAACTGAGGAGATTAACGAATCAGTGATATACTAATAAACACACATCAAAACTAAACACATAATTGATATCATAGTAAGACTTTAATGTCTTCCCCTGTGTAGGCTCAGCCTAAATAATTAATTAATTAAATCGATAATTTGTACAACCACTATAATGATATCTCATTCTCATAAAACTCAAGTAAAAAAATGATGATCCACATAGTAGCAATCATGAGTATTTATAGACTCTGTCTATCTACTCTATCTAGCAATTCAGTCCTAAACACAATACAACTAGAAAAATCTCCTTGGTCTCCAATTGTTAATCCTATTGGAATCATCCAATGTTCAACAACTAAGTCTTCTATTCCTTCAAGAATCTTGATTCGTAGTTTCCCTAAAGTTCTTTGGTCTTTTATGCACCTTTCACTCGGATTTTATATTTGTAATCCATCTTGAAATTCTCTACTTGCAGTATCGAACTTCTACATTGTTGTATACTAATGCTGACAGTTGCTCTGTTTCAGTATCCAACTCGTATTCAATTTATATTTCTACTTAAGATCTGTCATCGTCTTTGATTATGACTATGATACTATAATCTTTACCAGAATTCGCATTGTAGTCTTTCTTTGAGTTGTATATACTCTCAAATATCTTGCTTAGGAAGTTTTCCCATTTTGATTGCAGCATCTACCTACCTAACTTAACCTTTTTTTTGACAATATACTGCCAATAAGGATAGACCGACCCATACGCAGTAAGCTAAGGTCTAATAATCTCCCCCTTTAACATATATTGGTCAAAATTTGTAACATAGTAAGATAACCAATTTTTTGAGGAACCTCATAAAATGTACAGTTACAGATGGATTAAAGTAACAACACACAAAAGTCGTAACCCCAAAAAGATTACAGTCACGAGCCAATGAGTACAGCTTTGAAATGCAATTTTAAAACACCAAGTTCAAGTACTTAAAAACCCCAAAGGGATTGTAGATGTGTTCTAACCAACCACCTCAGTCGGATAAGTTCAGCATCGATAATGACCAACTCATCTTGCATTGGTCACATCTGTGCAATGACATCTTCCCTCTAAATAGTGAGATAGGCATTGCAATATAAAAAGTAGTCGAACAGCGGCGGGAGTGGTCTCACTTCCATCGGAGAACTTGGAAAAGGTTCATCTTGAGTTAGAGCATAGTTAAATTTTTTAGGTGACCCAAGAGGGGGGGTGAATTGGGTGTGATGGCCAAATTAAAATTCTTACAACTTTCTTTGCTAATCTCCTATGTTCACTTCAAAAGTTTATTTAGGTGAGCACGTATATTAGTGATTGCAATAGTGATGTAGCGGAATAGTTCAAGTAAGTGAAATTCTACACTGGGAGAAGGGGGTAGAAGAGATGGAAGTACACAATAGATTTATAGTGGTTCGATCCCTTGGATCTAGATCTATTACCTAACCTCCCCGGTTAGGATTTTGAACCAACACTTATATTCCAATAAGTGAAAAACCCTAAGCCCGCAAGCTTAGTGTGCCTAGTCACCACTAGGTCTTTTACACTTGCCTTACCGTAATAAGGACTTTTACAACCACCTAGTCCCAACTAGGAATTTGACTTACCTATATGCAACTAGGAATTTACCTTGCCTATTTCCAGATAGTCTTGCAATCTCTCCTATATACCAATATAACTCACAACTTGGTCTATTCACCAAAAGACCTTTTAAGCTTTACAAATGTAGAATGATTTGTCGCTTACAATAAGTAAAGTGGTATAAGATGCTCTCCTTTCACAAGCCAAATGTAATCCTAAGATGAAGTAATGGAAATGAGACTTTGCCAATTGAGATGCCTTGTAAATCAAATTTTATACACTAACTTTTAATATTGAAAATAATAAGTCAGTATTTATATGTGTTTAGTACTTTATTTTAGTATATTTAATTAGGTAAAGTCTCTAAAATATATATTTAATTATATTTATTGGTCATTTTTAGGTGAAACAGAGTGCGATTGAATTCATGGTGGAAAATACTCAAAATGGAGTATTTACATGCGTTGTGCAGTGGGTAGAATTGGTGAACAACAAACTAATTAACATGTGGCAGTATATTATTGGTCCAGCTTGCCAAGCAATTCAAACTATTTCCAGAGCACAACCACGTGTCAAAATATTACTTATCCACAAAATCACCTATTGCCACATCGCTCCAATCGCGTGTTGCCACCTCATGCATCACACCACATCATCCAGTATGTCACCATTCCTCTTGTTCCAGTAGCAGTTGATCCTTCCTCGAGATACGCAAATTGTATTCGTCTCATGAAGCTGGTTCGCTCGAGCGAACCAAACAGCATCCCCCTCTTGCCACGTGTCATCATGCGATAAGCCAAACCTCATCACCAGCTCGTCTCGAGCCAATCCTCGATTACCACGTGGCGGTTTTTAGCAAAATGAACCAATTAGGCTCAATTAGGTTTCAAAGAAGAGTATATATTAATATTAAGAACGAAACCCTTGTGAGTATGTTGTCAAAACAACATAAACATGAAACCAACAAATGAATATAAATTAAGCATAATTAGGTTTCAAGTCAATTCGATGCACACATGAAAGATCACGATTAAGTTCAAGTAGTGCAACCAAAATCTTGGGTCTCAAATAGATAAAGTTTAAGAACGCAAACCCTTGTAAATATGTTGTCAAAACAACATAACCATGAAACCACAAACGCGAATATAGATTAAGCACAATTGGGTTTCAAGTCAATTCAATGCGCTATGAGAAATTACAATTAAGCTCAAGTAAATGCACTCTCAACTTTGGGTTTAACAAAAATCAAGATTAAGTTCAAATCCCTTTTGGGTGGTGTCACACACACACTTCAAAGAAAAACAGCTACTATAAGAATAGGTTAGGCTTTATGTGTTTTTCATGTTTCGCATACACAAGTGATTCAAGTTTTGGCTCAATAGGTGCAAGTTTGTTCTAGGTCTTATCTAGACATGATGTTAGGGTCAACACACTATATAAACAAGTTAAAATATGTCACATATGGTTCCCACGCAAATTATTAACAACTAGATTTAGATTAAGCACAAATAGTGTAGGGAAATATGTAGTCTTACAACCCAAGATGTGAAGATGATTTAGATCGATTTGGACATCGTGTTGAGGACTCTAAAACACCTTTTTTTCGCCTCACTTGGTTTGTATAAGATCAGCCATCAAAGCCCTCAAGTGAGTGTTTGTATTTTTCTTCACCCTTTTGTGCTAAAACTCCATTTTATTGATTTTTATGTATTTTTTAGTTGTTTTTATCAAAAGAATGTTCAAAGTGTATATAGGGTTTTTTTCAATACCCTTTTTATTGTTTGTGGCCGTTGTAGTGATCTAAAGGTCCCAAACATCCCACCAATTCAAATTAAAGGTGTAGATGCTTCACTTTTAAAAAGCTGTCAGAAAACAATTAGCGCTCTAGAATCTGGAGTTAGTGCGCTAATCTCTCAGTTAGTGTGCTAATGAATATCATTAGCACGCTAACCAGCAGGGGCCTGAAAATAAATATTTTCAGCCCTGATGCCCTATCACATCTTTGACCCTACCAAACCTCTTAAAACATGTTATACATGTTTATTATGGGTCATATAACCCATTCGGGAGGTCCGGATGTTTTCAAATACCCCAAAAATGGAAAATCCCAGTTTCATGAAGTGCATAGGGGCTTTTCTGCAAATAGTTTTAAAGTGAACCGAAAACTTGTCTAAACTGATACTGGTGCAACCAAAATCAAAACCAATAATACGCAAACCTCAAGTTCATGCCATACAACTCATTTGCATGATTTAAAACGTTTTATAACTCACAAATTGTAAAATCATGAAATGCATGAATTTAAGTTCTTGAAAACATGAAATTTGTGAAATGCATGAATCTAATGCATTTGGCTCTTGTAGTTGAAATTCTTATACTTTACAATTGATGTACATAGCTACATATATGCTTTCCGGTGCTTTTCCTTGCCTTGATCAAATTACGAGCTCTTCAAGTCTTATTTCTTCCATTTTATCCATTCCATTTGAACTCAAATTTGTTGGTAACTCGAATTTGTTGGTAGCCTTTGAACTTGTGAGTTCTAACAATGATGGATTGCACTAAAATACTTGACAAACGTGTTAGTACCATTTCACGTTGTTTGTTGCCATCAAAATCTCAGGACAGAGTCTAAGTGATGAAACACTTAGTCCGACAATCTCCCCCTTTTTGATGATAACAAACTTCCGTGAACACAAACAAACATAGTCATTAAAAGCATATCAAGATCATAATGTTCAAGTTCATCGTAACTCTCCCCTATCAATAGGCATCAAGATGAATACAAGAGAGCATATACAATTCATCCATTCATGCAATTTTAGAAAACACATGGAGTGGGAATCAAAGGAAATGCCATTCATTCATAGATAATGAGTCAAAGATACAAAATTCATGACATTACATCCAAACAAAATATGAAAGATAAGATAATGATGGTTCTGGGGACAACATGATTAGCGCGCTAGGTCCAAAGTAGCGCGCTAACTAGAGACCATTAGCGCGCTAATAGTCATACCTAGCGCGCTAATTACTCGTTGGAATTGTCGAAATTAAATTTTTGAGTTTTTGGAGGACAACTCCGATTCACCTCATACTTCATGGAAACTTCACTAATAACATATAAAAAGGGTTGGAAGATCTAAAACATGTGTAGAATGTCGATTCACGAATCATGCCTAATTCTCAATGAATCTTGGAAAATTGATCATTAGGCAATGGCTTGGTGAATATATCAACTAGTGGATCCTCAGTGGACACATGGATTATTTTAACGTCGTCCTTTTGGACATGGTCGCAAAGGAAGTGGTGCCTAATCTCAATGTATTTGGTACGGGAGTGTAACACTGGATTTTTCGATATGTTGATTGCACTTGTGTTATCATAATGTATTTCAGCATAACCAACTTGAATTTTGTAGTCCTCAATTTGTTGTTTCATGTACAAGACTTGAGGACAATAACTTTCGGCATCTACATACTTAGCTTCGGCCATAGACAAAGCAACGAAATTTTTTTTTTTGATAAACCATGATATAAGTGAATTTCCTAGCAAATGATAAAACCTGGAAGTGCTTTTCCTATCCACTAGACTCCCCGCACAGTCGGGATCAACAAAAGCTTCAAAGTTTGAAACTCTTGGCTTTGTTGAACCACAATCCTAAATCTTATGTCCCACTAAGATAACAAAATATACGCTTAACACATTTCAAGTGAGATCCTTAGGTTCGGATTGAAATCTAGCACTATAGGAGACTACTAATCATGCCACAGTAAAGTTTAGGATCTATGGATTTTCCTAGTTGGTCTTTGTCTATTTTGACGGTGGAACTACTAGGAGTGTCACATGTTTTCAAGTTTTCAAATTTGAATTTCCTAAGCATGTCCCTCACATAATTCACTTGATTTATAAAATCCCATGATTAGATTGCTTAATTTGCATGCCTAAGAAGTATCTTAGTTCACTCATCATGCTCATTTCAAACTCACATGTCATTAAAGATGAAAATTCTTCACATAAATGCTTGTTTGATGACTCAAAAATGATATCATCCACATAGATTTAAAATAGTAGCATATTATCATTTTTGATCAAAATGAACAATGTAGGATCTAATAAACCCTTTGTTAAGAAGGAGTGCACATATCCTATCATACCAAGCTCTAGGAGCATGTCTCAATCCATACAATTCCTTTTAAAGACGATAAACATGACTTGGGTTAGCATGGTCTTCAAAATCCGGTGATTGGTCTACATATACCTTTTCCTTGATGAGGCCATTTAAAAATGCGCATTCGACGTCCATTTGGTATATTAAGGACCATTGTAGCAAGCATAAATAAGTAACATTCGAATTGCTTTTATTCTTGCTTTCGGTTCCAAGGCTTCTTCATAATCTATTCCTTTCTCTTGATTGTAGTCTAGTACAACCCACCTAGCCTTGTTTCACACTCTTTCCCTTCTCATTCTTTTAGTTTCTAAAGACCTATTTTGGTTCCTATCATTGTTTGGTACTTAGGTATAAGAACTAGGATCCACACCTTGTTCCTTACAATGTGTCCTAAACTCGAATCCACTTGAAACACTTAAGTTAGACTTAATTCTCACATACCAATCTAACACCTAGCTTCACTCATGTTCTAAAGTAAATCTAATTCACTCTATGTATCAAGGACTTTGGTACCCAAATTTCTTTGGATTTAGTAGACTTAGCTTCTAGGAGTGTTTATTTTGGTACCCATGCCTTAATGTGAGGCTTGACTCTAGAATATGTCTTATTTAGTCTATGGAATGATTTAAACTTGTAAAACCTCCTAGTGTAGACACTTGTATTTCTCTAGGCTAAGCTATAATTTCACATTCTCCTTCTCATTAGTGACATTTGTTCCCAACGTTGTCCATTCATCTAATCTCTCTTGAAGAACTTGTTCTTAACTCTTCAAGAATGCTCTCATTCTTTTCAAGACTCTTGTTAAATATGCATTGAAGAGTCATTAACGCATATAATGCAAGTTAAATCATGTTCATGAGGTTCTCATTCTCTTTCATGAGATTGTCCAAGTCTAGTTCAAGCTTCTCGCTCAAAGTTGACAATTCATCAAAAAAGGAATCATGAAGGCAATCAATATTAGTAAATGAATCAACAATAAAGTCCTCTTCATGAGCATGAGAGTGCATAGACCTATCATCATCATTATTTGGCACATAAGAATCCATGTCTAAGATCTTCATGAAAGTAAGCATCTTTATCATCAACATGTGTAGTAATGTGAATTTGTTCATCATAAATAGATAAAGGAGCAAGAGAGTCACTAGATGGAACAAATCATCACACTTGCTTGAATATAATGAGACATGAGAATCATGACTTTGACTATAAATTTCTTCTAATCTTCTCCATATCTTCCTAGATGAAGTGCATGAAGAAAGTCTAGTCTTAATGTCACTAGGAATGCTAGAAAGAAGAATATGTCTAATTTCATCATCGAGTCTCACTAGCCTCTTTTCTTCCCTATTCCATTTCTTCTTTGGTTTAGGCACTTCAACATCATTCACTACTCTAATTGGAGTATATGGACCATTTTCTAAAATGCCCCACATCTCATGTGATTGGGCTCTAAGTTCTAAACCTAATCCTCCAACTACTAAAAACAAAATCCCTAAGCATAGATGGAATAGTAGCATCAACACCGAAAGTCATGGCTATTGATCTTTAGCTATAGGATATAAATCTGAATATTAAGAGCACCCACTCTAATACCAATTGAAGGTTACCCAAGAGGGGGTGAATTAGGTGTGATGACCAAATTAAACTTTTCACAACTTTCTTTTCTAATCTCCTAAGTTCACTTCAAAAGTTTATTTAGATGAGCGCGTATATTAGTGATTGCAATAGTGATGTAGCGAAATGGTTCAAGTAAGTGAAATGCTACACTAGGGGAAGGGGGTAGAAGAGATGGAAGTGCACAATAAATTTATAGTGGTTCGATCCCTCGGATCTACATCCACTACCTAACCTCCCCGATTTGGATTTTGAACCAACACTTATATTCCAATAAGTGAACAACCCTAAGCCCGCAAGCTTAGTGTGCCTAGTCACCACTAGGTCTTTTACACTTGCCTTACCGCAATAAGGACTTTTACAACCACCTAGTCTCAACTAGGAGTTTGACATGCCTAGATGCAACTAGGACTTTACCTTGCCTATTTCCCGATAGGCTTACAATCTCTCCTATATACCAATAGGACTCACAACTTGGTCTATTCAACAATAGACCTTAAAAGCTTTACAAATTAAGAATGATTTGTCGCTTACAATAAGTAAAGCGGTATAAGATGCTCTCCTCTCACAAGCCAAATGTAATCCTAAAATGAAGTAATGCTAGTGAGACTTTGCCAATTGAGATGCCTTGTAAATCAACTTTCATAGGCTAACTCTCAATATTGAAACCAACAAACAAGAGTGTAGATTAAGCTCAAGTTGATTCCAAAGAATGGCTAATTGATGCACAAATGAAAAATGCAAGTTTAAGCTTAAGTTGTGCAATCAATATCTTGGGTCACAAATATATTAATATTAAGAACGAAACCCTTGTAAGTATGTTGTCAAAACAACATAAACATGAAACCAAACAAACCAATATAAATTAATCACAATTAGGTTTCAAGTCAATTCAATGCACACGTGAAAGATCACGATTAAGCTCAAGAGTGCAGCCAAAATCTCGGGTCTCAAATAGATAAAGTTTAAGAACGAAAACCCTTGTAAATATGTTGTGAAAATAACATAAGCATGAAACCACAAACGCGATTATAGATTAAGCACAATTGGGTTTCAAGTCAATTCGATGCACTATGAGAAATCGCAATTATGCTCAAGTAAATGCACTCTCAAGTTTGGTTTTAACAAAAATCAAGATTAAGTTCAAAAACCTTTTTGGTGGTGTCACACACACACTTCAAAGAAAAATAAACACTATAAGAATAGGTTAGGCTTTATGTGTTTTTCAAGTTTCGCATACACAAGTGATTCAAGTTTTGGCTCAATAGGTGCAAGTTTGTTTTAGGTCTTATCTAGACATGATGTTAGACTCAACACACTATATAAACATGTTCAAATCAGTCGCATAATGTTCCATACAAATTATTAACAAGATTTAGATTAAGCACAAATAGTGTAGGGAAAGATGTAGCCTTACAACCCAAGATGTGAAGATGATTTAGATCGATTTGGACAGCGTGTTGAGGACTCTATAACACATATTTTCGCCTAACTTGATTTGCATAAGATCAACTCTCAAAGCCCTCAAGTGAGTGTGTATATTTTTTTCTTCACCCTTTTATGCTAAAACTCCATTTTAATGCTCTTTTGTGCATTTTTGAGTTTTGTTTTTATCAAAAGCATGTTCAAAGTGTTTATAGGGTTCTTTCCATACCTTTTTTACTGTTTGTAGCCGTTATAGTGATCCAAAGGTTCAAAACAGACCACCAATTCAAATTAAAGGTGTAGATGTTTCACTTTTAAAAAACTGTCAGAAAACAATTAGCATGCTAAAATCTGGAGTTAGCATGCTAATCTCTCAGTTAGCGCGCTAACGAATATCATTAGCGCGCTAACCAGCAAGGGCCTGAAAATAAATATTTTCAACCCTTGAGTCAGTGATCCCCTATCGCATCCTTGACCCTACCAAACCACTTAAAACATGTTAGACATTTTTATTATGGGTCATAAAACCCATTTGGGTGGTCCGGATGTTTTCACAAACCTCGAAAATGGAAAATTCTGATTTCATGAAGTGCACAGGGTCTTTTCTGCAAGTAGTTTTGAAGTGAACCAAAAATTTTCTAAACTGATACCGGTGCATCCAAAATCAAAACCAACAATATGTACGCCTCAAGTTCATGCCATACAACTCATTTGTATGATTTAAAACATTTTATTACTCACGGATTGCAAAATCATGAAATGCATGAATTTAAGTTCTTGAAAACATGAAATTTGTGAAATGCATGAATCTAATGCATTTGGCTCATGTAGTTGAACTTCTTATACCTTACAATTGATGTACATAGCTCCATATATGCTTTCCGGTGCCTTTCCTTGCCTTGATCAAATTACGAGTTCTTCAAGTCTTATTTCTTTCATTTTATCCATTCCATTTGAACTCGAATTCGTTGCTAATTGGTAGCCTTTGAGCTTGTGAGTTCTAACAATGATGGATTGCGCATAAATATTTGACAAACGTGTTAGTACCATTTCACATTGTTTGTTGCCATCAAAATCTCAGGACAGAGTCTAAGTGATGAAACACTTAGTCCAATAGTTTTCAGCTACATCTATTTGTTGCGTGACAACAACAATTGGAGCAGGAGATGCAGGTGCGTTAGTAACATTAACCATAGGTGTTGGCTTGGTTGAAGTGGTATGAATGGCTTGATTGACTTCATTATCCTCATGCTTTAGGTGAGTAAGAGGATGGACTAACATAGTTGGCTCATATTGCAATGCTTCATTCACTTGAGCCTCAACAATATGTTCCAATGGTGCAATAACCGAAGGCAGTTAAATGCATCGAAGGTTAATAGCGGTCGAGTCCATAACGGGAGTAGTCTTTGATGGTATTAGAATTTTACCTTTAAAGTAACATTCTCACAAGGAACCTCACTTGCTGTTACAACATCTTTACCATCAGTTCCATTATTCACCATAAGGGACTAAAGTGTACTTGTCATAGTAGTAGCAACATGAGTAATAGTACTTAAATCAAAGTGTAACTCAGTAAAGTCACCTTGATTTTCTCTAGTCTTGCAAAAATTGGCAGGAAAGGTAACTTCCTCCATTTGATTAGAAAGTAGAGAATATGAACCCGCACTAGGTTGTAATCCAGTCTGTCCTGCAGCAGCAGGAAAAGAATCTTCCCCTCTTGCAGTTTCTTTTCCCAAAGATTGCACAATGATAAGACTGGTGTCCTCTGTTTTAGTAACTTTTGCAATCTTTTGTTTTAAGATCCTTTTGGAAATTTAGATAGTTTTTTTTCATAGGGGTATGAACAGGAGCATTGGTAGTTGGCTTGATAGCAGCAAGAGTTGAAGCAGCTGATGACTTTTTTTATAGGCATGAGAAGCCAAAATTAACAATTCTATTGTTATATTTCATTTGATGAGTCAATCTAGCCTCCTCCACCACCTTTTTCCAACCTGTCATTTTTCTACTCAATGATAGAATATCTTCCAAACAATGAAGTTATGAAGCATGGCATATACAACTTATTATGTTTCTTCCCTGAGTGCACTACGAAATCATAGATCTCCTTAACAACATTGAACTTCTTCCCCATAGCTAGAGCATACACCAGTAATACCCTCTCCTTAACAACATGTGTTTGATGAGGAATAACTACTATGCTTGTCGTTAAAACCTTCCATAACATGTAGGCATTGCAAGTGAGCTTTGTAGCAGGAAGCCTAAAGGCATTGTTCGAGGGCCAAGTTGTAAGTTTCCCTCCAGTCAGCATAGAGACTGCATCATCGAGCTTCAACGTTGAGCTTAGCTTATCAATAATAGTCTCCATTCCAAAAAGTCCAAGCATGCAGTTGATTGAAGTTGGACAAAATGAAATTGTAAAGCCATGAACAAAGACCCTGTCCGTAGTAACGTCCCCAAAGTTATCAAGAAGATTACTATAAAACTCATTGACAATGGAGTTGTTGTCGAAGCGACCATGATTCACGAAGGTATAAATATGAGTTTTCACTAGCAATCTCTCCAGGCCCGTGTCATGAAAATGTGAGATGTTGATAAGTTGATCAAACCAATATTTCCTCTTCGTCGTTTCCTTGAATTTCTCCACGCACTCTATTGATCTAAAATGACCTAAGGCAGATGAAATAGGTACAAAAGAGTATTGTGAGATGAAAACGAATTGTGACTAATCATATTTGCTGATAGCCTCGACTTCATCAAGAATCCTCTCTAATGAATCAAAGGAAACTTTGTCTTCATCATCAATCTTATTCTTTCCTTTGGCATCAGTTCTTGCTTTATTAGAATAGCCAGATTGATCATGGTTATTTGACTTTCCTTTAGAACTTATAAGTTTGTCGTGACTAATATGTTGTAAACTTTGATTTTTTGTATGTAGGTTCTGGATAAGGATGAGGATGATGAGGTTACTCCTAATGATGTATTCCTTCTTGTCCATACGAAAGATCACGATGTGGTGACATTTGTTGATAGCATGTCAGCGTGATTTCATGTAAGTGTCTTGTTAATATAAAATTTATAATTACCTATAAATAAATGCTATGATTATACATATAATAAGATATCTTCCATCATGCTTGAATCGTGATTTTTTCTTGTTCTAAATCTTTTATTGCATATGTTTAACAAGCAATTTGTTTGTTGTGTTGTTTTTTTATTTTTTTGTGAATGTGTGAACCATGATGTGATTCCTTATTTTGTGAACGTGCGAACCATGATGTGATTCCTATGTTTAATAAGCACTCTGGTTTTCATAAAAAAATAATTAAATTGAAATATTTCCTCTTTTGAAATCGTCAAATCCACATTGAGATAACTTTTAATAAACATTAGAGTATATGACCAAAGTGAGACACTTGTAACTTGCTTTGTCTATATGAAGGAACCGATGATAACATAGGGTGATTTATTAGAGTTTTGGAATGCTAGACCAAATGGGTCTTACAAAAAAGCTAAAATATGATTACTAGAAACATCGAAAGAGAGGATATAGAAAAAAAAAAAACTTTTTTCTCTCACCAAGTTCTTGAACATGCGTCCTCCCCTAATTTCTACTCAAAGGTAGAAGTAGAGAACTTCATGTAAGCAATTAACATAGTAATTGAGTTAGCAAATGAAATCTATATATGTATAGAAACTATTTAATTGTCATAACTTCTAATGAGAATCATACATTCATTTTAAATCTCAGTGGAATTTGAATGTATGCATATTAAATCTCAGTGGAATTCTATAACAGACTTGTATTAGAATAGGTTCCAACTTGACATGTTTGTCTACCTATAGTATCCCCTTTTGGTAGGTGATATTAAAGACTTATGAGAATTTCAAAGTCTTTGTTTTTCTATAAGTTTGTTGGGTCACGGATATTGTGGTTATTTAATTGTGTTGTCATTGCACTACTTACTTTCGTATCAAACAGTTTGTTGGTCAAAGGCAATTGTATAGCCAAAATAGATTATTCTTCCTAAATGTCATACTGTTTAGATGCCTTCATTTACCTTTCTTTCTAACTAAATTCAGTTAGCAAGCACTTCTACTGATAAGTCTTTTCTTTAGTGCATCGAATTAAATATATGGCATCGATTGTATGCATATCTTGATGTATGTCCAGAGGATCTCAACAAGGTTTTAGCATAAATATTTGAAGTGTCACTCAATCACACTCTCGTTTTAACTTATAAACTTTTGGTTCAATGGTAGAAACAGATGACCTTTATAACCTCCTTGGTACTAAAGTGCCATGGATACAAGACATCAACACACTCATGAATTATATTTGGACTTGTTTCTTGTGATCTTCAATCGATACCAATAATTTGTAACGAGTTCATAGTCCAATAGTTTGACAGAATATGACAGGACCAATGAAATGGACTCTTGAAAGGTTTCATTCACAAAATACTATGAACTAAGCCCATTAAAAGATGGTGGTAAAAATAAAAATTCAAAAAATTAGCGATGGTATTTTAAATAATGATTTATAAAAGTAAAAGAAAAAATGTAGGATAAAAAACCAATATAATGACTTTTAACAAAACTTGTTTGCGCGCATTATGACAGAGTACATAAAAGCTTCTTAGTGATTTGCCTTATTCTGTCTTTGAGTTTGTGCTCCCACACCAGATTGCTTCCCTTATTGGTGGAGGAGCAAAGGTCGGTCCTTGGAGGAAAGATGAGTTATGACCTAGAGGAACTCTAACAAGTGATGTTGAAGCTACAACACCACCTAATGCCCGAACAAGCTCTCCTGCAGTGTCTCTCATCAATTGCTCTCTCTAGGATTACTTTCACTCATTCTAGTGTTTGAGGTTGCCACTCATAGTAGCCCCTCTGCTTATTATTATGTTGTACATAAAAGAATTTGCCAATTAGTTGAATGAAGAAAAATAATTTTAGATCTTCTTGCTCTTTAAACCAATCAATATGTTGCACAT
Organism: Stephania cephalantha; assembly: GCA_039657325.1. Lineage (NCBI taxonomy): Eukaryota > Viridiplantae > Streptophyta > Magnoliopsida > Ranunculales > Menispermaceae > Stephania > Stephania cephalantha. The sequence continues at coordinate 24,866,852 of CM077574.1, read as the reverse complement.
GCTTAGGTGTTATAATTAAGGAAACTAATCACATTGTTGCACTGTTAATTAGTTAGTTTAATTGGTTGTTTAATTAATTAAGTTTTTATGCTCTTTAATTATCTATTAGTTAGTTGCTTCTTTTCTTACACGACTTTTGCTATTTGTAAGGATTATAAATGATTTTGGGCTATTTAAATTTTTTCTTCATTTTTTCAATGATTTATTTTTATTTATTTTGTTTTTTTTTTGTGTTTACGACTTTGTTTTTGTGCAGGCGGAGCTCGTGAGGAGGTGTGAGTAGCACACTCAGGCTACACCGGACCAGCGATAGATGAGGAGCAACTCTACTACGATGAGGCGTTGGACTGCCCAAAGGGGAGTGTTTATGGGATTGGGTCACTTACTAGGAGGAAGAGGAGATATAAAGATACCAGTGCAGCACATCCCGGGAGTCGATGGCGCAACGTTTAGAGTTTGATGCAATCGTTTAGAGGCTTGCGCAGTTCAAGGCTTTCATGTAGAGCCAGTTGGGAATGCGCATGGAATTTGGAGCGAGCACCTCTCAGGCACCACCACCGCCACCACCTCAGGAGCATCATCAGCAGGTTGGGATGGATTCGGCTCATTCACAAGAGCAGCAGCACGACAATGATGATAGGGACATCCAGGATTGGGTGGATAAGGAACACCTTGTTGATGATAGTTAGGTGTTTTAGTTGGTTTGTACAACTTTTGGGTTCAAACAACGTTTTGTGCATATTGAGATTGAATTCATTCTTTTTGGGTTCCATTTAATATATAATATTTGATATTTTGTGAATGAAATTGTATGAAATTTAGTTTTGGAGGATGTTATAGCACCCCCAAAGAGTCGTTGTAAAGGGTGCAGGGTGTTGGAGAAGGCCAACTACAGGTTTTTTTGTTTAGAAGAACCGTGCTGGAACAAAATACAATGAAAAAAAAAATTTGAGCATACAATCGGAATAGCAAAGGAGTAGCGACGGAATGCAATTATTTCGTTGCTAATACGTCTATAATTAGAAACAAAATCTAAACGCTAAGTAAATGTTTTGGGTTTATGAGTTGAAGTTCGTTGCTAATCTGTTGCTAATTAGCAACGAAATAGCAACGGAACACATGATTTCCGTTGCTAATCCGTTGCCAATTAGCAATAGAATTGCAACAGAACACATGACTTTCGTTGTTAAAATTAGCAACGTATTAGCAACGAACTTCAACACATAATCAATTTTTTAAGTGTTATTTTCATCTCTAATCCACTTTTGTTTGGTCTCTAAATAGAGTCGAAAATTAATTTTCGTTGCTAAATATTTAGCAACGACGATTTTACAAACGAATTTTATTCCGTTGCAAATCTGTCTCTTATTCTATTTCCGTTTGTATTCTGTTGCTAATCTATTTCTTTTTCGTTGCTATTCCCTTTTTAATCCATTTCTAAATCACTATTTTTTTTGTAGTGGACTTGGGTATTAAGAGTTAATGTCTAAATTAGATTGTCTAATGGAATTGTGCTGGTCGCATTAGATTATGGGACGAAAATCTCAATTTGGAAAAAATTCTAAGCAAGAATTACTTCGATGATCTCACATATCTCTTTATATGGTTTATACATGCAATGCTACATCGTATTAAAGTATATGATGAGGGTATGGATTGTTTGTGATGATGATATATGATATATATTTCATAAAGAGATATGAGAGTTATCCAGTGATTGAGACCAAAAAATAAAAACCTAAAGGTTAAGTAAGTTCTTATCCATACCCGATGGTAGAAATAAAACATAACGGTTGGTTATGTAAAAAAAGTGACCAAATTTTGCTTTCGCACAATATAATATACGTTGTAGTTAATAGATTGTTTAAGTCTGCAAATTCTTGTAAGTAAGGATATGTTGTTCTTTTGATGGATTAAGCAATATATCTGTATATAGAGATGTGAGATGATATAGTGGTACAGTGTTTAAATTTTCCAGACGGAGATCCAAGACTTGCTTCCAATGGTGGAAGAAGTTATTGATACAGCTAAAAACCAATCTCAATCTCAGTACATTATATTTTTTCTTCATCTTGACAAAGAAACTGAGCTGCTAATTCTAGTTCTAAAGAATAAATATCTTGAGCTTGTGTCTCATAATGTCTAACCACTGAAAGAATATATTAATAGCTTTGATACAAACTGTAACATCCCCTATCCCAATTAAGAGAGTGCCTGGCTTGAAACCCTAATTAAGCCCCGGTACACTAGTTAAAATTACTTAAAGTAACAGTACAACAGTCTTTCATACCTAATAATCATAATACAATATATCATTTATTGAATAAATAATTGAAAATGCCATGAAATTAATTTTTTTTGATAATACAAATGATACATTGAATTATGCTAATTAGAGTCCAAAACTGGTATCATCCTCGGTCGTAAATTCATATCTTAACCTTGTTTATTCCAAAATAGTAATTCAATACAATATATAAACAATAGGGAAAATAATTTACCGTAGAGAAGACTATAAACTCCTAATTTTCTCAGTTCCTGAGTCGAAGGGCATGTCGATAACCTAAAATTTTAATTGGAAAATGAGTTCTCCAACTTGCTCAGTAAGTGACTCATAATTACAATATCAAAGTCTATTTAATAATCAAGGAATATGAATAACAATAAGAATCCAATAATATCTATCAAGGCGTGATAAATAATAAAACAATAGATAAATAGATGCAAAACCATAGTTTCATAGCCACTGCACATATGACGTCAATTATCATTCATTTATAAGAGTCATCTCTCAGTTACGCAAGAATACCAGTACCACAAATCCACACATTGGCCGATGTGAGCTTTTAGCAATGTATTCAAGAATAACGGACTCTCCGCACTCTATAGGATATGAACTTCAATAGTAAGCCACAATATACGAAAGCAAAAGGGAAATGCTAATACTTAACCCCTTAAAGCCATTCTGTATCTGATTAGCACGATCCAACTTATTCCCCGATGTTCGTTACGTTTTATTCTCGTCACCATCTAGTACTCCCGATCCCAGTCCATAACCTACGTGAACTAAGTGTACTACAACAGGTAGCAAAAATGATATTAGTAATTAAGCCCCACTTACTTGTGTCAAGTTTTCCTAACTTTATACTGACTTACACAACTCCCGAAAATCCATAAATCATTTCTCTCGATCTGTGACATCGAGAATTGTATAAACTTAATTAGGTGGCTAATTAAGTATTTTTGGATTTAATTTGTGATTAAGCTATTTGAGTTGGGACTTACATGTTACGGATCAAAGATCATAAATTTTAATATTATTTTTGTGTGTGGTGTGCTTATTTGATGTATTATACATTATTGCGACGCGAAATAGGGTTAAGTGGAGTGTATACGCGATGTATATGAGTTTCAAAGCGCGATGGAGAATTTTCTCCAATTTGACAATTTCGGGCTATTATCTCGAGATACGTGTTGAAATGAGTGCCGAGATAGTTCAAACGTTTACCTAAACTATTGTTTCGAATTTCGCAAAAAAATAACTGTAATTAAGTCTAAAAATTTGAATTTCTAAATTTAAACATACTTAACGAGCGAACATGGCCCCACACCTCGATTTGCGTGTATGACCAATTGTTTGGAAGTTTTGGAGCGCTTTGATAAGCTCTTCAACTTTTGGTGAAATTGGAGTATTTTTCGGCGATTTATTTGGACGTAAATTGAAAAGATAATCACGAAATTAAATAAAATAATAAATAAATTGATGAGCGCTTAATGACACGCGGGGTTGAGGGTGACGCGTGTGGGATGTACAATAGTGTTCACGCCCAAGGTTGGTCATTGGCATGCGTGGCGAATTTATAGCAGTGACTATATGGTGTATATGTATTTATATATAAATATATAAATCAATCTTATAATTTGAATTAAATAAAAGTATACCTTTGGTTTGCCTCGAGATACGTGTAGCTAATCATCAAGTAAATAATGGACGATTTGGTGGCTATTGGTGAGGTGTATACATGCATCGATTTGCATGTAACTCGGGATCAGAGGTAGTGTGAAATGAAACAAAGTTTGTGTGAGATCTTGTTTCGAGTTTCGTATTAGTTGGCAATGGTCGAGGTTGAGATTAAGTCCAAATTGGTGCAAATTTGACTAAGTATGATAAGAGGACTGGTATAAAAGATTTTAGTATGTCATGGATAAAGCTAAAATTTTGGGGTTTTGGCGTGACCATAATCAGTGTTTTAGAAGTTTTATGGAATGAGACTATTTTGTCAGAGTTTAGCTCAATTTGATGAAAAATCGGATTGAAAACAAGCACCGGAAGTCAAAACAAGTCAAAATACGGATTTTGGGAACTAATAAATAAAAAGAAATTAAGCTGTTGACAAGCAGCTGAGGGTTTACATATAAATATATAAATAAAACAAAATAAAAATAAAGATCGTATGTTTTCGTTTCACATAAATTTTTATTCGTTCGTTGTTCCAAACCCGCTCCGCGGACATTTTCGCTCCGTGAGCTCCTACGTCTAATTTTCGCCTAGTTTGCTTTCGTAAAACTATAGAGCATTGCAAGACGGTCAGTTCGAGCTAAGTTTCCCCGTTGAAAATGAGGTATTCACCCCGCAATTTGTTAAATTCTTAATGTCGAGCATTTTTCCACAATTCAATTTGAATTCTCGTGATTTTTCAAGTTCTTTCGCAAGGTTTCGACAAACATTGGTAGGAATTATTGTTAATCGATATATTGGATTGATTTGCATCAATTTGGGATAAACTCCACTGACGCGGGTTAGGGTTTTGATGAGGTGAACTAATGCAATTAAGTTGATAACTATTTTGGAGATGTTTTAATTGTTGATATTGATTTATATTGGGGTTCTGGATGAATTGATTATGGATTGTGATCCAATTTGACTCTACGGGCTGCGAAATATTTTGGTGTTGGTATCGAGTGGTTTCGTGGCATTTATTGTCGAATCTTTGAGGATTTAAGTGCGAAAATATTGATTTGGAGAAGAATTTCGGTTCAAAATAAATAAAGTTTGCCTAATTGATAGGCCTGAGAAAATTCATAACTTCTCCATCGATGATTCGATTTAGGTGTTCTTGGACTCTATGGAAAGTAGGACATGAGTGCTACAAGTTCTTTTTAGGTCTTATGACAAATATTGAGGTTTTCAAGGATGAAAAGTTACCCTAAGTTGGCTAGTTGAAAGTTAGTTGAAATCGTTATATAAATTAATATTTTTGGAAATTGTTCTTAAGTGTACTTTGACCTCGGTTTTCGTTGGGTTTTGTGATATGGTTTCACTTGAAGCTTGACCCATAATATAATTAGGTATGCAGGGAAGATATTGGAAGCATTTTCCAGGTGATCCGATGCTTCGGGAACCTCAAAAATTAAACTTGAAGATGGCTATTTGTGAGGCTAAGTAAATCTCATAATAACCTTTACATTACATGATTATAATTTCGTATAAATTGCACTGATAATTGAAATTGCATTTTTGTTATACATGCATACACGGTTGGGAGGATAAGGCGTTACGAGTCTCCTTATAGTGTAGACTATACCGTGGTTATAGAACATTATATTATGCTTGAGGGGCTGGAGTCACCGATACTTTGCATGACTTGGTATTATGATGTTGAACCAAGTCATATTCCCATAGTCTAGAGGAACGAGACTCGTTTGATTATACTCCCCGCGCATGAGCCCTTATTATTGTTTACTTACCACTTTCGAAGAGCGTTATTTGATTGTGGTTGGATAACAAAAAGGGGATGGATTCACGGTTCTATTTAAATTCCTTGGATTATATTCTTCGTTTAATCTCTTGGATTATTATGCATTTGATTATTACTGGTGTACTGGAGAGTGTGGTATTTACTTATATGACATTATCAAATTTTTATAATAGGATAATGACAGGTTCTAGCGATGACAAGGGAAAGGGAAACCTTTTCGACTGTATGTGACTTGCTTAGTTCTTTTCTTTATGTATGTATTGGTTTTTGAATATATTATATTGTATCAAGGAGTTTATGGGTTTGAGTGTGATTAGGATCTCATTTGGATAATGGCTGGAACGGTAGGGATGAATTGAAATTATTTTGGAATGAAGTTAATGCTAGTTTAAGAATTCTGATACTTTAAATCAAGTTAGAAAGAATATATAATTTAGTTAATGCAATATATATTGTTATAGGTGGATTGTGAGTCCTTCGGCATTTCCACCAAAGCTGAGCATGCTTTGTTGAAGATTTTTGAAGGCCGAGATTTTCGGTGTAGGCTTAAAAATAGAAGAGATTATGTCGAAAAAAATTTACGAAATTTTGAGGACTATAAAATTAATGTAAACAAACTTTGAGGATTATATAATCAATTTTTTACAAAACTTTAATGTTTAAGATTCAGTTTAGAGTCCTTTGTTGTTGATAAAGTTTTATAATTGAAGATTACAAGTTCTTATTCTTAATTGTTTATTGATGGAGAGGTTAAGGATACTAGATTATCAAGGGATTAATTTAATCTAGGCCGGTTAGATGCCATAATTAGGTTGGGTCTGACATGATCAACAAGATAAAATAAATTGATGATCATCAATTTGAGTCTAATACTCATTAATTAGAACTCCTAAACCATTCCCACTTGAATTTAAAACCAATTTGTCATTTTTAGGTTAATATGACCATTTCACGTTTTTCGAGGTAAAAATCTCGTTATAAAGTCTCGAACAAATCCCGAATTCTTCATTTTTCATAGAAATCCACAATTTCTATTTATTTGGTCTACAAATATAAATTTCTGATGTTTTTCTATTTTTTTGGACTTTTCTCCAAAATCTTCAGTATTTTTCTTTTCATTTTTTATTTGTGAAGAGGGGTTTGATCCTTGAACAAGACCCGGTTCAATCCGATCCGGGAGATCAAACCTCCTTCTTCCTCTTTCATTCCTTCGTTCAACAAAGTAGTATTTTTTTGTTTTTTTTTTTCGATTGGCTTATTATTTTTCATTGGGGTTAGATTTCACCCCAACCCTTAGCGAGTTTGGGCAGGGGAGATGACCCCAACCATCTCTTTCCTCGAATGAACTGCTATGCAGTTCGTCCGAGCCTCCCAATCCCTATCGTCTTTGAAAAACAATCAACAACAACAACAAACAATGCAACAAAAATCCTTACCCATCGTTTTCATCACCTTCACCGTCTCTCTCTCTCTCTCGCAGTCTCCTTCTCCCAACCTCGATATCACTCCTTTTATCTTTCATGGATTTTAAACCTTCTCTCACTGTCGATTTCCTCAGTAAATCAAAACACAATTGAGGCGAGGCGGTGTTTGGGATCGAATGATTTAAGCAATTCAATTCGAAGACTATAGGTTATTTATATATTTATATATATCAATTATATATAAATATATATACATATGTATTTTCTCATCTATAAATTCACCATGCACGCCAACGACCACCCTCGGGCATGCACACTTTTGTATATCCCAAGCATGTCACCCACCCTGCGTGTCACTAGGCGCCGACAAATTTATTGATTAGCTTGAATATATATATATATATATACATACACCTATATTAATATGTTTTATCATTTCGTGGTGCACGCCAAAGAGTAAAATCGGGCGTGCACGCTACCCAATGACCCATGTGCGTCCTATAATTTTTCAATTATTCTCATTCCAAATATTTATATATATATATATATATATATATATATATATATATATATATATCAATATATATAAATATATGTATGCACCTATATATTTTACGACTTATCCGTTTGCCATGTACGCTAATGAATACACTCGAGTGTACAAATTACTTTCACGTTTCCCCGTGTTATCCTCCATGATTCACATGTGTCACTATAGACGCACATTCGATTTATTTATCATTTGCTTTCCAACTATAAATTTTATATTAATTCACATTGAGCACCTATAGTTACATTGATTATTTCTCACACCAACCAAACATAATACATCACAACAATCGCACTCACACGCTAGTCGAGACAAACTGGGCTTAACCACGAGCCTAACTCGGGTTAATTAAGTTTTAGATTAACACTAATCACATGTTTAAGGTAACGGGTCATTACATTCATTTTCTTCAATCTTTCTTACATTTATTCAAATATTCTATTTATTACCTGAAATATAAAAAATAAGAGAATACCCTGTGTGATATAGTCTTTCACATATAAAATCATCTTAAAATGTTTTATAAAACATATCTAATTTTATTGACTTTTCAACCATATTCAATAAAATCACGTCTCTCAAATCCGCAAAAGAAATTTGGCAACACTTGAAGAAAGAATATGAAGGAGACTAAGGAACTCGTGACATGAAAGTTCTCAATATAATTAGAGAATCCCAATTAGAGAAAATGAAAGAATCTGAGACTGTTAAAGAGTACTCAAATAGAATACTTTTTGATGTCAAGAAAGTGCGGCAACTTGGCATAGATTTTCTCGATTCAAGAATTGCAAAAAAGATTCTTGTCACAGTGCCAAAAAGACATGAAGCATCTATCACCACTTTAGTGAACATGAAAGAACTTTCCCAAATCACGTTGGCGGAGTTGTTGAATGACATGCAAGCACAAGACCAATGAAAATTTATGAGGGAAGATTGTGTTGTTGAAGGTGCTATATAAGCCATACATGAAGATCACAAGAAATCTTACGAAAAAGGTCCAACAAAAAATGGAGAAAACAAGTCAATACCTGTCTCACTAAGTCTTGACTTACCCTAATCATGCAACTAAACAACACAATCAACTTTGCACCTCAAAATACTTTTCATTTTAATACTTAATAACGCTCCAAAACTAAATTCATATCCTCAATAGACCTCAATTCATCATTAGTTCAATTGGAGCAAATTAGGAAATTATATTTAGTATTGTCCATATTTTATAAGAATTTTGGCAGCACTTCCCCTAAAAGTGGCCTGTCGAAAAATTCACCTACTAGACAACAAAATGGAGAGAAGCCTAGAAGGACTCACAACTCCCCGTAGTTCACAATATATATATATATATAATTGAAATTTCTTAACTATATTAGAGTCTTCGATGCATTAGTTTCAACTTTACAGTTTTAAATAAACAAAACTAGAATATAAACTTCGTAACTTACTTAAATATAATTTAGGATACTATCATAACCTATTTGAGAGTATTTCACCTTTTACGCTTACCCCAAAGCGCAGAACAATATATATAAAAGGATTGCAACAAGAAAATTAAACTTATTGAATTTAAAACATTCACCGAGGTCTTCGAGTCTTGCCCATTCTCTCTTATCTTCACCGAGAATCTGACATCATAAAAAACAACTCAAAGATGTCAAGTAAGTAAACTCCTACACTACTCAGTACTCCCACAAATGTTAGTTTGAATACATGGAGACATGTAATTGCATTTTCAAATAACAAGAAATTTATATAATAACGTGGACCCCTCATTTCTTGTTCTAAGTTCATATTAAGCAGGCCCACTCACGATGAACCTAGAACAAACTTATGAGTTTAATGCATGGTACCTCGGAGTTGACATTACCAGCCTTAGATGCATGCAATATGTCTAGTCTACATAGTCTTACGACCGAAGCAGGGGAAACTCTATTCGGATGCCATGTATGCATGACCAAGAATGATGCAAAATGTAATGCAGACTAAACATAAATGCAGGTACAAAGATAATTCCATAAATAGTAAAAAACAATATAGGGTTTATTTACAACCAAAATAACTTAAAGTTGGTTGCGAAGCCTCACACAACATTTTACTGGCTTTCACGTACTTTAACAAGTCCTATTAAATCACAAATTCACATTTTAAGTATTACAACTTTATTTGATCATTAAACAATACCATTCATTTCATTAACTAATTAATTTAGTTAATTTTTTTGGCCATTTTCACGACTATTTTTTACCAACTTAAAAATTGTACCAAATTTTGAGCTTGAGTGCTACTCAAAGTAGGATATTTAAGGATTTCAAATAGTCCAACCTTAGTTCATTGGGATAAAAAATACCTATTTAAATTATTACGCAAAGGTGTTAAGTTGCAACTGTCATAACTTGACAGTTTTTGAACCATATTAACATACTATGTTCTACCTTATTTTTCATTGATCAAACAAATTCCAATGGCCACAATCTTTATTGATCATCAAAGTAGGTTATACTAAGATTCAAAAAAACCTATTTTCAAGTGAATTGGACCCCATTTGATGTCTCAAATCAATGCCTCAACGTGCCTACTCAAAACGGTGAAATAAAATGACAGTGCAGTCCCAATTTTTTTCGCCTCCTTTTTGTCCTTCAAAACCTTTCAAAACCTACTCAAAATAAAAAAATTAATTTGTAGAGGTTAAGTTTGATATACAAAAACAAAAAACCATAAAATATTTTGCTAAAAAACCTTTGTTTAATTTCCCAAATCATTACCCAAAAGTAGCTCAAAAACTGGACTGCAGTACTAATTCTATAAAACTAGTTTTTAAGCAACCATTTTGACTCCAATAAACTTACGTAAACATTTCGAAACCTCAAGATGATTCTAAGGGACCTAATTTCATATACAAAAATCAAAACCAATGTGTAAGTTCAACCAAAATCGAACGTTTGATCCCTCAAAACTATATCCTAACATCAGCCAAAAATAGGACTACAAAACTGTTAAAATATCAACTCTTTTTGTAGAACATCTTCGAATCACATTAAAATACTCTTAAAACGATTTTAATTCATCAAAACTGATTTAATATATCAAATTCTCATGGAATCATCAATATCAGCATTGAGTTCATTCAATTTGATCAATAATTAATGAAATAATCGAACTACAAACTTACCTCAATCACTCCAATTGTTTTTAATCAAGTTCTTCTCCTTCACTGAGACACAACAACAACCACCAGCGTAACAACAAACTAGTGATGAGTGAGAGAGGGAACACTAGCAGATCAAAACGAGCTTGAGGGAGGGAGAGGTCTCCAAAGATAAAAAATGATAAGAGATAGAGAAAACCTAGAGTGGGAGGAACATAGAGAGTTGGATCGAGAGGGAGGGCAGCAAGAGTTCACAAAAGAGAGAAAGAATAGAGAATCGATGGAAGAAGATGAAGATTGGTGATGGGGATTTTGGGTGTAATGTTTGATCGAAATGGGGAGTCCAAAACCCCTTATCATTTTCACACTTAGTTAAAATGGATTGATGTGGCTAAAAGACCAATTTACCCTTACCAACATAGTCATCACCTAATCCCTTAACCACCCTTCAAGGTCTTTTCAAACTTTTCTTTTTATTTCATGTTTATCTCATAATTTTTTGACCCAAACTAAACCCCAAAAACTACCCTAATTTCGACTAAAATTGGGAAAAATTCTCAACACGCTTCGATACACGCGGACACCATGTTTTGATTTGAACGTAACCATATTTCACGTCGAATAGAGTATATTACATTCACTAGGCATATAAAAAACAAAAATAATATTTTAAAACTCATGATCTCCTATCCGTAAAGCGTGGGTCCCATCTTTGATACTTAATTCCGATTTAAAACTCGAAGACCCTTAATTGGCTTATTTATCAAGTTTATGAAATTTTTGAATTTCACAATTCTTCCCAACTAAATAAAGATTTTGTCCTCGAAATTTAAACCTACAGATTGTTGTACCAAAAGTGATATAAAAAATGATCTTTCATATACGACTCTTTTAATCCAAACATGTGAAAACCACTTCCAAGGTGAAACCGTTAAGTAGACCCAATCACTTTCGTTGTAATGAACAACTCAGTGGTAGAGATCATAAACATTTCAACTTTTCATTTTCAATTCCTTGGTTTAAGAAAAGTTATTTGCGTTACTTTGCTAATTTTGGCAATCTGTGAATTTCTTACGAGTTAAACGATCAACTTTGTGGAATATCCGATAACCTTACTTTTCTTTACTACTCATTTCATGCCTTGAATCTCGTTCAAGAATCAATACATTGCAAGATCTAACTTATTTTGCTTTTAAAAAAAAATCATTTTCATTCTTTAATTGATAACGATTCTATAAATCATTGATAATTCTTTCTTTATCCACCAAACTTTGGTATACGTCCTAATTTACTTTCTTGTCAGTGATTATTTCTAATTAGAATCGTTGGTCGATTACTTCTTAGACTATCATCAGTCTAAATATTTATATAGTGACGCAAATAAGATTTGAACACGACATTAGATACAAATTAGAGTTGCATGTCTATCTGATCCATTACCATTCTAGCGTTTCTCAATAGAAACCTAAAATTACAAAAGACGTCCATGACTATAGATCTCTAATTACATCTGCCATCCCATGATAAGAGATCGCAAATTTCAAACCCATCAGAAAATGTAACCACACGCATCGTGCAACTCTCACTCAATTTCTAAATGTCTACTCATAATATTATTTGAATCGTGGGCTAGAAAGCAATTATCAATTTCGACTCGTCAACCAATTCGTTTAACTTTTCCTTTAACTGGTTAGAAAATCAATAACTTTTCTAAATTCGTCAAATCATTTTCTACTCATGAGTTCACCAAGAACCTCATTTCATTCACTTATCCATTAACCACTTTAAGATTTCCATGATAACTTCTCTGATTTTCTCTATTTTTTCAATTTCAGAGATTTCATATCATCTCACGTTTCAATCACTTACTATTCATCAGATTTCTTTCTTTATTTGAATAGAGACAGTTATCTTGTACTTGAGTGGATATACACATTTAAGCAGAGATATCGACATGTTTTTTGAGTATACTCTCATAGTATAACTTTTGACTTGTATCTCATACAAGTTATGAATATGTTATCACTTTTCCATCTTTACTCAATACATCTAATGAAAGAATATTGGATTCTTCAAACATATCTTAGTCAGATACACTATACTCTATTCAATAATTCAAACGAATATGGATAATACTTACTAACTGAGCTGTAAGTTGGGCGTCTTTTTTCATTTCACTTGTATCTTCACCGTCATTCAGGTATCTTACATCAACTCCAATTTAAAACAACCGGTACTTCAAATTTCACCACTGACAAATCATGTGGTGTAGTACAACATTTGAACAAATATACAATGATAATAGTGATATATTACTTTGGTTCAACACTTTCAACTTTTGGAATTTGATTCCTTGTAAGATCCTTGTGAAGATATGTTAAATTCCATCAAACTTTTGATATCTTAAGTCTTATCGGGACTCGTTCACCTGAAATTTCCACTTTCATGCATAGGTGAGAATTTATTAACCATTTATGCGCATATACTTGAACTTCCAATTGACTCCAACGAAAATTCATAGACTCTTTTATTCCGACTGTCACCAATTCATTCAATTATTCAAAGACTAGTATCGCGATCATTAGGCTTCTACGCTGGGAATGAATCATGATTTTGAAACGAAGTTACTTAGAATTTTGTTCATGCATAACTACTCTAGTGTTTAGCCTTGACTAAAGGAGTCCGTTTGTGTCACTTCCATCAATCACAAGTCATATCTAAGTCTCATTTTATTTAAACACAAAGTCTATTCTATTCAGTTTTGTCAATCTTAGCTATTCTCACATTGATCTCAATCTTGGTCCCTTTATAAACTTACCACGACTTTCTCTTAGTAACCAAGCCACTTACAACTCCTTAATCTTGATCTAGAAAGGCAATTTATATTTCTTCTCTTTTTGAAAATATACCTAAGGATGGTGCGACTTCTTTTGACCATTTAATAAATTGAAATCTTCCTTTGCTAACCTTTATTCGAAACAAAAAGATTTTGTGAACCAAGCAGTTCTAATGATTTTATTGCCTTAAGTTGTTTCCATTTGTCTCAATTTTTTTGACTTTTCTTTTCCTCAAAAAGAAATTCGGTACTTTTAAGATACTATAAGATATCAAAGCATCTTACTATTCATCAATTCATTTTTGATGAATTTACACTTCCGTTACTATTCATTTGAAGAGATAGAAGAATTTGAATTTCTAATACCTTGATTAACTTAACAACTAATCAAATTCTTAAAGGATATTGTTTCAATCCTTTAATTCATAAAAATGGAAATTATCACAATATAGGAGCTCTTATACTGACGTCCTATACCAATCAATTACTGATATTCAATCAATATGTTTATCTTTTCCTTAATTATATTTGAAGTTGTAGTGATAAACATCATAACATAATTTAGTTAGAAGTGGCTATTGGCTACTTTAAAACTTCATAACACAATCACTTGTGTTAGTTTTTTAAAATTTAATCATAGCTTTTTTATATCGTTTCCCCAATCTCAACTTCTAACACATTGATCTTATCACTTCACCTATCATTTTTAAGTTCGAATCTTCCTTCATCTTTGTTTCGTAACAACACCTAATCTTGTGCTAACAAAGATTACCTCTAACTCGTGTATTTTCACTAGTTTTATCATTTATTTGCATGATTCAAAGAACCATTATACTTCAACGTCGCTTATAATTAAGCAACTTAAGTAATAAACAATCAAAGACATTCAATACTTCTTTTTAGAAGTCACTTGATTGTTTTAAATCATGGTTCCATTCCAATGTCACTTTGTGTTTGTTTTGCTTAGGAGATAATACTTTGCTTCAAATTATTTTATTTTCATAAAAACCAATTTAAACAACTTAACTGGACTTATCATAATCCCAGTTTGATTTTCAAGTCAAGATTCAATTTGTCTAATCAATTTCTAATCTCAAAACCATGAATCTCCTTTAATTGTCATTGAGACTATTTCAGAAGTAACTCTCTATTCTAATACTTTGTAAAATAGGTTTTCCCAAGTTGCTAATTTAACCGGTAGTAACCTCATTCTACAACTCAAGATATTACATATCTTGTGCTTCCCATAAGTCTCAACTTTATTTTTTACGTTTTCCAAATGATTTTAAATCGTTTAAGACTTTAACTTAAGTCTATCTGACAATTTTCCGAGAGTTTCAAAATTGTAATAGTTTGATACTTTTAATTTCAAAGGAGTTCAAGTTCAGTTTTATGTTCTTGAATCATCTAGACTTGTTGCTCAAACAATTTCCAATTGGTTTTATAACTGATTATTTCCCTCTGCTATATTCGTATCAAACTACTTACAATACCTTCTTTGTGAAGATATACTTCCTGAGTCTATTTCACGTCTTGTCACGCTTAGTTTCATTTCATAAGTATATTCTCTCTTTTAATTATCTGTTTCTAATCTTACTCGTTGTATCTTACGAGTTAAGTATCGAACGAACAAGGAGAATAAACTTCATATTGCATATCTATGATAATACTCACATACAACACAAATATAACATTATAAAAAAGTATCCCCAACTCACTATCACTTCCTAACTAATCGCGAACTAATTACTGAACCTTGTTTCTCTAAACCATCACTTAAGTTCATGCGACTTAATACAATCCAAGAGCCTTAACCCAAACTTTCAGATCCACTCAATCTTAAACTCAACATCATTATCATTTTTAACATTTCCTTGGTTGAGCTTAACCATAGCTCTGATACCAACACTGTCAGGACCCATCTCACTAAGTCCTGACTTAGCCTAATTACCCTAATTAGGAAACTAAACAACACAATCAACTTTACACCTTAAAATACTTTTCATTTTAATACTTACTAATACTCCAAAACTAAATTCATATCCTCAATAGACCTCAATTCAATATTAGTTCAATTGGAGCAATTAGGAAATCATATTGAGTATTGTCCATAAATTATAAAAATTATGGCAACACTTTCCCTAAAAGTGGCCTGCCGAAAAATTCACCTAATAGATAGTAGAATGGGGAGAGGCCTAGAAGGACTCATAACTCGCCGTAGTTCACAATATATATATATATCAAATTGAAATTTCTGAACTATCTTAGAGTCTTCGATGCATTAGTTACAACTTTACAGTTTCAAATAAACCTAACTAGAATTTAAACTTCATAACTTACTTAAATCTAATTTAGGACACACTAACAACCTATTCGAGAGTATTTCACATCCTACACTCACCCCAAAGCCCTAAACAATTTATATAATAGGATTATAACAAGAAAATTAAACTTTAAGAATTTAAAACATTCACCAAGGTCTTCGACTCTTGCCCATTCTTTATTATCTTTGTCGAGAATATGACAGCATAAAAAACAACTCAAATATGTTAGGTAAGTAAACTCCTACACTGCTTTGTACTCCTACAAATATTAGTCTCAATACATGGAGAAATTTAACTGCATTTCCGAATAACAAGAAATTTATATAACAACGTTGATCCCTAATTTCCTATTCTAAGCTCGTAAGAACTGGGCCCACTCACGATGAACGTAAAATATTCCTATGAGTTCAATGCATGCTACCCCGGAGTCGACATTACTCGCCTCAGACGCATGCAGTACGTCTACTCTGGAGTGGAGCACCTCACACTCTTACGACCGAAGAAGGGGAAACTCTATCCGGATGCCATGTGTGCATGACCAAGAATGATGCGAAATGCAATGCAGACTAAACGCAAATGCAGGTACAAAAATAAGCCTTACAACCAAACAACCTTAAAGTTGGTTAGGAAGCCTTACACAACGTTTCCCCGACTTTCAAGTACTTTCACAAGTCCTATTAAATCACAAATTCACATTTTAAGTGTTACAACTCTATTTGATCATCAATCAATACCATTCATTTCATTAACTAATTAATCTAGTTAATTGGTTTTGGCCATTTTCACGACTATTTTTCACCAACTTAAAAGTTGTACCAAAGTCTGAGCTTGAGTATTACTCAAAGTAGGATATATAGGGATTTCAAAAAGTCCAAACTTAGTTCATTTGGATAACAAATACCCATTTAAATCATTTCGCAAATTTGTTAAGTCACAACTGTCATAATTGGATAGTTTTGAACCATACTAACATACTATGTTCTACCTTGTTTTTCATTGATCAAACAAATTTCATTGGTCGCAATATTTATTGATCATCAAATTAGGTTATACTAAGACTCAAATGAATCTTTTTGCAAGTTAATCAGACCCCATTTGATGTCTCAAATCAATGCCTAAACATGGCTACTCAAATACAGTTAAATAAAATGACAGTGTAGTTCCAATTTTTTTACCTCATTTCTGGCTTAAAACCCTTCAAAACCTACTTGGAAATTAAATATGTTTTGTAAAGGTTAAGTTTGATATATAAACACAAAAACCCATAAAAGTTTTTGCTCAAAATCCTTTGTTTAATTACTCGGATCGTTACCTAAATGTAGACCAAAAACTGGATTGCAGTACTAATTCTACAAAATTAGTTTTTATGCAACCATTTTGACTCGAAACCATTCCGATACCTCAAGCTGATTCTAAGGGAGCTAATTTGATATATAAACATTAAAACCAACGTGTTAGTTTGACCAAAATCAAATGTTTGATCCCTTAAAACCATATCCCGACATCAGCTAGAAATAGGACTACAAAACTATTAAAACATCAGCTCTTTTTGTAGAACTTCTTCAAATCACATTCGAATACTCCCAAAAAGATTTGAGTTCATCAAAACTGATTTACTATATCAAATTATCATGGAAGCATCATTCTCAACATTGAATTCATTTAATTGGATCAAAAATTGAATAAATAATCGAACTAGAAACTGACCTCAATCACTCAAATTGTTTACAATCAAGTTCTTCTTTTTCACTGCGACACAACAACAACCACCAGCGTAACAATGAAACATTGATAAGCGATAGAGAGAACACCAACAGATTAGAATGAGCTTAAGGGAGGGAGAGGACTCCAAAGATAGAGAGTGATGTGATATAAAAAAAACTGAGGGCGGGAGGAGCATGGATAGTTGGATCGAGAGGGAGGCACCGAGAGTTCAATAGAGAGAGAAAGAATAGAGAATCGATGGAAGAAGATGAAGATTGATGATGGGGGTTTTGGGTGTAAAGTTTGATCGAAATGGGGAGTCTAAAACCCCTGATCATTTTCACACTTAGTTAAAATGGATTAATGTGGCTAAAATACCAATTTACCCTTACTAACATAGTCATCACCTAATCCCTTAACCACCCTCCAAGGTCATTTACCACTTTTCTTTTTATTTCATGCCTATCTCATAATTTATTGACCCAAACCAAACCCCGAAAACTACCCCAATTTCGACTAAAATTAGGAAAAATACTCAACGCTCTTTGATACACGCGGACACCACGTTTTGGTTTGAATTTAACCATATTTCACGTCGAATATAGTATATTACATTCACTAAGCACACAATAAATAAAAATAATATTTTAAAACTTATGATCTCCGATCCGTAACATGTGGGTCCCATTTCGGATACTTAATTCCAATTTAAAACCTAAAAACCCTTAATTGGCTTGTTAATCCATTTTATGAAATTCTCGGATTTCATAAAACATGGGTAGACACTATAGGAGAAACTATTCACCATGTCACTGTTGTTAGGAAAAGGGTCATCCACCATACGGGATACCGTTTGGTTTAATCCCGTCATTAACCCCTAATCTACGCCACATATGACTTAACAACGTATTAGTCAAACTTTTGTCTCATTTACCTTGTTATACATGTTTAGAATAAGTATTATTCATTTTATCCTTATTCGTCATTTCAGAGTTAATTAAAACTTTTTATCATTTTAATATTATGAGCGAAAGACTTAATAAAATTAGCAGAAGCATTATCGAAACACATACTGTGGAAACCAGGTAAAATAAAGGATCACATGAAATCAAACCAAGTAATACATGCATCAGTCGGGAATTCTAGTCTCTCATCTCAATATACAAACCCTAAATCATACAAAAAGATATATGTAATAAATACACTTAATGATAATCTAAAAATGTAGCATAAACCATTAGCTGAGGGGTTTGAGGTAGTCGTCAATCATCTCCTTCCCTAGTCTGCTACATGATAGATCTGTACCTACCGTAATAAAAAGGATGGTGAGTATAGTAAAGTAGAAAATAAAACCTGAACTTTATTCATCCACATTTCCAAAATATATAAAGAACAATAACGAGATTATACTATAGCTATGAATAAGAAGAAGCTGAAAAGAAAGTATGCAAACAGTTACCAAGCTTCTACGCAGAATGATAAATAGAATTAACATGCAAATCTAGTTTTGGCCAGCCAACATCCTTAGGGACTCTAACCATATGTGTCACACTAATAACATCAGCTGTATGGAGTGCCGAAATCCTCAAAGACTCTAACCCTATGAACAACACATCTCTTTCGACATCCCTAGTGACTCTAACCCCATTTATCGCATTAATAACATTAGCTATGTGAGTGCTAACATATTTAGGGACTCTAAACCCGTGAGCCACGCTTCTCGTCCGACATCCCCAAATACTCTAACCATGTGTGTTGCACTAATAACATTAGTTGTGTTGAGTGTCAACATCTCTAGGGACTCTAACCCCATGTATCGTGCAACTCATAAAGTCAAGGCACCTATAAAGGTGGGTTCCTCAAGTCATGTTTATCAAAAAGTTCATGTTAAAGAAAACAAGTATCATACAACAAACACATTGACATAGGTGTATACATAAACCAATAAGAGAGTAAAAAAAATCATAACATCCTATTGAGAAGACATTTCAATAGCTTCGAGATTAATAACAATAAAGGAATCCAGTCATAAAATGAAACCAAAACAAGGAATGACATGCGACAAATCATTACACAACAATTATAGCTCAAGAAATCATATACACATAAGTATATAAAAAGCATGACATTAGGAATATAAGATCAGCATTAAAAAACCCAAATGATTGTATACTAACTCAAAATTGGAATGAAAAAGTGAGAATTGCCTCAACAGGTTTACTTATCTCAAATGCACAAAATTCCTAGCCTATACCGGCTCTGGACCACTCCGAACTTGTGTTCCACACCCCGTAAGTCCTTTCTAATCTTTTGAGGTGTCCTAGTGGTGTAACTTCCTTGATCTTGATCATCACCTCCCAATTCACTGATTTTCCACACTAAGTTGTTAGATTCATCTCTCCATAACACACCATCTCTTTGCATGAAAATCAAGATGATTTGTTTTGTTTGATTTTTCTCAACTAACTCATGTTTTTTTAGTGATGAGATCAATTTACAACCCTTCATATTGTGTGTATACCAATCATGCTGACATAAACATTAACTTAAGTTTCTTAGTGATGGTGATAGCACACATCCTGATGCATATCAATGCTTAGTGGTTTATTTTCTTAACTTAGGCCTCATTTATATACATTCAACCAAAGGCACATTAAATTATTTATTCTTAATCACACTTAACTAATTTAGAACTTACCATATCACTCTCTACCCCGGTCCCTCACCAACATGCATCTCGAGGCTTGTCACTGCTTGTGCGCCAAACTTACAAACTATAACTCTAATTAAATATTTTCGAGTATAGTGTAGACACATACTGTTGGGGAATGTGCCCTACGTCAATCCATTAACTGTCTTTATGAATACTTTTAGTTAATAAAATAGAGGATTTCATTTGCTATTTATTATAATTAATTTGCATGTTTACATTATAATAAGGTCCATGGGTATTTACAGAAATATCCTAAATGTCCAAAGTCGATCATTATACTGGGAACTATAATGAATTAAGACTAGTGTGAGTCTTGATTGATGATCATATGATGATTATACGTATAGGGAAACGAATCAAGATCATGAGTACTCGTTAGGGAACAAAGTACTGGACCGACCCGCTATGAGAACATCACATGGATTAAGTCATAGTTGTTTCTCATGATAGGTATGTTTTTCAGTCCTCTAACTTGAGATTACCAGAGACTTCAACATTAGGAACACAGTGGTTTGACACAATCAAATGTTGTCTTTAATCGGACGATTATAAAGGTTGTGATTGGTTGCTATGTGAGCAATATGATGAAGTTGTGTAATCAAGATAGCATTTGCCCCTCTTATATAAAAAGAGATATCCAGTGGATCCCTCGATGTGTTAGACTGTGAAAAGGCCTAGTCTAAGTGAATTGATATTGATCAATGTCACTTGGATGTTTTCAGTCTACTTAGAGATCGAGACTAGTACGATTGAACATGTTGGATGACTATTCCATGCCTTATGTTTGATCAAAAGGATATCGTGTGACAAAAGGATCTTATATACACTATTGATTAGGTTGTATCGATTTGATATTCGTACAACTTGGGTAGTCATAATGTCTTGCTAGAGGCCGCTTATGAATTGTATACCAAAATGTGTTTTGGTACACTACCAATGTTGTATGAGCCTATTCGGTCGCACACTAAGAATGGTTTTGCAAGATTTTAAGGTGGTTCAAAAAAATGAATTTTATATGATAAAATTCATGACATAAACGTCCTTGTGGTGTATTACACTTATACTTCTTTAAGTAGGGGTATATGTGTAATTTACTTAACCGTCTATATACAAGGGTTGTATAAATAGATGCTTTAAGTTAGAACACACAGAAAAAAGATTAAGGGCCGAAACTCTATTTTCGTTTTAGAAAGGAATTAGGGTTTTCTGGTACGCTCTGAATCGTTTTGGAGAGAAACAAAAGGTTTGGTATTCTCTCGAAGCTAGCAATTTGAATATCGGCCGCCGTTCGTGTGTGGACTGCTGGTAGAGGGCGTTCGTCGTTGGCAGCGCCTTAGAGATCGATCAAACTTTAGAAAGGTATATTGCGACCGAGGTATGATTAAGTTTTCATGGTTTAAACGTTTTTAATGGAATTAGATTCGGATCCTGTTGGGGTTTTTGACAAAATTGTTTTGTAATTTCCGCTGCGTATGAACCCAAAAACCCAATAGTGGTATCAGAGCCATCGAGTTCGATTCCATTAAATTCATTGCATGTTTTCTTCTGATATATACATGATATATGATTGAAAGCATGTTAATAGTTGATGTATATGTGATATACATAAGTTTTATGTGAGATTTATTATCATGTTTTGTGTATATGATACATATATTCGTGATTTAATTGAAATCAGTTTCATACATGCTACTAACCATGTTAGCTTAATTCGAATAATTTTAATGAATTGAATTTCGTGTTCTGTGATCCATGACACCATTAGGTATAATCTTTATTTTTCTTGTATTAATGCATGGATGAAATCTTTGTAATTATGTATGCATATTTAGGTTACATTCTTTTAAGTTTCTTAAATTGTATAAGTCTGAATATTAATTCGAAACTAATATGATTAGGTTCGATTGGGATAATAGTTCATGATTCAATTACATGTTTGTGATTATTTGGATGAGGACCGAAATTGCAAATAATTATTTTTTGAAATTATTTATTTATCTCGTTATATCTATTATGTTATGAAATTTCTATTTGATAAGAGATATATAACAAATTAGATTAGGAGATATAAAATTGGTTTAGTTATCCCTATTAGATAGGAGATAAATATCGAGAATTTTGTTATAGGTGATATGCTAGGATTCAAATATCTTAAGTCCTAATTGGATTAGGATAAGATGATTAGTTAGATGTGGGCCCGGGTTAATTAAAATGTTTTAATTGACTTAGTTTCGGATAAATTAAGGGGTTAATTTAGGATAATAAAATCAGCGAAAAATATGATTTTCTATAGCGAATTTTAATTTTCGGAATTGAAATTCGTCTCCTAAAAAAAAAAAAAAAACGGGGCGCGCCCCTGTTCCCACGTTGACCAACCAGCGGGACCGCTGTCTAACTAATCCTAGCGCACGGAAATTCTTTTATTAGTGAACAGTATAAAAAATTTCCAAATTGTTTAGTGATTGAACAAATCAATAAAATATATGATATTTCATTGTTTACATAAAATCACTAAAACTGAATAAAAATCCCTCTATTAAATTTTAAGTCTCGAGCCATCCATTTTAAACACTTGTCAAGGCCTCGATCAAACTAATATAGTTTCAAATTTATAGTTGGGTGTATTGTGTTATCTTGGTAAGACAAGTTGGGTAAGAGTTACCTAAATGTTTAAAATGGTCCGACTTAATAAAGCTATCAAAATAGTTTTGAGCTTTAGGCACATGATGAGATAAAAACATGCTAAGACATAAGATGTCCCGTATCTCATAAAAATATTTAAAATTACATAAGATGTAATTGGTAACTGTTACCTACCTAAATAATCTAGTCATGTGTTTCATGCCATAGCTGTCATAGAATTAGGTGAAATATGGATTTTAGTCCCCTAAATAAACAGTATGTTTTAGGAGGGTTGTTAATTTAGTGGGAGTCTATTCCTCTATACTAAAATAAACTTTGCATAATCTTTATTGTAGATCAATGGCCTCTTCAAGTAACAATAATCCTCTGTCACTGCGATCTATCCTTGAGAAGGATAAGCTATTTGGGACTAACTTTCTTGACTGGTTCAGAAACTTGAGAATCGTTCACAAGCATGAACGCAAGTTGTATGTCCTGGATGCTCCGATCCCTGAGGACCCACCAGCCAATGCTACGAAAGCTGTGAAGGATGCGCATAATAAGCATGTCAACGATTCTACGGATGTTGCATGTATTATGCTGGCAACTATGGTTCCTGAACTTCAGAAGGACACGGAACTAATGGAAGCCTACGACATGGCCATGCTATTTGAAGGAAATGTTCCAACAAAGAAGCTAGGCAAGAAAGGTTCGAGACAGTCAAGAACCTACATTTTTGCAAGATGACTGAGGGTGAGTCAGTTAGTCCTCATGTTCTTAAGATGAAGGGCTATGTTGACCAGCTTGATAGACTCAGATTTCCCAAAAGCCAAAAGTTAGCTACGGATTTGATCCTGAATTCATTACCGGAGAGTTACTCACAATTTGTGATGAACTACAATATGAATAACATGGAGAAATCAATTTTAGAGTTGCATTTGATGATCAAAACTGCTGAACAAAATATCAAGAAACCCTCTAGTAATGTGTTGATGGTCCAAAAGGGAAAGGGAATGAAGAAGAAAGGCAAATGCAAGGCTAAAGTTGCCAAGGCTGCTGCTGCACCTGTCGCAAAGCCTTTGTGGAACAAGTCAAGCCCCAGCCTGTTCCTACTTCAAAACACCCAAAAGAAAAGGAAGGATATTGTCATTTCTGCTATGCACCTGGACATTGGTTCAGAAATTGCAAACTTTATATGGAAGATCTAAAGAAGAAAAAGGGTAGTGCGACTACCACTACAGGTATTTATGTTATTGAAATTAATTTATCTACTAGTGATTCCTGGGTATTAAATACCGGATGTCGATCTCACATTTGTATAAATGTGCAGGGACTCACCAGAAGTAGAAAGTTGAAGAAAGGAGAAGTCATCCTCCGCGTAGGGAATGGAGCAAGAGTTGCAGCCCTGGCTGTTGGATCATATGACTTAGTCTTACCTATTGGACTTATTTTAACTTTAAATAATTGTTATTTTGTGCCTGCCTTGAGCAGAAACATCATTTTTGTTTCATGTTTGGATATGGATGGTTTTAATTTTATTATTTCGAATAATAGATGTTCCATTTCTCGTAAAGGCATATTTTATGCAAATGTTGATTTGTGTGATGGTCTTTATATTCTAAGCATGAAAAGGTCCACTGATACTCCAGTCTTTAACATAAATAGAAAGAGATTCAAGTCAAATGATTTGAATCAAACCTATCTTTGGCATTTTCGTCTCGGGCACACAAATGAGAAACGCATAACGAAGCTCCATAAAGATAGACTTCTAGATTCATTTGATTTAGAAACATATGAAACATGTGTATCTTGTTTACTAGGAAAGATGACTAAAAGTCCCTTTACTGGACACAGTGAAAGGGCAAGTGGTTTATTGGGTCTAATACATACTGATGTATGTGGTCCTATAAACACAATGGCTAGAGGTGGTTATTAGTACTTCATTACATTTACTGATGATTTCAACAGATATGGTTATGTATATCTTATGAAACATAAAGCTAAATTATTTGAGATGTTCGAACGTTTCAAAATGAAGTGCTGAATCAACTTGGTAAAACTATCAAAACACTTTGATCAGATCGAGGTGGTGAATATTTGAGCCAAGAATTTGATGATCATCTTAGAAATTGTGGGATTGTCTCCCAATTGACTCCTCCAGCAACTCCACAATTGAATGGAGTTTCTGAAAGGAGAAATTGAACCTTATTATAGATGGTTCGATCTATGATGAGTCATGCAGATCTTCCATTATCCTTTTGGGGTTATGCATTACAAACTGCAGCTTTCACTCTAATTCGAGTTCCTTCTAAAGCGGTTGATAAAACACCATATGAGATATGGTACGGAAAGAGACCTAGTTTGTATTTCCTTAAGATTTGGGGTTGTGAGGCTTACGTAAAATGACAAGTCTCATAAAAACTAGCACCTAAATCTGACAAGTGTTTATTTGTGGGGTATCCTAAGGAAACAAAAGGATATTACTTTTATAATCCCGCTGAGAA
This sequence comes from Stephania cephalantha, assembly GCA_039657325.1. Taxonomy (NCBI): domain Eukaryota; kingdom Viridiplantae; phylum Streptophyta; class Magnoliopsida; order Ranunculales; family Menispermaceae; genus Stephania; species Stephania cephalantha. Next base: position 24,841,274 of record CM077574.1, on the reverse strand, counting down.
CAAAGTGTTTGTTGCTCGGTATGGTGCCTTTATGGAAAAATAGTTTATTTCAAAAGACACTAGTGGGAGAGAAATAAATCTTGAAGAAGTTCAAGAATCACAGATAAACATTGAATCAAGCATCGGAAGTTCAACAACGTTCGAACCGAGTTGAACCTCCATAAGTGACACAAGGCCCACGTAAATCTGGTAGGGTAAGACATGAGCCAGAGAGATTCGGATTTCTCATTACTGATAGTCGTGATGTGTTGCTTATGGATCAAAATGAGCCCACCACTTATCAGGAGGCTATGTCTGGACCAGACTCAGATAAATGGTTAAGTGCCATGAACTCTGAGATGCAATCCATGTATGATAACCAAGTTTGGAACTTGGTTGATTTACATGAACGTGGTAAGACCATTGGATGTAAATGGGTTTTCAAGAAGAAAACTGACATGGATGGCAAAGTGCATACTTTTAAAGCAAGACTTGTAGCAAAAGGTTTCACGCAGACTCAAGGTGTTGATTATGATGAAACTTTTTCGCCAGTAGCCATGCTTAAATCCATAAGAATTTTAATTGCCATTGCTGCATATTATGACTATGAGATATGGCAAATAGATGTAAAAACAACATTTCTTAATGGAAAGCTGCTTGAGGACGTGTATATGACACAACCTGAAGGTTTTGTACATCATGAGAATTCTAGGAAGGTATGCAAGCTTCAAAGATCCATTTATTTATTAAAGCAAGCTTCTCGTAGTTGGAATCTTCGTTTTGATGAAGCAATCAAGGATTTTGGTTTTATTAAGAACGAAGATGAGCCTTGTGTATACAAGAAGGTCAGTGGGAGTGTAGTTGTTTTTCTGGTACTGTATGTTGATGATATATTACTCATTGGAAATGACATCCCAACATTACAGAATGTCAAGTCTTGGTCATGGAAGTGTTTCTCAATGAAAGACTTAGGAGATGCAGCCTATATCCTAGGGATAAGGATCTATAGGGATAGATCTAAGAGGCTAATCGGTCTAAGTCAGAGTGCTTACATAGACAAGGTGCTGAATAGGTTCGATTTGCAATACTCTAAAAGAGGATTGTTGCCAATGTCTCATCACATAAGTCTCAGCAAGATTCAATGTCCTAAGACAAATGATAAGCGAGACCGAATGAATAAGATTCCATATGCATCAGCTATTGGATCTATCATGTATGCCATGTTATGCACTCGACCTGATGTATCATATACTTTGAGCACTACAAGCATATATCAGTCAGATCCTGGTAAGAGTCAATGGATAGCAGTAAAGAACATTCTTAAATACTTAAGAAGGACTAAGGAAGTGTTCATGGTCTATGGAGGTTTTGAAAATGATCTAGTTGTGAATGGTTACACAGATGCAAGTTTTCAAACTGATATATATAATTTTATATCGCAGTCTAGATATGTGTTTACTTTGAATGGGGGTGCAGTATGCTGGAAAAGTTCGAAGCAAGAGATCGCAGTGGCGATTCTACAACGTGTTCGAGTATATTACGACGTCGATGCAAAGAAAGGAGGCAGTTTGGATCAAAAAATTCATTTCTGAACTAGGTGTGGTTCCAAGTATTGCTAACCCTGTTTGTTTGTATTGTGACAATAATGGGGCAATAGCACAGGCCAAGGAACCAAGATCACACCACAGATCCAAACATATACTCAGACGTTTTCATCTCATCAAAGAAATTATTGAGAGGGGAGACGTGAAGATTTGCAGAGTACCTACTGAAGACAACGTTGCGGATCCATTGACTAAAGCTCTTCCACAAACAAAACATGATGGTCATGTTAGATCATTGGGCATTAGATGCATGTATGATTGGCCCTAGTGCAAGTGGGAGATGTTGGGACATGTGCCCTAGGTCAATCCATTAACTGTCTTTATGAATACTTTTAGTTAATAAAATAGAGGATTTCATTTGTTGTTTATTATAATTAATTTGCATGTTTACATTATAATAAGATCCATAGGTATTTACAGAAATATCCTAAATGTCCCTAGTCGATCATTATAATGGGAACTATAATGAATTAAGACTAGTGTGAGTCTTGATTGATGATCATATGATGATTATACGTATAGGGATACGAATCAAGATCACGAGTACTTGTTAGGGAACAAAGTATTGGATCGACCCGCTATGAGAACATCACATGGATTAAGTCATAGTTGTTTCTCATGATAGGTATGTTTTTCAGTCCTCTGACTTGAGATTACCAAAGACTTTAACATTAGGAACACAGTGATTTGACACAATCAAACGTTGTCTTTAACCGGACGATTATAAAGGTTGTGATTGGTTACTATGTGAGCAATGTGATGAAGTTGTGTAATCAAGATAAATTTGCCCTCTCTCATATAAAGAGATATCCAAAGTGGATCCTCGATGTGGTAGACTCGTTAAAAGGCCAAGTCTAAGTGAATTGATATTGATCAATGTCACTTGGATGTTTTCAGTCTACCTAGAGATCGAGACTAGTACGATTGAATATGTTGGATGACAATTTCATGCCTTATGTTTGATCAAAAGGATATCGTGTGACAAAAGGATGTTATATACACTATTGATTAGGTTATATCGATTTGATATTCGTACAACTTGGGTAGTCATAATGTCTTGCTAGAGGCCGCTTATGAATTGTATACCAAAATGTGTTTTGGTACACTACCAACGTTGTATGAGCCTATTCGGTCGCACACTAAGAATGGTTTTGCGAGATTTTAAGATGGTTCAAAAAAATGAATTTTATATGATAAAATTCATGACATAAACGTCCTTGTGGTGTATTACAGTTATACTTCTTTAAGTAGGGGTATATGTGTAATTTACTTAACCGCCTATATACAAGGGTAGTATAAATAGACGCTTTAAGTTAGAACACACAGAAAAAAGATTAAGGGCCGAAACTCTATTTTCGTTTTAGAAACGAATTAGGGTTTTCTGGTACGCTCTGAATCGTTTTGGAGAGAAACAAAAGGTTTGGTATTCTCTCGAAGCTAGCACTTTGAATATCGGCCGCCGTTCGTGTGTGGACTGCTGGTAGAGGGCGTTCGTCATTGGCAGCGCCTTAGAGATCGATCAACCTTCAGAAAGGTATATTGTGATCGAGGTATGATTAAGTTTTCATTGTTTAAACGTTTTTAATGGAATTAGATTAGGATCCTGTTAGGGTTTTTGTCAAAATTGTTTTGTAATTTTCGCTGCGTATGAACCCAAAACCCAACACATACATCACACTAGACATCTATCACTCAAAAAGTAATATATTTATTGATCCTTAAGCCGAGTACTGAGACCATGTACCCACTACCAGTCCATGTCATGGGTCGGTGTCTTTTAATTATGGTCAAATTTACCATTAGAAATTTTAGTTGTTACGTGCACTAAGTGTGATAAGCTTGGACATTAAGCTATGAATTGCAAAAATGAATCTCAACATAATGAACTGAGGCAAAAGTTGTTGATTTATATGATAAAGATCAAGTTTTTGTTGCAAGTTGTGATTTAATTGAAGGTTCCAACAAAAGTTGATTGATTAATGGTGGTTGCACAAACCACATATATCACGACAAAGCCTTATTTAGATATTTGAAACTAGTTGAAGTCAAAAAATTTAGTATTGGAAACGGTGGTTATATCCTAGCAAAAAGAAAAGGCAATGTTGCAATCACAATAGGGGTTAGCTCAATAAAATTAGAATGTGGCTTTTCCACCGGTATAAGGAGAACAAATGGTTGGCTAAAGGTTTTTACTTACTTATGATTAGAGTTTAATAATCTATGATACTTTATAAAGTATGCACATAACTATATGGTAGAAGTAACATGCTTGGAATGCAAAACGGGTTTATGTTTCATTGTTCTTGATGTTTATTTAGATATTTATTTATCATTGAATTAAATCTATTTGATTGATATTGAACTTGGATTGTGTTAGATAAGTTAATATAGTTAGTTAATTATTAGTTAGTTTAATGACTATTTTTAATTAATTAAATTAAACTAAAGTAAAAATAATAAAACCATTAAAAAGTCATTTTTTCTAGAGAAGTTTGATAAATCCATGTGGAGACGATTCCTACTTATCGTTACTACAAAATATTAACGGTATAATATATAGGGGAAATTATTGTACACACTCGACACGTGTCAATTTTCGGGCGTCGTTGACAGTGATTTAACATAATTTCTTAGGAGTTTGAAACGTTGTATGGTCTATCCAATTCGTCGTTCAAATTCCACGAGATCCTTACATCCGTTTGATCCTGAGGTAGATAAGACATTTAATCGTAATTTAAGACAACAAAAACGCAGAGAACACCAAGCTACTAAAATAGAAGCCAATAATAACTTAAATATTAATAATAATATAGATAGAGAACTTATTTTTAGGCATACTAATCAAAATATCAATGCTTATCAACCAATATGTATTGTTTATCCTGAGGTCTTTCCAGAATTTAGGCTTAGATCTAGATTCATTAGTGCTCTACCTAACTTCTATGGTAAGGACAATGAAGACCCATAATAATTTTTAAGGAAATATCAACATAAATTCAATGAGATGAAACCTAAAGACTGCACATTAGAACAAGTCAAACTTAACGCTTTTACTTTTGTATTGAAAGATCAAGTACAAGATTGTTTGTTTTATCTTCCTCAAGATTCGATAACCACATGGACTCAAATGTTAGAAGCTTTCCTAGATCAATATATGCCTCCAAGAAAAACTACTACTTATAGAAGAAAAATCACAATCGTGAAAATGAAAGATGATTAAAAAATTAATAAATTTTGGAATAGATTTCAAAGATAGATTTCATCTTTTCACAGCATGGATACACGCAAAGAGCTTTATTAGAATTATTCTATGAACGACTAAATCATTTTGAACAAAGACTATTAGATACCGTATATGGTAGATCATTATTTGATGTTACACCAATTCTAGCAAAAAAAGCTATTAATAAAATGACTAAATAATCTAAATAATACAGTGAAAAGAGCGATACATAAAGAAAGAAAGTTTATGAGGTTAATGGTAAAATAAGTAATAAATTTGATGAAAAAGTTGAAAATTATCTAACACATCCTACGAATGCGTGTCCTACTTTACAAGAAGATAACAATGAAGAAGTCAACGCGGTTATGAACCAATATTCTGGTCCTCGTAGAGATCAATATAATAACAACAATTACTACAATGAAAAACCAAATTCAAACCTTAGCTATGGTCTACAAAATCAAAATTATACCACTTATAGACCGAGAGCATGTACACAACCAACACTAATGCAATAACCACAACAAACTATTCAACCTACGCAACCAAATTTAGAACAAATATTACATAACTTTATGATCTAATGTCATCAAAACTTTATGCAAATTTCTCCAATCAAATTTAAATCGATACATCTATTAACGAGCTAAAAAATCAATTTAGTCAAATAAATCTACAAATCAACAAGTTAAGTAATCAAACTAAAGTAACTACTAAACTTACAAACACTACTAATCAAGCAAAAGTTAATGCTTTACTTTGTGAAAATGAAATAGAAACGAATACACAAGAAAAAATACAAAAAATTGGTCAAATGAAAATAAAAGTAAACAATATTTAAGAATAGAACAAGAAGAAGAATAGATGGTGGCTAATGTCATTTCTATGAGAGAATAGATGGCTGAGCAACTAAAATATACACCTTTTCCCTAAAGGTTATACTCATGATTTTAAGCAAAAGTTGAAGCCTACGAAAAAAAATTTATGATGTTCTAAATTAGTTAACCAATACAAAGTAAACAATATTTATGAATCGAATGAAGATATGCATTCTAATTCTACCATTCCATAACGATTAACAAATGCTAGGGAGGAAGAAGTTAAAGTAGACATATGAACCATTTAATAAATTAAAAATTAATGAAATTTTAACAAAATCAACTCATGATGAAGTCATTAAAGTACTATATGAGTTTACAAAGAGAATGTCTGAGAAATTTCTCGATACAAGAATGTTTGTCATACCATCACAATAGGCAATTCTTCTATTGAATTTACTATGTCTGATCTCGGAGCATCAATTAATGTTATGTCACTTAAACTTTATGAATAATTGAAAATAGGATCAATAACTAATATGCTTATTAATCTTACTTTAGCAAATAATATCATTATTAAACCATATAGATTATTAGAATACATCTTAGTACAAGTGCACGATTTAGTATTTCTAGCTGATTTTTATGTCATAGAAATGAGAGATACAACATCACCCAATCCTTTGCCTAAAACTATTAGCTAGACCTTTTTAAAGACGGCTAGAACTAAGTTAGATATTTATGATAGAATAATGTCAATGGAATTTGAAGATAAGATTGTCATATTCAGAATTAATAATGAACATAACTATGACACTTATAGAGAAAATGATGAATTATTTGACAATGGAATAGGTGATAATGAATTTTTAGACTTAAACTATTATGATAACGTTAATGCTGAAATTTATGCAGTTAATGCAGTCCAATGGAAACTAATAAAGGGATCTAAAAGAAAAAACAAGATGAAAAAACTTCAAAAGAAAAGAAAAGAACTCAAGAATGGAGAGTTAAGCAACTGGAGAAAGGAAAAATCAATAGCAAGACGAAAATTTCTAGATCCAAGTACAATAAGAAAAAGAAAAAAGTGGGACTTGGATCTTATAAAGCTTATTGATCCTGGAGGCATATACTTGCAAATAAAAGTCAAATGGTTCATACGTCTACTTTAGGTTCTTCCTCCCTAAAGCTTTATAAGATCCATTTGAACCATTTGACTTTTCCTAATCTTGAAATTTTTGAAATTCTGCTTATACCATTTTCAATATTGATACCAATTATCTTTAAATCAATATTGATTTAAAGATTAGGGTTTTATTGCAACTTGAATAAGGCCAATATGCAAATAAATTCAATCTTTAAAACACGTGCAAATTAAATACTACTAGGAGATGCAAAAATTGGTTGATACCAAATTTTCTTTGATAGAGTACCAATATAGGTATGAACAAGATTAAGGATATGTAAGATATGTAATGGAAAATGATAGAGGATAAAAGGATATAAATGATCAATATTGATTTAAAGTGGATTTTACAGATGATAGAAAGAGTCAAAGACTTAGATTACAAACTTTAATTAAACTGGGAACTCAAACTGAAAAACTCAAACTTAAACTGCTTAACTTACTTAGACTACTAAACTTCGAATGCTTTACTCTTCCATAACCATGGTATTTATAAGGAGCGAAAAGGCTACTCAGAGTAAAAGCAATGGTCCAAAATTAAAGACGCACTATCTATGTAAAGATAGTCCTAATACCACATAATTATGACACGTATGTACTCATTATCTTGAAGAGATTCTTGAAGATAGTGTGACATGATACAGACAAGATAAAAAGTAACAAAAGACAGGATAAAAAGTGATGAGATGCTTTACTTTATACTGTACAGGTACTGTAGCACTTTTAACTTTTCTTGATGCTTATCTTGATATGATTATGATGGTTGACAGCTAGCAACTGCATAAGGAAGACTGCATGATTGAGGCATGCAAAAATGGGCCTGGAGGCGTGGGCCGGAAATGATGAATGGCATGGGCCTGATATATTTTTATTTGAACAGAATGAAATTACAGTGAGTTTTTAGTGGTAAAGTTAGGAGAGATCGCCATAATTCAAAATGAACATAGGCAGGAAATCGTTGAAGATCTTGATAATCAATAAACACTTGGATGCAGGGAGATCCAAGTAAATACCATAGAAGAAGTAGAAGATTGCCTTCTTCGTGAGTCCAATGGATAGCTTGAGATGCAAATATGTCAATTTGATGTTTCTTCCATATAGCATCGTGCTGGATTCCGTATGGATATAATTCATAGATGATTCGGTCAAGTACTGACTGTAGGATTTCTGGTTGCATAAGAGCGTTATACAAAAACTTCATTCTCAGAGATCAATGAAATCAGGTGCTGCAAAGGTGGTGTCGCCTTTTGAATTAGTCCTGGATGTCGCATAATACATATCTTCAATTTGCTTAAACCTTGCTTCCATTTTATGTTCCATTTGTTGAAGATGATAAAGAATAGTGGTAGCAAGATCAGGGACAAGTGAGGTGGCAGAGGTGGTAGGTTGAGTTGGAGACGTTGCAAGTGTATTAAGGCTTGCCTCTTTATAGGTTTTAGGTAAGGTTTTAAAAGAAAGAATATCGGTTGGTGTTATTGGTTTCGGCTTAATTGGTGTAACTAAGGGAGTTACAGAGGTTTCTTGGATTGATTCTATGTCAAATTTATCCCACCATTTGACATGTATTTCTTCAGAGAGATAGGTAAAAGAACAAATATTGGCTTGAGTAATTTTATGAGTGCCGTAATTCCATTTAAGCATCCATGGGATTGTATGTTTGTGAATGAATTGAAAAAGGGACAATTTTTCTTTGTCATACTTGCTTGAACTGCAGGAGGAAAGATGCTTGAGATTGGGCCGAATTTTACCCACAAGTCAAACATGAACCAAAGTGGGAGGTTGATACGTAGTGATTTTTTGAATGTTATATACCAGGAGTGTCTAGATGTTGGATCTTTATAGAAGAGGATGACTTTCCAAGCTTCAATATAATCTTTATAGCTGACATACATTGGTTGATGAGCGGGGAGTAATGTCATGGATTGATATGCATAAGAAAATTGTTTAACAAAATTTTGTTGAGTCCATTCAGTGATCGTAATAACCTTTTGAATCTTGAATTTAGAGTAAGCAACTTCATCGGAGTTTGGTTTTTTGAAATGTTCAATAATAACAGACTGAGTTTGAGTTAATAAAGCTTCATAAAACTTTAGAGAAACATGAGGACGAGAGGGGATAAAATGATATGAAGGTGGGTGACTAAATGTCGATTGCTAAATTTATAGACAGACTAATTGTCATCAGAAACTCGATTATAGGAATTGAACAGAGGAGAGAATTTATTGGTGTAGAATTGGGTCAATAATGATTTACCTTTATCTGCCATGATCTGTAGTAAATGAATTTGCGGAGTTGCAAGGAATTCTCTTGATAAAATATCAGGAAGAGAATTATGTTCTCCTTTTATATATTTGATATCGAAATCAAAAATACTTAAAATAGCTTGCCATCGGGCAAATATTTGTTTGAAAACCAGATTTTTGACATCTTTTAAAAGTATTTCTTTCGTTGCTTTATAATCAACACGAATGTAAATTCTTTTATTTAAAACATCAGTATGAAATTTTTGAACACATAAACAATTGCCAGAACTTCCTTTTTAACAGTAGCAGAATTTTGTTGTGTTGGGTCCATAATTTTGATGTATAACATACTAATTGTTTAGTACTGGATGGATGTTTCTGTAATAAGATTCCACCATATCCTAAATCAGAGGCATCGGTTTGAATAATTTTATGATACGCTGGATTGGCTAAATGTAGACAAGGAAGATATTTGACTTTTGCTTTAATTGTTTGAATCGCTTTTCTATGAACTGAATTCCATTGAAATTTAACATCCTTTTTGAGAAGTTCTTGAAGAGGTTTGCGATCAAGTGCTCCTTGCTTATAAAAATTAGTAAGATAATTTAAACATCCGAGAAATTGTTATAATTGATTTTTATCATTAAGTTGATCAGGAAATTTATCTGCAAAATCAATGACACGATTGACAGGAGTGATTGTTTGATTAGAGATTTTAAAACCTAAGAATGTTATTGATGTTTGGAAAAGTTTGATTTTCTTTTGTGATAATACTAAACCATTAGAGATTATAATATGTTGAAAAGTATATAGATGTTTCCTGTGTTGATCAACAGTTTTAGAGAAAACAAGGATATCATCGATATAGACAATAATGTAGTCACGATAAGGGTTGAAAATATCATTCAATATTTTTTGAAATTCAGATGGAGCATTTTTCAAACCAAAAGGCATTACATTCCATTGGTATTGACCAAATGGTGTATTAAAAGCTATTTTATATCGATCGGGAGGCGCAATTTGTATTTGCCAAAAGCCTTACTTAAGGTCAAATTTAAAAAAAACTAAAGATGTAGTTATTCGTTTAATTACATCATATTTATTTGGTAAAGGATATCGGATTGTTTTTTAAACTTTAATTAGTGGTTTATAATTTATTACTAGTCTTGGTGCTCCGCGTTCGACTTCAGGAGCATTTTTGACATTAAAAACAATACAACTCGAAGGAGATTTAGAAGGCGTGATAAGTTTTTTTGTAAGAAGATCTTTAATTTCTTGATCACAAAGATTTAATAATCGGGTATTCATTTGAGAGGGATTTGCTTTTGTTGGAATTAGACTTTCATTGAAATCATCAATATATGGTAAAGTAACTTGATGCTTTTTTCTATCCCAAAAAGCTGATGGAATCTTGGAACAACATTGTTTCTATAACTTCTCTTGAAAAATAACTAATTTATTTTGAAAAGATAGTATTAAGAATCTGGTTACTTTTTAGGAAATTTATTTCTAATCGTAAGAAATCAATATGTGTTTGTTTATGTTCAATTTGATTTATTATTTGATTTAAATATTTTTATTTAGGTGGTTGAGTAAAAGGAAAGAAAAATTGTTTTTCTTTGATAGTTGTTGGTATACCCTTTGTAGAAACAGTAAAAAGGCTGAATTTGTTGAAGAAATAGAGTACCAAATAAAATATCATGTTGAAGACCTTTTACTATTATGAAGGAGGTGGGTATACAAATTGATTGATGACAAATATGAGCAAGAGGAATTTTATATTTAATTGAAGATTTATTTCCTTCTGCAGTAGAAATACGACTACTTGTATGTTTACAATATATGAGAGGAATTAAACCTTCGTGAATACAATTTAAACCGACACCTGAATCAATTAGAGCTAGGCATTAATATTTAAAATCTTTTATAATTAGTGTAATAGGTGTAAACCATCGTTGATGTACGTAGTGAGTAAGAGTTTCAATGAACACATTATTATCATAAATAAAAAAAGTCTCAGAATTTTCATTTTAAAGTTTTTTTAAGCGTTCTTTCAATGACTGTATTTCGTGCTTTAGTTGATTAATTTCGTGCTGAAGCGAATGAATTGTTTTTATAGTAGAATTAGGATTGTGTTTATTAACCTCTGTAAGTAAGGTTTCCATAGAGTAATGTGACGGATCTAGTTCAATTTGTTTTTTAAATTTAGCTCGTTGTTTGACTTGTTTGTCTTTAATATAGTCTTGGTCTGTGTCATCAGCATTGGTATGATTTTGAGAGTTTAGTATTTCGAAAAAATATTTGTATTTTAATGTAGGATCAGTGATTTGTTCTCCAATTTCAAGAATAAGTTCTTCATGTGCAGTTAAAACATTGATTTCTGTATCAGAAGAAGTTGTGGTAGTATTCTGAAGATTGTCAGTGCAATGACAATGCTCGGAGGATAATGAAGATTCATCTTGGAGATTATGAATTTTTTTATTATGTGATTTAAAATGACATTTATTAGCATAATGACCAGGTTTACCACAATTATAACAAGTATTTCGATTTCTTGATTTTGAGTTTCTTAGATCTAGATGGGAAAGGTTTAGATTTAGATTGGAAAGGTTCATAAAAAGAAATCCTTTTGAGAGAATATTTATTGAGTTTCCGTCTTCGAAAGGAGGATGAGGGTTGGGTTATATCTAAGTCATGTCCAAAGTCATATCAAAAATTACCTAATGCTTTATTTTTCTTTTCATTAGCGAGTTGTCGTTTTAATCGCATATCATTACATAATGCTAACCCAGTTTGGTGAATAGCTTGTATTAAATCACCAAAGGTATGATTATGATAATTGAGAGCTCCATTATTTTTGTTGCGAATAAAAAAAATTACTTTTTCGGGGAAATAAGGAGGTAAGCAAGCTATAAACCTTTCTCTCCAAAATGGAGAATCTGTAGTAGTAAGAGTATAGACTTTAGTTAAAAAGGTATCTTTATACCAACGAAAATCATTAAACATTTTACATTTTAGGCTCTGTAATTGATCTCTCATTTTTCATCTATAGTTGATAGGGTTCCAAGAAAATGCCAAATAAGGTTTGTGAGTAAACAGGTGACACCATTATACTGTTGTCGTCCTTGTGTATCGAGAATTGGATTACCATTATCATCTTTCACAACATAATTGGTAATATCTAATTGTTGTTGAGATGTTAAGGCATACTGCCACCAACCATAAAGTTGTCCAGTAAAGCCACTGGCAATGGCACTGGCAATGTGTCCCTCAACATGATCTGCTAAGGCACAGGCTTTGCATAGATTTGCATGTGGTGTAAGACTTTTAATTGTCTATATTCAGATAAGCCATCAATATTCCATTCATAGATTGCATTCCCATCAAATTTGTAACGACGGCTTGGGCCTTCTTCAAGGATTACATCAGCAGGAGATGGTCGGGAATAAAATTATTTCTTTTTTGGATATCTTGATGTATTTGGATATCGTGATTTGGTTATATGTTGAATATCAAGGGTAGTATCTGTATCGGAATCAGAATCATAATTAAGATGTTCAAGCGACTCATCATCAGATGTGTTTGGACTGTAATGTTGAGATACTGGTAGTGGTATTTCGGTATCTAATGTTGCAATTATAGGAGCTTTATCCTTTTTTTTAGCGGATGATTCAATGGTCTCTAATTGTGCAGAGATACGTTCTAATAATTCAGACGAATATGGAGATTTCAGTTTAAATGGTGGAGGTGTAGTTGCAGAGAGTAGGAGAAAAGATTTAGTTAAAATAGGTTCATTTGGAGAATTCGGTAACATAGAAGTGGAAGATTGTATAATATGTGACGGACTACTTGTGGATCCTATATGTTTTGAAGAGGACTTATCTAAAGTAGATAAGTAAATATGGCCAAATCTTACATATCCCTAATCTTGTTCATACCTATATTGAAATCTGCGTCAAATTGATCAATTAACAAAAATGATTCATTATTAGGAAAAATGTAAATTACTAATCTTTATATACTCTATATTCAAAAAAATTTCTTCAATTGAAATTTTTGAACACATAAAACATCAGATTGAAATTAGGAAAAAATTTATACCAATTAGGAAAAGGATTTTAAAACACATGCAAATATATGCATCTAGGATCAATAAGCTTTATAAGATCCATTTGAACCATTTGACTTTTATTGGATTCTTGAAAGAATATTTGATTCTTCAAACATATCTTAGCCAGATACACTATACTATATTCAATACTTCAAACCAATATGGATAATACTTACTAACTAAGCTGTAAGTTGGACATCTCTTTTCATTTCACTTGTATTTTCACTGTCATTCAGGTATCTTACATCAACTCCAATTTAAAACAACTAGTACTTCAAATTTCACCACTGACAAATCATGTGGTGTAGTACAACATTTGAACCAATATACAATGATAATAGTGATATATTACTTTGGTTCAACACTTTCAACTTTTGGAATTTGATTCCTTGTAAGATCCTTGTGAAGATATGTTAAATTCCATCAAACTTTTGATATTTTAAGTCTTATCGGGACTCGTTCACCTGAAATTTCCACTTTCATGCATAGGTGAGAATTTATTAACCATTTATGTGCATATACTTAAGCTTCCAATTGACTCCAACGAAAATTCATAGACTCTTTTATTCCGACTGTCACCAATTCATTCAATTATTCAAAGACTAGTATCGCGATCATTAGGCTTCTACGCCGTGAATGAATCGTGATTTTGAAACGTAGTTACTTAGACTTTTGTTCATGCATAACTACTTTAGTGTTTAGCCTTGACTAAAGGAGTATGTTCTTGTCACTTCCATCAGTCACGAGTCATATCTAAGTTTCATATTATTTAAACACAAAGTCTGTTCTATTCAATTTTTTCAATCTTTGCTATTCTCATATTGATCTCAATCTTGGTCCCTTTATAAACTTACCATGACTTTTGCTTAGTAACCAACCCACTTACAACTCCTTAATCTTGATCTAGAAAGGCAATTTATATTTCTTCTTTTTTCGAAAATATAGCTAAGGATAGTGCGACTTCTTATGACCATTTAATAAATTGAAGGCTTCATTTGCTAACCTTTATTCGAAACAGAAAGATTTTGTGAACCAAGCAGTTCTAATGTTTGCTATTGCCTTAAGTTGTTTCCATTTGTTTCAATTTTTTCAACTTTTCTTTTCCTCAAAAAGAAATTCGGTAATTTTAAGATACTATAAGATATCAAAGCATCTTTATGTTCATCAATTCATTTTTGTTGAATTTACCCTTTTGTTACTATTCATTTGAAGAGATAGAAGAATTTGAATTTCTAATACCTTGATTAACTTAACAACTAATCAAGTTCTTAAAGGATACTATTTCAATCCTTTAATTCATATAAATGGAAATTCTCACAATATAGGAGCTCTTATATTGACGTCCTATACCAATCAATTACTGATATTCAATCAATGCGTTTATCTCTTCCTTAATTATATTTGAAGTCGTAATGATAAACATCATAACTTAATTTAATTAGAAGTGGCTATTGGCTACTTTGAAAATTCATAAAACAATCACTTGTGTTAGTTTTTTAAAAGCTAATCATAACTTTTTATACCGTTTCCCCAATCTCAACTTCTAACACATTGATCGTATCACTTCACCTTTAATTTTTAAGTTAGAATCTTCCTTGATCTTTGTTTCGTAACAACACCTAATCTGGTGTTAACAAAGATTATATCTATCTCGTGTATTTTCACTAGTTTTATCATTTATTTGCATGATTCAAAGAACCATTATACTTCAACGTCGCTTATAATTAAGCAACTTAAGTAATAAACAATCAAAGACATTCAATACTTCTTTTTAGAAGTCACTTGATTGTTTTAAATCATGGTTCCATTCCAATTTCACTTTGTGTTTATTTTTAGGAGATAGAACTTTGCTTAAAATTATTTTATTTTCATGGAAACCAATTTAAACAACTTAACTGGACTTATCATAATCCCGGTATGATTTCCAAGTCAAGATTCAATTTATCTAATCAATTTCTAATCTCAAAACCATGAATCTCCTTTAATTGTCATTGAGACTATTTCGGAAGTAACTATCTATTCTAATACTTTGTAAAATAGGTTTTCCCAAGTTTCTAATTTAATCGGTAGTAACCTCATTCTACAACTCAAGATATTACATATCTCGTGCTTCCCACAAGTCTCAACTTTATTTTTTATGTTTTCCAAATGATTTTCAATCGTTTAAGACTTTAACTTAAGTTTATCTGACAATTTTCCGAGCATTTCAAAATTGTAATAGTTTGATACTTTTGAAAGACTTTAATGGTGGTTGCACAAACCATATATATCACGACAAAGCCTTATTTAGATATTTGAAACTAGTTGAATTCAAGAAATTTAGTATTGAAAACGGTGGTTATATCCTAGCAAAAAGAAAAGGCAATGTTGCAATCACAATAGGCTCGAGTACAAAATTAATTTTAGATGTTCTTTACATACCCGATAATTATCAATATTTACTTAGTGTGGGACAGTTGGTTGAGAAAATGATATAAACTGTCTTTCCAAGATTTGTATTGTGTTATTTTTAATGTTGTTGGTCATGATGTTTTGAGGGTTAAATGAGAGGTAAAAGCCTCTCATTCAATCCAATAGAAGTGGAGCAAAAGACCGATAATAATGAAGTCAACATTACATAAGTTGGACATGAGAAAATTGGCCTATGTTAACTTCCAAAAAGGTTGAATATGAAGAAGAAAGATGTGACAATACCTAAAAGAAGGACATTATTATTTAAGCTCTAACCAAAGATATTTATGAATGCGAGGTACTTTTTGATACTCCACTGGAAACAAGGAAGCTTAATTCCAACCAAGGAAATTTTCAAGTCCATGATGTTACCGGTTCTTATGTACACAATATATTTACAACAGGTGTTACTAAATTTAAATAAACCACCTCATCAAAAGTTCTTTCTGGTTGAAATATCGATAGTTCTATTAAAGGAGGAGATAAAAGAATTGGCGGCTATCAAGAAACCTTGGTGACAAGTTAATAATTAGACAAGTTTTATAGTATATTTTTGTATTATTTTAGATGTAAGAGACTATATTACATGGATTTTTCTCTTGTTTTTGTTATTTCAAGTAATAAATAGAGAATATGAAGAAATGAATGAAAAAGGGAAGATTATGAAGGAATTAATCAAGTGGAAAGGGTATGTAAAGAATCATCACCAAGGAATCAAAGAAGAACTGGAAAAAAAAAACACTAGTAATTTTCAACAATTCCCAGGGACCTAGAATCGCCAGCTAAATCAGTGAAAACATGGATTTCTATTTTATGGATTTACACAACGATTCCACTTACTCGTAAATCGCTAGGAATCGCTGGGGTAGATTTCGGGAATTTAAGATAACTACGAGTTGTTTGAGTTGGTTTGGGATGTTTACTAAATAGAATACAATAAATACAAACCTAGGGTTATGAAATTAGTTGCCCATGAGTATTTAGTTTAATACTCCATTGTTCTAGAAGCCATTCTTTATTGTTTTAGTTATTGCTTTATTGTTCTTTGCTTTTGGAGAATATTTGAAGATTTAAAGTATTTTATTCTAGAGGTATTTATTTATGTCTTTTATTTATATTATTGCAATGTTATTTATGATTATATGTGAGAAATTGTCAATCTAAACAAAGTTTGAATGTGAACTAGATTCGTTTTGCTATGTAGTTAAGATAGGAATATTATGTGCACGCTTTAAACAATTGTATTCTTTGATTCACTAATTTAATAGTTTATTATCTATTGATTTTAATCATGATATTTGCATTGCATGCACAGTCTAGAATGTGTATTTTGTGATATTTGGATTCATTATCTATTTAAAGTAGTAACTAGGATTGTTCGAAAGGCAAACATGGTTTAGATATCGATCCTAGGTGAGTTTGAGATCTAAATCTAATGTTGATGTGGCTTTACGAAGGTGTTAGATTTAGTAGTTCGAAATTTTCATAACGTGTAATGCGGTTTTATTGCATGAAATTAATGTCCTTGTGTATACAAAGGGGTTAGCTCAATAAATTTAGAACGTGGCTTTTCCACCGGTATAAGGAGAACAAATGGTTGGCTAAAGGTTGTTACTTATTTAAGATTAGAGTTTAAAAATCTATGATACTTTATAAAGTATGCTCATAAATATATGGTAGAAGTAACATGCTTGGAATGCAAAACGAGTTTATGTTTCATTGTTCTTGATGTTTATTTAGATATTTATTTATCATTGAATTAAATCTATTTGATTGATATTGAACTTGGATTGTGTTAGATAAGATAATATAGTTAGTTAATTATTAGTTAGTTTAATGACTATTTTTAATTAATTAAATTAAACTAAAGTAAAAATAATAAAACCATTAAAAAGTCATTTTTTCTAGAGAAGTTTGATAAATCCATGTAGAGACGATTCCTACTTACCGTTACTACAAAATATTAACAGTATAATATATAGGGGAAATTATTGTACACACTCGACATGTGTCAATTTTTGGGCGTCGTTGACAGTAATTTAAAATAATTTCTTAGGAGTTTGAAACGTTGTATGGTCTATCCACTTTGTTGTTCAAATTCCACGAGATCCTTACATCCGTATGATCCTGAGGTAGATAAGTCATTTAATCGTAATTTAAGACAACAAAAACGCAGAGAACACAAAGCTACTAAAATAGAAGCCAATAATAACTTAAATATTAATAATAATATAGATAGAGAACTTATTTTTAGGCAAACTAATCAAAATATCACTGCTTATCAACCAATATGTATTGCTTATCCTGAGGGATTTCCAGAATTTAGGCTTAGATCTGGATACATTAGTGCTCTACCTAACTTCTATGGTAAGGACAATGAAGACCCATAAGAATTTTTAAGGAAATATCAACATAAATTCAATGAGATGAAACCTAAAGACTGCACGTTATAACAAGTCAAACCTAACGTTTTTCATTTTGTATTGAAAGATCAAGCACAAGATTGATTGTTTTATCTTCCTCAAGACTCGATAACCACATTGTCTCAAATGTTAGAATCTTTCCTAGATCAATATATGCCTGCAAGAAAAACTTCTACTTATAGAAGAAAAATCACAATCGTGAAAATGAAAGATGATTAAAAAATTAATAAATTTTGGGATAGATTTCAAAGATAGATTTCATATTTTTCACAGCATGGATACACGCAAAGAGCTTTATTAGAATTATTTTATAAACGACTAAATCATTTTGAACAAAGACTGTTAGATACCGTATATGGTAGATCATTATTCGATGTTACACCAATTCTAGCAAAAGAAGCTATTAATAAAATGACTAATTAATCTAAATAATACGGTGAAAAGACCGATACATAATGAAGATCATCCTTTAATTTAAGGACGACCTTTCTTAGCCACTACTCAAGCAATTATGGATATTTTAAACAAAACTATCACTCTGACAATTAATGATCGAGCACTCACTTTCTAGAATGACACTAGAGTGAAAAACCCTAAATTCAATTTTAGAGATCCAACCTAATTCTAAAAGGGTTAAGTCGAGCCAATGACGATAAACAAAAGTGATATATGGTAGGCAACCCATATTCTATGTTTATTCTATGGTTATTTAATTTTATTTGGATTTAGTGTAGTCTTGTTTAATATATTTTTATTCTCTCACTTTTTGACTCTTGTATTGGAATTTTTTATAGATTCTAAACTCTGTGGTAATTTCAATTGAGGGGGGTGATCTAGTTGTTTTTTGCTTATATGGTTGTTATGCAAGTCGCATTATTTGCTCGCTTATTTATATGTTTATTTATTTATTTAATTAATGAAAGTATTTAGTTAGTTACATGTCCCACTCAAACCTTCGGATTTTTAGTCAATTATACTTTAATATGAATTTTTATGAATGATACATAAGTTTAATTAGAAGGAAAATTGCAAAAAACAATAAAATAGGCCTAGCGATTCTCCAACACTTTAGATTAACAATGGGAATCACTGGCAAAATCGATAGCAGTACACAAGAAAATTTAGTGCAAATTTGGAGTCTACCGATTCCCATCGATTCGCCAATAGAAGAGAATCGTTGCTGAAATCGGTTGTCCACATGTCGTTTGTGCCAAATTTAACCCATACTCGAGTAACTAATCCCATTTGGGTATAGTAGTGGTAAATACGGGGTCAAATCTATAGGACTTAGGTTATCATCTGAGTTAACTATAAAGGGAAATTTGAAAGTTTTTCAAAAGATTTTAAGAGACTAGAAATCAAATTTTGCAAAAGTGAATTCAATTAGAGAAAATACCTTGGTCTTCCGTCCCACAAATCCAAATCAAGATTCAATAGCATGTCATGGTCTTCAAGCTTTCCCTAAATATTATTAATTCAATTCATCCTAAATTTGCTATAGGAAATCGACATCCACCAGAAATCCCTAATTTTCCTAATCTCGATAGCTAAGACGTCCACAATTAAGTACTTCCCTCTTCAACACATAACTCTAGACATCTGCTAATAAAACTTAACACATTAACTGTACAAAAGGTCCAAGGAAATACTAATCCTAAATAACAGGATCGCGTCCGCTTCCGGTTTAACCTAGATTTATTTGTCGAACACTCAAAAACCAAAAAGGTATGAAGGCAAACAGATGAGTGATTGTCACTTGTATTAGTCCAACCATACAATTACGGATTCGATTGTCCCGATTAACTATTAGTCTTCCACCTAAAAGCATGCAATGGATGCCCTTAGCTTGCACCATAATCATGAAAATGACAACAAATAAATTAGAAAGAATTGAAATAACTTTAATTATAAAAAACATTTCTCACAAATCATGCTATCAACCAAGATTCTAGACATGCTTCGCTTCCGACCAAGGAAAAGAGTGCTTAGCAGGACATCATCTTGATAAACACCATTGAATTATAAAGAAAAGAACTAGAAAGCAAGAGAAAATAGAGTTTCGTTATCTCTTTTTATCCTCTAAGATTACCACATTCTAATGACTATTTATACTCCTATGACTACTTTAATTACAATTAGAAACCCTATATACCATTCCCAAACGAAATAGAACTCCTAAGTTTTCTATTTTTCTGTCTCGGGGCTATCAATAAGTTATCCATGTTGTATGTGTGAATATCACGACGCCAACTTTTACTTTGTTTTCCTCTTTTTAGTAGTCTTGTTATCGTATATGTATTTGCTCAGTGTTGTTTGTGTAAACCCATAGCTTTTTGACTGCGTCAACTCTACATGCACATCATCCACTTATCTGCACCTCATTCTCTGATCCCTACGCTTTAACAAGCCTTGCATTCATTTCCCACGGCGTCAAAGGTCTTCTCTTTGGTGTGAAGCTTGCTTTTGTGCTTTTTTCTTAGCTTTCATCATGAAATCACTCTTTTGTCTCTTTTATAGCTTGTAAACCTGAAAACACATAAATGTCATCAATTAGAGTTCATTCAGGGATATTTAGGCTAATTATGCTACTAAACTAGTCATATATTAGCCTAATTACCTACTTATCAAACACCTCTAACTTAGGAATTTGCACGTCCCGAGCAATGAAATATAAGACATGCAGCAAGATTACTAATATAATTATGATCCTATACTAATTAATCCTACACCTAATTCTAGGCATATGGAGTTTTATTGGTTTAAATAGTCGCAAAGTTAACAAGCCACTCAAGAAATTTCAGAGTTATGATATGTCTGGAACCGTAATCCAAACATAATTAAGATCACACTTTCTAGACCTAGACTTCGTTAAGACAAAGGCTATCAACTACTCACGAGTTTTCTTGGCCTATACACTCAAATACGCAAGTTTACGATCTCTGTAAGATAACGCATCAATGCTTGTAGGGTACCATAAAAGAGAAATGCAACCACAATATCCACTAATGTAGACTTAGCACCAATTGAGATCAATAGGACTTTAAGTAGTTTGTAATACAGCTCAAGTAGGGTACCTAGGAAATGATACAAAGGTAATGCGAAACATTAGAAAATTAAAACTTAGACTATCAAAAGATTTTTCAGAGAACAGGAATGTGGCTTATACTGCACTTAACTTCATTTTTCTTTTAATATGTGCAGTCCTCACCTTTTTCCAACCATCCGACTCTCTACTCCATTTCTTACGGATAACATTTTATGAAGGAATCTCTAATCATGACTTGATTTTTTCATCATGATTAATTTCCCCTTATTTTGGATATATATAAACTTCTTTTCTCTAATATTTGTTTATTTTCATGTCTCTTTTCAAAGATTTCAAGTCTAAGACTAGCTTTCAACTAGGTAAGTGATTTTCGGGGCTACGGTTAGGGGTTTAACATTATATAAGAAAGAATTAAAGGTTGGGTTGGCTCAAAATAGGTTAACTAGGGATATTACTTTAGGTAGGCTTAAGGTTAAGGGTTTTCATTTAAAAATGGCCTAAATCATTCCTCAAAAAATGGTTTAGTCATAAGAATTTGGCCTCGAGTGGGTTACACCCTCGTCTTTGCCCCCTAGAAATCTAGTTTTTTTCACTTGCGTAGTTCTAACCATTTGCCCTATTGGTATCTAGCACAAGCCTTATCCCTTGTACTAAGTCCCTAATATGAAATCATAAAAATATCAGGCTACGGGCCAGAGTGAGTGTTTCTCCTAATTTTTCCTAAGTCTCATGTCAAAAAGGCAACCATAGTTCACTCATCCACAACCAAAGACATTAAGTAAAGTTTTAGGTGACTCTACATAATAATAATAATAATAAAAACTATACTAAAATTATGCATGAAAATGTATCATATCTTAGTGAAATGGAAGATAGAAGTATGAATGGAAAGGAAAGAGAAATGGAAAGATAAGATGAATGAAAAGAATAACACCACCACTAACATGCTTCAATCGCATAATTTAAAAAAATTATTAATCATACCAGCAGTCTTTAGCAAAAAGATCCATCCAACAAAGTCCGCAATCCCTTAAATACCCCCAAACTTATTCTGAACCTTGTCCCTAAGGTTCAAAACAAGAAAAGAGGTTCACACAAAAAAACAAACAAAAATGGTGAAAGAACATGATAGATATAGAATTAAAGAAAATTGTACGAGTTAACGTATTATAGTAAGAGTACTAAAACAAAGAAATAAAGCAAGATAAATAAACATTTAGGCTGCCTCCTAATAGCACTTTTGTTTACAGTATTTTGCTCAACTTAGTCTGAGTATTTCAATCAGCATAGATTGGTTTTGCAAGTGACACGCCCTCCATATTATGACTCGGGAAGTCTTCATAGAAGATCTTCAACATGTGGCCATTCATTTTAAAACCATTACCAGTCTTCAAACATTGAATCTTCACCGCACCGTGATCGTACATCGCAATCACCACATAAGGTCCTATCCACCTTGATCTTAACTTACATGCAAAAATCTAAAGACGAGATTGAAATAAAAACATTTTTCGACCAACACAAAATAACTTCCTGGAGAGATTGTGGTCATGGAACAATTTAGTCTTTTCCTTTTAAATTCGTACATTTTCATACGTGTCGTTCCTGATTTCCTCCAATTCTTTGAGAGTAAACTTTCTTTTTTTTGGCTTCATAGAGCTTCATATTAAGCTATTTCACAGCCCATTAGGGTTTATGCTTAATGTCGTCTAGCAGAAGACATTTTTTAAAGACAAGGCGGTAGGGTGACATTCCAGTTTGCGTTTTAAATGCCCTTTTGTAAGCCAAAATCATATCATCAAGACGTGTACTCCAATCTTTCTGAGTGGGATTCACCATCTTTTCCAAGATAGATTTGATCTCCCTATTAGAGACCTTTGTCTGGCCACTCATTTGGGGATGATACGCCGGAGATGTTCTATGAGTGACATTATACTTCCATAGAAGACTTTCAACCATACGATTGCGAGAAAGTCAATGCCTTTATCACTGATTAGGGCACGCGGGGTACCAAATACTGTAAAAAAATCCTTAATTTGAGGAATTCACATACCACTTTAGAGTCATTAGTGCGGGTATGCTTAGCTTCTACCCATTTAGACACGTAGTCCACTGCAAAAGTATGTAAACATTACTAAATGATGCTAGAAACGGTCCCATGAAATCAAAACCCATACATCGAATATCAAATATATGGATCTTTGTAAGTCGCATTTGGTTTCGATGACCAAGGTTACCAATTTTCTTACAGTTAGGACAAGTCTTAGTGAAAATGTATGAATTATAGAAAATAGTGGGCTAGTAAAACCCATTCTCAAGAATTTTCATACCTATCCTACGAGGGATTTAAGTGGTCACCGCAAGCCTAAGTATGGCAAAATGCTAAGATGGAGTGACTTTTTTTCTGAGAAACAGAATGCCTGAAAACCTGGTCGAAGCAAAATTTCCATAAGTATGGGTCATCCCATACATAATATTTAGCATTGCTCCTAACTTCGTTCTTTTTGGCTATATAAAGGTGAGCGGAATTTGCTAGAAGTGATGTAGTTCACCAAATCTGCATACTAGGGTTGATCTTCCATAATAGCATATATGTGTTTGTCAGGGAAGTCATCCTTAAGAAGGGTAAGACGTTCACCATTCTTAATCCTGCTGAGATGGTCCGCGACTAGATTCTCTACACCACTTTTATCTTTAATTGTGATATCAAATTCCTGTAGTTGAAGTTGCTAGGGCATGTGCCCTAGGTCAATCTACGTACATTTTTTATCTTATAATTTTAGTTAATAAAATAAAATTTTTTTTATTTCTTCATTTATTATAAGTGATTGCATGTATACCTTATAATAAGATCCATATGTATTTGTTGAAATATCATAAATGTCCCTAATCGGTCATTATATTGAGAACTATAATGAATTAAGACTAGTTTGAATCTTGATTGATGGTCAATGATGATCATCGGTATAGGGAAACGAATAGAAATCATGAGTATTTGTTAGGGAACAAGGTACTGGACTGACCTGCTATGAGAACACCACATGGATTAAGTCATAGGTGTTACTCATGATAGGTATATCATTTAGTCCTTCAACTTAAGACTACCAAAGACTTCAATATTAGGAGCATGGTAATTTGACATAATCAAACGTTATTTTTAACCAGATGATTATAAAGATAAAGATATGTTACCATGTGAATAATATGTGAAGGCGTGTAATCAATATAGAATTTGTCACTCTCATATAGAGAGATATTAGTAGATCCCTCGATATGATAGATTGATAATGGCCAAGTTCATGTGAATTGATATGATCAATGTCACATGGATGTTTTCAGTTTACCTAAATATCGAGACTAGTACGATTGAACATTAAGAATGACTTTCCTTGCCTTATGCTTAATCAAATGATATCGCACGAAAAAATGATATGATAAATGTTATTCACCATGTTGTATCGATTTTGATATTCATTCTACTTGGGTAGCCATAATTTCTTGCTAGAGACTACTTATGACACGTGTACCAAAATGGTTTTGATTCATTACCAATGTCGCATGAACCTATTAGATCGCACACAAAGAATGTCTTTGCACAATTTCAATTGCTCCAGTGTAATGAATTTTATATGATAAAATTCATGACATAAAAGCCCTTACGATTTGTTATATGATAACTTATTAATAGGGGCATATGTGTAATTTGCTTAAAGTACCTACATACAATAGTTGTATTACGAATAAGATTTTAAGTGAGGGCTTATCTACACATATAAATAAAGGTTGAAACCCTAAAATGAAATAAGATTTTCGTTTTCTCTATTTTCAAGTTCTCTGGATTTTGGGAGAGAAATAAAATGTTTTTAATCTCTCTTGGGGCTAACACTCCAAATTGTGGTCACCATTCGTGTATGGATTTTCGATAGAGGACGGACGCTTGAACATCTTCGAGATCGAACAATCAGATAAGGAAATCATTAATTAAGGTGTGGTTTACTTTTGTAGATCTAGTTTAATTGAACTTATTTTCGACCTTGTTGGGGTTAATCAAAAATTATTTTGATTTTTTGCTGCGTATGAACCCCAAAATCCAATAGTGGTATCAGAACCTTAGGCTCGATTCTATTAAACATTTGCATAATTTCTCTGATGTATATATGAAAACATGATCTTTATTAATGTATATATGATATACATATAGGTTATTTGATAATTTTTTTTATCAAGAATTGGATTTAAAGCATGTTGTTAATTCATGTATATTGATACACACGCATGATTTGACTCAATGATAGAATTCATATTTAGAATATTTTGATTAACATATGTTTTTAATATTGAACGATGCGAATTTTGTATGTTCATGGTAGAAGTCATGTTTAGGTTAAAGTGATTCTGGTGTTGAATACATATTTCGCTTTTGTTCAATAATTGGAGATAAACTTGTAATTGGATAAGAATTACAAATTCTATAAGATAGGTGAGATATATAACAACTTCTAATTGGATAAGGATTTAAAGTATCTTAAATTCTAATTGGATAAGGATTCAAAGTATCTTAAATTGTAATTGGATTAGGATAAGATATTAAGTTAAAGGTGGGCTCGAGTTAATTAAAAAAAATTGAATTAATATTTTTTGAAATTAAAATAAGGGGCAATTTTGGTCAATTGAATTGACTAAAATGATGACCGGCCAGTGGGACCGTCGTTAACTGTTTGTAACGCAAGAAAATTCCTATAATAGTCAATATTCGTAAAATTCCTAACTTGTTTAGTTATTGTTCATGCATTGTAATATATGATATTTATCTTGTTTAATTATGATCACTAAAACAAATAAAAATTCCTCTTCCAAATTTTAAGTCAAGTGTCATCTATTCTCGAACACTTGTCAAGGCTTCGATCACACCAATATGGGTCTACCTCCGTAGAGTGTTTTATGTTATCTTAGTGAGGCAAGTTGAGTAACAATTACTCTATTGTTTGAAATGGTTAGACTTGATAAAGCTATCAAAACGGTTTTGGGCTTTAGGCACTATATGAGATAAAACTTGCTAAGACATAAGATGTCATAATCTTAAAAAAATAACTAAAAGTTACATATGATGTAATTAGTAGTTGGTACCTACCTAAATAACCTAATTCAAAGTGTCTTGCCTTAGCTGTCATGGAATTAGGTGAAACATGGATTTTAGTCCCTTAAATTAACATAGCATTTTTAAGGAGGGTTGTAAATTTAGTGGGAGTCCATTCCTTTATACTAAAATGAAATTTTGCATAATCTTTGTTGTAGATCTATGGCCTTTTCAAATCAAACTAATCCCTTGTCACTGCGATCCACCAGTGAGAAAGATAAGTTATATGGGACAAACTTTCTTGATTGGTTCAGAAACTTTAGAATTGTTCTTAAGCATGAACGCAAGTTGTATGTCCTAGATGATCATATTCCTGAGGAACCACTAGCCAACGCTTTATGAGCCTTGAAGGATGCACATACTAATCATGTCAATGACTCAACTAATGTTGCATGCATTATGTTGGCATCCATGGATCATGAACTTAAGAAAGACATAGAACACATGGAAGCTTACGACATGGCTACGATGCTAAAGGAAATGTTCCAACAGCAGGCTAGGCAATAAAGGTTTGAGATAGTCAAAAACCTTCATTCTTGCAAAATGGCTGAGGGTGCGTCAGTTAGTCCTCATGTTCTGAAAAGGTCTATATTTACCATCTTAAACAGACTTGAATTTCCCAAAAGCTAAGAGTTGGCTACGAATTTGATCCTGAATTCATTGTCTAATAATTATTCACAATATGTGATGAACTATAACATGAATAGTATGGAGAATTCTATTCAGATTCACATTTGATGCTTAAAACTGCTGAGCAGAACGTCAAGAAACCTAATGCTAATGTGTTGATGGTTAAAAAAGGAAAGGCTATGAAGTAGAAGGCCAAAGGCAAGGGTAAAGTTTCCAAGGCTGTTATGACTGTCACAAAGCCTATAGAACAAGTCAAGCCTCATGCTTCTTCTACTTCACAGTTCTAGAAAGAGAAAGAAAAGGAAGGAAATTATCATTTCTACCATGCACTTGGGTATTAGTTTAGAAATTGCAAGCTATATCTTGAAGATCTAAAGAAAAAAAAAGAGTAGGGCGACTACTACTTCAGGTATTTACATTATTGAAGTTAACTTGTCTACTAGTGATTCATGGGTATTGACTACCGGATTTGGATCTCACATTTGTATTAATGTGCAGGGTCTCACCAAAAGTAGAAAGCTAAAGAAAAGAGAAGTCATTTTACAAATTGGAAATGGAGCAAAGGTTGCTACTTTGGTTGTAGGATGCTATGAGTTAATTTCACTTAGTGGACTTGTTTTAGTTTTAAATAATTGTTATTATGTCTCTGTCTTCAGCAGAAACATCATTTCATTTCATGTTTGGATTTGGATGGTTTTAATTTCATTATTGCGAATAATAAATGCTCTATTTCTTATAAAGAATTTTTTTATGTGAATGTTGATTTGTGTGATGGTCTTTATATTCTAAACATGAAAAGGTCCACAAATACTCCTATTCTTAATGTAAATACAAAGAGATTCAAGTCAAATGATTTGAGTCAAACCTACATTTGGCATTGTCACCTTGGCCATATAAATGAGAAACGCATTTATAAACACTTTAAAGATGGACTTTTAGATTCATTTGATTTTGAATCATATGAAACATGAGTATCTTGTTTACTAGGCAAGATGACAAATAGTCCCTTTATCGGACACAATGAAAGGCCAAGTGATTTATTGGGTCTAGTACATACTGACGTATGCGGTCCTATAAACACAATGGCTAGAGGTGGTTATCAGTATTTCATTACTTTCATTAATGATTTTAGAAGATATGGTTATTTGTATCTCAAGAAAGATAAAGGTGAATCTTTTGAGATGTTTCAAACATTTCAGAATGAAGTGCAAAATCAACTTGGTAAAACTATTAAAGCACTTCGATCAGATCGAGGTAGTGTATATTTGAGCCATGAGTTTGATGATCATCTTAAAGATTGTGGATTGTCTCACAATTAACTCCTCAAGTAACTCCACAATAGATCAAAATGAGCCTCCACAAGTATCACAAGGCCCACGTAGGTCTGATAGGGTAAGATATCAGTAAGAGAGATTTGGATTTCTTAGTATTGATTGTAGTGAGGTGTTGCTTATGGATCAAAATGAGCCTACTACTTATCAGGAAAATGTATTTAGCCCTTAGGTAGATAAATGGCTTAGTGCCATAAACTCTGAAATGCAATCCATGTATGATAAGCAAGTTTGGAACTTGGTTGATTTACCTAAAGGTGGTAAGACCATTGGATGTAAATGGGTTTTCGAGAAAAAAATTGACATGAATGGCAATGTGCATACTTATAAAGCACGCTAGTAGCAAAAGGTTTCAGACTGACTCAAGGTGTTGATTATGATGAGACTTTTTCTCCATAGCTATACTTAAATCCATTAAAATTCAAAATGCCATGGCCGCATATTATGAATTTAAGATATGGCTAATGGATGTCAAAATTCAAAATACTTTTCTAAATTGAAAGTTACTTGAGGTCGTGTATATAATACAACCTAAAGGGTTTGTTCATCATGAGAATTCTAGGAAGGTATGCAAGCTTCAAATATCCATTTATGGATTAAAGCAAGCTTCTAGGAGTTGGAATCTTTGTTTTAATGAAGCAATTAAGAATTTGGTTTCATTAAAAATGAAGATGAGCCTTGTGTATAAAAGAAGGTCAGTGGGAGCGTGGTTGTTTTCCTGGAACTGTATGTTGATGATATGTTACTCATTGGAAATGACATTCCAACCTTGCAGAGTGTCAAGTCTAGGTTAGGAAGTATTTTCAATAAAGGACTTAGGATATGCAGCCTACATCATCAGGATTAAGATCTATAGGTATAGATCTAAAAGACTGATTGGTTTAAGTCAGAGTGTTTATATAGATAAGGTACTAAATAGGTTCATTATGCAAGATTCTAAAGGAAGGTCATTGCCAATATCTCATGGTATAAGTCTCAGCAAGACTTAATGTCCGAAGACTAATGATGAGCGAGAGCGCATGAATACGATTCCATATGCATAAGCTATTGGATCTATCATGTATGCCATGTTATGCACTCGACCTGATGTATCATATGCTTTGAGTGCAACAAGCAGATATCAGTCTGATCCTGATCAGAGTCACTGGATAGCGGTAAAGAACATACTTAAGTATTTAAGAAGGACTAAAGAAGTGTTCTTGGTCTGTGAAAGTTTGGAAGACGAGCTTGTTGTAAATTGTACACATATGCAAGTTTTCAAATTGATATAAATGGCTTCAGATCGCGGTCAAGATATGCGTTTACTTTGAATAGAGGCGCAGTGAGCTGGAAAATTTTGAAGCAAGAAACTGTGGCAGATTCTATAACCGAAGCTGAGTATATTGTTGCGTCTGATGTAGCTAAGGAGGCAGTTTGGATCAAAACGTTCAACTCTGAACTTGGTTTGGTTCCGAGTATAGCTTACCCCGTTTGCTTGTGTTGTGACAACAACCAGGTGATAGCACAAGTCAAGGAACCAAGATCACATCATCGATCCAACATAGACTTAGACGTTTTCATCTTATTCGAGAAATCATTAAGATGGGAGACGTGATGATTTACAGAGTTCTTATAGAAGACAATGTTGCAGATCATTTGACGAAGACTTTTCCACAAGTGAAACATGATGGTCATGTTAGGTCATTAGGTATTAGATACATGAATGATTGGCCATAGTGCAAGTGGGAGATGTTAGGGCATGTGCCTTAGGTCAATATACAAACATTGTTTATCTTAGAAATTTAATTAATGAAATAGAAGTTTTTTGTTTATTGTTTTATTATAAGTGATTGCATATTTACCTTGTAATAAGATTCATGAGTATTTGTTGAAATATCCTAAATTTTCCCAGTCGGTCATTATACTGGGAATTATAATGAATTAAGACTAGTGTGAGCCTTGATTGATGGTTATATGATGATCATGCGTATAAGGATACGAATCAAGATCATAAGTACTTGTTAAGGAACAAGTTACTGGACCAACTAGCTATGAGAACACCACATGGATTAAGTCATAGTTGTTACTCATAATAGGTATATCATTTAGTCTTTCAACTTCAGATTACCATAGACTTCAATATTATTCACATGGTAAATGACACAATTAAACGTTGTCTTTAACCGAATGATTATAAAGATTGTGATTGGTTACCATGTGAATAATATGTGAAAGTGTGTAATCAAAATAAAATTTTTCACTCTCATGTAAAGAGAGATATTAATGGATCCCTCGATATGATAAACTGATAATGGGCAAGTCCATGTGAATTAATATGACCAATGTCACATGAATGTTTTCAATTTACCTAAAGATCGAGACTTCTACGATTGAACATTAAGGGTGATTTTCCATGCCTTATGTTTAATCAAAGGATATCGCACGACAAAAGAATATGACATATGTTATTCATTAGGTTGTATCGATTTTGATATTCATGCTACTTGGGTAGTCATAATGTCTTGCTAGAGACCGTTTATGACTCGTGTACCAAAATGGTTTTGATTCAACTTTTAATGTCTTATGAACCTATAGGTCGCACACAAAGAATGGTTTTGCGCAATTTCAATTGGTCCATAGTAATGAGTTTTATGTGATAAAACTCTTGACATAAAAGCCCTTACGATTTGTTATATGATAACTTATTAAAAGGGACGTATGTGTAATTTGCTTAAACTGCCTAAATAAAATAGTTATATTAAGAGTATGATTTTAAATTTTTAAGTGAGGGCGTATCTACACTTATAAATAGAGGTTGAAACCCTAATATGAATTAAGATTCTCCATTTTACTATTTTTGAGTTCTCAAGATTTTGGAAGAGAAATAAAAATGTTTTTAATCTTTCTTGGGGCTAGCACTCCAAATTGTGATCATCATTTGTTTGTGGATTTCTGATAGAGGACAGGCAGCTTGAACGTCATAGAGATCGAACAATTAGAGAAGGAAATCATGGATTGTGGTATGGTTTACTTTTGTATATCTAGTTTAACGGAACTTATTTTTGATCCTATTGGGGTTTTTCAAAAATTGTTTTGAGTTTTTCGCTGCGTATAAATCTCAAAACCTAAAAGAAGTATCCATCTAAAGAGCCTAGGTTTAATATCTTTTTTACTCATAAGGAACTTCAAGGTTGCATGATCATAATAGATAATCACCTTGGTTCCCAAAAGATATGGTCGAAACTTCTCAAGTGCGAAGATAACGGCTTGGAGTTCCTTCTTAGTAGTGGTGTAGTTCATCTGAGCAGCATTTAGAGTACGAGAAGCATAATAAATCACATGTGAAGCTCTCCCAACTCTCTATCCTAATACTGCACCCACTGCATAATTGGTAGAATTACACATATTTTCAAAATGGAGGCTCCTAATTTGGGGCTTGAATCACTGGTGTGCTAGTAAGTGATTTAGTGCATCAAATGCACTCTTACATGCCTTGTGAAACTTAAAAGGCACGTCTTTTTGGAGTAAATGGCATAGGGGTTGTGCGATCTTCGAAAAGTTATTGAAGAAACGTCAATAAAACTAGCGTGTCCAAGGAAAGATTTAATCTCTTAAACATTTGTAGGGTAGGGTAGTTTCTTGATAACATCAATTTTAGGTTGATCTACCTTTACACCCTTAGTTGAGACAATGTGTCCTTAAATAAAAATTGGTGCTCCATAAAATGACATTTTTCCAAGTTTAAAATCAATTTCTTCTCAATACACCTACTAAGCACCTTAATTACATTCATGAGACAATTATCGAATGAATCACCATAAACAGGAAAGTCATCCATAAAGACCTCTATGAAATGCTCAATGAAATATGAAAAGATACTCAACATGCACCTTTAAAAGGTGGCAAGTGTGTTGCATAACCCAAAGGGAATGTGTCGATAGGCAATAGTGCCAAACAGACAAGTAAAAGTCGTCTTTTCCTGGTTTTCAGGCGCTACTAGTATCTAGTGAAAATCAGAGTAACCGTCAAGACAACAGTAATGAGAACGACTAACTAGTCTCTTTAACATCTGATCAATGAATGGAAGAAGGCAGTTGTCTTTTCTGGTGGAAGCATTTATGTAGGATCCTTAACTCTATTAGGGCGATACCCAGCCTGAAACCCTAATTAAGCCCAGATTATCTTTACCATACTTAACTAGAGCCATCAGCCTTACCACCTTCACCTGATAAATACTATTGTACATCAAATATCGATGGACAACAATTAATGAACATATCAGAAATTTAAAACTTTTTCGATAATCCAAACCGTGATATATAGTATTCAATCAAACCTGAACAATCCTCGGTTATACAAATCCCCTATCTCTTGTGATATTATAAAAACTGTAATTCAATACAAATATATAAAATAAGAAAAAAATTATTACATCGAAGAGAAGATAAAGACTCCAATATATTCTCCATCTCGTAGTTGTAGCGCTCGTCAATTATCTTGTAAAGTTAATTGGGGTGAGCACTCCCACTTGCTCCGTAAGTAGGGATTCACATAGTCATCAACATTCCATATAATAATCAAGAACATTATGCAATAACAATATGCACCAATGTTAACTAACAAGAATATAGAAAACATATAATTCAATATATAATGGATGCAAAGCAAAATTTATGGACTATTACACTGTGATCCCCATTTTATTTAGAAAACTAGGGTCGATTACCCACCGAGGCCATTAATGCGAATGCTAGACCAACATATCGCACATATGTGATTTCTAGCCAATTCATTAATGCCCAATGGTTATATCCAAAATCATCTATTGAATATGTAACCCACGCAACCTATCTAACTAAGTAAGAGTTACGTATAGACCGAGAGATCAGCCCCGCGTCCTATCAACCAGGTCTCATTCCTCGGGAGTTACTCTCGTGGATCACATAAGACACGATTTTTTGTTTATAAGAAAAACATCACAATGTACATAGTCCCCATTTCAGTTCAACATCTACATGAGCTATATATACTAGAATAGCCAGGTAACATTGATAAATAAGTGACTTTGTACTTACCTCGCTTTTTCGTCCAAACTCCTATTTTTTCGAGTCACTAATTCTTTCCCGAGGATCCAATACCTATCATAGACCAATTGTAGTTAATTTAGGTTCAATACACTTTTATTAGAACCCCTAATCAAATCCCTAAGTTCAGTAGAAGCCCTCTGTAAAACTCACCATTATTGTTGTTTCTGGGGTGGGAACGCGCTCCCTTAGTCGGTAAGGCACGCTATAAAAATTAGGTTCATCACAGTCGATGAAGGGAGCGCTCCTCTGCTAGGTGGAGTGCGCTCCACCTATGCTGTCAAAAACAGAACACAAGGCAGCAACCAATATTCTTCACCAAATCCACCATACATTATCCAAAACTTTCCAAAATCCTCAAGGAGGACCTCTAATGAGGTTACAAACCATTTCCAATCCATAAAAAACATAATTTACAAAGATTTCATCACCTACTATGAATTGAACTTCAAAAGACTAGAAAACAAAACTTACCAAAGTGATGATCTCTGGATTCTGAGTTGTTTAAGCTCCTCAATCTTCTATAATTCAGCTCTCAAAATCATCTTTTTCGATCCAAAATCATATGAACCCTCTCCCTTCTCGATTTCTCGAATATTCTGAGGATAACGATGGATTTTGGTTTATATATATGGATTTCCTCGAGATACACATCATGCTATCTCGAGCCTGATCACATGGTTGAGGTGTTAAAGTGACACTCCTTAAAGTGACATAGATTTTGACACATCAAGCACTTATTCTCATATCGAGGTTGATCAAACGATCCATATAATTTAAACCAAACTTTATAACTTATATATACTTATATATATCAAATATATATAAATATATATATATCTTGTGTATTTTCTCGCTAATAAATTCACCAAACATGCCTACAAGTGTTCTGGAATGTGCACATTCATTTCATGACCCCCTCGTCGCACTTAGTGTACCGGTAACTTATTGTTTATTATGTATTTTCCTAATTAGAGGCTTATGTATAATTTCCTTATTATATAACAACTTATATATAAATTCGTTTAACAATTCAAACAAACACCATACATCATGTTACCGCACGCACACGCTAATCTAGGTCAACTAGACTTAACACTAAGCCTAACTCGGGTTAACTAAGATTTGGATTCGTACTAATCACCAGCTTAAGGTAACAGGTCGATACAGTTTTCCCAATTTAAAGCAATTTCGTCCTCGAAATTAAAATAAACCTGATGTTACCCATAGTTTCGAAGAGAAATGGAAATTGTTCCCTTTTATAGGATTCCCGCTCCCAGGTTAGTTCCTCATCTTCGTGAATTTACCATTTCACTTTAACAAAAGGAATCTCTTTGGTTCTTAGCCGCTGAATTTTACGATTAAGTATCTAATTCAGCTACTCGTCATAAGATAAGTCCTCTCGAAGTTGAAATTCATTCCAATCAATCCTTATAGTGAACTAAGTCTCCATTTTACAAAGCATTAACACGTGGAAGACATTATGAACTATATATACCTGAGGAGGCAACTCTAACCTGTCAGTAACAAGACTAATCCTTTCATGTACTTTGAATGGCTCAATGTACCTTATAACTAGTTTACCTTGCAATCTAAACCAATACAACTCTTCCATAGGTAGGAATCTCAACAGAACATAATTTTCCTTTGAAAACTCCAACAACCTATGATGTTTATCGGCGTATTTCTGCTATTTTAGTTATCTGTAGTCAAACACTGATGTATCTGCTACATTCCCACTAGGTAGTTCTAAATCAACAATGGTTCCAATAAACCCGTATCTCAACCCTTGTCCAAACACTCCGGTGTATGACATGGTTGACCATATAAAGCTTCAAAAGAGTATTCCAATGCTAGCTTGACAGATGTTACTATAAAACAACTCACACAGAGAAATGTATTTCTTCCAGTTATTATCAAACTTCAAGACACGAGCTCAAAATATATCCTCTAGCACCAAAATCAACCATTCCAGCTACACATCGGTCTGCTGGTAGTATACCATATTGAAGTTGAGATTAGTTCCCAGCCGTCGCAGTAATTCACTCCACAATCTAGACGTAAATCTCATATTTCTAACCGAATTAGTCGACACTAGAACACCATGAAAAATCTAACACCTCACGTATGTATACCTCATATAAAATTGGTCAAGAGGATTTCGCATGAAATTGGCAAGAAATATGCAAACTTCGTAAAGTTGTTAACTACAATCTATACCATATGGTGCTTACTCTAACTCAGAGGTAGAACGAAAACAAAATCCATTGATATATGTCCCCATTTCCACTTAGGAATAGACAGCTAATGCAATAACCCTTCAAGCTTCCTATGTTCAGTCTTATCTTGTTGAAATGTCTCAAATCTCATCTCTTTACCAACTTAATCACATCAGTTTTCATCCCAGGCTACCAATACATGCACTTCATTTCATGACATATATTATTGTTACATGGATGAATATGATAAATAGATCTACAAGATTTCTCATAGCAATTCCTGCCTCAACTGATCCTGAACTGGAATCCATAATCTATCCCTAAACCGTAATGCACCATTATCAGAAACTGACCGATCAGGATGATCTACACTAGCCGCTGATCTTTAACGCACTAAATAATCATGATTAGCTTTCTGACGACCAATAACCACTGAATCATCTCCAATTTAATTCTAATATGAACAAAAAAAAATCAGATCAATAGCTCTGATATTGCCTCTCAGTTGATGATGTGTCAACTAAATTTATATAAATCATCATCACTGACACTTCCTCATGAAGTCTAAATTGAGAACCTCTAGCAGTAGCTACATTTTCTTCATGTATCAAAGTTGCAATTGTGTAGTGAAAATCAGTTAACAATTTTATGTGTACTTCTAGATTACTCAGGCTCAAATTAACTTGTTTAATTATTTCTCGTCCTACCAATTGACGACGAAGTAAAGCATGCAATTTTTTTTAAGGTAAACACTTCAATGTCATATTTAGCCTGATAATAACAACGCCAGAGAACTCGCATGGTAAATATTTCTTCCAGTAACTAACATTTTCCAAGTCACAAGCTCAAAAAATTGTATTCTCTGGAAATAAGATCAGCCGCAGATATATTGTATCAAGATTGAGAAAAGTCATTCCCAGCTATTATACATATCTTCCTCTCTGGGAAACAAACTTTCGGTTCCTTATCGAAATAATGATCCTTGTTCTCCGTAACTCTCAACTCTTCTATACATATATATCTCGCTTACTATTCCATGAGAGATTAAACCATAATACTGACAAGAGATTTTCAAACTCTATCAGTTTTAAAATTATAACATCAATAACCTTTAGTTGTCACCATAACTTAGTTAAATCCATCATGAATTTCTGAGCATGAATTGTTATTCATATAAGGAAAGAATAATATAACCCTCTAGGTTATTATCACTCAGCTTCCACCTACTGATATATTTCATATTTCTTTATAGAATTGACATCGTCAATTTTCATTCTAGGTCACCAACAATTCTTTCCTATTATAATGATTTTGATTTCACCTGAATGAGTATTTGAAAGAAATTACTGAGATTCTCACAACATTCTGGCCTTGCTTTTTAATTCAAGATCCAAGAACTTTCCTTACATGCTCAATATTTTGAAATGTTATTATCCTTTCCATATGTCAATAACTAGTAGTCAAACCTTGACCTACTAGATAATCTTAATAAATTTCTTTAATAATTTCATCACAAAATCAATCGTCATTAGCTTAGCTCAAATCTGAGCTCTAAAGAACAGACTTGTAATTACTAATTCAAACAATTCAACTGATGATGTGCCTGTGCAGGACATCCATTTGGTCATCAATAAACATTTCACTTAAGAGATATTACTTAGCGGCTTTTATCATAACTATAGCATCTATCGTTTTCTTTATTCAAAGCATTGTCAACACAATCACCTTGTTGAGTGATGTTTCAGAGTGAATTTATAATACTTAGGAAATTTCAAGGTAACTATCTTACCTTCCGTTTCTATCACTCTGACATTTCTACAATTCAAACTTCCATAGTTTGAAATTCATTGCTTAACCTTAAACCAATCCACTAGATTTTGTATTCTCATATTATCTTTTAATAATTCTTCTAAGATTCTCATAATCCCAAAGAATGATTAAAATGCTCTCAACAACCTTCCTTTTATTTACAAGTGATGCATTTCCATATTTGGTACAAATACCAAAACAACTATCTCGAGATTATTAATATTTAATAGTTTTTCTCCCAATTTTTGAATGATATATATAGCTAGAAGTATGAGCTAGTATTTTGCTTTATTATGTCACCACACATTCTTACCTCGGTAAGAATTATTAGGATGAACCTCTAACTTCTTCCATAATTTAGGTATCATCAAGCAAACATTGTAGTTGAACTATTCTTCCACTTTCCTCCAAGGCATCCTTGTATTTGCTTTCAACTTATAACAATTTTCATTCTTGAGTTAACTGAATAACTTACACAACAATATTAGAGATCTCTCGATCAATCGTTGGTAATATTCAATTATTTCAATATTACTTTTCAATTTTACCTTTGTGTTGAATATATGACAATCTCATATTGTCTCAATCACAGTCAAATCCCTTGATTTGTTGTTAATATTCAACACTCATACAATTTATTGACCTTTGAAACTTAGTACTTGCACTTGCAAAATCTGATCTAAATATTTTTACCGTTATCGATTTCAATTATGTACGGTAATGCTTGTGCACCCTCTAAGTCTTCAAAGATTCCTTGTTATTATTGATAACATAATAACAACTTAATTAAAATAGAATTTCCATACATGAGACCCTTTATTTGTGAATATAGCATAAGTTCTAGTCAGTTCTAGTGGTTTCCATTATCCATTTAAAATGATCCAGCAACCACCTAAAATCATCTTTTAAATATATCCTTAACTTTGATAATTTCAATGTGACAATCAAATCTCAACTAACTCTTGAGAACAACTGATTTCGCTTTAATTTATTAGAATGAGTTGTCAATCCTGGGCAATGAATACTTATTCCCATTATCTACGTTATTCTTTGGATTCCTCAAATCCTCGGATTCATTGACCACTTATTTCTACCCAATTTAGACTATACCGTCTAATAGATCAGACTAGGATATCTTACCAACTCACTGCTATATTCTGAATTAAACTATCTTCTAGTTTTACCGATTTAAACTTTCAATGTCACTTGTCATTATCCGTGAAATTACTTGTTATTCCAATATGGTTTCACTCCGTAACTGGAATATCAACTTCATAACAACTTATGAAGTATACTTACATTAGTGGTTTGCTAACCTCCATTTAGGCTTTTATCAATAACCACTAATTGAATAACTTTCATTAATTCCTTACTAGTCTCAATACTAGTATTAAATCATCTCTCAAAGTGGTCCAACATCTTTGAGTTTCCTCTAAAAATTATTAAGTGTTCTATCACTTTGACATTTCCATTTTCCTAATACACATCTCAAGGCCTTGATCCATTAGATATTGATTTGCTGACTATTATTTGTCTAATAATATAAGTGAGAACAAAGACCATTGAAGATGTTACTTGGAGAAGAGTTTTATTTCATCTTTGTAACTTTTCTTATGTCTTTTCTTTTGTCTCCCCGAGGTTAAGACTTTCCTAAGCTCTTACCTCCAACACTTTCTCATATCATGAGAAATAGATGGACTTCAACCATCTTATTGTCGTTCAGAAAAGAAACACTCTCATATCTACCACGTAGATATAATATAACACAACAAATAATATATCTCATTCTTTTATCTTTTGGTTACCCCCAAATACTATATCCTCGAAAAAATAATCTTTTAAAAACTCAAGTTTTTATCTCATTCCATGAGTTAATGCAACCAGACGGAGGATAGAAAAGCTATTCCTTTGCTTTGTCTTTAAGACAAAACGAAAAAGACCTAAACTTTACTGTGTCCTCATTCGCTGTAGATGGTTCCATGGACTTGCACTTAGTTTGAAACTCTTTCTAAAAAGTAACTAGGTCATCATTCTCGCTACCATGAAAGGAAGGTAGGAGATGGATAAACCCATACCTTAACTGAAAACCTCTGATATTCTCTGGATAATTAATGCACAGGGAATGTTGTGCCAAAAGAGCTTAAATGTCGTAATTCGCATGCCCATACTGACTTGGCGATTACTAGCTTACGCCATGTCTAGAGGATTTTGGGCTTGTTCTTGCCTTGGTTGGGTCTCCCTATTCAACCTTTGGAATGTTCTCTCGGGTTCAAGATCGAAAGGCAACAATGAACCAATCAATTTGGACCGATTGAGTCTCTAAAGCATATAACTAAAAAAAAGAAAAAAAAAACTAAACTCAAAATAAAAGATTAAGTCCCCGGCAACAGTGCTAAATTTTTTCATATGTCGTTCGTGCAAAATATAACCCATATTCGAGTTACCAATCCCATTTTGGTGTAGTAGTAGTAAATACGGAGTTGAATCCACATGACTAAGGTTTTACTCTGAGTTAACTAAAATGGGAAATTCGAGGGTTTTTCAAAAAAATTTAAGAGAACAATTAGTTTAAACTACTAGAAATCAAAGTTTGCAAAAGTGAATTCAATAAGAGAAAATACCTAGGCATACATTCCCACAAATCCAAATCAAGATTCAATAGCACGTCATGGTCTTCGATTGTGACGACCCAAAACCCAAAAACCCGCCCATGGGTGAATTAGTAATTATGTGAACTCTGATATAAACAAGATTAAAATAAAAACCATAGCTACCTATATTGATTTACAAACCCTAAATCAAAAAAAGGGAGAAAGAGCAAGAAGGGGCAGATCTAGGAGGGTTAGTAGAAATCAAAGCTAAAAGAACCCACCAAGGAGGTAATATTTCAAATCCCTCTTCTTCCCCACTCATTCCTTGTCAATTTAGTAGTGATTTTCATAGGGTTTGAGAGGCCTAAGGGGGCGACACCACTAGGTGGTGCCGGTGAGTAGGTGGTGCCGGCGACGGGCGGTGACACACCTGCCGCCACCACCTCGAAGTAGAAAGGATGCCAATGAAGGCACCCCTGCGAGAAAGGGAGGGGGCTCTCTGCCACCCTACTCCATCCCTTCCCGCCATCTCCACCACATGTTTCCCAGTGCCACCATGCGTTGGGGACTTCATAATCCGAGGATGAGGCGAGGGTGTGTGTAGCACATGCTTCCCCCACCCTTGGCAGGGATGAAACAATGGCATTAATGTTCCCCTGGTTCATCCTATAAGGGTACGTACAGGCCCCTAAACTATTCTAGGAGCCGGTCTGACCCCCTAGGGGTTTGACTATTGACTAGGGGCTTAAATGGCCCCTGGTCGACCAAAATAGAGCCCAATATGTCCTTAGTTAACAAATCAGGGGCCAAATTGATCCCTGCAACAAATTAAAGACCAAATGTGACCTTGACCCTAACCTCGACATGCACCGGCACCCCGACAAGGGCACCGGACAACACCGAAAATGCAGGACCACACTAGTGAATCTAAAAGACCAATAAATGGAAGATTTACTTAATTTTAAATCAAAGCATTTATTTTTTAGATGTGTTATGGATTTATAACGTCACGTGAAGGTTTACATCGGGCCTTGTGCATTTCAGGAATTGTTATAGTCGTGGCGGCGAGTCGAGGTAAGTAGGAGCTTTGCTCATGCATTAATTATGCTTGAATAATAGATAAATAGAATTTCACTTTCATTTCTAAAGACTTGGGATTGAATTGCATTTAGTTAATGGTATGAATATGCTTATTTATGGAATGCATGTGATGTAAATAATTATGTTGTTTGATCAAAAGCGGTGATATGGCAATATGCTCATAAAAAGAGAGTGGTATGCGCCATGAGTAGCGATAGTGTGGCAGTGTGCCTACCCACAGAGAGTGGTGCGTGCCACAAAATCGCAGTGGTGTGGCTATGATCCCATTAAAAAGAGAGTGCTCTACACCATGAAATATCAAGTTCACAAGTGGTCACAATCGATAATGGCTTGAAAACACTTACTATTGGTTTGATGGGACTAGATGGAGGTCACAACGGCCATTGTGACCACCAATGTTTCACATCACCTCGAGGGTGAGTGTTTCTGTCACCGGATTCATACCATTAGCCAGAATGCATTAAATGGAACAATGACTTATATTTATTATTATATCTTATGGCAAATCTCTTTTAGGACCCCGTTGCATGAATAAATGAAATTTATTTATGAATTATGAGTTTTCTTTCATGATGTGGTTTCAAAATAATGCTCACTTTCTTGATTATTGAATTATGAATCTACCTTTATGTTTTACTGGACTTGGGACTTGTTTACACCTGTTATTACCAACAAGAATCATGTCTTCACTACTTTTCATTAAATGTTTTACAATTCGATTTCCTACTTCTTGTGTAGAATTGTTTTGCTTTATAGGTAATACTTGCATGTTTAGTGTTTGAGCAAGTCTTCCCTCTTATGGAGCTCAGTTGGTTTTTAAGCTCACCCCACTTACACTACAGGACCATCATCAAGTATGGCAGATCGTGGCAAGGGGAATGTCATAGCCTGAAGTCTCCTTGCAGTGTGAGCATTGATTGTTATTATCTACTATTTGTTTTAAAAACTATTAATAAGGGTTGTAATCTAGGCATGTCCATTGGGTAGTTAAACCTTTCTTTAGTTAGTTTGATGCATTTATAAACTTTTGAATGTTTTGGAGATTTCTTATTGTTTTGATTTGCTTAGGTAAATTTGAGATACCCGATAGTATGGTTTATGATGACATATCATATTTATTTAAATTCAAATTCCCATTCTATTTCCATAATGTCTATATGTTATTCCACACGTTGTTTAGGCATGCCAGACCATTATTTGGGCTTGGTTCAGGTATTTGGCCTAAGTGGCGGTTTGGGCCGGGTGACCCGACCTTAGGTCGGGGAATGGTTGTTATATCAATTGTTTCCAAAAGACTAGTAATTCAATTCCTCCTAAATTAGCTATAGAAAATTGACATCAGCCAAAAATCAATAATTCCCCTAATCTCGATAGCTAGGACGTCCGCCACTAACTACTTCTGTAGTCAACACATAACTCTAGACATCCGCCAATATAGTTTAACACAATAACCGTACAAAGCTCCGTAGGAATACTAATCCTAAATTATAGGATTACTTTCGCATCAAGCTTAACCTAGATTTTTTTGTTGCACACTTAAGAACCGAAAGGTTTTGAAGGCAAATGGGTAAGTGATTATCACTTGTATCAATCTAACCATACAATTACGGATACGATTGTCTCGTTTAACTATTGGTCTTCATCCTAAAAGTATGCAATGGCCTTATACATACCCTAAGCTTGCACCATAATTATGAAAAATACAACAAATAAAATAGAAAGAATTGAAAAATCTTAAATTATAAATAAAAGATCTCATAAATCATGCTATCAAGCAAGATTTTGGACTTGTTTCACCTCTGATCTAGGAAAAAAGTGCTTATCCGGACATTGTATTGATAAATACCATTGAATTATAAAGAAAATACTAGAAAGAAAAATAGACAAGAGAGTTTCGTTCTCCTTTTATCCTCCCAGTGTACCACGCCCTAATGACTATTTATACTCCTAAAACTAATTTAATTACAACTAGTAACCCTAAATAACAATCCCAAATGAAATAGAACTCGAAAACTTTCTATTTTTTTGTCTTAGCGCTGTCTGTAAGTGATCCACGCCGTGTGTGTAAATGTCACATCACCGCCACAATGCCAACCTTTCCTTTGTTTTTCTCCTTTTAGTGGTCTGGGTGTTGTCTGTGTATTTGCTCGGTGCCATTTATGTAAACCCATAGCTTCATAATTGCATCAACTCCACATGCACAATGTCGACTTATCTGCACCTTAATCTTTGATCCCCACGTTTTGCCCATGCCATGTATTCATTTCCCACAACGTCAAAGGTCTTGTCCACGGCGTCAACCTTGCTTTTGTATTTTTTCTTGGATTTTCACCATGAAATCACTCATTTGTCTCTTTTATAGGTTATATACTTGAAAACACATAAATATCATTAATTAGAGTTTATTTCGAGATATTTAGGCTACTTATGCTATTAAACTAATCCTATATATAAGTCTAATTAACTATTTATCATCAGTAGAAACAACAACTCACTAAATGCTGATTCGTATAGCGATTCCTAGCGATTCCACTTACACAGGAATCATTAGGCAAGATTTTTTATTTTTAAAACCAAAACCCCAAATCACCATACACACTAAACCATTCATACTAACAAACCATTGCACATTTTCACAAGAATCCTATTTTCTTGCAAAGTTCAACCATTCCAAGCTTAATCCCATAGTATTTAAGTGATTCTCACTTCAACCTAGTCATTCAAACCAAAAAATTTGATTTTGGGGATTTGAGCTAAACTAGTGTTTTAGAAAATCTCAACATAGAGGTTAAACGGACGGTCAAGATGACTTCAAGTGCTTTGTTTTTTAGAGATCCACTCTCAAGAAGGTAATCACATCAACCCTATCTCTTTACTTTAACAAATTTTCGATCAACGGATTTTTCGTAAATTTTTCATTATTTTTTGAAATTGTTTTATTGGAGTTTATTCAATTGTCTTGGACAAAGGATTTTATTGATTCCAATAGACTATGAATGATGATTAAATAGATCATTGATTTACACCTTTAACAATTTTGAAATTTTTGCTATATTTACACATATTTTCAAATGGTTTAAAAATGAGTTTTAAATGAGTTTGAGGTTTGGTTATGGTTTTATTTTAAATTAAGTTGTTATGTTTCTGAGAAGACTACAATTTGTAACCAAATTGCTTTACGATATTTAGAAAACTGATTTTCAAGTCTATATTTTAGTTATCACTTCGATGTGAATTCTTTTTTAAAGTTACGACGAATTTCAAATTAGCTTTCCATATAGATTTCTCCTTTTAAAATAAAGTGTTCAATTTTACCGAATTATTTCCGACACCGTTGTTTCTGTCATTTACAAGTTTCTTTAGTTTTTGAACTTGTGAGTTTTGAAAGTTGAGACAACCGCCAGAGGTAGAGGTATAAGCTCTCGAGAGGAGAAAGGGAAGGCACAACTAATAGAGAAACCCAAACAAAAATCAAAAAGCT
Organism: Stephania cephalantha; assembly: GCA_039657325.1. Lineage (NCBI taxonomy): Eukaryota > Viridiplantae > Streptophyta > Magnoliopsida > Ranunculales > Menispermaceae > Stephania > Stephania cephalantha. The sequence goes on along the minus strand of CM077574.1, from coordinate 24,796,828 downwards.
CCACCCAAACCAATTAGTTCTACGAGGACTTCGTTGAATAACCCCTGAACTAGAGCACCAAGAGAACCTTCTCCACCCTTAAGTATTATTGATAATTTGAAGGGAGAGGGGGAGATTGAGGAGACACCTACTACTTCTTTCTATGACTATAACCTCATCAATGCCAAAGCTATCTTTAGAATGAATAGCGACATTAGCAAAAATAGAAAGATTATATTGTATAGGGGTTTCAATGTGAAAAATGAAGTTAAGTACAGGCTAGGTTCCTACACATAATAAGGGAGAGGAACAAGGGATTGTTAACTAGGGATTACTAAGCCGGTAACGACGCAGGATCCTCAGTTGAAATGGGGCGTGTAATATTAGTAAGAGAAGTTCTATGCAAATGGGCATGGTGATGAAAATAAAACAGTAGCCATATAGTAAGAGAAGTTCTATGCAAATGGGCACGGTGATGAAAATAAAATAGTAGCCATATAGTAAGAGAAGTTCTATGCAAGTGGGCACAGTGATGAAAATAAAATAATAGCCATAGTCCGAGGAAGATCAGTGGATTACTCACCAGAAAGAATAACCCGCTATTATGGTTTATTAGAATTTCGTTTAAGACAGAATAACGAGTACCTAAAACATGAATATATGCATAAACACATATTTCCCAACGAGACCATTAGGAACGGTTTAGAAGTTATTCCGGGTATGGTTTCCAATTTGATTCAGTTGGGTACCTGAAACACATCCAATTAAAATACTTTAAGAAAACAACTAAAGTTTGGAGTTTTTTTCTTGAATGCGACCTACAGCCTAGTTTACAACATTACGACATAGTGGACTATAGGGAGACTTTTTTATATCACATAGTCCAAGGGATCGGGTACATTGATGGTGGCATAATAATCTATGAATCAATTAGGAATGTCATAACCACTAAGAAAAACGAAGGACTATTTTTTCCCTTGATGATTACCGAATTTTTGCAAGCCTGACTGAGTTCCGAATAGAGGATTAGGATTAGGCATTTTCCTAGATAAGACTATGTCACAGCCCAAATTTCTAATCCTAGTTTATTCCTTAATCAGGATCACTGACCCGTGACATGAGACTCACATCAAGATACCTGCACTGATCGAGGCGTGTAGCAGAGGAATATTTTCAATTTTGTTGTGGTGTATTTCTATTGTAGTTTATATGTGTAGACAATTAAGTCATCTCTACTTATCAGTTATAGACGTCGAGACGTGAGCGGGGATACGTCTCGAGATGAGTGTTGGTGTGGAACTGAGGTAGCGAGTGATGTGGTAAGTCTTAATTTAGGTTAATGTGACTTAAACTAGCTAGTTCAATGTGCCTATAGTTCAATTTACATAAATGTGGCCTAAGTTAGAAATATAAGACAATAGGCATTCATGTACCTCGAGATATGTGTGGACATCATAACAAGGTAAATTAAGTTAAAGTGTGTGTTACGAGGGATGAGTTAGTGGATGGATAATGGGTTGTAGGACCACATTATAAGCCATTAAGTTTTCCTAAGGATACTTGTGTAAACAAGATCAATGGTCACAAATGCATATCACACCACTATATAAACAAGATATTGGATTTCTCATGCCAATCATTTGCATTTCATTCAAATAAAAGAGATAGAGATTTGGAAAGGTTATCAGCAACTTTGGTGAGAAAATCTGGTGATTTGGGAGGTGACAATCAATATTTAGGAAGATCTACAACTGGATAAATTAATCTACACAATTATTTTGTAAAGTTTGTCAAAAAATTGTGAGTTTTGGGTTTCAAGTTTGATATCAGCTCTGGTTTTTGGTAATTTTCAAAGGGGATATATTCGAGTCTTTGGAATTGGTTTATACATTCAGATTCCTCATTTCAAGCTAACAATCTAGCTGTTAAGAAGTTCTTAATTTGGTTTTGAAACCAAAACGTTATGAATTTTTGAAGTTGTAAACTAAAATTGGAAATTTTGCATGTAGTTATTAAGAACCAATCTCGCTTTTTTGGTCATAACTTCCTCATATTATATTGAAATGGACCCATTCTGGTGAAACTTAAAAGTGAACTCAAAGGGGAACAACTTTTTCCTGCTTAAATGTTTTCTAATTCGAATGATTTCATGTTTAAAAATCCTCTCCGACTTAGATGATGAATCAATAATTTACGGGTTCACAGTTTTGTTAATTTCTTGTTGTTTTGAGCATAACTCCCTCATTTCGTATTAGATTAAGCTTATCTATTGGTATGCTGTTCTAGGATATGTGTGTAGGCTTCGGTAAAAAAATCATGAGTTTTCAAGATGTGGTTTATGAGAAATAAATTTTCCAAAATTGTTGGTCAAAATCTAAAAATGTTTTAAGTCATTGTGGTAAACCTTTCATATCTCCTTCGATCTTTATTGAAATTGTGTAAACCTTATCATTCTGGAAAGCTACGGCATAGCTATAAAAACTTCTCTTTTAACTATAATACATAATTTTAACGTTTTAGTAATTGAAATCAACCCCAAGAATTATTGTACCAAAACTCTCTCTATTTTAGTAAAGTACATTTGGATATAACCAAATTATTAATTGGGCCGAATTTCCAAAATTGGAGTGTACAACCATTTAAACCAACTCTAATAGCTTGTACACATCCTAAAACGCCATAATTAACCTCAGGAACTTAGAGGAGAGTTTCAGGAGTTTCGGCACACGTTATGAGGTGTTGAGAGGCCAGATTAGCCTATGAAATTTGCGTACTATGTAAGTAAATCTATTAAGATTACTTTCTATATTTCATTTCCAATATAGCGTTGTTCTATAGTATATTATGACTAGTATATGCCTTGTGATCTGATATCATGAATTTTGGTTGATTTCACTAGCTAAGTGAGTTGTTTTAGTCACAATATCATTCCTTGAATTGATTCATTGACTTTATTATTGTCCATTGTACTTGTTGGATGTTTATGAATTGATTTAAGAGTTGGATAGCATGCTATTAGGATAGTTGCATTGATGAATTGGATATGGACTTGTACTCTTACTTATGGTGTTTTTCAATAACTTTACTCTATAGTTTTTAATGATGATTCCTTATGAATGTAAAGAAGTCCTAGTGTCTAGGGTCAATTGCACTATATTGAGATGAGCGACACACGAGGTTAGAATACTTGGAGATGTCGACACTCGCCACTATTACGGCGCGGCATACGAAGTTAGAGTCCCTAGGATTGTCGGCAAATGAATACCAGACTGTGTGATAATACGCACGTTCTTTTTAAGTGGCCTTAAATGCTGAATAACGTAGCTTACGAAGGACCAAACCTAGATCATCACTACTTAGCCTAGTGTTAGTTTAATTTGTTTAGCTTTTGTATTTACTGGCATATTTTAGTTTCGGTAATTTTTCGCTATCTTTATGCTTTTAAATACATTTGCTAAATTTGGAAATGTGGTTGAGAATTTGCAGATCTTACTTTCTACTTTAGCGTACTCATCGTCTTTTTTATGATGGTGAATGCAGATTCGACGACTAGCAGGCCTGGCAAGGAAAAGGTTGGCGACTACCTTTAAGCTTTTGGCGTGCATCAAATATTGGTTTTATAGGTCTTTGATGTTTTACTCAATTACGTACATTATTTCTTTCCAATACATTTGGGTTGTATATATATCTCGGTTGAGCACTAATTCCCTTACCTAACACATGTTTAATAAAGTTGTTATTACCATTTTAATATATATACATGTGATCGTGCTTTCCTGGTTTTTCACACTTAGGATTTGTATTTAATTGTTTCCGCTAAATCATTAAGAATACGGCTATTTTAATTTTTTTTTCAAAAGTTTTAATTTAGTTTGAAAGTTTTGTGTTGTTTATCATGGACATGTATATTGAGGAGAATAGGAATAAAGGCTGACTAATACATTTTTAAGTCCTATGTAGTTAAGATTTGGAGGAGCTACAAAAGAATTTCCCATTACGATAAGACTACATCAAGGATCGGCTTTAAGCCCATATCTATTTACTTTAGTTATAGATGAACTAACTAGACATATTCAAGAGGATATACCATGGTGTATGTTATTTGCAGATGATATTGTCTTAATGGATGAAACTAAAGATGGAGTGAATAGGAAATTAGAACTCTGGAGGAATACATTAGAATCTAAAGGCTTTAAGTTGAGTAGGGCGAAAATCGAATACATGCACTGTGAGTTTAGAAACACTAGACATCGAGATGACGGAGTAGTAAAATTAGGGGAAGTAGAAGGTCCTAAGGTAAACCACTTTAGATACCTAAGATCAATCATACAAAATGATGGTAACATTGAGAATGATGTCACACATAGAATTCAAGCGGGATGGAAGAAATGGTGGAGTGCAACATGGGTGATTTGTAATCAAAATGTTCCTACTAAGTTAAAAGGAAAATCTTATAGGACCGCAATTAGGCCAGCTATGCTATATGGAAGTGAATGTTGGGCAATAAATCAACAACAATTACATAAAATAAACGTTGCAAAAATGAGGATGCTTAGGTGGATGTGTGGTAAAACTCGTAAAAATAGAATAAGAAATATAGAAATTCAAAGACAAGTAGGAGTAGCACCAATGGTACAAAGATTAGGGAAGGACGGTTGCGATGGTTTAGTCACCTGCAAAGACGGCATACAAATGACCCAACTAGAAAACTTGACTCAATAGAAACTGTAGAAATTCGACGAGGTAGGGGCAGACCAAAGTTAACATGGGATGCATTAATTAGGAGGATTTGAATGGTTTGCAAAGCTCACCATCAATTGCACTTAATCGAGCACAATGGAAAAGTTTGATCCATGTAGCCGACGCCAGTTAATTTGGGACTGAGGCTATGTTGTTGTTGTTTGTTGTATGTAGCTAAGATTGAGGCATAATGGCGGGATTAGGCTGGCCGGTGCCATGATTAGAGAAGGGGCCGTCACAGTTGGTATCATAACAAAATTCTCGATCAACACACAACGAAACTTGAATAAACATAAATTGTTGATATGGAAACCACATGATCCTTGCCTAGAAACCATTAGTTGGAAAGTACGTGAGAGTGAAATGGGGATTTTATATGTATATGTTAGTTGAAATAGGTGTAGTATATACATTGATATATGCATAGTAGCTAATTCGTGCGCATTGTCAATATGTGACATCGATGGCTGATGCACGTAAGGGCGGAGACACTGGAGCTAGCGGTAATTAGCCTCCTACTACTACTGTTGATGATTATCAGAGGTTGTCTAACCATGTAGTAGCTTCAAGACAGCAGTACGGCAAGCGTGGACCGATCATTTGTTACAGATGTGGTTTGACGGGACCTATGGCTAGAAAGTGCTTACAGACTACAACAACATATCCATAGCAGGGCCAAGAGGGAGCCTACATGGAAGCATAGCGAGATCCCGAGACGACACGAGGACTCATTGACAGTACGGTTTCCATTTCTGGCAGAGATTCTTACGTATTATTTAATTTTGGTTCTACTATTTTATTCATTATTGGTCGCATGATAGACATCTTAGGATTGACACATGATAGGCTTATGGTATATTGGATTTTGAGTACCGCAGCTAGGGATATGATTTATCCTAATAGTTTTGTCGAGGGATGTCCAGTTGAGATGGTGGGGTAGAGTTGCTTGTAGACTTCAGAGTTCTCGAGTTTCTAGAGTTCGACGCGTTATTTAGGATGGATTGGTTAGCAACATACCACGCTCATATCGACTATTTCAGTAAGATAATGATATTTGGGATCTCAGGGCGTCCGACATTATCATTAGTTGATACTACAAGAGGTCGACTTGCGACTAGTAAGGAGATTGAGACATTAGCAGCACTATACGCAGTAGCAGAGAGTTAAAGATCTAGGTTGGAGGATATTTCGATAGAGTGCGAGTTCCATATTTCTTTCTAAAGAATTGACTTGGATTATCATCGCAAAGAGCAATAGACTTTATCATTCAGTTGGTATTAGGCATTAGGCCGATCTCTATACCGTCGTATCGCGTGGCTCCGAGAGAGTTGGACAAGTTGAGGAGTCAGCTGCAGGATTTGGGACATAAATGATTCATCACCCATTCCATGTCGCCATAGGAAGCACCTGTCCATTTTGGGAAGAAAAAAGAAGGTACTTTGAGACTGTATATCGATTACATACAGTTGAATAAGGTCATAGTCATGAACAAGTATTCACTGCCATGGGTCGATGATTTATTTGATCAGCTTAGAGGGGCACGATTTTTCTCCAAGATACACTTGGTATCAAGGTATCATTAGCTTAGGATTAGGGATGAAGACAGATCCAAGACATCGTTTAGCACAAGGTACAGACACTATCTCGTCAGACCCCACCTAATTAGGGCATCTGACTGGCCTAAATTACCTTAAACTCCTGATAACGTAGCAGCCTTAACCTTTCCTTCAATTAATAATTAAAAATCTATCAAAGTAATTATCAAATAAGATTCTTTTTTAACCACAAAAGATTCTAAAGTGAATCTTAAACCTCGAAGTTCAGTAAAGATTAATTATATAATCCTCAAAAATTTGTAAAAATATTTTGATAGCATTTCCCCTATTTTTAAACCTACATCGAAAAACCCGGTCTTCAAAAATCTTTAACAAAACCTGCTCAGCTTGGTGGAAATGCCAAAGGACTCAAATCCACCCCAAAACAATATATATAACATTCACAAAATTATTTATTCATTCTAACCTATCTCAGACTTTCAAAATTCTTAAACTATCACTACTTTAGCTCCGCGGCATTCCAATCCGTCATAAAACCATTAAAACAATTCTAATCCGTCTTAAAACCATTTCAACAGTTTCAAACGAGATCCTAACCTCACACGAACCCAAAAAACCATTTATAAAATATTTTTTATTCAAAATAATACATACATAAATAGAAAGGAACTAAGCAAGTCACCAATAATCGAAAAGCTTTCATTTTACCTTGTCGCTGCTAGAACTTGTCATTACCCAATTATAAAAATTCGATATTGTCAGATAAGTAAATCTCACACTATCCAGTACACATGAAGTAACCAAATGCATAATAATTCAAGGAATTTAAACGAACTATATAATCTAAGGAATTTCAATACAACCGTGTGAATCCATCCCATTTTTGTTATCCCCCAAACTGTGCATGCATATCCAACAAAAATGTAATCTTAAGAATCAATGCAATTTATACGAAATTATAATCATACAATGTAAAGGTTACCATGAGATTTACTTAACCTTATAAACGTGATTCTCACATTCCTTTGCGCTCTGAATCGCTCAACTAGTCCACACAAGATTCCAACTATGAACCTACAATTCATTTTATAAATCTGATAAGACTCCACAACTACTCCACAATTGTTTTCTAATTAGTTGGTTAAATTAACCCAATCGCGTCTCGAAAACCCTAAAATATTTTCAAAATAAATTATCTGATGCCCGGATTTCATTTTCAACTCAAAATTATTGTTCAGCATCGAAAATTACGTTGTCTAGGCTCAAATATAATTTTTTCAATTTATTATATATTTATCCGTCCTACATCGACCAGAAAACCCCGAAATCTCTTCGAATCATATCCTCGGATGTCCGGATCTCAATTTTGACTTCAAATTGTGATTAGGAATCAAAAATGAGCATAGACTAGGTCATAAAATAATTTTCCAAATTTTTTATATTTTCGGGTATCATAACACGCATTACGAGAAACATACCCAGTAAAAATCCTTGTGAAAATTCGAAAAATCCTTATTTTCCATAAAAATCCTCAATTTTCATTAATTTGTCCAAAAACCCATTTTCCTGAATTTTTCCTAATTTTCAGGGATTTTTATTTTATTTTTTTCCTAATTAAAACCCTTTTTTCTAAATTAAAAAAAAAAAAAAAAAAAAAAAAAAAAAAAAAAAAACCTTTGAGAACCCTTGAACCGTATCCCCTTTCTCCATTACGAAACGCAACAGAGCAATGCTCTGTTCGTTTACATTTTTTTTCTTTTGAGTTTAAGGGCTCCCCCCCGGTCCTCCTCTTTCCCTCTTGGTCATCTCCTAATCATCTCCCTCAACACCCTCTTCTTCTTTTTTCTCGGTTTCACCATCTTCACCTCCATCACTGTGTATTTTTTTTTTTTTTTTTCATTCACCTCCTCCTCCTCTGTTCATTCAATTCAATCCATAACCAACAACAACAACACACCCAGTCCCAGAAAATCTAAATTCACAAAAAAAATTGAATTTCCATTACTTACCTCAATCCGCCAAACAACGAAATCACAAACAACGATTCCTCCAAAAATAACTGTAACGAGAGAGAGAAGGGAGAGAGAGAGAGACGCGAGAGAGAGACGGGAAAGAGAGAGAAAATCGAAAACCAGGGAAACGAAAATTGGAGAAGACGATGAACAGAGAGGGGTGTACCCCCTGATCGATTTCCATGAGGGCCGCTAAGGGCACCCCACCGTTTCATGAAGGCACCCAGTTAATGTGGGCACTAACCAATTTACCTGGGGCACCAAAAATTTAGACCCAAAATACCCAAAATACCCCTCGAACAAACCTCTCTCACCCCACCACCCCCACCACCACCACCGAACTCCTTGCGATGATACCCCGAAATCGTCGTTTCCGTCCGTCTCCGTGTGTTTTTTCGTCGTTGTAGGAGGTTTTTGTAGTTTGTAGGCTCGGGGTGTTTGCCGATTTCGTCTTCAAATTAGGGCTCGGTTCTAGTTTTTCATTCACACACTCAAGTCGAGAAATCGATCGTTTGAATGTACGTTGGTAGTCTAATTAAGTTGCATTTGATAGAGTAGTTGTTATGTTTGTGTGGCGGTGCATTCAATGGTTCATTTATTAGGCGTTCGTGGTTCTCGGCCACACAGCCCAGAGATTTTGTTTACGGCCTCGGCCAAGCATGGCCGAGACTGAGGGGAAATTTTTTAGAACTCGTGGTTCTCGGCCGACAGTGCTAGAATAGTTTACACGCCTCTCGCAACGAATGGCCGAAAGTAATTGTGTTATCTCGGTCACCACTTCACGAGAGTAACCATTAGTATCTAGTTTATGTCCTGTCGGTTGATGTACTACCGAGAATGTAGAATAGCTCTCGGTTGTCCATAACCGACACTTTTATTGTCGTCTCTGGTCCACCACTTCACGAGAGTCCCGGTGGATGTTGACCGAGACGTTTCATAACTCTCGGTCCCGCGAGGCCGAATCAATCGCGCCCGTGAAAAACGTCTTGAAAATTTGAGAAACCCTACGTTGACAAAAAACAGTTCCTTCAAACCATCATATGGTTGTCAAACATTGTTACATCGCTGTCGGATGATGTCAATTCGCAAGAATCGATAAACGGTCGCCAAACGCAATGTTGTTTTATGGTTCAAGCTTGGTGGTGGGGTGCCCCGTTTTCTTTGTCAAAATAGTTTGTAGGGTTTGAATCAATATATATACATGGGCAAAATGGTCTTTTTCATTTTTGCTGGAATTTTTACAAAAAATTTGGGTGCCTTCATGAAACGGTGGGGTGCCTTTAGCGGCCCTCATTTCGATTTGGTTAAATTTGGGGATCAAATGACCGTTTTGCCCCTCCATTTATATCCAACACTATATAATTAAAATATCCTTTTGGGTAATTTTTTTACTTTTATTTATCTTTTCATAATTATCTCTTAATTTTTTGTCCAAATTAAACTCCAAAAAATACCTAAATTCCTCGAAAAATTGAATAATTTACCAAAATGTTCCAAAACTCTTGCACAACCTATTTTCGCACTCAAATCGAGGCATGGGACCCACATTGATTCGTTAAGTCCATTAAAAATCCAAAACTTGATTTTTAAACTTAAATCCAATTATTCGTCTCAAAACTTGAAACTAATGTTTTTGTCAATATTTTGACCATCTCAACACCCATCTCGACACGTATCTCGAGACAAAATCCCGCGAAACACCTAATTCACTCAGTCAATTAGAATTTCACAAAATAAAATAATATATAATACACAACACTACGCACACAACACATAATAATAAAATTAATTATAAATCTCAATTTCACCAGTAGTTAACTCTCGACTCGCAGCCAACACCACAATTAGTCTCCCTTAATCCCTGATTAGCCGTAATTACCGATTTAAAAATTACGGAATTTGACAATCTTCCCAACTAATTAGAATTTCGTCCTCAAAATTAAAATTGAACCAAATTTAACTGGACAAAAAGAAATCCGAATAAATGTTCTTTTATGTACGCCTCTTGCTCCCATGTTTATTTTTCATACAACACGTCACCCTGCAAATCAAAATGATTCCATGCAACTATATGATGCGAATCAGATTCATCCCACCTGAGCATAAACACGTGAAATACGCCATCAACTCTGGCTAATTAAGGCGGTAATGCAAGTATATATGCAATCTTTCCAATTCATTTCACAATCTTAAACGGTCATATAAATCAAGAAGAGAGCTTTCCTTTCAGTCCAAACCTATAATGACCTTTGCGAGGGGAGACTTTCAAATACACCCAATCTATTTTACTATATATCACAAATCGGTGATTGAGATCATAATAAATTTTGTATCTTTCGTGAACCACTTTTAAATCTTGGACGAATCTGCTACAGAACCTCAGTGTGATCTCCAACCATCTCTGACCCCAACTCCACCAAATCCTCCGGTTTAACCCAATCGGCAAGAGATCGACATGGTACCCCATACCATGCCTAAAATCGAATCATTTTAATACACGATTAACAACAATTATTATCAAATAACTCACATAAAGGTATGTATTCTTCCCATGAACCTCCAAATCCCTGTACACAAGCCTTGAGCATGTCCACCAACACATAGATCAATCTTTCAGTCTGACCATCCATTCGTGGATGAAATATAAAATGTAACTGAGTGTCGAGTTGTTCCCATTTCAGTCTGCCACAACCCCGATGTGTATCGAGCATCACGATCAGAAACTATCATCAGTGACACTCCAAATAAGTGAGCCGCCTCTCGCCTACACAACAAGCTCAGCTGTATAAAGGTATCTGAAATGTATATAGGATGAAAATGAGCAAACTTCATCAGTCCATCAACAATAATCTATTCCATATCATGTTTTCTTCAAGAAGTAGGCAAATCAATAACAAATCCCATCACAATATGTTCCCATTTCCATTACGGTATGGGAAGTGGCTGCACCATACCCCTAGGTTTCCGCCGTTCGGCCTTAACCTGTTGGCAAATCTCACATCTCCTCACATAATCACCCACATCACCTTTCATCCCTGATCACCAATACAATCGCCTCATATCATGGTACATTTTGGTCCTTCTAGAATGAATGTTATATCTCGAACAATGAGATTCTCTCAATATCTCATCCTAAATCTCAACCATTGATGGAATCCAAAGTCTACATCTAAGCCTGAAACTCTAATCCGTAGATTCAACCGAATCTTGATAATTATTGTCATTAGAAAACCCTTTTCAATTTTCCACCACCCAAATCACTTTGCTGAGACTCTATCACTTCCTGAATAGAGATGATTGATACTCTAAGCAAGGCACATATTAGTTCATCATCATCCTCAAGGATTTTCACAATTCATAGCAATGACTTTTTGGAGCAATTCATACTCGTAAGTCAATCGAGTAGTTGCACGAAATGTTTCAGCACTCCTTATGCTCAATGCGTCAGCAACAACGTTTGCTTTACCCAAATGGTATTCAAGACTAAAACCAAAGTCTTTCAAATGTTCAAACCATAATTGTTGTCTCATATTTAATTCTGTTTGAGGTAACAAATAATTCAGACTTTTATTATTTGAAAATAGTGTAAAACTTTCTCCATACAAATAATGTCTCCACAGCTTCAAAACAAACATAATTGTCGCTACTTCGAATCATAAACAAAATAATTCTTCTCATGAATATTTAATTGCCGAGAAGCATAAGTAATCACCTTGTCATTTTGTACTAACACACAACCCAATCCCACTTTTGATGCATTACTGTAAACTATAAAACTTCTCTACGATTCAAGCAATACAAGAACTAGTTCTTAAGTCAAACACTTCTTTAGTTCCTAAAATGCAGCATCACATTTCGTTGACCAAACAAATGGAAAATTTTTCTGAATTAATTTAGTAACTAGCGCAGCTATTTTAGAGAAATTTTTTCACAAATCGACGATAATAACCAGCCAAACCTAGAAAACTCCGTATCTCCGTCACTTTGATAGGTTCAGGCTAACTAATGATAACTTTAATCTTGGCTAGATCTACCAAAATTCCTCTCATACTAATCATATGACCCAAAAAACTTCACCTCAGACAACTAAAACTTGCATTAAATCCATAATCATTGTCGGAGTATTAGTCAGCCCAAATAACATAACAACAAACTCGAAATGACCATATATAGTACTAAAGTTGTCTTCTGCACATCATCATCTCAAACTCTAAACTGATGGTAATCAGACGAAAACAAGTTTTTAAAAATATTTTTCCCCTATTCGGTTGATCAAACAAATCATCAATTCGAGGCAATGAATATTTATTTCAAACAGTGACCTTGTTCCACTGTCTATAATCAATACTATGCCACAAAGTACCATCCTTCTTTTTCACAAAAGGATAGGTGCACCCACGATGACATACCTTAATGAATGAACTCCTTTATCCAATAATTCTTCCAACTGTTTCTACAACTCCTGCAATTCTTTCGAAGCCATTCTATAAGGAGAAAAATTATTGGTTTAGTTCTAAAAACCAAATCAATCACAAAATCAATATTTTTCAAAATTGGAATTTAAGGTAAATCATTAAGAAACACGTTCGAGAATCCACAACCACAAGAATTTCCTCTAGTTTAATTTCAGATCTTGCCTCTGTACTATAGTTCCGGCAAGAGTTTCCATTCCTTTCCTATTGACTAGCCAATCCATTATCAATAACACATCAAACTCTAGTAACTCCAACACACGAAGATTAATAGTCATCTTATGCCTGGAGATCTCAACAACACATTCCTTATAAATAAAGTGAGGATCCACCTTACTCCCAACTACTGTATCGCGTACAAGTTGAATAGGAACTCACATCGGAGTTAACAACTAAGTTACCACATAACTACAAACTAAAATCGAATCTTTAATAAGATTACGATTTATATTTGAATCTCGTTCAATTACCACCTGAACACATTCCCTAATATTATTGTTGAGTCTGTGACACATAAGAGGACACTCCTAAAAGTTACGGACATGCAATTTTGTAATGTCCTTTCATTCCATACCCAAACATCTAATCACACTCAGATTTTGAGAACAATATCGGCTGATATGACCCTACTTTTCACACTTCAAACATGTAACTGTAGGTTTACTATATAAAGAAGATTCTTAACAAGTTCTCGATCACTGATTCGAAGTCTGTCCCCTGAGATTCTCGACCCTTACCTTCAGTTCTTTACAACTAAAGTGTACCTCTACGAGCTGAAGGCTGAAAAATCTGTGGTTGATTCTGTTTTGAGCCTATTGATGTCAACTCATATGGTCTATTGGTTGTACTCGAAAAAACTTAAAAACCTACATATGATGAGATGACAGGTATCATAGACGAGAACGATAGATCTCCACTTTTCAATTATTTTTTAGACTTTGGGTTAAACTTAAAAGAAAAATTTTCTTAACCACAAAATTTGACCCTTGTCCGACTCCACGACGCCATAATATCATCGTGATTCGTGATGAAAAGCTTGTATAGTCACATAAGCTCAAGTTCTATCTTAAACCTCTTGCAAAGTATTCGGTTTAGTTGTCGATATAAAGGTATAAAACTCTTCCTGCCTTTTCTTCCGTGACATTCCACTTGCCACGACTTGATTAGTCTGCACCGAAATTGCAACAACCACTTCAACTTTTAGACGAACTATAGAGGTAGCCTGTTCTTCATGAGCGACTAAAGTAACAGTAGAAACATCATGAACAATAAGAACCACAAGTGCCTGAGTTGCCACATGTGTTAGTAAGATATTCAACATCTATAACATCTTCATAGCCAAGTTCTCAAACGTATTGAATTCACACGTTGTTAATCCCTATTACACTCGCAAGATCCCTAACCCAGCTCTTGTTGTCCACTTATAATTTTTCGCAACAAAAATTGCAAGAAAAGTGGTTCAACAAGCCCATATCCATAAATATCTCGATAATATAAAACACACATAACACAATCATAAAGTTCTTAAACTTTTTAACTCCATTGCGTTATTTTCCCAACTAATCACTCACTAAACCTCAATCAACAAAATTGTTTTAGAATCCTAGGCTCTAATATCAACATTGTCAAACCCCACCTAATTAGGGCATCTGACCAGCCTAGATTACCTTAAACTCCTGATAACCTAGTAGCCTTAACCTTTCCTTCAATAAATAATTAAAAATCTATCAGAGTAATTATCGCATAAGATTTTTTATCAACCTCAAAAGATTATAAAGTGAATCTTAAACCTCAAAGTTCAGTAAAGATTAATTATATAATCCTCAAAAATTCGTAAAAAGTTCTCGACATCATATCTTTTATTTTTAAACCTACACCGAAAAACCCAGCTTTCAAGAATCTTCAATAAAACATGCTCAAGCTTGGTGGAAATGCCGAAGGACTCAAAATCCACCCCAAAACAATATATATTACATTAACAAAATTATTTATTCATTCTAACCTATCTCAGACTTTCAAAATTCTTAAACTATCACTTCCTTAGTTCCTCGGCATTCCAATCCGTCCTAAAACCATTAAAAATATTCCAATCCGTCTTAAAACCATTTCAACAATTTCAAAAGAGATTGTAACCTCACATGAACCCAAAAACCCATTTATAAAATATTTTATATTCAAAATAATACATACATAAATAGAAAGGATCTGAGCAAGTCACCAATAATCTGAAAGCTTTCTTTTTCCCTTGTCGCCGCTTGAACCTTTCATTACCCAATTATAAAAATTCGATAATGTCAGATAAGTAAATCCCATATTATCCAGTACACCTGTAGTAACCAAATGCATAATAATTCAAGGAATTTAAACGAACTATATAATCCAAGGAATTTAAATAAAACCATAAATCCATCCCATTATTGTTATCCGACCATTATCATATAACGCTCTCCGAAAGTGGTAAGTAAAAAATAATAAGGAATCGTGCGCAAGGAGAGTAACCAAACGAGTCTCGTTCCTCTAGGCTGTGGGAGTATGATCTGGTTCAACGTGATCTCATGATAACCACGTGATGCAAAGTATCAGTGATTCCAGCCCCTCAAGCATAATATAGTTCTACCCTGTACACAGTCAGGTAGACACTATTAGTTCTACCTTGTAATAAACAATCAGGTAGCTTAATATACCTTGTGCACACAGTTAGGCAAACACTTAATAGTTCTACCCTGTAATACAGTCAGGTAGACCCCTATAAGGAGAGTCGTAACGCCTTATCCTCCTAAACCGTGTATGCATGTACAACAAAAATGCAATCTCAAGAATCAATGCAATTTATACGAAATTATAATCATACAATGTAAAGGTTGCCATGGGATTTACTAAACCTTATAAACGCAATTCCCACGTTCCCTTACGCTCCGAATCGGTCAACTAGTCCACACGAGATTTCAACTGCAGTCCTACAATTCATTTATAAATCCGATAAGACTCCACAACTACTCCACAATTGTTTTCTAATTAGTTGGTTAAATTAACCCAATCGTGTCTCGAAACCCCTAAAATATTTCAAAATAAATTATCCGATGCCCGATTTTATTTTTGACTCAAAATTATTGTTCGACATCGAAAATTACATTTTCTAGGCTTAAATATAATTTTTCCAATATATTATATATTTATCGGTCTAACCTCGACCATAAAACCCCGAAATCTCTCCGAATCATATTCTCGGATGTCTGGGTCTCAATTCTGACTTCAAATTGTGATTAGAAATTGAAAATTAACCTAGACTAGGTTATAAAATAATTTTCTAAATTTTTGACATTTTTGAGTTTCATAACACGCATTACGAGAAACATACCATGTAAAAATCCTTGAGAAAATACGAAAATCTTCTTTTTCCTTAAAAATCCTCAAATTTCATTAATTTGTCCAAAAACTCAATTTTCATGAACTGGATCCGGTTCAGGGGCCATCCCCTTCCTCCATCACGAAACACAACAAAGAATCGCTTTGTTTGTTTATTTTTTTTTCTTTTGAGTTTAGCGGCAGGGGAGATCACAGCTTCTCCCCCTTGTCCTCCTCCTTACCTTTTGGTCATCCCCTAATCATCTCCCTCAACACCTTCTTCTTCTTCTTTCTCGGTTTCACCATCTCCATCTCCATCACTGTGTTTTTTTTTTTTAATTCACTTCATTTTCTTCTGTTCATTCAATTCAATCCATAACCAACAACAACAACACAACAGTCCCAGAAAATCTAAATTCACAAAAAAATTGATTTTCCATTACTCACCTCAATCCGCCACCAACAAAATCACAAACAACAGCTCCTCCAAACAAAACTGTAACGAGAGAGAGAAAGAGAGAGAGAGAAAGAGAGGGGGAGAGAGAGAGAGAGAGAGAGAGAGAGAGAGAGAGAGAGAGAGAGAAAGAAAGAAGCGAGAGACGCGAGAAAGAGAGAGAGACGAGAGAGAGACAGGAAAGAGAGAAAATCGAAAACCAGGGAAATGAAAATTGGAGAAGACGATGAACAGTGGGGTGTATCCTCCTGTTCAATATCGGTTTGGTTAAATTGGGGGGTCAAATGACATTTATGCCCCTCCATTTCTATCCAACACTATATAATTCAAATACCCTTTTGGGTAATTTGTCGCTTTTCTTTATTTTTTTCATAATTATCTCTTCATTTTTTTTCCAAATTAATCTCCGAAAAATACCTCAATTTAACCAAAAATTGGGTAATTTACCAAAATGTTCCAAAACTCTCGGACAACCCATTTTCGAAGGCAAATCGATGCGTGGGACCCACATTGATTCGTTAAGAGCATTAATAGTCAAAAACTTGAATTTTAAACTTAAATTCAATTATTCATGGCAAAACTTGAAACTAATGTTTATGTCAATATTTTGACTATCTCGGCACCCGTTTGGACACGTATCTCGAGACAAGACCCCGTAAAACATCAAATTCACTCAGTCAATTAAAATTTCGCAAAATAAAATAATATATAATACATAACAACACTACGCACACATCGCAGAATAATAAAATTAATTATAAATCTCAATTTCACTAGTAATTTAACTCTCAACTCGCTGCCAAGACCACAATTTGTCTCCCTTAATCCTTGATTAGCCGTAATTACCAATTTAAAAATTTTGGGGTTTGACATTATCAGTTCACGATCATGCCGTTTAGGTTGACAAACGCCCCTGCCATGTCTATGGATTTGATGCATCAAGTTATGAGACCATTTCTTGACCGCTTTGTGATTATTTTCATGGATGACATACTGATCTACTCGAGGACTTGATATGATCACGGGCAACACCCCATGGAGACATTGCAGGCATAGAGGGTGTATAGACTTTACGTAAAATTTAACAAGTGTGAATTTTGGGTTTTAGAGGTCAAGCTTTTAGGCCACGTTGTTAGGGCAGTAGGGATTGCAGTTGATCCGGCCAAGATTCAGGCTATCATGGATTGGCCGACACTATTGTCAATAACTAAGATTAGGAGTTTTCAAAGTTGAGCAGAGTATTACAGGAGATTTGTAAAGGATTTCTCGAATATTGCTTAATCAATTACCAGATTTACCTAGAAGGACGTCGTGTTTTATTGGTTTGAGGAGTGCGAGCAGGCATATGCTCAGCAGAAGAGGTTGTTGATCACCGTGCTAGTGTTGGTATTGCTAGAGGCTGGACATTGATTTTTAGTTTATATAGATGCTTCTCATATAGGTTTAGGTTGCATGTTGATCCAGGATAGAGGTACGATTGCATATGCTTCTAAACAGTTGAAGATTCATGAGAAAAACTATCTCGCACAAGATTTGGAGTTGGTAGCGGTGGTATTTGCATTGAAGATATGGAGAAACAATCTGTATGGAAAGCGATTGACACTCTTTACTGATCACAAGAGTTTGAATTATCTTTTCACATAGAAAGAGTTGAACAAGAGACTGTGCAATTGGTTGGAGTTTTTGAAGGATTATGAATTTTGCTATGGATTTTATTAGAGGACTATCAAGGACATTAAGGAAACATGATTCGATATGGATGATTGTAGATAGATTAACAAAGTCGGCTATCTTTTTACTAGTTGTAGCTCACTACACATTTGGCTAGTTGAGCATATTGTTCGAAGAGAGAGATTATCAGGCTGTATGGGGTATCGTTGACTATCAGATCAAACAAAGATGCTATGTATATATCCAGGATTTAGTAGAGTATGCCGGATCCGTGTCATATGCACCAATAGTTCATTACAACTTTTCACCGTCAGACTAATAGGCAGATTGAGAGGTTGATTTAAGTTCATGAGGATATGCTTCAAACTTGTGCATTGGAGTTTGGCGGATCTTGGGATGAGTATTTACCGTTATGTGAGTTTGCATACAGCGACAATTATCAGGCTAACATTGATATGGCGTTATTTGAGGCTTTGTATGGCAGACTGTGTCACTCACCATCGTGTTGGGCTAAGCCAGAGGACCGGGAGTTAGTATGGCCTGAGATTATTATTGATCACACAGAGAACAAAAAGCATATTCGTCCAGGACTGAAGGGTGCCTCAGGAGAGGCAGAAGAAAGATGCAGATATCTCACGTACATCAAGGGGAACCTTAGTCTACTTATAGATTTCCCCTCAGAAAGGGTCTTCATATATTTGGATTGAAAGTCAAATTAGCACTGAGAATCATTGGGCCTTTCAAAATTAAGAGATGAGTCGGGAAAGTTGTATATGAACTTGAGTTGCCTCCACAAATGTCAGGGATACATCCAATCTTCCATTTATTTATGCTTTGACTAGCTAATTCAAATGCAAGCATACTACTAACTGTTGATTTGAGTCAGATTGACTAGAGTAAGGACTTACTTATGAGAAGCAGCCAATACAGATTCTAGAACGAAATGTATAGCAGTTGAGAGGCAATTCTATCCCGAAGGTGCTAGTCAAGTGGTAGTTCCATGAGGATTCAGAACTCACTTGGGAGTAGGAAGACTATATGCAAGATAGATTCCCGTACCTTTCGAGTCACGTATAATCCTAACCTGAATTTTAATCTCGAGGACAAAATTTCCATTAGTTTGGAAGATTTTTCACAACCCAAATTTCTAATCCTAATTTATTCCTTAATCAAGATCACCGACCCGTGACGTGGGAACAACGTCGAGATACGTGCACTGATTGGGGCATATGGCCGAGGTATACTTTAGTTTTGTTATGGTGTATTCCAAGTGTAGTTTATAGGTATAGACTACTAAGTCATCTCTACTTTTCAGTTATAAACCTGGAGACGTAAGCGAGGATACACCTCGAGATCCATGCCAACGTAAGACCAGGGTAGAGAGTGATGTGGTAAGTCTTAATTTAAGTTAATGTGACTTAAAATAGCTAATTAAATGTGCCTATAGTTCAATTTACATAAATGTGGCATAAGTTAGAAAAATAAAACAATAGGCATTAATGTACCTTGAGATACGTATGGACATCATCACAAGGTAAATTAAGTTGAAGTTTGTCTTAAGAGGGATGAGTTAGTGGATGGATAATAGGTTGTAGGACCACATTATAAGCCATTAGATATTCCTAGAGATACTTACGTAAGCAAGATCAATAGTCACAAATGCATATCACACCACTATATAAACAAGATTGTGGATTTTTCATGCAAATCAATTCCATTTCATTCAAAGAAAAGAGCGAGAGATGTGGAGAAGAAATCAACAAAATTGGTTAGAACTTCTAGTGATTTAGGAGGTCATAATCAAGATTTAGGAAGGTCTACACTAGGTAAATCAATCTACACAACTATTTTGTAAAGTTTGTCAAAAAATTGCAAGTTTTAGGTTTCATATTTGAAATCAGTTCTAGTTTTTAGTCATATTCAGAGGGTAGATGTTTGAGTTTTTGAAATTGGTTTATATATTTGAGTTCCTCATTTCAAGTTGATAACTCAGTTGCTAAGAAGTTTATAATTTCATTTTGAAATCAAAAAGTTATGAATTTTTGAAGTTGTAAACTAATATTGGAAATTCTGCATGTTGTTGTTATGAACCAGTCTTGGTATTTTGGTCATAATGACTTCATATTAAATCTTAATGGACCCATTTTCATGGTATTTGAGAGCTAACTCAAAGGGGAAGAACTTTTTCCTACTTAAATACCTTGAAATTCGAATATTCTCATGTTTAAAAATCCTATCCAACTATGATGATGAATCTAGAATTTCTAGGTTCACAGTTTTGTTAATGTCATGTTGATTTGAGCATAACTCCAAAATTTCTTATTGGATTAAGCTAATCTTTTAATATGAATTTCTAGGATATGCGTATAAATTTTGTAAAAAAAATCATGAGTTTTCAACTTCTGGTTTAGGAGAAATAAAATTTTCAAAGTTTTTGGTTGAAATCTAAAACTATTTTAAGCTATTATGGTAAGATTCTCATATCTCCTTCGATTTTTATCAAAATTGTGTAAACCTTATAGTTTTAGAAAGCTAAGGAATAGCTCTAAAAAACTTATCTTTGTACTACAATACATAATTTTAACGGATGGTAATTGATATCAACTCGCAAGTTGTTGCATCAAAATTGTCTCTATTTTAGTAAAGTAGATTTAGACATAACCAAATTATTAATGCGGCTGATTTAAAAAATTGGAATGTACAACTATTTAAACGAACTCTAATAGCTTGTACAAGTCCTAAAACACCCTAATTAACTTTAGGAACTTAGAGGAGAGTCTCGGGAGTTCGGGTACGTGATGTGGGGTGCAGGGTGGTGGGATTAGCCTTGGAACTTTACGTGCTATGTAAGTAAATCTGTTGTGGCTTTTTTCTACATTTCATTTCCAATATATCATTATTCTATGGTCTATTTTGACTAGTATGTGCCTTGTGATATGATATCACGAGTTTTATTTGATTCTACTCGCTTAGTGAGTTGTTTTGGTCATGATATCGTTTTTTGAATTGATTCATTGACTTAATTCTCGTCCATTGTACTTGTTGAATGTTTATAAATTGATTTAAGAGTTGGATAGCATGCTATTATGGTAGTTGTATTGATGAATTGGATATGAACTTGTACTCTTACTTATAGTGTTTTTATAAGTAATAACTTTACTCTATAGTTCTTAATGATGATTCCTTGTGAATATAAAGTAGTCATAGTGTTTAAGGTCTATTGCACAATATTGAGATGAGCGACATATGGGGTTAGAGTCCATGAGGATGTCGACGCTCGCCAATATTATGGCACGAAACACGAGTAAGAGTCTTTAGGGTTGTCGGCAAATGAATATCAAACTGTGCGATAATACACACATTTTTTTAAGTGGTCTTAAAGGATGAAGTGACGTAACTCCAGCCGACAGGACCTAGTTCATTACTACTTAACTTCGTGTCAGTTTGACCAGTTTAGGTTTAGTATTTACTAGCATATATCAGTTTCAACAATTATTCGCTATTTATATGCTTTTAAATACATTTTATAAATTTGGAAATGTGGATTAGAGTGTCCATATGTTACTTTCTACTTTAGTGTACTTACCGTCCTTTTTATGACGGTGGGTGAGTTTCGATAACTAGCAGGCCCGACAAGAAGAAAGTTGGCGAATACCACTTAGCTTGTGGCGTGCATCCAGTCCCGACTTTGTAGATTTTTGATGTTTTACTATATTATGTACATTATGTCTTTAAGATACATTAGGATTGTGTACATATAAGGGTTAAGCGTTAGTTCTTTAACCGTATACATGTTTATTACACTGATTATCACCATTTTGATATATATATATATATATACATGTGATCGTGCTTTCTTTGTTTCCCAAACTTAGGATTTGTATTTAATTGCTTATGCTAAATCATTAAGACTTTGCTATTTTAATAATTGTTTAAAAGTTTAAATTTACTCTGAAAATTTTATAATAATAGGAGTTGTGATTTGTTTGTCATGGACATGTATATAGAGGAGAATATGTGATAAGTGATTATTTAGACTAATATATAAGATTAGTTTAGTAGTATATTTAGTATAAGTATCCTTAAATGAGTTCTAATTCAAGGTGTTATTGCATTTTCAGGAAATTGAGGTGTAAAGGAAGAAAATGATAAAAAATGAGAAGAAATGGAGCAAAAACCCACAAAAGCATGGTCGGTGTGCTATTGAGTACGTACTAAGGCACAACGTGGGAAGCAAAGGCATGATGTGGGAGAGCTAAAACAAGTAAAGAAATCAAGTTTAGAGGTTCGGCGAAATGGCGACGCTGTGGAACAAAAGGGATGGCACCGAAACAGGAGGTGACATCGCCAAGTCGAAAGAAGTGTATGTAGTGGCGGTGCAGTGGCGAAGCCATGGCTTATAAGGCATGGCACCGGGGCATAAGTAATAGTGCTAGACTCGTGGAAAATAGAAAAATGGAATTTTATTTTGAGTTAAATTGCAAAGTAGGGTTTCTAATTGTTATTAGGAAGTATAAATATGTATTATGACGTGATAAACTCCCCACATACCAACTATTAGCCACCATTAGAGTAATTTAATATATGTTTACTATGGTTTTCACTATTACAGAGTATTATGTGGAGAAAACATTGAAGACTTCACAATTGCTATTCAAGTGTGTTTTCATTGGATTAATTGAAGGCAATATTAATATTTATCTCTGATTTGCAATGATTTCCATTTTGAATTGTGATATGTGTGTTTTAATGAAGTGTAAGTAGTCTATTTATCTTATGGGTCAAAGGATCCCATGGTATGAATGATATACTTTGAATATGATTAAAAAGTGATTATAAAAGTGCAATGGTTAGAATTTGTATTGATTCTGAGCGTAATGCATTACACATCTTGATCATGTGTTTAATGAAATTAAGTTTTAGGAGTTCTCATTACTATTGAAGCTTTTAATTCGGACATGAACGGTACAATCATAAAAAATGCAACATCGAGCAATAGTTGTTGATTAGGGAGTCGAAGATAGTGAACTTAGTTGGTTATGAATCCAAAGATTAGGGACTTAAAGCAATATGGAGCTTATGTTATTCACACATATAGGTGGAGTTCTAGTTTGCACTTTAGAATCTTTCCCGTCACGATATTATGTTAAAGTGGATTTGAAAGAAAATCTATCTATTCTAATTAGGCATCGCTCACAACATATTAAAATGTAAAAGTGGTTGAAAAATATAGCATTAAATTAGTTAGGGGAACTTGTGAACTAAGATATCCTTAATATAAGAGTTAAAGTAAAATTTACATTATTTTGTAGATAAATTAGTTTAATATAAAACCAATTAAAAAAGGGATTTCCTTAGCAATAGTTCAAAGTTAAATATGTAATTAACTAGTGCAAAATCCTTTCCCCGAGGACGATATCCATGATCAACGTAAGTTAATTTCACTACTACTAAAAGCGAGCCGTTATACTTGCGACACGTGTCAAGTTTCTGGCATCGTTGCTAGGGAATGGTAGCCATTTAGTATTAATTAGTTAGTATGAAAAATTACTAAGTTGTATTTTAATTACTTTACTTTTAAGTTCATAAAAACAAAAAAAAGGATTAAGTTTCAAGTTTGACATTCTGTACGCGATCTTTTTGTGTTTTCTTTTCAGGGATAATTAGTGCATGCATAGCAAGGGAAAGAAGGACCTAGAGCCTTACGACCCGACGATTGAAAAAACTAACAAAGGAAAAGGAATCAAGATGGTGGAGGAGCAAGCAAGAAACCAACAATAGGGCCACGAGAATAACCAACCCGTAGGTGATCTAGTAGTGTAGGATAGAACCCGAGGATAGAGATGCCTTCATGACTAATTCAAGCCAAAAGACTAGAAGACTTACAACATACACTACAAAAAAACTGCAGATCAGAAACGGAAATTTCCGTCTCTGATTTGCATAAATTCTGTCTGTAATTCAATTCTGCAACGGAACAGAGACGAAATCTATTCCGTCTCTAAAATTATCGTCGCTGATTCAATCAACAATGGAAATGTGTTTCGGTTGCTGATTAGAGACGGATTAGAGACGAAATTTAGAAATGGAACAGAGATGGAACAGAAATGGAAATTCTTCTAAAGGGTACAATTGTAATTGCATTCCGTCTCTGATCCGTCTCTGATTAGCAACGGATCAGAAACATAATTATTGGATTCCGTCTCTGATCCGTCTCTGATTAGCAACGGATCAGAGACGAAATTATTATATTCCGTCTCTGATCCGTCTCTGATTAGCAACGGATCAGAGACGAAATTATTGGATTCCGTCTCTGATCCGTCTCTGATTAGCAACCGTCTCTGATTAGCAACGGATCAGAAACAAAATACAATAATTCCATCTCTGATCCGTTGCTGATTCATGCATCTATTCCTAGAAAATTAGAGACGGAATAGCAACTGAATCTCTGAATTCCGTTGCTAATCCGTCTCAATTCCGTTTTTTTTAGTTTTCAAACCTAAGCTTAATCCAATTGGTTCTCCATAACCTCTAAACCAGAAAATACAACCATAGGACCTACTCCATCGCCTGCACCCCCTCCAACAACTCCTTGGGGGTGCTAACATCCCCCAAAAAAATAGAATTTGACATACATACACAAATCAACAATATATATCAACAACAAAGATTCAAATGAGAAAAAACATAAAAAACATAAAATTTGATATTAAAAAAGATTTACATATTCACGAAACGTAGTCAAGTATAATAAATGTTTAAGATACCTATGTGTCCATAAAAAAACTACAATTCTCATTGTTCTACAACAACCATAAAAATACCTAAGTATCATAAAGTTGCCCATCCCTCATTGTGCTAGCATCTGGGATGTGCTAGCATCATGATCTACGTATCTTCTCTTCTTTCTCCATAACGACCTGAGACTCTAGACACATCCTTTGGGATAGTCACCCGCCACCTTGTAGTACACCGCCTCATCATCCACCGGCTGGTCCGGTGTAGTCTGGGTCAGCTTCTGACGCCTCCTTTGGAGCTTAGCCTGCATGGATCAACAATATTTTGTTAACAATATAATAGTAGCATTAAGTTGAGAAGGCAGCGAAATGAAGAGATAAGTAAAAAAAAATAAAGTTGAGAAGGCAAATTTTACGTTTATCAATTAAGTTGAATAATTCTGCAACCTCCATATGAATATGTACTTAAGAAATAGTGCAAATCTTACATTTATCAATTAAGTTGAGAAGGCAGCAAAATTTAAATAAAATAAACTTCTAAATGAAAAAAAAGGAGAAATTCCTTCACAACCAAACAACATATCATATAAAATACAAAATTGTAAAGCATGAAAATGGAGCACACCATCAATTGCACTAAATCGAGCACATGCACAACGGAAGAGTTTCATCAATGTAGTCGACCCCAATTAACTTGGGACTGAGGCTATGTTGTTGTTGTAAAGCATGAAAGTTAAGTAATTATTTCGAAAGGATAAAAGATATTATATAATCCAAAGATTTTAGATGAGCTGAAATTAATTCAATAAAAAAGAAAATGAAGAGATAAGTAAAAAAAGTTTATGATTACCTTTAGATAGAATATGAAACAAATGAAAGAAAACGCTTACGCATGGAGTCTAGGAGCAATCGCAAGCAGTAAGACACAATTGTTCTAGCTCCACATAACAAAGCTTAATGTCCTTACCTTTATACTAAAAAATAAATAAATAAATAAAAACCCTCAAATAAATCTCTAGAAACTTTAAATTTTAAAATAAGAAGCTAATCATAATTTTCAACAAAACCACCTCTAAAACTAAAAAGAAAACGCCACCTTTAACATTTCAAAGCAACATGAACTTCACATGCACTTCTATTCACAAACGCTTCCAACAAAACAAAAACAACCAGCGAGATCAATATTAATATTAAATGAAACATCGTGTCCACAAAGAAGAACCAGAGCTTTGCAATAATCAGTAAATGTATCCATCGTTTAAGAATGAATTGAAAAGCTACGAAAAGCAACAAAACCAAAATGCAATATTCTCTAAAAGAAACGGAAGGTTTGATCAATACATAACTGCAAAGGCATGAAAAGTTAGCTTTTGTACTTATGCAAATACAAAGAAAAAGAATAAAGATAAAGAAAACAAAGACATAAACAGAGAACTTTTTGTTTTTGTTAATGCATTAGTAACCTAAAAATGTAACTGGAGTAGACTGTCTTATGAGTTTCTCTATTTATTGAAATACAAACACATCACAACACAAGAATGGTTCACCTCAGTTAAAGAACCAAAGCAAATGAAATTATTTAGAACATTATGCCTTGACACACTTGGAAAGGGGAAAAAGTATTAGTGTATGAAATAATACGTGAGGAAGGGATGAAATGTGAAACGCAAGGCAGTGCAAGCATAAGGCCTGAAAATAATTAAAAAGAGGCTGCAGAAAAATATTAGAGACCTTATTGTTTGACTTTTGGTATATTATAGGTTTCATGTATAATATTAGGATCTAATACAAATTTTGTATACAATTGTCAGAAACAGAACATATTGTAAAATTATCAAATTTGAAGTTAAAGCATTTCCAGTTAAATACTAGTCATACCTGTTTAGTGAATTTTAGAAGCGCACAATTTAATATATG
Organism: Stephania cephalantha; assembly: GCA_039657325.1. NCBI lineage: Eukaryota > Viridiplantae > Streptophyta > Magnoliopsida > Ranunculales > Menispermaceae > Stephania > Stephania cephalantha. The sequence continues at coordinate 24,769,945 of CM077574.1, read as the reverse complement.
TAAAATTATATGGGAGATGTGCCTGTGGTAATTTAGAATTTTTTAGTATTTAAGCTTAAACAACAATTTCTGAGCTAGTGCAGATATCCTTTGAGGTTTTAAGCTCAATAACCTAGTATAGAAAGTAAACCTCGATATCAACTCATACATTGCACATCTCCGACTCAGTTGTATACAAACGATATGTGATCGTGTTCAAGCCTACATATGTTAATCCTTCTATAAACACAGAGCAATGGTAAGAACTTTGTGCATTGGATATGTCATTCCCTATGTTACCACTTGACCTAAAACCTAGCTTATAGCTGGGTGTCGTGCAAACAATGTTGTCAAGCTAATGAAACTAAATAATGATCTATGATTTTAATTTATATAATCTATAAAGAACAAATATAATGCACATACATTTTCCGAGATGTCGGTGTGAGAGGAGAATTGTTAACAAACCTTTACATTTTGACAAATAGACTGTGTGAGCGCCGAATTGAGAATTGTATTCATAAATGAAAAGTAATTTAGAAGAAAAGCCATTATAAGAAAGAAGGTAGACACTTCAACTTTTTTTTTATAAGAAAGAATAGATACTTCACCTTTCAAAAACAAAAAGTCACATTACAAAGATCATTCTCTAAAAAACACGTAATGATACAAATATTGAGCTGCCATCGGAGAAGCAAGGAAGGTCAGCATGCGTTCAGTTCGGCCATTAGTTACCACCAAAAGAAAAGTAGTAAGAAACAAGCACTTACCAGCAGAAAACAGAAAATGAATAATTTTTTCGGGTCAGAAGGTATTCCATAGCCATTGTGAAAGCCACCGCAGTCCGCCTAAGGGTGGTATACATGGGAACATTTATTCCATAAAAAGAATGTTGAATAAAAAGAAAAAGATGCGACATAAGATTGAAGTTCCCAATGGTGAGAAAAGCACCACTTGCCGCATTTAAGATCATTTGATTCAATAATTTTGGAAAGCAAGACATTTGCAAGATGCTATTGGAGATTATGCACCTGAGCCTTTACTATAGCTTCTGCATGAGAGCTCCAAAAATAACTTCAACCAATAGTTGGATCATTCTATTTTAAACAAGATATCAATGCTTTAACATTGTATATAACAATAAAGTCTCTATTTTAAATTAATCGGCGGGGTCAGTTATTATATGTGTATAGAATTCAATGTTTCTTACTTTAATTAATTTAATAACCACATGACAATGTACCTCATACGACATAATTCATTTTGTGTTTAGAGATGCAACCACGTTCACATTATATTGATCTTTCATTTCATATCTCAAAGAATGGTAAGCAAATCATATATCAAAAAGGAAAAAGTTTATTGAACAATTGGTTAGTTTATTAATCCAATATTCAGTGTCTTCCAAAGCAAAAAATTCTGATTTTTTTTTGAGAGGTGCAGAACTGGACTTCAAAAGGCATACTTAAAAGATAAGATTCTCTATTTGGACCAGACTCCAGAGCACTCCCAAAGTACTCATGTTGGAATATGTTTTTATTAAAACCATTTTGATAAAACTAAGGAATTGATGAACAACCACTCATTCAAGGCCAAGAGGCACTGGTCATGTTGAAATTAATTCCAATGTGTATTTTATTTAAATTAGTTGCAACATAGGAGTATAATATATAGGAGGCCTTAATATTAACCCTTCATTGGTTCAAGAAAAAAAAATGATACATAGAACAATAAATTAAACAAAGAGAGAGGTTTTGAATAAATACGTACCCATCTTTTCATGAACATGCCAATCTCAAAAGACTTGGATACATGAACCCCATTTTTCATCTCAAATCCATAAATCTTGGGCATGCCAGGAAGCTTGTCGACAAACATATCTGAAGGTCACCCAAGAGGGGGGTGAATTGGGTTACCGAGTAGTTATTGCCCTTTTAAAACTTTATGCGCAAATTACAACTATAATGCATACACTATCAATGAATATATATATGCTATGCAAGTGAATGGAATGGAAGAGATGGAAAGTGACACACAATTTATAGTGGTTCGATCCAACGATCTACGTCCACTACCTAACCTCCCCGGTTAGGATTTTTAACCCCCACTTATATTGCAAATAAGTGTTACAACCTAAGCATACAAGCCTAGAGTGCCTAATTACAATTAGGACTTCCCACCTAGCCGCAACTAGGATTTGTGCCTAGTCTCAACTAGGTCTTCCCCTTTGACTTAGATTCCACTAAGTCTTACAATCATACAAATACAATAAGTTGCTGAAAAATAATGAGATACACTTTACAACACAAAGTGGTATCAAATTCAAACACTAGCAAGCCTCCTAGAGCCTAACAACTCTTATGCATGCAAGTATGAGAATAAATGGAATATGCAAATATGTCACTGATATTGTTGCAAATCCCAAATGTGAAATCGTTTTAAAAACTTAATTTATTAGTGTAAAACCGATTTCAAGTCTAAGAACAATAGTTTAACAAAAATCAAGTTTAAGTGCAAAACTTTTGTTCAAATCAATCTTAGGGTTTGATAAAATAAATTTAAGTGCAAAACCCAAGAAGAAGGTGTTCAAACACACAACAAAATGATTTTCAAATCAAATACACAAAACTATGTAGATTAAGCACAAGCAAGATTTTAGATCTAGGACTTTCTTACAAACAACAGAATGACAAAAGAGATCAGCTTTGAAGAGATTCTTGTACTCCTTTTAAAGCCTCAAAAGTCTTTGGATTAGAGAACTAAAGAACACCACAAAGATCTCCTTTTGCTTCTTCACAAAAATCAAAGTTCTTCTCTTTGTAGATTTTGAGTTTTTGAGTGTGTTTCTTCCTTCTCTTGACAAAACCATGTTCTTGGTGGTTTTATAGTGTTAGGTATTCCATCTTGACAGTTTATGACCGTTCTAGGGATCCAAGGGTCCAAAATAGATCAAGAATTCAAATTAAAGTGTGTTTTCCAGCTGTAAAAAAAAAAGCTGTCAGATATGCAATTAGCGCGCTAATGCTGAGACCTAGCGCGCTAACTCTGCACTTAGCGCGCTAATGAAATCATTAGCGCGCTAACTGCAGGGACCTCAAAACAATTATTTTGTCCCTTTGTGTTAGCGACCCTTAAACTCGTCCGGGACCTAACCAACCCTTATATAACATGTTATACACGTTTATTATGAGTCATTAAGCCTAATTGGGTGGTCCAGATATTTTTACAAATCCCGAAAACGGAAATTCACGATTTCATAATGTATTAGGGGCTTTTCTGGCAAATTACAGTTTTCTTTTCGAAGACCTTTCAAAAACGAGTTTTTCTTTTTCGAAAACATTTACAATGATCTGTAATATGCAAATGACCATCCACACAAAGTTTCACATTGTTTAAACTCATAGTCCTAGTTATGTGTTTAAATTCCACTTTGAAACTTGAAGTAAACTTATAACTTTTGAAGAATGGTTTAAGAAACTTGATATGCATGGACTAATGCATTTGGCTTGCGTGAAAGAATTTGTATACCTTACATTGAAATTACAAATTGCGGTTTGAACTTTCATCTTCATTTCTTCATTAATGCCGAGTCTTGAACTTGTATTTCTTGAGTACCCTTGATATGTTGTTTTGCATCCTTTAACAAAAACTGAAATACACTAGATGTTTATTAGTACATTTTCACCTTGTTTGTTTCCATCAAAATCTCGGTCGGAGTGTGAGTGACTAACCACTTAGTCCAACAATATCGATCTTCGCTACGTTCACCAGCTCTCCATCTGCCGGTTTGGTATCGCCAACCACGAGAATTACACTAATAATGGTGATAATTAGCAGAGATTTCAGTGTGATCAATCCCATATTGCATGTATAAGTGTTGTGAAGAAAAATATATAATTAAGATGCATATATAGTACTACAGTGGTTTACCTCATAAAGAAGTACGCGAGTGTGGAACTCTTGTGGCAAATTGTTTGGACTAAAATGAAGTCTAAGTGTTACCTCATAAAGAAGTACGCGAGTGTGGAACTCTGCCCCAACCAAATGCAGTGGGAGCTACAAGTACTATAACTAATTTATCTTTTCTCCCAAGAATGTATCCAATATCTGAAGAAAAAGCAACCATCAGCTAATAAAATTTACATGCATGCATATGAAACTCCATCAGTGACCAAAAGGTGTGACTTTACCATATGTTGGTATCTCGTGATGCTTCGCTTCAAGTGATAAAGCCTTGAAAGCAAGCGGCGTGCAAACACCGCCTCGGGCTGTCTTCCGTCTCGAGCCGCAGCTGTTTAATGATCCGAGAAAAGAGCTCACTTGTCGTTGGACAACAAGTGGAATGAGGGTAATATTAAGTTTGGAATCCAATACGCTTTTGCAAATAAAGGGTCAAGAAACATGTTGAATTCTCGCATATTTGTTCGAAGGAACTGTGAAAACATTCCCTTTGTCGCTGTTACCATGACTGATGTGCCCGCCAACAATAAATACACTATGCAACAAGATAAAAGAATAATAATGTGATTTAGGAGAATGAATAACACGAAAGAGATTATCCAATGAATATGTTATTAGATTATCACCTTACCTACTCCTTGGTTCAGGAGTTATATTTTCATTGTGTGACTTAAGTCACTTGGCTCTTTTTTCACCTCAAAAGCAACAAGTAGGTGAAAAAGAAATTACACCTTGAGGATGTTTCCAAACTTTTACTAGTAGTTCTTCAAGTGAAGCTAGTCTAAAAGTAAAGTTTGCCCCCAAAAGATACTTTAGAATCGCAAGAAACATTCTGTTATACCTATAATGCAACAAATTCAACGAGATATCCAGGATTATAGTTAAACTCCTATGACTACATCGAAATTTGCCAAACCAGCCACGAATTTATAGAAAAAATAAAATTTCTTAGATACTGATGTTGAAGGTCAAATTTTTCCATCTCTTTTTTCATGAAATACTTACAAGGTCTTTCACTGAACTAATCCAACATTGAGTTGCTTGAGCAAAAGAAAACTCGTATACATATAAATTTTCGAGTATGTTTTTGCTATGAAGTTGGCAAGAATTGCAAGATAGGAAACAACAAACTTACCTCTATAACGAGCTTGCATTCTTATCTTTAAGAATAATCTGTGCTAAATTACTCAGTGGTCCACTGGTCAACATGGTAATCTTAGAGCCAGGCTTCATTAATTTGGAAATTGATTGCCAAACTTCAAATGCCAAAGGTTGTCTAAGTTCGGGGTGATCGGTGTCTCTAGGAGCTCCATATTTTACTGAATTTTCAGCTGGTGTACCTGAGATTTGAACCCCAAAATATACAGGGTGTGTTAATCAACAAACACAAGAACCAAGGCATATGATTGCCAAACTTTAAATTACACCTTTAATTAATTTAGACTGGAAGGATAATCATATCAAATTATAAGAATGGCATATGATTTTTTATTTCTTTGCGAAAGCATATGATAAAATTAATTAAAGAACAAGTGGTTATAAGAACCAAGGCCATGTATGCTGAAAGTTGTATAATTGTGTAAAAATGTATTAAGAACAGACTACCTCACCTTAAGGTCAATGACTTCCACAGGTACTTTTAAGAGATAGATCAATGCAAGAAAATCTTTAGAACTCATATCCATGTCGAATACGACAAGCTTCCGAAGTTTTTTTCTTCCAAAATCTGGCTTGTATATAACTTCCTTATAGTGAGGAAACTGTGTCGTAAAATTGAACCTTCCACGTTGCTGGGAAAGGTTCAGAACCTGCAATCAAAAAGGGGAGGAATTAACACAGCTTTCTTCTATGCAGATATTTTTTTCTCCACAGTACTAGTTACTATACAATGAAGTTCTGGTGTAAACTGTATCAATTATAGAGTACAAAAAAAGATAATGATGAATTACGGAAGAAAACACATTTGGGAGAACTTACATTTAAGAGGCTCACAAAAAATTTCCTATCCAAATTGCTCTCGAAATTGCGATTTGGTTTTGCTTTTGAAGCAACAAGAACGCGCACTCCTTCTGCACCAGTTACTTCCATTGTGTAGCCATCCTATTCATATCATCACCCATAGTTTGATTAGCAATTTTGTGGTGCAACCTTAGAAATTTTTATATTTAACACTTACTCGTATGAAAAGAAATATTAGAAACAAGGCTTCTGAATTAGAGAATGCATAGTTTAAATATCCTGCAATTGTTTCTGTATTTACCCATTGAGATTAAAGCTCAAAATATATTTTAGTCCACAAAACAACAAGTGACAGAATTCCACAGGCTTCGTAGATAAACTTGAGAAGTAAAAATATAATTAAGAGTTTTAGAATGAACAAGAAGTATAACCTATCATCGCCGGAAAACAAACCAACATTAGTTACCTGGCATTTCCCTTTCCCATTCGGAACAAAACAAAATGGATCCAGGAGCCCCTTCTGAACATGACCACTGTGTACTCCACTCTTTCGCAAATTGAACTTGGGGAATGCACGACCATCAAAGAATGGATTCGACCCGTTAGAAACACTATAAGGTTTATTGGAAGTCACTACAGTTATGTAACACCCATTCAAAAATAAAAAACAAAAAAAAAAGACTAACAAATTAGGGTGTTACCTTGACTAGTTCGGCGACGGCTTAGGGTGGGCTTCAGAGGCTCCAATCTCCGGCAGTTGGCGACGGCAGAGCCGACAGCCTCGTCGCAGCTGTAATCGCAGCGACGGCAGAGATTTAGGGTTTGGGAGAGAGATTTCGGTGAGAGAGAGCGGTGAGAGAGAGAGAGCGGTGAGAGAGGGATAGAACGTCCTCGACGAGCAGAGAGCGGTGAGCACAGAGCGACCAGAGAGCAGAGAGCGGTGAGAGAGAGAGAGAGCAGAGAGCGATGAGCTATCCAACACAATGACATTGGCCCCAGCCCTCACCAAATGCTCCAGTCTCTCCTTATCCTCCTCCCTCGTCCCCATCGCCGCGCCCACCATGAAATCCCCATCGGCCCCCAACGACGGCAGCCCCAGCTTCGGAAACCCTCGAATCCTCTCCACATCTTCCGCACTGAACACATCCACCACCTCCCCATCCTCCCCGCTCACCAACGACGCCCAATCCACCGCGTTTCGCGCCAAAAAGCTTGCCGCTTGATCGAAATCGTACCGCGAAGACCCCGCCACCGCCGCCGCCTCCATACAATCCCCAACCCTAACCCCAATTTCCCCCAATTTCGCCCAATTCGACCTCGAAACAAGCCCTAGAAGCTCGGACTTGGAGTCACCGTTCCGGGTGACGAAAATGTAGGGGCAGGAGGCGAAATCGTCTCCGGAATCGATGAAATCCGAGGGGGATTTGAAGATGGGGTCGGATGGGAAGGGGATGCAGCGGGACTTGGCGGAGCGGATGATGGAGTACTGGTCGACGGGGTGTTGTTGTAGTGGACGATGGCGATGCCTCCGAGGGCTGCCATGGACACGGCCATGGAGGACTCCGAGACGGTGTCCATCGGAGAGGCGACGCAGGGGATGGAGAGGTCGATGTTGCGTGTGAGCTTCGTGGAGAGGGAGACGGACTCGGTCGGGAAGTCGATGTAGTGTGGGAGGAAGATGACATCATCGTAGGTGTACGAGTAGCCGATTAGAGGGGTTAGCGGTGAGAGAGAGAGACCAGAGCGCAAGCAGAGAAGAGAGAAAGAGAGTTGAGAGAGACGTTTTTTTTTTTTTTTTTTTATTTGGACGATCGATTTTTGGGGGGGCCTAGATCGAAGCACGCACGAATATCGAGATTTGATGAACGGTTATAAAAAAAGAAAGTTTTGATGGGAATGTTGGCGCCATTATTTAGAGACGGAATTTAATTTCGTCTCTATTTTCGTCTCTATTTCCGTCTCTGATCTCTCTCTATTCCGTCTCTGAATTAGTCCGTCTCAATTCCGTCTCTAACCACTTTTTCTTAGCAACGGAATTTAATTACGTTGCTAATTCCGTCTCTAAATATCATTTTTCTTGTAGTGATAGTGAGGAGGCTTCTAGCCAACACCACCGAGTTTGAACTGAGAACGTCTCTAATAAACATGGTGCAAAATAGTCTTTTCTACGGACTATCCAATGAAGATACCATTACACATGTTAAGAATCTCTTGAAGAAGTGTGTCACCGTGCACATCACTGGAGTTACAAAAGAGGTGATCAGGATGCGACTTTCCCATTCTCAATGGGTGGAAAAGCCAAATCCTGGTTCTAATGGCTGAATGCAAGGAGTATGACCTCGTGGGCAGATATCAATGAAAGATGTCTAGATGAGTTATTTCCTCAAATGAAGGTTAGCGAAAGGAATTTGGTCATGAATCCAAAGATTTGAGAATTGAAGCAATGTGTAGCTTACCCTATTAACACATATAGGTGGAGTTCTAGTTTGCACATTAGAAATCTTTCCCGTCACGACATTGTGTGAAAGTAGATTTGAAAAATTTGTCTATTCTAATTAGGCATTGCTCACAACATATTAAGATGTAAAAGTGGTTGAAAAGCATAGTATTAAATTAACTAGGGAAGTTGTGAACTAAGATAGCCTTAATATAATAGTTAAAGTAAAATTCACATTATTTTGTTAGATAGATTAGCTTAGTATAAAACCAATTAAAAAAGGGAGTTCGTTAGCAATAGTTCAAAGTTAAATAGGTAGTTAACTAGTGCAAAAACCTTTCCCTAAGGACGATATCAGTGATCAACGTAAGTAAATTGCAGTATTACTAAAAGCGAGCCGTTATACTTACGGGACGTATCAAGTTTTTGGTGCTGTTGCCAGGGAATTGTAGCCATTTAGTATTAATTAGTTAGTTTGAAAAGTTGCTAAGTTATATTTTAAGTACTTTAATTTTAAGTTCATAAAAACAAAAAGGCTTAAGTTTCAAGTTTGACATTCTGCACATGATTTTTTTGCGTTATCTTTTCAGGGATAATTAATGCATGCATAGCAAGGGAGAGAAGGAACTAGTGCATTATGACCTGGAGATTGAAAGAACTAACGAAGGAAAAAAAAAAAAGGAATCAAGATGGTGGAGGAGCAAGCAAGAAACCAACAACAGGGCCGCGAGAATAACCAACCCGCAGGATAAAACGCGAGGACAGAGATGTCTTCGTGAATAATTCAAGCCAAAAGATCATAAGACTTACAACGGAATGATGAGGCTTCTAGCCAACACCACCTAGTTCGAACCGAGAACGTCTCTGATAAACATGGTGCAAAATTGTATTTTAAATGGACTATCTAATGAAGATCCCATTGCACATGTTTAGGATTTCTTGAAGAAGTGTGACATCATGCACAAAACTAGAGTTACAAAAGAGGTGATCAGGATGCGACTTTCCCATTCCTATTGGGTGGAAAGCCAAATCTTGGTTCTAAGAGCTGAATGCAAGGAGTATGACCTCATGGGCGAAAATCAATGAAAGATGTCTAGACGAGTTCTTTCCCCCTAGTGAAGGTTAGCAAAAGGAAACTTGAGATTAATCTGTTCAAGCAAGAAGGTACCAAGTCTCTTGGCAAGGCTTGGGAAAGATTCAAAGAGATGCTGATGAGATGTTTGGGACCCGGATACGTGAAATAGGCATAACTCTAGATTTTCTACTATGGGATAAACTACAGCACGAGAACGGTAGTAGATGCCGTAGCAGGTGGATCTTTACTTACCAAGAATGAGGATGGAGCATTAGATCTCCTTAATCTTACGTCTCAAAATTCTAACGTCACTACACGTTTCACGGTAAGAAAACAAGCAGGAGTATATGAGATTGACTCGAAAGTTGCAATTATGGTACATATATCAAATATGAGTAGTCAATTGGCGAAACTTCAGATGGGACACCAAGGTCCACAAGTAGCACGATAACCCATTAATTATTAAGGCATGGTAACATACAATAGGGAATGGAGTTTGAAGACATTAACTTCATGAAAGCTACAGGAACAACTTCATGCCTAGAGGAGTGGCTCCTCAATGGTTTTATCAAGGATACAAGAACAACAACCCGAACTTCTTTTATGGAAATCCTAATAATGCATTGAAGTTACCTCAAGGCTTCGATCAACAAGTCCAACAGGAGAAGCTGGGGCAAGGCGAAGAGATGACTTCATTAAGGTCAATAGAGAATTACTTGCAAGCCATGGACTTAAACAATAGGGAGCACCATTAGAAGCACGAGAAATAGATGGAAGGAGTAAAACAACCCATGAACAAGATGGATGATGAGCAATGACAATCCATCAAGAATTTAGAGAGATAAAGTGGTCAACTTGCTATAGCCTTGAACTTAAGAAAAGAAAAAAAATTTCCTAGCAACACCATCACCAATCTTAAGGAGAACGTGAGTGCTATTCGCATGATGAGCAAACCAGCAACAAAGGAGCCAAGACAAGAACAAGTGATGTACAAGCGAGAAAAGGTAAATATAATGGCAATCAAGAAGCTAGAGAAATCAGAATAAATGCAAAAAGTTAAGGTTTAGAAAAAGGCATTATTGTTCGTAGACTGCGTTAACTACTTGGCATGCGGAGTGTTTCCTCTAGATTTAACAAATGCAACATGAAAGAAATTCTTAAGTGATGTGAAGTCATATTTTTAAGATGAGTCTTATATGTTTAAGAGATGCAATGATGGACTAATTCGACGATGTGTAGCAGCGGAGGAATTTGCAGGCATTCTGGAAGGATGTCATTCATCACCATATGAGGGACACTTTGGAGCACAAAGAACGAAAGCTAAAGTGCTATAATGTGGATTCTACTGGCCAAACATATTTAATGATTCATATATTTTTGTGAAAACTTGCAATGAATGCCAACGAACAAGAAATATTTCTAGAAGGCAAGAGTTTCCATAAACCACATTTCAAGAAGTCGAGCTCTTCGACGTCTAGGGAATAGATTTTATGGGGCCATTCCCTACTTCAAATGGGAAATGATATGTATTGTTAGCAGTGGATTATGTATCCAAATGGGTAGAAGCCATAGCAACCACAACCAATGACACAAAAATGGTCATAAAGTTCATAAAGAAAAACATCTTCTGTCGATTTTGAACGCTTAAAGTACTAATCAATGATGAGGGGTCACATTTATGCAATAGAGCATTGACACATTGCTAAAGAAATATGGATTTAGGCACAAGACCTCACTTGGTTATAATCCTCAAAGAAATGGACAAGCCGAAGTAAGTAGTAGCGAAGTGAAACAGATATTGAAAAAAACTTTAAACACAAATAGAAAGTACTGGGCATTTCACCTTGAATGAACATTATGGGCATATAGGACAACATTCAAAACACCAATTGGCATGTCTCCATATCGATTGGTTTATAGAAAAGCATGTCACTTATCGGTAAAGTTAGAGCATAAAGGATATTGGGAAATTAGAAAGCTCAACATGGATTCTCAAGCTACAGGGAAGGCCATATTACTTCATCTGATGGAACTAGATGAGTTTAGATTGGACACATAAGAAAATGCAAAGTTAAATAAAGAGAAATCAAGACAATGGCAAGGCAAAAGGATTGAATATCGATCCTTTAAGCCATGACAACAAGTATTATTATTCAATTCAAGATTGAAATTATTCCTAGTTGCTACTTAACCTTACGGAGTGGTAGAGTTAATAACCAACAATGGTAAGACATTTAAAGTAAATGCTCAAAGAGGTAAGCTATTTTACAAAATGGAAGTGAGGCAATATGAGCTTGATGGTTTCAAGAAACAAAGAATCAATGCCTTGATGAAAAAGATTGGGTAAGCAACAATGGAAGGCCAAGCGAAAAAATGAGGGACCTACCGAAGAAGACCCAAAAGGCTATGACAACAAGTCGGTTCCGAAGAAACTGGAACTGAAGCTCAAGTTCAACCCAAGAATTAAACCAATCAAAGGAGAGATCCTGGATAGATATGCATACCGATAAACATTGACGGGCACTGATTTAGAAATGTCTTATGTGATACGAGAGCCTCGGTCTATGTCATGCCACCATTGGACATGTTGCATGCCAACTTGAAGATCAATTGTCTCGAAACGATGAATTTGCAAGTAGCTAATGGCAACTTTATACCTACTATAGGAAGATTTTTGAATGGGCACGTGAAAGTTGGTAGATTTGCATTCATCGTAGATTTTTAGGTCATGAACCATAATATGGAAGATGATGTGTCTATGATACTTGGGTGGCCATTCTTAAACACTATTAAAGTGAATTTGCACATGACAGACATCAAGATCAAGATGAGTATCGAAGAGGGCAATGAAGCTGAGAAGGTTGTCTTTGTCAATGGCGAAGAAGTACATCCGAGCAAGAATGACATCATAATCTCTGATTTACAGATGAAGCTTCTTGATTTAGACTCAGACCAAATGATTGAAAAGGCATCAGGCTAATGATGTTAAATTAAGCACTACTAGGAAGCAGCCCAAGGGCTTTGAATTTCAAGTTTTTGAATTTTTATTAGTGGTTTGTAATTTAGTTTAATAATTACAATTAACAAGTTTTAATTGTAACTTTCAAAAAATTTGTATCGAATGTATATGAAAGACAATTCTCCAGGTGATGATTCATCGGAATGGAAATGTCTTGCTAACTCATAAAAGAGAGAAAAAGAGAGAATAAACTTAAAGCGGTGAAGGTAAGGTGCATGGGTGAATAAAAAGGTAAAATTTATTATTTTTTATATTTTCATGGATTTCATTCAATCACGATACCTTGTATGAGTGATACACAAAGTCGGAAAAGTGCCGGAGAGGAATTAATGAAAAATACACGCGAGGTATGTTGGAAGATAGCTCAACATCGTGGGTATTTCTTATGTCGTCATGGGGATTGGCCACAATGCCGAGATGGCAACAAGCAAAAATTAAAACAGATACCCTACTGCGTCATTAATGTAGTGGTGACGATGTCACATCATCGTGCCTTATAGGAACGGTGTTGGGATCGATATAAGGGGTTTAAACCCCATTTTCACTTCATTCTTCACACTTGCACAAAAATCCCACCACAACCGCCAAGCATACATCCCTCTAGAGCCAAAGTTTTATCCCTTTTAAGTGAGAGTAGTGAGTTCTTAGTGATTGAGAGTGAAAGACACATGTGCATTGTGGACTTACACAAGTTGAAAGATAGGGCTTAGATTTTTGGATTTTGATTTCAAGGAGTTCTAGGGTTCTAGTTGGTGAGAAAAGTTAGAGGGCTCAGATTGATAAAGACTTGGAAGAGTGATCTACACCGAAAACCAATCAGGCATTGAGGTACATTTACAATTCCATATAGTTATGCTTTGAAATTTTGAAGATTTTGATGACAATATATGTAATTGTGGAGTTGTAGTTGTAGGATAGGTTTTGCAAGATTGTGTGAATATTAAGCATTAATGTTTCCAATGGAGACGTAGTTAATGTCTTTGTATTATTTGGCATGTGCCTGATCTGTGTGATATGAATTTTGATTTTTATGAGATTCGAAGACCTGAGTTGCATTGCATTGTTGTTGTGTAGTTTGAATTTGAATAAATGGCAGCAAAAAGGAAAATGTTAGCCAAACTAAAGCAAGTATTTTGAGGCATCTGCCTCAAGAAATCCCTAGACCTTTTAAATCCAAATATTTCATTAGCAAAAAGGCTAATGACTAATATGAGAATATCCTACGTAGGGATTTTTTGTGAAAGGGGGGTTAATTTTTCAGCCAAGTATGATAAAAGAGTGAACAACTTCATTAGGCCCAGAAATTGGGATCAACTCACTCCAGATTATAGAAAGAAAGAAGTTAAAGGATTGAGTGGGATCGTTTTTGAATTTTATGCTAATGCGAAGTTCACAACCAAAGATGAGCCATTTAAGGTGAGAGGGGTTTTTGTTCCCTTTGATATAAGTGAGATCAATACAATCTATGGGTTGGAGCACTTAAGTTTATATGCATCTGAATCGACTTTCCTGAACATATTATATGAGAACCTATACCTTTTAGAGCCATAGAGAGCGCATTAGTTGTCCCAAGACAACAAGGCTTGATCATAGGAGCTGATAATGTGCCAAAGCACATTATGAAGGGGAGTGTTAGAAAAATTTACAAAATGTGGCAACATTTCATAGTTGCATCGCTATACCCTACTTCTCAGCAGGGCGATATCAACAAGCCGAAAGTGGCTTGTCTTTATGAGATTACAAAGAACGGGGATATCAACATCAATAAGATTATCTACAATAGTCTGAGGGAGTTAATCATGTTAAAAAGGAACAACAAATTGTTGTTTCTTATCTTTAGTACTCTGATGTGCTTGAAGGCCGCAGTAATGTTGAGAAATGATGAAGAATCTGATATGGAGGCCCTACCAACCATGGATGAAGCTTTCATGCTCACATTGAAATCACCACTAGGTGACTAAGACTCCGACAAGGAAAGAGAGAGCCGAGGGAGCTAGACTTGAGGTCAAGTTGTTGGCCAAATGGCAAGAGGATCAGCTAGCAGCGACATCAGCAGCAATGGAACTAGCTTAGAAGCTAGAAGAGGAAGGGTATGAAGAAGAGAAGGAGTAACAATAGTAGGGATTTGATGAGGGCTACGAGTTTGTAGACCCAGAGATTGGAGAGCAAGACTTGGATGGTCCTGAAGTCTTTCCACCATCTCCTCCACTACAGGCACCGGGACCACCGCAAGAGGACTTGACTATATGACAGTAGAGGCTGTGTATAGCCGAGATGATGAGACAGTATAGAGAGGACACGACGTAGTACCAGGTAGTCGTGTTAAGATATAAGTAGGATGTGAAAACGAGAGAGCAATACCGATGGAACGGTCAATGCAATTTCATGTCGTTTGTGATCATCTAAGGGACATATCTAGGTATGAGAGGAGTAGACTGATGAGACCTACCAATAATTGATTTGGCTTTCCAACGACATTGGTCTGCATGTTTGATCTAGATTTGGGGCAGAGCAGGAAGGTGGAGTTCCATTGACACCATCCTACGCTAGAGCTGATGATGCAGATGATGATAATGACGAACTGTCTTGAAGTCAGTGTATTAGGAATCTTTTAGACCTGAGGAGATGAGAGTGACATTAATACCATTCATTTTTACATTTGGGATATTTTGTTAACTATTTACTTGTTTAAATTATATGTTTAGTTTAGTTTATTATAACTTGTGTTATGACATATGTTTGTGTTTTAGTGCTTTCATGTTTCAGGCTTTTAAACGTTAGGACAAGGTTTGGTTTAATTTTAGGGGCATCGACACTGCACTCTAATATGGGAAGTGGTAAAATAAGCGAAGAAATAAGGATAAACACTGCACGTATGATTGTTTAAATTTTAATTTGAAGCAGGTAAGATGGAAAGCATGGTAGTGTGTAAATTTTTCATTTTTACTTACTTTATGAATGTTTAAGTAGTATAGATTAGGTTATATGTACTAATATGCAATAAATAAGTAGTTCATTTGCATGTTCATGCTTTTAATTGTAGATAAGTAGATTACAAGTATTTTTTTGATATAAAACTGAAGAGAGTATTTTTAAATTTTGAAGAAAATAATGAAATGTAGCAAATAATGGTTTAATTTCATGATTAGTAACTTAAAGTTCGGGAAGACCTTGAACTTTAAACAAAAGCAACAAAGTATAACACTTCTTGTGGAAAAAGTTAGATCTCTAAGGAGTCTATGATAAACGTGAATCTTACTAGATAATATAAAGTAAATGAAGAGTTAATGCAAAGAGGGGAAGAAATACGCATTGTAAAAGAAAATTTGGAGTTAACTTACTTGATTTAGCGAAATTGAGAAGTGCTAAAAAGAGTTTTAGGTATAAAGGAAAAAACGAAAGAATCCCACAAGTTCTATAGCAAATGGAGCAGAGAACTTGATGGTTGGGAAAATGTGTAGAAAACAAAGTCTCTAGGAAAAAGGAGTAGGGACTATAAAACAAAAATGAAAAAAAGAAGAGAATGAGAGAAAAAATTAAATAAGGAAAAGAAGGCGGAAATAAAATAAAACTCTTCAAATAAAAGATTTAGCTCGAGTACGAGTAGCGAGTTGAGTTAAGTTTGCTTTTCAACTACATGAAGTCCTATAGACTCTTGAAGAGCTAAAGTCTACTAAATATGAGCATAATGAGAAATCATTAGTTTGCGTACTTGCTACTTGAGTGTTGGGATAAAACAAACTTGTGAGTAGCGATGATTTTTTGTTGTGATCTACTTTGGTGTTTCGAAAGTAAAGTTGTATGTGTTGTTAAAGCTATATGTTTTAAAATAACAAGTTTTTGCTAAGAGAAACTCTGGAGTGGATTATTAACTTTAAACTTAGTTAATTAAAGGATATTCAATGAACAATGTAAATTGAACAACAACTAGTTATTAGGAGACTTAATAGAATATACTTTAAATTGGGACGCGCAAAATCCTATGTTTGGGGGTTTTTGATAAGTGATTATTTAAACTAATATATAGGGTTAGTTTGATAGTATATTTAGTATAAATATCCCTAAATGAGCTCTAATTCATGGTTTTATTACATTTTTCAGGTAATTAAGGTGTAGGGAAGGAAATGAGCAAAAATGGAGCAAAAACGCATAAAAAACATAGTTGGCGCTGTGGAGTACTAAGGCATGGCGTGGGAGAGGTAAAAATGTGAAGAAATCAAGTCTGGAGGTTCGGAGCAGTGGCAGTGCCGTAGAACACAAGGGACAGCGCTGAGACAGGAGGTGACAACGCCGAGATCACAGGAGCTCAAAAGAAGTGTTCGCAGTGGCGGCGCCGTGGCTTATAAGGCACGACGTCTGGGTGTAGCATCCCCTATCCTAATTAGGATGCTACCCAGCCTGAAACCCTAATTAAGCCTTGATAATCTCGCTAGACTTAACTAGATCCAACAACCTCTCCTTTTATCTCTTGATAAACACAATTGTATATCGAATATCGATGTAAAACAAATATTAGACACAGTGGAAAATTAAAACTTTTTTTGATATTAAATATGATATAAAAAACGAAATCCAACTGAAACGAATCTCGGTTATACAAAACCTCCCATCCCGTGTGATATTACAAAATGTAATTCAATACAAATATATAAGACAAGGGAAGATTCATTACATCAAAGAGAAGATCAAGACTCCTACATCTTCTCTATCCCGTAGTTGTAGCGCTTGTTGATTTTCCTTAAATGTTAATTGGGATGAGAGCTTCAACTTGCTCGGTAAGTAAGGATTCAAAAAACCATCAACATTCCATATAGTAATCAAGAGCAATATGCAATAACATATGCACCAGAGATAGCTAACGGGATTATGAACAAAATATAATCCAATAAATAACAGATGCAGGCCAAATCATCAATGAATATTACACTGTGATTCCTATTTTATTTTTAAAATTAGGGTGATTACTCATTGACACCATTAATGCGATTGCTAGACCAACACATTGATCGATGTGTTGTTGAGCCAATCCATTAATGTAAAATGGTTCTAGCTCAAACCCTCTAGTGAATATGTAATCCTCGCAACCTATCTAACTGATTAAGAGTTACATATAGGTCGGGAAGGTAACCCATCTCCTATATAACCTATTCACAATTCTAGGATTTACTCTCGCATATCACATTAGATCGCGTTTTCCATTTAGTAAATACATCACAGTGTACATAGTCCCCCATTCAGTCCATAAACTATATGAACTACAAATACTAACATAACCATGCAACATTTATAAAAAAGCGAATCCATACTAACCTCAGTTCAGGTTTTCGTTTCCAAACTTCCTAAGTTTCCGGGTCACTCACGCTTTTTTGATGATCCAACACCTATCACAACAATGTTTTCCATTTAGTAAATAAATCACAGTGTACATAGTCCCCCATTCAATCCATAAACTATATGAACTACATGTATCGCGCCCTACCTTGCATTATCTCGACAATGACCAGGGCAGCAACCACTTTCCAATCCACAAACCATCAAAACAGCAGCCAACACCCTCACTAAACATTAGGGAGGACCTCTTGTGAGGTATCAATCCATTTCCAGTGATTAATAACAACAAGAACAGAGAAATCATCACCAACTATTGAATTCTACTTGAAACTCAAAACTTCACTTACAAAGATGATGATATCTTATCATAGTGGTTAGATCTCTCTTAATCAGTTGATGATCCTCTCAAGATCAACCCTCACAAGATCAAACCCTTTAGCTGCTGAATCTCTCTCTATCAATTGATCGAATGAACTGAGGATAAATTTGAAGCTTTTGAATTTATATATATGGATTTTCCTTGAGATAAGCATCGTGCTATCTCAAAGCTGATCAAGTGATTGATGTGTTAAAATGACACCTCCTAAAGTGACACAAATCTTAACACCAGTAACAGTTACGCTCATCTCAAGGCGATCCAACGATTCATATAATTCAAACTAAACTTATATTTTTAATATATATATCAAATATATATATAAATATATATATACTTCATGTTTTTCTTGCCAATAAATTCACCGGACATGCCTTTGAGTATTCTCTGTTGTGCTCATTCATTTCACGACCTCTTCATCGCACTTGATGTACCGACTATTTATTGTTTAATTATTTATTTTTTAATTATAGGTTTGTATATAAATTCTCTTTTTGTACTACAACCTATAAATTCAATAAACATTCCAAAAAAACATAAATCATCACACAAACCCATGCACAAGCTAATCGAGCTACGTCGGACTTAACCATGAGCCTAAATTATTTTAATTAGGATTCAAATTAACACTTATCACCAGCTTAAGGTAACGTGTCATTACATAGGGCATAAGTTACAACACCAGACTTGTGGAAAATAAAAAGTCGAGTTTTATTTTGAGTTGAATTTTAATTGTTATTATGAAGTATAAATAGGTATGAGGATGTGGAAAACTCACCATATACCAACTATTAGCCATCATTAGAGTAATCTAGCATAGATTTACTTTAGTTTTGAGCATTAAGAAGTATTGTGCGAAGAAAACATCGAAGACTTCACGGTTACAATTCAAGTTTGGTTTCCTTGGATAAATTGAAAGTAATATTTATGTTCATTTTTTATTTGCAATGATTTCCATTATGAATTGTGATATATATGTTTTAGTAAAGTGTGAGTAGTCTATTTATCTTAGGGATCAGTGGCTCATATGGTATGAATGTTATGCTTTGAATATGATTAGAAAGTGATTATAAAAATTGCAATGGTCAGAGTTTGTATTGATTATGAGAGTGATGATTTAGACAACTTGATCACATGTTTAATAAACTTAGGTTTTAGGAGTTCTTAAGGCCATTGAAGCTTTAAATCTAGACATGAACGGTACAACCATAAAATACACAACATCAAGCGATAGTTATTGATTAGGGAGGCGGGGATAGTAAACTTAGTTGGTTTTGAATCCAAAGATTTGTTACTTATAGCAATTTGGAGTTTATGTTATACACATCAATATTAGGAGTTCTAGTTTGGACATTAGAATATTTTCCGTTACAACACTGAAAAGTGGATTTGAATGAAACTTGTCTATTCTAATTAGGCATTGCATACAACATATTAAGATCTAAAACTGGTTGAAAAGCATAGTATTAAATTACCAAGGTGAAGTTTTGAACTAAGATATCCTTAGCAATGATTCAAAGTTAAATAGGCAGTTAATTAGTGCAAAAACCTTTCCCTAAGGACGATATCCATGATCAATGTAAGTTGATTGCACTATTACTACAAGCGAGCCATTATACTTGCGGTACGTGTCAATATGACTAAAGACTGACTAATACGTTGTTAAGTCCTACGTGGCTGAGATTAGGGCTTAATGATGGAATTAAGCCAGGCGGTGCCCTAGGTTAAAGAAGGGGTCGCCGCAGACCATCACCAACAAAGTAATTGAGAAAACCAAGATGGTGTTGGGATATGTTAACTTGAAGGAGGAGCGAGAAAGTAGCAGCACACGAACGAGAGAGACCACAGAGAAAAGAAGAGTACGGGCATAAAATCATAAAAAAACTAGAAGAAATGCAAAATGTCACGTACAATGAGCAAACAAACCAAAGGCTAAAGCCACTTGCAGAGAAATTCACTACATGTATGCAGAGATAGCCATGATGGGGTCAATCTTGTGTAATTAGATGAGAACTCTAAGACATCAAGAGTTCATGTTCCAAAACCAATGCAAGATTGCTAAAAGCATCTAGGGATTCGATCGATGCAGGACAAGGAGAACGCAAACCTAGGGAGCTAACATTCACGTTCCATTACTCCAACTGAGGATGTCCAAGTAGGGAGTCCTTATAGATGATAACATGATGGCGGGAGTAGACTACAACTTATATGATCCTGCACCGTGCTACCATTGTCAACGACCTGATCATGGGGATGATGGTGATGATGCGACGTCTGGATGATGGTTCTGATATTTTCATTGTTCTATGTGTAATCTTTTTATGAGTGTTATTATTGAAAGGTCTATGTTTGTATACTATGATATGATTGATGTGTTACATGTTCACAATTTGACACAATTGTTTTATAGTGTTCACAATTGATACAATGGTTTAATGCGTTCGATTCTATTCAATGATGCTTGAAAATTTATCAATTTATCAAAATTGTCTTTAATTATGCAATTCACTCGTATGTTAGTTAGTAATTATTTAATTTATTCGTTTATGCTTCACGAGGTATTTTTATTTTTATTAGAAAACCCGAGTTAATTTTTAAACCTTGAGGACAAAGTTTGGAATGAGTTTTAAGAATGATAGGTGAATTGAAGTATGAAGATGCGAAGTATGAAAGAAACGAAAGGTAGAATCTAGTTGAACATTATGAATTTTTCAAAAAATTTCCACAATATAGGTAATATTCTCCCATTTCCTTATACTTTATCTAGTTATGAATAAGCATATAATTTGGAATTGTATAGAAATGGAAGTGATATATTATTATTACCCATGAAAATAAAAATTTTATGATGGAAAGGAATTGTTATACCCAATTTGACTTCACCTAGATTGTGTATACACTAGAGGAGTTTAAAGGGGATTGATTGGTTTGTGTTAGAAATTATAATAGGTTGAAGATCGAAATGATAGTGCAAGATAAACAATACTAATTTTTAAGAATCTTGTTATACAAAGATTATTGATCAAGTATTATATATGTATTGAAAGTAGCTTATGCCATAACTGAGGAGAAAAATAAGAAATAGCCAATAAAATTTACTTAGTTGGAAAAAGTACAACCTTGACCATAGTGAAAGTGAGAAAAACTAACAAGAGTTTTTAAAGAAAAAATAGAGAGACGCACATATTCCAAAGGAAATGGAACAAGGAATCTGGTGGTAGAAAAAATGAGAGGAATAATTACTATAAAAAGAATAACATATTCTAAAAAAACATGGAGCAAGGAATCATAGGAATACAATATAATGAAGAAATTGTATTTTTATAATCGAAGAAGAAAGAAAGAAAGAGAGATATAAGAAAATGAAGTAAATTTATGAAAACTCTTCAAATAAAAGATTTAGCTCGAGTGCTTATAGCTAAGTTAAGTGAATTATATCTATTTTATTCCAACAAATGAATATGAAATAATGATTATTGGTGAATAAAAGTTCTTATCGACTTTAATTGTGATGATATTTTAAATATTGTTTGAAAATGAGATTGATTTATTGATTTTTGAATCTTAAGATTCTAAATTAGTTATCGTAAGCTTGATGTCTGATAGTGGAGATTAAGAAAATATATGTAATGCCTTGACCTTTGTGATTGGTTTAACTTTGAATTATGAGGTGTATTGCACAATTAGGAGGTTGAAATGTCAAATAAAGAAATTGTTCTTTAATTCCTTCCATTCTTTCATGATTCTTATTTTTATGAAGGTAATATAATTTTGTTTTAAACATCATATCTGTTTGAGAATAATAGTATATAATTAATAAATCAAAAAGAGGTAAGAAAAGAGAATATGATTGAGAGTATTTCTTTGCTCGGGATGACAAAGTGTTCAGTTTGGGGTATTTGACAAGTCAATAATTAGACATGTTTTATAGTACATTTTATGACGATTTTAGATGTAAAAGACTATATTACATGGGGTTTTCTCTTATTTTTTTATTTCAGGTAATAAATGGAGAATATGAAAAAAATGAACGTAAAAAGGAAGATTATGAAAGAATTAATCAACTGGAAAGTGTATGCAAAAAATCATCACCAAGGAATCAAAGAAGAACTGGAAAATAACACCAGTGACTTCCATGGATTCTCAGGGATCCGTAATCGCCAACTAAATCGCTGAAAATAGGGACTCCATTTTATAGATTTACCCAGTGATTCCACTTACACATGATTCGCTAGGAATTGCTGGGGTAGTTTTCGAGAATTTAAGATATGTACAAGTTGTTTGAGTTTGTTTGGGATATTTACTACCTAAAATATTATAAATACAAACCTAGGGTTATGAAATTAGTTGCCCTTGAGTACTGAGATCAATATTCCATTGCTCAATGAGCCATTCTTTATTACTTTATTTATTGCTTTATTGTTCTTCGCTTTTGGAGAATATTTGAAGATTTAAAGTATTTTATTCTAGAGGTATTTATTTATATTTTTATTTATATTATTACAATGGTATTTGTGATTATGAGTGAGTAGTTTGTGTAACGACTAGTTACCTTAAAAAGGTGATTAGTGTTAATATGAATCTTAATTTGTAGCATCCCCTATCCCGATCAAGGCGATACTCCTCCTGAAACCCTATTTAAGCCTCGGTAACCTCACCTGACTAAATTAGAGCCAGCTGTCACTCCGTCTATACCTGATAAACTCAACCTTTATATTGATATCGAATAAATAATTCAAAATATAGGCAACACAAAATTAACTTTTTCGATAACTAAACGATATACACAAATACATAATTTATTAAAACCCAAAACTCGATTATAAACCTGCCAACCCTGTTCATATACAACAACATAACTCAAATAGTGTACATATATACAAGATATCTCATTGCATCGTAGAGAAAATATTAGGACTCCTAAATCTTCTCTTTTCCCTTCGCTGAAACACTAGGCTAAGAACCTGAAATATTAAATTTGGGGTGAGCACTCCAACTTGCTCAGTAAGTAAGGATTCATAAAGCCATCAACATTCCATATAATAATCAAGAAGAATATGTAATAATAATATGCACTAATAATAACTAAAGGGATTATGTAAAACATATAATTCAATAAGTAACATATGAAATTCAATATGTTAATGACTATTACACTATGATTCTCATTTAATTTGTAATTGGGTTTTGGTGTTTATACGCAGCGACGAATTCTAAACAATTTTGAAAAACCCCAATTGGATCTAAAATAAGTTCCATTAAACAAGATTTACAAAAGTAAACCATACCTTAATCTGTGATTTCCTTCTCTGATTGTTCGACCTCTAAGATGTTCTAACGCCTGTCCTCTATCAAAAATCCACACACGAATGGTGACCACAATTTAGAGTGCTAGCCCCAAGAGAGATAAAAAACGTTTTTCTTTCACTCTCAAAATCCTGAGAATTTGAAAATAGTAAAAAACAAAAAATCTTATTACGTTTTAGGGTTTCAACCTCTATTTATATGTGTAGATAAGCCCTCACTTAAAATCATATTCGTAATACAACTATTGTATTTAAGTAGTTTAAGCAAATCACAAATACGACCCTATTAATTTATCATATAACAAATTGTAAGGGCTTTATGTCACAAATTTTATCATATAAAATTCATTACTCTAGAACAATTAAAATTGCGCAAAGCCATTCTTTATGTGTGACCGAATAGGTTCATGCGACGTTGGCAGTGAACCAAAATCATTTTGGTACATAAGTCATAAGCGGTCTCTAGCAAGACATTATGACTATTCAAGTAGCATGAATATTAAAATTGATATAAGCCAATGAATACCATATATCATATCCTTTTATCGTGCGATATCCTTTGATTAAACATGAGGCATGGAAAGTTAACTTTAATGTTCAATCGTAGTAGTCTCGATCTTTAGGTAAACTGAAAACAACCAAGTGACATTGATAATATCAATTCAAATGTAATTGGCCATTATCAGTCTATTATATCTAGGGATCCACTGATATCTCTCTCTATACGAAAATGAAAATTATATCTTGATTACACATCTTCACATATTATTCACATGGTAACAAAATTTAATCTTTATAATCGTTCGAGACAATGTTTGATCGTGTCAAATTACCATGCTCATAATATTAAAGTCTATGGTAAACTCAAGTCGAAGGAATAAATGATATACTTATCATGGGTAACACCTATGACTTAATCCATGTGGTATTCTCATAGTGTGTCGGTTTAGTACCTTATTCCCTAACAAGTACTCATGATCTCGATTCATATTCTTATACGCATGATCATCACATAACCATTAATCAAGATTACACTAGTCTTAATTCTTTAAAGTTCCCAGTATAATGATTGACTAAGGACATTTAGGATATTTGAACAAATACTTATGGATCTTATTATAAGGTAAACATGCAATCACTTATAATAAAACAACAAATGAAAACCTCAATTTTATTAACTAAAACTATGATATAAACAATGTTTGTAAATTGACCTAAGGCACATGCCCCAATAACTAGGGTCGATTACCTATTGACACCATTAATGCGATTGCTAAACCAACACATTGGCTAATGTGCTATCCAGCCAATCCCTTAATGTCCAATGGTTATATCCCAAACCCTTTAGTGAATATGTAACCCACGCAACCTATTTAACTGAGTAGGAGTTACATATAGGCTGGAAAGGTAACCCATCTCCTATATAACCTATTCTCAATTCCAAGAGTTAATCTTGCAGATCACATTAGACACCATTTTCCATTTAGTAAATACATCACGGTGTACATAATCCCCCATTCAGTCCATAAACTAAATGAACTACATATACAAACATATCCAAGCAACATTGATAAATAAGCGAATCCGTACTTATCTCTGCTTATGTTTTCGTTACCAAATTCCTAACTTTTTGGGTCACTCACGCTTTTTCGATGATATAAATCTTGTCACAAACCATTTGTCATCAATATAGGCCTAATACTTTATGTTTAGAACCCTTAAGTGAGTTGCTATGACCTTAGAAAATTCCAACTAAAACACGACATAGTTGTTGTTTTCTGGGGTGGGAGCGCGCTCCCTCACTTGATGGAACGTGCTCCACCATCTGGTTTCATCCCAACTGATGAAGGGAGTGCATTCCTCTTCTAGGTGGAGCATGATCCACCCTGCACTGTCTCGACAATGAGCACGGCAACAGCTACTGTCAAGTCCACAAATCTTCAAAACAATAGCTATCAATCCTGAAATACAACAGGAATACCTCTAATGAGGTATAAATCAATTTCTAATAATTAATAACAACAATTCATTGAGAAATCATCCTTAACTATTGAATTGAACTTCAAACTTAAAAATCTAACTTACCAACTGATGATCTCTGATCTAACTATGATTTGATCTCTTTGAATCAACCCAAACACTTCTCTGATTGATTTCTCAAATCAAACCCTCAGTTGCTTGCCTTTCACTCTTTCTCTCAATTGATCATTGAGGATAAGCTTGGAAGTTTAAGTTTAAATATATGAGTTTTTCTCGAGATACGTATCATGCTATCTCGAGGCTGATCAAGTGATTGATGTGTTAACATGACACCTCCTAAAGTGACACACATGTTGACACCATAGACACTTATGCTCATATCGAGGCGATCCAAAAATCCATAAAATTCAAACTAAACTTATAGTTCAAATATATATATATATATCCATATATTTATATATCAAATATATAAATATATATACTTCGTGTATTTTCACACCAATAAATTCAAAGGACATGCCTACGAGTATTTTTGGGTGTGCACATTCATTTCACAACCCTCTTGTCGCACTTGGTGTACTGGCTATTTATTCATTATTTATTTATATTTCGTTTATAGGCTTGTATATAAATTTAATAAAAATTCCAAACAAACACAAATCATCACATAAATCCACACACACGCTAATCGAGGTAAGCCGAACTTAACCACAAGCCTAATTCAAGTTAATTAGGATTTGAATTAACACTAATCACCTGCTTAAGGTAATGGGTCATTACAGTCTCCCCAATTTAAAGCAATTTATTCCTTGAAATTAAAGTAAACACAAAATTACCAGTACTTTCAAAAAGAAATGGAAACTGCTCCCTCATATAAGACTCCCATTCCTAAATTAGTTCCCCAACTTTGTGAAATTTCCATTTCACCTTAACCAAAGGAATATCTTTGGTTCTCAGCCTCTGAATATTACAATCAAGTATCTGAATCAGTTGCCCATCGTAATTTAGGTCATCCTGAAGATCAAATTCACTCCAATCCATCTTTGGAGTGAATCGAGTCTCCAGTTTATGAAGCATAAACATGTGGAGCACATTATGAACTCCAGCTAATAGATTAGGTAACTTTAACTTGTAACCAATAGGACAAATCCTTTTTTGCACTATAAACAGCCTAATGTACCTTAGAGCTAATTTACCCTGCAACCCAAACATGTATGGTCTTTTCATAGGTAAGATATTCAACAGGACATGATCATCCTTTAAAAACTCCAAAAACCTTTGATGTTTATTGGCATATCTCTTTTGTTTTATTTGTGTAGTAGTCAAACGCTTGTGAATTTACTGAATTCTCTTGTATAGTCCTGAATCAATCAGGCCCTAACATAACTATATTTCCAACCTATGCCGAACACATTGGTGAATGATAAGGCCGACCATATAGAGCTTCAAAAGGAGCCATTCCAATGATAGCTTCATATCTATTATTATAAGAGAACTTACACAGAGGAATGTATTTCTCCCAACTACCAGCAAATTTCAAGACACAAGCTCGAATCATATCCTTTAGCACCAATATCTACCACTCATTTTGTCCGTCGATCTCCAGATAGTATACCGTACTGAGTTTAAGAATAGTTCTCAGCTGTTTCTGTAATTCACTCCATAGTCTGGACATGAATCTTGGATCTCTATCGAAAGTAATAGACACTAGAACTCCATGGAATCTCAACACATTTTGACGTACATCTCACATAATCGGTTACGCGGATCTCACATGGAAACTGGCAAGAAATGTGCAGACTTCATCAACCTATCAACTACAACCCATATTGCATCGTGCTTATGCTGAATCATATGTAGATCGAAAACAAAATTCATTAATACATGTTCCCATTCCTACTCAGAAACTGGCAAATAATGCAATAACCCTCTAGGTTTCTTATGCTCAACTTTAACTTGCTGACAAATCTCGTATCTCTTTACAAATTCAACAATATTAGTCTTCATCCCAGGCCATCAATAAATACGCCTCAGATCCCAATACATCTTAGTGTTACCTCGATGAATAAAGTAAAGTGATCTATGAGATTCTCGTAGCAACTCTTGCTCAATTGATCCTGAGCTGGAATCCACAATATATCCCTAAATCGTAATGCACCAGCATCAAAAACTGACCAATCAGGATGATCTACACTAGCCGCTAACCTCTAACGTGCTATGCTATCCTGATCAACTTTTGAATAATTAATCACCCACTGAATCATCTCCGGTTCAACTCGAATATGAGCATATAAGAACATATTAGTAGCTCTAGAATTAACTCTCCCAATTGATGATATGCCAGCTGGACTTTCACAAATCATCATCACTAATGCTTCCTCAAGAATTCTAAATTGAGAAGATCTGGCAGTAGCTATGTTATCTCTGGCTGTTCTTCTCCTACTTAAAGGCATCAACAACCATATTTGCTTTGCCTGAATGGTACTCTGCAGTGAAATCATAATCCTTGGGGAACTTAAGCTATCTATGCTGCCTCATATTCAATTCACTCTGAGTAAAAAATTATTTTAAACTCTTACGATCTGAAAATACTTACAATTTCTCACAATACAAATAGTGCCTCCAAATATTCAAGGCAACCATAACTTCTGCTAGTTCAAGATCATGAAATGGATAATTTCTTTCATGAATCTTGAGTTGCCTTGAATCATAAGCTACAACCCTACCTTCCTGTATTAGCACACAACCTAAGCCTGAATGAGAAGCATTTATATAAATCACTAGGTCCTTCCCCGATTCAGGTAATGTTAGAAGGGCGTCGTAGTCAAACTATCCTTTAAATCTTTGAAGGTTGCCTTACACTAATTAGACAAAATAATGTTAACATCTTTCTATACGAGTCAATGGCTGAGCAATACGAGAGAAACCATCAACGAATTGTCTGTAATAACCCACTAAGCCTAGAAAAATTTAAACTTTTGACACTGTGGTAGGAGTAGGCCAATCCTTGATTGCCTCAACTTTTTGTTGGATCAACAAATATACCCTTAGCATTAACCAAATGTCCAAGACATTTGACCTGTGAACCAGAATTCGCACTTATTAAACTTGCCATACAGTCGATTATCTTTCAGAGTCTGCAATGTAACTCTGAGGTTATGCGAATGCCCTTCTTGAGACTTCGACTAGATCAAAATATCATCGATAAACATGATGATTAACTGGTCTAGATAGATAGGGTTTAAACACCTTACGCATTAAATCCATGAACATAGTAGGAGCATTAGTGAGCCCAAATGGCATCACTGTGAACTTGAAGTGCCCGTAGTGAGTACTAAAAGTCGCCTTTGAAATATCCTCATCTTTGATCCTCAGTTGATGATAACTAGACTTCAAATAAATCTTCGAGAAATATCTGGTACCCTTCAAATGATCAAATAAGTTATCGAGCCTGGGCAATGAGTATTTGTTCTTGATAGTCACTTAATTAAGCTATCTATAATCAATGCACATACGTAAGGTTTCGTCCTTTTTCTTCACAAAAAGAACCGGGGCTCCCACTATGACATACTAAGCTAGATAAACCCTTTCTATAACAACTCCTCTAACTGAGTCTACACCTTACATAATTCCTTTAGATTCATACGGTACGGAGGAATATATGTAAGTTTGGTACCAGAAATAAGATCAACGATGAAGTCAATGACATGTGGCGGTGGAAGTCCAGGCAAGTCAGATGGAAAGACTTCTGGAAATTCACAAACCACAGGTATCTCACTAACCTTAAGTTCCTAACCAGGCTCTCCAAATGTAACAACCCCTGCCGTAACCTCTAAGTCTTGAGGAATACCTTCCCTTCCATGAGTTGCAAGTCATGAAGGATTCTAACCTTTATAGACTATAATCTTAGAAAGGTTACGGATCTAAAAGATTACCCTCTTATGAAAATAGTCAATGCAGGCATAGTATGCTGATAACCAATCCATACCTAATAGTGCATCATATTTCAAGAACTCCATTACCCTCATATCAATTATGAGTTCATTATCCCCGATTTAGACTATATATCCCTTGTATATTAGGTAGGATAAACCTTTTTCACTCATTGTTGTGCTCAAAATCAACAATGTACTGGCTATAACATTTTTCAGTCTCAACTCATAAACCATCGCACCCGCGATAAAGGAAACTGTAGAACCAAAATCAATCAAAAAATGCATATCTCGACCACTAATGGTTAATATACCTTCAACAAGCCTCCTATAAGTCTATGGGTCTGCCTCAGCCATTGCATGAGTTTGTCCTCGTGCTGGCTATTCTATATTGCCTACCGATGTAGCCGATGGCATATAACACTCTTTTTGAATATGCCTTGCCTGCCCACACCGATTACATATTGTGGAAGGCTTTTGAGAAAAACAACTGGCATGTGAAGCCTTCATAGATCCACTCAATTTCTATGATAAATGTGCCCTACACTTTCCACTACCTCGAGACTGAGGTGGTGGCAAAGGTGGTTTGGCTATTAAAGCCTCAAAAACTAGTGGAACTAATGCATTAACGAATGTCTTCCTTGCAGATCCTGATAGTTAGCTACTCCAGCTACATTCTTATGTCTTTTCCTTGGACAAAAATAAGAAAATTCATGGGTTTTCTAACTCCCAAGGAACTGTGGTACTGGTGGTGGCGTAGATACTATTCTGAAGGGTTTGAAGAATATGGATGCTTCCACCTCCATCGCACTCTTGCATATAAAAGCATAGCTAGTGCGAAGATGAGAGGAAACTACAACTCGAATCTCATAATTCAGCCTCCCAAGAAACAAATCTATTTTGTTCTCCTGTAACTCCACCATTTATGGAGCGAATTTACTCAGCTCTATGAAACTGTGCTCATACTCCCGTAGATAGCTCCTTGTTTCAGCTTAATAAACTTAGTCTTTTCCTCGTCCTGAATGATTATGGGAAATAGCGCCTGTAAAACATGGTCCTAAACTGTGGCCAAGGTTGACTGTCTTCCCATCTCTCACTAGGGAATTCATCCACTTTCGTGCAAAATCAATCAGTAAAAATGTGACCAGTTTAACCTTAATCTGGTCCTCAACATCCACAACAAAAATTGTTACTCCATCTCTAATAATTAGGTCCCGGCTACCCCTTCCGCCATTATACCATTAAACCTCATAATGTCAAATTTCATAAATTCCTTGTAGATTCTAATAAATGTTGTCTTCTTAGAATCAACTGACACCACAACAGCTGTCTGCGGTACTTGAACATATGCTAAAACTGGCTGAGTTGGAGCTGCTACTATCTCAGCTCTGCTAACCTCAAGACTGGTTGCAGGCTGTACCTCAAGTTGATGTACTAGTGGTCCCACTTGAGCCATCATCATCGCCATAAGTTTCGTTTGTGACTTCATAAGTTACCTCATTTGCTGCTCTATTCCTGATTTCCATTAATCCTCAGTTTACCTATTACCCATGTGAATTATCTCCCTGATTCGCCATTATATTTTGAATTCAAATGAGAGTTAAGATCATTAGGTTAACATTTAGAGAAAAGAATGAAATCATATCTATACATCAGATAACAATAAGTGCAGCAAAAAACATATCAAAATGTTTCACATTTTCATTGTCCCCCCCAAAACACAATAAAAATCGTTTATCATACCCTAAGCTTATTCATAACTTGAGAAAACTCTCAAAAATAATAAACTTAGGTTCTGGTACTAAAGACATGCTATTATTCCGAAAACCATTCGAAAATGAAAATAAGATCAAAACATTGTCTTTGATACCAAACTTTATTAGAGTTATCACTAAGGTTGAAAGTGATAAAACCTCAGGCTCTGATACCAAGCTATAACATCCCCTATCCTGATTAAGGCGATACTCGGCCTGAAACCCTAGAGCTAGCAACGTCTCCGTTTATACCTGTTAAACTCAAACTGTATATCAATATAGAATAAATAAATCAAAATATATGCAGCAAAAAATTAAAACTTTTTGAATAATTAAACGATATACACAAATACATAATTTTTGAAAACCCTAAACTTGATTATAAACCTCCCAACACTATTCATATACAACTAAATAACTCAAACATTGTACATATATACAAGAAGGCTCATTACATCGCAGAGAAGATATTAAGACTCCTAATTCTTATCTTTCCCCTTCGCGCTAGGCTGAGAACCTGAAATATTCAATTAAGGGTGAGCGCCCCAACTTGCTCAGTAAGTAAGGATTCACAATGTCATGAACATTCCATATAATAATCAAGAACAATATGCAATAACAATATGCACCAATAAGAACTAACAGATTATGTAAAACGTATAATTCAATAAGTAATAGATGCAAGTCAATTCGTCAATGACTATTACATTGTGATTCCCAATTTATTTGTAAAACTAGGGTGGATTACCCATTGACACCATTAATACGATTGCAAGACCAAAACATTGGTTGATGTGCTTTCTAGCTAATCCATTAATGTCCAATTGTTCTATCCCAAACCCTATAATGAATAGGTAATCCATGCACCCTATCTAACTGAGTAGGAGTTACATATAGGCCAAGAAGGTAACCCATCTCCTATATAACCTATTCTCAATTCTAGTTGTTACTCTCGTAGATCCTATTAGATACCATTTTCCATTTAGTAGATACACCACATTGTACATAATTTCCCATGCAGTCCATAAACTAGGTGAACTACATATAATAACCTATCAAGACGACATCGATAAATAAGCGAATCCGTACTTACCTCGGCTTAGGTTTTCGTTACCAAATTCCTAACTTTTTGGGTCACTCACGCTTTCCTGGTGATCTAAAACTTATCACAAACCATTTGTGGTTAATATAGGCTTAATACCTTATGTTTAAAACCTTTAGGTCTGTCCCTAAGACATTAGGAGATTCCAACTAAAACACAACATAGTTGATGTTTTTTGGGTGGGAACATGCTTTCTCCCTTGATGGAGCACGCTCCACCAACTGGGTTCATCCCAACTGATGAAGGGAGCTTGCTCCTCTTCTAGGTGGAGCGCACTCTACCCTGCACTTTCTCCACAGTGAGCAAGGTAGTGGCCACTATCAAATCTTCAAATCCTTAAAACAACATTTATCACTCCCAAAATACAGTAGGGAAGGCCTCTAGTGAGGTATAAATCCATTTCCAATCATTAATAACAACAATTCACAAAGAAATCATACTTAACTATTGAATTAAATTTCAAACTTAAAAATCTAACTTACCAACTGATGATCTCTGATCTAACTATAATTTGATCTCTTTAAATCAACCCAAACACTTATCTGATTGATTTCTCAAATCAAACCCTCAGCTGCTTGCCTTAAACTCTTTCTCTTGATTTATCAGTGAGGATAAATTTGAAGGTTTAAGTTTAAACATATAAATCTTCCTCGAGATACGCATTGCGCTATCTCGAGATTGATTAAGTGATTGATGTGTTAACATGACACCTCCAAAATTTACAAACACCATCAACCCTTCTGCTCATCTCCTGGCGATCCAACGATCCATATAATTCAAACCAAACTTATAGTTTTAATATATATATTTGTAAGTCAAATATATATACTTTGTGTATTTTATCGCTAATAAAATTAACCGGACATGCCTAAGAGTATGCTCGGGTGTGCACATTCATTTCACGACCCCCTCACCGCACTTGATGTACCGGCTAGTTATTGTTTATTTATTTGTTTTCCGATTGTATGCTTGTATATGAATTCAATGAACTTTGCAAACAAACACAAATCATTACATAAACTAACGCACACACTAATCAAGGTACATCAGACTTAACCACGAGCCTAACTCGAGTTAATTATGATTTGGATTAACACTAATCACCAACTTAAGGTAACGAGTCGTTACATAATTTACTCCAGCTAGGCTTGGGATTAAACCCGGGTTGACTTGAATAATGTATAAGTGTGTTGATATGATGTATGGTGTTTGTTTAGCTTAGAAATTAATTAATTGCCTATAATTGCGAAAATATTGATTTACAGAAGTTTTCTCAGTTCAAAATATATAATGTTTGCCTAATCAACATGATATATTAGAAAATTCATAACTTCTCCGTTTGTGATCGGGTTTGAATGTTCTTAGAGTTTCAATTTCCACGTCAAACAAACACCATACATCACATCAATGCACTCACACATTTTTCAACACCAGACGAGCTTAACCTCAAGCTTATATCGAGTTAATAAAGATTGGAAATAAGAATAATCACTTTCTTAAAATAATAGTTCATTACAATTTGTCAATCTAAACAAAGTCTGAACGTAAACTAGATATGTTTTGTTATGTAGTTATGATGAGAAGATTATGTGCTTAATGCTTTAAACCAATTGTGATTTTTGATTCACTGATTTAATAGGTTATTATCTATTTATTTTAATCATGATCCTTGTATTGCATGCATAGTCTAAAATGTGTAATATGATATTTGGATTCATTATCTATTTGAACTAGTAACTAGGATCTTTTGAAAGACAAACACCATTTAAATATCCTCGGTGAATTTGAGATATCAATCAAATGTTGAAGTGGCATTTTCAAAGGTGTTAGATTTGGTAGTTCAAAGTTTTCGTAAAGTGTAATGAGGTTTTATTGCATGAAGTTAATGTCCTTGTGTATTCAAAGGGGTTACCTCAATAAAAATAGAACATGGCTTTTCCACCAGTATAAAGAGAACTAATAGTTTGCTAAAGGTTGTTTACTTACTTAAGATTGGAGTTTAATGATCTATGATACTTTATAAATTATACTCAGAACTATATGGTAGAAGTTACATGTTTGGAATGCAAAACGGGTTTATGTTTTATTATTTTGGATGTTTGTTTAGATATTTATTTATCATTGAATTGAATCTATTTGATTGATATTGAATTTAGATTGTGTTAGTTAAGATAGTATAGTTAGTTAATTATAATTGTATTATAGTTAATTACTAGTTAGTTTAATTACTGTTTTTAATTAATTGATTAAATTAAAATAAAATTAATAAAATCTTTTAAAAAGTCATTTTCCCTATAGAAGTTTGATAAATCCATATGGAGACTATTCTTACTTACCATTACTACAAAATATTAAAAGTACAATATAGAGGGGATATTATTGTACACGTTCGACACGTGTCAATTGGCTAGAAGTTCATAATAAAGTGATGGCGTGCACTTTCCACAAATCAATGTTGAAGGATCAATGGTGTATTCGAATTGGTTACGACATCCTCTTGATATTACTTCAAGTCAACAAGTTCGAGCTCGTCAATTAGAAGATTGAAATTTGTAGATCCTAAAGCAAGAAGGAGTGTTGAGATTAGTGTTTTAGATCTACCCAATTATTTCTAATTTTTGCTATTTTTATTAATAAGAGTGCAACTTTATTTGGGACATCATCCCCTATCCCAATTAGGGCGATATACGACCCGAAATGCAAATTAAGCCCCAGTACACTAGCCAGAGTTATTAGAGCCAACAACCTCTCCTTCCATACCTGATGAACACAACTTGTATATTGATATCGAAACATAAATCAAAGTAATACGAAGCGGAAAACTAAAACTTTTTCGATAATACATTCGATATACATAAATCTGTAGTTTATCAAATCTCAAAATAGTGTATATATACAAGGAAGGTTCATTACATCATAGAGAAGATAATAAAACTCATAAATCTTCTCCTTGCTCTTAGCTGAAGCACTTGCGTGTGAACCTAAAATGTTAAGGGGTGTGAGCGGTCCAACTTGCTCATTAAGTGATGCTCGAAAACACATCAATTATCATCTAATATCAATAAATCAATGAATAGCAATATGAATCCAAAACATATCTATTCAGGCAATGAAACTGATATAAACAATAATAAATTGAATACAAAACCATTTAATAATATGCAATTGTACTCGTGATTTGTAATTTGCATTTGATTACGGAGTAGTACTCTCTAGTCACTCGAGAATACAACCATAGATTCCACTTGTTGGCTGACAAGGGATTCTGTTGGTTTATTCAGCTTGACTGAGCTACCAACTTCAAATGGAAAAATAACGACTACGGTGAAACTCCGGCTAACTAAGGATGAAAATGGGAAATCCATTTTCAAGCCAACCTTTAGATTTATTAGGACAAATGGCAAAATCCATTTCCTGACATACATTTTCAATCCTCAGTCTCGGTCTTCCTTATTGACCATTTTCGGGATTCACCACGTATAAAAAAGTCAAATCACAGTACGTTGCCCCCAATCCCAATCCATAATGCTATATGAACTAATTATACTAGTTTATGATGCACAATTGATAAGAGTATGAGTCCCGTTTACCTTGATTAGGTGTCGTCTCAATTTCCTAAATTTCTCAAGTCATTTAACCTTTCTCGGTGTTCGAAAACCTATCACAAATCATTTAAGATTAATGTAGGTCTATTATCATATATTTAATACCCTTAGATCAATCCGTAAAACATAAGGAAATACCTATCTGAACTCAACAAAGTTGTTGTTTTCTAAGGTGGGAGCGTGCTCCCACACTTGGTGAAGTGCGCACTACCCTTCACTGTCTTGACAGTGAATAGTTCAGGATCCCCTGTTCGATCCACAACATCAACAACAATCACCAATACACTCCCCACAACATTAAGGAGGACATCTAATGAGGTTTAAACCCTTATCCAACCATCCATAACAACAATTCACAGAGAAATCATCATCCATTATTGAATTCAACTCAAAAACACCAAAACTAACTTACTATAATGATGATCTTTGGATTTGCAGTGGTTTGATCTCCTTAAATCGTACCAAAATCCTATCTTGACCAAAATCGTAACATCGAACTCTTAACAGCTTGCTCTCTCTCTTTCTATCTCTTTCATGGTCGAATGAAATAGTGAGGATAAGTTTAAACATTTTGATTTATATATATGAATTCTCTTCGAGATACGCATTGCTCTATATCGAGGTTGATCAAGTGAACATTGTGTTAGAGTGACACATCCTAAAGTGACACATATCTTAACACCGTCACCACTTACACTCATCTCGAGGTGATCTAACAATCCATATAATTCAAATCAAACTTATATTTGTATTATATATATATATTTATATATCAATTATATATTATTATATATCTCGTTTGTTTTCTCACCAATAAATTTACCAGACATACCTATGAGTTTTAGCAGTCATGCATATTCATTTCACGATCCTCTCATCGCACTTAATGTATCGACAATTTATTAAATAATTGTTTATTTTCTAATTATAGATTTGAATTAATTTTCCATTAATCCCACAACCTATAAAATTCATCAAACATACCATACAAACACCAATTATAACATAAACCCATGAACACACTAATAGTGGTATGCCAGACTAAACCATGTGCCTAACT
The DNA here is from genome assembly GCA_039657325.1 of Stephania cephalantha. Taxonomy (NCBI): domain Eukaryota; kingdom Viridiplantae; phylum Streptophyta; class Magnoliopsida; order Ranunculales; family Menispermaceae; genus Stephania; species Stephania cephalantha. The sequence goes on along the minus strand of CM077574.1, from coordinate 24,733,070 downwards.
CAGGTTAATTAGGATTCAAGTTAATGCTAATCACCAGCCTAAGGTAACAGGTCATTACTATCTCCTCAATTTGAAGAAATTTTATCCTAGAAATTAAAGAAAATATAATATTACTTGTAGTTTCAAAGAGAAAAGGAAATCGCTCCTTCATATAAGATTCCCGCTCCCTGGTTAGCTCATCATCATCATGAAATTGCCATTTCTCCTTAACCAAAGGAATCTCTTTTGTTATCGGCCTCTGAATCTTACAATCAAGGATCTGAATTGGCTGCTCATCGTAAGATAAGTATTCCCGAAGATCAAAATCATTCCAATCAGTCCTTGGAATGAACGGATTGAGTCTCCAATTTTTGAAGCATAGACACGTGGAAGACATTATGAACTCCAGCTAGCTTATGAGGTAGCTCTAAATTGTAAGGAAAATGACCAACTCTTTTTTTTACCTTAAACGACCCAATATACCTAGGAGCTAGCTTACCCTGTAATCAAAATCTATATAGCCCTCTCATAGGTGAGACTTTTAAAAGAACATAATCGTCCTTTGAAAACTCTAAAAAACTATGATACTTCTCAGCGTATCTTGTGTCTTAGCAATGATGTAGTCAAATGTTGGCGAATCTGTTGAATTCTCTATATGTAGCCCTGAATCAACTCCGGACCCAACAAAATTGTATCTCCAACCTCTACCTAACATACAAGTGAACAACGAGGCCGACCATACAAAGCTTCAAATGCAGCCATTTCAATGTAGCCTAATAGCTATTATTATAAGAAAACTCACACGGAGGAATATTTTTCTCCCAATTACCATCAAACTCCAAGACACAAGCTCGAAACATATCCTCTACCACCAAGATCAGACGCTCAATCCGCCTATCAGTCTAAGGATGATATGTCGTACTAAGGTTCATAACAATTCTCAACTGTCTCTGTAATTCACTCCACGGTCTAGACTTAAATCTCGAATCTCTATCTCGAAGTAATCGATACTGGAAATCCATGAAATCTCAACACCTCACGTACGTATACCTCACATAATCAGTCAAGAGGATCTCAGATTGAAACTAGTAAGAAATGTGCAGACTTCGTCAACTTGTCAAGTACAACCTAGACAACATCGTGCTTATGCTGACTCAAACATATAACATAAACAAAATACATTAATATATGTTCCCATTTCCCCTCAGGAATTGGGAGTGACTGCAATAACCCTCCAGGTTTCATATGCATAGTCTTGACTTGCTGAATTATCTCACATCTATTTATGAACTCGGTAATATCAGTCTTCATCTCAGGCCACCATTAAATATGCCTCATATCGTGATACACCTTAATGTTACATGGATGAATAGAGTAAAGAGGTTTATGAGATTCCCATAGAAACTCATGCTTCAACAGATTTAAAGCTAGAATCCACAATCTATCCCTTAACCATAATACACCATTACTAGAAACTGACTAATCTGGATTATCTACACTAGCCGCTAACCTTTTACACGCTACAAAACCCTGATCAGCTTTCTAACAATAAGCCACCCGCTAAATATTCTCTGGTTCAGCTTGAATCTGAGCATAGAAGAACATTTTAGTAGCTTCGAAAATAGCTTTTTCAGTTGATGATGTGCCAGCTAGACTTTCACGAATCATCATCACTGAAGCTTGACATATGTCGAGCGTGCACAATAATTTACCGTATTTTCCTTTTATTTATGGTAGTGGTAAATGAGATATAATCTCCATAAGGAGTTTTCAAATCTCTTAAGAATTAAGGCTACCCTAAAGTTTCACAAGAGTTAACTTGCTTTAATTTAACTAATCTAACCAAACAGGAATTAAATACTATAAATCTAAAAATAAGATAAACAATTAATTATAATAATTAAACTATAAACAATTTAATGTCAATAAACTAATCTAACACAATTTAAAAAAATAATCAAATAAATCTATAAATTAATATAAATGAAATATCTAAAGAAACATGTAAACAAACCCCCACCAAACAATGTAATATACTTAGATTGCATTCACACACCAGAATAAAACATTACTTTATAACATAGTTATAATTATATCACATGGAATCATGGAATCATGGAATCATTAAGTCATAAATCATAATAGGCTGATAGCCTTTAGCCAACAACCAATTTTCCTAAATTCAATGGAAAAGCCATATTCTAATCATTGTAAATCTACCTTTTGGATAAACCGCAATAACATAAAAATACGATAGCATTAACACTCAATGAAAATCATGCATTATCTACTCCAAAAATAAATCAGAATGTGCTAATTAATAAATAACTTAGAACATAATCACCTTGAACATCCACTCGGGAAAAAGCCCTATAGATTAATCCTAGGTACTACTTATATAATTCTATTCAATAATCATAGATATAGATTTATATACCGTATATTAAAGAACATTTTGGCCTCTATGCACTCAATACAAAGAATCATTAGTTGTAATACGCAAATACAACTTATTAATTCCATGATTGACGTTTATGAATAGATTTAAGGCATTAAGTTCATGATTCCTTAATTATTACTACATAGCAATCCAAAGTATATACATGTCTAGAGTTTGTTTAGATTAACAAACTACGCACTCATGCTGGAAATAACCAATACAATAATATAATTAAAGATATAATTAAATAAATAAATACCTCTTAAATAAATCAAAGCTGAAATTTAGCTTCACATATAAACTCAATAAAACTAAAATTATAAGGGCAGAAGACTAAGAAAAAAGAGTGATTTCACAGCCCTAAGGTCCTATTTATTGTTTATCTAAGTGTATAAATCATAATTAAATACAAATTCCTTATTCTTATCTAAAAAAACTCGTCACCAACCTCAACGATTTTTCAACGATTCCATTTTGTACACAAATCGATGAGTTAATCACGGAGTTTAGATCTTTTTGCTCTACTTATTTTGCTAGCAATTTCTAGTATATATTCCAATTCACTGATGCTTCGTTAGCACTTCTTTGCTACCGATTTAGGTGAAAATTTTTAGTGTAAATTCAAATCGCTGGCTAATTGCTGAGCTTCTTCATCAGTTTACGGTTTTGCTCTTCTTCCTATTTTTCTTCCATTTCTTTATTTTCTTAATTAAATCCTTAAATCACAAAAACAATATAATACCTTACGTAATATCATCATTTATATCTAAAATCAATTTAAATTACATGATAAAATATGTCTAATTATTGAATTTTTAAGTACCCCCAAACTCACCACTTTGTTGTTCCAAGCAAATGAATACTCTCAATCATATTCTCTTTTCATTCTTTATAAACTGATGTTATTCTAATTCATTTTAACTTTAAATAATAGAAATTTTAAAATAAAAGTAATTTTCAAATGGAAATATATTACCCATAAGTAAATGAAAGTCATGATAGAATAGAATAATTTAGACAAAATAAAACATCCCTTAATGATAATTAAAAAATCCAATGCAACACCCTTTAGAACTTAAAGTTCAATTCCTAGGCTAGTACATAATATAGGTTTTCTTAATCTCCAGTGACAACATCTAGCTTACGATAAGTAGTATAGAATCTCAAAACACAAAAACCACTAGATTACTCTTAATATTTAGAAAATACTTTATAATAACACCACAATCAAAATCAATAAGAATTTTGCTAGGATACCAATGAATATATTGCTTAAAAGATGTGAGATTAAGAAATACTTCACTTAACTCTAGTTTCAAGCACTCAGGCTAAATCCTTTCTTTGAAGAGATCAAGAACATCCACCTTTTTCATCTCTCATTTTTTTCTACTCCATCCTAATTATTCATACTCTATTATATTTCTTTTGCGTTTGCTTTTGAGTCCCTGCTCCATTTCCTATGGACATTCTCACATTTTTCCCACTATATATTCCTTAATCCATTTCTTATGAAATCTATAGGACTCTCTATATATTTGTAAACTCTTGTTAACACTTCTCGGTATCCACTAAAGTTGAAGAAAACATTATTTCTAATTATATAAATTCATCTATTTCTAACCCATTTCTTCTTTCAAGTGTGGCATAATAGCTTTTTGTATATTTATATATATACTATAAAAATACTTAATCAATATCTTTTGTATCACAAAATTCTTAGAAATGTTTCTTGTTCATCTTATACTATTGTTTCAATGTTCTACCCATTCTCATGACTAACACAAGGCATTCAATCTATTGTATACATCAACTAGTAAAGTTAATCAAAAAATGTATAAAATTGATTCTTTCTATCATATATTTCACTTGGATGGTAAAAGTATCACTTCAATTCGAAAGTCTATTATATATTCATTTTTATTATCATTCTTTTCCTAACTAAAATAAAGTAAAATGAAATTCATACTTACTTGAATTTGGAAGAAATTTGAAAATTTTCATCAACTAACTTGAATAACGAATTAAAAGTTTGAAATTTTTGGATCAATTCTGAACTTATCTTCTACCTTTGTTTCCATTCCTTGCTTTATTTGCTATCATTGTCAAACTTCACTTAAAATTCCCTCAAACTCATTCCAAACCTTTTCCTTAAGGTTTTAAAATTAAGATCGATTTCCAACAAAACAAATATACCTCGTGAAGCAAAAATAAATCAATATATGTAATAATAACAATGTAATCAAATAGACAAATATTGAATTCAATAAATTTCAAATGAATAGAATGCGAAGGGAACATATTTCATTCATAAGAAAAAGTTTCATCAATAGCAGTACATATAATCATTCATTCATTTCTTGTTTACAAGAGAAAATAAGTTACACAAGGCAGTGTCTAGAAGTAAATTCATCATTATCTTCATCATCTTCATCCGTTCTTGTAGAAGGTTGAAAAACATAATTATCAGCTGGGTTGTAAGTCCCAGTTAGAAATTGCAACTATAAAGATAGAATGTTGACACTTCTCCTCAAGTCTTAAAAATGACTATCATGCATTCTCTTAGACATAGAATGGTAACGTTGTAAAGTCCTCTCATTTGCTGCTATCATTTCTTCATTGCGAATAATTTTTATTTGGCGACACAAAACTGAAGAAAATATGGTCTGCAAAAGTCCTCCCATCTTACGCTGTGACAAAAATGATGTTGAACTCGTATCAGCACTGAGTACGTTCACTCTGGCCATCAATCTTACCGCTCTCTGTGCATTTTCGCTTATCTTTCTCCTATTTTCAGTTGTGCTCCTCCTTCTTGCTTCTCTCACATTTATCGCATCAAATGATTCATGTTCATCATCTGAATCATTGTATCCTACCACCTTCTTCAATCATTATACTCCCGCATCATTTATTATCTTTTGGGGTAACACATCAAAATCAATATCGAAACCGACCTCAGCTTTTCTACACAATTGAGTGATCAAAATTGGGAATGGTAGATCTACATTCTTCCCAACATCGATATAACCTTTCTTTATAAATATATGGTAAAGTAGAGCAACTCTAGTGTTCTTCACTTCAAAGTGTTGCTTGGTTGGATAAAACATGCATCTATGATATAATTTCAACTCTTCATAATTTTTCTAAAATAGGCTGTTTCAATGAATTTCGGGTGTCCTTCACTATCAAGCGCAAATCCCTTCCCCAGAGGTATTTTTAATACGCCTTAGATTATCTAAAAGGGATAGGATTTCTTATCGACATAAATAACATTTGGATAATCTTCCTCCGTCATAAGGTACTAGATGACTAAGGTTTCGATTCTCAAATTTTTCTTCCTCATTAGATGATAATGTAGATTGTTATTTAAGATCAGCCTTCCCTAGTCTAGGTTCTCTAATATTAACCCTGGTAGGTATAATGTTCATTAGGTGTCCTGCATATTTCTATTTTACTCTTGCTTGCATGACCCCCTTCCCTTTATCTAGTGTACTACTCCTACCTCTTCCTCTACCTCCTCCCACTATTGGAATACTCAACTATGATGAAATATGTAAATTGAAATCCAATAGTTGAGAATTTCAAATTATCAAAGTAAGGAAAACAAGTTTGTTAAAAGGTTTTATCGTAGAGTCTCAAAAGAGTTAAAAATAATACGTCTAAAATAGTTTATCGACATATTCTTATTATGTGTATATTAAAAAATTAATAAAATCCCATAAACTCGTTTGAAAACCCATATTCAAATTGAAAAATTGTATCTAAACCAATTTTCAAAAACAATTTTGCAATAAAAACTCAAAAACCACACTCGTCGAAAATATCATCAAAAATAGATCTTGTTCATAACATCGAAATTAAATGGATGCTAAATTATCGATATATTACCTTCTTAAGAGTGAATCTCTCAAGTAATATGCTTTATTAGCTCCTTAGTCTAACTCCCCAAGCCTTATTTCAAAAACACTCACCTAAGCCCAAACTTGGTTGTATGAACTTGAAATTGAAATTTCTAGGGTTGAATCACTCCTAAACAAGGCGGGATATGCTTAAATGAACCATAATACAAACTTTGAAGGGTTGAGTCTTGACAAAAATTGATTAATCAATCGAATAAGTGCAAAATTTTCGGTGTGAAAGGCATTGTTGGCAATTTGGGGCTCTATTTTTTAAAAACATGGATTCATGCTTAGTGAATGAGTGTCTAAGTAAATTTGCTAACAAATTGCCAGTGAAATCGCTGAAAATCGATCTCGGTGGTCCAACGACTAGCACAGTGAATCGTAGTATTAAACCTGAATCCCTGACAAATTGCTGAGTCATTTTAAAATTAAAATCTTCAAACTGCTACCGATTTACCTAGCAATTCCCAGTGTTATTTCGTATTGTAAGGAAATCGCTGACCAATTCATGATGTTTTTCTAATAAGTTGAACATTTAACTAATTTATCACACATATCTATCATATTTAAGGTAGAATTTATCAGTATTCAATATGAAATATTCTAGAATGAAATTTTGATTTGTAATATGGAAAATTATACTACTAAATAACTACTTTATTACTTAAAAATAATGAAAGACAAATATGATTCAACTGAAAAAATAACTCGATCGTTTCCCTCTCAATTGGAAATATTCCTAAAGAAAGTTAAAAGGAGAGAGAAAATATATATTCTAACTATCCTAAATCTATTAATATGGAAAGACATTGGCTCGATCAACCCCTTTATATGAAATTATTTCGGGATTATATTCCTCAAATATCTCCATTATAAGAGTCAAAAGTTTGGAGAATATAAAAACAACTAACTATCCTAATACTAAAACTGAAAGTAAAGATAGAGTATGGGCTGCCTTATATAGAGCGCCTTTGTTTATAGTCAATGGCTTGACTTGATAGATGAGAGCACTCGTTGTTCAGCTTGGGCAAGTCAAACTAAACATCAATCCAGTCTTCGTCATTCTTGACATCTTCAGCTTCCTTATCATTCTCAGCATCCGCATAACGTCCTTTTGGGTAATCATCACGATAAGTGTTCTCCTCTTCATAGCCATTGTCATAATTATCGCCATTACCGTAATTGCCCTTCTCGTAACCATCCTGGAGACACATATAATCATTTCCTATCATAAGCGTAACTATTTGTTGTTCAACATCAAGAACACCTCCAACCTTCTTAAGAAAAGTTTGTCCCATCAATATCACGTCATCCTTTTCAATCTGTGGTACCACCAAGAAGTTGGTGAGATGCTTGAACTGTCCCACTTGCACTGGCACATTCATCAACATTGCTAGTGGAAAGCTCTTATCACCATTTACTTTATTAACAACAAAAAGTGGTATAAAATGAATCATCAACTTAGCCTCTATGCACCATTATTCCGGTAAGATTTTCTTATCAGCCTTTTGTGTCAAGTAAAACACTAGGGAAATTGATGTTATTGATCATCACATAGATGAAGAGTTTCCCTGAATCATCTTTGTAAATTTTAATCAGATGTCTTAGATCTTGAAGCTTTAGTTGTTCATTAGTAAATTCTTCTTTTATCGGCTGCTTCCCTGCTTGTTGTTGCATTTCGGTTGTTGCTTCTTAGATTTTTTCTTATTATTGTGCAGTGTCTTATACATATAGAGTGTGATGGTTTCATTCTTAACAATTTCACTCACGTTGATGCAAACATTGAACTTCATTTCATTACTTTGCAGACTTTTTTTCTCAGTCAAGAGATTGATGATCTCCACATCTAATTCAAAAAAATTTCATAATAAGGTTTTAACCTATGACAATTTACTTTAAATATTTGTCATGTTTATAAGCTTTCTATTTCTACTACGCCATGATGTAATAAATTTACAACCATATAAGGTCATATCCATCTTAAAAGGAGTTTTCCAGGATATAATTGAAGTCTTGAACAAAAGAGTAGAACTTTATCTCCTACTTGAGAATTTTTAGGAACTAATTTCTTATCATTAAATGCTTTTATTTGTCTTTATAAATTGATGCATTTTCATAAGCGTCATTCCTAATTTCTTCTAATTCCTGAAGACTCAACTTACGTTGGGTTCCTCCTTCATTATAATTCATGTTACACGCTTTTATTGCCTAATACGCTTTATGTTCTAGTTCTATTGGTAATTGACATGCTTTTCCAAATACTAACCTATAAGGTGTCATACATATAAGTGTCTTAAATGCTGTTCTATATGCTCATAATGTGTCGACTAATCTAAGACTCCAATCCTTACGTGTTGCACTAACTATTTTTTCCAATATTGACTTAATTTCCCTATTTAAAGTTTCAGTTGTCCACTAGTTTGTGGGTGATATGCAGTAGATGTCCTATGTGTGACATTGTACTTAGCAAGTATATTAGCAACTAATCGATTACAAATATGTGAACCTCTATCACTAATAACTACTCGAAGTGCTCCAAAAACTATAAATATAATTTTATCTAAGGAAATCAACCACTATTTTTGAATCATTAGTTTTAGTAGCTTTTGCTTCTGCCCACTTAGACACATAATCTACAGCAAGTAAAATATAAACATAGCCATTCGATGGTGGAATACATCTCAGGAAATCTATACCCCATTCATCAAATACTTCACCAAAAAGAAGAGGAAGTAAAGGCATTTGATTTCCACGTCCTAAGTTTCCAGTTCGTTGGCAATTTGGACAAGATTTTGTATAAAGAAAACAATCATAAAATAGAGTGGGCAAAAATAATCCAAAATTTAAAATTTCACGAGCAGTTCTTCGTGGACCAAAATGTCTTGCACATGCATAAGTATGGCAATGAGATATAATTTATTGTACTTCTGAATGTGGTATGCATCTCCTAATTATTTCGTTAGTGCAAGACTTCCATAAATAGGGATCATCCCATAAATAATGTTTAGAATCATTTTCAATTTTACCTATTGGTGGTAAGATAATTAACTATATTAGAATACCATGGGCCACCGATCTTTATACTATACAAATATTCATATGAAAACTCATCCCTTAATGGTATAGGGGGTTCTCATTTTCTAACCTACTTAAGTGATTTGCTACTAAATTTTATGGTCATATCTTATATTTTATAGTATGGTCGAGTTCCTATAGAAGTAGTATCCATCTTATTAGTCTTGGTTTAACATCTTGTTTTGTCATTAAGTATCGTAATGTTGCATGATTTGAATTAAACAATTACTTTTGTTCCTAATAAATACGATCTAAATTTTTCTAAGGAAAACATTACCACTAAAAGTTCATTTTTAGTAGTGGTGTAATTATATTGGGCTGGATCTAGTGTCCTAGAAGCATAATATATAACTTGAGATTTTTTTCCTACTTTTTGACCTAAAACAACTCCATCTAGCATAGTTACTTGCACCGCACATTATTTCAAATGGTAACGAACAATCTAGTGATTTAATCACGAGTGTGGTTGTTAAAGAATAATTCAATTTATTAAATGCTATCTTGCAATCATTGGTAAATTCAAAAGGAATGTCTTTTTATAAAAGTTTGCATAAAGGTTGTATTATTTTAGAAAAATCTTTTAGAAATTTTATATAAAATCCTGCATGACCAAGAAATGAATGTATTTTTCCAACCGTAATGAAGTAAGGTAACGTTTTGATTATTTGAATTTTTGTTGGATCTATCAATATTCCTTTATGTGACACTATATGTCCTAATGTAAGTCCTTGATCTACCATGAAATGAAATTTTTCATAATTTAATACTAAATTCATTTATATGCATCTCTTAAGTACTTTAGTTAAATTAACTAAACATTCATTGAAAGTATTGCCGTAAACAGTAAAGTCATCCATGAGAAATTCAATAACATTTTCCACATAATTAGAGAAAATACTAACCATACACCATTGAAAAGTTGCAGGTACATTATATAGACCAAAAGGCATATGTCTATAAGTAAATGTACCAAAGGGATAAGTGAAATTTATCTTTTCATGATCTTTTGGTGCTACATGTATTTGATGAAATCCTGAATAACCATCTAGATAGCTGTAATGAGTTTTTCTAGCTAGTCGTTCTAACATCTAATCTATAAACGAGAGTGGATAATGGTCCTTCCTAATTAAGGCATTAAATTTTCTATAATCTATACATACCCTCCAACCGTTAGGATTGTTGTTGGTATTAATTCTATATGATCATTTATTATTCATGCGTCTAATAATAATAACATTTCAGCTTTTAATACATCCATCATAGGCACATTTAATCTACATTGGGCTTATCTAGAAGCTTTTGTGTCAGTTTCTAGATTTATCCTATGCATACATGTAACTGGACTAAATCCTGTAATATCAGCTATGGTCCATCATATTGCTCCTTTAAATTCTTTCAGTACATTTATTAATCTATCTTCTTAAAAAATTGTCAGTTTATTAGAAATCATAACTAGTAATTTATCAAAGTCCCCTAGATAAACATTTTTCAAATGATCTGGTAAAGTTTTTAGATCTAATTATGGGGCTTTAACTATAGAAAGTAAAATTTTTGAATGAGATCTAGATAAATCTAGGTAATAAGTAAGTTATGGTAGTTCATTGTATGGTTTCAAAGTACTTATTATCTCTTTTATTTCCTCATCTCTATCATCATATTCTTCTAAATCTTTTATTACCAATTCCAATTTATCAATTTTATCTTATGTAAGAGATTTGTCTATTAATGGATATATCATATCTATTGTTCGTATGGAAGAAACATCCATTTGGTATTTCATTGCGTCATATATATTAAAATTTACTGTATCATTATCTACTTCCATTATTAATGCTCGTTTTGAAACATCAATCTTTGCTTTTATTGTTTTTAAAAATTTTCTTCTTAAGATTAGAGAAGTCCTATTAGAGAAATTATATTTTTTTTATATCTAAAACATATAAATATGCTGGGAGGGCTAAATCATTAACTCTAACTAGTACATCTTCTTGTAACCTTACCAGTTTAATAGTGGTTCTATCTGCTAACTGTACTACTATACTAATTTCTTCTAAATGTACATCTGTCATTTGTAAATAAATAAATAAAGTCAAAACAATTATGGAGGTTCCCAGATCACACAATGCTTGAGAAATTCCTATATTTTCAATCTTAAATGGAACAAAAAACATTTCAGGATCCGAACATTTAAAAGATAATTTCTTTTGAATTAGTGCTGCTACATGTTTTTCTAGACTTAACTTTTCATTGGCATTAATCTTATTAGTGCATAAATCTTTTATAAATTTATGATACTTAGGTACATTTTGAATGAATTCAAACAAAGGTATATTAACTACTATTTTCTTTAATGTATCTGATATTTATTTTTCTTCTTGCAATTTCTTAACATTTCTATTACCTTCCAAACGATGAGGGAATGATAGTTTTTGTATTAACTGATTTGTCTTTATCAGGTTCATCACCATTTTCATTAGGAGTTTTATTACTTGTTACTTCAATTTCTTTCTCTAATTCTTCTTCTATTTCTTTTCTAGAAACTAATTGGTCTAGCATTTTAGGTTCATCCATCTACTTACCACTTCTTAATATTATGGCTGGTATTTTTTCATATAAAGTATGATAAGGTTGAGATAGTAATTTCCCTTGATTTACAAATTCACTCATTTGTGTTGCCATCTGACTCAATTATATCATTTTGTAATGTTTGAATTATTTGGTCTTTTTCTCTTTCTGAATTATTCGTTGTTTTATACATGTGATAACCCTAATTGTTAATTTGATTACACACATTTGGCTGTGAGTAATTTGTATAACTATTAAGGTTGTAAGTGGGATTAACATTTCCATCATATTGCTTCTTCTATTTTGGCTTGTTTTCTTAAAGGGCATTTATCATTAAAATGACTTAAATCATTACATTAAACACAAGGTTTTACTTTGCTTGATATATCCTTTAGTAATAATTCAACCATGGCTTTTGGCTTGTTTATCTTATCGTGTGGTGTATTATATGTCCTTATATTCATTTCGCTAAGATTTTTTTGATTAATTCACTATTCTCACTATATTGCTTATATTGTTTAGCCATTTTATTTATAGCTTCTCTTGCTAAAGTTGGTATTTTTTCGAGTAAAGACCCTCCACATACTGTGTATAGGAATCTTCATTCTAAGTGGTTTAATCCTTCATAAAAATATTGCATTAAAGTTTTTTCCATAAATTTATGCATTGGACATAATGAAATCAATCTTTGATAGCTATCCCAGAATTCATCAAAAGTTTCTCTAATCTCCATCCTAGCATTACTAATTTTTTTCTATATAAACTAATTTGTCTTGTTGGGACGTATTGACCAAGAAAGACTTGTAGCATCTCTGACCAATTGGTTATGAAATTTTGAGGGAGGTAAAATAACTAATCTAAAGTTTGGCCTTTCAATACATGTGGAAAAGCTTTTAATTTAATATAATCTATTTCTATATCCTTAGGTTTTAACGTGCTTACTTTTTGTATGAACTTCCTAATAAACTTTTAAGCAACTTCATTATCTTCACCAAAGAAACATGGTAAATAATTTATGAGTCTGAACTTTAACTCGAATTTTAAAAATCCAGTTGTAATAGTTATACACGTAGGTTCGTAAGCAATGACATTCCTATAAGATTGTCTAAAAGTTAATTCTTCCTCTTATTCAACCATATTATATGACATTCAACAAGAAGGTTTCCAAAAAATTATTTTTAAAATCCCTGGCAACTGTGCAAAAAATTAACATGTGTCGAGCATGCACAACAATTTCCATTATTTTCCTATTATTTGTAGTAGCAATAAATGGGATATCGCCTCCACAGGGATTCTTCAAATCTCTTCAGAATTAAGGCTACCCTAAAGTTTCACCGAATCTAACTTGCTTTAATTTAACTAATCTAATTAAACAAGAATTAAATATTATAGATCTAAAAATAAAATAAACAATTACTTTAAATAATTAAACTATAAACAATTTAAATTCAATAAACCAATTTAACGCAATTTAAACAAATAATCAAATAAATCAATAAATTAATATAAATGAAATTTCTACAGAAACATCTAAACAAACCCCCACTAAACAGTGTAATATACTTGGATTGCATTCAAACACTTGAATATAATATAACTTCATAACATAGTTATAATTATACCACATGGAATCTTGGAATCATTAAATCCTAATTCATAATAGCTTCATAGCATTTAGCCAGCCACCGATTTTACTAAATTCAATGAAAAAGCCATATTCTTATGATTGTAAATCTACCTATTGGATAAAACACAATAACATGAAAATATGATAACATTAACACTCAATGAAAATCATGCCTAATCAAAACCAAATATAAATCATAATATGTTAATTAATAGATAACTTAGAACACGATCACCTAGAACATCCACTCGAGAAAAAGCCCTATAGATTAATCCTAGTTACTACTTCTATAACTGCTGTCAATAATAATAGACATAGATTTAGATACCCTATATTAAGGAACATATTGGCCACTATGTACTCAATACAAAGAATCATTAGTTGTAATACACAAAAACAAATTATTAATTCCGTAATTGATGTCTATGAATAGATTTAAAGCATTAAGTTCATGATTCTTTAATTATAACTATATAGCAATCCAAAGTATGTACATGTCTAGGATTAGTTTAGACTAACAAACTACTAACTCATGCTGAAAATAATCAATACAATAATATAATTAAAATACTTAATTAAATAAATAAATACCTCATAAGTAAATCAAAGCTCCAATGTAGCTTCACATATAAACTCATTAAAACTAAACTTATAAAGGTAGAAGACTAAAAGATGAAAGTGATTTCGAAGCCTTAAGGTCCATTTATAGTTTCTCTAAGTGTATAAATCATAGATAAATACATATTCCTTGTTCTTATCTGAAAAAAATCATCATCGACCTCATCAATTTGTCAACGATTCCACCTTATACATAAATCGCTGAGTTAATCACTGTGTTTAGCTCTCTATGCTCCACCAATTTAGCTAGCGATTTCTAGTATATTTTCCAATTTGTTTATGATTTGCTGGCACTTCTCTACTGCTGATTTAGGTGGAAATTTCTAATGTAAATTCAAATCGGTGGCTAATCCCTAGACTTTTTCTCCAATTGAAAGTTTTGCTTTTTTTCCTCTTTTTCTTCCATTTCTTCATTTTCCTAATTAAATCTTAAAATCACAAAAATAAGAGAATAACTAGTGTATATTATCATTTATATCTAAAATAAACCTAAATTATACTATAAAATATGTCTAATTATTTACTTGTCAAAGCTTCCTCAATAAGTCTAAATTAAGAAGATCTTGAAGTAGCTACATTCTTTCTGCCTGTTCTTCTCCAAATCAAGGTATCAACTATCATATTAGCCTTGCCTAGGTGGTACTCTAAAGTGAAATCGTAATCCTAGAGGAACTCAAGCCATCTATGTTGCTCATATTCAATTCACTATGAGTAAACAAATATTTTGGACTTTACGATATAAAAATAATGTAAACTTTTCTCTGTACAAGTAGTGCCTCCAAATCCTCAAAGCAAACACAAATGTAGCAAATTATAGATCATTAACTGGAAAATTTCTTTCATGAACCTTGAGTTTACTTGAAGCATAAGCTACAACCCTACCTTCCTTCATCAACATAGAACCCATGCCTGAATAAGAGGCATCAATATAAATCACTAATCCCTTCCCCAATTCAAGTAATGTAAGAACATGCGTTGTAGTCAAACTACTCTTTAAATCCTAAAAGCCAGCTTTCATTCATTAGACCAAACAAAGTCAACATCTTTTTATGTTAGTTGAATCATTGTTAGAGCAATACGAGATACGTAGTCAACAAATCGTCTGTAATTGATTCATGTGCCGGAAGTATAGCAGCTCACTTGTAGTAATAGTGTAATAAACTTATGTTGACTACGGATATCGTTCTTAGGAAAATGTGTATGCACTAACTACTTACTCAACTACAATGAGTCTATCACTAAGGAAATCCTTTTTAAGTTGTTTTATAACTAATTAAACTAATTTATACTAACAAATCAACGCAATTAACTTAAATTCTTATATTAAAACTATCGTAGTTCAAAAATTCACCTAGGTAATGAAATACTATGCTTTTCAACCACTTCATCATCTTATTCATGTGGTGTGTGATGCCTAATTAGAATAGATATATTTCCTTCAAATCCACTTTAACCCACTATCGTGACGAAAAACATTCTAATGTGTCAACTAGAACTCCACCTTTCAATGTGAATAACGTAAGCACCACATTGCTTTAATGATCCAAATCTTTAGATTCCTAACCAATTAAGTATACTATCGTGCCCCTTAATCAACAACTATCGCTCGATATTTTGTATTTTACGGTTGTACCATTCGTGTCCGGCTTAAAAGCTTTAATGGCCATGATAACTTCTAAAACCTAATATCAACAAACACGTGATCAAGATGTCTTCCGCATTTCACTCAGAATCAATACAAATTCTAACCATTGGACTTTTTATACTCAACTTCTACTCATGTTCGTAGAATAGCATTCGTACCCCAGGATCCATTGATCCCTAAGATTAATAGACTACTTACACATCATTGAAAGAAACATGCACATAGTGGTATTCATTGAAATTAGAGATATATTGAAAATACTTCAAATAAACCAATAACACAATATCTGAATCACCACATGTGAGTCTTCAATGTCTTCTCTCCACAAATTGTTCTAATACTCAAGAATAAGAAAAACCTATGCTAAAAAACTTTAATGTTTGCTAATGGTTGATATTTTGTGTGTTTACAATGTCCTAATATCTATTTATACTTCTTAAACACAATTAGAAGCCCTACATTAAAATTTAGCTGAAAATAGAACTCTGACTTCCTATTTTATTTCAATTCGGCGCTTGTCACTTAAACTCCGGCACCGTGGCATAGCGTCGCTACTGCGTCGCCTCCTTTGTGTCTTTCTTTGCCTCTGTGACCTCGGCGTCGTCCCTTGAGCTTCACAGTGCCACCATAACGCTGAACCTTTTGCCTTGATTTCTTCACTTTGCTTTTTCTCCCACACCGTGCCTAGGTCCTCCACGCTGTCCCTCATGGTCTCACACCGCAACACCTGCATGTTACGGTGCCAAGCACTCCTAGGTTGGTTTTAGCACTATTTCTTCTTATTTTTGTTCGTTTCCTTCTTTTACACCTTAATTAACTGAAAATGCATAAACACCATTAATTAGAGCTTATTTAGGAATATTTGTACTAATTACACTACTAAACTAAGCCTATATATAAGTCCAAATAATCACTTATCAACTACCCCCAAATTTAGGATTTTGCACGTTCCATGCAATAATGTATTTTACTAAGTCTCATAATACCGAGTTCTCGTTCATTTTACATTGTTCATGGAGTATCCTTTATTTCACTAAGTTTCAAGTTAATAATCCACTCAAAATTTTTCTTCTTTGCAAAACCTTAGATTTTTCAAAACATGTAGCTTATATAACACATACAACTCACTTTTGAAACACTAAAGTAGATTACAACCCTAACCATCACTACTCATAAGTTTGTTTCAGCTAGATACTCAAATAGGAAGGGTACAATCTCATGATTTTTCATTAAGCTAAAGAATTAACAAATAAGCATAGATCAAACTAATTTTTGGTAGACTTTAGCACTTTAAGAGTCTATAGAACTTAACATAGTTGAAAAGAAAAGTTAACTCAATTAAGTTACTCGTACTCGAGCTAAATCTTTTATTTGAAGAGTTTTATTTTACTTCCGCCTTTTTTTTTTTTTTTTTTTTTCTCTTATTTCTTTTCTTCTTCTTCTTTTCATTTTTATTTCACGGTCCCTGCTCATTTTTCAATGGACTTCATTTTTTCTCACTATTTTCAGCCATCAAGTTCTCTGCCCCATTTTTGGTAAAACTTGTGGGACTCTCTAATTTTTTTATTTCTAAAACTCTTGTCAGCACTTCTAACTTTCACTTAATTAAGTAAAATAACTCGAACTTTTCATTTACAATTCCTATTTTTCCCCTCTTTGCACTAAGTCTTTATTCGCTTTATATTATCAAGTAAGATTCACACTTATTATATAATTCCTTAAAGATCTAACTTTTTCCACAAGAAGTGTTCTAGTAATTTTTTGCTTTTGTTTCAAGTTCATGATCTTCCCTAACTCTAAGTTTCAAATCATAAAATCATACTGTTTTTCCTACATTTCTTTATTTTCTTCAATAATTTAAAAACACTATCTTGAGTTTCATATCAACAAAATACTTGTATTTTACTCATCCTCTATTTAAGGCATGAACATCCAAATGAATTACCTATTCATTATATATTGCAATATATAACCTATTCTATATTAACTAAACACTCAAATAGTAAGTAAATGAAATAATTAATACCTTACCATGCTCTCCTCTTGAACTGCTTCAAAAATAAAATTTAAACCACCATACTTACAATGTTTTTCCATATTTCAACCTTCTTACCACTTCCCATAGTGTAGTGTAGTGTTGATGGCCCTAAACTTAAACCAAACCTTGTCCTTAAGATTTAAAAGTAAGCCTGAAATCATGAAAACACTAAAACACGCAAACATATATAATAACACAAGAATATCCTTATAACTCATTGATACTTTATTGGTTGGCTGCATCTGTTTAATTTAAAACACGCAAACATATATAAAACACTAAACCTTGTCCTGCATTTCTAGTATAAATCTTCGAATGTTAGAAGCTAAAATTTGTTAATTGTTGTTATTAAGCTAAATCAGTAACTACTAACCAACTGAAATTTAAAAACCCATGACCTGCCTCCTCGTATCATTTAATTTATCGTCATTAGCCTGACGTTTTTTTGCTAATTTACTCCGAGTCAAAATTGAGATACTACAATACCTTTGATGTTTGAAATAGTTGATCATCAACAAATACTTCGATTACCAGCTTCCATGTATTACCTTCTTTTTGAGGTAACCTAGATAGATGATCTGCAACCAAGTTTTCACTTATTTTCTTATCTTTTATTTCCAAGTCAAACTCTTGCTATAGTAACACCCATTTAATAAACATTGGTTTGGCATCGTTCTTTGCAAACATGTAGCAGATTGCTACATGATCAGTATGCACAATGACTTTTGACCCTACTATGTAAGCCTTAAATTTTCCACACGCAAACACTACTGCCAAAACTTCATTTTTTAGGGTAGTATAATTCTATTATGTTTGATCAAGTGTTCTTCTAGCATGGTATATAACTCTAAACATTCAATCTCTCCATTGACCTAACACTTCTCCTATTGCATAATCACTTGCATCGCACATTATTTCAAAGTTATATTCCCAATCTGTTACTACCACTATTGGTGTTGAAATCAAAGCTACTTTCAAGGTTTCAAATGCTTGTATACATGCATGACTCATTTCAAATGGAACATCTTTTTCCAACAATGAAAACAATGGTTTAGTTATTTTTGAAAAATCCTTAATAAACCTTTTGTAAAAGCATGCATGTCATAAAAAAACTCCTTATATCTCTAATGCTTCTCAGTATCGGGAATTTATCAATTAAAGCTATTTTGTCTCTATCTACCTCTAATCCATTAGCAGACTATGTCCTAAAACAATTCCCTCTTTAGCCATGAAATGACACTTTTTCTAATTAAGTACTAAGTTTATGTCCTGACATCTTTTCTACACTAAGGCCAAATTTTGCAAACAAAAGTCAAAAGATGCTATGAATATAGAAAATCCATCCATATATACCTCCATTTTGTCCTCGACCATATCAGAGAGAATAGTCATCATATATCTTTGAAATTTTGCTAGTGCACTGCTTATTCCAAATGGTATCCGTCTGAATGCAAATGTTCCATACGGACAAGTAAATGTCGTTTTCTCTAGATCTTCTGGTGCTATAGAAATTTGATTGTATTTCGAGTACACATATAGAAAGCAATAATATTCATATCTTGTCAATCTATCTAACATCTAATCAATGAATGGTAAAAGGAAATGATATTTTTGTGTACCCTTATTTAGCTTATGATAATCAATGTAAACTCGCCAAACAGTTACTGTTCTCATAGATAAAATATCTCCATTTTCAGTTTGAATAATGGTCATTCCTTCTTTATTTAGTACCACATGTATTGGTGAAACCCACGAACTGTATGAAATAACATAGATGATTCCGACGTTCAACCACTTTAAAATCTCCTTATTTACCATCATCACTGGATTTTAACCTTCTTTAAGCTTCAACATATTGTTTATGATTTTCTTCCATTAAGATTTTATGCATGCATACCATTGGACTAATTCCTTTTAAGTCTTTGCTCGTCCATCCCAACGCTGACTTATGCTCTCTTAGAACTTGAACTAGTTTTTCTTCTTCTAACTCCATCAACTTTTCTAAGATTATCACATGATATGTTGGATTTTCTCCTAAATATGTATATCTCAAATGTTCTGGCAAAGGCTTTAACTCCATTGTTGGTTCAATAACTGCACTTTTCACTTTCTGCTTCTAGTTTCTTGAAACCTTTATGAAACTTTAGGGGTTCCATTAGTGTTAAAGCATTTACTACATTTTAAAGTTCATCCTTAACTGGGGAACTCGTTGTTATGCTTTGGACTAAGCATTGCTCCAGCAGGTCCTCTAGAGTATATTCCTTAGCTGTATCATAAACACAATAAGAAATCACATCTCTCACTTTAATACTTTTCCAATGCTCTCCCTCACTTGCAAATTTTAAGGATTTATAGATATTGAATAGGAGTTCCACGTTTTTTACCCGTAACCTTAATTCTCCTTCTTGTACATCAATCAATCATTGTGTAGTTGCTATGAAAGGCCTCCTTAAGATTAGTGGTACTTCTTAATCTTCTTCCATATCTAGCACTACAAAGTCAACTTGGAAAATGATCTTATCCATTTTTGCTAACACATCTTCACTTACTCCTTTCGGATAGGTCAGTGATTAATCTGCTAGTTGCAATGTCATATTGGTCGACTTTACTTATCCCAAACCTAATTTCTTGAATACTGATAAGGTCATCAAATTTATGCTTACTCTTAAATCACATAGTACCTTATCTAACAAGTGTACTCCTATAATGCATGGAATGGAAAAACTCCATGGATCTTTGATAAGTGATTATTTATACCTATTAGTTTAATCGTTTATGTAGTATAAATATCCTTAAATGAGTGCTAATTCATGGTATTATTGTATTTTTAGGTAAATAAAGTGTAAATGAAAGAATTGAGCAAAAAGGAGAAATGGAGTAAAAACCCACAAAAACAGGGTTAGCCCGTGGAAACACAAGGTGGCACTGTGGGAAGAAAGGGCACAGTGTGGGAACATAATGCACGGTGTGTAAGAGCAAAGAAAATAAGAAAATCAAGTCTCGAGGTCCGGTGTAGCGGAGGCGTTGTGGATATATAAAGGACGGAATGAGACAGGGTGGACAGCGCTGGGGCACTAGGGAGTGAAAAAACACATATGCAACATCGACATTACGGCTTATAATGCACGGCGCTGAAGCAATAAATGACAGCACCAGACATGCAGGAAATATAAAGTAGAGTTTTAATTCAAGTTAAATTATAAAGTAGTGTTTCTAATTGTTATGAGGGGGTATAAATAGGCATTAGGATGTGTTAAACTAACCACATACCAACTATTAGCCACCATTAGAGTAATTTAGCATATGTTTTACATCAAGTTTGAGTATTAAAGTGTTTATGTGAAGAAAACATTAAAGACTTCACATTTGCAATTCAAGTTTTTTTTTGTAGATTAATTCAAGGTAATATTTATATTCATCTCTAACTTGCAATGATTTCCATTACGAATTGAGATATGTGTGTTTCAATGAAGTGCGGGTAGTCTATTTATCTTAAGGATCAATGGATCTTACGGTATGAATGTTATGCTTTGAATAGGAACAAAAAATGATAATAAAACATACAATGGTTAGAATTTTTATTGATTCCGAGCATAATGCTTTGGACATCTTGATCACATGTTTAATGAACTTAGGCTTTAAGAGTTGTCATTGCCATTGAAACTCTTAATCTATACATGAACGATACAACCCTAAAATTTACAACATCGATAAATAGTTGTTGATTAGGGAGGCACAGATAGTAAACTTAGTTGGTTATGAATCCAATGATTTGTGACTTAGAGCAATGTGAAGCTTATGTTATTCACACCAATAGGTGGAGTTCCAGTTTGCACATTCGAATCTTCTCCGTCATGACAGTAGGTTGAAGTAGATTTGAAGGAAATATGTCTATTCCAATAAAACATTGCACATAACATATTGAGATTTAAACATGAATGCAAAGCGTCGTATTAAATTATCTAGGTGAAGTTGTGAACTAAGATATCCTTAATATAAGAGTTCAAGTAAAGTTTAGATTGATTTATTAGATAGTTTAGTTTAGATATAAAACCAACTAAAAAGTGAATCCCTTAGCAATAGTTCAAGTTAAATAGGTTAAGAACTAGCGCAAAAATCTTTCCCTGAGGATGATACACGTAGTCAAACTAAGTTGGTTATACTATTACTACAAGTGAGCAGTTATACTTATGACACACACATCAAGTTTTTGGCGTCATTGCCGGGGATAGGTAACAATTAGATTTACTTCGTTAGTGTCAATAGTTGCTAGTTTTATTTTTATTAATTTGATCTTAAGTTCATAAAAACAAAAAATAGGCTTAAGTTTTAGTTTGACTTTTTGCGCTAGATCTTTTTGTGTTCTTTTTAAGTATACTTAGTGCATGCGTAGTAAGGGAGAGAAAGACCTAATGCCTTACGATCCAGAGATTGAAAGAATGAATAAAGGAAAGAAAAAGAAATGAATCAAGATAGCTGAGGAGCATGCCAGAAATAGGGCCTCGGGAATGACCAACCCATAGGTGATTTGGTAGTGCAAGATAGAGTACGAGGATAGAGATGCCTTCGTGACTACTTCAAGCCAAAAGTTCAGGAGTCGTAAAATGTAGTGATGAGGCTTCCAACCAACAACACCGAGTTCAAACTGAGACCATCTCTGATAAACATGTTGCAAAATAGCATGTTCAATGGGTTATCTAATGAAGATCCAGTTACACATGTTAAGAATTTATCGGAGAAGTGCGACACCATGCATATCCCTAAGGTTATAAAAGAGGTGACCAGGATGTGACTTTTTCCATTATGAATGGGTCGAAAAGCCAAATCCTTATTCCAAGGTATGAATGCAAGGAGTATGACTTCATGGGCGGAAATCAATGAAAGATTTTTAGAATAACTCTATCCTAATGAAAAACTAGAGATTAATCATTTCAAGCAAGAAAACACCGAGTCACTAGGCGAGGCTTGGGAAAGACTCAAAGAGATGCTTAGGAGATGTCCTGGACATATATATGTAAAATGGGTACAACTATAGATTTTTTACTATGAGATGAACCATAACACGAGAATGCTATAGACGTTGCATCGGGTGGCTCTCTACTTACCAAGGATGAGGATGGAGCATTAGATCCTCTTGATATTATGTCTCAAAATTCTACCAGCGATACTCATTCCATAGTAAGAAAACTAGCAAGCGTCTACGAGATTGACTCGTAAGCGAAAATTATGGCACATCTATTAAATATGAGCAGTAAGATGGCCAATCTTCAGATGGGACACCAAAGTCCACAGGTAACCCAACAACCCATAAATCACCAAGGCATGGTGGTTAACTAAATGAAGGTACAATAGGGAATGAAGTATGAAGAGATCAACTTCATAAAAAACCAAGGCTACAGGAACAATTTTAGGCCAATAGGAGTGACTGCTCAACGGTTTTATCAATGATACAACGTCAATAGCAACCTAAATGCATGGAAATCCTAAAAATGCACTGAATTTACCTCAAGGCTTCGAGCAACAAGTCCAAAAAGGGAAGCTAGGGCTAAACAAAGAGATGACTTTTTTAAAGCCAATAGAGAAGTATTTTCAAGCCATATAAGTTAGAGATATGGAGCGTCATGAGAAGCAGAACAAAGAGTTGGAAGAAATAAAGCAAGCCATGAAAAGGATAGATAATGAGCAATCACAATCCATCAAGAACCTAGAAAGAGAAATTGATCAACGTGTTATAGCCTTAAACTCGAGGAAAGAAGGACAATTTCCTAGCAACACCATCACCAATCCCAAGGAGAACGTGAGTGCTATACACATGATTAGCACTACGACAACAAATGAGCCAAGACAAGACCATGAGATGTTTAAGCCTGAGAAGGTTAATACAATGGAAATCAGGAAGCCAGAGAATTCAGAATAAGTGCAAAGGTTTGAGGTTCAAAAAGAGGCACCGTGGTTTATAGACTATGTTAACTACTTGGCATGCGCATTGTTTCCTCGAGATTTAACCAATTCATTACAAAAAAAATTCCTAAATGATGTGAAGTCGTATTTTTGGGATGAGCCATATCTGTTTAAGAGATGCAATGATGGATTGATTCGATGATGTGTAGCAGATGAGGAATTTGTAGGTATTTGAGGAGGATATCATTCATCACCATATGGGGGACACTTTGGAACACAAAGAATGGCAGCTAAAATGTTGCAATGCGTATTCTACTGGCCAAATCTATTTAAGGACTCATATATTTTTGTGAAAACTTGTAATGAATGTGAACGATTAGGTAATATTTCTAAAAGGCAAGAGTTTTCACAAACTACATTTCAAGAAGTTGAACTCTTCGACGTTCGGGGAATATATTTTATGGGACCATTCCCTACGTCAAATGGGAACACTATATACTATTAGCAGTGGATTATCTATCTAAATGGGTAGAAGCCATAGTAACCGCAACTAATGACATGGAAGTGGTGTTAGAGTTCATAATGAAAACATCTTCTGCTGATAAAGAATGCCTAGAGCACTAGTCAATGATGAGGGGTCGCATTTCTGCAATAGAGCGTTAGACATGTTATTAAAGAAATATGGAGTTAGGCACAAGACCTCATTGGCTTATCATCTTCAAACAAATGGACAAGCTGAAGTAACAAAGAAGTGAAATAGATATCGGAAAAGGCTATAAACACTAATAAAAAATACTGGCATTCCACCTTAAAGAAGCATTATGGGCATACAAGACGACAATCAAAACACTAATTGGCACATCTCTATATTGGTTAGTCTATAGAAAAGCATGTCACTTACCGGTAGAGTTAGAGCATAAAGCATATTGGGTACTTAAAAAGCTCAACATGGATTCTCAAGCTACAGGGAATGCCAAATGACTTCAACTGATGGAATTAAACGAGTTTACATTGGACGCTTATGAGAATGCTAACTTCTACATAAAGAAATCAAAACAATGGCATGATAAAAGGATAGAGTATAGATCCTTTGAGCTAGGACAACTAGTATTGTTATTCAATTCAAGATTGAAGTTGTTTCTAAGAAAATTGAGATCACGATGGTTAGGACCATTAAAGATAGTTGCTACTTAGCCTTACGGAGTAGTAGAGTTAATAACCAGTAGTGGTAAGACATTTAAAGTTAATGCTTAAATAATTAAATTGTTATATGGAACGAAAAGTGAGGCAAGATTCACTTGATGGTTTCATGAAGCAAAGAATCAATGCCTTGAAGAAAACGAAGGGGAAGCAACAATTGAAGGCCAAAAAAAAAAGATGAAGGACCTTTTGAATAAGACCCACAAGTTAATGACATCAAGTTGAATTCAAAGAAATCAGAACCAAAGCTCAAGTTCATCTCGCGACTTCAACCTATCGAAAGAAGAGATCCTAGAGAGATAACCATACCAATAAACATTGACAAACACCATTTTAGAAATGTCTAATGTGATACAGAAGCCTTGATCAATGTCATGCCACTGATGGACATGATACATGCCAACATGAAGATCAATTGTCGCATGTAGTAGATGGTAATTTGATACCTACTGTAGGAAGTGTTTTGAATGTGCATGTGAAAGTAGGTAGATTCACATTCATCACGAATTTCGAAGTCATAAACCACAATATGGACAATGACTTGTCTATCATACTTAGGCGGCCATTCTTGAACATGGCTAAAGCAAATTTGGACAAAAGAGAGAGGAAAATCATGATGAGTATCGATGAGGGTGATGATGCTGAGAAGGTTATCTTTATCGATGGTGAAGAATTACATCCGAAGGAAAATGACATCATAATCTCATATTTGCAGATGGAGCTTCTCAATTTAGACTCGGACTAAACGACGAAAAAAACATCAAGCTAATAATAAATTAGACATATTGGGAGGCAGTCCAGGGTTTTAAATTTTATGTTTTAAAATTTTAAGTTTTAAAATTTTAGTTCGTAGTTAGTTATTTAGTTCAATAATTACAATTAACAAGTTTTAAGTTCTAACTTTTGAAAATTTGTGTCTAATGTGTAGGAAAGACCATTTCCAAGGTGATGATTCATTAGAATGAAAATGTCTCGTAAACTCATTAAAAGAGCAAAAAGGTGCGAAAAAGTTCAAAGCGGTGAAGGTAAGGTGCATGGGCGAATCGAAAGGTAAAATTTATTAATTTGTATATTTTCATGGATTTTATGTGGTCACGATACCTTGTGTGAGTTATACACAAAGTCGGACGTGTGTCGAAAGAAATTAGCTAAAGAAATATACGCGAAGATGTGGACTGTGAGGTCGATGTCGTGGGTATTACTAATGGCACCATGGGAGAAGGCCACAGTGCAGAGATGACAGGATGCAAGAAAACACCCCACCACATCGTTGGCGAAGTGGCATCACAGTCACGGTACCATGCCTTATAGGCACGGCGTCGGGGTTGATATTAGAGGTTTAAATCCCATTTTTATTCATTTTTCATATTTACTCTAAAACCGTACCACAACCACCAAGCATACATCCCTTTAGAGCCAAATTTTGATCATTTTTAAGTGTGATTGGTGATTTTCTAGTGATTGAGAGTGAAGAAGCAAGTGCATTGAGGATTTGCATAATTTGGAAAGCTAGGGCTTGAATTTTTTGGAATTTGATTTTAAAGAGAGCATGGGTTCTAGTTAGTGACAAAAATGAGAGGGCCTAGATTGGAAAAGACTTGGAGGAGTGAGCGACACCGAAAATTAATCCAGCATTGAGGTACATTTACAATTTCATCTTGTTATGCTTTGAATTTTGAAAATTTTGATGATATTGTAGAAATTATGGAATTGAGGATGTAGGATAGGTTTTGCAAGATTGTGTGAATGTGACCATTAATATAATCGATGGAGACTTAGTTGATATCTTTGTATTATTTTACGTATGCATGATCCATGTTTTATGAATTTTGATTTTTAGGTGATTTGAAGACCGAGTTGTGTTGCATTGTTTTGTAGTTGCTTGAAATTGGAAAAAATGGCAAGAACAAGGAAAAAAGTTAGTCAAACTAGAGCAAATGATTTTGAGGCATCCACCTCTAGAAACCCCAGTGAGAATGAGCTAGACATTTTAAATTTAAATTTTTCATTTGCAAATAGGCTAAGGAACGATATGAGAAATCATTTGCAAAAGGGGGATTAATTTGTCGGCCAAGTATGATAAAAAAAGTGAATAATTTCATTAGGCAACAAAATTGGGAGCATCTTACTAAAGATTATAAAAAGAACAAAGTGAAAGGAGTAAGTGGGATTTTTATGAGTTTTGCGCCAAAGCAAAATTGATGGCCGAGGATGAGCCAATGAAGGTGAGAGGGATTTTTGTTCCCTTTAACGTGTGTCAGATTAAGGCTCTGTTTGGTAACACCAGCTCATAATCTAGCTGATAGCTGATAATCTAGCAGTTGGTAGCGGAAAGCTGATAATCTAGCTGATCAACTAAAAATTGTTTGGATGAAAAGCTGATGAAGTAGCTGAAAAATATGAAAATACATAAAAGGACATATGACACAATTAAGTGTATTAATTTTATATATAATCATATAATTAATTGTTATAAAAAATTAAATGAATTATTATATTTAAAGGATATTTATATAATGAAACCCAAATAAATATAACCATGTAATGGGAATTACGTTTTGTATGTTGTAAAGCATTTACGACCTATATATGTAGCATTTAATACACAAGTGTTTAAACAATTAGATTCAAATTTAATGGCCATAAAATGATCTTTTCATGACATGGATATTTATTGAGACCCATTATAGTATTATCTATATAAGTATCGACGAGTGAATGGGTCACTAGTTAATTTGGTATGGAATTACTTGGGTAAGAAATCGAACTCACAATTGGTATCTATCTTTGTATCGAAATTAAACTTTTAATATTTTTTTTAATAATTATGGGTAAAAAAAGTAAAATTTTAATATATTTTTTTAGTTTAATATTAGTTAATATATTTTAAGGTTTTCCAAAGAAATTTATTTAAAAGCCAAAATATATATTAACAAGTGCATGCATAATATATCTTATGTTTTGTGAAACGTATGAAAAAAGACTTAAAAAAAAAACAGAAAAATAAATAAACTAATTTCACCACACAAAGTTGGGAAGTCAAGAACTTGAGGGTATGATTGAAAAGAAAAAAATAAAAGGCATTTTTTAATAAAACACTACTCAATATAGCGTCTACAATTCTAGCTGATCAGCTAGATTATTTTTAAAACAAGTTAGTTGCCAAATGCAACTTATTTGTCCAACTGGCTTATTAGCTAGATTATAATCTAGCTGATAAGCTAATTTGTGCTTACCAAACAGAGCCTAATACCATATATGGATTGGAGAGCATGAATTTAATAGAATTGCAATCGAGTTTCTCGGCTAGCATATATAAGAGGCCTGATAACCTATACCCTTTAGATCTATAGAGAGAGTGTTGGTTGTCCCAAGACAACAAGGATGGCTAAATGGAGTTGAGAATGTGCCAAACACATTAAGAAGGGGAATGTTCAAAATTTTTATAGAACGTGGCAAAATTTCCTTGTTGCTTCATTATCCCTCACTTCTCACTGGTGAGATAAACAACCCGAAAATGGCTTATCTTGATGAGATTACACAATATAGGGAATCAACATCGGGGACATTATCTACAACAATCCGATGGAGTCAATCATGTCAGAGGGAGTCAATAAGTTGT
The DNA here is from genome assembly GCA_039657325.1 of Stephania cephalantha. NCBI lineage: Eukaryota > Viridiplantae > Streptophyta > Magnoliopsida > Ranunculales > Menispermaceae > Stephania > Stephania cephalantha. The sequence continues at coordinate 24,704,461 of CM077574.1, read as the reverse complement.
TTGAGCGCCATGGTGAGGTTAAGATATGAATAAGATCTCGATATAGAGGCCCAACAAACCATGGATGAATCTTTCATGGTCACGTTGAAATCACCACCTGGTTACCAAGACTTCGAGGAGGAGAGATAGAGCAGTAGAAGCAGCAGCAGCAAAAATAACCCAAGAACTAGAAGATGAGGAAAATGAAAAAGAGGATGAGCAACAACAACAGGGATTTGTTGAGGGCTACAAGTCTATAGACCGAAAGAAAGGAGAGTAGGACATAGACGGTCCTGAAATCTTTTCACCACCTCCTTTACCACTGGTGCCTATACCAACACCAAAGAAACTAACTCCACAATAACATAAACTATGGATATCAGAGATGAGGAGATAGTACCTGGAGGATAGGGTGCAATACCACGTAGCCATGTTTGATATATGAGCAGGATATGGAAAGGAGAGAGCAGAGCAATTTCATGTTGTTTGTTGATCATCATCGAGACATAGCTAATAGATATGGGAGGAGTAGACGGTTGAAACCTACTAATATGTCAATTAGTTTTCCAGTAGCACCAGCATACGTGTTTGATCAGGATTTGGAGCAGAGCAGGAGGGTTGAGCGGCCATTGACACCATCCCAAGCTAGAGCTGATGATGTTGATGACGATGATGACGCCCAATCCTCAAGTCAGTGTAATAGGAGTCCTTTAGACTTGGGGAGTTGAGAGTGACTTTGATACAATTTCAATTTTTGATATTTGAGACATTTTGTTAATTATTTACTTGTTTTAATTCTATGTTTAGTTTATTTAGTTTATTATAATTTATGTTATTGTATATGTTTATGTGTTTTAGTATTTTCATGTTTCACGCTTATTATGTAACCTTGAGGACAAGGTTTGGTTTAAGTTTTGGGGCATCAACAATACACTACACAATGGGAAGTGGTAAGATATGCTGAGAAATAAGGATAAACACTATAGGTATGATCATTTTAATTTTCATTTGAAGCAGTTAAAGAAGGAAATTGTAACGACCCTAATCCTAATTAAGGAATCGTTTGGCCTAAACCCTAATTAAGCCTTGATAATCCTACTAGATTAACTAGAGCCAGCCTCCTATTCTTCTCATACCTAATAAACACTACTGTATATCGAATATCGATGTAAAACAAGTAATAAATGCAACAAAAATTTAAAACTTTTTTGATAATCAAAAAAGATATACAGTATCAAAAGCAAATCGAAATAAACCTCGGTTATACAAAACCACCCATCCCTTATGATGTTACAAAACTATAATTCAAAACAAATATATAAGACAAGGGAAGATTCATTACATCAAAGAGAAGATTAAGACTCATAAATCTTCTCTATTCCATAGTCATAGCGTTCGTCGATATTCCTGAAATATTAATTGGGGTGAGCAGTCCAACTTGCTCAGTAAGTAAGGATTCACAAAGCCATCAAAATTTCATATATTAATCAAGAACAATAATATGCACCACAAATAACTAATGGGATTATGAACAACATATAATTCAATAAATAAAAGATGCAAGTTCAGCTGTCAATGACTATTACACTGTGATTCCTATTTTACTTATAAAACTATGGTCAATTACCCACTAACCCCATTAATGTTATTGCTAGACCAACATTTTAGCTAACCCCATTAATGTTATTGCTAGACCAACATTTTAGCCAATGTGGTGTCTAGCCAATCCACTAATGTGAAATGGTTATATCTGAAACCCTTTAGTGAATATGTAACCCATGCAACCTATCTAACTGAGTAGGAGTTATATATAGGCTGGAAGATCAACCCTGCATCATATACAACCTGGTCTCAATTTTAGGAGTTACTCTCGTTGATCGAATTAGACACCGTTTTTCGTTTATTAAAAACATCATAATGTATATAGTCTACTCAGTCGGTCCAATAACTACATGAACTTTATATAATAAAATAGCCAGACAAGATTGATAAATAAGCAAATCCATACTCACCTCAATTTAGGTCACTCACGCTTTCTTGGTGTACCAACACCTATCAGCAACCATTTGAGGTCATTACAAATCTAATACCTCATATTTAAATCCTTAAACTGGTCCCAACTGAATTCGGAACCAATTTACCAATTTTTAGGTCAATATCACCATTTCACATTTTACAAGAAAAAACCCCATATAAACTCCTGATAAATTTTCAAATTCTTCACTTTTAATCGAAATACCGAATTTTTATTTATTTGGTTAACAAATATATTTTCATAATTTTCCTAAAATTTTACCCTAAATTCTACCATTTTCTTCTATTTTTTTACTATTTTTATATTTGAAAATAAGGGTTCGGCCCTTGAACCGGAACGATTCAGGCCGGTTTGGAGGAACTAAACCCCCTTTTTCCTCCTCTCATCCTCTATTATAGCAACCAAAATTCTTTTTATTTATTTTCTGATGGGGGTTGGGTTAGGCCCAACCCCAAATCGAGTTTAGGCTGGGGAATAATAATCAATGACAACCACAATAGCACATAAGCTCACTTTCGATACGTCTCCATCGTCAGTCTCTCTATTTCCTCGTCTCGATCTCGAACTCTCACTTTCTCTCCCACTAATTCGATATCATCTATGTGAATTGAAACAGTTGAGGCGAGGCAATGTTGTTGCATTGGAGATAAATATTTGATTTCCTTGAGATTCAGATCATATGACTCTCGAGGTAAATCTAAAGGCTCCATTCTTTTAATTTATGTTTTGATCCTTCTCGAGATATGTGTAGCGTATCTCGAGATCCATTTTGTGGCTATTAATGAAACCACCACCACATAACTGACTTATGTTTGATATAACATTTCTCGAGATTCGTTTGTACAAATCTCGAGGCTGATCTAATGGTACATGAATTTAAATAATACTTTCATATCTCATACCCTTTGATTACTCTTGAGATGGATTTGCATGCATCTCGAGGCGTAGATTTTTCTCCAAATCATCAACGTTGCACCATTCGCCTCCTAGATCCTAGATGCCTACGCTACGCGTATTTTGAGGCGAATCCTATCAATTAAACTATTTAGACTAAACTATAGGTTTATATATATCAATTATATATAAATATATATACCTATGTATTTTCTCACCTATAAATTCACCACGCACGCCAACAACCACCCTCGAGCGTGCACACCATTGTACGTCCCACGCGTGTCACCCTCGACCCCGCGTCACTAGACGCCCACCATTTTATTAATTATTTTTAATATATATATATATATATACATATATATTCATGCGTTTATAATTTCTTCGTGAGCGTCAACAAATACACTCGGGTGTGCATGCAATCCCACGACCCATCTGTGTCACCCTTGACCACACATAGTATTAGATGCCCATAATTTTTCAATTATTTTATTTCCAACTATAGGTTTTATTTATATATATTTAGATATCAAGATATATAAATATATACCTATATATTTTACGACTTTTCTGCTTGCCACGTACGCCAATTAATACACCTAAGCGTACAAATGGCTTCTACGTCTCTCTATGTGATTCCCCAAATTTACATGTGTCACACTAGATGTACCATCAATTTTATCCTTTATTTTCCAAATATAGGTTTTATATTAATTCACATTAATCACCTATAGTTATATTAATTATTTCTCACACCAATCAAACACAATATAGCATAACAATTGCACTTACACGCTAATAGAGAAAATTCGAGCTTAACCACGAGCCTAACTTGGGTTAATTATATTTTGGATTAACGTTAATCAACAGGTTAACGACATGAGGTGCTACAAAAACATGGTAGTGTATAAATTTGTCATTTCATTTACTATTTGAATGTTTAAGTAGTGTATATTAGGTTACATATAGTAATATGTTGAATAAGTAGTTCATTTGCATATTCATGCCTTTAATTGTGGATGAGTAAACTACAAGTATCTTATTGATATGAAACTCAAGAGAGTGTTTTTTGAATTTTGAAGAAGAAATAATAAAATGTAGCAAACAACAGTGTGATTTCATTATTAGAAACCTAGAGTTGGGGATAACCTTGGACTTCAAACAAAAGCAAGAAACTAGAGCACTTCTTGTGGAAAAGTTCGATCTCTAAGGATTTTATAATAAATGTAAATCTTACTTGATAATAAAAAGCAAATAAAGACTTAGTGCAAAGAGGGAAATAAATAGGCATTGTAAATTAAAAGTTAGAGTTAACGTACTAGATTTAGTAAAAGTGATAACTGCTAACAAGAGTTTTAGAAATAAAGAAAAAATGAGAGAATCCTACAAGTTCTACAGGAAACGGAGCAGAGAACTTGATGGTTTGAAAAAAGTAGGGAAGAATAAAGCCCATAGGAAAACGAGCAGGGATTGAAAAATAAAAAATGATGAGAAGAAGAAGAAGAAATGAGAGAAAAAGAAAAAAATAAAGAAAAGAATGCAGAAGTAGAATAAAACTTTTCAAATGACAGATTTAGGTCGAGTACGAGTAGCTAATTGAGATAAGTTTCCATTCCAACTATGTTAAGTCCTATAGACTCTTGAAGTGCCAAAGTCCACTAATGATGAGTTTGATCAATGCTTATTTGTGAATTCCTTAGCTTAATGAGAAATCATGATATTATATACTTGCTACTTGAGTGTTGAAACGAAACAAACTTGTGAGTAGTGAAAGTTTTTGTTGTAATCTACTTTAGTATTTTGAAAGTGAAGTTATACATGTTGTTAAAGCTACATGTCTTAAAAAGATAATTTTTTGCAAAGAAAGACTTTTGAGTGGATTATTACGTTAAAACTTAGTAAATTAAATGATACTCCACGAACGATATAGATTGAATGAGAATTAGTTATTAGTAAACTTAGTAGAATACACATTTGCTCAGGAAGCGCAATATCTTAAGTTTAAGGGTTTTTGATAAATGATTATTTATACCTATATATAGGATTAGTCAAGTCGTGTATTTAGTGTAAATATCCTTAAATGAATGCTAATTCATGGTATTATTGCATTTTTATGTAAATAAGGTGTAAATGAAGGAATTGGGCAAAAATAGAAGAAATGGAGTAAAAAATTACAAAAACAAGGTTGGCGACGTGGCATCACAAGGTGGCGATGTAAGAAGAAAGGTCACAGCATGGAAACAAAATGCACAGCGTGGGAGAGCATAGAAAATAAGAAAATCAAGTATGGAGGTTCGGCACAGTGGCAGCGCTGTAGATATATATGGGATGGTGCCGAGACAGGGTGGATAATGTTGGGGCCCCTAGGAGTGAAAAAACACATATGTGTGGCGGTGCAGTGGTGGTACCGTACCTTATAAAGCACGACGCTGGGGCATTAAGTGACAGTGCCAGACACGTAAGAAATAGAAAGTAGAGTTTTAATTCAAGTTAAATTGCAAAGTGTGGTTTCTAATTGTTATGAGGGAGTATAAATAGGTATTGGGATGTGGTAAACTGACCACATAACAACTATTAGCCACCCTTAGAGTAATTTAGCATAAGTGTTACATTGACTTTGAGTATTAAAGAGTTTATGTGAATAAAACATTAAAGAATTCACGTTTGCAATTCAAGTTTGGTTTTGTTGATCAATTCAAGGTAATATTTATATTCATCTATGATTTGCAATGATTTCCATTCTAAATTGTGATATGTGTGCTTTAATGAAGTGTGAGTAGTCTATTTATCTTAGGAATCAATGGATCTTATTGTATGAATTCTATGTTTTGAATAGGAACTGAAATTGATAATAAAAAGTGGAATTGTTAGAATTTGTATTGATTTTAAGCGTAATGCTTTAGACATCTTGATCACGTGTTTAATGAACATAAGCTTTAATTATTATAACGACCTTTGATGCTTTCAATCCGGATATGAGCGGTGCAACCGTAAAATATACAAAATCGATAGATAATTATTGATTAAGGAGGCGTAGATAGTAAACTTAGTTGGTTATAAATCCAATAATTTGGGACTTAAAGTACTGTGGAGATTACATTATTCACACTGATAAATGGAGCTCTAGTTTGCACATTAGAATCTTCTCCGTCATGACAGTGGGTTGAAGTGGATTTAAAGGAAATATGTCTATTCTAATAAGGCATTGCACACGATATATTGAAATGTAAACATGAATACAAAGCATAGTATTAAATTACCTAGGTGAAATTGTGAACTAGGATATCTTTTATATAAGAGTTCAAGTAAAGTTTTGATTAATTTGTCAGATAGTTTAGTTTAGGTATAAAACAAATTAAGAAGCGAATCCATTAGCAATAGTTCAAGTTAAATAGGTAATTAACAACTAGCGCAAAAACTTTTCCTTGAGGATGATATTCGTAGTCAACATAAGTATGTTACATTATGATTACAAGCAAGTTGTTATACTTGCACAACGCACATCACTTGTTCAACTTGGGTGGTAACTTCCTTTGTAGAATGGCACTACATTGTTACTTTAAATTTATTGTTTAATAATCTTACAGTAGCAATTTTCATGACATTATTATCTTCAAGAACTTTGTGTAATTTGGCATATGTTCTAATGCGTCTGCAAATGAGATGTTTATGTGTAACTTCTTAAACTTCTTCAAAAACTTCTTGAATTGTTCTTGATATTTTTGTTTCTTTAATCATTGAGGATATGGTAGAAGTGGAATTATTAATGGTGGATTTTTGAGAAACGTAACTCTCACTGATACTACCTCTGTTTTCTACTTATCTCCCTCTACTTTCTTTTGAGTCAATTCTACTTCTTATGCTGGTGCAACTTCTTTTAGGGTACCAATGTCACTTTTTAAGTGTTTTGCATCCCTTTGGTGCGCCTCCTCAATTTGTTTCCTTGTGTCTTTTGATACATCTCTTAGTTGCACTAGATCCTTGGTTGTTCTTCCTTTTCTTAATTGGAATGCATGTGCATTTTACATAGGATTAATGAATGTGTTACTTGAAAATTGTTCCTCCTTTCTTGAATTCAAGGTAATTGCCAACTATCCAATATGTCTATCTAAGTTCTTAATGGATTGCGATCACTTATCATCCATCCTCTTCATGGCTTGCTTTACTCATTCCATTTTTCTCGCGCTTCTCATGGGATTCCTTATTGCTTATGTCCATGGATTGCAAGTACTTTTCAATTTACTTCAAAGAAGTTATCTCTTCACTCTGTCCTAGCTTCCTCTGTTGAGCTTGTTGATCAAAGCCTTGAGATAACTTCAATGCATTATCAAGATTTCCATACGAGAAGTTTAGGTTGTTGTTATTGTATCCTTGATAAAACCTTTAAGGAGCAATTCATCTAAGCCTGAAGTTATTCCCGAAGCCTTTATTGTTTATTAAGTTGATGTCCTCATACTTCATTCCTTGTTGTATGTCCATTTGGTTAACCACCATGGATTGGTTATTAATAGGTTGTTGTATCATCTGCACTTGTGGACCTTGGTGTCCCATTTGAAGTTTTTCCATTTGATTGCTTAGATTTGATAGTTGCGCCATAATCGCAGATTTTGAATCAATCACATATACCCCTGCTGGTTTGCTTAATATAGAACGACTACCAGCTGTAGTGTTTTGAGATATAAGATCAAAGTGATCCAATGCTTCATCCTCATCTTAGTTAATAGAGAACCACCTGATGCGGCATCTACTAGTGTTATCGTGCTGTGGTTCATCCCATACTAGAAGATTTTCAGTTGTGCCCATTTCACATATCCATGTCCTGGACATTTCCTCAGCATCTCTCTGAATCTTTCCCAAGCCTCGCCAAGAGACTCGGTGTCTTATAGCTTGAATTGATTGATTTTTAGCTACCTTTCACTAACCTTCACTGGAGGAAATAACTTGTCAAGAAATATTTCATTGATTTTTGCCCACGTGGTCATACTCCCTGCATTCAATCCTTGAAACTTGAATTTGGCTTTTCCACCTAATGAGAATGGGAAAAGTCTCATCCCGATCACCTCCTTTGTAACTCCAATAATGTGCACAGTGTTGCACTTCTCTAAGAAATTCTTTACATGTTCAACTAATTCTTCATTTGCTAGCCCATTGAACAAGCTTTTTTGCACCATTTTATCAAAGATGGTCTCAGTTTGAATTCAGTGGTGTTGGCTGGAAGCCTCATCACTCCGTTGTAAGTCTCTTGAACTTCTAGCTTGTAGTAGTCACGAAAGCATCTATGTCCTTGCACTCTATCCTGCAATACCAGATCACCTGCAGGGTAGTTATTCCCGCGGCCAAGTTGTTGGTTTCTTGGTTGATCCTCAGCCATCTTGATTCCTTTCTTTTTCCTTCATTTATTGATTATGTCAATCTCAGTCGTAAGGCATTAGGTCATTCTCTCTCTTGCTACGCATGCACTAGTTACCCCTGATAAGAAAACACAAAGATTAAGTGCAGAAAGTCAAACTTGAAACTTAAGACTTTTATTTTATTTGTTTTTGTTTTAACGAACTTGACAGTAAAGTACTTAAAATAACACTTAGCAACTTTTCAAACTAACTAAGTAATATTAAGTGGCTACCTATCCCCGACAACGGCACAAAAAACTTGATTCGCGTGCCGCAAGTATAACAATTGGCTTGAAGTAATAGTGTAATCAACTTACGTTGACTACGGATATCATCCTTCGGGAAAGGTGTATGCACACATTACATAACTTCAATGAATCTATTGCTAAGGAAATATTTCTTAAGTTGTTTTATAACTTACTAAACTAATATATACTAACAACTCAATGCAATTAACTTAAATTCTTATATTAAAACTTTCTTGTTCACCTAAGTAATGAAATACTATGCTTTTCAACCACTTCATCATCTTATTCATGTTGTGTGCAATGGCTAATTAGAATAAAAAATTTCCTTCAAATCCACTTTAAACCACTTTAGTGACAGAAAAGATTCTAATGTGCAAACTAGAACTCCACCTAACAGTGTGAAGAACATAAGCTCCACATTGCTTTAATGTTCCAAATTTTAAGATTCATGAACAATTAATTTTACTATCCGTGCCTCCCTAATCAACAACTATCGTTTGATGTTATGTATTTTATGATTGTACCATTCATATCCGATTTAAAAGCTTTAATGGTCATGATAACCTCTAAAACCTAATATTAACAAATACTTGATTAAGATGTCAAGAGCATTACGCTCAGAATCAATACAAATTTTAATCATTGCACTTTTAATACTCAATTTCTACTTATGTTCATAGCATAGCATTCATACCATAGGATCCATTGATCCATAAGATTAATAGACTGCTTACACATCATTTGAACAAACATGCACATGCGGTATTCATTGAAATTAAAGATATATTGAAAATACTTCAAATAAGTCAATAACGCAATATCTGAGTCATCACGTGTGAGTCTTCAATGTCTTGTCTCCACAAATCTTTTTAATACTAAAAAATTAGTAAGACCTATGCTAAAAAAACATTAATGGCTGCTAATGGTTGATATGTTGTCTTTATCATGTCCTAATATCTATTTATACTTCTTGAACACAATTAGAAACCATATTTTATAATTTAACTCGAAATAAAACTCTAGTTTTCTATTATCTTCCAATGCGCCGCCACTGTGCCATCTCCTTTATGTGTCTTTTTTTGCCTCAGTGACCTCGGTGTTGTCCCTTGGGCACCATAGCGCCAACATATCGCCAAACCTTTTGCCCTAATTTCTTCACTTTACTTTCTCTCCAACGCCGTGCCTAGGTCCTCCACGCTGTCCCTCATGCTCTCACAATGCCACATTTGCATGCTACGATGCCAACCACTCTTAGGTGGGTTTTACCTCTTTTCTAGTTTTTGCTCCTTTCCTTCCTTTACGCCTTAATTACCTGAAAAAGCATAAGCACCATTCATTAGAACTCATTTAGGGATATTTATACTAATTAAAATACTAAACTAAACCTATATACAAGTCTAAATAACCAATTATCACTAATAACCCGCTAATCCCAGAAAACTCTGAACCTCTGACACTTTGGTAATAGTAAGCCAATCCTGCATTGCCTTAACCTTCGTCGGGTCAACTGATATACCCTCAGTATTAACCACATGTCCAAGAAATTTGACATTTGAAGACTAGAATTCACACTTACTAAACTTAGCATACAACCGATTATCCTTCAGAGTCCGCAATGTAACTTTAAGATGGTGTGAATGTTCCTCATAATTCTTCAAATAGATCAAAATGTCATCGATAAACACCATGATGAACTAGTCAAGATAGGGTTTAAACAAATTGTGCATTAAATCCATGAACATAGCAGAAGCATTAGTGAACCCAAACGACATCACTATAAACTCGTAATGCCTATAGCGAGTACTGAATGTCGTCTTCTAGATATCCTCATCCCTGATCCTCAATTGATGATAACATGACCTCAAATCAATCTTTGAGGAATATCTAGCACTGTTCAACTAATCAAACAAGTCATCAATCCTAGAAAATAGATATTTAATCCGAATAGTCACCATATTAGCTATCTATAATCAATGCACATATATAGGGTTTTGTCCTTCTTCTTCACAAAAAGAATCGGTGCTCCCCACGGTGACATACTAAGATGGATAAACCCTTTCTCTAACAACTCCTTGATTGATTTTGCAACTTATTTAATTCATTCAGTGCCATATAGTACGAAGGAATAGATATAAGCTTGGTGCCAGGAATAAGAATAATAATGAAGTCGATAACACGTGGTGGTAGAAGTCCAAGCAAGTCAGATGGAAAAACTTCCGAAAATTCATAAACCAATGGTATCTCACTAACGTTAAGTTCCTGACAAGGCTCACCAAATGTAATAATCCCTTCCATAACCTCAAAATCTCAAAGAGTAGTTTCCCTTCCATGAGTTTCAAATCATGAAGGTTTATAGCCTTTATAGATAATAATTTCAGAAAGATTATGAATCTAAAAAATTACCTCTTATAAAAGTAGTCAATATTGGCATGATATGTTGCTAACCAACACATTCATAGAAATGCATCATACTCTAGGAATTCAATTACCCTCAGATCAATTGGTAGTTCATTCTCTCCAATCTCGACTATACATCTCTCATAGATCAGTTTAGGATAAACTTTCTCACTCAATGTTGTGCTCAAGATCTTCAAGTTACTAGCTCTCACATGTTTTAGTTTCAACTCATTAACCATTGCACCAGCAATAAAAGAAACTGTAGAACAAGTTTCAATTTATATATGCATATCTTGACCATAAATATTCAAAATACCTTCCACTAGCCTCCTCGTAGCTTCAGGATCTGCCTCAACCAATGCATGAGACTGATTTGCAGTCTACATCACACTGCCCACTAAAGAAGTTGGAGGTGCAGTACAATTCCTTTGAATATTCCATGCCTTACTGCAATTATAACATATCATTAGATCCCCCACTAGCCTGAGAAACTTTTTCAGAACTGCTCAGTATGGGACCAGCCTGACCCCTCACTATTCCTCTACTTTTTGACTGTACTGGTAGTAAAGGTGGTTTTGCCACTACAGGCTGTAAAATAGATGGTGCAACAATCAGTGCGCTAACATAAATAGTTCCTGTGGAACCGACTGAATTGGTGCCATAAAATAAGAAGAACCATCGGCTATACTCCATTTTTCTTTTGCATGATAAAATATTGACTCCTCTTACCCCCGGATGTATGATTCTACTACATATGAACAAATTCGTAAGCCCTCTAACTGTCCAGATAATATGGTGTTGGTAGTGGAACCACTCCTATCCCTGATGGACGAGCTAACATTGTTGCCTCCACCTCTATCGCACTTTCAAAGATAAATGCATTGCTAGTGCGAGGATGAGAGGAAACCATTACACATATATCATAGTTAAGATCACCGAGAAACATGTCTATTTTGTTCTCCTCTAATTCCTTTATCTCTGGAGTGAACTCACTTAGCTTAGTGAACCTCCGCTTGTATTCCCTTATAGACATCTCCCCCTATTTCAGCTATATGAACTTAGTCTTCTTCTTGTTTCTTACTGACATCAGAAAGTGTTGCCTATAGAATATGGTCTTAAATTATGGCCAAGTAGTGACAGTCTTCCTTTCTCTCTAGGGAATTCCACTACTTTGAGCATAATCTATTAACAAAAATGTCACCAGTTTAACCTTAAATCGGTCCTCAACATCTACAACAACAAATCATTGCTCCATCTCCAGTATCCAAGTCTCACCTACCTCATCCTCCATAGAGCCATTAAACCTCATAATATCATATTTCATAAACTCCTTCAAAGTTCTAAGAAAGGTAGTGTTCTCAAATACTGGCTGTGAGAGTTATTTCCAACACCTGAAACTGTGCAATTATTGGCTATGCTGAGGTTGTTACTATCTTAGCTCCTCCCTTACTCCTGCTAACATTGGGACTGGTTTGTAGGCTGAATCTTTGGTTGTTGAACTAGTGGTCCCATCTGAGCCATCCTTATTGCCATAAATTTGGCCTGAGATTCCATAAGTTCCCTCATTTAGTGCTCCATTCTAGATTTTCATTGAGCCTCATTCTCCTGATTACCCTTAGAGCCAGACCACTATGAACCCTCTCCTTGATCTGCCATTAGATTATGAAATCAAAGGTGAGATAAGACCATTAGGGTAACATTCAGAGAAGATAAGAAAATCATACATAGATAATAAATAACAATAAGTGTGGTGAATAACGTATAGTAATGTTTTCATTTTCATTTCCGTCCTAAATCTCAATGAAAATTATTTATCACACCCTAAACTTATTCATAACTCGATACAACTCTCAAAGTTAGTCAACTTAGGTTCCGGTACAAAGGTATATCAGAGCTAATACACTTGATCTTTGATACCAAATTATATCCAAGTTATTAATTGTTTCCAAGTAATAAGGTTATCCTCTGAACTAGGCTCCAATACCAAACTGTATCAGAGCTAACAACTTTAGGCTCTGAAGTAGGCTCTCATACAAAGTTGTGACATCCCCTATCCTGATTATGGTGATATCTGGCCTAAAACCCTAATTAAGCCTCGATACACTAGCTAGACTTAACTAGAGTCAACAGCCATTCTTTCCATACCTGATAAACAACATGTATATCGATAACGAAATATAAATCAAAGTAATACAGAGCGGAAAATTAATACTTTTTCGATAATACATTCAATATACATAAATCCGGAGTTTATCAAAACCAAAACACATTTGTAAAACCTCCCACCCTGTTATATTACAAGAATTTAACTCAAAATAGTGTATATAAACAAAGAAGGTCCATTACATCATAGAGAAGATAATAAAACTCCTAAATCTTCTCCTTGCCCTTGATTGAAGTGTTTGCGTGTGAACCTTAAATGTTAAGGGGTGTGAGCGCTCCAACTTGCTCAATAGGTAATGCTTATAAACACGTTAATTATCATATAATATCAATAAATCAATGAATAGCAATATGAATTAAAGACACATCTATTCAAGATATGAAACTTATATAAATAATGATAAATTGAATGCAAAACCATTTGGTATTATGCAACTGTACTTGTTATTTGCAATTTGCATTTGATTATGGATTTGTTCTCTCTTGTCACTCGAGAATAGAACCAAAGAATCCTCGTGTTGCTCGATAAGGGATTCTAAAGGTTTATTCCAGCTTGACTTAACTACCAACATGACTAGTTAAAACTCCAACTAACTGCAGATAAAATGGTGGAATCCCTTTTCAAGCAAACCTTTCTATTCATTAGGACAAAAGGTGGAATCCATTTCCTGACATACCTTTTCAACCCTCAATCCTGGTCCGCCTTATCGACTATTTTTAGGATTCGGCACGTATAAAAATAGTCAAATCATAGGACATTACCGCCAATCCTAGTCCATAATGTTATATGAATTAATTATACTAATTTATGATGAACAATTGATAAGAGTACAAGTCCCACTTACTTCAATTAGGTTTCGTCTCAATTTCTTTACTTTTCTGAGTTATTCAACATTTCCTGGTGTTCCGAAATCCGTCACAAATCATTTGAGATTAATATAGGTCTATTACCTTATATTTAAAACCCTTATATCAATTCCTAAAACCTCAAGAAATATCAATGAGAACTCAGCACCGTTGTTTTTTTTTTTTTTTTTATGTGGGAGCGCGCTCCCTCGCTTGGTGGAACGCGCTCCACTAAATGGGTTCCTGACCATTTATTAAGGGAGCACTCCTCTGATACAGGGAGCGCATTCCACCCTTCACTATATCGATAGTAAATAGGGCAGCAGCCCCTATTCGATCCACAACATCAACAACAATCTCCAAGACACTCCCCATAACATCAGGGAGGACCTCTAATGAGGTTTAAACCCATTTTCAACCATCCATAGCAAAAATTCATAGAGAAATCATCATCAAATACACAATTTAACTTAAAACACCAAAACTAACTTACCACAATGATGATCTCTGGATTTGCATTGGTTTGATCTCCTTAAATCACACTGGAATCCTCTCTTAATCAAACTCTCAACATCAAACCCTCCTCTTTCTCTCTCTTATGATCGAATGATAGTAATACTTCAGATTGGGTTAAGTCCGTGGATAATAGTTTGAGGCTTAGAGGTAGACTTTGGATTCCATCAATGGCCGAGATTCGAGATGAGATATTGAGAGAATCTCATCGATCCTGATATACCATTCCTTCTGGCAAGACCAAAATATATCATGATATGAAGCGATTGTATTGGTGGCCAGAGATGAAAGTGGATGTGGGTGACTATGTAAGGAGATGTGAGACTTGCTAAGAGGTTAAGGTCGAATGGCGAAAACCTGGGGGTACGTTGCAGCCACTTCCCATACCGAAGTGGAAATGGGAACATATTGCCATTAATGTTGTTACTCATCTACCTACTTCTCGGAGGAAACATGATGCAGTCTGGTTTATTGTTAATTGACTGACGAAGTCTGCTTATTTTCTTCATATGTCACTTACATATACCTTTACATAGTTTAGCTTGTTGTGTGAGTGAGAGGTGGTTCATTTCTTTGGAGTGCCATCAATGATAGTTTCTGATTGTGATGCTCGATACACATTGGGGTTGTGGTAGAACATGTAGGTACAATTTAACACTCAGTTACATTTCATTACTGCATTTCATCCATGGGTGGATAGTCAGACTAAAAGGTTGATACAGGTATTGGAGGACATGCTCACGGCTTTTGTACTGAAATTTGGACATTCATGGGAAGAATACATACCTTTGTGTGAGTTTTCTTACATTAATAGTTATTAATAGAATATTAGGATGGCTCCATTTAAGGCATGTATAGGGAACCTTGTCGTTCCCCTACAGGTTGGACTAAACTTGAGGATTTGGTGGAGTTGGGGTCACAAATGGTTCGAGATCACACTCTGGTTGTTTAGCGGATTCTTCTAAGACTAAAAGAGGCTCAGGAAAGGCACAAATATTATTATGATCTCTATCACCATGTTGTAGAATTTATTAAAGGAGATTCGGTTTATTTAAAAGTCTTCCATCGCAAAGGCCATTACAGATTTAGATTGAAAGGAAAGCTCTCTCCTAGATTTATAGGACCTTTCGAGATTGTGAAATGGATTGGGAGAGTTGCTTATACACTTGCATTACCGCCTTAGTTAGCTGGAGTTCATGATATGTTTCATATGCCTATACTCAGCTGGAAAGAACTTGATTCACATCAAATAGTAGAATAGAATCAATTTTATTTGCGGAGGGATATGCCATATGAAGCGCAACCTATATTGATTGTGGATAGGAAATTCTAGAAGCTTCGAAATAAAGAAATTCCACTTTGTTTTGGTTAAGTGGAATTTCATGGTGACTCAAGCTCACATAGGAACGAGAGGCGTATATGAGATAACATTTTCCCAGATCTTTTTAAGTCCATGTGAGTTTGGTTCTAATTTTAATTTCAATGACGAAATTCTTAGTTGGGAAGGATGTCAAATCCAAAAAATTTAAACTAATAATTACGACTAATAAGGGATTAATGGAGACTAATTATGGTTTAGGCCATGAGTTGGGAGCTAGGGACTGGTGAAACAAAGCTATACAGGTAATTTATTTTTGTATGATGTGTGCCAAGTGTTGTGTACTATTATATTATTTTATTTTGCGAAATTTAAGTTAAATGAGTAAATTCGAGATTTTGCAAAATTTTATCTCGAGATACATGTCAAAATGAGTCGCGAGAGAGTTATAATGTTGAACTGAACTATTGTTTCAAATTTTACGAAAAATATGTGTAATACAGTTTTAAAATTCGAATTTTGAACCTTAAATGGATTAAACAAGTTGATGTGGGTTCCACACATCGATTTGCATGCAGGATAAGCTGACTGAGTGTTTTGAAGCGCATTGGTAAATTCTCAAATTTTTGGCAGAATTGGGATATTTCTCAGGGTTTAATTTGGATAAAAATTGAAGAGATAATTAAAAAAAATAATAGAAAAATGGCCAAATCACCCAAAAAGGTGTTTGATTTGTATGTGAAGGGTAGTTACTACGGGACATTTTGGTCATTTGAACATCTTCTTGATTTACAAAACAAAATCATAGAGGGGGATTGAAATTAACAGTGGATCAAGTTAGGTACTCCATCTTCTTTGTTTTCTTCATTTTCATTTCCTCGCCCCTCCCACTGGTGTTTTCATCGTCCCTCCTCACTGTCTCTGACTCGCTCTCGTCGTTGGTTCCAATCCATCTCCCAGCCACTGTAAATTGTTGTTGTGAGTGGCTAATATGGGGGTGGTGGCATTGAAAGTAAGTAATGGTCAGTTTCAATTTCAATTTTCGATTCAAAGATTGTTGGTGTTAATGGTTATTTTTGTTTCGAATTGAAGAGAGGTGATTGAGGGTGTTGTTATTGTTGTTGTTGTTGGTTGTGTTCATATGAGATAAGAGAGGAGAAGAGGATCGAAAGAAAAGAAAAAAAAATTAGTCAAGGAAAAAAAGAAAAGAGAATAGGGTCGTTGAGGGAGGGAGGTTACTGGAGGAAAAAAATGACCAAGGGGGAAGTTTGAAGAAGACGATAGGGGAGGTGGGTATCCCAAACCCCAATTAATTCAAACTTTTAAAAAATGCACCATAAAGCCTTTGCATGTGGAAGAAGACAAGGGAGGTTTGATCCCCTAGACCGGATTTAACCGAATCATATTCAGGGGTCGAACCCCTCTTAAATAAAAAAATATTTTTAAAATTTGAAAAAAAAAATTAAATGAAACCTCTGAATATTAAGGAAAAAACCAGAATAAGGGGATTTTTCGACAAAGTGATGGAAATTAGGGATTTTTATGAAAATTGAGGATTTAAGGATTTTCTCGAAAATTTATATCAAGGATTTTGCATCGTAATGCATGTTACGACACTGATAATGCCCGAAATTGTGAAAATTATTTTATAGCCTAGTCTAGGTTAATTTTTAAATTCAGATCATATTTTGCAATCAAAATAGGGATTCAGTCGTCCGAGTATTCGATTTGGACTGATTTTGAGGTTTTTTAGTTGAGGCTAGACTATTTGAAATATAATAAATTGGAAAAATTATGGAATTATTGTGGGATCTTACCGAACTTGTAAATGAATTGTAGGACCGCAATTGGAACCCTTTGTAAACTAGTTTACAAACTTGGTGCACAAAGGAGTTGCGATATCGCTTTGAAAGGTTAAGAAAATCTCATAGTACCTTTACATTATATAATTATAATGTTGGGGAATATGCCACAAGTCAATTTATAAAGATTATTTATCTTATAATTTTAGTAAATAAAATAATGTTTTTCATTTGTTGTTTTATTATAAGTTATTGCATGTTTACCTTATAATAAGATCCACGGATATTTGTTGAAAGATCATAAATGTCCCTAGTCAATCATTATACTGGGAACTATAATGATTTAGGACTAGTGTGAATCTTGATTGTTGGTCATGTGATGATCATGCATATAGGGATACGAATCGAGATCATGAACATTTATTAGGGAATAAGGTATTGGACCGACTCGCTATGAGAACACCACATGGATTAAGTCATAGGTGTTACTCATGATAGCTATATCATTTAGTCATTCGACTTCAAATTACCAAAGACTTCAATATTAGGAGGATGGTAATTTACATAATCAAATGGTGTCTTTAACCGGACGATTATAAAGATTGTGATTTGTTACCATGTGAATAATGTATGAATGTGTTCAATCAAGATATAATTTGTCCCTCTCGTATAGAGAGAGATATCAATGGATCCCTCAATATGTTAGACTATTAAATCGCCAAGTCCGAGTGAATTGATATGATCAATGTCACTTGGATATTTTCAATTTACCTAGAGGTCGAGAATAGTATGATTGAACATTAAGGTTAACTTTTCATAGCTTATGTTTGATCAAAGGATATCGCACGACAAAAGGATATGATATATGTTATTCATTAGGTTGCATCAATTTTGATATTCATGCTACTTGGGTAGCCATAAAGCCTTGTTAGAGACCGCTAATGACTTGTGTACCAAAATGATTTTTGTTTCACTACCAACGTCACATGAACCTATTGGGTCGCGCACAATGAATGGCTTTCCACAATTTTAATTGGTCGAGAGTACCGAATTTTATATGATAAGATTCATGACATACAAGCCTTTACGATTTGTTATATGATAACTTATTAATAGGTGCGTTTGTGTAATTTGCTTGAATTGCCTATATACAATAGTTGTATTACGAATAGGTAATTTAATTGAACTTTTCTACACATATAAATAGAGGTTGAAACTCTAAAACGAAATTAGATTTTTGTTTTTGCAAATTTTGAGTTCTATGAATTTTGGGAGAGAAAGAAAAATGTTTTCTATCTCTCATGGGACTAGCACTCCAAATTGTGGTAACCGTTCGTGTGTGAATTTGTCATTAGATGTGCACTTGAATGTCCTTGAAATCAAACAATCAAATAAGGAAATCATGGATTAAGGTATGGTTTACTTTTCTAGATCTAGTTTAATGTAACTTATTTATGATCCTGTTAAGGTTTCGTCAAAAATTGTTTTGAGTTTTTTTGCTGCGTATGAACCCCAAAACCCAACATATAATTTCATATATATTGCATTGATCCTTAATATTGCATTAATCGTTGTACAAGCATACATGGTTGGGGAGGATAAGGTCGATTAGAGTCTCCTTATAGTGTTACCAAACTATGGGTACATGGTAGAACACTAAATTAGGCTTGAGTGGCTAGATTCACAGATACTTTGCATTACGTGGTTTTCATGAGATCACGTTGAACTAGATCTTACTCAGATAGACTCGATACTCAGATAGACTCGAGGAACGAGACTCGTTTGGTTATCCTTTTTGTGCATGAGTCTTTATTACCAATTACTTACCACTTTTGGAGGACGTCATCTCATTGTGGTCGATAACAGGAATGGGATGAATTTACGGTTATTTTTAAATTCTTTGGATTACATTCTTCATTTAATTTCTTGGATTATTATGCATTTGATTATTACAGGTGTATAGGATAGTGTGAGATTTACTTATCTGACATTATTGAATATTTATAATTGGGTAATGACAAATTTGAGTGGCGACAAAAGAAAGAGAAAGCTTTCAAACTGATTGTGACTTGCTCAGTTTCTTTCTCTTTATGTATGTATTGTTTTTCAATATGATATATTATATAAATAGGTTTTTGGGTTTGTGTGTGATTAGGATCTCCT
Source organism: Stephania cephalantha (assembly GCA_039657325.1). Taxonomy (NCBI): domain Eukaryota; kingdom Viridiplantae; phylum Streptophyta; class Magnoliopsida; order Ranunculales; family Menispermaceae; genus Stephania; species Stephania cephalantha. The sequence goes on along the minus strand of CM077574.1, from coordinate 24,684,713 downwards.
TTAGAATGGTTGTAACAATTTTAGGATGAATTAAGACATTTTTGAGTTAGGGTAATGTTAGTTTAAGGTTTTTGATCATTTAAACTAGGTTAGAATAAATATACATTCAGTTGATGCAAATATATTGTTATGGGATGGATTTTGAGTCCTTCAGCACTTTCACCAAACTGCGCAGATTTTGTTAAGGATTTTTGAAGGTTGGGTTTTTCGGTATAGGCTTAGAAATAAAGGAGGTGTTGTTGAAAACTTTTTATACAATTATGAGAATAATTTAATCAATTTAAACGAACTTGAGGTTCGAGATTTAACTTTAGAATCCTTTATAGTTAATAAAGTTTTATATTTGACGTTTACAAGATCTTAATCTTATTTATTTATTGATGGTGAGGTTAAGGCTGCTAAATTATCAGGGGATTAAGGTAATCTAGGCTGATCAGGTCAGATGCCTTAATGTGGGGTTTGACATAAAGAAATCAAAATTTCCTGGTTATATGTTTGCATAGTTTTCTGGTTATATATTCGTTAATAGTTATATAAATCAAAATTTGTCAATGTTTTTGTTAAATAAGTTAACATTGACAAAGTTTCCTTTTTCCTCTTACTTTCTATAGACTAATATAACTTTTTTCTTATCTAGGTGCTTCAAGCGTAGGAACTATTTCAGTGATTATATACACTAAAAAGGTAATTTTATACTTTTTGGATTTCCAAGTTTGTTCTTATATAGTAGAAGTGAAGTGTGTTACACTTTGCGAGGCTCATAGCTTAAGTTAATAAAGAAGAATAAAAACAAAGCCTCAATCCTAGATTAGTTGGGTCGGCTAAATTCAACAAAGAAGAAAGTTGTAACTATTTATTTTTCTTGTCTTTGTGTGTGTATGTGTTTGTTTTTTGTTTTTTGTTTCATTTTTTGGAAAAACATCTTCAATTGTGAATATTTTTTTTCTTCAATTGCACTTGGTTGTTGTTTATCATTCAAATGTTTCATTTAGTCCCTCGGACTTTTCTTTACAATAAATACAACATTTCTATAGTTAGACATCAATTCCTTGCCGGAACTGAAACATGTTATAGTGAAAAGCCTTTGAATAAGTAACCCCTCATGATTTGTAACCAATATGACCTACTAACTTGATGCTTCTCGATATTGATTCCGGACTACTACAACTTAACCTTGTCGGATTCAACAAAATTTATTTTTGTTGATATCTAAATAATTGTGTTTTTGAGTTGATCAAAACCGATGGAAGCCTTTTCAAGTCTTCTAAGTGGAAGACTAGTGAAGGAGCAAGTGTGTATGGTCTCTTGTGATTATTAGTTTGGTTAGGTTGTTTACTTGTTATGATGTTTTTAAGTAGGATCCATACAAGATTGATATTTAGTGTAGATCTGTTCTTAGTGAAAGAATAAATTTGGAGATGCTTTGAATTTGTTCACATTTTGTATATTAGTATCTATCTTAAAGTCTCTAATCTTCCATTTGAAATATAAAATGGCCCTAAAAGGTGGATCATATCAATAATTATTTTTCAAGGACTTTAGGTTAGTAAAGTTGAGTAAACATGTTTGACTTCTTCGGAGGAATAAATTTTCTTTGTCAAAACAATAATAGCAATGTTGCTTTAAGATGGTATTTTTTTACTGCCTCCCTTTTCTCTACTGCTTCATCAAAGGAGTCTTCATGGTGAAGAATAACTTTGGATGATTTGCTTGATTTGTTTGAAAACTTAGATATAATTCCCTCTATGAGCATTTATAGATTTTGAATACTTAAAATGGAACTACTGTTTTGTTTGTGGTTAAGGCCATATACATATATCCAGAACTATTTAGTATATCCACCAATAAGGAATATTGTAGTTAGGGCTGGCAATTTGGGTCATAAAACAATTAACACGACACAACACGACACGTAATAATCATGTCGTGGGTTTGGCTTAAGTGGGTCTGGGTCATAAACTTGTTAACACGTTTATACACGGTTAATAAACGAGTCATTAACATGTCAAGATGCTTAACTCGTTTATGTCTCGCTTAACACGACTAAAGAATAATGTATAAATAATAAATATAGTATAATAAATAGATTGGTAATAAATTCACCCATTTGAATGCATGTTAATAGCATGATTTATTTATTTTATTTATAGACATCTTTTATCATATTTTATTTTATATTTGAGAGGAAATATTCATTTTACTTTTAATATATTATTTATGTTTTAGATTTTATTAATAATTACTTATTAAGAAAAAATAAAACTTTTCACCAAAGTAAAATTTAGATATTTTTTTAGATGATTCTTATAATTTTATTTATGTCATTATTACGAGTCATTTTTGCTTTATTATTAAGAGTAATAAAGACTTGAATGAAAAAGTAAAGTAAAACTAACGACTATATACAACCACATTATATTTTATTGGCTATTTTAGTATGTTTGTTCGAATTTAATCATTTATATATATTTTAAAAAGTAGTAACCAAACTATAAAAGTTTAAATAAAATAAAATTTTTAAATACAATATTTAATAAATGGGTGATACGAATACACGACATGTTTAACACGACTCACTTAGACACGAAAATGATTGACACGATTAATAAACATGTCATATAATGGGTTTGCATTATATGGGTCATGACCTGTTTATGACACGATATGTTTACGACTCACCACACAAATTGCCACCCCTAATATGTGCATCATTTTCCTTTATTGGCATGGCTGATCAATCATTAACTTTTCCATGCATTTTGGTTGCCATTTCGATCATGATTATATTTATGCTTTATGTCGTGAGGTTGTCGTATCCGTTCGGTTCCTTTATTGAGAAAGTGTGAGAAGCCATTTAGTAAGGATGTCTATTAAAGGTATGACATTGAGAGTGGTGTGTAACCATGGTCACCATCTTGCGTTAAATGTGTCCATTCTTATAAATCTATACAATGCATGTGCATTACCTCAATCCAAGTGGCTTCGATGCAGTTAAGTATGTGGTCTTGATCAGGTATGTTGGGTTTTTATGTCGAATTCTATCCTGGTAGTTTCAATGCATTTACTAGTCTTGCTTTCTTGTCAATGCACGTGCCTGCTCTCTAACGAACTTGGCTAGAAACACATTAAGGATTTGATTTTGGATTTAAACTGCTTACTTTTTTTAACTATAGTTATTTCCATTTTGGACATTCCTCAATCTTTATCCTTTCCTCACTCTTTGAAAGGATTTTCTTTTTTTCGGACCCTCAGTTTATCTCAAATTGACATTTTCCTGTTCTACTTCTCTTTATTACTTGTCAAATAATAGCTACATTATTAAGTAATGGAAGAAAGCTAATGTAATTCTCTAATTCAATTGCAGAAACTTGATTGAGTTGGATTTACAGAGAATGTGACGGCCCCAGTCCCTAATACTGGGCCACGCCTGGCTTAGGCTTACGTGGACCCTCGGTTAATCCCCTTTCGAGTCAACGCATGCCTAGTCAGCCTCTTATCCAAATTTTTCATCCATTAGTTGATTATTAAGTTTGCTAATTAATTTAACAAGCCTTAATATTCATTAAGTAGCAGAAAGTAACTTAAAGCAACTAAAAATAAATTGAGTTCGGGATAAGTCCTAGATGTGGAAATCCTGCATATATAGATCTCATGTATATCTTAGGTGACGATAATGTAAATAAGCATTATATACATGAATCTCAAATGCATCTTTCAAAAACCCATACCCAAACGTGTATAAAATATCAAGGATAATATAATAGATACAATTAAAATATCTACGATAGTAACAAAGGAAAAGTCGGCTATGAGGAAAACTCAGAGGTAGTCACTGATCTTGGGCTATTCACTTTTGCTACTAGAGGGACCTATAATTGTCACCAGTGACGGAGACAATCCCAATGAGTAAAGCTAGCAGAAACTCAACAATATTTCAAGATAATAAATGATAAGTCTATAGATAACGCAAGAAATTAAAGAACGGTAATTAAATTAGTAAAGTGCATGATAGATAGACTAAGACAATCAACGATAGTAACCAAGTGGCTCGGAAGCAAAAGATGGGGAGAGAGTGGTCTATACACTCTACACCAACAAAAGGTGTAAGTGCGGAAGTTGGTACTGTAGACCGAAGTCTCATATGCCATACCAATTCATTCGGCAACAATAGCTTTACCTAAGCTGCAGTCCGAGACAGTTCCAAAGGATTGTGACCATAAATGCGTACTACTTATAGAACTTTATTGTCAATTGAGGAGCCACGGTGATCCTATATGCTCACATCAAAAGGATTCAGACTCAAGAGCAGCCATGGGAGCTACCCAGATGCTCAACTCACGAGTGATCATAGTCAACTGGGCTTAACCACTCAAACACCTAAGCCAGTTAGTGGGGAATTAGAGTCCAACAATCTAGCTTATCATTTCATAAATAAACAAGGAAACAGAAAGGAAATAATATTGATTTTCTAACTGGTTTACTTACTTCAAACCCTATGCGAAATTCAAACTCTAGCTGCTCCTACACACCTTCAAAACCGACCTCAATACCCGACTCTAGCCTCTCTAAGTCCCTATTATTCATTTAATTTGGTTTGAGTGTGTTAAGAGTCTAATTATACTTGATTTATCATTTAATTCTCAGTTCAGTCCATTGCATGGAGTTAACACTATCCCGAGCCTACCTAGAATGTGGAGTGCGCTCCACGTTTTGATGAAGCGCGCTCTACAGTCGGGCAGAACTGTAGAAACGCAAATCTGCACTCTTAAATCATCCAAAATCATTCTCAAATTCTCTTATATCATACCAAAACCCTAAAACTCGATCAAACACCATAAACCATCACTTCAGGTCATCGAAACAACAACAATCATACATATATTTTCAAGATTTATACATACATCCCATGAAAACCTCATGAACACCCAAAATAGTTTGAAAGCTTGAAATGCAACTTAAATTAAGGGTTGAAAACACTTGAATCAAGTTGGAAAAACCATAACACAACCCAATTTGTTCTTAAAATTTCATTTTAAATTGAATGCCCCAAATCATTGCATGCATTAGAATGAATTTGAGTAAAACTTCAACAAAAGTAGAGGAGCATTATGTAGACCATGATCTTTTTAATTGACCTTCCTTTGACCAAGATTCGCTCAAATTAAGACTTAGATCTTGAGATTCCAGCACCAATTCACTTCAGCCCTATCTTTCTTATTCATGACTATGCATGAATTTTTGTTGTAGAAAATAAGTCTGGTTTTTATACTTTAGAAATTGTGTCATCTCATCCCTAGATCACTTAATCTCATTAACATCCCTAGATAGATCAAATGGCATGATATTATCCTACCATCCACTAACTTGATTCTACTAACACATACTTGTACATAAAGTCCTATTGAGATTGGTTGTGAAACACATCTTGAGACGCATCAATGTTCATAGAAATACATTACTAACTTAGTTGTTCTCATTCATGAAATATACGACTTAGGCTAGATAAATGTTCCTAAGTCAAATAATCTCATCATACTAAATGCATATATTTGTACACTATCTTAGGTTATTATTAGTTCTTCTAAAGTCCAATTGATCACTTTAGACAACCAATAATAATTGGCCTAGCAAAATTAAACATATGCCATTTCAATTTTTTTTTTCATTTAGACTTATGTTATTTTAATTAGAACTTCATTCCATAACTTAGGTATTTTCATCAAGCTACAACCGCCCATATGTTATAAGTTAACCCAATCTCATCCATGCACTAACGTACTCAACCGTCTCTGCGCGCACACCCCGAGGTCATTACCACTTATAGCTCATAAATTTTGATGCTAAAGTATTTAGAATTATGAGATAGGTATAGTAATGGCATCAAACACAAGTAAAATTATTTCATTATTAACCCGGTATTAAAGCCTGAGTATTGACCGAGTTTGCCACATTAGACTTGTTGCCATGTCACGCTCCTACAAGGCAACGTGATTATGACTAGTATTTTTCGGGTTGTTATAGCCTTCCCAACTAATGAGAATTTCGTCCTCGAAATTGAGACAATAAAAACAAAACCTTTTACCACAATAAAAATAATGGGAAGCTTTCGCGCATATAGGACTTTAAATGGACCAATAAATCTCGATAGGACTTTTCTCTTAATATTAAACAATCTATGACCCTTCAGAGAAGAGATTTTTAGATATCGTAGTCTCCCACCTCATACTCTAATCCATGTCGGTGTTAATTCATGTTTTCTATCTTGCATGTTTCAGCAGCTCTAAAACATCATCGAAAGTACCAGATTCCTCCCTGTGTGACCGTGCATATCTTCAGGCTCAATTCCAACTCAACCTTTCAGTATCGTCTAACATCCTAGTAAAGCTAAGTCTGACCATCACCGCTAAGCCTCATTAGTATCCTACCAATCTTAAATTAGTAATTCATATCGTAAATTTCACACAACATCGAGAATCTTTTCCATGGACTACTGAACTACAAAAAGGTGTTTTGGGCATATTCACCAACCTGTGTATTCGTATTTGAAACATAGTGTTATACCAAGATTTAGGTAAGTGCTAAAGCTAATACGGGTATCAAACCTCCATGGCAACACATCATCCATTGCGATCAATCATTACATTTGACGGCACTTCATATGACCTAAAACCTCAAGGCACATTTTCATGCCCAACCAACCTACCAAGTCCATGATCAAATGGAAATATCGATTAGGCATTCTTTTGTCATTTCGATCCCCTATCACTTGGGTAGCATCCAAAATCTTCTGCTATCAATGGAAGTACGACTAATCAATTTTAGTTTCAATTCAGATCCTCAACGCTCAACCTACCTTGTAGGCGAGTCCTATTTTCATCAAACATTCTAAATAATGTTTGCACTCGTCTCAGGCCCCGACATAGGTTCCTTCAGCCATTTTTCCACTAAATTATGCCTAATTTTGCAACATACCATGCCTCTAGTATCCCTAGAGTGTCCCATTATGTATGTCATCTTCTAAGAGGACTAGTAGCTAGTCATAGGATATGTTTCTAATTTGGATATCCCCTAGCTTCAGGTAATATGAACCAAACGTCAACTCACTGGACCACTTTCACTAGTATCTATCGTCGAATTTCACTTTCACATCAAATGAGACAAATTGTGCTCTCATTTGGGCACATGTCAATGCCTAAGTAGTAGAAGTACTTGACAAGTCTGTGAACACGGCCGTCATGAACACTGCATGCCCATGCAACTCAAAAAAAACCACAACACTCTTTAATCCTGACCCTTATTAGTTGAGTTCAAAGTAAGTTGGACATTCATTGTACCTAAACTTAATTTGCTTGTTTCATATTCGATCTTTCAAAGAGTCACGCATCTACAAATAATCTGATCTGCAAACCACATGCCTCTTTCTTATTGTTACTAATAGGCCAAATCAAGTCCTTACCATAAAAACCTTATTTACTACCTCCCAGTTTGACTCTAGGCGCGTTTCCTTTTAGGCTACGGAAGTCAAACTACACCATCTATCCTAAGTTTTTAATTAAATTCCTTAACATAAAGATGATTCTAACTCTTTCCTAAACCTCAAAAAAATTTAAACCTTGAAGCTAGGTCTTACATTATTTTTCTCTTGAGTAGGCATCCTTCTATCCTATTAGCCTTATCCACATCCAACCACTTTACAAGTCGGCTCGGTGGATCGTATATAAATCCTTCAAGTTTCCCACTGAGTTAGTCGGTAACCACGCCCTACAAAAAACCAAAGATCATGTCAAGTTGTTGTGGCGAGTTTATACTAATTTTCATATATTCTGATTATCATTAATCTCTAGGATCATTCCATATCCGCCACACGACTTAAACTCACTGACCCTTAAATCCATCGACTCGCATGCCCTAAACTTGATGCTAATACGAGAGATTCCAAGTTTCTCCATGTTTCTTAAAGACATTGTTCCAAAATCTTTCGCTAGTCTTGAATGGGTCAAACTGCCCTTAGTGCCAAATTTTTTGCATTTAAATCATTTACAAATATGTGAGAACCTCGAGATGCCCATCCCTTAGGGTTAGCTTGAGGTCATATTTGACCTGTAATAAACTTGCAAACTCTATATCAACTCGCATTACCGATTCATTCCTTGGTTCAAAAGAGGTGGCGGTAGGCCTCCCACCGACCCTGTTGATCAGGAATAATCATGACAGTCCGGTGGAGTTACTTGAGCTTTTTTTCCAGCATGATGACTCCAGTACTCTCGTTAGATCCAAAAAAGTATGTCCTTGATTTCCTTGCAATCACCAAGTCATCTCAACACTCTCTGATTTCATAGAGCCCACTAATAACCCACTTGTCTTAGGCACATTATTAGTCGCAATTCCATTTTCCATACTTATACATTTTTATCCTTTTTCATTCTTAAAGGAGAGAAATTTCCAATTAAGCTCGAGCACGAGTTTTTACCACTCTTTTAGATCTCTCAGTTCCTTTATCAGAGAAATTTCTTATGGTTCTTGTGACCTCGGGTCATTTCCTCGAGTAATTTATGCTCACGAATAATATAATCTAACACAACTATTTTCTCTATTCATCGCTCCATGCTTAACGGGGTTTTGATCCCTACTATCAAGGCATCAAAGTAATTATCGTCGTCTCTTATTTGATATTTTTGGTGAAAAGGAAAGTGTACGAGAATTCTCCTTTTCATATCCTTTTCCTCCAAATGCGTCTTCATTTCTCCTTAGCAAAAATCACTACTATTTACCACTATGAGTCTACGGGAAAGTTCAGTCTATATATATTCATTTAAGAATTACTCGAACTGACATTCCATCCTTTAAATTTTACTCGCTACTTAAACTTATATTTAGTGTATCGACTATGTGTATGTCTTATAAAATAACTTGTTTTAAGTTTCCAACATAATAGTATTCTCATTTTCGTTATACGAAAACGTTCCTTAATTCCTCATGTTTACCACTCAAATCCACCTCTAGTCTCGCAGTTGTTCTAATGAATTCCATCTCATAGAAATGTGTAATTAGAACAATGTTCCCCAACTGATTTTACATCAACAATATACCTTGCAAATAATTGTTCTAGGTGAACCTTATAGAACATGTTAAAGAAAAATTTCTTTTTAAGGGGTACTTTAAGTTTAATATTTTTTTTCATGATTTCCATCTCAATGGGTCTATTAGAGTCCTTGACAACTCTTGTCTAACAGTACTAGATGCATTGGTGTCAAAGAAGTTTTCTTGCTCCTAACCAACTACGATTAGTTATAGCTCGCAACACTACAATTTTTAAGAACTCTATTTCCCTGAGGCTACCACAATCCATATGTCTTCCCTTTCATTCCTTAGTTGGCTAACACTTTCGAATGTCGGTTGTAATACTACACATACTGTACGAGCTAGCTTTGGTTATGGTCAACCTTACCTTACATCTAATACCCTTAGAGAAAGTTTAGTGTAGTAGAACTATTGACACATCCACCAAGGCATGCATGAGGCAGCTTTCATACATCCTAGCCTGAACGAGGTCTTGAGGTGTATCAATCCTTAGTCTTATCAATGCATTGTGCCTCTTCTCTATATTAAATTATGTGCATGTAATTAATAAAGTCACATGTCTAGGATGGGGTTTGTATTTTACCTAACGTACTTCAATTTCTCTTACCTCAACTTTATTGAATTGAGAAATTAAGGAAATGAAAGAATAGTAGAAGAAACTCTTGAGTTGACATGTGTTACGTATTCATAACACCACAATTTAAGATTTCATGAACTCCACTTTCTCTGCTAATCTCCACTTCCGATACAACTCTCATAACTGATTTCATCTTTTCAATAACGAAATTCGTTATGCTTTCCCTGTCAGTATTGCGATATCAACTAGTTAGCTTCTATTCAAGTATTAACGACAAACGTTAATATTTTACTCTTATCATTTTATCTCCAAACATGATAATCTATGACTTATCTTTATCCGTCAAATCATTGTGTTACACACAATTTCTCAAGATGAAATAGGCCTAAGAAGTAGAAAACACACACATACACACATATATATGTATCTAAAGATACCATATAATACATACGATAAGCATAACATGTATAATTCTAGTTTTATATTTCCACAAGTCACCTCCCTTCCCAACTAAAACTCGAAGTTAGGTTCATCGGATTTCCATGCTACGTTTCATTTGTTCGAACTCTTTAGTTTTAACATTAGTTAGGTTGTAGGCTTATCAAGAGTATAAGGTAAAAGAAAACCTTGCGCTTTGATACAAACCGTGATGGCCTAGTCCACAAATTGTGCCTCGCCTAGCTTAGGATTACGTAGACCATCACCCGCCGAGTCAACGCATGCCTAGTCAGCCTCTTATCCAAATTACTCATCCATTGGTTGCTTATTAAGTTTGCTAATTAATTTAACAAGTCTTAATATTCATTACGCAGCGGACATTAATTTTAAGCAACTAAAAATAAATTGAGTTCGGGACAAGTCCTAGATTTGGAAATCTTGCATAGTATAGATCTCATGTATATCTCAATTGATGATAATGTAAATAAGCATTATATACATGTATCATATGTATCTCTCTAAAACCCATACCCTGTATAAGAATATTAAGTATAATGTAATAGATACAATTAAAATACCTACGATAGTAACAAAGGAAGAGTTGGCTCAGAAGAAAACTCAAAGGTAGTCATCGATCTAGGGCTCCTCACCTTTGCTACTAGAGGGACCTGCAATTATCACCAGTGATGGAGACAATCCTAGTGATTAAAGTTAGCATAAACTCAACAATATTTCAAGATAATAAATGATAAGTCCATAGATCATGCAAGAAATGAAAGAGCGATAATAAAGCAATAAAGTACATAATAGACAGACTAGGACAATCAACGATAGTAACCAAGTGGCTCAAAAGCAAAAGATATGGAAAGAGTGGTCTATACACTCTACATCGACAAAAGGTGTAATTGCAGAAGTTGGTATTGTAGATCGAAGTCTTACATGCCATACCAATTCATTCAGCACTGCTAGCTTTACGTAAACCGCAGTCCGAGAGAGTTCCAAAGAAGGACACAGTGACCCTGAATGCCTGCTACTTGTGGAACTTGAATGCCAATTGAGGAGCCACAGTGACCCTGGATACTCACATCAAAAGGATTCAGACTCAAGAGGAGCCGTGGGAGCTACCCGGACACTTAACTCATGAGTGATCATAGTCAATTAGGCCTATCCATTCAAACACCTAAGCCATTTGGTGGGGAATTAGAGTCCAACAATTTAGCTTATCATTTCAAAAATAAACAAGGAAAGTGGAAGGAAATAGTATTGATTTTCTAACTAGTTTACTTACCTCAAACCTAAGTGAAATTCAAACTCTAGCAGCTCCCACATGCCTTCAAAACCAACCTCAATACCCGACTCTAGCCTCTATTAGTCCCTGGTATTCATCGAACTTGGTTTGAGTGTGTTAAGAGTCAAATTATACTTGATTTTTCATTTAATTCTTAGTTCAGTCTATTGCATTCATTAAGTTATTTATCCAAAAAATGACTCCAAACTCAGATAAAATGCCAGAAAGTACTTCATAAAGCTCGAGACAAAAACCATAATGTTTATCGACATAATATAAGTTATAATTCTTCATTACAATCATTTGAAGTGCTTTAAATCTCTTAATTTGGAAAACATTCCAAATATGGAATTTGTGTTAAAATGTCAAGTCCTTAAACCAAAAGTGAGTAAGAAAAGTGCATTACAAAACTTAGGATGACTGTAAACTCATGGGACCTCTAAATTATATTAAAAGGATGCATTCTGGACAATACGAGTTTGAAATTCCTACGAAAACTTGTTTGCAAACACCGACATCCAAACACTTGCAAAACGGGTATCCTTACACACAAACCATCACTTTAAGTCCAATTTTGATAAAGAAAAAGATTAAATTTTTCAAAAGTAATGATTCTAAGTTGTTGCTCTCCATTTTATATTTCTGAAAATATATATAACGTCAAAAATGGAGTTGAAACAAAGGAGATACGATGATTTTATGAAAATTAGTCAAAACTATCCTAAGGCTGCCCAAAACATGGAGTGCGCTCCAAGTTTTGATAGAGCGTGTTGCACGGTCAAGTAGAACTGCAGAAACACATTTCCGCACTCCCAAATCATCAAAAATCATCCCTAAATGCTCCTATATCATACCAAAACCCCAAAAGTCAATCAAACACCATAAGCCATCACTTCAGGTCATCAGAACAACAACAATCATACATATATTTTCAAGATTTAGACATGCATCCCATGGAAACCTCATGAACACCCAAAATAGATTGAAAGCTTGAAATGTAACTTAAATTCAAGGTTAAAAACACTTGAATCAAGTTGGAAAAACCATAACACAGTCAATTTGTTTTTAAAAATTCATTTTAGATTGAATACTCCAAATCATTGGATGCATTAGAATGAATTTGAGCGAAAATTCAACAAAGTAGAGGAGCATTCCTTAGACCTCGATCTTCTTAATTAACCTTCCTTTGACCAAGATTTGTTCAAATTAAGACCTAGATCTTGAGATTCCAACACCAATTCACTTCAGCCATATGTTTCTTGTTCATGACTATGCATGAAATTGTGTTGTAGAGACTAAGTGTAGTTTCTATACTCTAGGAATTGTGTCATCGCATCCCTAGATCACTTAATCTCATTAACATCCCTAGATAGATCAAATGTCATCATATTATCCTACCATCCACTAACTTGAGTCTACTAACATACACTTATACGCAAAGTCCTATTGACATTGATTGTGACATACATCTTGAGGCGCATCGATGTTCATGGAAATACATTAGTAACAAAGTTGTTCTCATTCATGAATTATAAGACTTATGCTAGATAAATGTTCCTAGGTCAAATAATCCCATCATACTAAATACATATATTTCTATACTATCTTAGGTTATTATTAATTCAACTAGAGTCTAATAGATCACTTTAAACAACCAATAATAATTAGCCTAGCAAAACTAAACGTATGCCATTTCATTTTTTTTTCATTTAGACTTTAGGTTATTTTAATTAGAACTTCATTCCATAAATTAGGTATTTTCATTAAGCTACAACCCCACCTATGTTATGAGTTAACCCAAGTCTCATCCATGCACTAACCTACTCAATTGTCTTTGTACGCGCACCTTAAGGTCAGTACCATTCAAAGCTTACAAATTTCAATGCTAAAGTATTTAGAATTGTGCGTGCAAATATAGATAGGTATAGTATAGGCATTAAATGCAAGAAATTATTTTATTATTAACCCAACATTGATGCCTGAGTATTGACCGAGTTTACACGTAGAACTAGTTGCCATGTCACGGTCATGCAGATCAATGTGATTAGGACTAGTATTTTTTTGGTTCGTTACAGAGAATGACATTGATGATAAAGGTAGCAATTGGCTTAAAAGCTTTTAAGAGGAATTCACATTATTGGAAGTATTGAATTTGGCAAATTTGCACAGAGTGAAATCAATTTCGACGCACTTGAGAAGCTTGTTCCTAGATGCAAAGCATTAAGGTTTTAAAACTAAACAAGAATATTAACTTAGTATAGTTACACATTTTGTTCGTTGGAGCTCTGCAACTCTTATAGAATTTTACAACTCAGAAGAGTTACACAATTCTTCAAATATGTATACTATAACTTCCTTATAAAGTTATCACTTTAATATTTTTTTATTGTTTATTGTTTTTTGATTTCTTCACTTTTTATAGTTTTTACGTTTTTTAAAATAACTATTAAAATATTAGCAACAACATAAAGTTGTTGCTAATTTGTTGCAGAATAACAAACTGATAAGATTTTTATCAGTCGTTTTGCAACATAATTGCGTCCGATGGTTTCTTGCAGATTTGTGACAGACTAGCTGTCTATCGCTATTTTGTAATTGCGACAAAGAGTTCAGTGATAGACATTATCCATCTTTAATATGTTGCAATCCTATTTTGCAATAGTAAGTAGGGAATTAGCGACGGATTAGTCTACTGCTAATTCCTTTTTTGTAGTGACTTGACTTACAGCTCATCCAGTCAGTATATTTCTTTAATTTGAAAATATTGAATATAGTACATTGTATCTTGCTTAATATGCTTGAAGAGCTAAATATTCTTCCATTGTAATTATGAAAAAGCCAGTAATATACATTAGGTAGAGATGAAAAAGAGATAAGACATTTTTTTAAACTTGTATAGGAAACAAGTTAAATTTATACTATGAAAGTATAATCATGAAATTTGTCGATATCTCTGTTTAGAAGTCTGGTAAACAGTAGATTGAAACATGAGATGATGTGAATCTCAGTAATTAAAGAAATGGTAAAAACCAATGTGATTAAAAAGGCAAGCTGGGTATGATTGGTGTTTTCTAGAACTTAATTCGGTCATATTTATTATTAGTTTACTTTGAGAGTTCCAAGGACTAATGATGGTTAGATTACAATATGGATAAGAATTGCATGAATCCACCATTGATAAAAGGAAAATTAGGTAGTTTGCATCGTTTTGAATTACTATAGCTTACTTATTAAATATGTTTAAACTTATGTTTAAAAGATCGACGACTAATTGATTTCAATCGGATTAGTAATTACTTTAGGTTTAGGTTTTATTCGCATTGAATTCTTTAATAGCTAGCTTTCCTGTTTGTTTATTTATTTAATTATTGTTTTATAGATAGTTTATATAGTTAGGGTCTCTTGTATAAAAAATAAATCCCTTTTTGCTCAATCTTTGTAGGAAAGTTACTCAATTTTTGTAGGATCCATCATTTGCCACTATCTATAAAATAGTTAGGGAGTATATATTTTTATTGACGATGAAGATCACACAAATTTTATCGACCTACCTTTACAATTTGCAATTGTACATGTCCGTGGAGCCCAATACTTGCACTGACAAAGAGAAATTTAAATGAGTCTTGAAGAAAGTTGCAAAACTTGACTCATCATTAGTCTTATGACGAATTTTTTACAAAAATACTAATGTTTTTAGTTTAAATTCGAAAATAGGGTTGTGTACTTTTTTTTTCTCCAGAGTAGTAGCGCCTTTTCAAAAGGCGCTATCAAAGCCACGTGGACTTTTTGCGACGTGGACCGCCCACGTCAGCAAAAAGTCCACGTGGACGGATAGCGCCTTTTGAAAAGGCGCTATCCGTGACCCGATCCACGTGGACATCGGCCGACCGAATAGCGCCTACGGGTTGTACGGGTTGTCCGCCTCGCAATACGCGCTATCCGTGTAACCCGAGGTGGCAACTCATACCGATGCAACCCATAGGTGCCACCTCGAGTTACACGGATAGCGCGTATTGCGAGGCGGACAACCGGTACAACCCATAGGCGCTATTCGGTCGGCCGATGTCCACGTAGGATGTCCACGTGGACCGGGTTACACGGATAGCGCCTTTTGAAAAGGCGCTATTGCCTACTCTGGAGAAAAAAAATACACCACCCTATTTTGTGAAATAAAATGTAAATGAGCCCTATTTTTTAAAAAACCCCGTCTTATGACTCCTATCTACACAACATATGCAGTTTTTGGCCGATTTAGTTGACTATTGGTTGATCTTTATCCAAGCCGATGGATCTAACATTAATCGCTTCATAAGACAGCTTCGGTCCCAAAAAGCATTTTTTCTTTTATGTTGGTAATTACATCAATAACTTTAACTTGCAGACGTATTTAGTGGACGAACCCTATTTTTAAATGGCACACGTTTATATGTGTCTAATTAACTACATATCCAAGCATAAAAATCTCTCTTTTCTTTGTACCATGCAAATTTTATTTCATATTTTTCCTCTTAAAACCCCAACATGTGACTAGGTAAGGTAATATATATATTAAAGGTTTTGATGTAAATATGAATTAAAAGTATTAGCGAAAGCGTACATTTGTCATATTTCTTGTTGTGTGGCTCCTGTCTTTTCCACAGCCCAAAAGTTTTGGAGAAGCACTACGGGAGAACTTTTTTCACACAATTGCCAAAAGCCTTGAAATCATAAATCATACCACGTGATTTATTATCCTATCAATCTTGGGACTTCCCAAGATATTAGGATTGTTGAGATTTAGGTATATCTAATAGTTATCAAAAACATTATCTTTTCATCTATGTTAAACGTGGCCAACATGTCCAACATCTCCCACTCGCACATTATGTGTAGACTTTTTCTCGGGTCAGGTCAATCACACACATGGGCGCCCCGTGTTTTAATAACATAGATATCTCTCACTCACACATCGTGTGTGAAAAAAAATATTCAGTACTCTATTGACAGTGTTTCATTGTAACTAATGGGCCGTGCGACCGTGAGATAACCTGCAAGCGGGAGCTCTACACTAGCAACTCAATTAGAGTAAGCATAGAGACATCTACCCTTTTAAATATATATATATATATATATATCTCACTGTGCCCTAGATGCATATAGTCATGCCTGTTCAAAACATTCTCTAATTCTTTTAATAGCAATAGTTGAACCTTAAATTCATAGCATTATATTCTAACTAATATTGCCATCCAATTGATGCAACACCTGTGTCGCGACATAGAATATAAAATGAAATGACATGATTCTATATGATCTTTATGTGCCCTCCCACTACTTAGTTTCGAATTAGCTGCTTTCCTAATGTAGCACTTTTAGCTCGAATCATACTTGACCATAAGTAACTCACTAAAGTAGCAAGCACTAATTCCTTACTTCATAGTGTAGTCAAAAGTCATAAGGACAATTCAGGAAGTCTCAAATATATAAGAACCTCTTTTAATTAGACTCACACAATGAGGATCCAGGTATTTACTATCTACTCTCTTCTAAGTGGTCGCAAAACACATGTAATTCTTTACATGTCACAGTGGAGCAACTCTTAATAAGATTGTATGCATTTCTCTAAATATACAGTGCAGATCTTAGTTCAGTCACTCCCAAAGCGCCTAACCTAAAATCTGTGTAGCTCGCCATAACAAGGCGCCAATTACTAGATCTCGCATCTGGTTTTTATTCATAGGCTTAATAGATAGTGAAGAATCTATTACGGTATTGCAAAAACCAACCTCATCTTGACTCCTATCAAGGCAACATCTATCAAATAAGTTTTAATGTCTCATCTTTGCTCGCTACTATTAGCGCTAAAAGCGATTGCTTGTATGAGAAAGCCAATCAGTGCCTGTTTCATACTTCAAGTCAATAATGATTTATATCAAAGCAAGAAATAACAAATTCCAATAAAGCTCATTTATTGAATCGAAATAAGAAGTTATTACATATAAATTACATTCTTCGCCATCTCAAGGAACTACTTTTAACCTTTACGCAGGTATATGTTATCTCAAGAAATAACTTCTTTTCTTATTTTGAAATCATTCACAAAGTTTGACTTTGTGTTAATATGTTTTGTCTTTCCATGATACTTCAGATCCTTTATATAGACAATGGTTGTTTGCCTGTCACTAAATATAGCCACTAGTTTCGATGCACTTTTGATGACTTGCAAATGCATAACGAAACGTCTAAGCCTTATTGCCTCTCGAACTGAAGCAACATAAGCGACAAATTATGCCTCCATGGTTGACAAAGCAATGCATATTTGCTTTTACCTACTCAATGAGATTGCACCATTATTTAATAGGAAAACATATCCTAAAGTTGATTTGTGTTCATTTGGATCACCGCTCCAATCGGCATTCGAGTACCCAAGTAACTACAATTCATTACTTTGGTAACACAAAACACAAATCTTTAGTCCTTTTTAAGTACCTCAAGATCCTTTTCACCACTCTCCATTGAACTTGACCAAGATTTAATTGATATTTTCTTACTAAACCAACGACATAACATATATCGGGACGTGTACACATCATTGCGTATATTAAGCTTCCAATTGCACTTGCATAGGATTTCACCTTTAGCAATTGGAGTGTCAATGAGGTTATAATTTTTAATTATGAATCGTTCAAGAATATTCTGAATATATCGTTCTTGTGATAAAGCAAGAATTCTTTTAGAACGATTCATATGAAGCTTCACACGCAGTATGAAGTTTGCTTCACCCATGTTCTTCATATGAAAATTAGAGGACAACCGTTCTTTAATGGCGACAACATAATCAATGTTATTTCTAGCTAAAAGTATATCATCCACATATAAGGATAATATCACAAACTTTTGATCTGAATGTTTAATATATACACAATGATCTTCATCAATCATATTAAATCCAAAAGAAGTTATGAATTGATGAAATCTTAAATACCATTGTCGTGAAGATTGTTTAAGACCACATATTGAATTTTAGAGCTTGCACATTTTGCGCTCTTGTCCTTTTACAACAAAACCTATTGGCTATTGCATATAAATGTCTTCATTTAATTCTCCATTTAGAAAAGCAGTTTTTACATCCTTTGATGTAATTCTAAATCTATATGTGCAACAATAGCAAGTAATGGACGAATTGAAGCAAACCTTACAACTGGTGAAGATTTTTCCTTATAATCTATTCCTTCTTGTTATGTAAATCCCTTAGCCACTAAACGCGCTTTCAATCTTCCAATTGATCCATCTGCCTGACATTTGATCTTGAGAACCTATTTGTTCCCAATTGGTCTATGTCCAGGAGGTAGATCAACCAAGTCCCAAACATGGTTAGATTTCATAGACTCCATTTCTTTATCCATTGCTTTTAGTCATTGTTCCTTAGCTGATGATGATAAAGCCTCATTAACATTACGGGGCTTATTTTCATCATGCGGAGCAATCATAAAAGCTTGACCCTCAATTTCAAAACGTCTTCGAAGAGCATTTTGACGGCTGCTTCTTCGCAATTCTTTTGTATTTGAAGCATCTATTAGAATGTCACTCCCATTAGGATCAAGAATATGAGCCAAATTTGGATTAGTCTCAACCGCATTTAAATCTATTTCTGGGATTATATTATATGAAGAATCATCAACTTTATAAAAAGTGAGATCTCTTATTGCTTCATTTTTTCTAGGAAACTAATTTTCTAAAAATGTGGCATCTCTTTATTCAATTTCAATAAAACTACCATCTGGTTGTTCACGAATGAACACGAACCCTTTTGACTGCTCAAAATATCTAACAAAAATAGTTTTTTCCCCCTTGGTCCCAATTTTTCGTATTTATTGGATTGAGAGTGAACATATGCTGCGCAACCCCAAGGGCGCAAATTTGTGGGATTAGGGTTTCTTCCAGTCCATAAGGTATATGGTGTAGAAGTTAGTGATTTTGACGGTATTAAATTTAGTACATGAGCTGTGGTTAGCAATGCATCTCCCCAATATGAAATTGGAAGACTTGCTTGTGCCATCATAGATTGAACCATATCTAATAAAGTTTAATTACGCCTTTTTGCAATACCATTTTGTTGCGGAGTGCAAGGGATGGTAAGCTGTCTAGCAATCCCTTTTTCATCACAATATTCTTTAAATTGATCTAATTAAGTACTCACGTCCTTGGTCAGTTCTTAACATTTTGACACGTTTCTCTAATTGATTTGTGACCAGAGTTACATATCTTTTGAAGCAATCAAACAATTCATTTTTATGTGAGATCAAAAAAATATGACCAAAATGAGTAAAATCATCAATAAATGTTATGACATATGATGCACCATGTCGCGCTCTAACATTCATATGAGCACATATGTCTGAATGTATTAATTGCAATGGATTATCAGCTCTTACAGTTGTTCCAAATGGTTTTCTAGTTGTTTTTCCAGGTGGACAATGTGTACAAATAGGCAAGTCAAATTTTTAAAGTGAGCCTAAAAGGCCTTCTCTAGCAAGTCTTTCTCATTCGATCTTGTGACCTAATCTAGCATGCCTTATATTTGCATCTACATTATCAAAAACTGAAGATGCGGGAATGGGAAAACAACTATTATTATCATCAATTTTAACATCGCCTTTGATTTCCAAAATAATAAAACCATTAGAGAAGTATCCAAAACCATAAAGTGCGGTGTCCAAAAACATAGTGACAATATTGTTATTGAAGTTCGACTAAAACCCAAACTAAGAAGGACGACTTCTGAAATTAAGTTTCGCCTTATTTCAGGGGCGTAGAAGACATCTTGTAGAAGTAGTGTGCGCTCGTTGCGTAGCTTTAATTGTCAGGTGCCAATTCCTCGAATAGCTACACGTACGTTATTTCCAACATATATCCACTATGCTCATACTGGAATGCGACGATACTGAACGAAAGCTTCGCAGTCTTTCGCTACATGGTTTGTTGCTCTTGATTCAATAATCCACAGAGGATTTGAGTCAACAAATAAAACATTGCAAATCATAAAGCAATTGTGAGATGCATTAAAAAAAATACATGATATTTTCTTAGTTCAGGACATTACCTTGCAAAATGTCCTTTTTGTCCACAGTTTTGACATACCATCTGTTTCTTGTCCTTCTTTTTTCCACCTCGCTTGCCTTGCCTACGATTAACATTTCTCGATTTCAAATAGTGATCAACCATGTGATTGCCCTTTTTAGCAGCTTTTCTCATCTGCCAATAACCCATAGGTTTGGAAGAAGAGGTTTAGGAACTTGATAGCTCAATCATTGCTTGATTATAAGTTTTAGCTGCTACCATGCACTTTCCATCATATTCTGCATAATGAGATATTTTGAGATTATCAAACATCATAATTAGTTCATGCAACCCTGTTGTGGATGTTAACCCAAATCTATTCTTCAAGGCAATCCACATTTTCCGAGCCGTATCATACTGCTCAAATTCACTTTTTAGATCATTTTGCAGATGGTTCAACAACGTTATGCGAGCAATGCAATTCTTGCAATTCCATATTCGAAATGCTTCATGATCCTTTTTATATTTAGCAGTCGTACCGACCTCGGGCTTAATGGTCTCTGAGACATCTTGCTTTTTGAGGATGCATTACATCTTTCGATGCCAAATGTCATAATTTTCCTCATTGAGTTTTTCGTCATTGTTTAGTTTAGCAACTATACTTTTAGTGGTTGAAGCCAGAAGTTCTAATGACAAAAACCATTCATTAGTTAGATTATTAAAAAAAACACTTACACTTATTTGTTGCTAAATTCATTTAAAATAATTAATAATTATTTAGGGGCATAAGATCGAGAGTTCGCTATGTTTACAATCATCACTTATAAGCCCAAAAACATATTATTAATATTTCAAATAATTTACGCAATTAGTTTTCCCACTCAAAATGCTTTTTTTTAAAAAAAATGATTAATAAAAAAATAATTAATAAAAAGGTAGCATAATATAACCATAACAAAAAATAAGAAATGCATACCTCGTGCATTCATTTTTGGTGGAAAATAGGATAAGACAACGTTCCGCTAAATTCCTTTGCGAATTTGGGGTTGCTCTGCCTTAATCAGTTCATAAGAAATTTCCAAAAATTATTAAGAGAAATTTCCTTCTTGTTGAACTCCACCATGGGTTTTCAAGAAATATCAAGGGAGCCAACAAGCATCAAACCTCTATTCTTGTGGCTCATGTAAAACTCGTTGTCCTTGACTAAGTTTACATTTTATTAAATGTACTTATATGCTGAATGATTGAGTGCGTATGATCTTTTTTATAATTTTGAAGCGCCTTGTACGAATTGTCGCTTCTAGAATCTCCACACTCACATTCACGAGCCATGTTATGATAAAAAAGAATGCTTTTGGTTATATTATGTACTTCTATCCCTTTCTTTTGAAAAAATGTGATGTAAAATTTTTTAAAAAAAATTGATTTTATACTTAGTTTTTTTTTTATAGAAAAAACAGCCTTCTATTACATTAGAAGTCTACATGTGCATGTGTTTTCAAAACATTATACAGGGTATAGGCCCACATTGGATAATAACGTATATTATGTACTTTTTTTAAAAAAAAAAACATATTACTAAAAAAAACTGACCAAAGTATTTCAACAGTTGACCAATTGTTAAAGCTTTTAAACGGTCTGCTGTCAACTGTGAAACGTAACAAAAAAATATGGTCGACTATAACAGATGTCACTTTGGTTACTTTTGTTTAAAAAAAATTGTTAATGAGTGAAAATAGTTTTACTATCAATATGACTCAAACCCTCACACCTTCATCTTCCTTGACCATAGTCAACCTATGGTTGACCAGATCTAAAATATTAAAAAACGCAAACAACGACTTCATAATTTTAATTTCGACCACCACCCAAAGCAACAGCTAGAGGCATCAGTGCGATCACCTTACTCCGGTGAGCACCCTAATGAGTGCGCCGACGTCGGTTGTCGCCAGATTCCAACAAAAAATCTACAAAACCGCACTTTGCATAGTGATTTTCTTGATTTTTCTTGGCCTTTTAACAACTAAAAGTCACTGACTTTTGGGTTCATTAAGATCGGACCACAAAGGGAACACCCCAATGGGTGCACTGACTTCGATCGTGACCAGATTCAGATGACATCGCCGGAATCCATGAAACCACAATTTTTTTTAATAAAAAACAGATTTAAAATAAATAACTCTAAAAAAAATATATTTAGAAAGTATTCCAACCCAACTCGGTGAAAAATTCCAAAATCATCTAGGTGTGCAGGATACTAATCACCTAGTTGCTCTGATACCAATGAAGGTTTTGATCTGAATAGGAATTAAAAGTATTAGCGGAAGCGTATCTTTATCTTATTTCTTGTTGTGTGGTCTCCGATCTTTTCCAAAACCCAAAAGTTTTGGAGAAACACTAGGGGAGAACTCTTTTCACACAATTGCCAAAAGCCTCGAAATCATAAATCACACTACATGATTTATTATCCTATCAATCTTGGGACTTCCCGAGAGATCAGGATTGTTCGGATTTATAGATATCTATTAGTTATCAAAAACATTATCTTTTCATCTATGTTAAATGCGGCCCACGTGGCCAATGTGGCCAACATATATATATTATGTGATAACTTCACCACATATATGTTCTCGTCTTTAAGTTCGAGTCTCCTCGCGATCGAGTGGGAGTTGGGTTTGAGTTTGTTGGTGATCGAGTTAAGCCTTTATATAGCTAGGCTTTAAATTGAAGTATACATATGCATATACATCGAAGAACAGGCCTTGGATTCCCATCATCATTCAAGCTAGGCTTTTAATTGAACTATATACTTAATTCTTGTGAAATACATACAGATCATAAATTGTCCTAGTAGGATATGGTACGTCCGCTGAAGCTCTAGCTAGAATACTCTTGACTGCGACGTATAATATACTTGTATATATGCATGTGATAATCAACTAGACAAACTCACGTTCTTACCATTTTGAGAGTTACCATACTGAGATCATGCCCATCTCTCATTCTACCTTATCTGTCATGATGAATGGCACACTCCCCAACTCTTATATATATTTCCATTGTTTCTCATTCAAAACAACATCTTCAAGCTAGCGTCCATCCAGCCTTCTATCTAATTAGTCTATATATAGTTCATCACTCATCATATCACTGTCGGCAACTGCCCTTGTATAATTATGCCTCCCATTTAATATGTACACTCTATTGCTTCGCTTCTATGTTGTCAAGCTAGCTAGCTAAATAGCTTGTGTGGAAATGCCAAGATCACGAGAACATGAAATGATGATGAGGAGAAGAGCTCCAAAGGGTCACTTTGCTGTATACGTAGGGAGTGAAGAGACAAGATTTGTCGTTCCCACGTCTTGCCTTAAAAACCCGGTGTTTCAAGAACTTTTGGACAAAGCCGCAGAGGAGTACGGATTTGATAACCATGACAGAATTGTTCTACCATGTGAAGTCTCTAACTTTGAGAAGCTCATGGCTTTCATGCGGAAATGCTCATAGCTGTTAGATTATCTTTTCCTAATTAATCTTTATTATATGTGACCCATATTATATTATTACGTACTCCATGTTTTGGGCCCACAACTTGATGGTAGTTTGGGCATAAATGTTTTGAGTACGGGGGTTTTAATTCCCTCCCCTTTCTCTTCAAAATAAACGGACTCAATAACTGTAAAACAGTTATTGGGATATGATTTGTTTAAAACCAAAGAGATCTCGCCATCAAGTGTTTCTGTCTAACGCAAGAAGGCAGAGAGGGGAAAAACATTCTCAAACTTAATGGCAATGGAAGGAGGTATGTTTATATTTTATGATTTATGATTGAATCAAAAGTGTTATATAGATTAGTATAGACAACATTGGTATCAGAGCCATGGTTGAACACTTTGATTCTTGATGGTAGTTTCCGCATTACTATTTTAATTTCGATCGACATTATTGAAAATAATTCTTGAAGTCGATTGTTCAATTTGGGTATAAAAGGGTATAAAGGGTAATTTATATATTTTAAGTTTTATCTGCCGATGAAATTGTTGATTTTGGATTTCGGCAAGACTACCCAAATTTTCGATTTTGTTGAATAGTTTACTTAGCATAATATCACGTTGTTTACAATGACTTCTTTACATTGGTATCGATGAATCAATGATATATATGTGTGCACAATACATATACATATTACATGATATTAATAGTAAATTTGTGATATAGGTATATATTATTTAATATATGCATATAAATGTATGTCACATTATTAATTGATTAATTTATTGTCATGCATGTATTCATATGATTGGCATGTATATCTTGATATGAAAATGGACACATGAAAGAATTACAGCCTTAATCAAATTGCATGAAATATGTATTAGAATTTCACTACAAAAAACAGCTAATCAGAAATGGAAATTTCCGTTGCTGATTAGCATAAATTCCGTCTCTGAGTATATTCTGCAACGGAACAGAGACGAAATTAATTCCGTCTCTAAATCCGTCGACGCTAATTTAGTCAGCAACGGAAATGTGTTCCATTGCTGATTAGAGATTGAATAGAGACGGATTTGAGACGAATTTAGAAACGGAACAAAACCGGAACAGAAATGGAATTTCTTCGTAAGGGACAATACTAATTGCATTCCATTACTGATCCGTTGCTGATTACCAACGGATCAGACACGGAATGAAAGCGATCCTTTCGTTATCAACAACGGATCAGCAACGGAATACTTGAACTATGTTTCTGATCCGTTGCTTATTAGAAACGGATGAGCAACGGAATGCTTCAATTCCGTTTCTGATCCGTTGGTAATCAGCAACGGATCAGAAACGGAGTTCAAGCATTCCGTTGCTGATCCGTCTCTATTTCGTGTCTAAATTTAGTATTACCCAGTTTGGCGCGGCTATTTCATCGGCAATTAGAGATGGAATAGCAATGGAATATTTGAATTCCGTTGCTAATTCGTCTCAATTTCGTTTTTACACTTTGTTTTCTTTTCACAACTAAGATCAATCCAATTGGTTCTCCATAACCTCTAAACCTAAAAATACAACCATAGGACATGCTTCATAGCCTGCATCCCCTCCAACAACTCCTCGGGGGTGCTAACATCCCCCAAAAAAGCAGAATTTGAGATACATACATCAACAATATATATCAACAACAAAGATTCAAATGACGGATAAAAATGTACAACTTGACATTGAAAAAGATTTATATATCCACGAAAGCTTGTCAAGTATAATAAATGTTTGAAATACCTAAGTATTCACAAAAACCACCAATCTTATTGTTCAACATCAACCACAAAAAACTTCAATTCCTCTAAATATGCACAAAAAGAACTATCAATCTAAAAGTTCTATAAACAACTATAAAAGTTATCTACAAAAGCAAAATCATCATCTCAAAAGTTACACAAACGACAAGAAAAATACCTAATTATCACCAAGCTCCTGCTCATCTCTCGTAAGCCAATCTTGCATCTCTCGATCAACATTGTCCTGTTGCTATGGTGGATCGGCGGGATCTATTTGCGGCTGCTGCTGGTCATGAGGTGGTGGTGGTAGCTGTGGCTTAGATAGGCCTGCTTCGTCCATGGTCATCCCGAATTGCCTTTGCATAAACGCCACAACCTATCATAATTGATTGACAACACTATCGAACTCTGAACGTGGCACCATCTCCGGCAACTGGGATGTGCTAGCACCAGGATTTGCATATATTCCCTTCTTTCTCCCTAACGACCCGAGATCGTAGACATGTCCTTTGGGACACTCACCCGCCACATTGAAGTACACCGCCTCATCATCCACCGGCTGGTCTAGTGTAGCCTGGGTCAGCTCCTGACGTCTCCTCTGGAGCTTAGCCTGCATGGATCGACAATAAACAACTTAAATGATATGCTTTAAAATAAAGTTACTACTATTTCACTCGTATTTCTATACTTACATAGACTGCTCTGATCTAGTATCGATGAATGTCACCCTGTCGTGATTTACGGTGTGGAGATGCAACTACACTTCATTCACGGTAGGTGGCGTCTCGGATGTATTAGTCTTCATACAAAAGTTATAAAAATGTTAAATATGTCAATTACTAGTAGGTCGGCGCACTTATATTCGCCAAACACAAATCAATTGCATAGAAGTGAAATGAACTGAAGTGAAATGAACTGAAGTGAATGTAAACTGTACAATGCAAATGAGTTAAACTAGCATCAATGTGTAAGAAATTTTTTTAAAAAAACAAGATTAAAAGCAAACACGGGCATAATGAACAAGTGTAGAAATGAAAAAAAATAATAAAGAGTGTAAAAAACACTTACCAATCTTTCATTGGTAGTCACAAAAGACACCGAACCACCACCGTGCTTCGAGGGTCCAGTCCCATTTCCTTCGACCTCAGTGTTCCTATTCGTAGACGCTTGCCTAGACTTGGCAAGAAAGTCCTCGCTCTCCCAGTACTCAAAGTATCTCCTCTACGCCTCATCTGTAACAAAGTTTGGCTGCACAAGATTCTTCTTTAACTTGTGCATCAATGCGGTGTACCTTGTGCCTGCATGCATGTCGTACGCCGCATGAATAAGATCCTCGTGAATCGCGTCATCCCATCTAAAATATACCTATAAAATGGCGAGTGCAATTGTTACGAGACATTGAAAAACTAGTATAAATCCTAAGACATATATTAGTCCTGCGTACCTGCCATTGGTGCCAGTAGTGGTCTTCATGATGATTCGGTACCGACTTCCAACAATACCCTTCTGGAATCATCCATCTCTTGAAAACTTTTGTCATCCTCCGTGCACAAGAATGAGAAGGATGCAATTCCCTGTGTTTCATTAAAATGCATAACATTTTAAAACTTGGATAAATAATTTACATTGATAATTAGATATACATATATGAATCAAATACAAACTTACGTATTATTGGCAATCAGTGTGATCGGGATCCTATGCACGCGAGGGGGTTCGGTCCCTGTCCTCTGAGGTGCCCCCGGAGGGACTGTAACCTGTAAGCCTGCTCTGCCGTCATAAGATGGGGATGCTGCTGGTGATGCGGTGGTTGGAGGCGCAGGCCTCGTCGGTACAGGAGTGTCATGTCTCGATGTCGCCGATGGTGACTGCAATGGGCGATTTGGTATGGTTTTAGATGACGATGTGATGGTACAAGCGACGCGGACGGTATGGAAGGCGAAGGTGATGCTGAGTGTCACTCATGATCGAGTGAACGGGAAGTCGGAATCGATAAGACATGAATCGACCCACGACCTAGACCGCCACGACCTCTTTGACCCCCTCGTGTGGCCTGACCATGAGGTCCAGTTGGTATATCATTTCCAGAGGTCTGTGCTGCACCTCTTACGACTGGACGAGGTCCCCCTAAAGGTATCCCTCGATTGCCCTAAGGTAATGTGCGACCTCGAAGTGGGGGGTGATCACTGCGATCCATGAAACCTAAAAAACACCAATCTTAAACAATTGTGAGAAAGGTTTAGAAAATTCACGTAACGTCGATCAAACATTGACATAACATAGACATACATTACTCGCTTTCATCTATTTCAAATTCATTTTCATGACTAGAAGTTGATGATTATTCTTCTGAATCATCTCCACTATCGACAATGAAGTCATTGTCTTCTTGACTTGGACCCGCTTCAACAATGACGCGGGTCCCATTTGGATCATCCAGATTGTTGAAATCCTGAATTGCATTGTCGACTACGCACGTGGTGGGTTCGCCATCTTGGAATGCAATCTCTGCCGAGCCTAGGTCATTATCATCTTTGCTCATTTCCTCGTCGATGAATTTTGGTTGACATCAACAAACTAATAGCCATTCTTGTCGCTCGTTCCTCAAAGAAGGGTATGAAAGGTAGTACACTTGAGTGGCTTGCATTGCAAGGACAAATGGCTCGTAGTTGTTATATCGTCGACTTTGATGAACCTCTACCAATTGAAGTGTTGGGTGAGTCCTCACACCATGATTCGGTGTAGGGTCATACCATTCACACTTAAACAAGACCACACGCTTGAGGCCAATATATTCAATCTCTACAACCTCTTTCAGTACTCTATAGTAGTCATGGGAAACATCGGCGTAGTTAGAACCCTACACCAAAACACCGTTGTTTTGCGTCTATCAATTAACGCCATATGTTGCGGAGTGGAACTTATACCCATTCACTAGGTAACCAGAGTACACATTACAAGATCGACTAGGACCAACCGAATGATCAACTAGTGTCTCATCAATGATAGAATTCCGAGCCTATTTATGAAAATTTAGAAATGTAAGACACATTACTTATGAAACAAATTAACGAAGCGCTAACCTACAATAGTAATAACATTACATATGTTTGAAACCATATGGGGAAGTTGCGCTCTAGACTAGTATCGACTTCCGACTCCTTCATTGCTTAAGTGATTTCATCAATAAAGATCCTACAAGAAACGAACATGTAAATATCATGTCTTAGTAAAAAATGAATAATGAATGTATTGCATTATTGAATGTAAATGTGACGGACATACTGGTTGTAAGGAGCAATCTCTGGACAATTGAGCAGTATGTACGAATGAGCGACATTATACTCCTGCTCTGTTAAGTACCGCTCCTTTGACTTGCCCAATGGTCGACCAGGATAAGTGAAAATTGAGAAATTGCCCACAAAATGCGGTGTGGGCGCGACACCACCATCATTGTTTCGTTGCACTTTGTCATGCAACGTAAAGACGTGATCTTCGAAGTAGTAAGAACAAAACGATGTGACTTTTTCGACCAAATAAGCATTACACATCGAGCCCTCAACCTTCGCTTTGTTCCGAACGTTGTTTTTCAAATGTTTAAGGTACCTATCGAAGTTTAGTTAATTTTGATTTAAAACTTATTGAATGGGAAAATAATTTAAGGAACTCAAGATATTACCTCTCAAATGGATACATCCATCGAAATTGGACTGGACCGGCCAGACAGGGCCTCGTAAGCCAAGTGGATTGGTAGGTGTTCCATAGAGTCAAAGAAGCTTGGAG
Source organism: Stephania cephalantha (assembly GCA_039657325.1). NCBI lineage: Eukaryota > Viridiplantae > Streptophyta > Magnoliopsida > Ranunculales > Menispermaceae > Stephania > Stephania cephalantha. Next base: position 24,655,246 of record CM077574.1, on the reverse strand, counting down.
GGAATATCTTCTCCAACTTGCAAATGATTTTTGGTATTTCAGACTCTTAAACCTCCATATCTTTGAGACTGACACTTTTCGCAGTCAGGGATCGAAAAAAAAGGCTCAGTTTGCTAATTGCAACCCTAATCGGGTTTGGGAGGAGTTCTCTGAATGCAATTGGTATCAACCGTTACATGAAAATATGACAATCATGACTCTTCATGCCGAACATTCACAAATTCTTTGGATCCACACATTGACCAAGATTCGAAGCATAACCATTAGGAAAACATAACTTTTTAACCCACTCGCACAATTTTTGTTTTTTTGATGTATCGAGAGCATAGCATCCAAGGATGTAAGTATTTGTCGCCGAATCAATGTGTAGAGAAGGTCGGTGACAATATTCACGAATATCTTGTCTCGCTTTCGCATTGTCCTTACTTTTGCTCGGTATACTCATAATAGTGTTGAATATGTTGTCAAAAACATTTTTCTCGATGTGCATGACGTCTAAGTTGTGTCAGATCAAGTTTGTCTTCCAATAAAACAAGTCCCATAAAATGCTTCTTTTTCTCCATCCCGAATTCTTAGATATCCGCCCATTCACAGAATCAGTTCTGATTTCTGTCACCATCATCAAGCCCAACGATTCAATTTCTGCCAAAATTTCTTCATTAGATCGCAAAGCGGGCGATTCGTCGTTTAGTACCATTTTGCCTCTAAGAATTTTTTTTTGTCTTTCCTGAATTGTGAGGCCTTCGACAAGAAACGACGGTGACAGTCGAACCACGATGTATTTCCACCACTTCGCAATTGAAAGGCATTCGTATCCTCCATACAATATGGACAAGCCATCTTACCGTGTGTGCTCCAACCGGACAACATGCTATACGCAGGGAAATCACTAACAGTCCATAAAAAGGCCACTCGCATACGAGAATTCGTCTTTGTGGAAACATCGTAAGTAATCACCCCGTTGTTCCATAAATCTTGCAACTCTTTCACAAGCGGCTTAAGGAACACGTCGATTTTTTGTTTTGGGTTGGTCAGTCCAGGAACGATAACCGTTAAGAACATAAACTCAGATTTCATGCACATCGACGGTGGAAGATTGTACGGAGTCAAAATTACGGGCCATGAAGAGTACGATTTTCCTGAAACCCCAAATACTTGAAAGCCATCAGTGCACAATCCTAAACGAACATTCCAAACCTCGGCGGCGAAGTCTCTGTTGACATCATTAAAATGCCTTCAAGCAATCGAATCAGAATAGTGTTGCATAACATCTTTTGGCGAGGAATGTTCTCCATGCCATCGCATATGTTTTGCTGTTGACTCAGACGCATACAATCGTTGCAATCGAGGGCCCAAAGGGAAGTAGTTCATTTTTTTGCAAGGGCGTTTTTTGGTGTTCCGTCCACGACCTCGTCGCTGTGCAATGTAGCGTGATTTTCCACAAAATTTACATGATTTCAATTAAGAGTCCACTCCCCAATATATCATACATTGGTCCTCACAACAATCTATTTTCTAAACAGGTAGACCTAGACCTCACATTAGTATTTTAGTGGCATAAAAATTTTCAACCAATGAAGTGTCAGTTGGCAAACAATCCTTCATGAATTTTATGATTTCATTATACCCTCGTTCAGAGATATGATGTTCTGACTTGATCGCAAGTAATCTAGCCATTGCGGACAACGTAGTCAGTGTTTCACACCCCGGCCACAATTGTTCTCTACTAGCCTCAATCATGTCATATAGTTGGCGTGCATGGGGGTTTGGTGATTCTTCTCGTGATTCCAATTAAAACTTGGACCTGCCATGTTGTGTAGCATCTCGTGGTAAGTTGTCGTATCCAAACCTCCCACATCAGCATCATTATTATGGTTATCAAATTGGTAGAAGTTTTGCGGGTCTTCATCTCCATTCTCACCGTGTTCGTACCAACACTGATATCCCGAAATAAATCCGTACCTACATATATGGTATTCAACCGTTTCGACGTCCTGGTACGGTACAAGTCGACATTTCTTATAATTGCACGAACATCTAATCTTCATTTCACTTAGGTAGGTAGGACAATGTTGCTTAGCAAATTCTATGAATTCTTTAACCCTCGCCGCGAATTCTATTCGAACGAAACCGTTGTCGAGACGGTTGTACATCCAGTCTCGACTTGTAGACGACATTCCTATTGTAATTGTGCAATTAAATTAGTCAACTAGTTTAATAATTTTCGATGGTAAAGGTCTATTTTCTCCAACCTACACAATTTATTAGAATGGGGAATTTGAGAACCTCGCTAACTACATGAACAAAAAGCTTTGTTTGTATGCATTGAATAAATGTGGTTTGATACAAATAACATAAAACAAAACAAACTTTACATTTGTTGAGTTCTAACTTCATGTCTGTTTGTGGATTGAATGTAGTACTCCTAATCTCAGGAAAAATGTGTGTAACTTCATGTATGTTTGTGGCTTCTGTTCCTTTTGTTGATTTCAACTTTCTTAAGACCTAGATCGGTACATGACTGATACCAAACATAGTAGGATACTTGGTCGTAAAAATAAACGCAGCATGGAGTTCAAGATATCATAAATCATAAGTTATAAGCAGCATACAAATACCACATAGGATCAAAGCTCCCAGTATTTCATTTTCAACAAATACATATACCAATGACGGCCAATAGGTACATACATATACCAAAGCATTAATGATAGAATTTTTGTAACAAACTAACACTTAACATAATATCGTACAAAAAAAATTTAACAAAAAAAAAGCCAACAATATAAAAAACAGTGCTTTGGTTTATGTTTTGTTAATCGGGACCCATTAGTTGTCCACTCTTACCTCCCTAAGGTTAGAGACTTACACACTCAAATCTTAGGACGTTTTAAGTGGAACACCAAAATAAATATTACGTTGGGACCCCTTAGTTGTTCACTCGTACCTCCTTAAGGTTAGAGGTTAATTCAAATCTCTTGACGTTTTAAGTGAAATAGCCAAATCAACTCAAGGAGTAATCATAGTTTTTAGAACCATACCTAGTAGTAGAAAATATATAATTAAAGGTACTATTCATCTATACCTATTATTTTGGTAGTTTTATCTATACACACGCATATCCACACAATTGAACCAAATATAGTAGGAAATACATGAAAAAATGTGGCATGAAGAGATCAAAGAATGTAAATTACAAAGAAAATATAACACAAAACCTTACCTCTCCAGAGCAATTAGAGCGGTAGAATGCAATCCAGACAAAGCACGATGCACTTCGACTACGAAGGATTTCTCACTTCAGTATAGCTCTGCCACTTCCCTAACGCTCCTCTGCATAAAAACCAAAACCAAAACCAAAACAATTCAGTGTCCTACCAAACCTCCTAAATCCAAGTGAAATGGAACTGGTCTCATTAAAATACGCCAATATACTTACACATATAATTTTAAACTTCTACCTTTACAAAAGATGCATTCCCATAACACTTAAATGTAGTTACGCATATAATTTTAAATTTCTACCATTTCACTCCTTAACAAGTAAAGCAATGACGTAGAGCAATATCATGTCAAAGAGACTTACAAGTTCCACTTTAAAATTTTCAAGATTACTTACAAATTCATAGTCATATAAAGTTATAAACCAAACCTTTTCCCTAACTTATTTTTTCCCTCCAAGTTCCAATTAAAGAGAACCCTCCAAATTCATTGCGTGAATACATGCATAAACCACTTGGAGCTCTTACACTACACATCAAACAACCTCGAAAATAAATCCTCATACGACATTCTTATAATTGCGGGGATCCAACAAGCTTGTTAACATAAGCCTTGATGTAAGTTAACCGATAAAACATGTTCACTACAACCTGTTAACTACCCATCAAAGCAACAACAAATTATAACCAACTGAACCACACAATCTCACCGAAATCTCACAAACTAGGGAGAGTCAAAAATAAATCAAAAATAGGTATTCAAATGGAGGGATTATCTTACTTGGGCATCCTATGAAATCTCCAAAAATAAGAAAACCATAATACCGATTAAAAACTTAGACAAATTTTCACCATCTAAACCACAAAACTCACCAAAATCTAACGAACTAGAGAGAAAGAATCCATACATGATCATAAAAACATGAATTAAATCAATAAGAGATCGAAAATTAAAAACCCAAAAAATAACAAGAAGAAGAAGAGATCAGAACTTAAAAATTTTTATGCCTAAAAGGCTAAAACACCATACAAGTTGACTTAAAAAAACCATACAAGTTTCCATGGTCTAAAAAAAAAGATAAGAACAAATGCTATAAGAATTACAAAAAAAAATAAACCCTTTATAAGAACAAATAAAAAATATGTAAATGAAAAGTTGAGCAACATAAATCACTAGATCAGCAAACCCAAATTGACCAACGCTACAACACAAATCAGCACAAACCCTAAAGCTGTGTTTCAACTTCAACATACCAAATATAAGAACAAATAAAAATATGTAAATGGAAGAATTGAGATCGAATATCACTAAAACATATCGTATATCAATGGAGGGATTATCTCACCGGGGTGTCCAATGTATGACCGCGAGGGACAGAGTAGACGACAACGACGAACAGCGGTGAGGACTTCACAGGCAGCGACGGCAGAGGGCAAAGGCTTTAAAGGCAGCAATGACAGACGGCGAGGGCTTCAGAGGTAGCGACGGCAGACGGCGAGGGCTTCAGAGGCACCAACGGCAGAGGGCGAAGGATTCAGAGGCAGTGACGGCAGACGGCGAGGGCTTCAAAGGCAACGACGGCAGACGGCGAGGGCTTTAAAGGCAGCGACGACAGAGGGCACGACCTCCGGCATACCCAACGACAACTCGCAGTCTCAATCGCAGCGACGACAGAGCCCCCAACCTCCGGCTGACGGTGCCGAGATTTTAGTGCTTGGGAGAGAGATTTCAGTGAAAGAGATAAAAAGTTGACGGTTAATGAATCGGTTGAGAGAGAGAGTTGACGGTGAGTGAATCGGTTGAAAAAGAGAGAGTGCGCGGATGTGAGAATCGGTTGAGAGAGAGAGTTGACGGTGAGTGAATCGGTTGAGAGAGAGAGTGCTACGTGGAGGTGAAAATCGCTTGAGAGAGAAAGAGAGTTCGATAAACATCCGTTCCCATTTTTCAATCGTCCGCATCGAAGCACGCATGAATCTCCATACGTAATGGACGGTTATAAAACATTAAGCTTTTGGTGGGAATGTTGGCGCCATTTTTTGAGATGAAACTTAATTTCGTCTCTATTCCGTCTCTATTTCAGTCTCTGATCTCTCTCTATTCCGTCTCTGAATTAGTCCGTCTCAATTCCGTCTCAAACCATTTATTCTTTGCTAAGGAACAAAATTCCGTTGCTAATTCCGTTTCTAAATAACCATTTTTTTGTAGTGTTTAAAGTTTTTTTTCAAATTAAAATTAAAGTATGCTTAATTAAATGTTTATTTAATGAAAAGCTTGTTAGTCACCAAAGTGGCCTAGCTTGAATAGATATTAAATATTTAATTAAGGCAATTAATTATAATGCTAGGAGTTTACCCAAAGGTGGACCATTGCTTATAATTAATGAAACTTTAGAGATTTATCTTCATACTTAATAAAAAATAGGTATGTTTTATCCAAAGATATCTTACTTACTTACCTAAGTATGATTGATTGACTATGAAAGTACGCTTATTAAGAATTTGATATAGCATGAATTATGTATTAAAGTACCACCCAAAGGTGAACTTAAATACATAATAAAAGTATTGTATGTCTGAATCTATTAGATTTAACTCAAAGCATTAATGTGAATAATTTTGTTATATTTGCAGCGTCCTCTAATATGTTTGCCTTGGGTAATATGATTGTTAAGTTTAATGGGCTCAACTACAATGATTGGTCCGAACAGATCCAGTTCCAACTGGGTGTAATGGACATTGACCCGGGAATCATTGTAGACGAAAAGCCTACGGCCATTACTGAGGCCAACTCCGAAGAGGAAAGGTCTCTATATGAGGCTTGGGAGCGGTCTAATAGGCTAAGTTTGAATTTGATGCGAATGACGATTGCAGAAAATGTCAAACCATCTATGCCCAAGACAAGCGACGCAAAGGAGTTCATGGTCCAGCTAAAAGAGTACTCGCAATCGAACATTGCTAACAAGTCCATTGTGGGAAGCTTGATGAGTGAGTTGACAACTAAGAAATTTGAGTGGTCACAACCCATCCATGATCATGTGACTAGTATGTCTAACTTGGCAGCGAAGCTCAAAGCAATGGGAATGGACGTGAGTGAATCATTTCTAGTTCAACTCATCATTAATTCCCTTCCCCCTGAGTTTGGTCAGTTCCAATTGAATTACAACACTATAAAAGAAAAATGGAACTTGCAAGAAATCAAAGCCATGCTCGTACAGGAGGAAGGGAGATTAAGGAAACTGAAGGGTCACTCAGTTCATCTCACTATGCATGATGGAGCTAGCAGCAGCAAAACGATACTAGGAAGGAAGGACAGAAAGAAGGACAAATCCCCAATAAAATTCTATGAGGGTCGAATCCATAAGGAGCTGAGGTGCCACTTCTGCAGGAAGAGTGGGCACTTCAAGAAAGACTGTCCGAAACGAAAGGCATGGTTTGAGAAGAAAGGTATACATTACATTTCTGTATGTTTTGAATGAAACCTAATTGAAGTGCCTAATAATACCTGGTGGCTTGATACTGGTGCAACTACTCATGTTTCACATATTATGCAGAGATTCCTTTCAATCCATCCCATAAGCGAAACCGAAAATCTCTTATTTATGGGGAACAGAATGAAGGCACGCATAGAAGGGATCGGGACATATAGATTAATCCTGGATACCGGATGCTTCTTGGATTTAGAAAATTGTATTTATCTTCCTGAATGTTCAAGGAACCTTGTTTCTGTGTCAAGATTGGATTGTGTAGGCTTTAATTTAAAGATTGGAAACAATTGTTTTAGTTTATTTAAACAAAAATATTATTATGGTTCTGGTCTTTTAATTGACAACTTATATTGTTTCAATCTTGACAGTATATTTGTTGAATCCTTGTTTAATGTTGAGCATCTTATTGGAAATAAACGTAGTGCACATGATGAGTGCTCTGCTTTTCTTTGGCCTCAAAGATTAGGTCATATATTCAAAGAAAAAGTAAAGAGGTTAGTGAAAAGTAACATCTTACCTCAATTGGATTTGGTTGATTGGGATGTATGTGGGGATTGCATTAAGGGAAAGCAAACTTAACATATATCAAAACATCCAGCCACAAGAAGCAGTGAGCCTCTTGAATTGATACACACCGATATTTTGTGGTCCTTTTGATGCTCCATCTTGGAGTGGTCAAAAGTATTTTAGCACCTTTATTTATGATTACTCACGATATTTTTATCTATACTTGTTGCATGAAAAGTCTCAATCCGTGGACATTTTAGAAGTGTTCATTAATGAGGTAGAAAGGCAACTAGATAGAAAGGTAAAAATGGTAAGATCTGATAGATGTGGCAAATACTTTGGAAAGTATGATGAAAATGGACAATGTCCAGGTCCATTTGCAAATTCCTTAAAAGTCGAGGTATTTGTGCACAATACACAATGCCTGATACACCTCAACAAAATGGTGTAGCTGAAAGGCGAAACCATACTCTTATGGATATGGTTAGGAGTATGTTAAGTTGTAACACTATGCCTTCATAATTGTGGATGCATGCATTAAAAACTGCTACATATCTCCTGAATAAGGTTCCTAGTAAATCAGTTCCTAAGACTCCTTATGAACTTTGAACTGGTAGAAAACATAGCTTGAGACATCTTCATGTTTGGGGATGTCAAGGACTATTAGTGGTTACTTCATTGGTTATCCTGAAAAGTCTAAAGGGTACATATTTTATTGTCCTAACCATAGTATGAGAATAGTTGAATCTGGTAATGCTCGGTTCATTGAGAATGGCCAAATCAATGGGAGTGAAGAATCACGAAATGTAGATATTCATGAAATTCAATTGAAAACTCCTACATCTAGCATTTCTCCTCAAATTGTTGTTCCTCTTGTTGTATCACGGTTATGCAACAAACCCGGAGAACAAATCATTGTTCCAAATGAGGAAAATGAACTTGTTGTTAATGAACCAGCTAATGATGTACAAGTTGTAAATGATCAAGTAGAGCCACAAGAAATAACATTACAAAGGTCTGTAAGGATAAGAAGACCAGGAGTTTCAAATGACTATGTGGTTTATTCATTTGAACATGAATGTGATTTGAGTATTGACAAAGATCCTGTCTCGTTCAAACAAGCCATGAAATGTGATGATTCTCAAAAATGGTTTAATGCCATGATAGACGAGTTGAAATCAATGGATGACAACAAAGTCTGGGAATTAGTCGAGTTGCCTGAAGGTACAAAGCAAGTTGGTTGCAAATGGGTATTCAAAACAAAACGAGACTCACATGGCAATATTGAAATACATAAAGCTAGACTCGTCGCCAAAGGTTACAATCAAAAGGATGGCATTGACTATAAGGAGACCTTCCCTCCAGTTTCAGGACTCTTTAAGAATTATAATGGCTTTAGTAGCTCATTATAATCTTGAGCTTCACCAAATGGATTTGAAAACCGCCTTTCTAAATGGAGACTTAGAAGATGAAGTTTACATGGACCAACCAAAAGTTTCTTGACCATAGGAAAAGAAAACTTGGTGTGTAAGTTGAAGTAGTCAATATATGGATTGAAACAAGCTTCCAGACAATGGTATATTAAGTTCAATAATACCATTACGTCATATGGTTTTGTAGAAAACACTGTTGATCGGTGTATATATATGAAGATCAGTGGGAGCAAGTTTATTATATTGGTCCTATATGTTGATGATATTCTTCTTGCTGCGAATGATGTTGCTTTGTTACATGATGTAAAAAGATTTCTCTCTATAAACCTTGAAATGAAAGATATGGGTGAGGCATCCTACGTGATAGGAATAGAAATATTCCGTGATAGATGACAAGGATTGTTACATTTGTCTCAGAAAGGATATATCAATAAAGTATTGGAGAGATTTCAAATGGACAAGTGCTCCGCAAGAATAGTTCCAATTTAGAAAGGGGACAAGTTCAGTTTAATGCAATGTCCTCATAATTATTTGGAACGTCAGCAAATGCAATGTATTCCTTATGCGTCATTAGTTGGGAGCTTAATGTATGCCTAGACTTGTACTCGACCGGATATCAGTTTTGATGTTAGAATGTTGGGTCGATATCAAAGTAATCCTGGAATGGATCATTGGAAAGCTGCAAAGAAAGTACTTAGGTACTTACAAGGCACCAAGAATTACATGTTGATCTACAAACGGTCGATTCATCTCGAAGTGATTGAGTATTCTGATTTAGACTATGTCGGATGTGTGGACTCGAGGAAATCTACATTCGGTTACTTGTTCATATTGGCTGGAGGAGCAGTTTCATGGAATAGTGCAAAGTAGACTGTAATTGCTACTTCCACTATGGAGGTTGAATTTGTGGCATGCTTTGAGGCCACTATTCATGCATTATGGTTGCAGAATTTTGTGTCAAGACTTGCTATTATTGATAGTATAGCTAGACCTATAAGGCTATATTGTGATAATTTCGCAATATTTTTCTTTTCGAAGAATGACAAGTATTCAAAAGGTGCAAAACACATGGATTTGAAGTACTTGTCAGTCAAAGAAGAAGTGCAAAAACAAAGAGTGTCAATTGAGCATATTGGTACTGATATGATGATAGCGGGTCCGTTAACTAAAGGATTACCGCCCAAAGCGTTTATTGGCCATGTTGAACGTATGGGCATTATAGATAGGTCCTTGTTAACATAATATTGTGGTATGTATACATACATTTATAATTGTATTGCTCATATTATTGTCATGACACTTATGAATTCAATTAAAGCTTTGTCTTTGCTTATGTACTTGTTATCTTCATTATATTTCAGTGAAATAACATTATAGTTAGAGGGTTGAATTGTCCTTATTAAAGTTATACTGGTTGAGTTGATTGTGATACATAGAAGGAATCTTGTCGATTAAATGACTTGTGGCCGCCATGATCTGATCATTTTAATTCAATGAAAAAGTGATTTGATGGATTCAGTAAAAGTGCGCAATTATATTTTATTTTGAATCATCAAGTCATAACATGGGTCAAGTGGGAGATTGTTAGATTATCTTTTCCTAATTAATCTCTATTATATGTGACTCATATTATATTGTTACGTACTCCATGTTTTGGGCCCACAACTTGATGGTAGTTGGGGCATAAATGTTTTGAGTACGAGGGTTTTAATTCCCTCCCTTATCTCTTCAAAATAAACGGACCCAATAACTGTAAAACAATTATTGGGATATGATTTGTTTAAAACCAAAGAGATCTCACCATCAAGTTTTTATGTCTAACGTAAGAAAGCAGAGAGGGGAAAAATATTCTCAAATGGCAATGGAAGGAGGTATGTTTATATTTTATGATTTATGATTGAATCAAAAGTGTTATATAGATCAGTATAGACAACAATAGCTAGCTAGCTAGCTAGCTAGCCACTTGAGCAGATGTGTACGAGACTATATGCAATGGCGGAGGGTAGAGAGATCGAGTAGGTTCTTGGCGTGAAGACCCCCTACACAGTAGTAGCTAGGCGCCTTATATATGTAATTGTTGGCCTCTCACCCCGTTCACCTTCACTAACCAAGTACCACCACTTCATCCCTCTATAGTTAAATGTTTGCCTCCATTGACTTAATTTTTTGCTCTGCTACTAATTGTATGTTAAATTGTAATTATTAACTATTACTTTTTTTCAATTTTTTTTTTAATGGAAAAGCTATGCAAAGTTGGAAAGTTCAATTCATGAGTGAAACATGACCTGGATGAATGAAGTTTTTGACAATTCCAAATCCTCCTAGCCACCAACATTACTTAAGCTTCACTAGATTAATCTAATGGTTTCCATTTTGCATCTCGAGGTGTATCTATGGGTTTAAAATTCAATTTACAAACAATAGATTTCATTTATAAATATTTATATATATTAACTATATATATACACCCATGTATTTTTATGCCTATAAATTATATGCACATGCTAATGAGTGCACTCGAGCGTGCACACTTTACTCATAATCATGCGCAATACTCATGACATACGCGTGTCATTAGGTGCACCAATAATTTATTTACTATTTATTTTTCAATTATAGGCTTATATTAGTTTACGACAATATCCTATATTATATTTAATTTATAATAAAATAAACCAAACACAATAGTTTCACACAAACATACACCCACTACTCGACATACCTCGGGCATAAACACGCGCCTAACTCGGGTTAATTATTGTTCGAATAACAATTAATTAACTACTTAAGGACACCGGTCGTTACATTATCCTCAATTTAAGACAATTTCGTTCTCCAAATTTAAAAGTTAGTAAACCTCCAAGATTATGATATCCTCTTTGTATGACTCTGAACCATCATAGCACAGAAACATTTTTTTTTTCAACCATTCTCCCAATTTTTTCTTCCTCACTCAACTACTTATCTGGTCGAGTGAGTTATTCCCAACTACTTATCAAGTCGAGAATGATATATTAATCATGATTAGATTTCACTTTCCTTATCCAAATACTTCTTTGGTCAAATGAGATATTCCCAACTACTTATCCAGTTGAGAATAATATATTAACCTGAGTTATAGTCTTATAGCATCAATTCAACCATTCTTTAGATTTCATATCTCTCACTCAACTACTTATTCGGCTAAGTGAATTATTCTCAACTACTTATCTAGTCATGAATAATATTTCTTTTATCTATCTAGAGAATCACTATTAATTCAAAATTACACACTTGATTCATTTACCTTCCATAATTTTTATTATATTTCTTCTCATTACCACACTTGATTTATTATTTTTCAATTGAGAGTTTAAGACTTTGTCAAGTAATTGATGACCTATAAGATTTCAAACCATCAAAACTGTCACACCCCAATTAATTAGGCCATCTGACCGGCCTAGATTACCTTAATTCCTTGATAATCTAGCGGCCTTAACCTCTCCATAATAAACAATTAAGAATAAGTTATGTAATATTCAATTATAAAACTTTATTAACCACAAAGGATTCTAAGTTGAATCTTAAATCTTAAAGTTCCGTAAAAATTAATTATATAATCCTTAAAGTTCGTTTACATTGATTACATTACCCACAAAATCTCGTAAAGATTTTTTGACTGCACCTCCTCTATTTCTAAGCCTACACCGGAAATTCTGACCATAAAAAAATCTTCAACAAAACCTGCTCAGCTTTGGTTGAAATGCCGAAGGACTCATAATCCACCCATAACAATATATATTGCATCAACTCAATTATATATTCATTCTAACCTATTTTAGGTTTTCGAAATTCTTAAACCCTTTACCTTAGTTCAATAATATTCCATTCCGTCCCAACATAGTTCCAACCATTTCAAAATAGATCCTAATCACACTCGAACCCAAAAACAATTTATACAATATATTATATTAAAAAACAATACATACATAGAGTACAGAACTTAACAAGTCACAAACAGTTAAAAACTTTCTATTTCCCTTGTCGCCGCTAGAACCTGTTATTATCCAATTATAAAAATTCGATAATGTCAGATAAGTAAATCCCACACTATCCAATGCACCTGTAATAATAAAATGCTTTGTATTTCGAGAATTTAAAAAATCAATAATATCGCAAGGAATCATAAATATACAAGTATGCATTCCATCCCGTTTCTATTGACCGACCACAATCAGACTACATCTTTCCAAAAGTAGTGGGTAAACAGTAATAAAGATTCGTGAGTTTGAGAGGAAGTCCCTCGAGAAGCCACGCCCTCAACTCTCCATGGAGAATGATCCTGGGCAACATCACAAAAACAACCCATCCGAAACAAGTGTTAACAATGATCAGTGACTCTAGTGGCAGAGCACCACGGTGTTCATCATACCACACATATAGCCAATGAACACAATGAGACCCCCAAAAGGCCTCCTTCCTCTTAGGTCCGTGAATGCATGATCAATAAATATGTAGCGATAAACCGTGCATGCAATTATATTTGAAAAATAATCATATAATGTAAAGGTTACCAAGGGATATACTTAACCTTACAAATAACCAACTTTAAGCTTAATTTTCGGGGTTTCCAGATGATCGGATCACCATGAAAATGGTTCCAATAGCTTCCCTGCATACCTAATTATATTATGGGTCAAGCTTCCAAAAATATCATTTTATATAACAACTTCAACTAGCTTTCAACTAGCCAACTTGAGGTAATTCTTTAACCTTGAAAGTCTTAACATTTTTCATGATGACCTAAAAGGAACTTCTAGTACTCATGTTCTATTTTCCATAGACTCCTAGAACACCCAAATTGGATCACCAACGGAGAAGTTATGAATCTGCCTATATAGCCTGTCGACTTGCCAACTTTATTTATTTTGAACTACAACATTTCTCCAAATTAATATTTTCGCAGTTAAATCCTCAAAACTAGACAACGAACTCCACGAAACCAACATATAACAACACCAAAATATTTTTACATCTCGTGGAGTCAAATTGGATTAAAACTAATTATCATTATCAACTATTAAAACATCTCCAAAATAGTTATTAATTGAATTGCATTAGTTCACCTCATTAACAACAATTCATACCAATTTCTATCAAAAATTGACGCAAATCAATCCAATAAACCAATTAACAACAATTCATACCAATTTCTATCAAAACTCACGAAAGAAATCGAAAAATAACGAGAATTCAAATTGAATTGATGAAAAATGTCCGACATTGATGATTTACCAAATTGTAGGTCGAATACCTTATTTCCACTGTGAAAATTTAGCTCAAATTGACCAAATTGCGATGCTCTACAATTTTGCGGAAAAAACCGAGCAAAAATCTTACGTCGGGAGCGTGCGGAGCGAAAGAAGGGCCGGAGACGTTTAGGAACCACGAACTCTTAACGTTATGTTGAAAATGAATCGATTCATTTTTTTTTTGTTTTTTTCAATTTATATATAAACCCTCACCTGTTTGTCAGCAACTTAATTTCTTTTTATTTATTAATTCTCAAAATCCATATTTTGATGTATGTCGACTTCCCGCGCCCGTTTTCGATTCGATTTTTTACAAACTGAACCAAACTCTCTATAAAACAGTCGATCTTCATAAAACGTCCATAACACTAGTCTGGTCACACCAAAACCCCAAAAATCTTAACTTTTTCCATGACATATGGAACCCTTGTAGAACAATCATCTTGCCATACTTAACCAAAATTGTGCCAGTTTGGACCCAATATCAACCTCAACCACTGTCAATCGACACGAAACTTGAAACAAGATCTCGCACAACTTCATCTCATTTCACAATACCTCTGTTCCCAACTTACACGCAAATCGATACATGTATACACCTCACCTACAACCACTAAATCGTCCACTATTTACTTCCTCTATGATCACGCTACGCGTATCTCGAGGTTAATCCAATATATACTTTAATTTTTCAATTAAACTATAGGATCCATATATATTCACGGCTATAAATTCGCCACACGCGCTAACGACCAAACTCGGGTGTGCACACTTTGTTGTACATCCCCTGCATGTCACCTTCGACCCTGCATGTCACTAGGTGCCCACTAATTTATTTATTATTTTATTTAATTTCATGATAATCTTTTCAATTTACATCCAAATAAATCTTTGTAAAATAGTCCAATTTCGCAAAAAGTTGGAGAATTTACAAAAGCGCTCCAAAATTTTCGGACAACCTATCTCACACGAAAATTGAGGTGCAGGGCCCACGTCGACTTGTTAAATTAGTTTCAACGTACAAATTCGGATTTGTAACTTAAATTTAATTATTTCTCATGAGATTCAAAACTAAAGTTTGGGTTGACATTTTAATTATCTCGGAACCTATCTCGACACGTATCTCGAGACAAAACTTTGAAATTACCAAAATTTGAGAAAATTCTCCAACGCGCTCCGAAACTAACGGTCACCGTGTATAAACTCCACTTGACCCTATTCCGCGTCGAAATAGTGTATAATACATCAAATAGGCACATAACACATAAAATAATATTAAAATTTATAATCTCTAATCTGTAACATGTGGGTCTCACCTTGATTACCTAAATCCCTAAATAAATTCAAAAATACTTAATTAGCCATCTAATTAAGTTTATAAAATTCTCGAATGTCACAATATTCCCCAAAAATAAAAAAATTTCGTCCTCGAAATGTAAGCTTATAGGTTATTGAACCAAAACAATTTTGAGAAAATTATTCTTCGTATACAACTCGTTTAATCCAGACCTGTAAAACTACTTCTAAGGTGAACCGTTATGTGGACCCAATCACGTTCATTTTATTCAACAACTTGGTGGTAGAAATCATAACCATTTTAACTTTTCATTTTCCCACATTTTGGTTTAATGAAAAGTTATCTCAATCTCTTTGCCAATCCATATAATTTGTGAATTTTTGACGAGTTAAACAATTAACCTTGTGGAATATCCAAAAACCTTACTTCATTTCTCATCTCATACCCTTGAATCTCATTCAACTATTAATACCTAGCAATACCTAGCTTATCTTGCTTTTCATAACACAATTCTCATTCTAATCTAAATAATATTCCACAAACCATTGATAATTCTTTCTATATCCATTCCAACTCTGGTACACATCCTAGTATTTTCTTCTCACTAACCATCCCTTTTTATTTAAATTATTAGTTGACTAATTCGTAGACTATCCTCAATTTAAAATTACATATTGATGTAATTAATATTTGAGCACAACATTAGATTCTAAATAGAGTCGCGTGTCTATCTGATCCACCCCATTTCAGCGTTTCCTAACAGAAACCTAAAATTACACAAGTCATCCCATGACTATAGATCTCATAAACATCTGTCATCCCATGACAAGAGATCTCAAATTCCCAATCCGATCAGAAATAGAAATGAGATACATCGTACAACTCTCACTCATTATCTAAATGTCTACTCACAATATTATTTATATTGTGGAATAGAAAGCAATTGCAAATGCCAACTCGTCAGCCAATTCATTTAACTTCTTCTTTTGATTGATTAGAAAATTATCGACTTTTCTAACTTTGTCATATCATTCTCTAATAATGAGTTCATCAAGAATTTCATTCCTTTAACTTATCTGAGACCTCCCACAAACTAACGTCTTAATCACTTACTGTTTACCAACTTCTCTCATTGCATGAATAGAGACAATTATCCTTAACTTAAGTACATATACATTTTTCACAGAGATATCAACATATTCAATGATTATACTCTCATAGTATAACTTTTAAACTTGTATTTTATACAAGTTTATAAATATGTTATCTCTTTTGCATTTCTACTTAATTACAATTGAAGAATATTCAATTCTTCAAACATATCAAGTCAAATACACCGAACTCTATTCAATAGTTCCAACCTAATAGATAATAAAACTAAAAGACTGAGCTGTAAGTCACGCATTTCTCTTCATTTCATTTATATCTTCACCAACATAAAAACATCTTACGTCATCTCCAATTTACAATACCTAGTGCTTTAAACTTCACCATTGACTAATCAGGTGGTGTAACACTATAATAGAACTAATGTACAACATATTCACGATATTAGTTGTATATTATTTGGTTCAAAACTTCATCATTTGGAGTTTGACTCTTTGTAAGATCCTTGTAAAGATACATTAGGCTTTATCAAACTCTTCATTTGATATTCTGAGTCTAATCGGGACTTGTTCACCTGAAACTTCCATTTTTCATACTCATGTGAGAATTTATTGACCATTTGTTAACCTATACTTAAAATTCCAATTGACTTTAACAAAACTTCATAAAATCTTTTATTCCGACTATCATTAATTTATTCGATAATTCAAAGACAAGTGGGCAACACACACTAGTCTTCTACGCTGTAAATTAATCGTGATTATGAAACGGAGTTACTTAGACCTTTGGTCATGTACAACTACTCTAATGCCTTACCTTGACTAAAGGAGTCCATCCGTGTCACTTTCGGTAGTAACAAGTCATCTCAATACCTCATTTTATTTTTTTCATTGAGTCTATTCTATTAAGTTTTTGTTAATCTTAGCTATTTTCACATTGATCTTGTTCTTCGTCCCCTTACAAACGTACCACGACTTTCGCTCAACAATCAAACCACTTACAGCTCCTTAATTTTGACTTAGAAAGATCATTTATATCTCTTCTCTTTTTGAAATATATAGCTAAGGACAGTGTGACTTCTTATTATTATTTAATGAATCAAAGTCTTCCTTAACTGATCTTAATTCAAAACAGAGAAACTTCACAACTCAAATAGTTAAATTGTTTTTTATTACCTTACTTTATTTCTATTAATCTCAAATATCCCGATTTTTCTTTTTCTCAAAAGGAAATTCTATACTTTTTAAGAAACTGTGCAAGATAACTTTGTATCTTATTATTCATCAAATTACCTTTGATGAATTTACATTTCCAGTATTATTCCACCGAAGAGATAGAAGAATTTGAATTTCTAAACTTTGATTAACTTAATGACTAATCAAGTTCTTAAAGGATGCTATTTCAATTCCTTAAGTCCTACATATAGAAATTGTCACAATGTAGGAGCTCATATTGACGTCCTATACAAATTACTTAGAGATACTCAATCAGTACATCTATCTGTCCATTGGTTATATTTTATGTTATAGCGATAAGCGTTATAACTTAATGTTGGTAGAAGTAATTATTGGGTACTTCAAATCTCCAAACACATTCACTTGTGTTAATGTCTAATAGCTAATCCATATTAGACCACTTCCTCAACACCTTCACTTGTAACACTTTGATCTTATCACTACAATTTTCATTTTCAAGTTAGAAATTTCATTGATCTTTGTTTCACAACAACACCTAATTCGGTGTTAACAAAGATTACTTCTAACTTGTATATTTTCATTCATTTTATAATTTTTTACTCAACTCATAGAACCACAATACTTAATGTCACTTATAGATAAGTAACTTGAGTAATAAATAATCAAAGTTTTCATTACTTCTATATAGAAGTTGTTTGATTGTTTTAAACCATGGTTATATTCAATTCTCGATTTACGTTTTGTTTCGAAAAGGAGACAATACTTTACTTCAAGTATTTTAGTTTTATAGAAACGGACGTAGACAACTTGGCTGATCCAATCACAATCTCATTGTAATTTCCAAGTCAAGATTCAATTTTTCTAATCAAATTTCATTTTACGTTTTCGGTAACCATATGTCTCATTTTCCTTTCATTTGAGACTCATTCGAAAACAATTATTAGTTGATTATGAATCAAACTAATATTTTATAGAATAGGTTTTCCCGAGTTAACCGTGCAACCGGTACTAACCTTATTCTAAAACTTAAGATAATCTATATCTTGTGCTTCCTACAAACCCCTATTTCACATCACGTTTTCCAAATGCTTCTCAATCATTTGAGACTTAATTTAAGTCTATTTGAAAACTTTTCCGGAGCATTTAAAAATTGTATTAGTTCAATACTTTCAATTTCTAAGAAATGTATGTTCACTACTTACTTACATGAATCATTTGGACTTCCCTTTCAACCGATTTCCTATTGGTTTCATAACTGATACTTTCATCATTTATATCAGTGCCAAACTACTTACAAAACCTTTGTGAATTCAGACTTCACAAGTCTATTTCAAATCCAATCACACTTAGTTTCATTTCATAAGCATATTCTCTCTTTTAATTATCCATTTCTAGTTTTACTCGTTATATCTTACGGGTTAAGTATCGAACGAACATGGAGAATAAATTTTCTATCACATATCTAACAATAATACACACATAAAACACAAATAAAACATAATAAGAAAGTTTTTAAAATTTTTAATCCCGTTTCAATGCGTTACTTCCCAACTTATCGCGCTCATTCACCCTTTGCTTATCCACCAAAGTTTTATCCTCAATTAAGCCAAACGAAGGCTCTAATACCAACATTGTCAGATCCCAACTAATTAGGGCATTCGACCGGCCTATATTACCTTAATCAATTGATTATCTAGCAGCCATAACCTCTCAATCAATAAACAATTAAGAATAAGATATTGTAATATTCAATTATAAAACTTTATTAACCACAAATGATTATAAGCTGAATCTTAAACCTTTATTAACAACAAATGATTCTATGCTAAATCTTAAACCTTATTATTCCATAAAAATGAAATATATAATCCTCGAAGTTTGTTTACATTGATTACATTATCCTCAAAATTTTGTAAAAACTTTTCGACAACACCTCCTCTATTTGTAAGTCTAAACCAAAAATCTCGGCATTCAAATAATCTTCAAAAAAACCTGCTCACCTTTGGTGGAAATGTAAAAGGACTTACAATCCACCCATAACAATATATATTGCATTAACTCAATTATATATTCATTTTAAAATCTTTTAGGTTTTTAAAATTCTTATTTACCTTAGTTCTACAACATTCCATTCCGTCCTGACACAATTCCAACCATTTCAAAATATATCCTAATCACACTCGAACCTAAGAACCCATTTATACAGTATATTATATACAAAAATAATACATAGATAGAGAATAGAACTAAACAAGTCGCAAATAGTTGGAAAGCCTTCTCTTTCCCTTGTTGTCGCAAGAACCTGTCATTATCCAATTATAAAAATTCGATAATGTCAGATAAGTAAATCCCACACTATCCAGTGCACCTGTAATAATCAAATGCTTTGTATTCCGAGAATTTAAACAAACAATAATATCGCAAGGAATCATATACAAGTATGCAATCCATCCCGTTTCTGTTGACCGACCACAATCATACTACATCTTTCCAAAAGTTGTTGGTAAACATCACAAAAACAACCCATCCGAAACAAGTGTCAACAATGATCAGTGACTCTAGTCACAGAGCACCACGGTGTTCATCATACCACACATATAGCCAATGAACACAATGAGACCCCCAAAAGGCCTCCTTCCTCTTAGATTCGTGAATGCATGATCAATAAATATGCAACGATAAACTGTGCATGCAATTATATTTGAAAAATACTCATATAATGTAAATGTTACCAAGGGATTTACTTAACCTTACAAATAACCAACTTCAAGCTTAATTTTTGGGGTTTCCAGAGGATCGGATCACCATGAAAATGGTTCCAATTGCTTCCCTACATACCTAATTATATTATGGGTCAGGCTTCAAGTGAAACCATATCATAAACCTAATGAAAACCGCGATCAAAGTACGTTTGAGAATAGTTTCCAAAAATATTAATTTATTTAACGATTTCAACTAGCTTTCAACTAGCCAACTTAGGGTAATTTTTTAACCTTGAAAACCTTAATATTTGTCATGATGACCTAAAAGGAATTTCTAGTACTCATGTCCTATTTTCCATAGACTCCTAGAACACCCAAATTGGATTAACTCAATTATATATTCATTTTAAAATATTTTAGGTTTTCAAAATTCTTTAACCCTTTACCTTAGTTCTACAACATTCCATTCCGTCCTGACATAATTACAACCATTTCAAAATATATCCTAATCACACTCGAACCTAAGAACCTATTTATACAATATATTATATACAAAAATAATACATCAATAGAGAATAGAACTAAACAAGTCGCAAATAGTTGGAAAGCCTTCTCTTTCCCTTGTCGTCCCTAGAACCTTTCATTATCCAATTATAAAAATTCGTTAATGTCAGATAAGTAAATCCCACACTATTAGTGCACCTGTAATAACCAAATCCATTGCATTTCAAGAAATTAAAAGAACAATAATATCGCAAGGAATCATAAATATACAAGTATGTAATCCATCCCATATCTGTTGATTGACCACAATCAGAATATGTCTTTCCAAAACTGGTGGGTAAACTGTAATAAAGATTCATGAGTTTGAGAGGAAGTCCCTCGAGAAGCCACTCCCTCGAATCTCCATGGAGTATGATCCTGGCCAGTATCACAAAAACAACCAATCCGAAACAAGTGTCAACAGTGATAAGTGACTCAAATCGCAGAGTAACACGGTGTTCATCCTACCACACATATACCCAATGCACACAATGAGACCCCCAAATGTCTTCTTACTCTCATGTTTATAAATGCATGATCAATAAACATGCAATGATAAACTGTGCATGCAATTATCTTCATGAAATACTCATACAATGTAAAGGTTACCATGGGATTTACTTAACTTTACAAATAACCAACTTCAAGCTTAATTTTTGGGGTTTCCAGAGGATCGGATCACCATGAAAATGGTTCCAATAGCTTCCCTGCATACCTAATTATATTATGGGTCAGGCTTCAAGTGAAACCATATCAGAAACCCAATGAAAACCGCGATCAAAGTACGTTTTTAGAATAGTTTCCAAAAATATTAATTTATATAACGATTTCAACTAGCTTTCAACTAGCCAACTTGGGGTAATTTTTTAACCTTGAAAACCTTAATATTTGTCATGATGACCTAAAAGGAATTTCTAGTACTCATGTCCTATTTTCCATAGACTCCTATAACACCCAAATTGGATTAACTCAATTATATATTCATTTTAAAATATTTTAGGTTTTCAAAATTCTTAAACCCTTTACCTTAGTTCTACAACATTCCATTGCGTCCCGACACAATTCCAACCATTTCAAAATATATCCTAATCACACTCGAACCTAAGAACCCATTTATACAGTATATTATATACAAAAATAATACATAGATAGAGAATAGAACTAAACAAGTCGCAAATAGTTGGAAAGCCTTCTCTTTCCCTTGTCGTCACTAGAACCTTTCATTATCCAATTATAAATATTCGATAATCTCAGATAAGTAAATCCTACACTATCCAGTGCACCTGTAATAACAAAATCCATTATATTTCAAGAAATTAAAAGAACAATAATATCGCAAGGAATCATAAATATACAAGTATGTAATCCATCCCATATCTGTTGATTGACCACAATCAGAATATGTCTTTCCAAAACTGGTGGGTAAACTGTAATAAAGATTCATGAGTTTGAGAGGAAGTCCCTCGAGAAGCCACTCCCTCGAATCTCCATGGAGTATGATCCTGGGCAGTATCACAAAAACAACCAATCCGAAACAAGTGTCAACAGTGATAAGTGACTCAAATCGCAGAGTAACACGGTGTTCATCCTACCACACATATACCCAATGCACACAATGAGACCCCCAAATGTCTTCTTACTCTCATGTTTATAAATGCATGATCAATAAATATGCAATGATAAACTGTGCATGCAATTATCTTCGTGAAATACTCATACAATGTAAAGGTTACCATGGGATTTACTTAACTTTACAAATAACCAACTTCAAGCTTAATTTTTGGGGTTTCCAGAGGATCGGATCACCATGAAAATGGTTCCAATAGCTTCCCTGCATACCTAATTATATTATGGGTCAGGCTTCAAGTGAAACCATATCAGAAACCCAATGAAAACCGCGATCAAAGTACGTTTTTGGAATAGTTTCCAAAAATATTAATTTATATAACGATTTCAACTAGCTTTCAACTAGCCAACTTGGGGTAATTTTTTAACCTTGAAAACCTTAATATTTGTCATGATGACCAAAAAGGTATTTCTAGTACTCATGTCCTATTTTCCATATACTCCTGGAACACCCAAATTGGATTAACTCAATTATATATTCATTTTAAAATATTTTAGGTTTTCAAAATTCTTAAACCCTTT
Source organism: Stephania cephalantha (assembly GCA_039657325.1). Lineage (NCBI taxonomy): Eukaryota > Viridiplantae > Streptophyta > Magnoliopsida > Ranunculales > Menispermaceae > Stephania > Stephania cephalantha. The sequence goes on along the minus strand of CM077574.1, from coordinate 24,632,316 downwards.
ACCTTAGTTCTCCTACATTCCATTGCGTCCCGACACAATTCAAACCATTTCAAAATATATCCTAATCACACTCGAACCTAAGAACCCATTTATACAGTATATTATATACAAAAATAATACATAGATAGAGAATAGAACTAAACAAGTCGCAAATAGTTGGAAAGCCTTCTCTTTCCTTTGTCGTCGTTAGAACCTTTCATTATCCAATTATAAAAATTCGATAATGTCAGATAAGTAAATCCCACACTATCCAGTGCACCTGTAATAACAAAATCCATTGTATTTCAAGAAATTAAAAGAACAATAACATCGCAAGGAATCATAAATATACAAGTATGCAATCCATCCCATTTTTGTTGATTGACCACAATCAGAATATGTCTTTCCAAAAGTAGTGGGTAAACAGTAATAAAGATTCATGAGTTTGAGAGGAAGTCCCTCGAGAAGCCACGCCCTCGAATCTCCATGGAGTATGATCCTGGGCAGCATTACAAAAATAACCAATCCGAAACAAGTGTCAACAGTGATTAGTGACTCCAATCGCAGAGTAACACGGTGTTCATCCTACCACACATATACCCAATGAACACAATGAGAGCCCCAAAGGTCTTCTTACTCTCATGTTTATAATTGCATGATCAATAAATATGCAGTGATAAACTGTGCATGCAATTATCTTCGTGAAATACTCATACAATGTAAAGGTTACCATGGTATTTACTTAAGTTTACAAACAACCAACTTCAAGCTTAATTTTTGGGGTTCTCCGAGCGTCGAATCACCTTGAAAATGGTTCCAATAGCTTCCCTGTATATCCAGTTATATTGTGGTTCAAGCTTCAAGTGAAACCATATCACAAAACTCAATGAAAATTGCGATGAAAGTACGCTTGAGAACGATTTCCAAAAATATTAATTTATATAACGGTTTCAATTAGCTTTCAACTAGCCAATTGGGGTAACTTTTTAACCTTGAAAACCTCAATATTTTTCATGATGACCTAAACGAAACTTGTAGTACTCATGTTTGAATTTTCATAGACTCCAAGAACACCTAAATTGGATCACCGACGGAGAAGTTATGAATTTCTCCATATAGGCCGACGACTTGGCAAACTTTATTTATTTGAACTAAAAAACTTCACCAAATTAATATTTTTCGCAACTAAATCCTCAAAACTCGTCAACAAACGCCATAAACCACCTGATACCAACATCCAAATATTTTCACAACCTATGCAGTGAAAATGGATTAAAAACAATAATCAATATCAACTATTAAAACATCTCCAAAATAGTTATTAACTGAATTGCATTAGTCCACCTCATCAAAACCTAAACTACGTCAGTTGAACTTATCCCAAATTGATGCGAATCAATCCAATATACCAATTGACAACAATTCCTATCAATTTCTAGCAATACCCGCGAAAGAAATCAAAAAATTGTGAGAATTCAAATTGAATTGAGGAAAATGCCCGACATTGAGAATTTACGAAATTATGAGCCGAATACCTCGTTTCCACCCTGGAGATTTAGCTCGAATTGATCGTATTGCAATGTTATAAAATTTTGTAGAAAGAAACCGAGCGAAAATTGAAGGTCAAGAGCGCACAGAGTGAAAGAAGGAGGGAAGACGTTTAGGAACCACGAACGTTTAACGTTCAGTTGAAAAAGAATCGATTCATTTGTTTTATTTTTCCATTTATATATAAACCCTCAGTAGCTTTTCAACAACTTAATTTCTTTTTATTTACTAATTCCCAAAATCCGTATTTTGATGTATTTGGACTTTCGATGTCCATTTTCGATCCCGTGTGTCGCCCTCGACCCCGCGTGTCACAAGGTGCCTACCAATTTATTTATTATTTTGTTTAATTTCGTGATTATCTTTTCAGTTTACGTCCAAATAAATCTCTGAAAAATACACCAATTTCGCCAAAAGTTGGAGAATTTACCAAAGCGCTCCAAAATTCTTCGTCAACCCATATTGCATGAAAATCAATGTGTGGGGCCCACATTAACTCGTTAAATTAGTTTAAACGTACAAATTCGAGTTTGTAACTTAAATTTAATTATTTATCGCGAAATCCAAAACTAAAGTTTAGGTCGACATTATAATTATCTCGGCACCCGTCTCGACACGTATCTCAAGAGAAAACCGCGAAATTACCAAAATTGAAGAAAATTCTTTAACGCGCTACAAAACTCACAAACACCATGTATACACTCCACTTGACCCTATTTCACATCGAAATAGTGTATAATACATCAAATAGGCACACAACACACAAAAATAATATTAAAATTTATGATCTCTGATCCGTAACATATAGGTCCCACCTCAGATACCTAAATCCAAAATTAAATCCAAAATACTTAATTAGCCACCTAATTATGTTTATAAAATTCTCTGATGTCACAAAAACTTACTTATTCTCAATTCTCAATCTCATATTTACTTAATTCATTAGTGCTTCCCCAATTTAAGAATAATAGCATTCTTAATTTGCATAATTATTTAGAAATTCAAGCTATTTACATAGCTTTCAACTTCATTCACTTTGACAAACCAATATTTTAGGCTCTCATTGCCTAAACTTTCATGAATCTTTTGAGGACATCCTTTCGTTTTCATATTTAGCCTAAATTTAGTGTTATGATGTGTATATACTAATTCCAAAATCTTTGTAGTCTATATCTATTATAAAAGTCATTACTCTACCCAATTTAGACTAGAGACACATCACAAATTCAGTTAGGATACTTTATTCGCTTCATCATTAGTTATAGACATGAACTCAAAGTGAAAACTCAAATTTAAGTTCTATCTTGATTTATTCCATATTGCATATTCTTTCTCAAGGCTTGTTCTTCTCACACTTGTCTCACACTCCTGATCCATCAGTCCTTATTCATTATCTTTCCTCGTCACAATATTTCTAAGGTCTAGTTCCTCTTGAACTCTTGCTATTAGTGCTTAACATATCCCTCATACTCTGAAACATTAACAGAAAATAAGACGCTTAAAATAGAGTATAGGAAAAACAACATACTTATATCTAAGGTAGGTACATTGGGTTTCCACTACTAAAATTATTCTCTTTCTTAACCCCTATTCCTTATAAACCTAGGCTATGATACCGAATGTGGTAGCCCCGTACCCCGAGACCGCCTAGGTGGTACGCCAAGGGCCCCGCAACCCTGCCATGTCAATGTCCCGCTAGGTCTCGAGCCCTACTAGCGTCTCTTACCATGCCAGCATTCTCGGTATGCATACTTATCAGTCTTATATCATTTCGGAGTTAATGAATTATTCTAGTTTAAGTATTACTTTTGTAAATTTGATAGGCATTTTAGAGTGTCTTACGAGTAATTAATAATAAATTTAGCAAAATTCTTTAAAAATGGAAAAGATATCAATTGTGAGTATTTTAATATTCTTGATATGGACCTAAAGTGGAAAACTAGAAAATAAAGTACCGCATATATCAAACAGGTTATGAAAATATATACGTGTACAAAAGTCTCTCTAAGTCCCCATATTTCATAAATAACAAAAAATAGACAAAATAAACACCTACAAGTAAGTCCTAAACAGAAGGCGGTCAGAGATAGTCACCTAAGATCCCCTTACCTCTACTCGTAGAAGGATCTACAACTTGCAACCAAAAGAGAAACAAGTACCAGTGAGTAAAATCCTAGAGAAAACCACCAAGCATTTAATAAAGCCAACAACATTGAATAAGGAAAAGATGTGGTAAACAGTATATAGATGTAGCGAAACACATGCAATTAGAAAATCAGGATAACAATTAGTGCATGTGTAGCCATTTCGGACTAACTAGACCATACTTTGGTATACCAGGTATCAACTAGTGAGTGAATTCACTGACCCTACCACCCTACAACCCTCGCAGTGGTTGACCTAGACCCACGACCCAGCGACACATGCTCTAAAGGGAAGCAACTCTGGTCACAATCCACTAAGCGCGCATTGTGTAACATGCTATGATCTAACAACATCACAACCATACAACACGGCAAAGTACTCAAAGATCTCAATATCAAAAATGCATTAACCATAGACAACAATAAAAGGAAATAAATGTTTAAGGTGTGTTTCTCATGGGATTACTTACTTGATATATGTAAAATAGATCTCTAACATGTCCTCGACGCCTCTCGAAACCCACACACGACACCTATCTATGGATGCCTAGGCTCCCGGTAATAGGTATCTTATTAGTTTAAATATAATGGGATTGAGGTTACTTTAGTGTCTATTGACTCCTAAAATTAAAATTCATTTCACAATCCAAAAATTACTAAACACTCATTTATCGGCTAAATTCTTTCAAAACAACACAAAAATCTCTAAAACAAAAAATTGATGTTTTTTTTTCTATTGACCTTTTTAAAATTATATTTTTATCAATTTTTTTTTGTGTTTGGTTAGCGTGCTAATAAGGGCTCATTAGCGTGTTAACTACGCAATGTGGCTCATTACGCTAACGGGGTCGAAACCAAAAATCTTCAACTCAAAAATCTTAGTTTCTCTACCCCGTGGCCTCCACCAACGCCATCGATTCTACCCTCTCCTCGTACAAGAAATACAACTCTTCAACAAGAGTAGAAACAATAACAATTTGCATCAAACTGATAATTCATGCTTTCATTCAATTTATCCAAAACATCAAGTTTGATGGAAATTAAAATTTCAAAACCTTGATTTATATATAATGCGTTTTAAATTCATAGGAAAACTATTTGAAAATATTGAGTACAATACTAATTTGTTTTGTTGATTAAAACCGTAATTTTGGGTTCATTAACATAACCATTTTTCATGAATCTTGGAATGAACAAAATGAATGCATTTTACCTTGACTTAGTCTTAATGATTTGAAGCTTCAAGTCAAAAATTATCTCTAGATTTCAGCCCTGAAGTGCTTCCAAAAATTCAGGATTTGTGTTTTTATGCATGTTGAAGTGAAACACTAAGTTATGGCTTTTATACTTTGCATCTCGAAACCTTGGTCACACATCTATGTGAAAGTTTCTATCTCTTGTTGATCTAATGGTCTAATTTTGAACCACTAACTATTTCAAGTGACACAACTTAAACACTCAACTTTCCTAGACACCCTCAATCTTTGATAATCTCTATGACAATCAAAGTTCAAAATCAAGTATTTCAACCATAGACTTAGTTTAATCAAATTGATTTATTTTAGCCTTGCTTAATAAATTAGTCACATATACATTGGACTATTCTATATTATGGGTTTTTCATCTATGTATTCAAAACTCAATCTAGGTCTCGACTAACTAGAACCCAGTGCCTCGCTTTTAGCACGCATCTCGAGGCATGTTATAATTTGCATTATTAAATTTACTTAATAAGATTAAGATATAGTTTGTATTTATTAAGTCATATTAAAGCATAATTTATTTCAGACTTGTCAAATTAGTATATGCTATCATGGTGTATCCGTACCTCGCCTACCCGACACCCGCATCGACAAGCATCCCGAGACGAATGCCTGTAACAGTAACTCACCTAAAAATGATAATTGACATACACTTGCTTGTATGATAATTAATAATTTAAACACTACAATTTAACTAACCAATCATGCAAAAATATACTTAATTATACCTAGTTAGGCGTGCTCTAGTCATATTTGTTGTGTGCATGTCTGTCGGAGCTGGCCTCCTAATTTGAAAATATCAAATAAACGCGATTAATAAAATATTGGGTCGTCACATTAAGGACGATTCAAGTGAAAAGAAAGTAACTCAAGAATGGAAAGTTAGGCAACCGAAGAATGAGAAAATTATTAATAAGTTGGGAGATTTTAAAGTTAAGAAGAATAAGAAAAAGAAAAGGTCGCTTTAAGTCATGTGAAGCTTAATGACCTCGAAAATATACATTTGAATATAAAAATCAAATGGGCTTGGTAATTCTAAGCCCAATGTGATATAGGTTCTAATAAAAATTTTATGGCGATATATTTATTTCTGCATACTCTATTGGAGTTGGATGAGCTTGGTTCTAACCGAGTTTCTTTACCAGATGGTACTTCAATCAAACCAATATGGGTGGTCACGAATGTACCAATTCAAGTAGACAATTATATTTTACCCACAAATTTTCTGGTTATGCCGTACTTTATTGATGATGATCCTCCATTAATTTAGGACGCCATTTCTTAGCCACTTCTCAAGCTGTTATGGATAGTCTGAATAAAATAATCACTTTAACGATGAATGGTCAAGCAATTATTTTTTAAAATGGCACTAGAGTGGTGAATCCTATATTCAAGTTAAGAGAGCTGGTGTAATTCTAGAATGGATCAGTCGAGCCAACGATAGTAAACAAAAGCGCTTTATGGGAGGCACCCCATATCCTCTATTTACTTATGCTTTATTTTTAGTATTGATTTAGCATTAGTATATTGTGTTTTTATTCTATCACTTTTTGACTCTTGTATGAAAAATACTTTTCAGAATTTAAACTCTAAAGTACTTTCAAATGAAGGGGTGATCGAGTTGTCATGTTTCATTGGCCTTTATAAAAATTTACATTATTTGTTTATTTATTCATTCATTAAAATAAAAGTATAGTTAGTTACATATCCTAATCAAATTTTTGAATTTCTAATGAATTCTACTTTAATATTGATTATTATGAATAATGTATATAATAATTGTGAATTAAATTCGAAAAAAATAGTCAATTATGTCTAACGAATCTTTAGCGATTGGGATTAGTATTACGAATTACTGGAAAAATCGTTGATAATAAATAAGAAATTTTAAGTGAAAATTCAAGTATGGCAATTAAGTCGTGAATCGGCCTTTAAAGCCAAATTGCTAGAAAAATCGGCGAGGGACAAAGCCTAAAACCACCGTTTCATGTAGTAAATCACTAACGATTCCACTGAAACCCCGATTTTCTTGGTCTGAATTCAAGTTTTTTAAAGAAAACCCAAATTCGCCACACCATAAATCGTTTCACACACGCACCAATCATTGCACCCATTTCATCTAAACACGAATTTTTGCCTAGATTCAACCTTCATAAGCTAGATTTTAGTATATTTAAGTGATTCCCCCTTAATCTAGTTTCATTTAACCCAAAATTGTGCGAATGTGAGAGAGTAGAACCAAACTAGGGCTTAAGGGAATTTCAAGTTCAAGCTTGGAAGACTAATTTAGAGGAGTTCAAGAGCTTGTATCTTGAGCTATTCACTCTCAAGAAGATAATCACAATAAAACCCTAGCTTTTATGTTGAAAACTTCTTATTTTTTATGAATTTTTACAAAATTTTCAATTTATTTTGAAATTGTTTATTTGAATTAATCTTGTTACCATTGATAATTGATTTCATTGATTTCAATAGAACATAAATTTTGATTACATGATTCTTGGTTTACAAAAATTAATTTTTGAAATTTTGGTATTTTTGTTGAATCAAAGATTCTTATATGCAATTGGTTCGAAATTGAGTTTCAAATGAGGTTGGGGGTGTGTTTTATCATAGATATACTTTAATTTATATCATTATTTTTTTATATCATGAAAGTTTTAGGAAAACCAATTTTAAGTTAAGACTTTGATGCCAAATTTGAAATTTGAAATTTGAAATTGATTTTCAAACTAGCTTTTCAAATGATTTTCTCCTTTTTAAGTAGAATTGTAAATTCTATCGATTTTCTTTCGATAATTAATTTTGAATGAATTACAACTTTATACTCAATTTGGACTTGTGGTCATTTAATTTGAAATAATTGTCGGAAGTGGGAAACATAGAACTTTAAGAGAGGAGAAAGGAAAGGAAGTGAAAATATAGAATTCCATAACAAAATCTAAAAACCCAACCACACCTATTAGGCCAACGAAAATTTCAATAAACAATTTTAGAGATATAACACAAAGAGAACTTACTTCACAAATAGAATCTAGTGATGATTCAGAAGAAAAGGAAGTTGAGGAGAATCCATAAATTCCTCTTAATGTGGATAATTTAATAAATCCCAAGGCTCTTGGTAAAATGAAGAGTGACATTAGGGAAAATTGAAAAATAATATTGGAGATGGGCTTCAATGTGAAGAATCTAATAAAGTATGACATGTGTCGAGCGTGTATAATAAATTTCTCACCTTTATTATACTATTAAATTTTGTAGTAGTGGTAGGTGGGGCCGTCTCCACATGGATTTTGTAAATTTCTTAAGAAAAATAGTTTTATTATTTTTATTTTTCATTTAATTTAATTAAAACAAAAATTTATATTAATAGACTTTATATAGAAGTCAACTAAACAATTGTACTAACTTAATTAACATAAATTAAAATCAATTTATTCAAATCATTTCAACTCAACTGAATACGATATAAAATAAACATCTAAATAAATCTCCTAAACAATGAAACATCAATTTGTTTTTCATCAAAACATATTACTTCAATTATATAGTCATGAACATACTTTATAAATTATCTTACATGATTAAACCCTAGTCATAAGTAAGTAGACAGCGTTTAGCAAGCCATCAATTCTCCTTATACTGGTGGAAAAGCTACATTCTAATTTTATTGAGCTAATCCTTTTGAATACACTAAGACATAACTTTACGCAATAAAACCGCATTACACTTTGTGAAAACTTCGAACTACTAAATGTAACATCTTCCGAAAGCCACTTCAACATTAGACTTAGATCTTAAATTCACCTAGGCAATCTAAATGGTAACACTTTTCAAACAATCGTAGTTACTAATTTAAACTGGATAACGAATCAAAACATTAAAATACACATTGGACACTATACACAAAACACTTAGATTCATGATTGCAATCCATTAATAACAATCTATAAAATACGATTGGTTTAAAGCATTAAGCACACAATCATCTCATCACGACTACATTGCGAAACGGATTGAGTTCATGTTTGGGTTTTGTTTAGATTAACAAAATACTCACTCATAATATTAAATAACATCATCGCATAGTAATTGAAAGACATAATTAAAAATACCTTATTAAAAAACTTGAATCTAGCAATCTTCTCAAGAAGTAATAAAACAATAAAGAATGGTCTCCAAACTAAAGTAAAAAGTGTAAAACCATTAAAAGGCTCTTAATTTCATTTTATAGGGTTCATATATATAGTATCTTTGGTAATACATATCATAAACCAAATTAAAATCCTTGTTGTAATCTAAAATCCAAAAAAATCATCACCAACGATTCGTATTATAAGTGGAATCATTGGAAAAATCTTTGGAAAAGTTGTCTCAGTGTTCAATCGATCTAAGTAGCGATTTAAGTGCAAATGCGTATTGGTAAGGAATCGTTGGTTGTGAAATCAAGTTCTTCCTTGATCCCTTGGTGAATCGTTGTGCAATCTTTCCACTTTGTCAAATCCTTCATTTTCTTATCTTTTTAATTCATTTCTTCAAATATTTTTATTATCACTTAATATATAAAAAAGAAAACAAAACCTCATGTAATATAGTCCTTTACATCTAAAAGAAAACCTCAAACTTAGCACTTTGTTGTCATGTGGAAAGAAAACTCTTAATCATATTCTCTTTTCTTCCATCATTTTGATTTCATAATTTTATACTCTTATTTCTCAAATAGAAGTGATCGTTAAATAGAAACATATTACCCACATAAAAATAAAAATTATGATAGAATAGAAAGATTTAAATAACAACCCATTGTTTGGAAACTCAACCTTCTAGTTATGCAATCCACCTCCGAATTTAAAGTTAAATCAATCACCAAGGTTAAACCACTATATAGGTTTTCTCAATCTCCAGTGACAAGAATCAAGCTTATGACAATTTATATAGAATCTCAAGATACAAAAATCACTTAATTAGTATCATTTTCAAACAATATTTAAAATATCACCACAATCAAAGTCCATAAAAACTTTTTAATCACCAATAAGTATCGTTATTTTTTCTTTTGTTGGAATGTTTGAAAAAGAGATACTTCACTCAACTTAGCTATAAGCACTCGAGCTAAATCTTTTATTCCAAGAGTTTTTTCATAAACATCCTTCCATTCTTCTATATCATTTTTTCTTTCTTCGTAGATATTATTCTTACAGTTTCCTGCTCCATTTCCTTTGGAATCCGTTATTCTTTTTGTAGGAGTTTTCTCTCATTTTTCTCACCACTAGATTCCCTGCTCCATTTGCTTTAGAATTTGTGGGTCTCTTTATTTTTTCATTTAAAAACTCATGTTAGCTCTTCTCACTTTCACTATAGTCAAGGAAGTATTCATTCCAACTAAGTAAAGTGTATTAACTAATTCCTATTTTTCCCATCAATTGTTGCATAAGTTCTTTCCATTATATATAATAAAATACTTTGAATAATCTTTGTATAACAAAACTTTTAGAAATCTACCTCATTTATGTTGCACTTTTGTTTTGGTCTTCTAACTATTATAATGTCTAACACAAAGCAATCAATCCCCTCTAAATTCCTCTAGTGCATGCACATTATATGTTGAGTCAAATACGATATAACAATTTCTTTCTATCATAAAATTTCTATTTTCATAGGTAATAAAAATATATTACTTCTATCAAAATCCAAATTATATGTAATTGATATTCCTAACTAAATAAAGTAAATGAAGAAATATTACTTGAAATGTGGAAAATTTTCAAAAAGTTTCAAAAAAATTCTCATTCAACTTTAAACATTAAATAAATTATACCTCTCGAATCTTCTATACTTGACTTTTTTATACTTCACCTAAATACCTCCAAACTCATTCCAAACTTTGTCCTCAAGGTTTAAAAATTAAGTATGGTTTTTTAATAAAACAAATTTACCTTATGAAGCATAAAAGAAATAAATATGAAACATATTCAAAATAGACAAATAAATATGACATAATGGAGAGATACAATAGAGTAAAACATTCATTTCTTATTAAAAGTTTAAACAAAGTTCACATTCCACTCATACAAGCGAATATTGAAATGATTACAAGGCACTCTGCATAGAAGTAAATTCATCATCTGTCTCTTCAGCTCCATCGTCATTCCTCACTGCAGTAGGTTGCAAAGTGTAGCTATCAGCAGGGTTATAAACTCCCAATGAAAATCTCAACTGCATCGAAGGAATGTCAATGCTCCTCTTTGGATCTTGCAATCGTTGAATCTTCCTCCTTTCTGACATGGAGTGGTGGCGTGGCAAAATTCTCTTATTATCATCGACCATCTAATAATTCCTCCGTATTTTCTTTTCATTACATGTAAAAGCCGAAAAAAAGGATTTGAAAAATCCTTTCCTTTAAGCCTTTCTCGAAGGTGTTGAATTGCTTTGAGCCCATATAACATGTATTAGAGCCATCAAACTTACTGTTCTCCTTGCTTCTTCTTATGTGCTTGTATGGATTTTCTACCTTTTAGTCTTGTATTCGATTTTGGATCATTCTATCTCGTTGAGCTCCATCTCTTATTTTGTTTCGTTATGCTTATCAAATGCTCTCATCCACTTGACCGTAGAATCTGTGATGGTCTTTTGGGTAGCACATCAAATTTAATCTCATGGAAGCCCACCTTAGCCTTCATACATAACTGAGTAATCAAAATTAGAAATGGTAGGCCATCATGCTTTATGGTCTTCATTGCCTATCTTATCCCATCGTGAATTATGTACCAAATGATGATATACGCTGTCTTCGCAATAGTGTGGTAAAGTAACTTAGTTATGTGGCTTTTCACCTAAAAATGTTACGTAGTGGGCTTTAAGCATGCACATAAGATGTAGATCCAACATTTGGTGATATTCCTAAAATTGGTGGTTTCAATAAACATTGGATGGTCATATATATAAAGAGCAAATCCCGATTTTGGAATTACCTCTAAGGCTTCTTCCATTCTTGTGGATGGATAAGTTTCCTTATGTTCGTCAGTGATGTTTGGGTAGTCGGATTGTCGTCTTACTCCTACTTTCGAAAGCTTATAATGTATGTTTAGGGCTTTGGGTGAAATGTTAATCTTCTTCCCCTGAACTATCACTTTGTTAGGGTCTGTACTCACTTATCCATTGGTGTAAAATTGTCGAACTACTTCTAAGCATCCATTTTCTAAGTTACCTTCATAATCCTTAAGAAGGTGTTCCCACTACATATCTCTCATGACGCTAACTATTTTGTTCTCATATTTATCTACATTTCGGATTTGGAATCCTCTCTCAAGTATAATAACTCGTTTAGCATCTCGAAAGTATCTATTTTGTGCTTTGGGACCAACGAATCTCAATACATCATAAAGGACTTGTATGTTTGGGTCTAGGTAGTCACAATCTTCATCAGTGCTAGGTGGGGAAGGTGTTCTCAAGTCAGCCCTCTCGGTTCTTGAGTCCCTAATACTAATCCTTATGGGTTAAATGGGCATTTGTTGGCTCAAGTGGTTCTTCTTGGGCTTTTCTATCATAACCTCATTCATTTTTCTCTCGTGCATTACTCTTACATCTTCCTCCACCTTGTCCCATCATAATAATTAAATCACTACTATGAACCGGGTAAACAAAAAATCATGTAATTGATACAAATATGGACTTAAGGAGAGTAGATTTTTTAAATCTCGATTAAGATATCATTCTCGACCACAGGGAGATCCGCATAAGCAGGCCCCTCGCCTCATCGTTTTTGCCTTTCTTTAGCCACCCAATAGAACAAGTTACGAAGTTCTTGAAAAACACCTACCTTTTTTGAAATATCATGAACAGTTCCTGCAGGTTGGGCACCTTTTTCAAGGGTACTGGACGGATTGGCCAGATTGGCCCACTTAGAATATAAAAAAGAGGAAGACAAACTAGTAAGAGAAAAAAATGGTAGAGACCTTACACCGAGGCCTGAGAACTGGTCAAGGGGGTCTTGTCTTGCTTCTGCCCATTCGTGGCTATCCAGCTGAAAAATTTTGAGCCAACCAGCCGAACGAAAGGAGAGTTCTTGGTTGAGTTGATTTTTTGAAAAATCCAACTTCAAACTCGTTGCGAACACTTCTCTAAAAACTCCACAAATTTTGAAAATTTCCAAATTGTAAACCAATGTTCATTGCAATTACGATACCGAATTGATTAGAACAAATAAAATAATTCATTCAATATACCAAAATGGAATTCTACAAAATTTTCGAAATCAATAGAAGAATTTTCATAAATCTAACAAAAATTAAAACCTCATCAAAATAAAGGGTTAGGTTTGTCATGATTACATTCTTAAGAGTGAATCTCTTAAGATATGTGCTTTTGAACTACTTTAAATTGGTAATCCAAGCTTCAATTCAGAATTCCTTAAACCCTAACTCAGCTCTACTTTCTCAAATTCAAAGATTGTAAGGTTGAATAAAGCTAGGTTGGGGTGGAAATCACTTAAACAAACTAAGATTGAGCTTAGGAAGGTTGAATCTAGGTAAGAAACCGATTGGAGAGGAAGGGGACTGTTAGAGTGTAGGAATAAACTTGTGTGTGGCGATTTAGGTTCTATTTTACAAACCCAAGATTATGCCCAAGTATTCCTGTGTTAGTAGAATCGCTGAGAAATCGCTAGGCGAACCGGTGGGTTATAAGGTGCAATAAACCACCGATCTGAGCAATGATTCTTGTAAAAGTGTAATCGCTAAGGAATCGCCAAACCAAAATTTCATCTTAATTTGACTGGTTTCTGCCACATATTTTACCAATGATTCCTAGTGTTATTTGGAATTGTCGGGGATTCACTAGCTTGATTTACTATTTTGCAATTTTTATTTCATAAGTAACTTGTATACCCTTCATAAAAATGAATATAAAGGTAAAATTGACTAAAAAATTTAAAATTTTGGTTAGGATATGCACATAACTAATAATTTCATTAATTAAATAAATAAGTTCAAAAAATAAGCAAGTGTATGATTCAACTTGCATGAAGGCCATAAAATAAAAATACAACTCGATCATTCCCCTCTATTTGAAGCTACTCCAGAGCGCGAGTTTCGAAAATAATTCAAAAAGAGAGTCAAAAGGAGAGAGAATAAATGAAAACTATACTAAAACAAGATTTCCGACTAAAAACTAAAACAACTAAAGTAATAAGAAATATGGGTTGCCTCCCATAAAGTGTTGTTGGTTATTTTCTTTGGCTCGATTCATAAAGGAGTCAATCCTCGTTGAGCGTGAATGAATCGATCTTCACCTCAAGTGATTCAACATTTAGAATATCTTTGTTACTTTTGTTATTGTTCTCATCACCGTCATTCAATTGCCCTTCATTAATATCGTCGCAAAGTTCTCTCCCATGTTGGAATGATATGTCTTCATTACCCATCTTAAATGTAACTATGCGATCATGTACATCGATGATACCTCAGGCAGTCAATAAGAATGGTCTACCCAATAATATCATATCATGTGATGTAGCTGTTATCATAACTAGGAAATTTGTAGTGAAGGTGAGCCTACCCACTCATACGAACACATTCTTTGATACTCATAATAGGACTATGAAAAGTACCATTTTGCTTGAATACCTTAATAGGAGGCTTGCAAAGAATCTTTAAATTATTTAGTAGACACCAATGTGCATGGATAAGATTCATATCGGCTCTCGTATCAAGTTGAACTCCGTAAAAAGACATTTCATTGAATTGTGTTTTGAGGAAGATGTGTTTTGGATCTGCTTCATAAAAGTTTTGAAGGATCACCATTTTAACCAAATTCCTCGCAATCTGGGTCATCTTTGGCTCTGTTTGTTATGCACCAACTAGCTTATAAGCTAGCTGATAAGCTAGATTATAAGTTACTTTAATAAATAAGTTATGTTTGACAACTAGATTATTTCAAAAATAATCTAGAAGATAATCTAGAGTTTTAGATGCTAGTCTACCTAAAGTTTAGGAAAAAACGGCGTCTTAACTTTTTTTCTTGTTAGGCCCTCGTGCAGCTAGTTTAATTGAGATCATCCTAAACAATAGCTAAAACTTAAATATATATTGTTTTCATTTCTTCTCTATTTTTACTCTTATATGTTTTTACGTTCATGTGTTAATAAGTAACGTAATGTATAGTATTATTGTACTTTTTGAGAATAAATGGTAATAAATAACGTAAAGTATATTACTATGTACATATGTATACTAACTAGCATATTAATTTGTCAAAAAAACTAACACATTAATATTAACAACTATTAATTAATAATATATCTTACTCAAACATATTAAAAATAGTTAGCAACGTATTAGGTATTTGGTTTTCATATAGGTTATTTTTATTTACTATTACAAATGTTTTGTTATGAACAAAAAAAATATAACATATTTCTATTGACTAATAGTTATGATCAGTGTAACTGCCAACTTAAACATTATTCTTAAATATGTTTGTATTATATTTGTAGAAACATAATACTAAGAATAATTGTATATATATAATGGGTGTATTGTAGAATAAATTTATAATCAAATAATATGATTGTATAAGTGATGCATTTAATTAATCATTAATATATAATATAAATATGTCTTCTCGTGTCATTTTACATTTATCAGTTACTTGATCAGTTGGTCTTTCCAAACAACTTCAATTGATCAGTTTAATTATTAGTTATCAGCTAACATCCACTAGATTATCAGCTTTCAGCTAGATCTTCAACTAACAATTGAATTATTAGCTAGTTTTAACAAACAAAGCCTTTGTCTTACTCAAATGGGTCTCAAGCGGGTTGTTGTTCCTTTTATGATTTCCTATTCTTCTTTCTCCTTGATTTAGTAACCATTAATAGCTTAATTGTTTCATTAGAGTTTATGGTTACAATATTCAATTCTTCTAATAAATTGTCAAATAGGTCAAAGTGAATGATCTCTATATCCTATGAGACGAAACTTTCATGATAAGGTTTCAGTCTATGACCATTAACTTTAAAGATTCTCCCTGTTTCTCTAATTTTTATCTTTAGAGCTTCATGGAGAAAAAAATGCGTAATTGCGAAAGGTCCCGTCCATCATGAACGAAGTTTCCCAAGAAATAACTTAAGATGTGAACAAAAGAGTAACACTTTTTGTCATACTTTAAAATTATTAATATTTAAAACATTATCATGAAATGCATTAGTTTTATTTTATAAATAGAAGCACTTTCATATGCATCATTTCTCAATTCATTCAATTCTTAGATACTAAGTTTATGTTGGTTTCTTGCATTTTCATAATGTATATTACATGTTTTAATTGCCCAGTATGCCTTATGTTCTAGTTCGACTGTTAAATGACAAGCTTTACTGAAAACTAACCTATAAGGTGTCATACCTATGGGTATTTTAAATGCAGTTCTATATGCCCATAATACATCTACTAAATAAATACTTCAATCTTTACGTGTTGGACATACCATCTTTTCTAAAGTTGATTTAATTTCTCTATTCGAGGTTTCGGCTTGTCCACTAGTTTGTGGGTGATATGTGGTATATGTTTTATGTGTAACATTATAATTGAGAAGCAGATTAGCAACAATTCTATTGCAAAAGTGTGAAACTTTATTGCTATTAATGTTTTAGGAGCTCCAAAAATAGTAAAGATCCTACATCTTAGGAAATTAACTACTATTTTAGAATCATTAGATTTAGTGGCTATAGCTTCTACTCACTTGGACACAAAGTCTACGGCTAATAAAATGTAAATATTTCCACTGGATGGTGGAAAAGGTCCCATAAAGTCTATTCCTCAAACATTGAATACTTCGCAAAAAAGAATAGGACATTGGGGAATTTGATACTTACGTCCTAAATCTTCAGTTTTTTGACAATTTGGGCAAGATTTCATGTAAACATAACAATTGTGGAATGAAGTATGCCAAAAGAATCATGAGTCTAATATTTTACGGGCTGTACGACATGGACCAAAATGTCCTCTACAAGCATAAGTATGGCAGTGAGCCATGACATATTATATTTCTATTTGTAGAATACATCTTCAAGTGGTTTGGAAGTAACAAAATCTTCATAGATAAGGATCATCCCATAAATAATGTTTAGAATCGTGTTTTGTTTTATTCTTTTGGGCTTTTGTTAAATTGTATGATAGCCTATTAGTTTTGAGATAGATCACTATATTTGCGTACCATTGGCTAGTTATAGCTATTTTATATAATATTCATATGAAAATTCATATTTTAATGGTATTAGGGGTTCTCCATATTCTAGTCACTTTGATGGTTTGCTACTAAGTTTTCGACACCTTTCTTGTCTTTTATAGTAAGATCTAATTCTTTTAATAATAAGATCCATCTTATTAGTCTTGGTTTAGCATCTTTCTTTTCCATCAAAAATCTTAATGCAACATGATTTGAGTAAACTATTACTTTTGTTCTTAGTAAATATGGTCTAAGCTTTTCTAATGCAAACACAACTGCTAGGAGTTCTTTTTCTTTGGTAACTAGTGATATTCCTCATATTGATTACAGGAATATGAATCGTTTTGCATGTTGTACATCTTAGATTGAGCCTAAAAATTTCAAAGAGGTATTAATGGATGAATATTGGGTACTTTCTATGGATGAGGAACTCAATGAGTTTGTCAGATAGGATGTGTGGGAGCTTGTTCCATGACCTAATATTGTTAATATCATTGAGACAAAATGGATATTCCGTAATAAGACAAATAAGAATTGTATTATTGTTTGTAACAAAGCCAGCCTGGTTGCACAATGATACACACATGTTGAAAATATCGATTTTACTGAGACATTTGCTCCAGTTGCCAGATTAGAATCTATTCGTCTATTATTAGCTATTGCTTGTAACAAAAAGGTTTCAACTTACAACAAATGGATGTTAAAAGTGATTTCCCAAATGGGTATCTGTAAGAGTAGGTTTATGTTGCATAACCTAAAGGATTTGAGGCTCTTGATAATCCTATTGATGCATATCATCTTAAAAGGCACTTTATGGTCTGAAATAAGCATCACGAGCTTGGTATGAACAGTTGACTACCTCTTTAATGCAGAAAGGTTACAATAGAAGATCTACTGATACGACTTTGTTTCTCAAAAAACAAAATAAACAGTTTGTGGTTGCATAAATTTATGTCGATGATATTATTTTTATGGATACATCTCCAAAGCTAGCTTCAGACTTTGTTTACTTAATAGAGAAATAATTTAAGATGAGCATGGTTGGAGATTTTAATTACTTCTTGGGTCTGCAAATTTTGCAGTTTCAATAGATTACATTTATATATCATAATAAATATGTTTAATTTCTTTTTAAGCATTTCGGATTGGACACTACTAAGTCTATTCAATCACTTATGAGCTCCAATAAGAAGATTCATATGGATGACAAAAGTGTTGATGTCAATCCTACATTATATAAAGGCATGATTGGTGGCTTATTATATCTTACTACAAGCCGAATAGATATTGCTTTCAGTGTTGGGGTTTGTGCTTGTTATTAGACATATCCAAAAGAGTCTCATCTGGCTACTATAAAAGGATACTGCGATATGTGCACGGAACAACTGACTTTGGTATACTATTTACTATGGGTGGTGCCAATGACTTAATTGGATATAGTGATGTTGATCGGGCTGGAAATATCAATGATCGAAAGAGTGTAACATGTGGATGTTACTACATGGGTTCTAATATTCTTTCTTGGAATATCAAGAAAAATAATTGCATTTCGCTATGTACCGCTGAAGCCAAATATAATGTTGCTAGCTGTTGTTGTACATAGTTAATATGGATGCAGCAAGTGCTCAAAAGCCAAGGTATTGGTTTATCTCAATTAATAGATTACTGTGATATTAAAAGTGTCATTGATATTTCGAGAAATCTAGATCAACACACTATGAAGAAACTTATTGGTATTCGTCATCATTATATCAAGGATCTAGTGGAAAAAAATTAAATTTGTATTCAACATGTTCATATTGAAAGACAGTTAGCTAATATATTTATAAGGGCTATTGACACACAGACTTTTGAGAGATTACACCATGGTATTTGCATTTGCTCTCACTAGCATAGGTTCTTACTACAACATGGCAGTTATGTGTGTTCACGTAGATATCTACATGTTTGACATTTTTTTTGTGAGTTGCTTTCGCCTTTGACCAAGAAACTACCACTGAAATTTCACTGCAACACGTGTCACTCCTATTAAGTATGCTGTAAAAATTAGTCGTTACACCTGGTTGAGGGGGGTAAATTATGTTTTGTTAGACACAACCTATTAATCTTTTTCCCATTATTCAAACTTCCAAATTCAAGCTCTTTTATCTAGTTGTGTCCTCTTTTCCTTCTTTACCATTTTTCTTGCTTAGAGTTACTGCAAGAAAGTCTCAATCATCTTCTTCGATCTCACACGATGACTCTCTGTAGTGGTCGATCAACAATAGAGACGACGGGCATTTACTATCATGCTCTATCAAATAAACTCTACATCAATATGCCATCAGATCCCGGAATTGCTGCAGAGAGTACAAGAGTAAAATCATGGGTTATCAGATGATGACAAATAGTTGGCTAATCTGGTTTTTCCAAGAAAGTCAGAACTGCAACTAAGGGAAAAAAGAAAGTTGATGATGATGACGAGGTTTCCTTTGACTAGTTAGAGAGGATTCTTGATGAATCCAAGGCTATCAACAAGGCCTTCGATGAGACAAAGATCGTATTCATTTCACAATACTTTGATGTACATGTTCCCTCTGCATTTGTTCATTTCATGTTGCTAGAATATGCAAAGAAATTCAAAGATACTGTGAAGAGGAAATATTGGAATGATCAACCTATCAACGAGAATGAGGTTACTAAGAATGAGGACACCAGTCCTATCAAAGTTCACTCTTCGATGATTGAGGTGGCTGGTTAGAACTCAGTTGTAATCTCTTTGACATTGTTTAGTAAAAAAGAATGAGTGAGCAAGATAAGGTTAAGTTGTTTTTTGGTATTTTATGATTGTAAGTACATGAAAATTATGTTTTTAAAACTGCACTTCATAGTTGTACTTAATTGATGGTGACTAAAATCTTTTTGGGGATTTACTTTTGTGTTTTCTTACTTTTTTATCATGCAAGTTACTACTTTTAACCAATCTACGCCAAAGGGGGAGATTGTTAGACTCTAGCTTATTGTGTTTGGGTCGGTCTATCATTGTTGGCAGTATATTGTGAAAACAACAGTAAAGTTAGTTAGGTAGATGTTACAAGTAAGATGGAAACCTGACTAAGCAAGATGTCCGAATGTAGATACAACTCATAGAAAGACTAAAATGCAAATTCTAGTGAAGATTACAATATTAAAGTCTGAGTCGAAGATGAAGATAGAAGTAAAGTCGAAGTAAGAGTTGAATACGAGTTGGTACTGAAACATAGCAATTGTCAGTATTAGTCTACATTAGTGAAGAAGTTCGATACTGCAAGTAGAGAACTTCAAGATGGATTACAACTACAAATAAATTAGATTTCACACTAGAAAAGACAAATGCCTAATAATTCATAAAAGTCATTTATAATACACAAAACATAAATACAAATAAAATTTCTCAATCAAAACATATGTAGTTACCTATAAATACATAATAGTCACTTATTTTTTCCAAAAAATAGTTAATATAATACTTACAATATTCTTAAAACAATAATCTTTAAAGCCTATCATTCCAAAATATGGAGAAAAAGTTCACAAAATCCTTCTAAAGAAATTAATCTATCATTCTCTTTTGTGGTGAAGGTCCTTTTCGCTCTCCCTGGAAAAAAAAAAAAAAAAAAAAAAAAACCACATTAAAACTCTTGAACACAAAAACAAAAAATATGAAAGAAATAAAAGCCAAAAAATATGAAATAAAGAAATGCTCGACCTATATGTTTGATATTTAAAGTCTTTGACCAATAGTCTTTTAATATTTTATGAATCTCCAACTGAATTCG
This sequence comes from Stephania cephalantha, assembly GCA_039657325.1. NCBI lineage: Eukaryota > Viridiplantae > Streptophyta > Magnoliopsida > Ranunculales > Menispermaceae > Stephania > Stephania cephalantha. Next base: position 24,611,364 of record CM077574.1, on the reverse strand, counting down.
GGATGGGTATTAAGAAATCTCTAGTCTTGTAAACTCATATTATACTCTTTCACTTAACTAAATCTTATGCTTACATTTTTAATGAAATCTCGGCAAAGTTTCCCCTCAAATAATGGAGTCTAAAAAATTACAAAACAAGTAATAACATGCTCAAGGTTCAAATAGGAATTTATAATGCAGAGATAGCACAACTGTAATCATTTAAGTAGTGCATACAATAGAGCCATAAGCATGACTATTCAATATATGAATCATATAGTTCAAACATTCCCTAAAACAATGACTAACTAGACTTTTTATTTTGCAAAGAACGACTAACTAGTCTTAAGTAGCAACTTAACCTTTACTAAGCTCAAGGTTAAAATAGCTTAAACTTTAATGAATTGAGAGTTTACTAACTCACAAAAGAAGGAAATTAAAATTTATTAACAAAAAAAAAATATTTTTACTTTGTTTTAATTTAGTTACAAAATCCATCTAAAACATTTAGCAAATAAATACAAATGTCTTCATTGCATTAAATTCACAATTCAAACCATTAAGTGTTGTGAGTTCCAACATGTTAGAAACATGTAATTAAAATAATAACAAAACTCTTAATTAGAAAAATTCATGTACATATTGAAACCATTTTAATTTAATTTGAATGTCACAAATTGAAATAGTTACAACATTCTTTATTGCCAAAAAAGAGTTCATAATAATAAATTCAAGTATATTTCATTGATTGTTTAAATTAAATGCTTGGAATGTTACATTTATAGCTAGCTTTCCCTTTGCCACTATATCTCTAGTTACAAACATAATCTTGCAAATTTATGTCAAAAGTTTTAAAAATAGTACCATCAATCTAAAAATAGAGCATTGTGAATGTTCATTTATAAGTATACGTATAATTCACATGGTAAAGTTGATCAAACGGATAAATAATTGATCAAGGATCATCATTCAAACAAGAAACACAATTCTTAATTAAAACTTTAACTTCACCAAATGAACATTATGAATCAAAAAATAATAATTTATTAAGGTTACTATCTTTGAGTTTATCCTTCATGTGGACCGCGAGATGCATACAAGTTTTAAGGAAATGCTCCAGGTGAGAGTGATCGATGTGCACTATTTGTGTCAGGAACCTGTGAAATCAAGTGAGGTCCCTTAATTATTTGACATATTGAGTATACATAACTAAGCAATTATATTTTTTACTATTTATACATGAATGCAACTTGACGAAATTGAAACGCTTATTTTCTCTAAATATGATTGGACCAAAGTAGGCATGTTTACTTTCATGTAGTCTCTGAATTTACCTTTCATCTCTTCCCTAATCTCCCCTCTTATTTTTTCTACTATTTAAGGGCTAGGCACTTGTGCAAATCTTTTTAAAACATCCTTTTTTGAAGGACCTAAACCAAAAGTTTGGACTCGTCCACGTTTATCTTTGCCCACAAAATCATTAAAAATTATATCCATATGCATTTGTATCTTTTCCTCCTCTGAGACATCAGCAAGTCTCTCACGTAATTCAGTCTACAAATATGTAAAATCAATAAATACAACTTACATACCAAGTAAGAAGAACAAAAAAAATAAATAGAAGTTGCATTTGCACTTACAACAACATCTTCGTTGTTAGGATCCAATTGAACTCCAAGTTTTGGCATGTGTGTTTTGATCCGTAAATTTGATCTAGTAGTATCTTCTCCATTTTGCTCCATCTTGTGCATCGAATTAAAATAAAAAAAAATTATTGAACTCATTATATATCATGTATTATGTGTTATTATTAAACTTACCTCATATCTTACACCAACATATCGAGTTCTTCCTTTTCTATAGGTAAAATTCATTTTTTAACGATTTCGCTTATTTTTTTCTGCAATTCCCAATAGTAATGTGTCAAATCGAATCATAATATTTTTAAGATAAACATTAATTAATGTTTAATGAAAATTGATACCTTTGCAGTTTCAGATTTCCAATATTTCACCAATTATTTCCATTGGCTAGCTACCAGTCGTGGAAGAGTAACTTTCAACTTTTCATCATCACTGTCATATGGAGTAAAGTAGTCAGATTTCATGACATTTCCAATTTATCAACTTATGGGCATTGACTTGAAGCAATTCGTTCTATACTCAGGTGGAACATTTGTGTTATCATGAAACTTATGATTGAAAAACTCAATAAGAAATTAGTTGTACGCAATACATAATGAACAATTTGGTTATGATACCTGAATTTCCTTCTAAATTCTGTCGAAATAATCAATTGGCATGTCATTCCACGATTCATAATTTAGAGGTGCCTTCACTCCATTTTGGGGTATAACTTCTAATTGACTTGAAAACTCACTTAAAGTAGGGCCAATGGGTTGTATATGCCCATTAAACATCAAATTTATCTTCACCCCGGTACCCTAAGTCTCAATATGTGCATTTATTACATAAGTAAAATTACATATATAAAATAGTAAATAATGTTTTTTTAAACAAACAAAAATAATAATTAATATAAGATTGTTAAATCTTGAAAACAAATATCAAGCTTTTCTCCAACTTTAAGACTAACAACAAGTTTGTTCTTATTTCAACCTCTAAAATTTCTTTTTTTAGAATCTGTAATGAAAAGGAAATTATCAAATAATTACAAAAGTGAAACTCAACACTTTAAATAAAATTGATTTTAAAAAAATTAATCTACTCAATGTCAACGCAATCTTCTGATACCAAGCAACCTTCTGGTACCGCATATACCGCATCACCGATTTTTCCATTCATAGATATGGGTGTATATTTGGCAACAAGGTAATTACGAACAACTTCTTGTGGTAGTAGAATCTCCTAAGTTAATTCATATATGAACACATTAAGAAAATTAAATATAAGTACAATAAAATCTACATTCCACAAATTCATGTAATCATGTCTATATATCTTTTTTTGGGTAGGCTAATAACTTTCAAGCCATTTTCAATGTCGATTTCATATGAAGCTGATACAAACGATTGTGCCGAACTTTACATTTCACTCCCATCAATAACTTCGCCTTGCATAACTACTTTATTTCTTAGTTTCAAATCACCTGATATCTTGATATTTATCGCTTTTAGAATAACTGGAGAATAAGAATCTAAATAAAACCATAAAAAATCATTAAGTGAGTGATATAAACGCATATATAATTGAAAGACTTCAAATGAAATAAGTTACCAAGATTCGGATTATTTTCTGGCATCTCATAATTTAAAGTTCGAGCAGTTTAATCCTTTTCTAGATAGATGTAAATATTTTTAACCTTTTCATGTTCCTTTATCATAGTCATGACATCCTTATCATTTCTCAACGACATTCCATCTTCATTAGTGATTTTGAATGTGACGGTGTAGACATCAATGAATCTTTTGCATATTTTTAGTCTTTCTAAGAAACAACTATCTTTACAGAAATCCTTTTCATAGTGGTTTTCTTTTCCAAAGTACAATATAAGGTTGTGAAAGGTAATTGTACCTTAAAAAATGAAAAAAAGCTCCACATGTAAGATTAAGGGATACAAACTATAAATAAAACAATTAAAGTTGTAACACAAACTAAAAATGTTAAATTATTACCACTTTGAGGTTCGCTTAAAGCTCCAATTGAATGGCCTAATTTACCTTGTTCACATAAAAAAAAAAAAAAACTACATGTAAGATTAATAAATGCAATTTTTTAAAAATAAAAGAAAAAGAAGTGGAGATGCAACATCTAATTACATAAAAGATCGAATAAAACAAAGCAAAATAGAAGTTATAACATTACTTCCATTCGAAGTTCCAATTAAATTATTTGTCTTTTGCCTTTTTATCAATTCACCGGGAGCAATTATTTTTTTCGTATTGCCATTACCACCTCTTTTTCTGGTAGACATGTTTCGATACATAATTGGCATCATGATTTCACCCAAGTAACTTTAGAAATTCCCCTAAAAAAGAACAAAAAGAAAATTAAGATGTTAATAAATATTGAACAAACAACAAAAGTACCCAAAAAGAAGAAACAATAAATCTAAGTCTCATCTCTAATATTAACTTTTAAAAAAATCAATAAATACATTAGCCAAAAAAATAGAAGTGCACACAAACTGAGAAATTAAAAAATAACATCTAAGTCCATTGTTAACTATAACTATTAACTTCAATAAAATCAAGTTCATTCTCCACTATTAACTTTTTTAGATCATAACAAGTTATATAGATCAAAACCAAGAAAGAAAAACAATATAAAAAGATCATTACATTTTTAATTTTACCCCACAAGCATTGATTAAACAAAAGTATCTTTTTTTATACCATTTTTCATATAATTCATTTCTACCGTTGTTCCTTCTATTTCCCCTCTCACCTAATTAATAACATCATCATCTACAACGATATCATCTAACTACTAGGTTTGATATGGCTCTACTTGGTGTAGCATAGAGTTATTTGAAATCGAATCATTTCAAGAAAATAAGTTAAACATATCTCTTCTTATCATCTTAACGATAACTTGCCAATCTGGATCCATAGGATTTTGCACACACAAAGTTTGTTCAGCTTGGGTGGCCAAAATAAAAGGTTCATCTCCAATGTGATTATTCTTGTATAGCAAATGATTAAATTTCACCATTGAGAACTTAAACTTGTCCTCCCTCATTCTTGTTTTATCATCAACCAAATCACACTTGCAGAGGACAAATTTCTTCTCAATGCCATAATGGATTTCAATGATATCTTTGAGGACTCCATAATATATTGCAATACCAAGAAGATGACTCTTATCCTTTCTATTTGAATAACTTGGAGTATCCCCCATCCAACAAACACCACTGTTTTGCATGACTTTTGAGCTATCAATGTCCTTCGTGCGAAAATGATAGCCATTAATAATGTAGCTTCTGAATCTTCTAGCGTATTGGTCAAAACCATTTGCTAACAAGTTAATCTCTTCTTAATATTTCACGTTGGATTACCTTTATACTATTTGTACCTAAAAATTACAAGTTACTTGATTAGAAAAAAATACTTAATGATGCATAAAATATCTAGTTGTATAACGCGTTTATTGTGACTTGCATCTTTCTTAAACCATATAGTAAATGTTTCATTGTGGACTTTTCTAATATGATGGGTTGAGGCAAAAGGCATTTCTTTCACAATTTCTTCCATATGTTTACTACAAAAAAAAATTGTTAACATTAAAAATTTAAGGTTACTTCCAACTAATATAATTTGATGAGATTTTCAAATTTGTTATTTTATAATTGGCGTCACTGCATCAATATTCACAAGTACATATCTTTGAGCTTGGATCCATGTAATATTATCAAGAAGTATCTTTTCTTCTTTTTTGAATGAACGACCCAGGTTGTTGCCGCAATCATCATTTCTACTTGGTTGAGTTGATTTTGTCTCCACATCTTCAAGATATCTTGAACAAAAAATCATACATTCCTCCATCAAATACTCTTTAGCAATTGAGCCTTCTGGATGAGCTCGATTTCGTACATATTATTTTAAAGTCAACAAAAACCTCTCAATAGGGTACATAGATCTAAATTGAACATTTCCAGCAATCATTATCTCATTTCCTAAGTGAATAGATATGTGGATCATTACATCAAAAAAGAAAGAGAAAATATCTTTTCCAAATGACAGATTGTAAATAATACTTGATCCTCAATTCTTTGCATTTCTCATGCATTACTTGATTTTGACCACACTTATTGAAAATAATTACTCACCTCGATAATTGTTGCCATTACATAATTAAGTAAATGCCGCGAATTACAAGTGGAAGTAGTTGTTGCAAAATATATGACAAACAAGGCTCTTCAGTCCCCAAATATTACGTTCTTTCAAATGTACACAACGAGAGATATTTGAAGCATAACCATTTGGAACTTAGATCTCTTTCAATACTGTCAAGACTACATATATTTCTTCTTTAGATAATGAAAAACATGTAGGAGGTAGATGAGCTTTGTCATTCCTTTTTGGTTGAGGATGCAAAGAATGCCTTATTCACAACTCTTGCGAATTATGTCTTGCAGTTAAATTATCTTTTCCTTTCCCTAAAAGGCCTAGTATTGTATACAATAAATTATTACATACATTTTTCTCAATATGCATAATGTCAAGATTATGTCGAATTAAGTTGTGCTTCATGTATGTCATTCAAAAAAGATGCTTATTTTCTTCCAATTGTGTTCTTTGACTTTCTTTGGTAAATTTTCCTCTCCTTTATTTCTCTTTTTTGGCAAACAAGAATCCTCCATTTTCTTTTTCAGATCATCCTTTTTATATTCAGTAGTTATTCGATATCGATCCAACTGATTTAGAATATCAATACCCGATAATTGATAGGGCTTCCTAATTGATTCCCACTTGCCATTGAAAGACATCTTACATCTACAAAACTTATGAGATGATGGTCAAAAACAAAGATAACCCATGTAACAATGTTTTATTCCATGTTTTATCCATTGTGATATCAAATTCTTATTGCAACAAGGACAAGCAAATGTTCCTTTTGTTCTCCACCCTAATAAATTAGCATACGTAGGGAAATCTCTTATAGTCCATAATAATGCAATATGCAGTCAAAACATTTCATTAATTGACGAGTCATATGTCAGTGCACCATCATGCCATAGTTCCTTTAACTCTTCGATCAACAGTTGTAAGTAGACATCAATCTTATTACCATGTTCGTATTTCCAATCAATGAGAGTGGGCAAAATCAAGAATGGTTGTTTCATAAACAACTAAGTTGGTAAATTATAAACCATTAATACAACGGGCCATGTACTATGAGGTATCAACATAGTTATGCAATGATTACATTTATCTGCTCCCAACCCAAGCCAACATTGCGACCATCTATGGAAAAACTTAAATTTCTTTGATCAAAAGTTTTCCATGTAGCACTATCAGCAGGATGTCTTAATATTTTATCATTAGTACGATCATTTGCATTCCATCTCATAAGTGCAGCAATTTTTGATGACATAAACAATCGTTTCAATCTTGGCTTAATTGGAAAGTATCTAACTTGTTTAGCAACAAATTTCTCCCTTCACTTAGACCAATTTTCAATTGTTTGAATCTAGATGTATGACATATCTCGCATTCATCAAGATTTGCATCCTCATTTCTAAACAATGAGCAATTATTAGGAAAAATATCAAATGTCTCTGAAATGAACCCCAAATATGTTGTCATCTTATTGTCTTTATAGTATGATTATGGCAAGCGCACACCTTGAGGAAACGATTTCTTGAGTAGCTCCAAAACATTGTGAATGACTTATCTATCCAACCACACAACACTTTTATATTTAATAAGTGAACAATAAATGAAAGTGCAGTAAAATTGCTACACCCTGAATAAATTTCTTGTTCTGCCTTTTGCAAGAGTCTCAAGTATGTCAAAGTCTCTTCATTCGGTCCAGACCCATTACCTTTTTCTGGCATATCGTCATTCATTTGATCACTATCAATATGTGGATTATCCATTGCCTCATTCAACATCCCAACCATTTCATCTCAAATAGATTCATTGTTACCAACAACATTATCTTGAGCATTCAAAGAAACATAATCCTCTCCATGATTTATCCAATTCTTATATTTTGAAAAACTCTTTAATGAATAGATGGTCTTTAACTTCATTTTTTTATATAGCGAAACATTGCGACATTTCTTGCAAGCGCAATATATTTTTTCTTCGTTCCCATTGTTGGTAAATGCAAAATCTAAGAACTTATCAACTCCATCTCTATATGATTTTGAATTCCTATCATTTATAGAAATCCAACTTTTATCAATATTCATACTCAATAACTGCACAAAAGTTATACTTCAACTTTAGAAGAAAAATAGCAAACTTTCAATTTTAAAAAATCTATATTACAAATAACCAAATATAAGATAATTAAATCAAACATACATATACACACACGCATGCACGCACATACATATATATATAAAGAATTTCAATTTGAAACATGATACTTGTGCATTAAGAGTCACTTGAAAAGAATAATAATAATGGTGAACTACGTAATAGTGAAACAACCACTGATGATGATTTAGCAATTAAGATCAAATTGATTAGGTATATCATACTCATACAAAACAAATATAATCGATCTTTTAAAGAAATAAAAAAGAAAAGAATCAATAAAAAAAAAGCTCTAAAATTAAAAATGATTTATATAGAGAACACACATCTTAAGATCAAGTGTAATAATTTTTTAGAATAACATATTTCGCATCACAATAATAAATGGAAGAAGTTTTTTTTTTAAATAAGAGTTTTATAGGAGGAGAATATAGAAGAACAAACATCTTATAAGCAATTACATGAAGGATCCCAACAGGAAATAAATACATGATTCTTTTATTATTTTCTGATGAACAACGAATTATGAGGAAAAAGTGAAAGACTTGTATTCACTCAACTTCAGAATTCAATATATTTCACATTTAATTGAAACAATTTTCGTGGATTTTTATTGACAAGTGACTCTAGCATTAACTAGTATCTCTCCTAATCTAGTTTTTAACAAGTAAATATGCATTGTCGATCTAACTTGAGATGTTTTAGTGTGCTAATTTTAGTTGTGTAAACATGAATTTCGAAATATATTGTTATCCAACTTTGTTCAAGTTCATAACATATACAAATATAATGAGTCTTACTTATAGAAAAATGAAAATAATATTAAACATATGAGCTACAAATTATAACCAATTTGCATTACATAATTCGTGTAAGAAAAAAGTTTTAATTTTAGACAAACATCCAATGTAGTATAATCTCCTAATCTTCAGCTAGTAGGAGTAAATGTGTGACTAGAGAAGTTGTATTAAATAAAATAACAACAATAACATAATCTCAATCCCACATTAATTGGTGTTGGCTACATGCATCAAACTCTTTCATTGCGCTTGATTAAGTTTATTTGATTGTATTGAATAAAAGAGCTCATAAATGAAAACTAGAGGGGGTGAGGGGTTCAATGATCAATCTAACATATACTTGACAGCTACAGCTTCTTTGCAGTGACTTAATTTCAATCCTGGAAATGTGTACACATACGAAAACACCGAGAGCTAATATATATGATTTATAGAATGATGCCGAAGCTCTATCATTTAAAAAACTAATATTAAAATGGTTGGGTGAAAAACCAACATAGACACAAAATGTCAAATAAGAAAGCTTAACATCATAGAGAAAGAACTAATTAAAAAAGAAATCAAAGAACAAGTGTAAGAAGAGCAAGGTATCACCTAGAAATGTCGTCTCCTTCCAACTTCTTAACGACTAGAACAAAAGACTGATGGAAGAACTTGAGGAATCACGTAGAGTCTTTGCTTCCTATCTCCTCACTTCTATGTCTGATCGGTTCTTCAAGACTTCACCGAGAGCCCACAAAAAAACATTTTATAGATGAGGAGATATAAAAATTAGTACATTTAAATTAGGGTTTCCTTTAAAAGGCCTAAATACAAATCCCAAATTGCCACTTTTTTGAAAATTAAGACAACGAAATCATAAACCGCAATTCCAACATGGACGTGCATTGGAAATGATTAGATTCCAAATCTAGGGTAGTTAGTAAGGATTAGACACTGAATTTAGTTTGAACCCTGTAGTTCTTATGGATTCACCAAAATGATCAAATGATGTAAGGTAACTCTTCAAGTCTTTCGTCTCTTAAAAATTGTAGGGGGAGAGGCAATGGTTGTTTTGTTGTTCTTTTGGAAGTCTCTATTAATAGGGGCTTTATAAATATACAATGGCATACAAGGGGAAACAAAATTCCTCTCCTATTATATTGTAATTTTATATATAGGGAGTTCTACCATAGTGATTGAGGGAAATAACCCTAAATGGTGATCTTCGTTGCAACCTATTATAGGAGGTAACTTAATTTGTCATAAAGAGAATTAAATGCATGTCTAATTCATTTTACATTGGAAATCCAAACTATCACAAATAAGCAAATTAAATTTTATTAAAAAGTTTTTGGTACAAAATATTCATCACTATAATTAATAGTATATTCCTAATAATTTATTAATTGTAGATATTATTTGACTATTAATATATATATATATATATAGTTATCTTGAGATACATATATAAATTTATTTCTCTAATAATTATTAAGACATGCATAAGTTCTTTTTTTGTTTTAAAGAAAACTTGCAAACTTTTATTGTTAATTATATTTTGCCTTTATGCTCACTATCCCAATAATTATTAATGTTACGCTCTCCGACAAAAATAGCTATTGACATTAAAAATTTACAAAATAAAAAATTAACATGATATATTTGCTTGGTTAACTCTTTTAAATAAATTTGACCATATACCTAGTAAGATTAAACTCAGTTTGTCTACTGAAATTATTCCTTGCATCAAATCAACTAAAGATTACATCATAATTTTTTTACTTTTTTTTATTACGTAAAATTTATTTTTAATTTATATTGATATTCAGGTCTTGCTCATGCATAGAGCATGAAATTGCAACTAATAAAAATTATAAAAGAAAGACTTTACCTTTTGAAAAAAATACAATATAATTCTTGATATAAAAAAATTAAAGTTAATAATAACTTCTAAAAATAATTTTGTAATATCTTATTTAAATTCTATACTTTTTCATATAATTTTTTATTTTTCTTGATAGTAGTTATTTATGTATTAGTTAGTATTTAAGTTTTTTTTCTAATGGTCAATTTAGTTTTTATTTTTTTATTATATTTTCTTTTGAAGGTAAATATGTGTGACATTATTAGTATGTATAAGTGACATTTTATAATTTTGTAAAGAAACATGTGACATTTTATGATTAAGTAGGAAATGCAGTAAATTTTACATTAGTTTTATTTTTTAATTTAGATTTTTTTAACAAAACATGTTTCAATATAACTTTTCTTAAGTTAATTTTATTAAATAAAATAATTTTATCATATTGCATGATTATTTTTTAGGAGAGTTCATCAATAACTTTCTAATTTTTTTTAAAGAAATATAAAAAATTAATTAAATTCGTAACTTATTTTTTTAGAGTAAAACATCAAACTTCTTAAATAACAAAAAAATCTGAAATTTTAAATTTATTGAAAAAATATTTTTAGTTGTAAATAACGATAAAATTCATTCTTTAATTATATTATATATATTTTATCTATTTAATTTAATAATTTTTCTATTTAAAAAGTATGCAACATACATAATTTTGTGCGTGACATATATTTTTAAAAATTTTGTTCATAACATTAAAATGAATATAGTATATATTGTCGATGTTTTAAAATGAATATAGTTCATAATTTTGCTTCTTCTCAAAATCACAAGACTAGATCCTAAATATATATTATTTTATTCTTGATGTTTTAAATATCTAAAAACTTTTTCATGTTACATACTTTATTATTTAGCGAAACAAAAAGTTATTTAAAAAGTTTATAGCAAAATGAGACTTTTAAGACTAATCAAATTGCATTATACTATTCCAAATAATATAAAGTACAACAATACTTTTAAAAATTAAACATAATGTATGGAGTAATAATTAAAGGTAGTAACTATCATAATCATGTGTAGAATATTAAATACAGTCCATTAAATGCAGAACATAAAATGTAGTAACTTGAATAATATGTTACCCATTTCACAAATTTGACATAATGTCTAAATTAAATAGTTTGATCAAGATTTAATGGCTAGAATTAAATGTCACCATCCGTGGTGATTTTCCCCAATCACCATGGTATAACTCCCTATATTTATATCAACAAAAATGTGACTGATTTAACCTTAAGCTTGTCCTTAAAGTCCATAATAACAAATCATTGCTCCATATCTAGTATATAGGTCTCGGTGACCCCGTCCTCCATATTGCAATTAAATCTCATGATATAGTGTTTCATAAACTCATTTCAAGGTATAAGCAATACAAACATCTTCATTAGAATCTATTAGCATTGTGGCACCTGTCTTAGGCACCTGAACCTTTGCAACAACTGGCTGGGCTGGAGCTGCTATTGTTTTAGCTCTTCCTTTAGTCATGCTAACCTCAGGACTGATTGCAGGTTGAATCTCAGGTTGCTGAACTAGTGGTATCTAAGCCATTAGCATTGCCAATTAGCTTGGCTTGGGATTCCATAAGATCTCTTATTTGCTACTCTATTCTAGATTTCTACTGAACCTCATTCTCCTGATTACCCTAAGGTCCAAGCCTCTGTGAACCTCTCCTTGATCAGCCATTAGATTTTGAGATCAAAGGTCATATAAGACCATTAAGGCCACATCCAAAGAGACAAAGAAATTATATATATACAATAGATAACAATAAGTGTAGCAAATAACTTATAATAATTTTTTCATATCCATTTTCCTCCAAAACCACGATAAAATTGATTATCATATCGTAAGCTTATTCATAACTCGAGATAACTCTTAAATTTAGTAAAATTAGGTTCCGGTACTAAGGTATATCTGAGCCAATAATGTTAAGCTTTGATACCAAATTGTATCCAAGTTATTACTTGTTATGAAGTAATAAGGTTATACTTTGAAAAAGATTCTGATACCAAGTTGTATAGGAGTTATTTCTTGATTTCAAGTAATAAGGTTTGACTCAAAACCAGGCTCTAATAACAAGCTGTGACATCCCCTGACCCGATTAGGGCAATACCTAGCTTGAAACCTAATTAAGACCTAATGCATGTCGCAAGTATAATGGCTAACTTGTGGTATTAGTGCAATCAACTTACGTTGATCACATATATCATCCTCAAGTAAAGGTTTTTGCACTAGTTGTCTATCACCTACTTAACTTGAACTATTGCTAAGAGATTCAACTTTAATTAATTTTATATCTAGACTAAACTACTCTAACAAATCACTTTAAACTTTAAGTGAACTCTTATATTAAAGATACCTTAGTTCACAACTTCACCTAGGTAATTTAATAGTATGTTTTGTATACATGTATACATCTCAATATGTATTTGTGCAATGCCTAATTAGAATAGATAGATTTCCTTAAGATCCACTTCAACCCACTGTCATGGCGGAAAAGATTCTAATGTGCTGTCATACCCCAAATAATTAGGGCATCTAACCAGCCTAGATTGCCTACATGCCCCTGATAATCTAGCAGCCTTAATCTCTCTATCAATAAAGAAATAAGATTAAGATCTCATAATCATCAAACATAATACTTTAGCAACTCTAAATTATTCGTAAAGTAAATCTTAAACCTCGAAGTTTGTTAAGATTAAATAAATAATCCTTAAAGTTCTGTAAAAAATTTCGACAGCACCTCCGCTATTTCTAAGCCTACACCAAAAAACGTGATCTTCAAAAATCTTCAAAAAAACATTCTCAGCTTGGTGGGAACATCGAAGGACTCACAATCGAACCATAAAAATATATATTGCAATAACAAAAATTATTTATTCATTCTAATCAATTTTAGGTTTTCAAAATCCTTAAACCTTTTACCTCAGCTCCATGGCATTCCATTATATCCCAACACATTACAACAATTTCAAAAGAGATTCTAATCCCACAAAAACCCAAAATCCCATTTATACAATATATTATGTTCAAAAACAATACATACATAGAGAAAAAAGAACTGGGCAAGTCACAAACAGTCATAAAGGTTTCCCTTTTTCTTATCGCCGCTATAACATGTCATTATCTAATTATAAAAATTCAATAATGTCAGATAAGTAAATCCAACACTATCCAATACACCTATAGTAATCAAATGAATAATAATTCAAGTGATTAAATAAAGAATATAATCTAAGGAGTTTAAATACAACCGTGAATCCATCCTCTTTTTGTTATCTGACCACAATCAGATAACGTTCTCAAAAGTGGTACGTAAACAATAGTAAGTATTCATGCCTAGAGAGGATAACCAAACGAGTCTCTTCCATCTAGACTATAGGAGTATGATCAGGTTAAATGTGATCTCATTATAACCACGTGATGCAAAATATCAGTAACTCCAGCCCTTCAATCATAATATAGTGTTCTTCCCTATAACCACTTTGTATAATATACACTATAAGGAGACTCCAAACGCCCTTATCCTCCCTACCCATGTATGCATGTACAACAAAAATGTAATATCAAGTAACAATTCAACTTATACGAAATTTTAATCATACAATATAAAGGTCACTATAGGATTTACTTAACCTTACAAACAACTAACTTCGAGCATAAGTTTTAGGGTTCCTGAAGCGTCAGATCACCATGAAAAATGCTTCCAATAGCTTCCCTGCATACGTAATTATATTATGGGTCAAGCTTCAAGTGAAGCCAAGTCACGAAACCCAATGAGAATTGTGGTCAAAGTACGATTGAGAATAGTTTCTAATAATATTAATTTATATAACTGTTTCAACAAGCTTTCAACTAGCCAACTTGGGGTAACTTTTTAACCTTGAAATCCTAAATATTTGTCATAATGACCTAAAAAGAACTAATAGTACTCATGTCCAATTTTTTATAGACTCCAAAAATACCCAAATTAGATCGCCGATTGAGAAGTTATGAATTTTCCAATATGGCATGTCAATTAAGGAAACTTTTTGTTTTTGAACTGAAAAACTTTTCCAAAAAAATATTTTCGCAAATAAATCTTCAAAGCTCGACAACAAATATCAGGAAACCGCTCGATGCCAACACCAAAATATTTCAACAACTTGTGGAGTCAAATTGGATTAAAACCAGTAATCAATTCTTCTATAAACCCAATGTTAATCAATATCAACTATAAAAGATCTCCAACATAGTTATCATCTGAATTTCACCAATTCAATTCACCAAAACACTAACCTACATTGATGAGATTTATCCCAAATTGAGGTTAATCAATCCAATATACAAATTAGCAATAATTCCTATCAATCTCTATCAAAACCCAGCGAAATAAATCGAGAAATCGTGAGAATCCAAATTGAATGCTTGAAAAAATGCCTTGAATTAAGAATTTACCAAATTACGTTCCAAATACTTCATTTCCACCATGAAGAATTGGCTCGAACTGACAGTCTCCTGATACTTTACAGTGTTGCGAAAAGAAACAGAGTAAAAATTGGACGTAGGGAGCTCCGCGAGCGAAAATGTCCACGAAGAGGGTTAGGAAACCAAACTTAAAGACGTTCTGTTGTTGAGGAAATGAAATCGTTTGGTTTGATTTTTTTTATATATTTATATATGAACCCTCAACTGCTTGTCAGTAGCTTAAATTTTTTTTATTTATTAATTCTTGAAATCCCTATTATAACATGTTTTGACTTCCGGTGCTCGTTTTCAATCAATTTTTTTTCCAAATTGAGTCGATTTCTCATCAAAATAGTTCAATTCCATAAAAATCCCATAACACTGGTTTTAGCCACACCAAAACCTCGAAAATCTTAACTTTGTCCATGACATACTAAAATCTTTCGGACCAATCCTCTTGCCATACTTAACCAAACTGGCACCAATTTAGACTCAATCTCAACCTCGATCACCGTCGACCAACACGAAACTCAAAAAAAATATCTTGCACCAACTTTGTTCTCATTTCACATTACCTCTGATCCCGACTTGCACACAAACAGAGGTAAAAATGCCCTTGTCGGCTTGTTAAATCAATTTGAAGTTCAAAATTTGAATTTTTGAAACTTAATTACAATGTTTTTCGCAAAATTCGATATGATAGTTCGAGTCAACTCTTTAACTCTATCAGGACCTATTTCGACATGTACCTCGAGATAAAACCCTGTAAAATCTCGAATTTACTCATTTAACTTGAATTTCACAAAATAAAATAACATAATAGTACAGAAACTAAGCACACATCACACAAAAGTAAAATTACTCGTGTATCTCTTTCCACCGGCCCTCAGCTCCCGAGTCGTGGCTAAAATCATAATTAGGCTCATTAATCCCGAAATAGCTATAATTATTGATTTAGAAATTTAAGGATTTGGGAATCTTCCCAACTAATAAAAATTTTGTCCTCGAAATTGAAATTGAAATTGGATTTGCCTAAACTAAAAAAGATTCGGATAATGCTTTCTCATATATGCTTCTCATTCCCAAGTCAGTTCCAAATCACCCTGAAATTGCCATTTAAGTAAAACAAGTGGAATTTCTTTATTTTGAAGCTTCTGAATCTTTCTATCCTTAATTAATATAGGTTGCTCTTTGTTTGACGCATCACCCTGCAAATCAAACTGATTCCATTATACAATGTGAGGCAAATCAGGTTCCTTCCACCTGAGCAAGTACTCATGAAATACATCATGAATTCTAGTTAACAAAGGTGATAATGCAAGTCTATAAGCAATCTTCCCAATCCTTTTCACAATCTCAAAAAGTATTATAAATATGGGAGAGAGCTTTCCTTTCAGTCCAAATCTATAATGGCCTTTGCGAGGGGAGACTTTCAAATAAACTGAATCTCCTTTGCTATATTTCCACGACCTAGTGATAGAGATCATAATATTTTTTGTGTTTTTCCTTAGGTGCTTTCAATTTTAAACTAGTTTGCTAAAGTACCTTAATGTGATCTCGAACCATATATGGCCTCAACTCCGCCAAATCCTTTGGTTCAGCCCAACCGGCAGAAAACGACAAGGTCTCTGATACAAAACCATAAAGATAGTCATCTCAATACTCGATTAACTACTATTATTGTAAGAGCACTCACATAAAGGTATTTTTTCTTCCCATAAACCTCCAAATCCAAGTACGCATGCCTTGAGCATGTCTTCCAACACCTTGCTCAACTTTTCAATTTGACTATCTGTTTGTGGATGAAATGCAGTACTGAAATGTAACCGATTGCCGAACTATTCCTACATGCTCTATCACAACCTCGATGTGTACTAAGCATCACAATCATAAACTATCGTCAATAACACCTCATGCAAGTGAACCACCTCTCGCTCATACAACAAGCTCAGTTGTGTAAAGGTTTCTGAAATGGACATAGGAAGAAAATGAGCAAATTTTGTCAGTGTATCAATAATAATCTAGATCACATCATGTTTCCTCTAAGAAGTAGGCAGATGAGTAACGAAATCCATCACAGTATGTTCCCATTTCAATTAAGGTATGGGAATAGGCTACAACGTACCTCCAGGTTTCCACCTATCGGTCTTAACCTGTTAGCTAACCTCACATCTCCTCACATAAACCACCCATATCATATTTCCTCCCTAGTCACCAATACAATCGCTTCATATCATGATATATCTTGATCTGACCAGGATGAATGCTATATAAGGGCCGATGAGATTCTCTCAATATCTAATCCTAAATCTTAGTCACTGATGGAGTCAAAAACCTACCTCTAAGTCTCAAACTCTGATCTGCAGACTCAGCCCAATCTTGATTATTAATGTCATCAGCAAACTCCTTGAACTTCTCATAATTGACATTACTTTGCTTACATTTCATTACTTTGTAAAAAAAAAAGACAATTTGTACTCTAAGCTGGGCACAAATTGGTTCCTCTTCAAGACTTAGGAATCTCCAACAAAGTCAAAGCAATGACTTTTTTGAGCAAGTCATACTCGTACGTCAACTAACTAACTGCACATAATGTTTCAGCACTCCTCTTGCTCACCACGTCAGCAACAATGTTAACTTTACCTTAAGGTTTTCAAGACTAACATCAATGTCTTTAAATTGTTCAAACCATTATCTTTTCCTCATATTCAACTCTTTATGAGAGAATAAGTACTTAGGAAATTTATGATCTGAAAATAGTGGGAAGCTTTCCTCATACAAATAGTGTCTTCATAGTTTCAAAACAAACATAATTGCCGCTAATTCCAAATGATAAACAAGATAATTCTTCTTGTAAGTCTGTAACTGCCGAGAAATATAAGCAATCACTCTGCCATTCTGCATTAACACACAACCCAAACCTACTTTGATGCATCAATATAAAGTGTAAGACTTTTCTCTAGTTCAGGTAATACAAGAACTGGTGCTAAAGTTAAACACTTCTTCAATTCCCAAAATGCAGCATCGCATTCCTTTAACAAGACAAATGGAACAATTTTCAGAGTTAATTTAGTAATTGGCGCAACTATCTTAGAAAAATCTTTCACAAATCTACGATAATAGCTAGCCAAACCCAGAAAACTCTGTATCTCCATCATTATGGTAGGTTCTAGCAAATCAATGATAGTCTTAATCTTGGTTGGATCAATCGAAATTCTTTCCGTACTAACTACATGACCCAAAAACTTCACCTCATACACCAAAAACTCGCGTTTGCTAAATTTGGCATATAGCCTGTAATTTCTCAAACTTTGGAGAGTAACTCTGAAATGATGTTTATGATCCTCGCGAGGCTTAGAGTATATCAAGATATCATTAATGAAGACTATGACAAAATGATCTAAATATGGCCTTAACACTCTCTGCATAAAATCTATAAACATCGCCGGAGCATTAGTCAACCCAAATGAAATAACAACAAACTCAAAATGACTATATCTGGTACAAAATGGAGTTTTCTCCACATAATCTTCTCGAACTTCTTAATTAATGGTTACCAGAACAAAGATCAATCTTAGAAAAGAACTTGGCTCCATTCAGTTGATAAAAAAATCGTCAATTCGAGGCAATAGATATTTATTCCAAATAGTGACCTTATTCAACTGTCTATAACCAATGCAAAACCTCAAACTACTATTTTTTTACAAAAAGGACTAGTACGCCCGATGGCGACATGCTCTGGTGAATAAACCCTTTATCAAGCAACTCCTCCAACTATTTCTGCAACTCCTACAATTCCTTCAGAGCCATCTTATAAAGAGGTGTAGATATTGGTTTCTTTTTAGGAACCAAACCAATCTCTCTCACAGGTAGGACTCCAAGTAAATCATCAGAAAACAAATAAGGGAATACACAACCACAACAATCTCCTCCATTTTAATTTCAAGTCTTGTCTCTTTATTAATTGTTCTGGTAAGAGTTTTCAAATTTTCCCCAGTGGCTAGCTTACTTTTGGTTAAAGGAAACTTAGGCAATGTTCTGTTGTATGTAAACACTATACAACCAGGAATATGAAAGAACACAGTCTTATGGAAACAATCTAATTGTGCATGATAAGGTGCTAGCTAATCCATTGCCAATATACATCAAATATCAGTAACTCTAACACATGGAGATTAATGACCATCTCATGTCCGAAAATCTCAATAACACACTTCTAACACATAAAGTGATGATTCACCTTATCCCCAATAACTATGTTGAGGACAAGATGATTATGGACTCACACTGGAGTTAACCCTAACTTAGTCAACACACGACCATATATAAAAGAAATTGTAGAACAATAATCAATTAACACATGCATAGGACGATCGCAAACAAAAATAATACCTTCAATAAGATTACGATTCACCTCAAAATTTGGCTCTGCTATCACCTATACCCATCCCATGATCTACTGCTGAGGCTGTGACATGCCAAAGGTCGACCTTGTAAGTTATGGAAATTTTTTTTAAATGTGTCCCCTCTTCTTACACTTAAAACAAACATTAAAACTCTAATTTTTTGGACATTCTTAATTATATTAACGTTGTTGCCTACAACTGAAACAAGTAACTGTAGGTTTACTACCCACGAAAGATGCCTAACTAGGTGTCGATATCTGACTCATACCCTGTCTCTAAGATCCTCGACTCCTACCCCCACTCATCTGTGACTGAAGTGCACCACTACGACCTGAAGGCTGAAATGACTATGATCGAGCCTATCCTGATCCTATATGTAGCATCTCGATGGTTTACTAGCAGTACTTGAAAAAGGATTTTGATGTACATATGAAGAGACAACATGTTTCGTAGGTGTAAATGGTGGTCCTCCACTCTATCTTTTTTCTCTAACTTTGGGTCAAACTAAGATGAAAACCTTTTCTTGCCCTTAGGTTTTGAGCTCTGTCCTTACTTCACGATGCCCTGACATCGTCATGATTCATGCTAAAAATTTTGTGTAGTCATATAAGCTCTAGCCTTATCTCTACCCTCCCGTAATGTGTTCGGTTTAGTCGCTAATATCGTAGCGCTAAGTTCTTCTTGTAACCTATACATGTACTTGCCAATTTTCTCATTTTCTATCATTCTCAACTTCCCTGCAAACATCAAAAGGTAACTAAACTGAGCATCGTACTGAGTTAATGACATGCCTCCCTGAATTAGATTATCAAACTCTAGTTTCTTCTATAAAATCATGCTCTCATCAAAGTATTGCTTAGTGAACTCCTCAAGAAAATCAGTCCAAGTCTTAAATACAGGATGCCCATCACACAAAGATCATCCCTAAATATCACCATCGGCTTGCAGATATTATGAAGATAATAAAGCTCTCAAATTTTCATCAGTACCCAATATGTTATGAAGCTTTTCGATATTGAGAACCTAAGTCTCCACTGTCCTCAAATCTAACTCTCCATAGAAGTACATAGGATCGTACTTCTTAAACTTTCTCCTCTGCCTTTCCTCTAGAGACATTCCACTAACAACGACTAGATCAGCCAGAACCAGAAATGCAACAATCGATTTTCCTTCAAAATGAACTGTAGAGGTTCCTTGCTCCTCTTGAATGGCTGGAGTAGTAATAGGAACGTCCTGAGTAGCATGAGCCACAAGTGCCTAAGCTGCCACCTATGCTCGTAAAATATGCAGTAACTCTTTCATCTGTCCTGTTAGGTTCTAAAACATATTTGGATTTACATGATGTGGATCCCTATTGCCCTCGCCAAAAACATTACCCGGCTCTTGTAGTACTATGAGTGGATATCATAACTATATCCATCGATATCACAATAATATAAGAGACACATAGCATATTCATAAAGTATATAAACTTTTAACCTCATTTCATTGCGTTACTTCCCAACTAATCACTCACTAAACCTTAATCAACAAGATTCCTTTAAAATTCATGGCTCTGATACCAACGTTGTCAAACCCCACCTTATTAGGGCATCTGACCGGCCTATATTACATTAATCCCTATTAATCTAGCAATCTTAACCTATCCATCAATAAAGAAATAAGATTAAGATTTCATAATCATCAACAATAAAACTTTATCAACTTTAAAGTATTTTTAAAGTAAATCTTAAACCTTAAAGTTTGTTAAGATTAATTAAATAATCCTCTAAGTTATGTAAAAACTTTTTGATAGCACCTCCGTTGTTTCTAAGCCTAAACCGAAAAACCCGATCTTTAAAAATCTTCAACAAAACCTGCTCAGCTTGGGGGAAACGTCAAAAGACTCACAATCCACCCATAACAATATATATTGCAATAAAAAAATTATTTATTCATTCTAATCTATTACAACAATTCCAAAATAGATCGTAATCCTACACAAACCCAAAAACCCATTTATACGATGTATTTTACTCAAAAACAATACATACATAAAGAAAAAAGAACTGAGCATGTCATAAATAGTCAGAAAGCTTTCCCTTTCTTTTGTCACCGCTAAACCCCTTCATTATCCAATTATAAAAATTCGATAATGTTAGATAAGTAAATCCTACACTATCCAGTACACCTGTAATAATTAAATGCATAATAATTCAAGAGATTAAACGAAGAATATAATCTAAGGAATTCAAATACAACCATGAATCCATCCCATTTTTTTATCCGACCACAATTAGATAACGTTCTCCATAAGTGGTAAGTAAACAATAGTAAGGACTTATGCCCAGAGAGGATAACCAAACGAGACTCCTTCCTCTAGACTACTGAAGTATGATCTGGTTCAACATGATCTCGTGATAACCACGAGATGCAAAGAATCAGTGACTCTAGCCCCTCAAGCATAATATAGTGTTCTCCACTATAACCATGGTATATTATACACTATACGGAGACTCGAATCACCCTTATCCTCCCTACCCGTGTATGCATGTATAACAAAAATGTAATATCAAGTATCAATGCAATTTATACAAAATTATAATCGTACAATGTAAATGTTACTATTGGATTTACTTAACCTTACAAACAACCAACTTCGAGCTTAATCTACAAGGTTCCCGAAGCATAGGATCACCTTGGAAATGCGTCCAATAGCTTCCTTGCATACCGAATTATATTATGGGTCAAGCTTCAAGTGAAACCATATCACGAAACCTAATGAGTATTGTGGTTTAAGTATGCATTAGAACAATTTCCAATAATATTAATTTTTATAACTATTTCAACTAGCTTTCAACTAGCCAACTTGGGGTAACTTTTTAACCTTAAAAACCAAAATATTTTTCATGATGAACTAAAAGGAACTTGTAATACTCATGTCGTACTTTCCATAGACTCCAATAACACCTAAATGAGATCACCTTCAGAGAAGTTATGAATTTTCCAAAATGGTATGTCTATTAGGCAAACTTTATTTATTTTTGAACTAAAAAACTTCTCCAAATCAATATTTATGCAATTAAATCCTCAAAGCTCGACAACAAATGTCACGAAACTAGTCACTACCAACACCAAAATATTATCACAACCTATGGAGTAAAATAGGATTAAAACCAATTACCAATTCATCAATAAACCCAATGTAAATCAATATCAACTATAAAAAAAACTCCAAAATAGTTATCAACTGAATTTCACCAATTCAATCCACTAAAACCCCAACCCACGTTGATGAAGTTTATACCAAATTGATGCCTATCAACTCAATATACCAATTAGCAATAATTCATACCAATTTCTATTAAAACCCCGCAAAATAATTCAATACATCGTGAGAATTCAAATTGAATGCTCAAAAAAATGCCTTAAATTGAGAATTTACCAAATTACGAGCTAGACATTTTGTTTGCACTATGAAAACTTGGCTCAAACTAAAAGTCTCGCGGTGTGTTATAGTGTTGCGAAAAGAAATCGAGCAAAAATTGGACTTAGGGAGCTCCGCGAACGAAAGTGTCCGCGGAAAGGGTAAGGAAACCTAACTTAAAGACGTTTTGTTGTTTAGGAAATGAAATCGTTTGATTTGATATTTTTTAATATATTTATACATAAACCCTCAGCTGCATGTTTGCAACTTAATTTCTTTTTATTTATTCATTCTTGAAATCCCTATTATAACGTGTTTGGATTTCCGGTGCTCGTTTTCAATCTGATTTTTCCAAATTGAGTCAACTTCTCATCAAAATAGTAAAATTCCATAACACTGGTTTTGGTCAAACCAAAACCCCAAAAATTTGAACTTTGTCCATGTCATACAAATTTTTTTCGCACCAATCCACTTACCATACTTCAACAAACTTGCACCAAATTTGGACCCAATATCAATCTCGATCACTGTCAACCAACATGAAACTCGAAAACAATATCTTGCACCAGCTTTGTTCTCATTTCACACTACCTCCGATACTGACTTGCACATAAATCGAGGCAAAAATCCCCTCGTCAGCTTGTTACATCCATTTAAACTTCAAAATTTGAATTTTTTAAACTTAATTAAAATATTTTTCTTGAAATTTGAAATGATAGTTCGAGTCAACTTTCTAACTCTACCTGGACTTATTTTAACACGTATCTTAAGATAAAACCTCGTAAATATTGAATTTACTCATTTAACTTGAATTTCAAAATAAAATAATATAATAGTACACAACACTAGCACATATCACACAAAAGTAAAATTACCCGTGTATCTCTTGTCACTAATCCTTAGCTCCCGACTCGCGGCCAAAATCATAATTAGGCTCATTAATCCTGAAATTGCTATAATTATTAATTTAGAAATTTTGGGATTTGACAATCTTCCCAACTAATTCAAAAATAATTTTTGAAAAACCTTTATGGGACGAAAAATAAGTTCCATTAAACTAGATCAATAAAAGTAAATCATACCTTAATCCGTGATTTCCTTATCAGATTGTTTGATTTTCAAGACGTTCAAGTGTGCGTCCTCTATCAGAAATCCACACACGAACGGTGACCACAATTTGAAGTGCTAGCCCCAAGAGAGATTGAAAACATTTTTCTTTCTCTCTTAAAATCTAGAGAACTAGAAAATAGCAAAAATCAAAATCCTCGTTCATTTTAGGGTTTCAACTTCTATTTATATTAGATAAGCTCTCACTTAAATTTTATTCGTAATACAACTATTGTATTTAGGTAGTTTAAGCAAATTACACATACGTCAGTATTAATAAGTTATGATATAACAAATCGTAAGGACTTTTATGTCATGTATTTTATCATATAAAATTCATTACTCTAGACCAATTTAAAATTGTGCAATGCCATTCTTTGTGTGTGACCTAATAGGTTTATGCGACGTTGGCAGTGAACTAAAACAATTTTGGTACACAAGTCATAAGCGGTCTCTAGCAAGGTATTATGACTACCCAAGTAGCATGAATATTAAAATTGATAGAACCTAATGAATAACATATATCGTATCCTTTTATCGTGGGAGATATCCTTTAATTAAACCTAAGGCATATAAAGCCACCCTTGATGTTCAATTGTACTAGTCTCGATCTTTAGTTAAACTGAAAATATCCAAGTGATTGATTATATCAATTTACATGGACTTGGCCATTATCTGTCTATCTTATCAAGGGATCCACTGATATCTCTCTCTATATGAAAGTGAAAAATTATATCTTGATTACACACCATCACATATTATTCACATGGTAACCAATCACAATCTTTATAATCGTCCAGTTAAAGATAACATTTAATTATGTCAAATTACCATGATCCTAATATTGAAGTCTATGATGGTCTCAACTTGCAGTACTAAACTATAAAACTAATAGGAGTAACACCTATGACTTAATCCATATGTGTCCTCATAGTGAGTCACTCCAGTACCTTGTTCCCTAACAAGTACTCATGATCTCAATTCGTATTCCTATACGCATGATCATCACATGACCATTAATAAATATTTACACTAGTCTTAATTCAATATAGTTCCCAGTATAATGACCGACTATGAACATTCTATATATTTCAACAAATACCTATAGATCTTACTATAAGGTGAATATCCAATCACTTATAATAAAACAACAAATGAAAACCTCAATTTTATTAGCTAAAATTATAAAATAAACAATGTTTTTAGATTGATCTATGGCACATGTCCTAACATCTCCCACTTGCACTAGGGCCAACGTATCTAATACCTAACGATCTAACATGACCATCATGTTTTGCTTATGGAAGAGCCTTCGTCAAAAGGATCTACAACATTGTCTTCTGTAGGAACTCTGCAAATCTTCACGTCTCCCCTCTCAATGATTTCTCAATGAGATGAAAACGTTTAAGTATATGTTTGGATCAGTGGTGTGATCTTGGTTCCTTGGCCCGTGCAATCGCCCTGTTGTTGTCACAATACAAGCAAATGGTGTTAGCTATACTTGGAATCACACCGAGTTCAGATATGAACTTTTTGATAAAAAATGCCTCCTTATCTGCATTGGACGCTACAATATACTTATCTTCTATAGTAGAATTTGCCATAGTGACTTGCATAAAACTTTTCCAGCTAACTGCACTCTCATTCGAAGTAAACACATATCCTGACCGCGATATGAAGTCATTTATATTAGTTTAAAAACTTGCATCTGTGTAAACATTTACAACAAGCTCATCTTCCAAACTTACACAGACCAAAAACACTTCTTTAGTCCTTCTCAAGTTCTTAAGAATGTTTTTTACTGCTATTCAGTGACTCTCACTAGGATCGGATTTATATATGCATGTTGCGCTCAAAGCATATGATACATCAGGTCGGGTGCATAATGTGGCATACATGATAGATCTAATAGATGAAGCATATGGAATCATATTCATGAGCTCTCGCTCATCATTAGTCTTCAGACATTGAGTCTTGCCGAGACTTATACCATGAGAAATTGGCAACGACCAGCTTTTAGAGTCTTGTATACTGAACTTATTCAGTATCTTGTCTATATAAGCACTCTAACTAAGACAAATATGCCTTTCTGATCTATTCCTATAGATCTTAATTCCACAGATGTAGGTTGCATCTCCCATGTTCTTCATTTAGAAACACTTCCCTAACGAAGGCTTAACACTTTGCAAGGTTGAGATGTCATTTCTAATAAGTAATATATCAACATACAGTACCATGAAAATAACCATTTTCCCACTAACCTTCTTGTATACACAAGGCTTGGCTTCATTTTTAATGAAACCAAATTCCTCAATTGCTTCATCAAAATGAAGATTCTAACTCCGAGAAGCTTGTTTTAATCCATAAATAGATTTTTGAAGTTTGCATAACTTCTTAAGATTCTTAAGATGAACAAACCCTTCAGGTTGTATCATATCCCCGTCCTCAAGTGACTTTCCATTTATAAAAGTTGTCTTAAGATCCATTTGCCAAATCTCATAGTCATAATATGTGGCTATGGAAATTAGAATTCTAGTATTTAAGCATGGCTACGAAAAAAAATGTCTCATCATAATCAACATCTTAAGTCTATCTGAAACCTTTTTCTATTAGTCGTGCTTAGTAAGTATGCAAATTGCCATCCCTGTTAGTTTTCTTCTTAAATACTCATTTACATCCAATTTTCTTACCACCTTTAGTTAAATCAACCAGGTTCCAAACTTGGTTATCATACATGAATTGTTTTTCAAAATTCGAGGCACTAAGCCATTTATCTGCCTCAGTTTTAGACACAACACCCTGATAAGTAGTAGACTCATTTTGATTCATAAGAAACACCTCACTAATGTCAGTAACAAGAAACCCAAATATCTCAGACTGATGTCTTACCCTATCAAACCTACGTGCGCCTTGTGATAACTATAGTGGTTCAACTAGTTCAAGACTTTGTTAATGTCCCAATGGCGGTTGATTTTTTATTTGTGGTTCTTGAACTTCTTCCAGACTTACTTTATTCCCATCGTTGTCTTTTGAAATAAACATTTTCCTTAAAGACACCATTCCGAGCAACAGGTACTCTGTTCTCAGTGAGCTTATAAAAGTAGTATCCTCTAGTTTATTTAGGATGACCAGCAAATATGTACTTCGTAGATTTTCCTGACATTTTTTTTAGATTTTTCATTGTATGATAACCTCATAGCCCCAAATCTTAACAAAATACAAACTTGGTCTTTTCCCAAACCACATATAATGTGGTGTTTTGTCAATTGCTTTAGAAGGAACACGATTCAGTGTAAATGCAGTAGTTTATAAGGCATAACCCAAAAAGGAAATAGGAAGATCTTCATGACTCATCATATATCGAACCTTATCCAACAAAGTCTTATTTCTTCTCTCAGAAACACCATTCCATTGTGGAGTTGATGGAAGAATTAACTATGAGACAATCCAACAGATTCTAAGGTGATCATCAAACTCTTAGCTCAAATATTCACAACCTCGATCTGATCAAAATACTTTAATAGTTTTACCAAGTTTATTTTGCACTTCATTCTGAATTGTTCGAAACATTTTAAAAGTTTCCCATTTATGTTTCATGAGATACACATAACCATATCAGCTAAAATCATATGTGAAATTAATGAAGTACTGATAACCACCTCTAGCCATTGTGTTTATAGGACTGCATACATCAGTATGTTTTAGACCCAATAACTCACTTGCCCGTTCATTGTGTCCAGTAAAGGGACTCCTTGTCATCTTTCATAGTAAACAAGATACACGTGTTTTATATGATTCAAAATCAAATGAATTTAAAAATCCAATTTTATGGAGTTTAGAAATGCGTTTCTCATTTATGTGGCTAAGAAGACAATACCAAAAGTAGGTTTAATTCAAATCATTTGACTTGAATCTCTTTGTATTTACGTTAAGAATAAGAGTATTTGTAGACCTTTTTATGTTTAGAATATAAGGATTATCACATAAATCAACATTCGCATAAAAAACGTCTTTACGAGAAATGGAGCATTTATTATTCGCAATAATATAATTAAAACCATCCAATTCCAAACATGAAACTAAAACGATGTTTGTTCTTAAGGCAGGGACACAATAATAATTATAAAAGTAAAATAATTCAACTAGGTAAAATTAACTCATAGCATCGTACAACCAACACAACAACCTTTGCTCCATTTCCAACTCATAGGACAACTTCTCCTTTCTTTAGCTTTCTACTTTTGGTGAGACCCTACACGTCAATACAAATATGAGATTCACCTCTGGTATCCAATGCCCAGGAATAACTAGTAGAAAAGTTAACTTCAGTAACGTAAATACATGAAGCAGTAGTCGCATTAGTCATATTTTTCTTTAGATCATAAAGATAAAGCTTGCAATTTCTAAACCAATGCACTGCTGCATGGCATAAATGAGAATTTCTTTCTTTTTCATTTTTCTTCTGTGACTGTATAGTAAAAGTAGCCTTTGGCTTGACTTATTCCACAGGCTTTGTGACAGTCGCAACAACATTGAAAAATTTAACCTTGCCTTTGGCCTTCTTCTTCGTAGCATTTCCTTTCTGAACCATCAACACATTAGCAATGAGTTTCTTGACATTCGGCTCGGTAGTTTTAAGCATCAAATGCAACTTAGAGATAGTCATCTCCATATTATTCATGTTATAGTTCATCAAAACTTGTGAATAATTATCTTGCAATGAATTCATGATCAAATTCGTAGCGAACTCTAAGCTTTTGGGAAATCCAAGTCTGTAGAGATGGTCAATATAGCCCTTCATTTTCAAAACATGAGGACTAACTGACGCATCCTCGAACCATTTTGCAAGAATGAAGGTTCTTGGCTGTCTCGAACCTTTCTTGCCTAGCTTGTTG
Source organism: Stephania cephalantha (assembly GCA_039657325.1). NCBI lineage: Eukaryota > Viridiplantae > Streptophyta > Magnoliopsida > Ranunculales > Menispermaceae > Stephania > Stephania cephalantha. The sequence goes on along the minus strand of CM077574.1, from coordinate 24,582,474 downwards.
TTGGAAAATTTCCTTCAGCATCCAAGCTATGTCGTAAGCTTCCATGCGTTTTGATAAGTCAGTATTTATCGGTTTTTAATAGTCTATTTTAATGTATTTAAAATAGAAAGTCTATAAAATATATATATTTAATTATATTTATTGGTCATTTTCAGGTGAAACGGAGTGGGCGGTTGAATCCGAGGCGAAAAAATACTCAAAATGGTGTATTTACATGCAGTGATCAGGTACTAGAAGATTTGCCTCGAGTTACATGTTGCGCGATGGGTAAAATATGAGATATCAGACCAAATAATGCAGGGAATGACACAGTTAAATCACTTGCAAGGAGCTGTTGTTAGATATCCTCGAAATCCACGTCAATTTTTGGCCTCGTTGTCTGGGATTGGTATTTTTCTTTCTTTAGTGTTTTTTTATTTATTTGTTTTTTTTTTTTTTTTGTCTATCTAGTCCCTTGTTCTTAACATGTATGCAAGCAACCCCGCGATGGTCTCTTACCCCCACAATTATGGTCGATTCGAAGACTCACATTATAATGTGAATGGGGTATGTATGTCACATAATAGACATCAATTTTCTAACATGCATTCTTTTGTGCAACAGGTCGAGGTTTGCGAAATTCGTGAAGATTATTGTCATTCCGCATATGACTGTCTATATTATCCACAGTATGAGAATTATCAATATTCTGGCTTTGCATCGCCACAACCTAACTTGTTTAGGCTCACGTCAAGTCCACAAACTCCTCAGCATGAAGAGAGTCGACATTGTCAACAAAGCACTTCCTTGGATGATATGGTGATGCAACTGATAGAAGGTTAACAACGGCTTACTTAACAATTTTGACAATTTAAAGTTGAGATTCCAGGCTTGCAGAATTTGGAAACTCAACTTATTCAATTTAATGCTAGGTTTCAGAATATGATTGAAGAAGAAGAGTTGTATAGTACACAACCAATTTTTCACCTAAAGGAGGATGTGAATACTGATACCTTGAATATTTTGAGGTGAATGAGGTTACACATGTGGAGGACTATTGGAGCGAAATAGTGGAAGACGTGAAGTCTTTCATATTGAGCCATAAATTTTCATTGCACAGAATGAAGAGGACGATAATGAGATAAAAATTGATGTCATTTCAGACAGGTCTGAAAAGCCGCAGATAGAGAACGAGGAAGACTAACATCTGGTGTTGGTGAAACAACCCACCCTCCCATGCACATTTGTTAAACCTTACAAGGGGGTGGAAGTAAAGAAACGTTTGTAAATTTTCTACATTTGTGATACCTTTGTGTTGGACGATCTTGATGCGACAGATTCTTTCGTGTTGGAAGTCCCGAATGAGCTCCCAAATCTGAAAGAGGGCGTGCATGCTTCATTGCCCATATATGTAGAAGCACCGTTCCTTGTCGACATCTCTAAAGGAGAGGGCATCACGTGAGAAATCACACCAAGTCTAGCCAAAAACTTAAAAGAAAGGCGGCTCGTTTGGAGGCAACCCGGCTTCATTTTTATCTCTTGAATTTATTTCAGTTTTAATTTAGTTTTAGTTTTTTATGTTTAATAAAACACTAACTTGGTCTCGTAGATTTTTACAGGTGGTATGTTATGATTGATTGGCACTTGAGGATTGGAGCACCCCTTAGTTTTATAGGTTTGACTTTGGATTGCATTTTTAGCATAATTTGAGCATTTTATTTGGAACTAACATATTATCAGAAATTTAGGTGTTTTGAGACATGGTTGGGACACATCCAACTTAAGTCGATGCATTAGTGGCGGGTCTTTAATTAGACCCAAAACCCTAGACTTCATTCCATCATCTTGTTGATTTCACCTTTAGTTGACAGAATTTGGGCTCGCAAGACTTGATAGTAATTATTTGAGTTAACTCATTTGTTCACTAGTTCTTGCTCTTGTTATGATTGTTCTTTCATAATTTCCTTAGTCACCTAGACATGAGAGATTTCTTGCGTTCACTAGTTTTTAGAGACTTTCATTTATGCATGCATTTGTATCATCTTCTTATTTATTTATCCATGTTCTTTTTCACCAATGTTCTTTTTTCTTTTTGTTGGATGGAATTCCTTGACTTGTTTTGAACCTTGAGGAAAAGGTTCGGAATAAGTTTGAGGATACTTTAGGATTTGTGGATTGAGTTGGATGGATTCTTTTGCGGAAGACAGTAGGTAAGATCATTTAATTTTTGTATGCGTTTATATGCAGTTGTCGGATTGTAATGGTGGTATTTTATATCATTTCTTCCATTTCTTTCATTTCTTGTCCCTTATATTTCTTTCTCATTTCATTAGTAGTTGATAGACTTTCATGAATGTATTTAGTATAGATTTTTAGTTTTTTATTGTTTAGAGTCACCCGAAACTTTGTTTCATGCCTCTGGTTGTCGATGAGTACATTATAGTTGCCTTTTTGACTTGAAACTTAATGAAAATTAGGAGAAAGACACAATCGAATCCATAGCCCAGCATTTTTATGATTTCATGATTAGGGACTTAGTATGATGGTTAAGCTTTGTGCTAGATACGAAAATGAGTAGACAATCAAAATTGTGCAAGTGGTATTATTTTAAATCATTAACCCAGACTAGTACATCTTCTACTAACCCTACCTATTTAACAATGGATCTATCTGTTAATTATACCGCTATATCATTTTATTTTAAATGTACATTCATTATTTGCAAATAAATAGATAAAGGCATTACATTTATAGAGGCTCCCAGATCACACAATGCTTTAGAATTTCAAATATTATCAATCGTACATGGAACGGAAAACATTCCAGGGCAGAACATTTATGAGGTAATTTCTTTTGAATTAGTGTTGATACGCGTTCTTCTAGACTCACCTTTTCATTAGACTTAATCTTATTAATGCATAAGTCTCTTATAATTTTTGTATACTTAGGTGCATTTTTAATGAGTTCAAACAGAGGTATATTACCCACTAATTTCTTTAATGTATCAGAGATTTTCTTTTCTTCTTACGATTTCTTAGAATTTCTATTATCTTCCAAACGATGAGGGAATGATGGTTTTATATTAATTGGTTTGTCTCTATTAGGTTCATCACCCTTTTTGATGGGAATCAAATTACTTGTTACTTCAAATCTTTTCTCTAATTTTGCTTCTATTTCTTTTCTAAAAACTAATTAGTATGGCATTTTAGGTTCATCCATCTGCTTACCACTTATTAATGTTATGGCTGGTGCTTTTTCATATAAAATATGATAAGGTTAAGATGGTAATTTTTCTCGATTTACAAATTCACTCATTTTTTGTTGCCATCTGACTCAATTGGTTTTTCAACTCAGTCATTTCATTTTGTAATGTTTGAATCATATGATATTTTTCTTTTTTTGAATTATTCGATGTTTTATTCCTTTGATAACCATGATTGTTAATATGATTACCTACACTTGGCTATGAATAATTTGTATAGCTATTAAAGTTATAAGTGGGATCGACAAATCGATCATTTTAGTTCATTATAGCTTTAGCTTCTTGTATTTTGGTTTGTTGTCTCAAAGGGCACTCATCATTAGAATGACTTAATTCATTACAGAAAACACAAGGTTTTACCTTGTTTGATCTATCTTTTAGTGTTACGACCCATCTCACTAAGCCCTAACTCAACATAATTACCCTAATTAGGCACATAAACCATATAGTTAACTTTAAACCTCAAAATGACCCTTAGTTCAATCCTTAAGCTTCTCCAAATCTAAATTGGAATTGTTATTTAAATTAGAGCAACACCTCCCTTAAATATGGACTGCCGACATCCGAAACCTAACAGATGGTAGAATAGGGAGAGGCATAAAAGGACTCACAAATCCTTGTACTTCATAATATGATATCAATAGGAAATTATAAATTGAACTGCAACTTATAAACCTTAATTAAAAATCTCAACCTCAAACAGAAACTAAAACCATTTCAAAACCTCAAAAATACAAAAAGTAAACAATTTAAGTTTCAAACCTAGTTCAACTAAATTCATGAATTTCTCAAGTTGTTTCTCAAGTGATTCATGTCCTACGCTTACTATGAGAACTCAAAACAAAATAATATAAACAATAATTATATGGTAAGGGAAAAGAGCCCCTTAGCAGAAGTCGTCCAGTTTCCTCTTTACCTTTCGATCCTCCTTGGCCTTAGAACCTGACAAAGCCATTTTGAGATCACCAAATAACAGTATGCACAAAATAAACAGTGTCAAATAAGTAAACATCTACCTTGCTTCGTACAACAGGTAATACAACATATAACATAAGTATTGCATGATAAACGAAATATTTAAATAAATATACAACATGAATCCTCATTTCCTGTTCTAGGCTCATAACGAGTAGGCCATCTCAAGATGAATTTGAATGGTACTATGAGTTCAATGCATGCTACCCTATAGTAGACATTACACACCATAGATGTCTGCCATACGTCTAGTCTAGAGTGGAGCACCTCTCACTCTAACAATCGAAGCAAGGCAACACTATTCGAATGTCATGAATGCATGATCAATAGTTTCACTCCTTCACCATGTAATATATAAACCATATTACTATAAAAAGCAAGAAATAATATTTACTTATAATTGAACCAACGCAATTTGGTTAAACGAGTTGTCGCTCGCACGTTCCCCTGATTCCTTTGTTTCGAAAATCCTATTAAATCCTCAAAATCTATAATTTATAAGTATCAGTCCCAATTATACTATTTTCCATACTTTCTCATAATTTATGAGTCATGTCGGTGTTTAATCTTCTTAAAACCTAGACCATTAATTTTAAATATTCCAAACTTTCTGCAAAACCACAATTTTGTAATTTGATTCCCAATTACTATATTTTATCACTTAATTACCTCAAACAATAATTTATTTGTTTTTTTCAAAAATCAAATTTGGTGTTTTAGGATCAATCGACAATAATTATGTTTTACGAGGCAAAACTCTTGATAAAAGTTTCGAGAAAATCCCGACTTTTCCATATTTAACCAAGAAATCCAAAATTTCTATTTATTTGGCCCAAAATCCCATTTTTTCTAACTTTCTTATTTAGAAAATCCAGAATTTTCATTTTTATTTAGTAAATCAAAACTTTTTTCTTAAAAGGATGGGTTTGATCCTTTGAATTAGGCCCGGTTCCGATCGATTTAGGGGATCTTCCCTTTCATCAGTTCAAGGAGACAAAATAGAGCCTAAGCTTGTTCTCATCCCCTCTCCTCATCTTTTGCTAGAAGAATTTGATGGAATAGCAATAATAAATAGCGACAAGGTGGATCTGTTGCAAAACAACAAAAAATTAACAACAAATGTGCATCAGAAAAGTCGTTTGACCTAGTTGACCACGAAGCAACTATTTAAAAATAGAAATTGTAAAAAAATTTTAATGACAAACTGCTAATTGTCACAAATTTATAGCTGAATTTTCCTGCCAGATATTTATGCTTAATAGTTACTAATGCGTCGATGAAATCACAGACAAATTAGCGACAAACCTCGAGATCCGCATTCATCCAAGGTGGCATTTGATCTGTGGAATAAAAGTATAAACAAAAAAATTACAATAGATCAGAGACAAACTTTATTTTTTGTTGATCTGTTGCAGAGACGAAATAAGAAAAAAAGGGATATCGGGTTGTGTTCCCCATTTCACATTTCCAACTATCACAAACCCCTGTAGCTTCGCCCAAATCCTTTCTAGGGTTTACTCTCATATACATTCTAGGGGTCGCTCTTGCACACATTCGCAACATCAGTACTTGTTTGAGGTGAGATTACTCGGCTTTGCCTTTGGGATGAATGGTGATTGGTTGGTGTCGAGCGACGACGATGGTGGCAAATGCCATAAACAATCTAAAATCTCACACCGTGCAATCCAAAATCTTGCACTGTGGGAGCCATTGCCCTTGCATTATTTCATATCAAAAGCCTTTGCCTTTGATTGTTCTAATATGGATGCATTTCATTTCCTTCTTTGTTGTTCCTTTGCCTTATGATAACTCTCTTACTGTATGTGGGCATTAGACTTGCAATGTACAGATATATATCATTTTCTAGCCAACATGAGTATGCCAGATGATTGTGTTTTTTTTATTTTACTGGTGTTTTGGGAGTTCAAGATTTATTCATATCATGATGACGATACTGATCATAGAATTTAATTAGTACTAATTATAGGTTTGCTTTGTATTCTTGATTGATTTCATTTTGATAGTGCATTTTTTTCTTAAGACTCATTTCCTCTAAAAAAAACTTCTACTATTAACTATTGAGTTCTACATAATGAATTTGATATATTGATGAGGATAGGTTTTGCTTTAATAATGTGATTTAAATCATCGCTAATCAAACCATACACTGTATGAAATGATTAAAGTTGAATAATTCTTTTTTATTATTTTGTTAAGTGACTCAAACATGAATCGAAAGAGCCTGAGAACACCTCTCCCAACATTGGCTTATATCAATTAAATGATACGCCTTATCCATCTCAGTAGAGACCACGCTTTGGCTTAAGTTGAATAATAATTCATTCATTCTAAGTTGTTTTTCATACCACGATCATATTAGTTTCTTGAAGTAAAATTATAAGCATTTCATTAGCTAGAAATATCACATTATAATGGCTTGATACATCATACAATATATCATCACTAACTAGAAATACCACATTATTGCGGTACTCGATTGTAAAATCTCACATGCTCGCAGTCGACATATTTCCTTAGATTATGCAAAAGATCATATGTGCTTAATTTTTCCAACACTGTTTTCCAATGAAATGTATCTAGTAACACACGAACTGAAAAGGCGATGACTATTTTACGCCTGCTATTTCTTCAGTGCATTTACTATACTGTAAAAGTAAATAGGAATTAAATTGTTGTTCTACTCATTGTGTCTCTAAAGAATGTATTTGCAAATTATATATGATCTGGTTCCGTATATGGATTGTGACATAACCTTGAATTTATGTCTTACAGCATGAATCCAATATTTTTTCAAAATCCCTTTCATTCTTATGTTATGCCTCTATAAGGTTACTTTTTTTTGTTTGTCTAAATTCTATTTTCTTTGATGAAAACTTAGGAAGTTTAAAGTAGCTACTGTTGAGATAAGGCTTCTATGTTTATTGAAAACTTTAGAAATTTAAAGTTGGGAAATTTAAAGTACATTGATGGTTAACAGTTGACGTTTTCAATTCCTTTTTGGTTTAAAGAGATCTATTGTAATTTATTTTGAATTCTTTTTTATTTTGTTCTTATTTCTTAGATCTCTTTAGCAATTCTTTATTTTTGTTTTAAATCTGCCGACTGATCCATGTTAACTCAATTTTAAACTCAGGCTCAAAATGTCACTTAAAGGGAAGCGAGTCGAACCGATTCATACCACTCAGTCTACAAAATTATATAGTACTTACAACTTATAAGAAAACTCACTTTAACCACCCTTTAAGTAACAAAGTGAAAAATTTCGGTTACAAATTAAGTATGAAGAAGAGTAACATAATAAATTGAACAATTAGTGTTTTTATTTGGGAAAATCAGGTATGGGAGAAAGGCTTCCTTTAAATGCCCTTTTACAAAAGATCAAGATTTTTGTAGTGATCATCATTTTGGCTTTCCTAGTTCTTACATCGTGAAATATATAGATATGGGGTTGGTCTTTAGTTAACCTTTTATGACCAAAGACAATGGCATCTTCAAATTGGCAATGAAACAGGTACATGCCTAGTTAAATCCACATCACATTAGGTTCCATACATTTTCTTTTAGTTTTTTCATTGGAATTATTTGTTGTGATGCCTAATCTAATTTAGTTTTTTTTTTAATTTGAATTGTGAAAAATTCTTGTTGGTGTTGGTGTTGGTGTTAGTGTTAGAGTTGGAGATTTCATTATTTGATATGTAAAGGAAAAAGCCCTCGTAAGGTATTTCAGTAGTAGTAGTAGTAGTACTAGTACTAGTTGAACCAACACCTAGTGTGAAACCAGCCATTGTTGTGAAATTTCACACAATTTGGATAAATTTTAGAAATAATAATAACTATAATAATTTAAATAGTTTATTATTAAGAACCGATAAAATTAATCCAATGATTGGCTGAAAAATTTAGGATTAAGTCAAACTCTATGGGTTGAACTGATTCACAATTTAGTTAGAGTAAGCGAAAAATATGACCGTTTTAGCTAGAACAATTAATGGTGTCAAAGCATTCTATCATACCAAAGCGACCTCCTTGTTCATGAACCTTTTCACCGTCCAATAAGCTTCACTTAAATAAGTCCTAAATCCACTCAAATCCAACATTATGTCTTGAATTTTTAGGTAAATGTGTTGGTGTTACAGAACCTTCCTAGGTAATAACAACAGGGCCCTGAACACCAATCTCTTTGTTCCATATTTTTGAGCCAAGTTGCTGTCATTCACCCTAATTTCATACTCAATCTAGATTAAGATCCAAATGTTTTGAATTTTTGTTTCATTATTCTTTATTTTTATTTGTCTCTTGAAATCTCTTTTGAGCCTAGTCTATAGATAAGAAATTTATTTTCTCTTGGATTCTCAATTAGAATCTTGAGTTAAATTGATTCTTATTTACTTTCAATGAATGTTGATGGATATAGTTTCAAATGCTTAGTAAGATTTAGAGGTGCATACATTAAGAGCCTTTGCCCGTTCTTTCTTTCTTTCTAAAGCTTTTCGACTACATCATGAGAAGTTAATGAAATTTTTTTCTTTTATATATTCTTTATGTTTAGGAAATTGGACTAAAGGGTTATTAAGCAATTTTCAAAGTTAGAGAAAATTTGGATTAAGTATTCTAGATATATAGTCATGAATACCAAGAAGGGGCTAAAAGTTTTATTGTTGAAGGTAAGAAACGTGCGAGGTGACATTCCTATCATTGGTCCTTACAACTCCTATCTTGTGATTTTTGCAGTTATTTTCCACCTGAGCTTCATGGATACCAATCATTATCCATGATACGACATGCACCAAAGCACATAACACTTACATTTTCTAGTTCCACTGCAACTCCTCTAAAACTTAAGTTTAACTTGTTTTCTTAGTTTCTTCTTTCCTATTATTATGTATGATTAAATGATTTAATGTTAATGATAGGCACCTAGAAGTTTAATGTTAAATCTTAAGATCGACTCTGGTGTTTAAGAATATAACTTTGTTCCTTTATAGCAGTAGTCTTATATTATTAATTGTTTTTATGCTTTAAATGTCTTGAAGGACTCGATTGCCTTGCTTTTATTGAATTTTTGTTTATATTGATTCCATTTGCTGCTAGGTTTCTTTACAAACCTTAATATATGTTTTGAGGGTGCAATTAGGCATCTTCGAACTCGCAAACACTTCAAGCATCGCAAGAAGCATTGCTCTCAAAAGGGGCGACTTGTCTTGTTTCGGATCCTCAAGGGTATAAATTATTGATCGAGTGTGACGCGCACCGAACGCTCCAATAAAATATATAACCTAAACCAACTATTTTGTAGATAGTGGTAAAGGGTTGATCCTATAAATATTGATATTTTTTCTAGGGTTTTAGATGAAAGAGAAAATGGGGGTTTGAGAGCGAATGTTGAGAAAATTCAAAAAGACATGGAATTGAAGATATTTTGTAACAAAAATAATAGGAAAGCAACATAGACTTTTAGTATCTCAAACTTCCTCAATATGGCATAATCAACCCTATGGTCGTTGATCTATATAAAGCATGCAATTAAAAGATATTCTGGAGTAGCTATACACCCGGTAACATACGCGGTTCCTCGCTCTTCCTATTCTCGGTAATCAAGGTACGATAATGACTACTTCTCTTATCATACACACGCACACAACCCCGGACTTAAGCGAATTAGGTTTAATGAGTTGATCGCAATGGGTTTTATGAGGGAACTAGACCTAGACAATCGAATCACTAGTGCGCCCGATTTAGCCTAGATCCTTAAGGCATTTGACCGGTCCCCAAAGGGGCAAATCAATTGGTAAGGTTAATTGCCAATTGTGTGGTCTTATTATATAAGGACAAATGCATACGACTTACTAGCAATATAATCAAGGTTTAAGTCTAAATCTAACCTTAATCAATCAATCAATAAGAAAGAGAATAAAACACCAATGAAAAGCAATTAAATTAAATTAAATACGATTTCACATAGATTTGATGCCAAAAGAGTTGTTTAATCCAACTCCGATCAAGATTGATGAGATTAGTTGACATAATCGAAGAGAAAACAATAGTTTGTCGAAAGAAAAAGAATAGAAGAGTGTGAAGAAGAGTGAGTTCTTCGTAAAAGATCTAAGTCTTAATTATATCAAACCACTTAATTTGCTCTTTGGAAGAGAGAAAATTAGTTTTCATGGGTTTATTAGTGAATGATTCACCGAGGACAATCTGATGGATTTTGTGAGTTTGTTGCAGGGGGTCCAAGCCACCTGTAAGCTGGTGATTGGGTAAGATGTCGTTGTATGCTAACGTGGCAAAAAATGATTGGAGAAGAGAGAAGTTGTTGTGACGTGTTGGCTGAGTCAGATGAAGACACGTGGTGCATGGGACGAAGAGCTGTGGGAGAAAGCTTGTGCATCAATCTAGGAGACAACACCAACATAAATCTTGAGGACCGTCAATGGCTATTGAAATGAGGAGAGAAGGCGTTGAAGACTCATGTGAATTTGTTGGAGACAACATTGTGTGTATCTCGAGGATGATCAACGGTTGTTGGTACGAGAGAAGACAAGCATGGGAAATAGCAAAAAAGTGGGAGTTTGTGCAGTCTCGCATTTCAAAGCTATAACATTTCCTCATTTGCTAATCTCAATCGATATGATTTACGAATCTCGAGGCCTAATCGAAGGCTATTATTGATGATGTGGCTTAAGTGTGTCTGGTTTTGCGTCTCCTTGTTTCTTTCTATCTCTTCATCATTGTGTAATGCGTGTCTCGAGGCAGATGCTCTGGTCTAATCACACAGCATACAAATACTCTATTTTGAGTAGTTTTTCGCCCAGAAGTCAACCGCGCACTCCAACAAACCTGAGAATAATAAATGAGGACAATTAAGAAAATATTTTGGAGACTTAACCATAAAAAATATATAAATAATCTATATAATACTATATAATTAACGACTTATCAAATGCCCCCGAACTTAGGACTTTGCACCTCCCGAGCAAAGTTGTAAATAACAAAACAAAAGTAAACAAAACTCATAATATAGTTATGCACTTACTTAACTAATTAATCATATACTCGATTCCAAATTCGTGGTGTTCCTTTGGTTTAGATAGTCACCAAATTAACAAGCCACTCATGAAATTTTGAAGTTATGATATGTCTAGAACCGTAATCCAAACTCAATTAAGATAACACTTTAAAGACATAGACTCGGTTAAGACAAAAGCTATCAACTACTCACAAGTTTTCTTGGTCTATACATTCAAGCATGTAAATTTACAATCTCCGTAAGAAAAGCACATCTATGCTTACAAGGTACGATAGACGAGAAATGCAACCACATTTTCAACTATTGTAGACTTAGCACCAATGGGAATCAATATGACTTTAAATATGTTGTAACATGGCTAGGATAAGATACCAAGGAAATGATATAAAGGTAATTCAAAACATTGGAAAACTAATACTTAGACTGTCAAAAGATTTTATGTGAACATGAAAGTGACTATATTGCACTTAAATTCATTTTTCTTTTGTTATGTGCAGTCCTCACCTTTTTCCAACCACCTAGCTCCCTGCTTCATTTCTTATGGATACCATTTTAGGTGGAATTTTATAATCATGACTTTCCCCTTATTTTGGGTATATAAACAATTTTTTTCTTCTCTAATCATTTTCTCCTCATGTCTTTTTTTTAAAGATTTTAAGTCTAAGACTAGTTTCCAACTAGGTAAAGAAATATATTAGGCTATGTCTATGGGTTTAAGATTAGGTATGAAAGAAATAAAAGGTTGGGTTGGCTCAAGATGTGTTAACTAGGGAAATTAATTTATGGAGGCTTAAGGCTAAGGGTTTTCATTTTAAAAATGGCCTAAATCATTTTCCCAAAAGTGGTTTAGTCGTAGAAATTCTGCCTCAAGTAGGTGACATCCTCGTTCTAGCACCCTAGAAATTTGACTTTTTCCACTTGCACAGTTCTGACGGGGTATCTAGCATTAACCCTCATACTAAGTCCCTAATTTGAAATCATAAAAATGTCGTGCTACGGGCTAAAGTGAGTGTTTCTCCTAATTTTCCCTAAGTTTCAAGTCAAAAAGCCAACTATTACTCATCCCCAACTAAAGGCATGAAGCAAAGTCTCGGGTGACTGTGAATAATAATAATAATGAAAATTATACTAAATACATGCATGAAAATGTATCAACTCCTAATGAAATGAGAAAGAGAAGTATGAAGGGAATAGAAATGGAAGAAATGAGAGAATAAGAGGTACTAAAAACCACCATTACCATCCTTCAACGGCATGTAACTGCATATAATTGAAAAATTTAAACGATCTCATATGCGGTCTTTTACAAAGAAATATATCCAACATAATCCACAAATTCTAAAGTACCCCCAAACTTATTCGAAACCTTGTCCTTAAGGTTTAAAAAAAATCAAGAGTCAAGGAATCCATGCAACAAAAGGAAAAAGGAGTGGTGAAAAAGAACATGGACAAATATATAAGAAGATGATACAAAGGCATGCATTTATTTATATAACATAATAAATGTCTCTGAAAATTAGTGAATAAACAAAAGCTCTCATGTCTAAGTGACTAAGGAAATTATGGAAGAAAATCATCATAATAAGAGCACGAACTAATAAGCGTAAGAGTTAATTTAAATAATTCCCACCAAATCTTGCGAGCCTGCAGTCTTTCAACTAAGTGTGAAATCAACAAAATGGTGGAATGAAGTCAAGGGTTTTAGGTCTACTTAAAGATCTGCCACTAATGCGGAGACTTAAGTAAGATTATGTCCTAACCAAGTCTTAAAACACCTAAAATCCTAATAATATGTTAATTTTTTAAAAACAATTGCTCAAATTATGCTAAAAATAATATGATTCAAAGCCAAACCTTGCAATACTCAAGGGGTGCTCTATTGCCTTTGGTGCTCATCAAACATTCATAACACCTGCAAAAATCCAAGAAATTGAAGTTAGGGTTTTATTGAACATAAAAATTAAAAACTAATCTAAAACTGAAAGAATTTCTAGAAGTAAAAAAAAAAAAAGAAATAAGGCTAGGCTGCCTCCCAACAAGTACCTTTCTTTAAAGTCATTTGCTAGACTTGACGTGATTTATCACATGATGTCCACTCCTTTCAAGATATCAACAACAAATAGCGCATATAGCTTTGCACAATGAAATATGCATGCCCTCCTTCAGACTTGGGAGTCATTCAGAAATTCTAACATAAACGATTATGTCATATCATGATCATCAAACACTAAGGTGTCAGCAGTGTAGAAAATCTTTGAACGCTCGTTTTCTTCCACCCCTTTAAAAGGTCCAACAAATATGCATGGGAGGGTAAGTGGTTTCACCAACACTAGAGGTTCTTCTTCCTTGCTCTCTTTCGCTAGTTCCTTTAACCTTTCTGAAATGACTTTAATTTTCATCTCATTTTCTCCTCTTCATCTTGTGTAATGATGATTTCTAACTCAGTTTGAAAAACTTCAAGTCATTCCGATGTTTCGCTCCTATAGTCCTCCACCTGTGTATCCTTATTCACCTCAACACTTTTCAATGTATAAGCACTCACATTCTCCTCTGGATAAAAAAATGGTTATGCACTATATAACTCTTTCTCATCAATCATATTCTGAAGTGTGGTATTCACTTGAATAAGTTGAGTTTCCAAATTTTGCAACCCTGAATTCACATGCTGAAATTATTGAAGCTCTTCATGAAGGTGTTATTTACCAACTATTAATTGTTTTATCATATCTTCCAAGGAGGTGTTTTGCTAAAATAGTTGGTTCTCCTCATGACACTATTGACGAACTTGTTGAAAAGGTAGTACTTGGATGAAGATCAAGTCATTCATCATGTCTTGTATAGACCTCTCTTCATGTTGAGGAATTTATGGACTTGGCATGAGCTGAAAGAAGTCAAGTTGTGGTAGTGCATAGCTAGAATAGTGATGTTTCTCATGCTTTAGATAGTAAGGACAATCATATGTGGGATAAGAATAGTCTTCAAAAATCTCACAAACCTCAACCTGTTCTACAAAAGAATGCATGTTAGAAAATTGATGTCCATTATATGACATACCTACCATATTCAGATTGTGATAGTATGAGTCTTCAAATCAACCATAGTTATGAGAGTAGGAGGCCATTGTAGGGTTACCTGCAAACATGTTAGGAACAAAGGAATATATAGATAAAATAAATAAATAAAATAAAACCAAATAAAGAAAAAAAACTAATCCTCGGCAACAGTGCCAAAAATATACTTGCACCGAACACGTCAATAAAATATATAATCTAAACCAACTATTTTGTAGATAGCGATAAAGCGTCGATCCTACAAAGATTAATATTCTAAGGTTTTAAGAGAAAGAGAAAACGGTGGTTTGAGAGCAAATGTTGAAAGAATTCAAAAAGACAAGGAATTGACAATACTTTGTAATGAAAATAATAGGAAAGCAACCTAGACTTTCGGTATCTCAAACTTCCTCAACTAGCATAATCAACTCTATGGTCATCGATATATATAAAGCATGCAATTCAAAGGCATTCTAGAGTACTATAGACCTGGTAACGTATGCGGTTCCTCGCTCTTCCTATTCTTGGTAGTCAAGGTACGACAATGACTACTTCTCTAATCAAACACACAACCCTGGGCTCAAGTGAATTGGGTTTAATGCGTTGACCATAATGGGTTTAATGAAGGCACTACAACTAGACAACTGGATCACTAGTGCATCCGATTTAGTTTTTATCCCTAAGGTATTTCACTGGTCCTAAAAGGGGGAAATCAATTGGTATGGTCAATTGCCACATGTGTGGTCTTATTGCATATGGACGGATGTGTACGACTCACTAGCAGTATAATCAATATTTAAATCTAAATTTAACCCTAATCAATCAATCAATAACAAAAGGAATAAAACACCAATGAAAAGCAATTAAATTAAATTAAATTAGATCTAACATAGATTTGATAGCAAAAAAGTTGTTTGATCCAACTCTGGTCTAGATTGATGAGATTTGCCGGACCTAGTCAAAGAGAAAACAATAGTATGTCAAGAGGGAAAGAATTAAAGAGTGCATAGAAGAGTGAGTTCTCCATAAAAGCTCTAAGTCCTAATTTTATCAAACCACTTAATTTTCTCTCTAGAAGAGAGAGAAATTAATTTTTTATGAATTTATTAGTGACACATGCACCAAAGACAATCTGATGGATGTTGTGAGTTTGTTGCAGGGTCTAAGTCATGTTTCAGTTGGTGAATGGGTGAGCTGTTGCTGCACGCTGACGTGGTGTGAGATGATTCGATGATAGAGAAGTTGTAATGATGTGTTGGTCGAGTCAGATGAAGACACATGCTGCGTGGGATAAAGAGGCATGGGAGAAAGCTTGTGCGTCAATCTGGGAAACACCACATCTCGAGGCTTCATGGTGTGTATCTCGAGGATGATCTACGAATGCTGGTTTGAGAGAAGACACACATGGGAGATGGCAAAAAGGTGGGAGTTTGTGCAGTCCCACATCTCGAGGCAAGAACATTTCCTCATTTTCTCATCTCAACCGATATTAATTACAAATCTTGAGTCATAATCAATGGCTATTGTGGACGATGTGGCTTAAGTGTGTGCGATCTGCATTTTCTCGTTGCTCTCCATTTCTTCATAACTGTGTAAAGTGTGTCTTAAGGCAGATTCTCTGGTATCTAATTACATTACGTACAAATACTTTAGTTTGAGTAGTTTTTCGCCCCCCGATTCAATCGTGCACTCCAATAAACCTGAAAATAATAAATGAAGACCATTAGGCTAATATTTTGGAGACTTAACCATAAAAAATATATAAATAATCAATATAATACTATATACTTAACGACATATCAAAGTGGCCTAAAAGTAGAGACAAAGGTGATAAATTGTTATAGTTACTTGGTTTGACTGTGCACTTGATTGGGTTTTTCACAATTGAAGTAGTAATGTCAATCGTTTCTATTATATGGATGTTGTTTTATATGCGTTATGTTGCTAATATGGTATGCTAATGTTCCTCACACCAAATTGGTTGAGGTGAATGGTCATCAAAATTAGATAAAAGTGAAATGAGAGTTTCTAACCTTCCCCGATGGTGGGACACAACTCAACTTGGTGCTCTTAATAACATTAATTTCATTCAGAAGGTAACTTTTTTTTCATTCATTTTTCGTAATCAATTAGGTTCCACTCTTTTAGATTGCTCCCGAAATAAACAATCATGTCATGGCAGTGGAAAGTATTTCATTAATAGTGGTTTTTTCAACTAAGGCTGAATAAAGAAGTGGGTTTTGTTAGGTATGTGGCTATTGTTTAATTTTTATATGGGGAGAATTTTTGCTTTGGATTGAGTTAGTTTTCTACTTACTCAAGTTGTTTTCAATTACACATTTTATGCCTGCGACAATCTTTTTGTTAGTTTCTAAGGCTCTTACATGAAAGGTTTCCATTTAATGGAGATGTTTGTTCCAATATACTTCCCCTAACATATCATTTGAGGATGTAATTGGAGGTATATATATCTCATTGTTGAACAAGTAAACATAAGTTGATCATATCTTCCACTAATTGATTAAATTGGTTACGGCATTTTAATTTGCAACTCTACTTTTTTTTAATTTCTTGCAACTCTATTCAACTTATTAAGACTAGAATTGATCATATCTTCCACTAATTGATTAAATCATTATGATCACTAAATATTATTTGTAAAGTGTTAGGATTTAAATGGTTTGAGACAATTTATTACTTTTTAGTCCCATTTTTCTTGTAATATGGAATGAAATAACCAAAATGTCTTGAAGTAGCAATCAACATTATATACGATAGCTATTATGACTAAAAAAAAAATTGAATTTATTAGGTTGCAAAAGGCACTTTTTATTTTTGTTTTTCTTAAATGCACTTCTCTAATCTTCTATGAGTTCTGTAATAGCTTATATTGTTATTTATGCGATGAGCAGGAACAACAATTCTCAATGGCATCACAAGTGTTGTTGATCCAAGCAATGAAGTCGTTTACAACGAGAATCTAAGTGTGGACTTAAAATTTCAATGCTATAAGCATTGTATTCAAGGTGTGTTCATGCTTATTTATATGCAAGTTATAATCTCATGTTATCATACTAGTTTTAATCTTATGTTATCATATTGATCTCCCTTAAGACTGCCTTTTGAGTTTTTTCATCATTTTCTCTTTGTTTTATGTATGAATATCATGCGGAGAAGATTATTGTTGTACCTAATTTTGGATTCTCTTTAATTTATTTGAATTAAATTTGGATTCAATTAGTTCGTGATTTTGTGGGCTCTTGTTTAGGAGAGAAATTTGAGGGGTCCCTCTTATTTTTTTTGTTCAAATTTTGTTGTTAAATGAGAATTAATGATGTAGGATCATGAGAAGAGCTTATCTTTAATTGAATTAATGAGGATATGGTAATGGCTTCATAATATATAAGTTTTTTATAAGGAAGAGTGGAAAAAGAAAGGCAATATAGTGAATACAATAGCAGTGAATATCATGTAGAAGATTAGCCTTATTAGTTGATACTTAGACATGAGAACTAAATCAGTAGAGAGAATTGCAATGAAGGCAATAAATGTTAGAGAGAATTGCAATAGTATTCATAGTCTTCAATTAGACCAAAATTGGTCGTGATGTTGTTTGTGTTGGGTGATGTAGGTTGGTTATCGATTTGTTGAATAATATCGAATTTCATTGTAATTTTCAGGATTTGGATGGGATACACACTCTACTATGAAAATAATTTGTATAGTGGCTATATATGTACGAGCAAAGTAATGCTATCGGAGTCTTGTGAGATGATACATATTATATCCTGGGAGACTTTATTTTTTGGTGGCCTATTTTCTAGTAGTAATTATGAAATGTGATAATATCATTCTTTTGTACACATTGTGTTAGGTAGTACCTACAAACATTTACTACTTTATTTATATAAAATTTTGATATTATACAAAAAAAAATTGAAAAACAAACATTTGTAGCTTTTATTATTTTTTTTGCAAATGTTACTGTAGGATGTTGTTTGTTTCTACTTTTTACTGTTTTAAAAATAAATTATTTATTCCAGTCAGTGACAGAATTGCAACAAACGCGTAAGTACTAACTGGATTCCAGTCAATAACAGATGTCAGTCTATCTATGTTCAACAATAGAATTGAAAAAAACGCGTGAGTGCTGACTGGATTCCAGTCAGCGATAGATTTTTGTCACAATTCTATTACTATTTAACAACAGAAAAAAAAATTGTCGCTGATTTTCATCAGCGACAAAGGGAACAATGACAAACTTTTTGTTGCAAATTTGTTGTAGATCCCATTTGCGATAAAATCATACAAATTTAGCAGCATACTTATCTGTCGCTAAATTCATTTTTTCTTGTAGTGTTCATAGGGTATTTTTCTTAGGTACTGATTTTCCCCCTCCATCTTTGTTCTCAGCTTACTTCAATGTCTTCTTCATCACCTTATTTCCCCCCACTATTTTTGTTTTTTTCATTATTGTTGAGTGGTTGTGTGTTTGTTGTGTTGGATTTGCTGTTGTATTTGTTTATGTTATTTCTAGAGCACTTTACATCAATTCCTCATCTCTCTCAACTCAACGATCAAACAATAGTACTTCTATCTCTTTTCTTTATTTTTATCAAATTAGAGACCAAGTTTACCAGTCCCTAATCGATTCAAAGTAATTCAAAATTCAATTTGATACTTAACTTTGAATTGATTCACCACAGTAGTCATGGCTTCACTCTTTATGATTTTAATACAGTCGAGAGAAAGAAACAAATCAAAGAGGTTAGAGTGGAATAGATCACAGTGGGATGAACACCAAAAAGGCGAGAGAGACGAATAACAATGATAAACGAAGAACATCACAATGAAAACGACGAGTAAACCCCTGGTTTGATTTCGATTTGTGAATCAAAAGGGTAGGCTAGTTACCTTTTACGTTTCACTTATTATCCTCAAGTATATAAAAGCAGTACCCTTTTTGTAATTTGCCATTTTCTAGTTAATTTCATGTTTATCTCTTATTTTTAAGTCAAAATTAAACCTCGAAAAATACTCAAGTTTCATCAAAAATTAGAGAAAATATCAACGCACTCAGAAACACTCGAACAATGCATTTAAATTTGAACCTTATTTCGTGATGAATAATATATAATACACATAATAGGCACACAACAAATAAAAATACAAATTTACCTTATGATCTTCGGTTCATCACGCGTAGGTCCCACCTCTAATACCTAATATTCAAATTAAATCCATAAATTGTTAATTAGTTGTCTAATCAAAGTTAAAAAATTCTCGAATTTCAAATTTAGTAATAATTCAACTATCGCTTTTAGCTGATCTATCTTATCATTTCATGTCTCATATGTCCTTCTATTCCTTTCACTTAGATTTTCCTTAATTAACTCACTCTTCTCACCATATTGCTTGGATTGTTTAGCTATTTTATTAATAACTTTTTTGCTAAAGTTGGTGTGGTGTAGAGCAAAGACCCTCTACATACTGTGTCTAAGAATCTTCATTTTAAGTGATTTAATCCTTCATAAAAATATTGCATTAATTTTTTTTTGTAAATCCATGCAATGGATATAATGAAATCAATCTTTGATACCTATCCCATAATTCATCAAAAGACTCCATCATTTGTTGATCTCAATCGGGTAGATAATACTGGAATGTCAGCTCCTCTTCTTTGCATTCTTCAGGCCATTCTTCTTTCGAACCCTTGCAAGCACCTAGCAATTTAACGTTGGTTCTAAAACATATATTCTTAATTCTACAGAGTTCGCATCTGATTACGCAACATCTTCGTCTCATCTACGTACATGCAAGTGAAATCTCTAGTAATTTAAACTAAACTCTGGTCCATCCTCTCATTATACGCAACAGTTTGCATTTCTTCCAAAACTCTTCTATTTTCTGCTCGTATTCGTATCTCTCTACGGTCTCTCTTCTAAGTATTACATTTCTCTCTTTCTCTCTCTCTTTGAATCTACATATCCTTGCACTTCTTTAGTGCTCTCTATGTATTCATCACTAATAGTCTTTTCAGGACGAACATTCAATCAAAGACTCTCATAGGAACTCGATATTGTTTACAAAATTCTGTGATAATCAAGGGAAAAGAAATCCTTCATTTTTGTTTGCGGTCATGACAATTTTAATCAAATCATAAATGACTTTGCCAATATTAATATAACCTATCCCTTGAACAATATGATACAACAATGCTACCTTGAAATTCACAACTTCATAATATTTAAAAATCGGTAGCATGCTTGTATTGACAAAACAATTCCTTGTTTTTTGGTTTTTCTAAAATTCTTAATTTGAATGTGCTTCGGATACCCATTCTTATCCGAAATGAATCAATCTTCCTGAATTGCTTCTAATCCACTCCTAATGGTTTCTTGGGGAAATCCATGTTTGAATTCATATTCTGGTTTCGGGTAATCAATATTTTCTTTCCTATGATATTTCGACAATTTGTAGTACCATTTTATTCTTCAGGTGAATAATCCACTAGACTTCCTCAGATCATGGATATTATTTTATTGTCACTCCCATGCCCATTTGCATAATCTCTAACTAAAATTTCACAACCCATCTTTCTAGGAATACCTGCATCATCACCAAGATTATAACCCCTAGTCAACAATCCCCAGTTATGATCATTTATTATGTTCAAAATCATAGGCGTGTACTTTTTTAAATTAATAAATAGACATGTTTTATAGTATATTTTACGATGATTTCAGATGTAAGAGACTATATTTCATGGGGTTTTCACTTGTTTTTGATATTCCAGGTGATAACTTGAATATTTGAAGAAATGAATGAAAAAGAGAAGAAAATGATGGATTTGACCGAGTGGAAAGATTACACAATGATTCACCAAGGATCAAGAAAGAATTGGATTTCACAGCCAGCGATTCCTGACTGATTTGCACTTGCACAAAAATCGATACTCAGATCGGTGCAACACCAAGAATATTTTTCAAAGGATTCTTCCTGCGATATAAATTAAAACACAAATTGATGAGGAATTGCTGGTGAAAATTTTGCGAATTATAGATTACAACAAGGACCTTTAGTTGGTTTAAGATATGCATTACCTAAGATATTATATATAGAGCATTTTGATAATTTTACACTTTTTACTTTAGTTTGGAGGTCATTCTTTATTGTTTTTATTACTTTTGGAAAAGATTGGAATATTCATGTTTTCAATAAGGTATTTTAATTGTTTTTCAATTATTATGTTATGATGTTATTTATAATTATGAGTGAGTAGTTTGTTAATCTAAACAAACTCCGAATGAGAACTAGATCCGTTTTGCTATGTAGTCATGATGAGATGATTTTGTGCTTAATGTTTTAAACCAATCGTATTCTTTAATTCATTGATTTTATATGTTGTTATTTACGGATTGCAATCAAGAATGTAAGTGTTATGTGCATAGTGGCCAATGTATATTGTGATGTTTTGATTCATTATCTAGTTTAAAGTAGTAACTAGGATGGTTTGAAATGTATTACCATTTATATGTCCTATGTGAATTTGAGATCTAAATCTAATGTTGAAGTGGCTTTTCTGAATATGTTAAATTTAATAGATTGAAGTTTTCATAAAGTGTAATGTGGTTTTATTTTATGAAGTCAATGTCTTTGTGTATTTAAATAGGTTAGCTCAATAAGATTAGAACGTGGCTTTTCCACCGGTATAAGAAGAATTGATGGCTTGCTAAGAGCTATCTACTTTCTTATTATTAATGTTTAATTGTCTAATATACATTATAAAGTATGTTCATGACTATATAATTGAAGTAACATGTTTGGAAGCAGAACGGATTGATGTTTCATAGTTTTGGAGGTTTGTTTGAATGTTTAATTTTTATTGTTTTCCATTGAATTGAATTGATTTGAATTTATTTACTTTAATTTGTGTTAATTAAGTTAGTATAGTTAGTTTAGTTGATTTCTATATACAAAGTTTATTAATTTAAATTCTTGTTTTAATTAAATTAAATAAAGAATAAAAACAACAAAATTATTTTTCTAAAGGAATTTGTAAAATCCATGTAGAAACGATCTCACTTACCACTACTACAAAATTTTTAATAGTATAATAAAGGTGGGAATTTTATCGTACACACTCGACACGTGTCTATATTTGGCACCGTTGCCAGAGATTTTAAAATAATTTCTTGAGAATCTTTCTTCTTGCATGTCATTAAAATATGGTAGACACCGAGCAAGAACTCATTTTTAGGAAAGTGATAAGTACTTAATTAGACTTATATATAAGAGTAAGTTAGTTATGTAATTGGTCTAAATGTACTGGAATTAGCTCTATTTAATGGTGTTTTTGTATTTTCGGGTCTACAAGGTATACAAAGAGACAAATGAGTGATTTCATAATAAAATGAGGAGAAAAAACACAAAACTAAGGTTGATGCGCTGGAGGTTATAGTTGACACCATAGAGAAGGTGTGGAGATCAAAGGAATAGATGTTGGAGAGTTGACACTTTGCATGCAAGGGTGGCGCTGTGGGGTTCCTAAAGGAAATGTCGGGCATTTACGCATGCGGTGTCGAGTCTACTGAAAGGAGAAAAACAGAAGAAAAGCTGGTGCTGTGGCGGCGCAGTCACTTTACACAGAGGCATGAATTTACTAACAAACAACGACAGGATAGAAAAATAGAAAGTTTTTGACCTCTTGTTCGTTTGGAATTGTTAATTAGGGTTTCTAACTATAATTTTTAGAGTCTTAGGAGTATAAATAGATATTAGAACGTGGTCAACTTATTAATTATGAGAGATTAATAGCCACCATCATAAAATAGAGGAGAATATCATAGATTATCATCGTTTATATTAGATTAGAGTATTGAAAAGCTTTTTGAAGTATATACATTGAAGATTGAAATTGTAGTGAGTCGGTATTGTTCTTAATTTAATTAAAGTTTATTTGATTTAATATTCGATTGCAATTAATACCATGATTTGTTCATTTTTTATGATGAATAGTGAGCAGTCTATTTATTTTAGGGATTAATTGGGAAATCTGGGAGTTTCATAAGCTTGATTAACAACTAATTAAGGATTTTTGGATTTTAATTAGAGTTTTGGATATCTGAGGTAGGACCCACATGTTTCGGATCGGAGATCATAAGTTTTAAATATTATTGTGTTTGTTCCGTGTCTAGTGAATATATTATACTCTATTCGACGCGAAATAGGGTTAAGTTGAGATTGAGACAAGGTGTTCAAGAGTTTTAGATAGCGTTAGTATTTTTGCCAATTTTGGTGAAAGTGGGGTATTCTCCGGGTTTAATTTAGGCTTCAAATAAATGAGATAAATATGAAAAAATAAATGAAAAGTGTGAAAAAACCAAAAAGGTATTGGTTAATATTGAAGTGGATAAGTGATGAGAGGCGGTTTGGTCATTTGACAAAAAAATAAATCAAAAGGCGATTAAATCGATCCTCTCCCCTTTTCCTCTCCAACAGTCCCTCATCTCTCCCTTCTATTGATCAAACCCTTTACCCCTTCATCTCTTCATCATCCCCTACCTCAGCTCTTATCTCTCTCGATTTTTTTCTCGATGCACTCTCTCACCTTTCTGTGCTCTCTTCCTTTTTGATGTTCTCTCCATCTTGTTAGTGTTGAAATCATATCGATAGCTAAGATTTGTCATAATAGTTGTTATGATAAATGTTATCAGTAAATGAGTCATCCAAATACAACACATGATACATGTGCTCGAAATCAAATATGAAAATAGTTAGGGATTTGGATAAAGATATGCGGTTGCAACCAGTGGATCGAAGCGATTGAAATAGGATTTCTAGATTAGGCAGTTAAAGATTTGATCTTATCTCAACCGGCTGATTAATAACTGAAGATTACGAAGAGGTTGGAGACTATGATTCAGAAGACTGATCACCACGTGTTTATTATGGAGGAACGTGGTTATTAAGAGATGGAGATTATTTAGATCTTACTAGTTTTAGTTAAAATTATGTAATCTACATTTGTCTATTTATTTGCCAAATTGATTTAAGTCATATACACCAGATATTCAGTTTACCTTGTATTTTGAATCTGTTCTGCTCACTTCATTATCGATTTATAAAACATTTAAGGGGACTTGTGTATGTAAGGTCCACAGGAAAGGGTATGAGAGTATGCTAGGACGAGCTCAGTGAGGGAGTCACGACAAGGAGTCTTAGAGTTCGATTCATCATACAAGTGGAGTTTACATTCTGTGCGTGGCCCTACAGACGTAGGTCTTGGACCGAACTGTGATAACACATCTGGTGTCCTAGGTTGATTTAATTTACTGCATGCTTTACATTTAAGTATTTGTATTACTTTTTATTTCCCAGTTACAACCAATATTTTATGCGATTGTAACAACATTCGATTATTTCAATTGGTATCAGAGCGGGCACTACAAGTCTTTATTTTACAGAGACAAGTGAGATTCGTACTAACCACAATGTCTCAGGGAAACCAATCAGACCAGCCTAAAGGCATCTCAAACACGAGACCGCCACTACTGACCAATATGAATTATACGTATTGGAAAGTTCATATGGAGGGGTACATTTTGTCCATCGACGTTAAAGGATGCAGGGCGATTGAAAAAGGGTACAAGCCACCTGAAGTTGATGGAGAACCATGGAATCTAGATGACTAGATAGTGGAGAAGCTCTTGTCAGCCAATGCTAAAGGGTTGAATGCTATATTCAGAGCCATCAACCAAGAGCCCGTCAAACTCATCTCCTCTTGTAGAGTTGCAAAGGAGGCATGGTAGATTCTATAGAATTTTTCTGAAGGTAACGAAGATGTTCATGAATAAAGAATTATGTTTCTAGCATCTCAATTTGAAACACTAGGAATGGGAGAAGAATAATCAGTTGCTAAATACACTGCCAAGCTCAAAGGCATTGCCAACCAGGCTCAACAATTGGTAAAGAAATACTCCCACAAAAAGTTGGTTCAAAAGGCAATCAGAAGTCTCCCTGCAAAATGCAACATGAAAGTTGATGTTATTCAAGAGAATCGAGGTCTGAAAGACCTAAAGTTTGAAGAACTCATGGAGTCTCTAACCACCTATGAGATGCTTCTCAATCAATAAAACAAATCCAGAGAACAAGCTTTGAAAACAGCTTCTCAGTGTTTCAGCCTAGAGAAGGATGTCACTCATGACCTTGCCTTGTTAACCAAAAGGTATAACAAACTGTTTCAAAAATTCCAGGGTATGAATAACAGAGGGAAGGGAGAAACCTCGAAGAAAGAATTCAAAACTTAGCCAACAGATAAAAGCAAGCTCACATGTAGAGAATGCAGTGGATCGGGAAACTTTCAAGCTGAATGTCTATTTAGAAGAAAGGAGAAATCACTGACCAACGCACATGGAGTTACTCAGAATCATTAAATTAAGGAGAACATGTGAATCAACATATTGCCTTTACTGATGTGCAAGTTGTTGCAACCACTATACCTCAATCAGCAGTTGCAGCAAGTGAACACAACTCTGCAAAAGCAAATTATGAAGTAAATGATTCAGATGACTCTAATTACGATTTACCTAACTTCTCCACTCATGCAGAAGTGAAAGGGAATTATGCTGAAATGATCACAAAGTGGGAAGAAGCAGTCACATGCATTCAAGCACTTGAACATCACCTTGAAGAAAAGAATAAAGAGTTGACCGAATGCAATAGTAAGTTGGAACATGCAGAGAGCACCATCAGCAAACTAAACAAAGGAAAAGCCAAACTGGATGACCTACTGCATCATAGAAAACAATATGGAGATCCCAAGGGCATGGGGTTCATCAAAGGATCATCTTCCAAAGTCTCTACCTCAGATCCTATGAAGTTTGTGGAAGCACAAGGTAAGCCTAATCACTAGCAAAGAAGAAGGTTCAGGCCTATATGACACTACTGTGGAATCAAGGGACACATACATTCTAGATGCTTCAAGATGATCAGAGAACTAACACGAAAGCAACTTGAGATCACTCAGAAAGCTGCTCAAGAATAAGGACTTCATCAACTCAATCATAAAAAATGATGGGTTCCTAAAAGGATATATGTCATGCAACACATATATCTCTAAAGTCCATGTCATCCTGTGACTGGTATTTTGACAGTGGTTATTCAAATCATATGACAGGTAATAAGAGCCTTCTCGTCAACTATCAATCTCATGCTACAGGGTATGTCACTTTTGGAGATGGAGTGCGAAGCCAAGTCATTGGAAAAGGAACTCTTGAGGTTCCTAGTCTACCTGTACTAGAAGGAGTACTACATGTGGAAGATCTAAAGGGAGATTTAGTTAGTATTAGTCAACTATGTGATCAAAATTTCTATATAAATTTCACCAAAAATAGATATAATATATGTGATGTAAATGCAGAGTGTATTATGACCGGAGAAAGGTCATCTAACAATTGCTACTTGTTTCAATAGCTTAGTAGGTATTGTTACAACTCCACAGTAGACACAATTGAAGTATGGCATTAATGACTGGGACACGTCCACTATAGACATCTGATAAAGCTATCAAACTCAAAAGTTGTAAAAGGACTCCCAAAGATCAATCTATCATCAAGATCTGTAAAGCTGTCAACTTGGCAAGCAAAAATGAGTAACCCACAAACCAGTGGACAGATGCAACACTTCTGCGGTCCTTGAACTCTTGCATATTGGTCTGGTTGGACCTACTCAGGTGACAAGTATATCAGGGAATAGATACATTGTGGTATGCGTTGATGATTTTTCACGTTTTACTTGGGTTCTCTTCTTATAAGAAAAATCACATGCTTTTGAAAGTTTCAATGACTTATGCTTGAAGTTGATGAATGAACGAACAACCTCTGGAGAACATATTATCAGGATTAAGAGTGATCATGGGAGAGAGTTTGAAAACTCCAAATTCCATGCATTCATCAGGAATTTTCAGCACTAATTACATCTCCATAAATGGGGTGGTTAAAATGAAGAATCGACATGTTCAAGAAATGGCCAGAGTCATGATCATATCTAAAAATTTGCCTACAAAATCTTAGACAAAAGCTGTCAACACTGCGTCTTATACTATCAACAGAACATATATTCGTCCTTTCAGACATAAAACTCCATATGAACTTTGGAAAGGTAAAAGGCCTAACCTTACTTACTTTCATACTTTTGGAAGTAAGCGTTTTGTGCTAAATGACAGGGAAGTGCTGAAAAAGTTGGACTCAAGAAGTGATGAAGCCATCTTCCTCAGCTACTAAACAAATAACAAAACTTATAGAGTCATGAATCAATGCATTCAAATAGTAATGGAATCAATAAATGTGTCCTTTTATGTTACTCCATCAGAATAGCAACCATCATAAGCACTCAATAGAGATGATGAACCACTACCAGTTGCAACCACCCCTAGCATCTCAGTTGCAGCTGAAGTATAAGCTTCACCTAACACAGATGCTACTTCTTACGGGAATGAGTATGAACTGACCAGTATTACTCAAGAACCCTCAAGAAAGATTTAGAAAAATCATCAACCAGATAACATTATTAGAGAAAAAGATGAAGGGATAATGACTAGAGACACAACAAGAATTGACTACAAGACGTTAGCTGCGTATGTCTGCTATGTTTCAAACATCGATCCAAAGAATATGTCTGATGCAATGCAGGATGAAAAATGGACCATGGCGATGCAGGAGGAACTGAATCAATTTTAGAGATTAGACATTTAGACTCTTGTGCCATGACCAAAGCATGCCAATGTAATAAGCACCAAGTGGATTTTCAAGAACAAATCTGATGCACAAGGAGAAGTGGTTAGAAACAAGGCTCGCTTTGTCACTAAAGGCTACAATTAAGTAGAAGGAATAGATTTTAATGAATCTTTGGCCCCTGTTGCTAGATTAGAATTCATTCATCTACTATTTTCTATTGCATAATCTCTCGTTTTATCTTTATTAGATGGATGTCAGAAGTGCATTCTCAAATAGTACTATAAATGAAGAATTGTATATTGAACAACCCAAGGAATTTGAAGATCTTTCTTTCCCAACCTATAACATTAGTTGAATGAAGCTTTTTATGGGTTGAAACATGATCTGCGTGCCTAGTAAGACCGCCTTGCCAAGTTTCTACTAAGTCATGGATACAATCGTTGAAGTGTAGATAAGACACTATTTGTTAAACAACATTCCTCCTCAGCTCTTATAACATAGATATATGTTGATGATATAGTCTTTGGGGCAACTGCAAAAGGATTGGTAGAAGAATTTATCTACAACATGTAGAAAGAAACTGAAATGAGCATGGTAGGAGAATTGTCTTATTTTTTTGGTCTACAACTCCACCAGACCAGCAAAGGTTTGTTTTTATCTCAACATAAGTATTTGTGTTCTCTGTTCAAACATTTTATGTTGGAAGAGGCTAAACATGTACGTACCCCAATGGGCACAAATGAGAAGCTGATCAAAGATGAGCATGGGAAATTAGTAGATCCATCACTCTACTGAAGCATGATTGGCAGTCTTCTTTATCTCACACCAAACAGACCAGATATTTCATTTAGTGTGGGATTGTGTGAACGCTTTCAAGCTACACCTAAGGAGTCCCACGTGACAGCAGTCAGGAGGATCATTCGATATAGTGATGCTGACTAAGGAGGTAGTGCTGACTATCAAAAGAGCATATCTGGGGTTGTTTTTTTCCTGACACAAACATGGTGTCAAGGTTTAGCAAGAAACATAACTTAATTTCACTTTCAACAATTGAAGTAGAGTACATTGCACTTGGAAGCTGTTGCACGTAATTGCTCTAGATGAAACAAATGCTAAGTGACTATAACATTATGTTGCAACTGTTAACTGTTCTATGACAGCCAAAGTGCAATCAAAATCTCGAAGATCCGAATTACCATTCCTAAACTAAGCACATTGAATTGAGGTACCATTTCATCCGTGATTTAGTGGAAAGGAAGGTAATTGTAACGACCCGTTACCTTAAGTTGGCGATTAGTACAAATCTAAATCCTAATTAATCTTAGTTAGGCTCGTGGTTATGTTCGGCGTACCTCGATTAGCATATGCGTGCGTTTGCATGACGTTTTGTGTCTGTTTGGATTGTTCTATCAATTTATATATAAGTTGTCGTATAATACGGAGATTATACACAAGCCTATAGAATGGAAAATACCGAATAAACTATAGTTTATCGGGACACCAAGTGTGACGATGGAGTCGTGGGACGAGTGTGCATGCTCAAGGACACTTGTAGGCACGTCCGGTAAATTTATTGGTGAATAATACGCGATATATATATTTATATATTTTAAATATATAAATATATATTGGAAAATAAAAGAATATTGAAAATATATGGATTATCGGATTGTCTCTAATGAAGCGTAAGTGCTTGATGTGTCAAATTTTGTGTCACTTTAAGGAGTGTCACTTTAACGCATCAACCATGCGATCGGTCTCGAGATAGCGCAACGTATATCTCGAGGAAAATCCATATATAAAAACAAAACTCAAGCTTATTTTTCTTTTGATCGATCGAGAGAGGGTTCAGGAGGTTCGGTTTCAATTCGGATCGAAGAGAGAACGTTCCGAGAGCCGAATTCAATCAAGTTGATGAGCTTAAACGAATTAGAAGCTTGTGATTATCACTTTGGTAAGTTTGATTTTGGAGTTTGTTAAAGTTTGAATTAATGGTGATGATCAAAATTTGTTGAATTGAGGTTGTTATTGACTTGAATGGGTTTATAACCTCATTAGAGGTCCTCCCGAATTGATTAGGAGTGTAATTGTTGAATTTGGAGGAGTTTTGGATGGAATTGAATCAACAGAAGCGTGATGCTATTACAGGTATGGCGCACATAGCGCGCTAGGAACTGGCCATAGCGCGTTATACGTACTGGGAGGATTAACTAACATGCAGGTAGCGCGCTATCCATGTCAGGTAGCGCGCTACTTGCACCCATATCAGTGTATAACTGATTTGGAGTTGGTTGGTTTGTCAAGATATTCAGGGACTGGTCTAGGGGTTTTAAACATAGTGTATTGAACCTATATTGATCACAAATGATTGGTGATAGGTTGAGGAACACAGAGGAAGAGTGAGATGACCGCAAAGTTAGGGAGTTTGAGAAATAGAGACTTAGACCGACGTAAGTACATATTCGCTTATTTGTCAATATTCCCTACCTATTTAGTATATATAGCTCATATAGTTGTTAGAATGAAATGGGTTATTTTGTACACTGTGATGGATTTCAATAAATGGAAAACAGTATGTAATGTGACCATGATATAACTCCTAGTTTCGAGAATTGATTTATAGGAGATGGGTTCCCTTCTCGGCATATATATAACTCCTGCTCAATTCAATAGGTTGTATGGATTACATACACATTAGAGGGTTTGGGATAGAGCCACTAGGCATTAGTGCATGGGCTAGAGAGCATATCATCCAATATGTTGGTTTAGCAATCGCATTAATGGCATCAGTGGGTAATCGGCCCTAGTTTTATAAAATAAATGGGGATCACAGTGTAATAGTCTAAATTACTTGCTTTGCATCTAATTATGTATTGAATCTATATGCTTTCCATATTCTTGTTCGATATCATTGGTGCATGTTGTTATTTCATAGTATCCCTTAATATTATATGGAATGTTGATGATTAGTGTGAATTTCTACTTACTAAGCAAGTTGGAGCGCTTACCCCAATTAACATTACAGGTAGATCCGACAAGCGCTATGACTACGGGATGGAGAAGTTACTGGAGTCTTGAACTTCTCTTCGATGTAATGACTTTCTCTAGTCTTATATATTTGTATTGAATTACAGTTTTATAATATCACATGGGATGGGTGATTATATAACTAAGGTTTATTCTTGTTTATTTTATTTTGGTTATCGAAAAAGGTTTTAAATTTTCACTGAGTATATCAATTGTTTTATTTCGGTAGTCGATATATAGTAGTGCTTTATCAGGTGTAGGTGGTAAGGCTTCTAGCTATAGTTAAGTCTGGTAAAGGTAATCTGGGCTTAATTAAGGTTTCAGGTCGGATATTGTCCTAATCAGGTTAGGGGATGCTACAGATTGGTATCAGAGCTAGGTTAAGCAAAGTTAGATCCTACCTTAGAGCTTAAGTTGGAATAACTCTGATACTGTGTGGTGCCAGAGTTTATGGTTTATCATTTTTAGGAATGAAGTGGTAATAGTGATAAAGTTGGGTATCATGGACAAGACTCAGACCTTACATTCACTTTTAAATGACGTTCGAAGTGAATGAAAGCCTACTTTAAAGTTTAAGGTACTCTGATTACCCTAATAACGAGACCTAAGTTTATCGACTCGAAGAGGGGTCTCGAGTTATGAATAAGCTTATGAGTTGATAAACGATTTTTATCGTGATTTTAGAGGGTAACCAAAAGATAAAACACTGAGATATGTTAATTGTTTTGTATACTATATCTACATGGTAGATATAAGAATTGTCTTTTCTAAACAATAATAAGATGGTTGAGGTTCATCTATTTCTCATGATATGAAAAGGTATTGGAGGTAAGAGCTCGAGAGTCTTAACCTAAGGGATAGACAAAAAAGAACAAAAATTAAATAAAAACTCTTCCCCAAGTAACATATTCAGTGGTCTTCCTTCTTACAGATATTATTAAACAAATAATAGTCAGTGAAGAATTATCGATTGGATCAAGATCTTGAAGTGTGTATTAGGAGAATGGAATTTATAAAAATAATGAAATATTAAATGACTTTTGATAAAACTCAAAGATGGCATACCACTTTGAAAGGTGATTTAATATTAGTATTGAAACTAGTATGGAAGTAATGAAAGTTATCCAGTAAAGAAATTAGTGGTAAATGATAAAAGCATAATTGAGGTTAGGAAACCTCTAATGCAGTTATACTTCATAAGTCGTTATGAATTTGATATTCCAGTCATGGCTTGAATCCATACTGGAAAAACAAGTGGATAATTAATAAAAGATAGTTAAATTAAGAATATAGTAGTGAGTTGGTAAGATATCATAGTCGGATCTATTAGACTGCTATAATCTAAATTAGGGAGAATGAGTGGTCACTGAATCTGAGGATTTGGGGTATCCAAGGTGTAACGGTCGACTCGTGCCACGTGTCATTTTAGGGTCGTATATGGGACCCACTTGCCGAAATGCGTATGTTTGAATCTCGAGTGGAGATGCTAATTGTTGAAAAACGTATACGCGGAGAATTCGATGAGCCGAAACACGAACGGGGACGCGTCTCGAATCGCGTGCCAACGTGGGACCGAGATAGTCGCGTTAGGTGGTTTTAATGTGTACATTGGATACGTCTCGTAATGCGTGTAGCGCGAGTATCGAGATTTTGAAATGAGGCGGGTTGGTGCCTCGAGATGCGTGCTGCTCGGTTTTCAAGGACACTTTTGATTTTGAAATCATAAAGAAATAAATGTATATATATATATATATATATATTATATAAAGAAAAAAAAGGAGATAAGAATCGGGAGGTGAGGAGAAATAGAGAGAAAGCTAGAGAGGGGATGACGGAGAGGCGGCTCCCGGCGCGCCACGCTGGAGCTAACGGAGGCGGCCGGCAGCACCGGCCGGCAGAGGCGAAGCTCGCGGAGGAGTCGGCCGGCAGAGATGGCGTGGGGCGGACGGCACGACGCGGAGGCAGCGGCGGCTCCAGATCTGGCGCGAGCTGGCGTGGCAGCGCGGTGGAGATGAGGAGTAGCGACGGTCGGCGTGCACGAGCAGCGGCCGGCGGTGTCGCGGACAGCAGTTCGCGGATCAGCAAGCGCGACGAGCGGCGGTGGCTAGCGGCGCGAACAGCGCGGTGGCAACAGCTCGGTGACGCCGGTAGCACGGGAGCTAGCAGTGCGAACAGCGCGGTGGCGACAGCTCGGTGACGCCGGCAGCAGGGGAGCTCGCGGAGGCGGCGGCTGCGCGGCGGAGCTCACAGCGCGGCGGCGCGCAGGGAGCAGCGCAACAGGCGGCGGCCGGCAGCGGATCCGCGACGACGACGGCCAGCGGCGGCCGATCGGCAGCGGAGAGGAGGCGGTGCAGCAGGGTCGCGGAAGATAGTGGCGGACAGATCGGTCGAGCGAGCAGCGAGAGCAGCGGCCGGCGCAACGGCGGTGGAACGGCAGAGGCGGCGCCGGCGGGTGGCAGGCGGCACCGGCGACCGCCCGGCGGTGGCGCGAGGTGACGACGGCAGCAGCGCAGTGACGACGTCGGCGCGGCAGCGACGTCGGCTCAGCAGCGGCAACGACGCGGTGAACGACGCGATGGCGTTGTCGGACCGATCGGAGGCGTGAATCGACGAATGTCGACGACGCGATTGAGGTGAGGTATATTCACCTAATTTTATTTGCGACTTGCATGATTTAGTAACTGAAATGGTAAAAATGGACATCAGGGACTTAGGATGCTATAGTCAGGTGGCATGTGCGCATATCGAGATGCAAGTGAGTGCGTTTTTTAGGTACGTAAGATTCCTTCTGAAAGTCACTGAGGGTTTACTTTTCTATCATTGATTGCCTATTCGTGATTATTGGATGTTATGCCCCTATTCGTGCTGTTATTGATTTTCGTGACACATTTGGGGTGGGGATCGAGACTTTTGCTATTCGTGTTGTACTTATGGCACACTAGGCTGTACGCGGGTAACCAGGTGAAAGGAAGTGGGTGTTTCAACCGAAAGGATCTGTGCGCCCAATCCGTAGGTTTCGGGGCTCGCGGTATGGCTGTCGGCGTGGTCAGGCCGTGCCGTACTGGTGAAAGGAAGTGGGGCACTCACTGAAAGGATCATGGGGGTTTGTCGTACAGTTTAGTGTGACCGGGAGGAGTACACGGTTTGTTTCTCATGTTATTTACTCATGTGATGATCTTAGCACAGTTGTCTGTTTAGTTCGCATGATTAATTGACATGTTTATTAATATCGTCTATATTTCTCATAAATGCTCAGTGTACTTTGTTGGAATCTTACTAACTGTACTCCCCATCTTCCTTTTTGTGATGGGCGAGTGCAGACCCTGCTAGTAGGGGCAATGACATTTTGGACGACTTTATCTGACTGCCCGCGGTCGAGGACCTACTAGTACGTGCTATTTTGATGTTTTGCTTTACTTTTGGGAAATGGGAGACTGAATAGATACTGTACTTGTATATATTACTGTTTAATATTGTCGTCTATATACATAGTACTTTCTCCGGGTTTTCCACAATAGGAGTTGCTCTTATAAATAACGTTTTATATGAAAATGAATTTAATTGTTTTACTTGTTTCAAATTTAAGACTTACGCTGTTGTTTTAATGATTAAACTATCGAACTAACTGCTTAACGAAGGGAGTTAACACGCATATCGAGCAGTCGTGATGTAGGAAATGGCGTCAGTGGCGCGTGGGACCCAGTGGGTCAAGGATCAGACGGGACCGCTGGGCCAGCGCCTCCCCACGTGGCGACCTTGGGTTTTGGGGCCGTTACAAATTGGTATCAGAGATTAGGTTCAAGCGAACCTAAGAGAAAGTTTAATGGCTTAAGACATTGTGATACCACGTTACATATTGGTATTAGAGAATGGTCGACTCCGTTGGAGGAAGCGTAGGTGTCCTTAAACTGATACCACAACACAAGTGGTATCAGAGAGAGAGTTTCGAGGAACCTCGAGAAATTAACTGAAAGAGCATAAGACTTAAAAATTTAAAATTTTAGATGTGGAAACCCGATGTACTTGTCTTAGAACTTTAGTTGGGAAGCGAAGTGAGCGGGTAGTACTAGGACTTATATGTGTATATATTGATTGTAATAGTTATATACACGTAGTACGATGCTGACATGCGGCACGTTCGTGGTTTACTCATTCGACATGGATGGACGACCAGTTCTTCATGCAGATAATGGGGCTAGAAGAGCAGTGCAGTATGGTGGACCGCCCATACAGCTGCACACGGAGAGCCGAGTACTTGGGCAATATTCAAGGAGGTATACCCCGATCGAGATGATTGAGAGATAAGTTCTTGACGCCGAGGCAGGGTGGCTGGACGGTGTCGCAATACATGGAGAGATTCACACACTTGCGTACCTTGCGATGGACGTAGCTGGAAACGAGCGACTTCAGATCCATTGCTTTATTCGAGGATTACGACCAGATATTTAGGGAGCGTAGATTGTACGCTAAGTTCGGTAAATGCGAGTTTTGGCGTTCGGAGGTGAAGCCCTTAGGACACGTGATCAGCGACAGAGGTACTTTAGTGGACTCGAGTAAAATTCACGTTATCATCGACTGGCCTACACCAGAGTGCGTGACAGACATCCGAAGCTTTTTAGGATTGACAAGATATTATCGACGTTTTATACATGACTTCTCCAAAATTGCAGCGCCGATGATTAGATTGACCAAGAAGGATATGTTTTTTTTTTCATTTGGTCCAGTGAATGCGATGTGACATTCACAGAGTTGAAGAAGTCGACTTCTGCACCGTTATTAGTGTTGTCAGAGTCGGACTCAGAGTTGACTGTTCATACGGATGCTTGTGGCACCGGATTGGGATGCGTCGATGCAGGAAGACAAAGTGATAGCTTATTTATCGCGTTAGTGGATGACTCATGAGAGGGACCGGACAGTGAGACAGTAGTTGCTAGATGACATACGAGTTTTGTTTACTCGAGGCGGCAACAACTATGAGTTTGTCGAGGTTCCAGATGCTGCAGATGCACATATTTATAGACAAATGAGAGTACCGACAATATCCATTCCGCGCGTGTTGGAGTGTCGGAGAGCTGATGTGATGTGTCAGAGGTTCAAGGACATGACACAGAGTTTAGATTTTTCAAATTGACGCTAAGATACATAGGATCGTTCAGAGTCGCAGCACGAGTTGCCAGAGTGGCTTACAGATTTGGACTTGCCATAAGAGTTTGCTGGGGTTCATCCGACATTTTTCATTTCAACGTTGACATTCGCTAGGTCAGGGCCGAGATCGACGATTGAGTTGGGACTGGTGAAGATACCGCCTGACGTGACATATGAGGATAGACCGATAGAGATTGTCGACCTTCGGGTACAGATTCTTCAGAGCAGGGAATTCGCGAAGGTCGTAGTTCGTTGGTAGCATCAAAGGGCAGAGGGACTCACCGGGAAGCTCGAGTCGACGATAAGGACACGTTACCCTCAGCTATTCTTTGGTATGAGATTCGGGTTACAGTTAAATTTCGGGACGAAATTTCTTTTAGTTGGGAAGACTGTAACGGCACGAATATTCGACTCGTGCCACGTGTCATTTTAGGGTCGTATATGGGACCCACTTGCCGAAATGCGTATGTTTGAATCTCGAGTGGAGATGCTAATTGTTGAAAAACGTATACGCGGAGAATTCGGTGAGCCGAAACACGAACGGGGACGCGTCTCGAATCGCGTGCCAACGTGGGACCGAGATAGTCGCGTTAGGTGGTTTTAATGTGTACATTGGATACGTCTCGTAATGCGTGTAGCGCGAGTATCGAGATTTTGAAATGAGGCGGGTTGGTGCCTCGAGATGCGTGCTTCTCGATTTTCAAGGACACTTTTGATTTTGAAATCATAAAGAAAAAAATGTATATATATATATATATATATATATATATATATATAAATTAAAAAAAAAAAAAAGGAGATAAGAATCGGGAGGTGAGGAGCAATAGAGAGAAAGCTAGAGAGGAGATGACGGAGAGGCGGCTCCCCGCGCCACGCCGAGCTTGCGGAGGCGGCGCAAGGCTGACCGGCCGGCGAGAGGCGAAGCTCGCGAGGAGTCGGCCGCGAGAGATGGCGTGGGGCGGACGGCACGACGCGAGAGCGCGGCGGCTCCAGATCTGCGTGAGCCGGGCGTGGCGGCGCGGTGGAGATGAGGAGTAGCGACGGTCGGCGTGCACGAGCAATGGCCGGCGAGTCGCGGACAACGGCTTCGCGGATCGGCAAGCGCGACGAGCGGCGGTGGCTAGCGGCGCGAACAACATGCATGGCAACAAATTTCGGTGACGCCGCAAAGACGGAGCTAAGCGGTGCGAATGGCGCGGCAACAAACGCGGTGGCACACGCTTCTGAGTACGCCAAGCACAGGGAGCTCGCGGAGGCGCGGGCTGCGCGACGGAGCTCACAGCCATGGCGGCTGTCAGGGAGCAAATGAATCCGGCGGCGGTTTACAGCATGGATCCGCGACGACGACGGCCAATGGCGCCGATCAGCAGCGGAGAGGAGGCGGTGCAAAGAAGGTCGCGGAAGATAGTGGCGACGAGATCGGCGAGCGAGCAACGAGAGCGGCGCGCGCGCGACGGCGGTGGAACCGAGAGGTGGCGCCCGGCGGGTGGTAGCGCACCGGCGAGCGGTCGCCGGTGGCGCGAGGTGTCGACAGCAGGCAAGGCAGCAGTGACGACGTCACGTCAGCGCAGCGAATGACGTCGTCGCTCAAGAATGCAAGCAACGACGCGGTGAACGACGCGATGGCGTTGTCAGACCGATCGGAGGCGTGAATCGACGAATGTCGACGACGCGATTGAGGTGATGTTTATTCACCTAATTTTATTTGCGACTTGCATGATTTAGTAACTGAAATGGTAAAAATGGACATCAGGGACTTAGGATGCTATAGTCAGGTGTCAGGTGCGCATATCGAGACGCAAGTGAGTTCGTTTTTTAGGTACGTAAGATTCCTTTTGAAAGTCACTGAGGGTTTACTTTTCTATCATTGATTGCCTATTCGTGATTATTGGATGTTATGCCCCTATTCGTGCTGTTATTGATTTTCGTGACACATTTAGGGTGGGGATCGAGACTTTTGCTATTCGTGTTGTACTTATGGCACATTAGGCTGTACGCGGGTAACCAGTTTAAAGGAAGTGGGTGTTTCAACTGAAAGGATCCCGTGCGCCCAAATCCGTCCGTAGGTTTCGGGGTTCGGGTACTGGTTCGGCGGGGCCGGGCCGTACAGTGAAAGGAAGTGGGGCACTCACTGAAAGGATCCTGGGGGTTTGTCGTACAATTTAGTGTGACCGGGAGGAGTACACAGTTTGT
Source organism: Stephania cephalantha (assembly GCA_039657325.1). NCBI lineage: Eukaryota > Viridiplantae > Streptophyta > Magnoliopsida > Ranunculales > Menispermaceae > Stephania > Stephania cephalantha. Next base: position 24,544,059 of record CM077574.1, on the reverse strand, counting down.
TTCTCATGTTATTTACTTATGTGATGATCTTAGCACAGTTGCATGTTTAGTTCGCATGATTAATTGACATGTTTATTAGTATCGTCTATATTTCTCATAAATGCTCGGTGTACTTTGTTGGAATCTTACTAACTGTACTCACCATCTTCCTTTTTGTGATGGGCGAGTGCAGACCCTGCTAGTAGGGGCAATGACATTTTGGACGACTTTATCTGACTGCCTGCGGTCGAGGACCTACTAGTACGTGCTATTTTGATGTTTTGCTTTACTTTTGGGAAATGGGAGACTGAATAGATACTGTACTTGTATATATTACTGTTTAATATTGTCGTCTATATACATAGTACTTTCTCCGGGTTTTCCACAATAGGAGTTGCTCTTATAAATAACGTTTTATATGAAAATGAATTTAATTGTTTTACTTGTTTCAAATTTAAGACTTACGCTGTTGTTTTAATGATTAAACTATCGAACTAACTGCTTAACGAAGGGAGTTAACACGCATATCGAGCAGTCGTGATGTAGGAAATGGCGTTAGTGGCGCGTGGGACCCAGTGGGTCAAGGATCAGACGGGACCGCTGGGCCAGCGCCTCCCCACGTGGCAACCTCGGGTTTTGGGGCCGTTACACAAGGATTAATGTGTAGTAGTCGAAATGAGTGTTCATTACTCAGAATTGACAACTCCTTAAAAAAAAAGTGAAATCAATGGTTCTCAAGAGGTAGTTGAGATTTGATTTTCACAATGAAATGATCAAAGCTAAGGATATATATCTTTATAAGATGATTGGAGGCCGGTTCTGGATCATTTTATGTGGATGGTGGAAATCACTAGAACTTACTAGAACTCATGCTATTTTCATAAATTAAGGGTGTATTGTGAAGGAAAATCCTATTGTAATGAAGTTGTTATTGTGTTATCAATAATAACATGGAATCTTTGAAAACTTAGAAAATGCACAAGCAATTACCGTATAGAATTGGAATTGGTAACGGTAAGTTGGTTTAGGCTAGATCTTTTTGCAAATGCCAGTGCTAAGTTTCAAAGGATAATAAATGGTAAGAATGTTAAATATTAATAGTAAATTAGGGGATTTGACTGTGATTGAGACAATATGTTGTCATATATTCAACACAAAGATGAAAAGAGGAAAGTAAACTTGAAATAATTGAATATTACAAACGATTAATCCAAGGATCAGTGATATCGTTGTGTGATTTATTCAGTTAACTCAAGTATGTGATAGTTATAAGTTGAAATTAAAACAAGGATGCCTTGGAAGAAAGTGAAAATATAGTTTGAGTACAATGTTTGCTTGAGAAAACCTAAATTATGGAAGAAGTTAGAGGTTCATCCTAAGGCTTCTGATATACGTTAGAATGTGTGGGTGACACAAGAAAGCAAAATTGTAACTCATATTTCCAGCTATATATAAATAGTTCCAGATTCTGGGGAAGAACTATTAGAGACTGATAATCTCGGGATACTAATTTGGTAGTTGTACCAAATATGGAAAGGCATCAATTGTAACTTAAGAAAAAAAAAGTTGTTGAGGATCTTTTAATCGTTCTTTGAGATTAATTAAAATCTTAGAGGAATCATTAAAAGACAACCTGAGAATATGACACCAGTGGACTAGTGTAAGAGTAAGTAACGAATTTAAAACTGTGAAAGTTTGAAAAATGGAAATTGTTAGAGTGATAGAAATAGAAGGTAAGAAAGTTACCTTAAAACTTTCCTAAGTATTAGAAATTCACTCTAAAAAATCACTCATCAAGGTGATTGTGTTGACAATGCTTTGAAAAGAAATGGACAAAGGCTATAGTTATAATAAAAGTTTCTCAGTAATATCTCTTAGGTGAGATATTTACTGATGACCAAATGAAAGTTCTGCGCAGGCACATCATTATTTGAGTTGTCTGGATCATTAACTATAAGTTTGTTCTTTAAAGCTCGGATTGGAGTTGAGCTAATAACGATTGAAATGAGTGATGTATTATTAAAGGAGATTGATTGAGATTATCAAGTAGGTTAAAGATGACTACTAAATATTGATGTTGGAAAGGATGATGTCAGATTAAAACATTGAGCATGTAAAGAAAGTTCTTAGAACTTGAAACAAAGAGTAAGGCAAGAATGTTGTAGGAATCTCATTGATTTTTTTAACACATTTACTCAGGTGAAGTCTAAAATTCATTGTGATGAAAATGAATAATTGGTGACCTGAAATGAAAACAAAAAATTGACGGTGTCAATTTTATAAAGAAGTATGAGATTTATCAACAGGTAGAGGCTGAATAATCTTAATCTGGAGGGTTATATTGTTCTTGCTTATATGAATGATATTTCATGCTCAGAAATTTGTGATGAATTAACCTAAGTAGTGGTGACAACTGAAGGTTATTGATATAGTTGTAAAACTGATAGAGTTTGGAAATTCCTTGCCAGTATTATGGTTTCAATTCTCATGGAAAAGTAAGCGAGATGTATGTGTGCGAAAGAGTTGAGAGTTATGGAGAACCAGCATTATTATTTCGGTAAGGAACCGAAAATCTGCTTCTCTGAGGGGAAGAGATGTATAATAGCTGGGAAGGACCTTTCTCAATCTTAACACAATATATTTGAAGTTGACCTTGGTTTCCAAAGAATATAGTTTCCGAGCTTGTGAATTGGAAAGTATGAATTACTGGAAGAAATATTTACTGTGAGTTTTCTGGTGTTAATTTTAACAGGCTATATATAGAATGGAGGTATTTTCCTTAAAAATTTGTATACTTTACTTCATCGTTAAATGGTATGGGACGAGAAGTAATGATACAAATTGTTAGAGCCTAAGTAATTCAAAACTATACAGAAAGGTGTTATCAGACTGTCAGTATACAATTGCAACTCAGTTATATGAAGAAAATGTATCTATTATAGAGCTTCTCAATTTAGACTTCATGAGGAAATGACGATGATGATGATTTATGTAAGTTTAGTTGACAAGTCATCAACTGAGAGAGCTAATGTTGGAGCTGCTAATCTGGTCTTTTGAGTTCATATTCAAACTAAATTGGAGAAGATTCAGTGGTGATTAGTTGTCAGAAGGCTAATCAGGATTATATAGAGCGTTAGAGGTTAACAGCTAGTGTAGATTATCCTGATTGGTAAGTTTTTGATAATGGTGTGTTACAGTTCATGAATATATTATAGATTCCAGTTCAGGGTCAGGTGAGGCAGAAATGCTATGGAAATCTCATAGATCTCTTTACTGCATTCATTTAGATAGCAGTAAGGAATATCATGAAATGAGGCGCATATATTTATTGTTAATCTGGGATGAAAAAAATGATGTTGTGGAGATAATAAAGAGATATGAGATATGTCAGCAAGTTAGGGCTGAGCACAAAAAACCGGAGGTTTATTGCATTCGCTGCCTACTCCTGATTAGAAATGAGAACATAAATAGGTGGATTTTGTTTATAGTTTATCTTTGAGTTAGCGTAAGCACAACAGTTGATGGATTCTGCGCATTTCTTGCCAGTTTTTATGTGAAATCCTCTTGACTGTTTAAGCAAAATATACATACGTGAGGTATTAGATTTCAAAGTGCTTCAGTGTCGACTATTTCCGATAGGGATCCGAGATTCACATCCAAAGGATTGAGTGAATTGTTGCAACAACTGGAGAACTGTTCTTAACCTCAGTATGGTATATCATCGGTAGACTAATGTGTACCCAGAGTAATTGATTTCAGTGCTAGAGGATATAATTTAAGCTTATGTCTTGAAGTTTAATAATAACTAGAAGAGATACATTTCTCAGTGTGAGTTCGTTTATAAAAATAACTGTCAAGCTAGAATGGAATGTTCATTTAAGACTTGTATGGTCAATCATGTCATTCACCGGAGTGTCTGGACAGGGGTTGAGATGCAAGTTTATTGGAGCTGGAATTAATTTAGAACTACACAGAAGAAAGGTAGCATATTAGCCAGCTATTAGCCAGCGTTTGACTACAATACAACTAAAACAAAAGAGATACACCAAAAAATATCATAGGTGGTTGAAGCTTTCAAAGGACAAATATGTTTTGTTGAAAGTCTCACTTATGAGAAGAGTTGTGTAAGTTTGGACTATGAGGTATGCTAGGTTCAAGGTGTATTGAGTTGTTCAAAGTATATGAACGGATTATTCCTGGTACTTATAGGTTAAAGTTGCCTCCTCAGCTACTCGGAGTTATTAACGTCTTCCAATAAGTCTATGTTAGTAAAACGGAAACTCATTTCACTCTAAGGATTAATTGGAATGAATATGATATTCGGTGAAGACTTATCTTACGAAAAGCAGAAAAGTGTATTACTTGATCGTAAGATGAAAAAACTGAGAACTAAAGAAATTTCTTTGATTATAGTGAAATACGGATTTCGCAAAGATGAGGAACTAACCTGAGAGCGGAAGTATAAGCAACTGTTTCCATTTCTCTTCAAAACTACAGGTAATTTCATATTACTTTAATTTTAAGGACGAAATTGCTTTAAATTGGGGAGACTATAACGACCGTTACCTTAAGTTGGTGATTAGTACTAATCCAAATCCTAATTAATCTGAGTTAGGCTCATGGTTAAGTTCAGCGTACCTCGATTAGCGTATGCGTGCGTTTGCATGACGTTTCGTGTTTGTTTGGATTGTTAAATCAATTTATATATAGGTTGTCGTATAATACAGAGATTATACACAAGCCTATAAAATGGAAAATACCCAATAAATTATGGTTTACCGGGACACCAAGTGTGACGATGGAGTTGTGGCACGAGTGTGCACGCTCAAGAACACTTGTAGGCACGTCCGGTAAATTTATTGGTGAATAATACGCGATATATATATTTATATGTTTTAAATATATAAATATATATATTGGAAAATAAAAAAATATTGAAAATATATGGATTATCGGATTATCTCGAAAGAAACTTAAATGCTTAATGTGTCAAATTTCGTGTCACTTTAAGGAGTGTAATTTTGACGCATCAACCATGCGATCGGTCTCGAGATACCGCGATGCGTATCTCGCGTAAAGTCCATATATAAAAACAAAACTCAAGTTTATATTTTCATTCGATCGATCGAGAGAGGGTTCGGGAGGTTAGATTTTGATTCGGATCGAAGTGAGATCGTTCCAAAAGCCAAATTCAATCAAGTTGAGGAGCTTAAACAGATTAGAAGCTAGTGATCACCACTTTGGTAAGTTTGGTTTTTGAGTTTGTTAAAATTTGAATTCATGGTGATGATCGAAATTTTTTGAATTGAGGTTGTTGGTTTGAATGGTATAACCTCATTAGATGTCCTCCCAGATTAATTGGGAGTGTAATTATTGAATTTGGAGGAGTTTTGGATGGAATGGAATTAGCATAAGCGTGCTACTATTGCAGGTCTAGTGCGCATAGCGCGCTAGGCACTGGCCATAGCGCGCTATGCATACTGGGAGGATGAACTGACATGCATGTAGCACGCTATCCATGTCAGGTAGCGCGCTACCTATACCCAGATAAGTGCAGAACTGATTTGGAGTTGGTTGGTTTGTCAAGATACTCAGGGACTGGTCAATAGGTTCTAAACATAGTGTATTGAACCTATATTGATCCCAAATGATTGGTGACAAGTTAAGGAAAATCGAGGAAGAGTGAGATGACCAGAAAGTTAGGGAGTTTGAGAAACAGAGACTTAGACTGGGGTAAGTACGGATTCACTTATTTATCAATATTGCCTTGCTATTTATTATATATAGCTCATATAGTTGTTAGAATGAAATGGGGGATTATGTACACTGTGATGGATTTCAATAAATGGAAAATGGTGTGTAATGTGACCGTGCTATAACTCCTGGTTTCGAGAAATTGATTTATAGGAGATGGGTTCCCTTCTCGGCCTATATATAACTCCTGCTCAATTCAATAGGTTGTATGGATTACATACACATTAGAGGGTTTGGGATAGAGCCACTAGGCATTAGTGCATGGGCTAGAGAGCATATCGTCCAATATGTTGGTTTAGCAATCGCATTAATGGCATTAGTGGGTAATCGGCCCTAGTTTTATAAAATAAACGGGGATCACAGTGTAATAGTCCAAATTACTTGCTTTGCATCTAATTATGTATTAAATCTATATGCTTTCCATATTCTTATTAGATATCATTGGTGCATGTTGTTATTGCATGGTATCCTTGAGTATTATATAGAATATTGATGATTAGTGTGAATTCCTACTTACTGAGCAAGTTGGAGCGCTCACCCCAATTAACATTATAGGTAGATTCGACGAGCGCTACGACTATAGGGTGTAGAAGTTATAGGAGTCTTGAACTTCTCTTCGATGTAATGATTTTCTCTGGTCTTATATATTTGTATTGAATTACAATATTATAATATCACAAGGGATAGGTTATTATATAACGGAGGTTTATTGCGGTTTGTTTAATATTGTATATCTTATTTTGGTTATCAAAAAAGGTTTTAAATTTTCGTTGCGTATATTAATTATTTTATTTCAATAGTCGATATACAGTAGTGCTTATCAAGTGTAGGTGGTAAGGCAGCTAGTTAAGTCTAGTAAGGGTAATATGGGCTTAATTAGGGTTTCAAGCCAGGTATTGCCCTAATCAGTTAGGGGATGCTACAGTAATATATATTGAATATGTTCACACAGAAAGACAATTGGCAGATATATTCACTAAAGCCTTTGATGCTTATAGGTTTGAGTTTTTGAGAGGGGCTACTGGTATGTCTTACCCCTGTGTAAATCACAGTCGTAACTCTACCTAATTTTTTATATATAAGCTTTTTTTTAAGTTTTTTTAATAAAAATTAAATAAAGGGGGAGTAACGATTTGTATGTATAGTGTGTAGTTTTTATGAGTAGTTGTTCTTATTTTATGAAGTGTGACGATAATATTACCGTTGCAAATTATGGTTGTTATTTAATTTTTTATTTGTAATTATCATTAGTCCTATTAATTAGGGGTTGTTGAGATTTTAATGGGGGGTAGATAAGCATCAATGAAACTAACAATTAAGCCATTGTTAATTCTTGCGAGCATCTACATCGTCCTCTACCTTTCTGTTCAATCGAGTTTCAGTCAATTTTTCAGAACGTTTTTCCAAATCTCACTTGATCTTCAAGTTTTGTTTGAGCAGTTGAAGCAAATGCAGAATCATGGTTCGAACTCGTAGCACTATAAAATAGGCGATATCTAAGTCCCCTGTACCACCCAAGGGGAAGCCAACGAAAAAGGGAATGAATGTTTTGAACCCAACCCCACTCAATATTGTTCCACCAATATCTCCAATCCAGGAGAAGTCTCAATCCTTATCAGAGGGTCTTCCACCACTAATAAGGAAAAGGCCAACAAGGGTTGCATGCCACCCCGGTGACTGATCAACCTCCACCAGAAGAAGTTCGTGAAAAAACGGATGAAGGACAGATACAACCCACTGTGTCATCAACGATTGTTGAACAACCAACCAATTCTAACCAAATCAGTGACGAATAAGGTGGATCTGAAGCTATTCATGAAGAACCTACCCATGAGAAACCAATTCCTAATGAGCCCATGGAGACCACAGAGAAGAAGGCACTTAATCAATCTACGGGCATTTTAACTCCAACTACAACCATTCATGAAATTGCATAAATGCCTCATATTAAAGAAAATGAGCATGTGCATGACATCTCTACAACTCCAATTCAGGAAAATGCAATAAACCAGGAAACCTTGATGATTTAGTGGTAATTCGTGAAGATACTGTTATTCCATAAGAAGGCAATGATGGAGATGACGAACCCATCTTACTGTCCTCCTTGAAGAGGAAATTGAAAAAAAAAATGCGAAGAAGAAGGCCAAAAAGGCCAGAGTTATGATGCCGGTTACAACCAGTGAACCATCAAGCCCGATTGCAACCTAGGTATAACTTGAGGAAGGATTCTTTACTGGATCTGAATCAGAAGCAACAGATCCGAGGAGAGTCGCAAAGGAAAAATTTAGTATTTTGTAACATTCCTAAAGTCTGGTTATGTATGGCATCTTTGGTTAAGTATGGCAAAGATTTCCATCTTAAAGCAAAGAATTCTACAACATAGCCTCAGTCCCAACTTAATTGGGGTCAGCTACATGGATCAAACTTTTTCATTGTGCTTGATTAACTGCAATTGATGGTGAGCTTTCCAAACCATTCAAATTCCTCCTAATTAATGCATACCATGTTAATTTTGGTATACCCCTACCTCGTCGAATTTCTACAGTTTCTATTGAGTCAAGTTTTGTAGTGGGGGCATTTGTAAGCCGTCTTTGCGGGTGACCAAACCACCGCAATCTCCCTTCTCTAATCTTTATATCAATTGGTGCTACTTCTAATTGTCTTTGAATTTCTATTTTTTTTATTCTATCTTTACGAGTTTTACCACACATTCACCTAAGTATCCTCATTTCTGCTACGTTCATTTTATGTAATTGTTGTTGCTTTACCGCTTAACATTAACTTCCATAGAGCATAGCTGACCTAATTGAGGTCTTATAAAATTTTCCTTTTAACTCAGTAAGAACATTTCGATCACAAATCACTCATGTTGCACTCCACATTTCTTCCATCCAGCTTGAATTCTATGTATGACATCATTCTTAATATTACCATCATTACAAAATTGAAGAACCCAGGAATCCTTTCCATTCCATGCACTATAAGAGTACATTTATTTGATAAGGTATTATTGACTAGGGAGCAAGCATAAATTTGATGCTCTTATCAGTTTTAAGAAATTAGGTTTAAGGGAAGTGAAGCCGACCAACATGACTTTGCAATTAGCATATTGATTAGTAACTTATCCAAAATGAGTGATTGATGACACAATTGTAAAAGTAGATAAGGTCATTTTTCCTGTTGAATTTGGAGTGTTGGATATGGAAGAGGATGATGAGGTACCATTAATTTTAGGGAGACCATTTTTAGTGCATGAGCTTTGATAGATGTTCAAGAGGGAAAATTAAGGTTACGAGTAAATGATGAGGAAGTTTTGTTCAATATCTACAAGACCTTGAAATTTCTAAGTGAGGGAGCACATTGTAAAATTATCAAAGTCAGAGATCTAGTATTTGATTGTGTTTTTGAAATAGCTATGGAATATACGCCAAAAGATCCGCTAGAACATTGTCTAGTTCAAAGCATAACAACAACTTTTACAGTTCAGGGTGAACTTCAAAAGGTAGACAATGCCCTATTACTAATAACACCGCTAAAGTTTCATAAAGGGTTTGAGAAACTAGAAAGGGAAGTGGAAAGTGCAGTTATTGAACCAACAATAGAGCTAAAACCTTTGCCAGAACAACTGAGGGATGCTAACTTAGGAGAAAATTCAATGTATCATGTTATTATTTCTGCAACTTAGACAAAATTGGAGGAAGAAAAATTGCTTTAAGTTTCGAGAGAGCATCGATCAACATTACGATGGACAATCAAATATTTAAAAGGAATTAGTTCTACTGTATGCATGCAAAAGATTTTAATGGAAGAGAATCATAAACGATCAATTGAAGCTTAAAAGTGGTTAAATCCAGTGATGAAAGAAGTTGTAAAGAAAGACTTGTTAAAATGGTTGTGTGCCCAAATCATCTATGCTATTTCAGATAGTTCATGGGTTTCACCAATACATATGGTACCAAAGAAATAAGGAATGGCCATTATTCAAACTGAAAATGGAGAGACCTTGTCCACTTTGATAGTAATTGGTTGGAGAGTTTGCATTGATTATTGAAAGTTAAATAAGGCTACACGAAAAAGATCACTTCCCCATACCATTTATTGATCAGATGTTGGATAGGTAAACAGAATATGAATACTATTATTTTACTAGATAGGTATTGGAGATATAGTAAAATTGCTATAGCACTAGAAGATCAAAAGTGTTAGGTTTTTAGGGTTCATACGCTGCGAAAAATTCAAAACAAATTTTGAAAAACCCCAACAGGATCGAAAATAAGTTCCATTAAACTAAATCTACAAAAGTAAATCATACCTTATTCCGTGATTTCCTTTTCTGATTGTTCGATATCCAAGACGTTCAAGTGCGAGTTCTCTATCAGAAATCCACACATGAACGGTGACTACAATTTGGAGTGCTAACCCCAAGAGAGATTAAAAATGATTTTTCTTTTTTCTCCCTAAATACAGAGAACTCGAAAATTGTAAAATGAAAATCTTATTTCGTTTTTAGGGTTTCACCCTTTATTTATATGTGCAGATAAGCCATCACTTAAAATCCTATTCGTAATACAACTATTGTATCTAGGCAGTTTAAGTAAATTACACATACGCCCCAATTAATAAATTAACATATAACTAATCGTAAGGGCTTTTATGTCATGAATTTTATCATATAAAATTCATTACTCTGAACAATTGAAATTGTGTAAAGTCATTCTTTGTGTGCAACCCAATAGGTTCATGCGACGTTGGCAGTGAACGAAAAATCATTTTAGTACACAAGACATAAGCGGTCTCTAGCAAGGCATTATGACTACCCAAGTAGCATGAATTTTAACATCGGTACAACCTAATTAATAACATATATCATATCTTTTTGTCGTGCACTATCCTTTGATTAAACATAAGGCATGGAAAGTCACCCTTAATGTTCAATCATACTAGTCTCGATCTTTATATAAACTGAAAAACATTCAAGTGACATTGATCATATCAATTCACATGGACTTGGCCATTATCAGTCTATTTTATCGAGGGATCCACTGATAACTCTCTATATACGAGAGTGACAAATTCTATCTTGATTACACACCTTCACATATTATTCACACGGTAACTAATCACAATCTTTATAATTGTCTGGTTAAAGAAAACATTTGATTGTGCCAAATTATCATGCACCTAATATTGAAGTCTATGGTAATCTTAAGTCGAAAGACTAAATGATATACCTATCATGAGTAACACCTACGACTTAATCCATGTGGTATTCTCATAGCGGGTTGGTCTAGTACCTTATTCCCTAACAAGTACTTGATCTTGATTCGTATCCCTATACGCATGATCATCACATGACCATTAATCAAGATTTACACTAGTCTTAATTTATTATAGTTCCTAGTACAATGACCAACTAGGGACATTTGGGATATTTCAACAAATACCCATGGATCTTACTATAAGGTAAACATGCAATCACTTATAATAAAACAGAAAATAAAACCTCAATTTTATTAACTAAAATTATAAAATAAACAATGTTTGTAGATTGACCTAAGGCATATGCCCTAACATCTTCCACTTTCAATAGGGCTAATCATTCATGTATATAATACCTAATTACCTAACATGACAATCATGTTGCGCTTCTAGAAGAGCCTTCGTCAAAGGATCTGCAACATTGTCTTCTATAAGAACTCTGCAAATCTTCACGTTTCCCCTCTCAATGATTTCTCGAATGAGATGAAAACGTCTAAGTATATGTTTGGATCGGTGGTGTGATCTTGGTTCCTTGGCTTGTGATATCGCCCTGTCGTTGTAACAATACCAGCAAATGGGGTTAGCTATACTCGAAACCACACCAAGTTCTGAAATGAACTTTTTTATCCAAACTGCCTCTTTAGATGCATCAGACGCTACAATATATTCAACTTCTGTTGTAGAATCTTCGACAATTTATTGCATTGAACTTTTCCAGCACACTGTGCCTCCATTCAAAGTAAACACATATCCAGACTGCGATATGAAGTCATATATATCAGTTTGAAAATTTGCATCTGTGTCACCGCTTACAAAAAACTCGTCTTCCAAACTTCCATAGACCAAGAACACTTCTTCAGTCCTTTTCAAGTACTTAAAAATTTTCTTTACTGCTATCCAATAATTCTTGTCAGGATCAGACTGATATATGATTGTTGTGCTAAAAGCATATGATACATCGGGTCGAGTGCATAATATGACATACATGATAGATCCAATAGTTGATGCATATGAAATCATATTCATGCGCTCTCGCTCATCATTAGTCTTCGGACATTGAGTCTTGTTGAGACTTATACCTTAAGACATTGGCAATGACCCTCTTTTAGAGTCTTGCATACTGAACCTATTCAGTACCTTATCTATATAAGCATTCTTACTTAGACTGATCAGCCTTTTATATCTATCATTATAGATTTTAATCCCAAAGATGTAGGTTGTATCTCTTAAGTCCTTCATTGAGAAACACTTCCCTAACCAAGACTTGATACTCTGTAAGGTTGGGATGTCATTTCCAATGAGTAATATATCATCAACATACAGCACCAGGAAAACAACCATGCTCCCACTGACCTTCTTGTATACACAAGGCTCATCTTCATTTTTAATGAAACCAAATTCCTTAATTGCTTCATCAAAACGAAGATTTCAACTCTAAGAAACTTGCTTTAATCCATAAATAGATCTTTAAGCTTGCACACCTTTCTAGAAGTCTTAGGATTAACAAACCCTTCAGGTTTTATGATATACACATCCTCAAGTAACTTTCCATCTAGATAAGTTGTTTTGACATCCATTTGCCTTATCTCATAGTTATAATATGCGGCTATGGCAATTAGAATTCTAATAGATTTAAGTATGACTACAGGAGAAAAAGTTTCATCATAATCAACACCTTGAGTCTGTCTGAAACCTTTTGCTACTAGTCGTGCTTTATAAGTATGCACATTGCCATCCATGTAAGTTTTCTTCTTGAAAACGCATTTACATTTAATGGTCTTACCACCTTCAGGTAAATCAACCAGGTTCCAAACTTGGTTATCATACATGGATTGCATATCTAAATTCATGGAAGTAAGCCAGTTATCTGCCTCAGGCCTAGAAACATCGTCTTTATAAGTAGTAGGTTCATTTTGATCCATAAGCAACACCTCACTACTATCAGTAATAAGAAATCCAAATCTCTCAGGCTGATGTCTTACCCTATCAGACTTACTAGGGCCTTGTGATACCTGTGGAGAATAAATTAGTTCAAGACTTAGTTGATCTCCCATTGGCGGTTGAGTGTTTATTTCTGGTTGTTGAATTTCTTCAAGACATACTTTATTCCAACTGTTATCTTTTGAAATAAACTATTTTTCCATAAAGACACTATTCCAAGCAACAAACACTTTGTTATCAGCGGGATTATAAAAGTAGTGTCCTCTAGTTTATGTAGGATAACCATCGAATATACACTTGGTAGATTTGGCTGATAATTTTTTTAAGATTTGTCACCGTACAAAAAACTAACAGGCCCAAATTTTAAGGAAAGATAAACTTGGACTTTTCCCAAACCATATCTCATGTGGTGTTTTATCAATCTTTTTAGAAAAACACGATTTAGTGTAAACGCAGCAGTTTCTAAGGCATAACCACAAAAAGAAATAGGAAGATCTGCATTACACATCATTGATCGAACCATATCCAATAAAGTCGGATTTCTCCTTTCAGAAAGACCATTCCATTGTGGAGTTGTTAGGGGAGTTAACTGTGATAGAATCCCATATTTTCTAAGATGATCATCAAATTCTTGGCTCAAACATTCACCACCTCGATCTGATCAAAGTGCTTTAATAGTTTTCCCAAGTTGATTTTGCACTTCGTTCTGAAATGTTCCAAAAATCTCAAGAGATTCACCTTTATGTTTCATGAGATACACGTAACCATATCTAATGAAATCATAAGTGAATGTAATGAAGTACTGATAACCACCTCTAGCCATTGTGTTTATAAGACCGCATACATCCGTATGTATTTGACCTAATAAATCACTTGCCCTTTCACTATGTTCAGTAAAGGGACTCTTTGTCATCTTGCCTAGTAGACAAGATACACATGTTTTTTATGATTCAAAATCAAATGAATTTAAAATTACATCTTTACGGAGTTTAGAAATGCGTTTCTCATTAATATGGCCAAGGCGACAATGCCAAAGGTAGGTTTGATTCAAATCATTTGACTTGAATCTCTTTGTATTTACGTTAAGAATGGGAGTATCTGTGGACTTTTTCATGTTTGGAATATAAAGACCATCACACAAATCAACATTCGCATAGAAAATGTCTTTACGAGAAATGAAGCATTTATTATTCGCAATAATGAAATTAAAACCATTTAAATCCAAACATGAAACTGAAATGATGTTTCTACTCAAGGCAGGGACATAATAAAAATGATTTAAAACTAAAACTAGTCCACTAGGTAAAATTAACTCATAGCATCCTATAGCCAACGCAACAACCTTTGCTCCATTTCCAACTCGTAAGATGACTTCTCATTTCTTTAGCTTTCTACTTTTGGTGAGACCCTGCACATTAATACAAATGTGAGATCCACATCCGGTATCCAATACCCAGAAATTACTAGTAGACAAGTTAACTTCAGTAACGTAAATACCTGAAGTAGTAGTCACACTACTCTTCTTTTATAGATCATCAAGATAGAGCTTGCAATTTCTGAACCAATGTCCAGGTGCATGGCAGAAATGACAATTTCCTTCTTTTTCCTTTTCCTTCTGGGATTGTGAAGTAGAAGAAACATGGGGTTTGACTTATTCTATAGGCTTTGTGACAGTCACAACAGCCTTGGTAACTTTAACCTTTCATTTGCCATTTTTCTTGAAAGCCTTTCCTTTTAGAATGATCAACATACTAGCAATGGGTTTCTTGACATTCTGCTCATAAGTTTAAAGCATCAAAGGCAACTCTGAGATAGACTTCTCCATGTTATTCATGTTATAGTTCATCACAAATTGTGAATAACTATCAGGCAATGAATTCAGGATCAAATCCATAGCCAACTCTTGGCTTATGGGAAATCCAAGTCTATCAAGATGGTCAATATAGCCCTTCATTTTCAGAACATAAGGACTAAATGATGCACCATCAGCCATTTTGCAAGAATGAAAGTTCTTGACTGTCTCGAACCTTTCTTGCCTAACCTACTGTTGGAACATTTCCTTCAGCGTCATAGCCATGTCGTAAGCTTCCATGTGTTCCATGTCCTTTTGAAGTTCATGAACAATGGTTGCCAACATAATGCATGCAACATCAGTTTAGTCAAAGACATGCTTAGTATGTGTATCCTTCACGGCACTTAAAGCATTGGCTGGTGGTTCCACAGGAATATGATCATCCAGGACATACAACTTGCGTTCATGCTTAAGAATAATTCTCAAGTTTCTGAACTAGTCGAGAAAATCTGTCCTAGACAACTAATCCTTCTCAAGGATGGATCATAGTGACAAGGGATTAGTGTGAATTGAAGAGACTATAGATCTAAAACAAAAATTATACAAAAGTTCATTTTAGTATAAATGAATAAACTCCAACAAAATTAACAACCCTCCTTAAAAATGATATGTTAATTTAATGGACTAAAATCCATGTTTCACCTAATTCCAAGACAACTATGGCATGACACTTCGAATTAGGTTATTCAGGTAAGTACCAATTACCAATTACATCATATGTAACTTTTAGTTATTTTATGAGATTATGACATCTCATGTCTTAGCATGTTTTATCTCATCTAGTGCCTAAAGCCCAAAACTGTTTTGATAGCTTTATCAAGTCTAACCATTTCAAACAATAGAGTAACAGTTACTCAAATTACCTAACCAAGATAACACAATAGACTCTGCAGAGGCAGACCCATATAGATGTGATCGAAGCCTTGATAAGTGTTTGAAAATGGTGGTTCTGCTGACCGGTCAACGGACGGAGGTACAAGGGGCATCGCCACCATTTTTTTAGACAACAAATTTCAATTTTGAAAATTGAAAATGGCCTAAAATTTCTCATAATTTTAGTCAATCCAATCAGTCAAAACTGCCCCTTATTTCAATTTTGAAAATATTAATTAAAATGCTTTTATTATCTCGGGCCCACCATTAGCTTAATATCTTATCCTAATCTAATTAGAATTTAAGATACTTTGAATCTGTATACAATTATGATTTGTTTTATATTTCACCTATCTTATAGAATTTGTAATTCTAATCCAATTACAAGTCTATCTGCAATCTTGTAGGAATATAATAACGGATTACTACAATGAGATATATGATCAAAATCAATTTCGAGATATTAATCATGCATTCAACATCAGACTCATATTAAATTAATCATATTAACCTAATCATGATCTTTATCATGGAGACATATATAATTATTGAATAAAAAGAAATATGTGTTCAATATCAGAATCATATTAACCTAAACATGAAGTCTACCATGAACATACAAAATTCACATCGTTCAATATAAAAAATATATATTAATCGAAATATTCTTAACATGAATACTATCATTGAATCATATCATGCGATGTATCAATATACATGAATTAACAATATGCTTTAAAACCAATTCTTGATAACAATTATCATAGAATCTATATGTATATCATATATAGATTAATCAAGATTATGTTTTCAGACATATATCATATATACATCTGAGAAAACATGTAAACGTTTAATATAACCGAGCCTAATGCTCTGATACCACTGTTGGGTTTTTGGGTTTATACGCAGCGAAAAATTCAAAACAAATTTTGAAAAACCCTAACATGATCGAAAATAAGTTTCATTAAACTAAATCTATGAAAGTAAATCATCCCTTATTTCGTGATTTCTTTTTCAGATTGTTCGATTTCCAAGACGCTCAAGTGTGCGTCCTTTATCAAAAATCCACACACGAACGATGACCACAATTTAGAGTTCTAACCCCAAGAGAGATTGAAAATGTTTTGTCTTTCTCTTCCTAAATCCAGAGAACTCGAAAATTGTAAAACAAAAATCTTATTTCTTTCTTAGAGTTTCACCCTTTATTTATGTGTAGATAAGCCCTTACTTAAAATCCTATTCATAATACAAATACTGTATTTAGGCAGTTTAAGCAAATTACATATACGCCCCTATTAATAAGTTATCATATAACTAATCGTAAGGGCTTTTATGTCATGAATTCTTTCATATAAAATTTATTACTCTTGACCAATTGAAATTGTGCAATGCCATTCTTTGTGTGCGACCCAATAGGATCATGCAACGTTGGCAGTGAACCAAAAACCATTTTGATACACAAGTCATAAGTGGTCTCTAGCAAGACATTATGACTACCTTAGTAGCATGAATATCAACATCGATACAACCTAATTAATAACATATATCATATCATTTTGTCGTGCGATATCCTTTGATTAAAGATAAGGCATTGAAAGTCAACCTAAATGTTCAATCGTATTAGTCTTGATCTTTAGGTAATCTGAAAAACATCCAAGTGACATTGATCATATCAATTCACATGGAATTGGCCAATATCAGTCTATCTTATCGAGGGATCCACTGATATCTCTCTCTATACGAGAGTGACAAATTATATCTTGATTATACACCTTCACATTTTATTCACATGGTAACCAATCATAATCTTTATAATTGTCCGATTAAAGACAACATTTGATTGTGTCAAATTATCATGCTCATAATATTGAAGTCTACGGTAATCTCAAGTTGAAGGACTAAATGATATACCTATCTTGAGTAACACCTATGACTTAATCCATGTGGTGTTCTCATAGCGGGTCGATCCAATACCGTATTCCCTAACAAGTACTCATGATCTTGATTCGTATCCCTATATGCATGATCATCACATGACCATCAATCAAGATTCACACTAGTCTTAATTCATTATAGTTCCCAGTATAATGACCGTCTAGGGACATTTAGGATATTTCAACAAATACCCATGGATCTTACTATAAAGTAAACATGCAATCACTTATAATAAAACAACAAATAAAACCTCTATTTTATTAACTAAATTTATAAGATAAACAATGTTTGTAGATTGACCTAAGGCACATGCCCTAACAAAGAGAAAACAACATTTACTTGTCCTTATAGAACATTTGCATTTAGACGGATGCCATTTGGATTATGCAACGGACCAACAACATTTAAGTGATGTACGATGGCTATTTTCTCTAATATGGTGGAGGATATTTCAAAGGTATTTATGGATGAATTTTTCAGTATTCGGAGGCTTTTCGACTTCTGTTTACTGAATTTTGTCTTGGTATTAAAAAGATGTCAAAGCACAAATTTAGTACTTAATTGGGAAAAGTGTCAATTCATGGTTTGAGAAGGAATTGTTTTAGGATAAAGATTGTCTACTCATGGATTAGTGGTTGATAGAGCAAAAATAGTGCCAATTGAGAAACTTCTTATACCAAGAAACATTAAAGATATAAGGAGCTTTTTAGGACCCGTCGGTTTCGACAAAAGGTTTATCAAGGGTTCATCAAAAATCATTAAACTGTTGTGCACAATGTTGGAAAAAGAAGTTCCAATTGAAATGAATACCGCATGTGTAAACACATTGGAAACCTTGAAAGTAAAATTGATTTCAACACCAATAGTGGTAATACCAGATTGGGAATCTAATTTTGAAATAATGTGCGATACAAGTGACTATGCGGTAGGAGTAGTGTTAGGCTATCGAAGAGATGGAACATCTAGAGCTATATACTATGCACAACAAAATTATACAACCACAATAAATGAGCTATTTGCAGTTGTGTTTGCGTGTGACAAGTTTAGAGCTTACATAGTGGGATCAAAAGTCATTGTGTACACTAACCATGTAGCAACATGTTATTTGTTTACAAAAAATGATGCAAAACCATGGTTTATTAGATGGGTTTTATTATTGCAAGAGTTTTATTTGGAAATTAAAGATAAAAAGGGAGTGAAAATTTGGTTTACGACCATCTATCTAAGTTACTTCATAAAGAAGGTGATACATGGAAGCCGAAAACCGATGTATTCGTGGATGAGCAATTATTTCAAACATCCAAAGTCATGAAGTATCTCGATTTAGATTCGAACTAAACAGGCGAAAAGGCGTTGGGCTAAGGACGTTAAATTAAGCGTTAGTATGAGCCAGCCTAGAGGTTTTCAAATTTATTTTTTGAATTTCAGATATTTATTTTGTTTATATAGAATTTTAAAAGTTTTATGTTCATTGTGTAGGAAGGACCATTTGTCAGGTGAATGTTCATCGAAATGGAGAAGTCTCAACATTTGCATCATATTCACATAGACCTTGGGAAGATGAGCAATACATTTATACTGATTATTTTTAACTTTGGGATATATTGTCATTTTTTTAATTGTTGAGATTTGATGTTTATGCATTCTTATATTCAATTCTTATATTATATTATTTATGTTTGTGTGTTAGTGTTTTTATGTTTCAAGCTTACTTTCAAACCTTGAGGACAAGGTTTGGTTCAAGTTTAGCGGCATCCACACTATGGGAAATGGTAAGAAAAGATGAATTAAGGACAAACATTGCAAGTATAATTGTAAAATTTTATTTTTAAAGCAGTTAAAACGAAAGAGTGGCAGTGTATTTTTTCATTTATTTATCATTTAAATATGTATAAGTAGTATAGATTAGGTTATATATAGTAATATAGAAATGAATAATTCATTTGCAAAGTTCATGCCTTTAATTGATGATGAGTAAGAATACAAATATCTAGTTGATATGAAACTCAAGAGAGTGTTATCGGGTTTTTTTAAAAAAAAAATGAAAATTGTAGCAAACAATAGTATAACTTCATGTTTGTCGGGTGAATGTTCATCGGAATGGAGAAGTCTCAACATTTGCATCCTATTCACATAGACCTTGGGAAGATGAGCAATACATTTATACTGATTATTTTTAACTTTGGGATATATTATCACTTTTTAAATTGTTGAAATTTGATGTTTATGCATTCTTATATTCAATTCTTAAATTATATTATATATGTTTGTGTGTTAGTGTTTTTATGTTTCAAGCTTAATTTCAAACCTTGAGGACAAGGTTTGGTTCAAGTTTAGCGGCATCCACACTGTGGGAAATGGTAAGAAAATATGAATTAAGGACAAACATTGCAGGTATAATTGTAAAATCTTATTTTTGAAGCAGTTAAAGAAGAAAAATGGTAGTGTATTTTTTCATTTATTTATCATTTAAATATGTATAAGTAGTATAGATTAGGTTATATATAGTAATATAGAAATGAATAATTCATTTGCAAAGTTCATGCCTTTAATTGATAATGAGTAAGAATACAAATATCTAGTTGATATGAAACTCAAGAGAGTGTTATCGATTTTTTAAAAAAAAAAAAAAATTTGTAGCAAATAGTAGTATAACTTCATGATTAGAGACTTAAGAGTTAGTGAGATGACCCAAACCCCGGTGGGCCTGGACCGCCCAACCTAAATCATCACCAAACCCCTCGAGATAACCAAGTGATATCGGGTGATGATCTAGTCAGCCTTAACCTGCGAAAATAAATCATGACATTCTACAAAATAGACTAACCATGCTAATAGGTGCAGAATATAAAAAAGCCTTTATTGTCTAATAAAATGTGGAACTAAATGTAGAAGTCTTACATACTAAATTAAACATAAACTAAATCAGGTAATATGGGTTCAAACATTTATCCAAATAAATCCCATGTTTATTACATAAAGTCTGAAAGAAAATCGATAATTATTATTAAACATTACAAACAAGAAAAGAGTTTCTATGCTAAGGCCTTGCCCTTTCCTTTGTCTTGAGTAGCAGTTAAGGTACCTGGAGGGAGGGGGGAAGTAGTGGGGTGAGCAAAATATATCAACGGGCTCAGTAAAACAGAAGCATGCTCTACCATCAATCATCCAAGTTAATACCTAGTAATAAAATCAAACTAGATTTCAACAGTTCAGATCATAAGATCCATTATAATATTTTGGGCATTAAAGACATACATAATCAAGCATAATAATATAGCAAGAAAAAAGAACAACACTGCCCAACCGATAGTTCAAAAAGGATAACGATGATATCGAATGCCTTTAGAGTTAGAAGAAGTGGCAAGTGATATATCCAATTGGACAATGGGCAATAGCTTATCTTTCCCCCAATGTTGTGGTTTAGGCAACAAGAGGTTCACATGTCTGAATGCCAATAGTCCTATCATGCAATACGACTTAGCTTATCCTTCCCCCAATGGTGCGGTTTAGACAACACAAGGTTTACAAGTCTAAAGACCTATTGACCTTGCATAGCTTATCCTTCCCCAAACAATTCGGATCAGATAACCTAAGGTTCACAAGTCTAGCAAAACTTCGTAGAGTCATATCGGAGAAGGGACCAGATGCCTCCGACCCTCCAACCACGGTACCAAGTATATTCATTCGAAATATATTAGTTCCATAGGCATCCAAGAGATATATTAACAAAAAGGGACCTGATAAGCAACATATCAATGAAAGATATCAAGCAGATTCCAAGTAATTCATAGACCAATTACTGAAATAAAATCCT
Source organism: Stephania cephalantha (assembly GCA_039657325.1). Lineage (NCBI taxonomy): Eukaryota > Viridiplantae > Streptophyta > Magnoliopsida > Ranunculales > Menispermaceae > Stephania > Stephania cephalantha. The sequence continues at coordinate 24,522,646 of CM077574.1, read as the reverse complement.
ACCATATCTACTAGCATGACATGATTGATAATAGAGCAAACCCCATTTACCTTGCTTGCCGCATCTACTTAAATTGATTCCTATGCCGAATTTCTTAGCTACATCCTCGTCGGTATCTACAAGCTTCTAATTATAAAAATTATTGTTTAAACTCATTTAGAACTTGTTTAGGATAACTTAGACGATGAGGAACTCATTCACATACCTAATTTTTTCAATTAAGTCTTTCTTGACTTTAATAGCCATTCATTTAAATCGAGAAGGACAATTCGAGTTAAACAAGCATACGTTGAAACAAAACAAGGAAAATTTAATAAACCTTGGTTTTCCAACATAACTCAACTGCGATCAACTGATCACGACCAAAGAGATATAAATCACCTCATAAAAGTCAAGTTCGACTTAGAATTCCCAAATCATAAAATTTAGTAAATAACCCATGACTTAATCGAAGTAAGTTTGTTTTTCAAGAAATAAATCAAAGTCTCTGTCACGTCTCAACTTAGCTTCGAATTTCATTCAAAATGATGAATCAAAACCACTTTCGATAAATGCGATTAAAACACATTTCTAAGGATCAAAATCGATCTTTTAAAGAATCGATATTACTAACATGGTTTAAAAATCTAAAAGTCAAGTCAAGCTTATTTAAAATAGTGTATCTCACCACGAATAAGTTTCAATTAAAAACCTTAACATCGACTTGAAATACACAACATTCCATCCTATTTAGGTATTAGGATAAAGATAGAGCGAAATATCCAAAAATGCTTGTTTAAAACATGTAAAGCATTATTTTTAAAACTAAATTTGCTAACCGTGAGTTTTAAACAAAACTAGAGTTCATAGAACTATATTTGAGTCCTACGATTCTTTTCTTAGCTGAAGAATCCATGGAAGTCAATTAGAAATCCAAGTTTACTATTAAAATCACAATTCCTCATTTCAAAACTTGTCTGGAATGTGTAGGGTCTCTTTTGTGCATTTCAAGAAACACTTGGTGTACAATAGTAAAGGTTTTCCTTAATTCAACCTACATTAATCACATGTTAGCAACATCACTTGAGTTGTTCATAAAACCATTTTCGATGAAAACCATGAATCAAACCTTCTAATTAAATCATATCAACCATCAAAAACTACTATGGATTTATAGATTGAACTTGTATTTGAATTGAATTTTGTTTGAAACCTCACCATGTCTTCAATGGAGTCATAAAATCCAATTCCTTTTTTAGATCAAAAGTCTTGCAAGGAGTCTCTCCCTCTTTTTTTCCTTTCTTCTTTTCCATTTCATTGTGAGCAACCGTCGCCGTACCACGTCGTTCACCGCACTGTTGCCGCTGATCTCTCCATGGCTCGCTGGTAGTCTGTGCCACTACCGCTGGTTCATCCTCCTTGGCTTCGAGTCCTTCTTGTCTCACGGGCCATCCGCCCTAGTCGCCTTGCTGGAGTCATCTGCTGCCATCGTCCTTGCTTGCTGGTCTTGTGGCTCCCTCCATGACCGCCTTTCACTCTTTCTTGCGTAGTGTGTGCGTGGAAGATGAAATAGGGTTTAAATCCCTTTTTTTTCTTTTTTTATGTGAGATACAATCTCATCACTCCATCCTACCTCGATTGAAGCGACAATTAAGATCAACGGTCAACACAACTCACTTAGAAGTATATCTAAAGGTCTTTCTTCATCCCGATCACTTTGTGTCCCCAAAATCTACATGTTTACCCCATACAACCTTGTCTAGACCTTTAATTAGCCAATTTTCAAATAAATTAATAGTTTAAGGTCTTATTGTCGCTCAAACTCGATATGACTCAATTGATCTATTCGCGATAATATACATAACACAAAATAGCACACCAAACATAAATAATATTATTTTATTTACTCTTCGAGCACGTCGCCAGTCCACAACTCCTTATTGCAACTTAGGATCACTAAAGGTTCAAAATTCAAGTAAATTACTAATTTAGGATTTTAGGTCATTACAGTTGGGGAAGACTATGAGCTTGAAACAAAAACAAGTAGAATAGCAAATCACTTCTTTTGGAAAAAGCTAGATCTCTAAGAATTTTTATAATAAGTATGAATCTTACTTTAATACAAAATAAATAAAGACTTGACCAAAAGGGGAAGAGATATAAATGGTTTTTAATGAAAAGTTGGAGTTAAGACTTGCTTGATAGAGTGAAAGTGAGAAGTACTAAGAAGAGTTTTAAAATAAAAATTAGAGAGTCCCACAATTTATATAGGAAAAGGAGGAGATAACTTGATGGTTGGAAAAAAAATGAGAAAAATGGAATCCATAGGAAAATGAGTAGGGACCATACAACTCAAAAATATAAGGAAAGAAGAAAAGATAGATATGTAGAAAGAAATAAAGGCAAAAGTGAAATTAAAAGTCTTTAAATGAAAATATTTAGCTCAAGTACAAGTAACTTAGTTGAGTTAAGTTTTCTTTTCAACTATATGAAATCATATAGACTCTTGATGTACTAAAGTCTACAAAAATGGTATGATCTATGCTTATTTCTGAATTCTTGAGCATAATAAAATATCATGAGATTGTACACTTCCTACTTGAGTGTCGAGGTGAAATAAACTTTTGAGTAGTGTTGGTCTTGGTTGTGAACTACTTGTGAGTTTCGAAAGTAAATTATTTGTGTTGTTAATGCTACGTGTTTTGAAAATATTAGTTTTCATGAAGAAAAACCCTTGGAGTAGATGCTTAACTTGAACTTATTTGAATTAAAGGATACACCATGAACTAGGTAAATTGAGTAAGGATTATAAGTAGTAGTAGTAGTAAAAGTACTTAGTTGAATACACTTTCGCTCGGGACGTGCAAAATCCTAAGTTTGGGGGTACTTGATAAGAAATTAATTGGACTTATATTTATGATTAGTTTAGTAGTATAATTAGACTAAATATCCCAGAATGAGCTCTAATTGATGAAATTTATGTATTTTCAAGTATACAAGGTATAAAGGAGACAAATGAGTGATTTTATGATGATATGAGGAAAAAAAGCACAAATCCCACTTGATGTCATGGCATATAGGCTTGACGTTGTGGGACAAGTGCACAAGGCATGGACAATGAGTGAAGACAAGAGAAATGACGCAATAGAGGTGATGCGGTAGTGGCACCATATGGATGTACACATGACGCCTTGGCATTACACATAGGGCGCCGAGCCTACTGTTTGGAGAAAATTGACTTGCAAAGGTCGAAGCTATGGCGGGGCTGTGGCATTACATACACGACGCCATGATATTACATATAGGGCACCGAATTTACTGTGTGGAGAAAATTCACATGCAAAGGTCGAAGCGGTTGTGGTGCTGTGGCATTACACACACGAAGTGGATCACTTACAAACAATGCCAGAAAATAGAAATAAAAAGTTTTGGAATTAAAGTTGATGAGTCGTTATTTGTGAATCAAGTCTAAATTCATGTTTTATGGATCTATATGTTTACTTTGAAGAATTACAGGGTATTTAAGTATTTGTATGCGAATTAGAAAATTCTGGGAAATAAGTCAACTAATGGTTAAAGCAACAACATGCTTAACACTGGCCAGAATAACAGACGGCGCCAGAACTGAACTAATAGCGCCAGATACAACACTTGCAACGTCACCCATGGCTCCAAATTCAAAAATAGAATTTTCAATTGACTTCTTGCTCGAGAAAGAGAGAGGAGATCAGTAGGGTAGGAGAGAATTGCTCAAGCTAGGTGATCATGAATTAGGTTATTTTGCTACACTATTAATCTAGCAAAAACTTGATGTTTTGATGAAAAATACTAAGTAGAGGAATGGGTTAGTGATGTTGATGGAATCTTAATGCATTATAAGTATTTTTAGTATTTTAATTGAGAATATACAACTGGTTTTAAAAGAAATTGAGTTTTTGGGTGAATTTGGAAAAACTAGTGGAATGATGGATTAGATGATTTTGAGCAATTGGTGTTATTTTGATGGTTTGAATGATGTTTTGGAGTCATTATTGAATGGAGGATGGTTTAGTTGCACTTAGTTAGCTAATTGGGGAGTTGGGGACAAAATTCTCGAGTTGAGAATTTTGTAACGAGCAGCGCAGTTAGCGCACTAACCAGGCTAGCTAGTGCGCTAACCAATTTGGGCTCTTAACTATTTTTCTCAAAATGAAGAACAGTAGCGCGCTAGACTGATTCCCTAGCCCGCTAATCATAACTAGCACGCTAGGCAGTCCCATTAGCACATTAATGACTGATGAAAATAAATTTAAGGGATGTTTTTGGAATTTTTTAATTAATACATAACCAAACACCTATAAATATACTAAATATGTAAAATTTGACTTCATGGACTTAGGGAACGTAGCTTGGATATCGAGAAGCTACTCGAGTCGGATTCTAGAGTCCGGAGAAGTCAAAGCGCGTATTAAGGCGCGTAAACCCATTTGAATGCCTCACAAAATTCATTGTCTATTTTATCTATATCGGGTTGCATGTATGACTGCAGGTAGGCACACATGAGGTTTCACTCCTATCTCGATTTGTGTATATATTGGTTGTGGGTAAATCACTTGCACGGGTTACTTGTGATAGTGCTCGTGTTGATGGGAGTAGGTTATACTTACGACCATCGGGAGGGATTAGGGTGGTCCTGACGTGTAACAACATCGTGAAGGGATCATGCCATTTACCGAAGTTAACATTTAGTCACTATAAGCCTGTACGTATATACGTGGTTCATATCCTGTTTTATCGATTATTTGCTGGTTTAGGTCAGGGTTTTCTCATGATTATACAGTTGTTTATTTATTAATGCTTATTTTTTAGTATGGTTCCTTAGTAGTTGATGTTTATTAAATGCTACTTATTTTGCTTGTTGTGTGCTGCCTACATTTATGGAAATATGATGTACTATTGCCAGTTGTTATGTTAGCATGTCTCGTAGTTATTAGTTATTTCATGAATATTGTGTGAACTTCTCATCGAAGTTTACTCATTGGACTCGTCACTCTATTTGTTGGGAGACCGAGTGCATATCATTCGATGAGCAAGGGCAAGGGCTAGGGCAAGGAGGTATTGAGCGACTACCTTTAAGATAGTGATGTTAGCTCGTGTGTAACTTCAATATGTATGTATTTACTTTTTGATTGGTTTTGGGGACTGTAGAACACTAAATACATGTATATGGATCTTTTACTTTACTTATCTCGCCTTTGATATAGAAATGGTGTTTGTTTGTCGGGTTTTCCACTACTTAGAATTTTTAAATATTGCATAATTTACTCATTAAAAGACTTCAGCTATAAATTCTAATATAACTTGATAAATTGATTAACTAGCTAATTAAATCATTAATATTTATATAGAGATTAATTAGCTAAGCTAGAGTTAGATGGAAAAGTGTAAGCAACTGATTTGGTTGCGGGGCGTCATAGGTAAGAGGGCCATGATGTGGCAAGGCTTAGTGACATGGGATGCGACATGGCGGGTCCTAAGGTTGGCTCAGGATTTGGGGTCGTCACAGGCTGTGAACTAAGATATCCTTAATATAGGAGTTCAATTAAACTTTAGGTTGATTTGTTAGATAGTTTAGTTAGATATAAAACAAATTAAAAAGTGAATTCCTTAATAATATTTCAAAGTTATATAGGAAAACCACTAGTGCAAAAACCTTTCCCTAAGGACGATATCCGTGATCGACTTAAGTTGATTACACTATTACTACAAGTGAGTCGTTATACTTGCAGCACGCTATCAAGAATTTACAAGCTTTCACATGTACTTGGCCATTATTCAGGATACGTTCCACTAAGGAAGTAAACTGATCAATTTTCTTGTTAATGGAGCCGGTAGTAGCTCCAACTGATGAACTTCAACGCGCGTTAACACAACTATCCCCGTATAATTGGGACTATTGTGCTATATCCCTTTTAGAGTTGCTTCATTTGCGTAGGGGTTTTGTCATGAATATAACCTCCATAAGCACTATTAGTCATACGCCTCTCTAAAGTAGACATGCTGACATAGAAGAACCGAACAATGGTCCTATCTGATTGGCCATGTTGCGGCAATTGTCAATTAGGCGCTTATACGGGTCCCAATAATCACCAAAAGACTCACTAGTCTTCATCTTAATGCTGCATAACTCAGAGATGAGTTGGGCTACCATATCCTCAGGGAAATGTTCCGTGAGGAACTCATTTATCATGTCCTGTAATAAGTTAATGCAGCTAGAGCAAAGCTAAAATAGCCATTGCTTGGCCTTATCCTTTTAGCAGAATGGGAAAGCCCTAAGCTTTACCGCATTCTCTTCTGCTTAAGGAGGTTTTATTGACATGTAATTTGTCTAAAACTCCTTTAAGAATGTCACCGAGTCTTCCGTCTCCATGCCATGGAAGGTGGACAATAGGTGAATAAAGCCAAACTTAAACTCAAAAGCTTCGTTGTTTGGTAGAAATTTTGTGCATAGGGGATGTTGAGCAAGAAAATTTTGTAGATCTTCATTGATGCACCCCATGGTAATCTAGCAGTCACTGCCAGCGTGGTGATTATCGTCAACCATAGTAAGTTGGGGAAAACTGGACCTTTTGTTTAGAGCTTCGCTAACCAACCTCTGGTAGGTTATGTCGATTTCTGAATAAAAAGGTAATATTGAATTGGTCAATTTAGATCGAGTAATCCTACCGTGCATAAACTAGTAGACTTAAAAGAACAAAACAAAAAGAAAAAGGAAAGAAAAGGTAAACTCTATTTAGAACTGATTCCCCGGCAACGACGCCAAAATTTGATTACATATTGTGCGTGTCAAATGTTCCCTGTAATGGGTTATGAAATCCTACTAAAATGTAGTAGAGGTAAGAATGGGATCAAATCCACAAGATTCAGTCAAACTGAGTTCAACAAATAGAAAAATAAATCTGGGAGTTTTTGAATGAGTTTTATTAAAAATTCTACTAAACAAGAAAGTAAAGAAGTTGTAAATCAGAGAATAAAAACATACCTAAGTCTAGGAATCCATCATTTTGCCCTGTTTTGTTTCCATGTCTGGTATCATCGACTTTAAGAGATAGGTTTCAAAATAGTTTTACCTAGATAAGCTGTAGGTGTTGTGGTCCCTATTCTCAATGGATAGGGCAACCGCTCTCTAAATACTTTTCTTACTCCACCTTACAACCTTGGGCAACGGCTTTTAAGATTTAGCATGTGAGCAGAGCTTTATGGGAATACCTACCCCTTGATAACTTTCGGCAACTGCTATCAAGATTTAGCCTAGTTCTCTATGTTACTCACCTAGAAAAACAAGTGTGTCAAGTTTCTTGCTCTAGGTGATTGGCACTTCTCAACCCGATTGGTATCATGGACTCAATTTGATTGATAGCAGGTCAATAGGTTAACGCCTATAGATTTGCAATGAATAGAAAAACTCTAAACCACCATTGAGACATCATTAAAAATAGCAACATAAAGATGAAGAACTGAAACAAAACATTATTACTATAAAAAGTCTCAACAAGATAAAAAAAATCTACTACTGGCTAGAGAGCTTCATCCTTGACTTAGGTATTAAAAAACCTAGCTGGACATGGCAACTCTATTCTAAATCCTCCTGAATACAAAATATTCTCATTAATAGATGTCCCTCTTTTATATAAGTGAGCCTGGGTATAAGAATAGTAAAGCTCAGGAAAATAAGAATCGCCTCCAAAATACAATACTTCTCATCTGTGACTTCGGCGCCATCATAGCGCTGCCATTATGTATGGATGGTGCCAAGTCATGACGTGGAGTCTTTATTGAAAGTTTTGGTCTCCTTCTCCTCTAGTAAGTTTAATGAAAATGGTTGGGTTCGCATGTGTTTAATCAACTCATCCTTATATATTAAGGTGAGATTGATTGGTAGCCATTGATCTTAATGTGTTTATGTATTCCGAGACTCATCTTATTGCCAAAAACTTCCCACTTACCCCACCAACTATCCACTAATTTTCTCCTAGTGACACTAATTTGACACTCATATGGGTACTAGTTGTGCTAATGCGTATCTTGAGGATAATTTTATGGCTCCACATTAAATTTAACCAACTGTAGGCCTTATTTAATTGATCTAATTACATTAGCTTAGGCACATTATTATACATGTGATTAGTGTTCTCATAACTCTTATGGACACATTAGTGGTCCCACTAATCCCTCGACTACGCGGCACCCGATGCCCCACATCACGACATGCATTTCGAGGTATGTCATACTTTATTGTTCTAGTTTCATCGACTTGGCCTATAGTTACATGACCCATTTTAATTGATCCACTAATCATCTTAATGTGAACTAATCAACTTCCTAATGTACCTATAGTTCGCCTACACGATACGCGCATTGACACACATTATGACGTGAATACCCGTCACACCAACTTGCCCGATAGTAACAAACACACATACGATATAATACAAAAATAATGATTTAAACACCACATATAAACAACCATCACCTATAAATAATATATTCCCTCGATTCTCGTGTCCGAGTTCATCCGAGTTATCTACGTAAAGCCCAAATTACGACTGTTAATCTTTTAGATTAACGCTAATCATAGTTTAATTAATTTGGGTTGTTACATAACCTCACCTTGGTAATTTAATACTATGCTTTGTATCTATTTTTACATCTCATTATGTTGTGTAGAATGCCTAATTAGAATAGACAGATTTTCTTCAAATCCACTTCAACCAATTGTTGTGATGGAAAAGATTCTAATTTGCAAACTAGAACTCCACATATCAGTGTGAATAACATAAGCTCCACATTTCTTTAAGTCCCAAATCATTGGATTCATAACCAACTAAATTTACTATCCGTGCCTCCCTAATTAACAATTATCGCTCGATGTTGTGTATTTTACAGTTGGACCATTCATGTGTGGATTAAAAGCTTCAATGCCCAAGACAACTTTGAAAGCCTAAGTTCATTAAACACGTGATCAAGATGTCTAAAGCATTATGCTTAGAAAGTTTGGGGTAAGCACTCCAACTTTATTAGTAAGTAAGAAAGGATGAATTAAGGATAAACATTGCATATATAATCATACAAATTTAATTTTTGAAGCAGATAAAGAAGAAGAATGGTAGTGTATTTTGTTTAGTTCTATTTCATTTTCTTGTTACTTAAATGTGTATAAGTAGTATAGATTAGGTTATACATAATAACATATTATTAAATGTTTAAAGTAAATCATTTGCAAATTTCATGCCACTAATTAAAGATGAGTAAGAATACTAGTATCTAGTTGATATGAAACTCAAGAGAATGTTATCATTTTTGCTAAAAAATAAGAATTGTAGCAAATAATGGTATACTTTCATGGTTAGAAACTTAGAGTTAGGGAAGACAATGAAGTTGAAACCAAATCAAGAAGAATACTAGAAAAATCCTTGTGGAAAAAAATAAAATCTCGAAAGAATTCTATAATAAGTATGAATCTTACGTGAGTACAACATAAATAAAGACTTAGTACTAAAAGGGATGATACAAGCATGGTGTTTAATAAAAAGTTGGAATTAAAACTTGCTTAATAAAAGTGAAAGTGAGCAGTGCTAACAAGAGTTTTAAATAAAAATTAAAGTGTCCCACAAGTTCTACAGGACAAGGAGTAGAAAACTTGATTCTTGGGAAAAGTGAGAAAAATGGAATCTAGAAAAAATGTTGCGGGGATCGTACAACTAAAAAATATAAGGAGAAATGAAAATATATATATATATATATATATATATATATATATATATATATATAAAGAAAGGCAGAAGTGAAATAAAATATTTTCAAATAAAAAGATTTAGCTTGAGTATAAGCAACTTAGTCTAGTTAAGTTTTCCTTCTTACTATATGAAGTCATATGGACTCTTAAACTATTAAAGTCTACAAAAATAGTATGATATATGCTTATTTGTGAATTCTTGAGTTTAATAGGAAATCATGAGAGTGTACACTTGCTGCATGAGTGTCAAGGATAGATAAACTTGTGAGTAGTAATGGTCTTATGTAGCATCCCCTACCCCGACCAGGGTGATACTCAGCGTGAAACCCTAATTAAGCCCTAATAACCCAACCAGACTTAACTAAAACCAGCAGCCTCTTCGTCTATACCTGATAAACTCAACCTGTATATATTGATATCGAATAGATAATACAAAGTATGTGCAGCAAAAAATTTACAAAATTTTGATATTTAAACAATATTTAGAAATATAGAGTTTATCAAAAAACAAATCCTTGTTTATAAATCCCCCAACCCTGTTTATATATAACAAAATACATCAAACAGTTAATATACATACAAGAAGCCTAATTACATCAAAAAGAATATTATAAGACTCCTCAATTTTCTCCTTGCCCTTCGCTGAAGCGCTAGGTTACGAACCTAAAATATTAAATTTTAGGTAAGCGCTCTAACTTGCTCAGTAAGTAAGGATAAACAAAGCTATCAACATTCCATACAATAATCAAAACAATTATGCAATAACAATATGCACCAATTTTAACAAACAAGAATATGGAAAGTATATAATTCAATAAATTAACAGATGCAAATCAAACTATCAATGAATATTACATTGTGATTCCCATTATATTTATAAAACTAGGGCCGATTACCAGTTGATGTCATTACTGTGATTGCTAGACTAACACATTGGTCGATGTGCTATCTAGCCAATCCATTAATGCCTAATACTTCTATCAGAAACCTTCTATTGAATATGTAATCCATGCAACCTATTTCAATGAGTAGGAAGTTGCATATAGGCTAGGAAGGTAAACCATATCCTATATAACCTAGTATCAGTCTCATGAACTTACTCTCGTGAATCACATTACACACCCTTTTCCATTTATAAAAAACATCAAAGTGTACATAGTCCCCCATTCAGTCCATGAGCTACATGAACTATATATTCTAGGACAACCAGGCAACATTGATAAATAAGCAAATCCGTATTTACCTCGATTTAGGTTTTCGTTCCAAATTCCCTAACTTTCCGAGCACTCAAGCTTTCCCAGGGATCCAACACTTATCGAAAACCATTTGTGATCAATATAGGTTTAATACCCTATATTTAAAACCCCTAGTTCAATCTCGAACTCCTCCAAAAATATAATCAAAACTCATTATATTTACTTTTTTTGGGGTAGAAGCACACTCCCTCAGTTGGTGGAATGCGCTCCTGCAGCTAAGTTCATCTTTTTTGATGAAGGAAGCGTGCTCATCTGCTAGGTGGAGCGCGCTCCACCCTATATTGTTTCGATAGTATATAGGGCAGTAGCCACTATTCCATCCACAAATTTACACTGCAACAACAAACACTCCCAAAATTCATCTGAGACGACCTTCAGTGAGGTAATAAACCATTTCCAATCAACGAACATCATAATTCACTGAGATAGCATCAATTACCATCGAATTGAACTTAAAAAACATAAAAACTCTGACAAGCCATATAATTCAAACCAACTTATAGTTTAAAATATATACATTTATATATCAAATATATATCTTGTGTATTTTCTTGTCGATAAATTCACTGGACATGCTTATGTATATAAACTCCCTTTTAAACTAGTGCTTATAATATTCATTAAACATTTCAAACAAAAACAAACCATCATGCAAACACACGCACATGCCAATCGAGGTACGACGGACTTAACCATAAGCTTAACTAAGGTTAATTAGGATTTAGATTAACACTAGTCACCAGTTTTAGGTAATAGGTTGTTACAGTCTCCCTAATTCAAAGCAATTTTGTCTTCAAAATTAAAGTAAACATAAAATTACCAGTAGTTTCAAAGAGAAATGGAAATTGCTCCTTCATATAGGACTCTCGCTCCAAGGTTAGTTCCTCATCTCTGTGAAATTTCCATTTTACTTTAACCACATAAATCTCTTTGGATCTCAGTCTCTGAACCTTATGATCAACTATCTTAATCGGCTACTCATCGTAAGATAAGTTTTCTCGAAGATCAAATTTATTCCAATCAATCCTTAGAGTAAAGTGAGTCTCCGTCTTGCGAATCATAGACATATGGAAGACATTATGAACTCCGGCTACCTGAGGAGGTAACTCTAACTTGTAAGCCACAGGACCAATCCTTTCCTGCACTCTGAATGGCCCAAAGTACCTTTGAGCCAGCTTACCTCATAACCCAAATCTATATAATCCCTTTATTTGTGAGACTTTTAATAAGACAAGATCATCCTTTGAAAACTCCAAAAACCTATGATGTTTATTATAGTATTTTTTCTGTCTTAGCTGTGTTGTAGTCAAGCACTGGCGAATCTACCGAATTCAATCTGTATAGTCTCTAATCAACTCCAGCCATTAAAAAACTGTATCTTCAACCTCTAGTCCAACACGCAAGTGAACGACAAGGATGACCATACGAGCTTTAAAAGGAGCCATTCCAATGCTAGCCTGATAGCTATTATTATAAGAGAACTCAGATAGATGAATCTATTTCTCCCAGTTACAACCAAACCCCAGGACACAAGCTTAAAGCATATCCTCTAGCACCAATATCAGTCGCTTAGTCAAACCGTCAATCTGTGGATTCTATTTTGTACTAAGGTTAAGAACATTTCCCAGCTGTTTCTGCAATTCACTCCACAGTCTAGACATGAATCTCAGATCTCTATCTGAAGTAATCGACACTAGAACCCCATGAAATCTCAACACCTCACGTACGTATATCTCACATAATTAGTTAAGAGGATCTCGCGTGGAAACTAACAAGAAATTTGCATACTTCATCAACCTATCAACTACAACCCACACTCTATCATGCTTACGCTAACTTAGAGGTAGACTAAAAACAAAATCCATCGATATAAGTGCCTATTTCCACTCGGGAATAAGTAGTGATTGCAATAACCCTCCAAGTTTCCTATGCTCAGCATTAACTTGCTGACATATCTCACATCTCTTTACAAACTCAGCAATATAAGTTTTCATTCTAGGCCACCAATAAACACACCTCATATCGTAATACATCTTAATGTTACCTGGATGAATAAAGTAAAGAAATCTATAATATTCTTGCAGCAAATTCTGCCTCAACCGATCCTAAGCTAGAATCAACAATCTATCCCAGAACCGTAATGCACCATCATTAGAAACTAACTTATCAGGATGATCTACACTAGCCTCTAACCTCTGATGCGATATATAATCCTTATTAGCTTCCTAACTATCAACCACCGACTGAATCAGATTTGATTCAGCCCAAATCTAAACACAAAAGAACCAATTAGTAGATATAGAACTAGCTTTCTCAGTTGATGATGTGCCAGCTAGACTTTCACAAATCATCATTACCAATGCTTCCCCAAGAAGTCTAAATTAAGAAGTTGTGCTAGTAGCTATGTTCTCTTTGCATGTTTTTCTCCTACTCAAGGCATCAGCAACCATGTTTGCTTTACTTGTATCATACTCTAGAGTGAAATCATAATCCTCGAGGAACTCAAGCCATCTACGATGCCTCATATTTAGTTCACTCTGAGTAAACAAGTATTTTTGACTTTTATGATATGAAAATACTGTAAACTTCTCACTGTACAAGTAGTGCCTCCAAATCTTCAAGGCTAAAATAATTGTAGCTAGCTCAAAATCATGAACCTTGAGTTGCCATGAAGTATAAGCTACAACCTTGCCTCCTAGCATCAGCACACAGTCAAATTATCCTTCAAACCTTTGAAAACAGCCTTGCACTCATCAGACCAAATAAAGTCAATGTCTTTATATGTTAGCCAAGTCATTAGCAAAGCAATACAAGAGAAAATATCAACAAATTGTTTGTAATAACCCGCTAACACTAGAAAACTCCAAGCCTCTAACATTGTGGTAGGAGTAGGCCAATCTATGATTGCCTCAACCTTCGTTGGACCAATAGATACTCCCTCAGCATTAACAACATGTCCAAGAAATTTGACCTCTGAAGACCAAAATTTGCACTTAATAAACTTGGCATACAACCGATTATCCTTTAAAGTCTATAATGTAACTATGAGGTGGTGTGATTGTTCTTCTTATGTCTTCGAATAGATCAAAATATCGTCAATAAACACTATGAAAAACTGGTCAAAATAGGGTTTAAACACCATATGCATCAAGTCCATCAATATAGAAGGAGCATTAGTGAGCCCAAATGGCATCACTATAAACTCAAAGTGGCCATAGCGAGTACTGAAAGATGTCTTTGAGATATCCTCATACCAGATCCTCAGTTGATGATAGCCAAACCTTAAATCAATCTTCAAGAAACATCTGACACCCTTCAATTGATCAAACAAATCATCAATTTTGGGCAATATGAATTTGTTCCTGATAGTCACCTGATTAAGCTTTCTATAATTAATGCCTAGACATAGGATTCAGTACTTTTTCTTCACAAAAAAGTCGGTGCTCCCCATGGTGACATACTAGAATGGATAAACACATATTTGTAATAACTCCTCAACTTGAGTCTACAACTCACGTAATTCCTTCGGTGCCATATGGTATGGAGGAATAGATATATGTTTGGCACTAGGAATAAGATTAATGATAAAGTCAATAACATATGGCTGTGGAAATCCAAGCAAGTAAAAAGAAACACTTCCAAAAATTCACAAACCACGGGTATCTTACCAACCTTAAGTTCTTGACCAGGCTCTCTAAATATGATAACTTCCGCTATAACTTCTAAATCTCGAGGAGTAGCTTCCCTTCCATGAGTTGCAACTTGTGAAAGATTATATCCTTTATAGACTATAATTTTAGAAATGTTATGGATTTGAAAGATTACCCTCTTATAGAAATAGTCAATATTGGCATGGTATGCTGATAAGTAATCCATCCCTAGTAGTGCATCATATTCCTGAAACTCCATTACCCTCAGATCAATTGAAAGTTCATTCTCCCTAATTTTGACTATACATATCTTGCAGATCAGGTTATGATAAACCTTCTCACTCATTATTATGCTTAAAATCAATAATTAACTGGCTCTAACAGGTTTCAATTTCAACTCATCAACCATTGCACCAACAATAAAGGAAATTGTAGAACCGCATCGATCAAAATATGCATATTTCGACCATAAATGTTTACTATACCTTACACAAGCCTTCTATTAGCTTCTGAATCTACCTCAGCTACTACAAGAGTCTGCCCTCATGCTGGCGATTTTGTATTACTTACCAATGTGGCTGGTGGAATAGAACACTCTCTGTAAATATGCTCCGCCTGCCCTAATCGATAGCATATCGTAGAATCTCTTTTTTGAAAAATCACTGGCCTGAGGAACATGCCTAAATCCACTCGGTGTCTATGATGATTGTGCTATGTTTTTGCCCTTACATCAAAACTAAGGCGGTTGCAAAGGTAGTTTGGCTACTAAAGCCTGAGAAACTTTTGGAGTTGGTGCACTAAAAAATGTCATCCCCGCAGACCCTGAATGTGTAGCTACTCCAGCTACACTCATCTTTCTCTTATTTGGCCTAAAAGAAGCAAATTCCTAGATTCTCTGACTCCCAGGAAACTGTAATACTAGCGGTGGCTTATGTATTTTTTCTAAAGGCCCTGCTATAATGGTTGCTTCTACCTCCATCACACTCTCAAATATAAAAGCTTAGCTAGTTCAAGGATGAGAGGAAACCATAACTCTGATCTCATAATTCAACCTACCAAGAAACAAATCAATTTTGTTTTCTTCTTACTCCACCATCTCATAAGCGAATTCACTAAACTATGTAAACCTCTTCTCATACTCCTGTACACAAACGGCTCCCAATTTCAACTGGATAAATTTATTCATCTTCATGTTCCTAACTGATTTCAGGAAGTACTACCGGTAAAACACGTCCCTAAACTGTGGCCAAGTGGTGATAGTCTTCCCTTCTCTTTTTAGGGAATTCCACCACTTCCACGTAGAATCAATCAACAAAAATGTGACCAGTTTGACCTTAAATTTGTCATCAACATCCACAACAATAAATCATTGCTCCATCTCCAATACCTAGGTCTCAGCTATCCCTTCCTCCATTGTGCCATCAAATCTCATAATATTCTATTTCATGAATTTCTTATAGGTTTTGAGAAATGGAACCTTCTTAAAATTTACTAGAACCACAACTGTTGTCTCTAGTACATGAATAAGTACTAGAATTGGTTGGGCAGAAGCTGCTACTGTCTCAGCTCCTCCCTCAGCTCTGCTAACCTCGGGACTGGTTGTAGGTCATGCCTCAGGTCGTTCTACTAGTAGTCCCATCTAAGCCATCAGCATAGCCATAAGTTTTGCTTGAGACTCCATAAGTTCTTTCATTTGCTACTCCATTCTAGATTTTCATTGATCTTAAGTTTCCTTATTACCCTAAGGTTATGCCTCTTTGAACTATCCGCCATTAGATTTTAAAGTTAAAGGAGAGATAAGATCATTAAGTAACATTCAAAGAGAACAAGGAAATCATATCTATATAGTAAATAACAATATGTGCAGCAAATAATGTATAATCATGCTTTTATTTTCATTTTCCCCCAAAAACAAGATAAAAACTATTTATCGAACCCTAAGCTTATTCATAACTCCAGACAACTCTCAAAGTCAATAAAATTAGGTTCTGGTGCAAAAGAATATGCTATCACATTGAAAACAATTTGAAAGTTAAATCGAGGTCAAAGCCTTGTCTATAATACAAAACTGTATCAAAGTTACCACTTAATTCAAAAAGTGATTTACCTTAGGCTTATATCAAAGTTATCAAATGTAACAAAGCCTTAAAACCTAGGCTCTGATACAAAGTTGTAGCATCCCCTATCTTGATTAGGGCGAAACTAGGCCTGAAACCATAATTAAGCCCTAGTAACCCAGCCAAACTTAACTAGAGCTATCTACCTCTCCGTCTATACCAGATAAACTTAACCTGTGTATATTGATATCAAATAAATAATACAAAGTATATGCAATGGAAAATTTAAACTTTTTCGATATTTAAACAATATACAGAAATACAGAGTTTATCAAAACCCAAAACCTCATTTATAAACCTCCCAACCCTATTTATATATAACAAAATATATCAAACAGTGTATATATGTATAAGAAGACTCATTACATCTTAAAGAAGATTATAAGACTCTTAAATCTTCTCTTTGCCCTTCGCTGAAGTGCTAGGTTGTGAACATGAAATATTAAATTTAGGGAGAGCACTTCAACTTGCTTAGTAAGTAAGGATTCACAAAGTCATCGACATTGCATATAATAATCAAAAACATTATGCAATAACATTATGCACCAATGTTAACAATCAAGAATATAGAAAGCATATAGTTCAATAAATAACATATGTAAATCAAACTATCAATGACTATTACACTATGATTCACATTTTATTTATAAAACAAGGAACCACTGACGCCATTAGTGCGATTGCTAGACCAACACATTGGTTGATGTGTTGCCTAGCCAATACATTAATGCCCAATGGTTCTATCCAAAACTCTCTAGTGAGTATATCCAGGTAACCTATCTAACTAAGTAAAAAGTTACTTATAGGCTAGGAAGGTAACTCATCTCCTATATAACCTGATCTCAGTCTCAAAAACTTACTCTTATGAATCACATTAAACATCATTTTCCATTTATTAAAACCATCATAATATACATATTCCCCATTCAGACCATAAACTACATGAACTATATATTCTAAGATAGACAGGGAACATTGATAAATAAGCGAATCCATACTTACCTCGGTTTAGGTTTTTGTTTCAAATTCCCTAACTTTTCGGGCACTCAAGCTTTCCCCGATATCCAACACCTATCATAAACCATTTGTGATCAATATAGGTCTAATACCCTATATTTAGAACCCCTAGTTTAGTCCCTAAGTCCTCTCAAAATTATAATAAAAGCTCAGCTTATTTACTATTTTCTAGAGGTAGGAGAGTGTTTACTTAGTTGGTGGAATCCACTCCAGCAGCTGAGTTCATCCTCACTGATGAAGGGAGTTCGCTCCTCTACTAGGTGGAGTGCACTCCACCCTGTATTGTTTCGATAGTACACAGGGCAACAACCAGTGTTCCATCCATAAATTTACACAACAATAGCGAACACTCCCAAAATTATTCTGGGAGGACCTCTAGAGAGGTAATAAACCATTTGTAATCAACAAACATCATAATTCATATAGATATCATCAACACCATCGAATTTAACTTCAAAAACATAAAAAATACACTTACCAAAGTGATGATCCCTGGATTCTTAATCGATTAAGCTCCTCAATCCACATTGAATCAACTTCTTGAGTAATCTCTTAGAATCATAATCAATACCCTCAACTCTCTCTCTCACTTTCTTGATCAATTATGGAATAAGTATGAGGTTTTGAGTTTATATATATGGATTTTACTTGAGATATGCTTCAAGCTATCTCGAAACTAATCGGATGATTGATGTGCTAACATGACACTCTTTAAGATGACACATATGTTGATAACATCAACACCCACGCTCATCTATAGGCAATCCAACAATCCATATTATTTAAAACCACTTATAGTTTTTAATATATATATATATATATATATATATATTTATATATATGTTGTGTATTTTATTGCGAATAAATTCACCGTACATGCCTAAGAGTATTCTCGGGTGTGCACATTCATTTCACGACCCCCTCGTCGCATTTAGTGTATCGGTTATTTATTGTTTATTATGAATTTTTTGATTATAGGCTTGTATATAAAATTCCTTTTATAGTACACACTATAAAATTCATTAAACATTTCAAACAGACACAAACCATCATGCAAACATACGCACATGCTAATCGAGGTATGTTGGACTTAACCTCAAGCCTAACTCGAGTTAATTAGAATTTGGATTAACACTAATGACCAACTTAATGTAACATGTCGTTACATCTTGGTTGTGAACTACTTTTGACTTTCAAAAGTAAATTATATGTGTTGTTAAAGCTACATGTTTTGAAAGTACTAGCTTTTATAATGAAAAACTTTTATGGTGATTATTAATTTGACACTTATTTGACTTAAAGGATACTTCATGAACTATGTAGAATGAGTAAGGGATTATAGGTAGTATGCGTACTTAGTAGAATACACTTTTGCTCGGGACGTGCAAATCCAAAGTTTAGAGTATTTGATAAGTACTTAATTAGAATTATATAAAGGTCTACTATTTCACGTGTTGTTCATGCCAAATATAACCCGTACTCGAGTTACCAATCCCACAAAGGTGTAGTACTAGTAAATACAAGGTCAAATCCACAAGAATTAGGTTTTACTCTAAGTTAACTAAGAAAGGAAATTTTGTGGTTTTTATAGACTTTTAAGAAAATATTTAATTAACTAATTAAGACTACTTAGAAATTAAAGCTTGCAAAAAAAAAACTCAATTTAAGAAAATACCTAGGTCTATGGTTCAAAAAATCCAAATCAAAGTTCAATAACATGTCATGGTCTTCAATCTTTCCAAAAGATTATTGTTTAAATTCCCCTAGATTAGCTATAGGAAATCGACATCCGCCAGAAATCCCTAATTCCCCTGTCCGCCACTAACTACTTCCCTAATTAACAAACAACCCTAAACATCCGCCAATTAGGTTTAATGCATTAACCACATAAGGTTTCGTGGGAATACTATCTCTATATAACTAGATCGCGTCCACTTCTGGGTTAACCTAAATTTATATGTTGCACACTCAAGAACCGAAAGGTTTTGATGGCAAATGGGTGACTGAACGTCACTTGTATCAGTCTAATCGTACAATTACGGATAGGAAAGCCACGATTAACTATAGGTTTTCCACCTGAAAGTATGCACTAGCTACATACATACCCTAAGTTTACACCATAATCATGAAATCAACAACAAATAAAATAGAAGGAATTAAAATATTTTAAATTATAAATAAATAGATCTCACGTGACAGTGCTATAAAACCATGAGTTTGGACCTGCTTCACCTCAGACCTAGGCTAAGATTGCTTAGCCGAACATCGTTTAAACGAACTCCATTAAAAAAATAAATGAAAAATAGTTTGATTGGTCAAGAGAGGACAATAGATTCAACTAAACTCTAAAGTCTATATAAATAAACCCTTAATTTAGTCTCTATAAGAGAGAGAAACTGTATTTTATGGGTTTTTTAGTGTCTCGTGTAACAGCCTAAATTAGTTAAACCAGGATTAGCGTTAATCTCAAGGATTAACGGTTATAGTTTGGGCGTTACATGGGCAACTCGGTTGGCTTGGACACGAGAACCAAGGAAATATGCTGTTTATGGTTGGTGGTTGTGTATATGTGGTGTTTAAAATTATTATTATATTGCACTGTATGTCTGCATGTTGCTATCGGGCGAGTTTGTTTGACGGGTGTTTGCCTCGAAAGGCGTGTCAACGCGGGTAGTGAGTAGGCGAACTACGAGTGCACTAGAAAACTAGAATTATCCATGTTAAGATGACTAGTTAATCAACAAAAATGGGTAATGTGACCATAGGCCAAGTAAATTCAAATTAAAACAATAGGCCATGTCGTGCCTCGAAATGAATGTCGAGACGCGGGGCACCGGGTACTAGGTAATCGAAGGTTAGTGGGATCATAAGTTGGTTAATTTTGATAAATAAAGCACTAACCATATGATTTAATAAGGCTTAATGTGAAGTACATAGATCAAATAAATAATCAGCCTATAGTTTGAAATAAAAAAGGAGGACCATAAGGTGGACATCTAGATGATCATAATGAGAGAAACAAGGAAGGGAGTGTGCTATTGGAGTCATCAAGTGGTGTGGGACAGCATGAAATGATACCACAAGATAATCCTCAGGATACATACGCACATTTAATTCCAACCAAACATATATAAACCAAGTTAGTGGAATTTTTACTTAAACCACTTACAAATTCATGCAAAGATCCAAGAAAACCGAGATTTGGAGGAGAATTCAAGTTGGAATTCAACCACTTTGGAGGTCAATTTGAGGATTCAAACCAAGGCAATCATATTCTCCATCATCTACACTTTCATTTAAACCCATTTTTGTGAGATTTTGATCAATTTGATGTAAAAGGAGGTTCTGAACGAAAATATTATTAGGGTCAAATTCAGAAATGGATACATTATCTAAAGTTTCAAGAGTAGAAACTCTATTTGTTAATGTAATAATTTCATATTTCAGCTGATTAATCTCAGCTTGAAGAGATTGAATTGTAGGTTGATGAGGTTTTTGATTCACAACCTTCATCAGACTCGAAAATGTATATTTAGTAGGATCTAAATTTAATTGTTTTTTAAATTTTTGTTGCTTTTTCTCAAGCAATGGAGATTCGAAGGCGTCCTGATTGATTTCAGATGAACGAACCAATTCAGTGAAATATTTATATTTCAAAGAAGGATCAGTTATCTCGCTTCACCAATAGAAAGAATTAATTCTTCATGAGCGAGTTAAAACATTGATCTCTCAGTACTAGAGGAAGATGTATTAAGGATATTGTTTGTACAATGACAAACATCAGATTCAGAAGAAGAATCAGACGCAGAGTCTTTATTAACATTTTGAATTTTTTTTTAAAAATCTTTCATTTGACATTTATTAGCATAATGTCCAGGTTTACCACAAGTAAAACAGACATTTTTCCTTTTAAAAGATGGATGAGATTTTTTAGAAGATTTAAAATAAGATTTAGATTTTTTAAATCGTTTGGGTTTAGTATAAAACTGATTTTTAGGAAATCGTTTAGTACGATTAAACCTAGTTTTTGCTAAAGGAGTAAAATCAAAATCATGACCAAAATCATAACATAAATTACCAAGATCTCTTTTTAATGAGCTCTTTTCCTTTTGTAATTGGCGTTTAATACGCATATCATTACAAATAGAAATAGCACATTTTTGAACATATTGAGTGACATCACCATATGATAATTCAGTCCAGTTCATTGAACCATTGTTTTGATCTTTTATATATTCTTTGACTTTAGCAGCAAAGAAAGATGGTAAACCAGCAACAAATCTTTCTTTCCAGAAATTAGTGTCATGTTGCTCAGTTAACGGCTATAATTTTGAAAAGAATATGTCTTTGTACCAGCGATAATCACCGAGGTACGACATCTTAAATTTTGTAATTGATCAGTAAGTTTTTCATTCAAAGATTCTAATGTGCCTACAAAGTGCCACACAATATTTGCCGTTAAAGTGTCAACAGCATTAGATTTTGGTTTTCCTTGAAAATTAAGGATAACATTTTTTTGAGAATCTTTCTCAACAGATTCAAGAATGTTCTTTCGAGCTGTGTCAGAAAGAACATATTGCCACCAACCATATAATTGTCCAGTAAAACCGGAAGTAATGGCTAAGGCAATTTGTTCCTCAGGATGATCATGCATATTGCAAGCTTTTGCATAAGTTTGCATTTTGAGAATAACAT
Source organism: Stephania cephalantha (assembly GCA_039657325.1). NCBI lineage: Eukaryota > Viridiplantae > Streptophyta > Magnoliopsida > Ranunculales > Menispermaceae > Stephania > Stephania cephalantha. The sequence continues at coordinate 24,500,157 of CM077574.1, read as the reverse complement.
CCAAAACATGATATTCTGATAAACCATCAATATTCCAATCATAAATAGTAGATCCATCATATTTTTGATTCTTTGGAATTTTTTCTTCAATGATCATATCAGCAGGAGATGGTCTTGTATAATATTGTTTTTGTAATGGAAATTGATTCTTAAATCGTTTTCTTTCAATACGATTGACAGAAAAATGATCAGAAGATAAATTGGAAGATTGAGAAACAGAAAGATTCACTGAGGCAGAATCATCTGATTAAGCAGATTCATTCTGAACTTGATCAAGATTGGCAATAAGAGGACCTTTATCCTTTGCTTTGGATATAGGTTGAGATGAAGATGAACTAGATGGATTATTCGAAATATTTAGCTGAGCTAATTGCTTAGTTAATATTTTAAGAAATTCATTTGAAACTTTTGATTGTTTCGCAAAAGATGTTAATGGAACAGATGAAGAAGGATGAAAAGCCTTCTTAATAATTGGCTGTGCTGTAGACGCACTAGGCACATTATTTTTGTGTGCTTGAGCAATAACAGCTGTAGATAAAGTAGACAAATATAAATTTGTGAAATTATTTTGTTCTATAATATGAGAAATATATTTTGATGTAGCAACACCAAGATCAGGGATAAAAGCTTTAAACGGAGTAGCTTTAATATCTTCCTTTATTTGAATGGGTGCTAAAGGAGGATGAGTTTGTTTATATTTTTTCCTGGAAGTATCTTCCCAAATGGTATTAATTTGAATTGAGAGTTTAGGACATTTTTGAGATATCCAGTCAAAAAATGGAATATTCATTTGATTAGTTTTAACATAATCAAAATATTTTTCACGAAAAATCGCTTGATTTTTGAAAGATATGAGTTTACAAAATATAGGTTTAAAAGGATGAGTTAAAAACTCTTGTTTTAAAACTTCATAATTCATTTTAAATTCAGGAGGGGTTTCTTCTTCAACAAGAGAAACTACATTAATATGATAATCAGCAAAATCATTAATACTGACATTATCATCAGGAGTTGTATTAGCATAAATAGGATAAGCAACACCTACTACTCGTGGAGGAGGAGGAATTGTTTCATCAGAGATAGTTGATGAACTTGGTTCAGCATATTGTTTAGATTTTGATGAGAATGTGGTAGATGTGGAGGTTGAAGTGGATGCTCGAGGAGCAAAGATAATATCAACATTACCATCATCATGAGATATTATTTGATTAATTGTTTGAGACACTTGTCTCTTTTGACATTCTTCTTTATTTGTATCTTTTATTGTCCACTGATGTGGAACAGAAACATCTTTCCATTTAATTAGTTGAGTACGATCAACTATATTGTTCTTGACATTAGTCAAAAATAGAGTGGAAGTTCCAGTATGCAAATTTGTATATGCAACATCAGGAAGAATAGATTTCATTAATTTATAACAGATACAAATTTGTATATGCAACATCAGGAACAATAGATTTCATTAATTTAAAACAAGAGTTTTTAACTCATCCGTTTAAACCTATATTTCGTAAACTCATATCTTTCAAAAATCAAGCGATTTTTCGTGAAAAATATTTTGATTATGTTAAAACTAATCAAATGAATATTCCATTTTTTGACTGGATATCTCAAAAATGTCCTAAACTCTCAATTCAAATTAATACCATTTGGGAAGATACTTCCGGAAAAAAAATATAAACAAACTCATCCTCCTTTAGCACCCATTCAAATAAAGGAAGATATTAAAGCTACTCCGTTTAAAGCTTTTATCCCTGATCTTGGTGTTGCTACATCAAAAGATATTTCGCATATTATAGAACAAAATAATTTCACAAATTTATATTTGTCTACTTTAACTACAACTTGTTATTGCTCAAGCACACAAAAATAATGTGCTAGTGCGTCTACAAAGACACCAATTATTAAGAAGGCTTTTCATCCTTCTTCATCTCGCTCCATTAACATCTTTTGCGAAACAATCAAAAGTTTCAAATGAATTTCTTGAAATATTAACTAAGCAATTAGCTCAACTAAATATTTCGAATAATCCATCTAGTTCATCTTCATCTCAACCTATATCCAAAGCAAAGGATAAAGGTCATCTTATTGCCAATCTTGATCAAGTTCATAATGAATCATTTAATCGATGATTCTCGCCTCGTGAATCTTTTTCTGTTTCTCAATCTTCCAATTTATCTTCTGATCATTTTTCTGTCAATCGTATTGAAAAAAAACGATTTAAGAATCGATTTCCATTACAAAACAAAATTATTCACGACCATCTCCTGCTGATATGGTTATTGAAGAAAAAATTCCAAAGAATCAAAAATATGATGGATCTACTATTTATGATTGGAATATTGATGGTTTATCAGAATATCATGTTTTGGATGTTATTCTCAAAATGCAAACTTATGCAAAAGCTTGCAATATGCATGATCATCCTGAGGAACAAATTGCCTTAGTCATTACTTCCGGTTTATCGGACAATTATATGGTTGGTGGCGATGTTCTTTCGACACAAACCGAAAGAACATTCTTGAATCTGAGAAAGATTCTCAAAACAATGTTATCCTTAATTTTCAAGGAAAACCAAAATCTAATGCTATTGACACTTTAACGGCAAGTATTGTGTGGCACTTTGTAGGCACATTAGAATCTTTGAATGAAAAACTTACTGATCAATTACAAAATTTAAGATGTCGTACCCTCGATTATCGCTGGTACAAAGACATATTCTTTTCAAAATTATATCTGTTAACTGAGCAACATGACACTAATTTCTGGAAAGAAAGATTTGTTGATGGTTTACCATCTTTCTTTGCTGTTAAAGTCAAAGAATATATAAAAGATCAAAACAATGGTTCAATGAACTGGACTGAATTATCATATGGTGATGTCACTCAATATGTTCAAAAATGTGCTATTTCTATTTGTAATGATATGCGTATTAAACGCCAATTACAAAAGGAAAAGAGCTCATTAAAAAAAATCTTGGTAATTTTTGTTATGACTTTGGTCATGATTTTGATTTTACTCCTTTAGCAAAAACTAGGTTTAATCGTACTAAACGATTTCCTAAAAATCAGTTTTATACTAAACCCAAACGATTTAAAAAATCTAAATCTTATTTTAAATCTTCTAAAAAATCTCATCCATCTTTTAAAAGGAAAAATGTATGTTTTACTTGAGGTAAACCTGGACATTATGCTAATTAATGTCATATGAAAGATTTTAAAAGAAAAATTCAAAATGTTAATAAAGACTCTGCGTCTGATTCTTCTTCTGAATCTGATGTTTGTCATTGTACAAACAATATCCTTAATACATCTTCCTCTAGTACAGAGATCAATGTTTTAACTGCTCATGAAGAATTAATTCTTTCTATTGGTGAGCAGATAACTGATCCTTCTTTGAAATATAAATATTTCACTGAATTGGTTCATTCATCTGAAATCAATCAGGACGCCTTCGAATCTCCATTGCTTGAGAAAAAGCAACAAAAATTTTAAAAACAATTAAATTTAGATCCTACTAAATATACATTTTCGAGTCTGATGAAGGTTGTGAATCAAAAACCTCATCAACCTACAATTCAATCTCTTCAAGCTGAGATTAATCAGCTGAAATCTGAAATTAATACATTAACAAATAGAGTTTCTACTCTTGAAACTTTAGATAATGTATCCATTTCTGAATTTGACCCTAATAATATTTTCGTTGAGACAGTAACTCGTGTTACGCATCAACGGTGGTTTGTTCAAATTACATTTACAATAAAAGATTTTCATTGTAAATGTAATGCACTCATTGACTCAGGTGCATATTTAAATTGTCTACGTGAAGGCCTTATCCCTCGTTCTTTATCAGAGTCTACGATAATAAAATTTCAATTGCCAATGGTAAACAAACCAAAATAAAAATAAAATTTCCATTGCACATATTTGTCAACAATATGTCTGTATTCCGACTTCTTTTATAATTATAAAAGGTCTGAATTATGATATGTTGCTAGGAACTCCATTTCTTCAACATATTCAACCCTTCTCTGTTTCATCTCAAGGTATTTCTACCAATCTGATGAATAAAGAAATTTTCTTTTCTTTTATTCAACCTCATGTTGATCACTATTTAAATCAAATTATCAAACAAATTGATTTCAAACAAAAACATATATCGTTTTTAAGAAATGAAATTCATCTTCTTAAAACTGATCAAATTTTACAATCTTCTTCATTTAAATCTAAATTAGAAACTTTTACGTCTCATCTTCAAGAACAATGTTGTTCTGATATTCCTTCTGCATTTTGGGAAAGAAAACGACATATCGTTTCTCTTCCTTATATTACTGAATTTGATGAATCTAAAATTCCTACAAAAGCAAATCCTTTGCAAATGAATTCTCATTTGAGAGATCTTTGTCAAAATGAAATTAAAGATTTACTTAAGAAAAAACTAATTACTCAACCTCAATCCCCTTGGAGTTGCACAGCATTTTATGTTGAAAATGTTCCTGAACTTGAACGAGGTGTTCCTCGTCTTGTTATCAATTATAAACCGTTAAATATGGTTTTAAAAACAATTCGATATCCTTTGCCAAATAAAAATGATCTGATTAAAGCCACTACTCAGGCTGTTATCTTTTCCAAACTTGATCTCAAATCTGGATTTTGGCAAATACAAGTTCATCCATCGGACAGATATAAAACTGCATTTAATACTCCATTTGGCCAATATCAATGGAATGTTATGCCTTTTGGTTTAAAGAATGCTACATCTGAATTTCAAAAAATTATGAATGATATTTTCAATCCATATCATGAATATATTTTAGTATATATTGATGATATATTGGTTTTCTCATCATCTGTTGATCAACATTGGAAACATTTACATACTTTCCAATCTCTGATCATTAAAAATGGCCTTGTGCTATCTCAAAAGAAAATGTATCTTTTTCAATCGAATGTTACCTTTTTAGGTTTCAAAATATCAAATCAAACTATTACTCCTGTTAATCGAGTAATCAGTTTTGCTGACAAATTTCCTGACAAGTTAATTGATTTTTATTGAATAATATTTGTGATGATTAATTTTCTAAATCATTCGTGGTTTTGCATCGGTGGTTTTTTATCGCTTTCCTAGTCGCGTTCTAAGTCTCGCAGAAAGGAGCGTAAGTCGAGCAGTAAATCGTTGACCAAGTGTGTAAAACCTATTTTCAAAACTTTGAGTAATTTTCGTAAAAAATTAACACGAGCACTATCATTTAAATCATCTCCGATAAAACTAGAAATAGGATCATCTTCTGAATCTTCTGGCACTGCATCTAAAAGTTTACCTAAACAGGTAGCTAAACTCGATCTCAAAAATATTTCTGAAATCACATATTCTAATATTGATCAATCTCTTCGCAATTGGAATCTTCCTCAAGTTGAACCAACTTCGGTTTACAATAAAGGATCTTTTGCAAAGAATCAAGAATTTATTGTTAAATTGGAAGAAGACACTTTACCAATTTATAATGAAGGTCAAGAAATATATCTTATCTCTCCTGAGAAAATTCAGAAATATCGTGAATCTCATACATTTTGCCATGTTGGCTTAGTCCAAGTTGCAACCATTCCACTAGTTTCACTAGGACTTGATACCTCGGTGTTAGTCGCTGTGCGCGATAAACGCCATAAAGAATTTATTGATTCTGTTTTAGGAATGGTTGAAGGAAGTTTGTCTGAAGGACCAATTTACTTCAATTGTTTTCCTAATTTCTCATTTAATATACATGATGAATTAGCTCATGAAGCTAATGTTCTCAGTATATATACTAAAGGATTTAATATGAAAGGTATTATTTCCAATGTTGCGGTTGTCTACCGTATCTGTTATAAATTAATGAAATCTATTGTTCCTGATGTTGCATATACAAATTTGCATACTGGAACTTCCACTCTATTTTTGACTAATGTCAAGAACAATATAGTTGATCGTACTCAACTAATTAAATGGAAAGATGTTTCTGTTCCACATCAGTGGACAATAAAAGATACAAATAAAGAAGAATGTCAAAAGAGACAAGTGTCTCAAACAATTAATCAAATAATATCTCATGATGATGGTAATGTTGATATTATCTTTGCTCCTCGAGCATCCACTTCAACCTCCACATCTACCACATTCTCATCAAAATCTAAACAATATGCTGAACCAAGTTCATCAACTATCTCTGATGAAACAATTCCTCCTCCTCCACGAGTAGTAGGTGTTGCTTATCCTATTTATGCTAATACAACTCCTGATGATAATGTCAGTATTAATGATTTTCCTGATTATCATATTAATGTAGTTTCTCTTGTTGAAGAAGAAACCCCTCCTGAATTTAAAATGAATTATGAAGTTTTAAAACAAGAGTTTTTAACTCATCCGTTTAAACCTATATTTTGTAAACTCATATCTTTCAAAAATTTTGATTATGTTAAAACTAATCAAATGAATATTCCATTTTTTGACTGGATATCTCAAAAATGTCCTAAACTCTCAATTCAAATTAATACCATTTGGGAAGATACTTTCGGGAAAAAATATAAACAAACTCATCCTCATTTAGCACCCATTCAAATAAAGGAAGATATTAAAGCTACTCCGTTTAAAGCTTTTATCCCTGATCTTGGTGTTGCTACATCAAAAGATATTTCGCATATTATAGAACAAAATAATTTCTCAAATTTATATTTGTCTACTTTAACTACAGCTGTTATTGCTCAAGCACACAAAAATAATGTGCTTAGTGCGTCTACAGCACAGCCAATTATTAAGAAGGCTTTTCATCCTTCTTCATTTGCTCCATTAACATCATTTGCGAAACAATCAAAAGTTTCAAATGAATTTCTTGAAATATTAACTAAGCAATTAGCTCAGCTAAATATTTCGAATAATCCATCTAGTTCATCTTCATCTCAACCTATATCCAAAGCAAAGGATAAAGGTCATCTTATTGCCAATCTTGATCAAGTTCAGAATGAATCTGCTGAATCAGATGATTCTGCCTCAGTGAATCTTTCTGTTTCTCAATCTTCCAATTTATCTTCTGATCATTTTTCTGTCAATCGTATTGAAAGAAAACGATTTAAGAATCGATTTCCATTACAAAAACAATATTATTCACGACCATCTCCTGCTGATATGGTTATTGAAGAAAAAATTCCAAAGAATCAAAAATGTGATGGATCTACTATTTATGATTGGAATATTGATGGTTTATCAGAATATCATGTTTTGGATGTTATTCTCAAAATGCAAACTTATGCAAAAGCTTGCAATATGCATGATCATCCCGAGAGAACAAATTGCCTTAGCCATTACTTCCGGTTTTACTGGACAATTATATGGTTGGTGGCAGTATGTTCTTTCTGACACAGCTTTCGAAAGAACATTCTTGAATCTGTTGAGAAAGATTCTCAAAACAATGTTATCCTTAATTTTCAAGGAAAACCAAAATCTAATGTTGTTGACACTTTAACGGCAAATATTGTGTGGCACTTTGTAGGCACATTAGAATCTTTGAATGAAAAACTTACTGATCAATTACAAAATTTAAGATGTCGTACCCTCAGTGATTATCGCTGGTACAAAGACATATTCTTTTCAAAATTATATCTGTTAACTGAGCAACATGACACTAATTTCTGGAAAGAAAGATTTGTTGCTGGTTTACCATCTTTCTTTGCTGCTAAAGTCAAAGAATATATAAAAGATCAAAACAATGGTTCAATGAACTGGACTGAATTATCATATGGTGATGTCACTCAATATGTTCAAAAATGTGCTATTTCTATTTGTAATGATATGCGTATTAAACGCCAATTACAAAAGGAAAAGAGCTCATTAAAAAGAGATCTTGGTAATTTATGTTATGACTTTGGTCATGATTTTGATTTTACTCCTTTAGCAAAAACTAGGTTTAATCGTACTAAACGATTTCCTAAAAATCAGTTTTATACTAAACCCAAACGATTTAAAAAATCTAAATCTTATTTTAAATCTTCTAAAAAATCTCATCCATCTTTTAAAAGGAAAAATGTATGTTTTACTTGAGGTAAACCTGGACATTATGCTAATAAATGTCATATGAAAGATTTTAAAAGAAAAATTCAAAATGTTAATAAAGACTCTGCGTCTGATTCTTCTTCTGAATCTGATGTTTGTCATTGTACAAACAATATCCTTAATACATCTTCCTCTAGTACAGAGATCAATGTTTTAACTGCTCATGAAGAATTAATTCTTTCTATTGGTGAGCAGATAACTGATCCTTCTTTGAAATATAAATATTTCACTGAATTGGTTCATTCATCTGAAATCAATCAGGACGCTTTCGAATCTCCATTGCTTGAGAAAAAGCAACAAAAATTTAAAAAAAAATTAAATTTAGATCCTACTAAATATACATTTTCGAGTCTGATGAAGGTTGTGAATCAAAAACCTCATCAACCTAGAATTCAATCTCTTCAAGCTGAGATTAATCAGCTGAAATCTAAAATTAATACATTAACAAATAGAGTTTCTACTCTTGAAACTTTAGATAATGTATCCATTTCTGAATTTGACCCTAATAATATTTTCGTTGAGATAGTAACTCGTGTTACGCATCAACGATGGTTTGTTCAAATTACATTTACAATAAAAGATTTTCATTGTAAATGTAATGCACTCATTGACTCAGGTGCAGATTTAAATTGTCTACGTGAAGGCCTTATCCCTCTACGTTACTGTGAGTCTACTGATAATAAAATTTCAGTTGCCAATGGTAAACAAACCAAAATAAAAAATAAAATTTCCATGGCACATATTTGTCATCAATCTGTCTGTATTCCGACTTCTTTTATAATTATAAAAGGTCTGAATCATGATATGTTGCTAGGAACTCCATTTCTTCAACATATTCAACCCTTCTCTAGTTTCATCTCAAGGTATTTCTACCAATCTGATGAATAAAGAAATTTTCTTTTCTTTTATTCAACCTCCTGTTGATCACTATTTAAATCAAATTATCAATCAAATTGATTTCAAACAAAAATATATATCGTTTTTAAGAAATGAAATTCATCTTCTTAAAACTGATCAAATTTTACAATCTTCTTCATTTAAATCTAAATTAGAAACTTTTACGTCTCATCTTCAAGAACAATGTTGTTCTGATATTCCTTCTGCATTTTGGGAAAGAAAACGACATATCGTTTCTCTTCCTTATATTACTGAATTTGATGAATCTAAAATTCCTACAAAAGCAAATCCTTCGCAAATGAATTCTCGTTTGAGAGATCTTTGTCAAAATGAAATTAAAGATTTACTTAAGAAAAAACTAATTACTCCATCTCAATCCCCTTGGAGTTGCACAGCATTTTATGTTGAAAATGCTCCTGAACTTGAACGAGGTGTTCCTCGTCTTGTTATCAATTATAAACCGTTAAATATGGTTTTAAAAACAATTCGATATCCTTTGCCAAATAAAAATGATCTGATTAAAGCCACTACTCAGGCTGTTATCTTTTCCAAATTTGATCTCAAATCTGGATTTTGGCAAATACAAGTTCATCCATCTGACAGATATAAAACTGCATTTAATACTCCATTTGGCCAATATCAATGGAATGTTATGCCTTTTGGTTTAAAGAATGCTCCATCTGAATTTCAAAAAATTATGAATGATATTTTCAATCCATATCATGAATATATTTTAGTATATATTGATGATATATTGGTCTTCTCATCATCTGTTGATCAACATTGGAAACATTTACATACTTTCCAATCTCTGATCATTAAAAATGGCCTTGTGCTATCTCAAAAGAAAATGTATCTTTTTCAATCGAATGTTACCTTTTTAGGTTTCAAAATATCAAATCAAACTATTACTCCTGTTAATCGAGTAATCAGTTTTGCTGACAAATTTCCTGACAAGTTAATTGATAAAAATCAATTACAGCGATTTCTTGGTTGTCTTAACTATCTTTCGGATTTCTATCACAATGCTGCTATTGATAGAAAAACATTACAAGCTTTGTTAAAATCTAATTCCAAATTCATTTGGACTCCTGATCATACCAAAGCTATTCAATTAATTAAACAAAAGGTAAAAACCTTACCATGTCTTCATCTGGCACAGCCTCCCTATTTTAAAATTATTCAATCTGATGCATCTGATATTGGTTTTGCCGGAATCCTCCTTCAAAACCCCCGGAAGGATGAGCAACTTGTTTGCTTTACCTCTAAACTTTGGACTGAAACTCAAAGCAATTATTCGACTGTTAAAAAAGAAGTTTTAGCAATTGTGCTTTGTGTTCAGAAATTTCAATCTGATATTTTAAATCAAAAGTTTTTGATTCGTGTTGATTGCAAGTCTGCAAAAGAAATTCTTTTAAAATATGTAAAGAATTTGGTTTCAAAACAAATATTTGCTCGTTGGCAAGCAATTTTAAGTATATTTGACTTTGATATTGAATATATTAAAGGTTCTGACAATTCTTTACCGATTTCTTATCTAGAGAATTTCTTACTTCTCCCTCATATGTTAATTGTTTACAGATCATGAATAAAGACAAATCTCAAGCGAGGAATCGCTTCAAACCTTTATCTGAGCCTGAAACTCATTCTGAATATCTTTTAACCCATCGCCATCTCCTTCTCATTCTTGAGAATCAATTTTTAAATAAACCTCTTGATACTCAAGTCAATTTATTCATGCCTCCAGGCTTAAATTATTTTCCATCTAGACCTCACACCAATATCAATTTTTATGAGTCTATTCTTGTTCATACCAAATCTGTGCAATTTGATCATTTTACAAGAGAAAACTCGAATGAAATCTCTTACTCTAAATTTCGCATTCAAAAGGTTTTATCTTCGACAGAATGGTGTTCTTTGCATCACTCAATTCAGCATAGTCCTTTTATGTATCAACAAATGACTATTGCTAGTGATAAACCTGCGGTATTTCTCAATTACAAAGATTATATGGATGCTTGGCGTAATATTTTATTTTACCAAGAACCATCCTCTAAACATTCATGGTATATAACATTTGTAAAAAATATCAAACTTCCTCTACCTCAGTGGTTTATGACCGATTGGTGGACAAAGTTTGGACCTACAACTGATATTTTCCCAGCAACTGTGTTGCACGCATATGAAAAATCAAATTTATCTTTGTTACAGTTCATGCATCGGTATTCAATCCCATGGATACTCATATGGCAATATGCCACCCACGAAGTAACAAAAAATAATCTCGGATCTTTTACCTATTTAGCTCAAGACATTTACTGCAAATGGTGGGATAAATTCAACTGTGTTTTTATCACCAAACAAACTGCTCCACCAAAACCCAAATCTCAAGTTGAATCTGCTACGGCTTCATCATCACTTAATCCAGATATTGCTCAAGTTATTCTTGATCAACTAAAGAAAATGAATGATCGTCTCGATCAAGTTGAATCTAAATGTTCTTCATCTAATAGATCAGTGTCTAATCGATCGATTTCTGATGATAACATTTATGCTCTTTCTGATACAGAATTATGACTAGCAATTCGGAATTTACTGATCTTATCTTGATACCTGGTATTCAACAACCTTTGATTGATACCATTTATCCGGATTTATTTCTCAATGGTGTGGAAATTGTTTGGCACTCTCATTCAACAAGATGTTCTTTGAATATTTTTCCCTGTAATGTTAATTTCTTGTGGACAACTCAAGAAATTCAGCTTCTCACCACTCTGTGGCATCTTTTGGGAAAACCTATTATCCGAATTTATCTCCATTTTCCAACTATTCTGAATTTTCCTGAATATGTTCATGAATCACTTTGGGAATTTCTTAATTCCTTCCCCATATGTTTTTATTGTATCTGGCATCATCGATGGACTCATCAATTCATGGCCCATGCCAGATAAGTTGTTCAAGCCCATGCTCCCTGGACTTGTCCAGCCTTCCGGCCCATGCCATTAATCTTTTCAAGTACAGACTTCCTAGCATTATTGCTACTAGCTTTAATTGCTAGCCTTTATGAGATTGTATCTCCAATCTGCCAATCTGCCAATGTGCTAGCTTTTTGTCAAAGCAATCAGTGCTACAGTGTAGCTCTTGCTTTTTCGAAAGGGTATGTACTGTACATTACCTTATACTTTTTCGAAGAGTCAAGCACTATTCCTAAAGTGCTACAGTGTACATTAGCTTTTACTTTTTCGAAGAGTCAAGCACTATTCATAAAGTGCTTTGTCTTTTGCTTTTGCGAAGAGTCATTTGACCTTTGCTTTTGTGAAAGGTCGTTTGTAGGATTGCCTTTTCATCGGCAATGCGTCTATAAATATGGAGTTTGGTTTTCAGTTTTAATCATCGAGTTTGTAATCAAGTTATTAAGTTTTAGAGCTTTCAAAGAGTGTTCTCTTGTTTAATGTTCTTGTGTACTCTCAGTCACCTATCTATTCAATAAAATAGCTATCTTTGCATTTTACTATCTTTTCGCCACTACATCTCCCATCTTTGTTGAACCTCGGTTCAATTATATTTGTGTTGACATTCTGCTCAGTAGTTTTAAGCATCAAATGCAACTCTGAGATAGACTTCTCCATGTTATTCATGTTATAGTTCATTACAAATTGTGAATAACTATCAGGCAATAAATTCAGGATCAAATTCGTACCCAACTCTTGTTTATGGGAAATCCAAGTCTGTCAAGATGGTCAATATAGCCCTTCATTTTCAGAACATGAGCATTAACCGACGCACCCTCAACCATTTTGTAAGAATGAATGTTCTTGACTATCTCGAGCCTTTCTTGCCTAGCCTGCTGTTGGAACATTTCCTTCAGCGTCGTAGCCATGTCGTAAGCTTCCACGTGATCCATTTCCTTCTGAAGTTCAGGAACCATGGTTGCCAACATAATGCATGCAACATCAGTTGAGTCGTTGACATGCTTAGTATGTGCATCCTTCACGACCCTTAAAGCATTGGCTGGTGGTTCCTCAGGAATAGGATCATCCAGGACATACAACTTGCATTCATGCTTAAGAACAATTCCCAAGTTTCTGAACCAGTCAAGAAAGTTTGTCCCAGACAACTTATCCTTCTCAAGGATGGATCGCAGTGATAAGGGATTAGTGTGATTTGAAGAGGCCATAGATCTATAACAAAGATTATGCAAAAGTTCATTTTAGTATAGAGGAATAAACTCCCACTAAATTAACAACCCTCCTTAAAAATACTGTGTTAATTTAAGGGACTAAAATCCATGTTTCACCTAATTCCAAGACAGCTAAGGCATGACACTTCGAATTAGGTTATTTATGTTGGTACCAATTACATCATATGTAACTTTTAGTTATTTTATGAGATTATGACATATTATGTCTTAGCATGTTTTATCTCATCTAGTGCCTAAAGCCCAAAACCATTTTGATAGCTTTATCAAGTCTAACCATTTCAAACAATAGAGTAACCGTCACTCAACTTGCCTCACCAAGATAACACAATACACTTTGCGAAGGCAGACCCATATTGATGTGATTGAAGCCTTGACAAGTGTTTAAGAATGGATGGCACTTGACTTAAAATTCGAAAAAGGGATTTTTGTTTGTTTTAGTGATCGTAATTAAATAAGATAAATATCATATATTGCAATGCATGAATAATCACTAAAAAGTTAGGAAATCATACAAATATTGACTATTGTACGAATTTTGGACGCTACGAACAATTAACGGCGGTCCCGCTGGCCGGTCAGCCAAAACTGCCCCCTATTTTAATTTCGAAAATATTAATTAAAACGTTTTTAATTATCTCAGGCCCACCATTAACTTAATATCTTATCCTAATCTAATTAGAATTTAAGATACTTTGAATCCTAATCCAATTAGGATTTGTTTTATATCTCACCTATCTTATAGGATTTGTAATTCTAATTCAATTACAAGTCTATCTCCTATCTTATAAGAATATACTAATGGATTACTACAATGAGATATATGGTCAAAATCAATTTTGAGATATTAATCATGCATTCAACACCAGAATCATATTAAATTAATCATATTAACCTAATCATGATCTCTATCACGGAGACATACATAATTATTGAACAAAACGAAATATGTGTTCAAGATCATAATCATATTACCTAAACATGAAGTCTACTATGAACATACAAAATTCACATCGCTCAATATAAAATATATGTTAATCGAAATATTCTAAACATGAATACTATCATTGAATCATATCATGCGATGTATCAATATACATGAAATAACAATATGTTTTAAAACCAATTTTTTATAACAATTACCACATAATCTATATGTATATCATATATACATTCATCAAGATTATGTTTTCACACATATATCATATATACATCATTGAAAACATGCAAACATTTAATCGAACTGAGCCTAATGCTCTGATACCGCTATTGGGTTTTTGGGGTTCATACGCAGCGAAAAATTCAAAACAAATTTTGAAAAACCCCAACAGGATCGAAAATAAATTCCATTAAACTACATCTACGAAAGTAAATCATACCTTATTCCTTGATTTCCTTTTGATTGTTCGATTTTTAAGACGTTCAAGTGCGCGTCCTCTATAAAAAATCCACACACGAAAAGTGACCACAATTTGGAGTGCTAGCCCTAAGAGAGATTGAAAAATGATTTTTTTCTCTCCCTAAATCTAGAGAACTAGAAAAATTGTAAAATGAAATCTTATTCATTTTTTAGGGATCCACCCTTTATTTATATGTGTAGATAGGCCCTCACTTAAAATCCTATTAGTAATACAACTATTGTATTTACGCAGTTTAAGCAAATTACACAAACGCCCCTATCAATAATTTATCATATAACAAATCGTAAGGGCTTTTATGTAATGAATTTTATCATATAAAATTCATTTCTTTGGACCAATTGAAATTGTGCAAAGCCATTCTTTGTGTGCCACCCAATAGGTTCATGCGACGTTGGCAGTGAACCAAAATCATTTTGGCACACAAGTCATAAGTGGTCTCTAGCAAGGCATTATGACTACCCAAGTAGCATGAATATCAACATCGATACAACCTAATTAATAACGTATATCATATTCTTTTGTCGTGCGATATCCTTTGATTAAACATAAGGCATGGGAAGTCACCCTTAATGTTCAATCGTACTAGTCTCGATCTTTAGGTAAACTGAAAAACATCCTAGTGACATTGATCATATCAATTCACATGCACTTGGCCATTATCAGTCTATGTTATTGAGGGATCCACTGATATATCTCTATACGAGAGTGACAAATTCTATCTTGATTACACACCTTCACATATTATTCACACGGTAACCAATCACAATCTTTATAATTGTCCGGTTAAAGACAACATTTGATTGTGTCAAATTATCATGCTCCTAATATTGAAGTCTTTGGTAATCTCAAGTCGAAAGACTAAATGATATACCTATCATGAGTAACACCTATGATTTAATCCATGTGGTGTTCTCATAGTGGGTCGGTCCAGTATCTTATTCCATAATAAGTACTCATGATCTTGATTCGTATTCTTATATGCATTATCATCACATGATCATCAATCAATATTCACACTAGTCTTAATTCATTATAGTTCCCAGTATAATGACCGACTATAGGCATTTAGGATATTTCAATAAATACCCATGGATCTTACTATAAGGTAATGCAATCACTTATAATAAAACAGCAAATAAAACATCTATTTTATTAACTAAAATTATAAGATAAACAATGTTTGTAGATTGACCTAGGGCACATGCCCTAACAATAAATGCCTAGTGAGATTTCTTTTGAGTACTATGACCAGAGTGTCGTATATTGTGATAGTGTACATGTGGTAACTGAGCATAGCTCAGCTACAATAATATTTGAACCCATGATAAGTGGTCAGTGGATCCACCTGCAGTAAATGGGGAAACACGGACTTTGGGGCTAGTATTATTGTGAAAATGAAATGAAAATACATTCTTCCATATGCTTTAGATAATGAAGAATTAAAAGTCGACTAGCGAGTGACTCCATCATTTTAGAAATGAAACTGAGTTGTGAGATTTGTGATTAAGTTTAATTTCGAAGATGAAAAATCTATTAGTTGAGAAGATTGTAACAACCCATAATTTACTAATAGTAAATTAGTCCTTAATCAGGGTTACCGACCGGTGACGTGTCTAAGAGCGGGTACACACTCTTAATACTCAACGAGAGGACCGAGAAATATGTTAGAATTGATGTGGTGTATTCATAGTGCAATGTATATGCGTAGACTTATAAAGTCACTCCTACTAGTATGTAAATGTCGAGATGTGAGCGATGATGCGCCTCGAGATGCATGCAGATGTGGGACCGAGGTAGAGAGTGATGTGGTAGATATTAATTTAATTTAATTTAATTTGGATTATATAATTAGATCAACGTGGCTATAGTTGATTTACATTAAATGAAACCTAAGTTAGCTTAATAAAACATTAGTCATTAATATTCCTCAAGATACGTGTTGACACACCAAGATATCAATTGAGTTGTAATTGGTGTTAGTAAGATGAAGTTAGTGGAGAGTTAGTGGATTTGAAATAAGATATGAGCTATTAGATAAACCTCGAGATGCGTATGCGCATTAAGATCAATGGCTAGGAATCAACCTTATCATATATATAAGATTGAATAAGAAATCACCATGCGAACCATTTCGTTTCTAAACTTAGAGAATAACAAAAGCTCTAGAGAGAAAGATTAGCAAGCTATGAAGAAATTTTGGTGATTTGAGGAGTTGATCAACTTGGGAGGATCATCAACTAGGTAAGCTAATCTACACATAGTTTTGGTAAAATTAAAGGTGTAGTTTAGTTTTGTTTTTTGTATGATTTCAAAAGGTGAATGAAATGATTTTCGAAATTGTTTTACATATTTGGATTTCTTGCAAAAAATCATTAAATTCTCTATAAAGAAGTTTGGAACTCAGAGTTAAATTAACCAAGTTATGATCAATCAAAGTGTTAGGTGCGTTCTTAAGTTTTATTAAAAATGCATGCATGTTTTGATGGTTTAATGAATATATATGATGTGTATGCTGATGTAGTTGCTAAAGAGGGCGCTAAATAAATTACCCAGCACGTTAGACGCTCTAGACAGCACGTTGATTTCATTTTCCTAACTTAAACATAAACACTTTAAACAAGCTTAACACCCTAACTAAGGGTCTAAATACATTATAAAACATGTCAAATGATATAAGGCGCCTATGGAAGAGTCTCAGAGGTTTGGGTACGAATTTAAGGTGTTGAGAGATTGGATTAGCATAGGTGTTTGGCGTGGTTTGTAAGTAAACTGATTGAGATATCTTTTTACATTTCTTTCCATTATGCTTCTTCTTTACAGTCATTTAAGCTGATGCGCTATTGTACTTTAAATGCCATGAATTTGTTGTCTTCTCTCATTTCATGAGTTTGTTATCATGGCATTGGTTGTTGTTTAAATGATATTCATTGACTCTTAATCATGTGCTATGTCATTCTTGGTTGTTCAGAGTGTTAATAGAAAAAACACGCTATTAGGTGAATGATTTGTGGTATTGTAAATCACATTCCTTTGTATTCATTTAAGCTATTCTATTATGGATTCCCTTATTGTATTATTTCTTGAGTTGTGAAAGTAGTTCTTGTATCTAAGACCATTATAGAGATGGGCCACGATAAACGGGGTCACTAGATTTCTGAGGATGTCGGAATCTCACCACTAGCTTATGCAGCATATGGGGTATGGGACCCGAGGTTGTCGACAATTATTTATACATATGTAAAAAAGCATTTTAATAATGTGAAGGCATCTAAAATATTGATTACACACTAAATAGTGGAACAGAGTTTATGTGATTTAATTTCATAGTCAACCGGCTATAGATCATTATTGCTTAGCCGAGTGTTAGTTTCATATTGTTTAACTTAAGTATCTTTTAGCATGATTCTTGTTTCAGCTTTAGTTGTTATTATTATGCTTTCATATATTTTTTGTATATTTGGAAATGTGGATAAATGTCTCTCAGTGTTACTTTCTACATTACTGTACTTACTTTCCTTTTGATGATGGTGGATGCAAATACTTCATGTAGCAGACTAGGGAAGGAGAAGATTGACGATTAGTTTTGAGCCGACGAAGGATAGTTTCTGCTACTTTTGTAGGTGGTCATTTTGACTATCTATTAATTATGTCTTTTGTATAACTTTGGGTTGTACATTGGGATGAGATACTAGACTTCCCTACTATTTTATGTATTACTTCGGTTAATGTTATATGATCATTTATTTACTTGGTTTCCATAGTAGTTGTTTTTATAAATGCTTCCGCTAATTTTATTAATTCTTCTGCTGATAATTATGGTAATGATAACAATCTATTAATTAACTCTGATAATATTGAAATAAATATTAACTTTATTGATCGTGTGTAACGAGGTGGATGAGGTGGAAAGGCTGACTAGTACATTGTTAAGTCCTACGTGGCATGGGTTAGGGCTTAATGATGGGATTAGGCCGGGCGATACCCAGTTTGGGGAGGCGGTCGTCACAACTTAGCTCAGTATTCGAGAGGGTTAAATGGCGATTTAGGCTAGGCGACCCTAGTTTGGGAACTGGGGTCATCACAAGGCACATCATTAGGAATTGCTTCAAGCTGCTCTTCCTAAGCTTTAATCGCCTCAAACACAATCTTCATTTTTGTTTTATACTTAAAACCTAAGTCAACAATATTACAAGACCAACTGACAATTGCATCGTATCATTCTAATTCTGTTGAATCCCATGAATTTGGTTTTTTATACCTTTTTTCACTCACATAATTTTGCTTGAAGTCCTTGCTCCGTCTATCCATTGTGTACTTGTCATGAACATACATAATATCTCGATCATGCAACACATAAAAAGCATGGTTGCATAAGAAGCCCTTAAACTCAAACAAATGACAAATGTAATGCACACTTCCATTTCCTAATTGTACAAGACCTCAAAAACTCGTCGGGGTGAATGTTTCCTTGCATTCTTTCCATTGATGTCTCTAACTACATATTTACATATGCCACAATCATTTTCCAATTTAGTCGCCTTGCAACTCAACCTCTTCCTAACCTCCTCTTGGGACTTCTTGTACACTCAGTCGGTGTATATGTCACATATATGGTGTAACAGACTAAATTAATTAAACTAAGATTAGCGTTAATCTCAAGGATTAGCGGTAGTAATTCAGGTGTTACATGGACAACTCGGTTTACTCGGACACCATAATCGAGGGAATATATTATTTGTAGATGATGGCTACTTATGTGTGATGTTTAAAACATTATATTATTGTAACATTGCATGTGTGTATGTTGTTATCGTGTGAGGTTGTGTGACGTGTAAATGCCTCATAAAATAAGGGTGAATATTTTATAAAATAGATAATCAAACTTTAGGCTAAGACATAATAATCGGGTACATCAAGGATTGGCGAGCCTCGGGATATGTGTCGAGACGTGGGGCACTAGATGCCAAGTAATTGGGCATTAGAAGAAGTGGTAGTACACCAATTTAAGACACTAAATAGCCTACATATGTATAAAAGTGTCTAATTTAAATTAATTGAATCAATTGATTACAAATGCCTATAGTTGGATGAAAAAAATTGATGTAATTGATTTGCCCCAAGATTCGCACTAGAATGGAATCCTATGATATTTAAGTTGGAAGTTTGTGTCAACAAGATGGAACTTAGTGGAGTAGGAGCTAACAACGACCATTAGATTGACCTCGAGATACATGAACACAATTGATTCTAACATAATCTATATATAGCTAAGTTAGTGTGAGATCTCTTCATGCAACAATAACAAATTTTAATCTTATGATAGAGTGCTGGAAGATTCAGCAAGAACAAGGAGGAAGTGAGGTTATCTTCTAGAGGAATCAAGCTACAAAGATCAAATTCAAGTGTTCATCATCAAGTTACAAAGAACCCACTCTTTATTTACTTAAATTCATCAAAATGTGTACATGGAAACTCAAGTTTTAGAGGTTTGTGCAAAATGAATTTCAAAAATTAAGCCACTATTTTTCTTATCTAAATGAGAGTTCTAAATTGATATTGATTATCAATAATGTTTCAAACTAGTTTCGACAAGAAATTGGAGTTCCATGAATTCTCGATGCATACATGATTAGTTCTTAGAAAGTTTCTTGACCTAACCTCTGTAAATTGAGCATAACTTTCTCATACAAACTCCAAATGGGGTAGATCATACACCGTTAGAAAGCTTACCTAGAGATTTACAACTTTTGTCACTGAAGAAAATTCGAAATTCAAACTCATTCTAGCTCAAAGATGCTCTACAAGTAGGCTATTGAAGTGCTAATACAAGATTTTAAAAATGAATTATGACAAGACATAACTCTCTCAATTCTTATCGGAATAAGCTCATCTTGTATTATGTTGTTGTTGGATATGTTAGCTACCTGACGACCGAAAATCATGAGTTTTAGAGCTATAAATTTGGAGAAATGATTTTTACAATATTACTGGTCGGATTTAATTCCAATTTGGGATATTTTGGGAAATAGAACTTTAAACTTAATTTAAACAACTTACGTCACTCTAACATATAGGAAATGGATTTTAGGGGACTCGGGGCTATGGTACGGTAGTTGGGAGTGTAACGGGTCGGATTTGAGAGGCCGGGGAAGTCGGAACGCGTATTGGGATATGTAAACCCATTGGAATGCCTCACAAAATTTATGGTTTTGTTTTATTGATATCAGGTTACATGTGTGACTGTTGGTGGGCATACATGGGTTTTCTACTCCTATCTCGGTTTGCGTATATATTGGTTGTAACTAAATCACTTGCACAAGTTACTTGTGTTTAGTGTTCGTGTTGACGGTAGTAGAATATATCTACGATCGTCGGGAGGGATGTAAGGTGTTCGCTTGACTTGAAATAGTCTCTGGAAGGGTTCATTCGTTAACTGCAGTTGGGGTACAGTCACTATAAGCTTGTAAGTATATACGTGGTTTTTGTCCTGTTCTATCGATTACTGGATGGTTTAGGTCAGAGTTTTCTCGTGATTATACGGTTGTTTATTTATTAATTCTTTATTTCCGAGCTTGTTTATTTAGTAAGTGTTGTTTATTAAACACTACTATTTTTTGTTTTTCGTATGCTGCCTACATTCATGGGAGTATGACTTACTGTTGCTAGAGGTCATATTCTCATGTATTATAGTTTATCAATTTTATTTCATGAATATTGTGTGGACTTCTCTTGAGATTTTACTCATCGGACTCGTCACTGTGTTTGTTGGGTGATCGAGTGCAGATCCTTCGACGAGCAAGGGCAAGGGCAAGGAGGTATTAGACGACTACCTCTGAGATAGTGACGCCAGCTCGTGTTTGATTACGTTATGTATGTATGTATTTACTTTTTGTTGGGTTTTGGGAACTGTAGAATACTGAATACATGTATATGGATCTTTTCCTATACTTATTTCACTTTTGGTATATACATGGTATCTTTTTGTCTAGTATTCCACTACTTAGGATTGTTAAATATTGCATAATTTATTTACTTAAAGACTTCCGCTGTAAAATTGTAATATAACTTGATAAATGGATTAACTGACTAATCAAATCATTAATACTTATATTGAGATTAATTAGTTAAACTAGTGTTAGTTGGAAAAGTGTAAGCAATCAGTTAGGTCGCGAGGCGTCATAGGTAAGTAGGTCATGATGTTGCAGGACTTGGTGACGTGTGATGTGACATGGCGAGTCCCAAGGTTGCCTTGGGATTTGGGGCCGCCACATGTGGAGTTCTAATGAGAGATTAGATATTGTTGGTTACTCATTATAAAAATTTCAAAATTATGTCATAGCTTCTAGGTCATTTTTCGTTGAAAGGCAAGGTCGTATCGTGCCACGAATTACTTCGATGAAGTGTTGGTCTCGATATATCCATCAAAGAAGTGATTTATACCTTCACTTTGTTGGGTAGTAGACATACCAGACCAAAAAAAATCATTTACATAAGTAGGGACTCATTTATGTCTCAAGCAATATATGGTACACATCCAACTTAAACTAGCTTCCTTAAAATGGTACTTATCCATCATCTCTCTCCATGACAATATAAACTCTTCAACCGTGAAAGAATCATACACAACTTGTTTCAGATTCCATATAACCTCATCTCGATCATGTAGGTTGTCAATCTTCTCAGAAACTTTCTTCATTATATGCTAAAGACACAACATATGTCATGCGTTGGGGAATACCTTTGCAATCGCCCCACCAACTAAAGGCCACTGATCCGTAATAATATCATTTGGTTCTCTCCTCATGAAAGACAACCACGTAATGAACAACTATTCATAACTCTCAATAATTTCATCTGCTAGCAAAGTGCCCCCCAACAACACAAATTGTCCATGGTGATTCACACCAACAAAAAGAGCGAATGGCATTTCGTACTTGTTGGTAAGATATGTAGTGTCAAATCATATAATGCTTCCAATATACTCCTAAATAGTCCTTGCTCGTAAATCTACCCAAAAAACATGTCTAAGCTCGCCTTCCTTCCTAGTTTCATCGCATGAAAGAAATTGAAATTTCTTTTTTTTTTTAGCAAAAAATTAGATATGGCCTCAACATCTACGATACCAAGTCTTAACCACTGATGTGTAGCATATTTTAGTATGTTTATAAGTAGCGTTTTGTTAATAATTTAGGCCATTAATAGGTGAGTTCGTGCTAATCCAAAATATTTTGTTGGTATTTAGGTGAGGAAAGCAAATTGGGGGCATTAAGAGCTTATGTTGAATATACGAGAAAATTTCCTCAAAAAGCATGCTAGAGCGGATCACGAGACGTAGGAAAATGATACCAGAGGTGAGTAATTAAATGATGATATTTCACATGGTTAGATATGTTTCGAAGATAATTGGGGGTTTCTAGATAAGAATATAAGGTTCGAGAAAGAATGACATAAAATTGGCAAAGTTTTGACGAAGTCTGTTTTGATTAACCATCAATGTTTTGGCCATAACTCCCTCACTTAAAATCCAAATGACTTGTAATTCCTTTCATTCAAAAGTAGACTCAGAGCGGAAAATTTCATGTCGCACAAGCTTCGTCAAATTCGGCCTTTAAATATTCTAAAATGGCATCGCAAAGTGGAGTATATATATAGGATTTGAATCTCAGTGCCCCGACTCCTAGTTCAACACCCCAAAACAGTAGGGAATTGAAGTGTGCGCTGAACCTGGCGCCCGAGCACCAGGTTAGGCATCCATTACGGCCAGGACACCTATATTACAAGTTTTTAGGGATTTTAGGCCATTTTTCATACCAAATTGCCCCCGGGGTATAAATAGACTTGAAAATTAGTTTATAGACAACTTTTGCTTTGGGGAAACACTTGTGGAGGCTAGGGTATTGGATCAAAATTAGTGATTCTTCTTGGATTTCTAGGTATTGAGTCATGTTTACTTTCGTTTCTACCATGTTTTGTTTTGTTTCATGCCCTACTATGGGGTAAAACTCTTTGTGCCATAGATTGATGGATCTTGGGTTGCTTCTCTTTCAATCCTGATGTAATTCATGAGTTTCATCATTAATTCCTTGTTTAGATCTGTGTATTCTTATGTTTAATGCTACATTTGTCTTGATCACACAAGTGTAGAAACTAGGATTCGAAATTCACCATGACCATTGGGGATTTTGGACCCAGAGTTTGGGAAGCACAACCTTTGAACATACGACATGTCAACCAATGGTTGTTAACAAGGGAGGCCTTTGAATTTGGAGTTTAATGCGGCGTCTTTACTTACGTAACTCACATCGACCGACGGAGTTCGAGTGGCGTGTTAGAGTCTCCATCACGTAGACCTCGGAGGTGGAGTTATAACGAAGAAAATTCGCCCATCTTAACTTCAATTGATATATTTTGATATAAAATTGGATAGGAAGATAGCAACTTAGATGAAGTTGAATCCCTTAGACTATTTCTCCATTGTTAATAATTAAATTTAAATTCCTTACAATTTGTTAAAGATAATTAATTAGTTCATATTCCATTACAAATCCCAAATTCGTTTCCTAACTTAATTACTTAATTAGACAAAAGATTAGCATTCACACCGCCCCTGTGGATTCGATAAACTCGATACCAACACTAGTTGGTGCCACTATTACTTGTGTTAAGCCTTATACTTGAGGCTCGTGTCAATTTTTTGGCATCGTTGCTGGAGACAGTTTGATTAGGATATTCTGCTTAGGATTTTAATTTCTTACGATTTTTTGTTTATTTTAGTTATATTTAAATAACCCTGTGCACTTGATCTTGTTTGTTCATTGAGTTTCAAGATCTGAACTCATATTGTAAGGGTGAGGAACAAAGAAAAAAAAAGAAGTGATGGAAGTTAACCGAGCATCGCATATTGGTAGAATGTTTGAGTAAAATTGGTCTAGGCTATTATGGCACAACTTGCAATTTTGACGACTCAGGTTGAAAAGCTTCAAGCAAGTACATGGAGTCAAACTTTATCTGGCCAAATTAGAGCAATGTTAGGATGTCATGGAGGACAATTATATGGTGGAATGGAGCAAGTCCAATTTATGAATCAAGGGTATAATTTTTAACCTAGTACGACTTTTCAAAATCCATACCATCGAGGAGTTCAAAATTACTCAAACTTCTCATATGCAAGACAATGGAATGCGATAGACCCTCGAGTTTCCAGTTACTTTCAATAGGGGCAACAAAATAATGATGAGGCAACATTCATGTCAATCACATCACTAATTATGAGCATGAGTTCCAATTATAAAGAGCGACTGTGCAATCAGATATTTTCATAAACTTGATTAGCGCGACTAATTAAGTATTAACATATTTAAATTGGGATTTAAGTATCTGAGGTGGAACTCACGTGTTACGGACCAGAGATAGCGAGTAAAAATATTATTTTTATGTGTCGCGTGACTAATTAATGTATTATTCTCTATTCTACGTGAAATAGAGTCTGCTAGTTGAAATGTAGACAGGTCAAGTTGAAATGTAGACGCGATGTCCGCTAGTTTCGGAGCACGTTAAGAATTTTCTCAATTTTTGATGAAGTTGAGTATTTATCGAGGTTTAAATTGAAATTAAAAACAAGAGATAATCATGAAATTAAATGGAAGAATGGTAAATGACCACGAGGGGCAATTGGTGTATAAAGGAATATGGATAGACATGAGGGTAGTTTGGTGATTTGACCAAAATAAAACAAAGTGAAATAAAAAGAGGTTTCCCCTTCGTTTTCGTTACATCATCATCGACCCTGTCTGTTTTTCCATCTCGGCTCCTCACCAAACTCACGGCTCTCCCTCTCGTTGCTCTCTCCATCTCTGTTCACGCTCTCTCTTCTCTTTCAGTTTTGTCTCCTCTCACGGTCTCTTCTCCATCTCAGTCCATCCAAGCTCTCTGCTCTCCCTCTCACGATTGTTCTGTTCTCTCTCGGTTTTCATGGGAAAGGGGTGCTGGTATCGAAGGTGAGCAGTGGAGATCGGACCATCGAGTTAAGGTGAGTTCAAATTCAATTTCGGTTGGTTAATTAATTATTGTTGTGTGTTGAGAGCTCGGTTGAGTGGAGGGGAAAGTGGATGACGATGAAGAGGGGGTTGCAATATTGTTGTTGTTGTTTTTGTTGTTGTTGTTGTTGTTTTGTGTTGTTGTTGTGTGTGTGTGTGTGTGTGTGTGTGTGTGTGTGTGTATTGCTGTTGAGGCCGTTGTGCAATTGTTGTAGGTGTTATTGTGGTTTGGTTTGGGGCTGTTATCGTTGATGTTGTTTAGGTTAATTTGAGGTATTGATGACAATGGATGTAGAGCAGTGTACCTACTGTTGCTACTGTGAGTTTGTTGTTGATTTTGATTGAAAATAAATTGGTTGGTTGATTGGGTGTTGGCAATATCTCGGAAGAGAGAGAGAGAGAGAGAGAGAGAGAGAGAGCAAAGTGGATGCTTTACAATTGTTAAAACTCTTGAAGTTGTTGGTACTTTCTTCCTCTTTCGGTTTCAATATTTGATTTAAAATTGAAAGGTTCTTGATGAGAATTGATGGGGTACTTAGGATTAATATGGTTCTGAACTTAAATGGGTGTTTTATGATCCTATTTGGATCAGTTTTGAGGAATAAATTTAGCTAATCCAACTGTCATAAAAATTGATGTCTAAGTTGGTTTATGATGAAAAGGTTAAGAATTAGAGGAACTTTATGGTTTTAATCTTTAATTGATATGTATATATTGTTATTGAGGGCTTGTGCAACTACAACTCATTTCTTATTGTGAAGAGTTGAGTTTTCTCTCATTTCCTTCATCCTTGATGTAAATTGTCAACAATTTTATAGGTAATAGTGTGGGTATTGGTTTTCACGATTTCATGAGTAGTTGAAGTTATTGGGGTCTCATTAAGTTATTTATAGACTGAAATAGATAAGGCCTATGATGTAATAAATAAGTTCAAATGAACTCATTAAAGCTCCAAATCAATATTTGAAGACTGGAATAGTCTACGATTTATTAACTGGGTTCAAAACTCAATTTGAGAGTGCATAAATAAGTTGATTAGTTATTGTAATGCAAATAGGTTGTTAAGACCTATTTTGGAGTCCAATTTGTGGTTTAATATTTAATGTGAAGTACATAGGTGAGTTAATATCGATTTTCAAGTTAAAGGAATGATTTAGGACTAATCGGGAGTTCATAAACATGGAAAAGAGTTATCTAGAGTATTTGGAAGATTTAAGAAAAGGTTAACGGAGTTGTAGAAGCGGTTTGAACTCCGTTATGACTTAAAAATATGTTTTAAATCCCGTTGTAAGTTGAATATAATTTTGAAGTATTAAAATTGAGTTTTAACTCTAAAATGAGCTTTTATGATTCAATAGGACTTGTGAATACTTGTGAATGTCAGGAAACGCGCAAGTGAGGCTTAATTATCAATTTCAAGTTGGTCGAACTATAAGTAAGCCCTACAGTGATCTTTACTATTTATGGAAGTTATCTTTATACCTGCATTTGTGATTAGTCTGCATTGCATTTCGCATTATTCTTGCTCATGCATTCATGACATATGGGTTACATTGTCATGTTCGATCTCGATCAGGTATCCCGCCTAGGTGAAAAAGATTAGGTGTGAATAAAGCTAGTTGAGACTAGGTTTCTCGTCTAGGTGAAAAAAACTAGATGCGAGTAATTCTGTAAGCGAGCAATGTTGATTCCGGATAGCATGCATTGGACTTTCATTACTGTTTTAGGTTAATTCTTAGGTTGGCCAACCTGTTTTTGAACCTTAATTAGTAATGAAAGGGTTTCGTGTTGTTATATAAATTTCTTGTTATTTGGAAATGCAATTATATGTCTCCATGTATTCAGACTAACATTTGCAGGAGTACAAAGCAGTGTATGAGTTTACTTACGTGAAATCTTTGAGTTGTTTTTTTATGATGTCAGGTTTTATGTGAAGACAAGGGAAGAACAAACAAGACTTAAAGATATTTAGTGATTGCTTTCAATTTTTAAGTTCAATTCTTGTAGTAAATTGTTCTAATATATTGCTTTGGGTTTCAGGGTGAGTTTAGGGCGTGAAACACTTTAAATAGGTGATAATATCATTATGAAATAGTTTAGAAAGTGTTTTAAGATCCTAATGGTTCAGTTTTGTGTTATTTTGGGTTTGTAAAATTGTAAATGAGGTTTTGGAGATTGGAAATTATATTTATAAGTTTGAATTTGATATATATTATGAACTGCGGGGAGTTGTGAGTCCTTTTAAGCTTCTCTCCAATTTTATTGTCTATTTGGTGAATTTTCAAGCATACAACTTTTAAGGGAGGTGCAACCGAAATTTTCATAAAATATGGATGATAATCCGAATGATTTTCTAATTTTCTCCAATTGAACAAGTTGAGAATTGAGGTTAAATAAGGGTTTTGATTTAGATTTGGAGCAGTTTAAGGATTGAGTTGAAAGCCATTTCGTGGTTTAAAGTTAAATGTACGGTTTAGGTGCCTAATTAGGGTAATTAGGTTAAGTCAGGACTTAGTGAAACGGGTCCTGGCGGCGACATAAGGAAAATAAGAAGGAAATTGATGGGTTTAAGCATACCTTGAAAAGAATTGAGGATGAAAAATCATTCCATCAAGAATCTAGTGATACGGATAGAACAATTGACTACAACGTTGAATTCTTGTTGAGATGAGTCACTTTCTAGTGATAGATCAGTGAATTCAAAGGATGCCACTAGTGCCCAAGCTCACTATCAATGTCATGTAGTAATAGTGGAGGTCAGGAATAAGGAACTAGAGCCATGAGTGGTAATTTAAACTAAGAAGAAGAAAAGAAGTTTGATGAAGTTAAAACAATTCATGGGGTATAAACATCTGGTTCAACATTTCAAGCACAACTTCCGAAAAAAGTGGAGGATCTAGGAAGTTATTGAATTCCATGTTCTACTAGCCCACTACAATATGAGAAAGCTTTATGTGACTTACGGGCGGGCATAAATTTAATGCTTCTTGCTATGCTTGAAAAGTTGGGAATTACTAATTCAGGGCCATTTGAGTTCAACGTGCATTTTGCTGATGGTTCAATATCTAAACCGAGTGGTGTAGCGGAAGATGTACTTGTCAAGGTTTATAAGTTTATGTTTCATTGTGATTTTATGGTATTGGATTTTTAAAAAAGGGGAGAATGCGTCATTGATACTTAGAAGACCATTCTTGGCGACAGGTCAAGCTCTCATAGATGTTATGAGCTGAGAAATTACTTTGAGAGTGGGGTCAGAAAGTAGTGTGTTAAAGTTTGTGAAGACTTCCAACATTTAAAGGTTCATCAACCATGTCATACCATCAAGGAGATCAATACCATCCTTCTAAGCAGTGAAATGAAAGAAAATGTTGTTGGATGCGAAAAATTGCAAGAGAAGTTGGTTCAGAAAGCTAATGAGTCAAGCCAAAAAGTTAAGCAAATTAGCACCATTTTTTCACAAAAGGAAGAAGTTAAAGAGAATGCAATGAAGGACTCATCGAAAGTTGTTCTTCCAAGTCACGCATCAGAAATGTCTATGTCTTACCAAGTACCTGAGAAAGAGCATGATTTGTTTACGAAAGGACAGTTGTTCCTCCTTTCCAAGTCCAAATTGAAGTCATTAAAAGTGGGTATGAGAACAAAATGAAAAGGAGCAATCAAAGTGAAGCACGTTGACAAGGGAGGCAAGGTGGAGATCCAGAATAGCAAGGGACATATGATGATGGTGTCTCAACAGAATCTGAAGTGGTTTCATGGTCCGCTTGAGAGGAGTGACACTTTAGTCACTTCCACTTGACCTTCATAGGCGTCGGGTTGAGGATGAGAAACTTAGCGCTGCTGGGAGGCAGCCCAAGGTTATTTGGTTTATATTTTAGCTTTTGTTTTGTTGCATGTCATAAAAAAATTATACTTCCTTGGTTTGATTAAGTGGTTGATTTATGTTATGATGATATTTCAAGTCGGATACCAGTTGCCTGGTGATATTTCATCGAATTGGTAGATCGCAGAAAATCGCAAAACTTAGGGAAATATGATGCGATCCAAGTTTGGGGGAGTACTAAGGGAATGATGGAATGATGGAGAGAAACTTAAAAGGTATCAACACCGGTTAGGGGAGTATTTGGTTTCAAAAAAAGTTAATTTTATTTACTTTTTCAATGTTGTGATTGTTGTGAATGATTATGTTCTTATTCATGTTCTTGTCCTTTTTTCTCATTATTTGGTTCATTGAGGACAATGAACATCTTCAGTTTGGGGGTGCATAACACCGATTTTTTGTTTTGGGTGGTTGGGTGGTGGAAACACCGGGTGTTTTTTCAAACATGAGCACAAATAGGAAATAAGTGCTATTTTCTTTGATCTCTTCCGGTGTGGCTGACAGTCTAGGATAAATTTTATCAAAACTAATTAGGCAATATACTCAAGTTTGAGTAGATCGGCTCGTGAACTTAAGTGTTTACCTTAACTAGATCAAGGATTTTTTGTAGGAGCCTAGAGTGAGGAATGACTTATGTCAATACAAAAAAGAGATAAACTTAAAGTAGGCGGGCCTTAATGAAGACTCGGGGATTCAAAAACTTGTTCCAGATCCACTCGAGGTGATAAATTTCAAACTTAAAAGTCAAGCGTTGTTTGAATGTTATACCCTTAATATCTTATATATCATTTCCACATATGAGATTACTAGTCACCCCGTTGAGCCTTGTTTATCATGCATCATTGGCACCGACCATTGTCTCAAGCCGAAAAGCCTTATACTACATAAACTTAGAGTGATGAACAACCCTGATTCATAATGAAAAGAGCTTGTAAAGTTTGAATGAAAAAGTGAAATAAACCCCAAAAAGGGAATATAAAAAATGAATGAGTCCACCAAATAAAGTCCAAAGAAAATGAAAAATATAGACTGGTGTAATAAAAAGAAAAGTTGTGAGTGAAACTCCAAAATGAGAGAAAATTTTGTATTTTTGTGAGTTTTATCTTCGTAAGTGATCTATGTTTGTAAAGAAAGGGTTTATGAAATTTATCTAACTATGTTTGAGCCTAAATATTCGCTTTTTTAGAAGTAATGTCATGGCCCCATTACAACCTATTAAAGACCTAAGGATAAATCTCTTGGATTTACATGAGCCTAAATATTTGCATTTTTAGAATATTTAATTTCATTAAATATTCGCTTTGTATTAAGTTTGATGATTGTGACGGCCCCAATTTCCCACAAACTGGGCACCGCCCGGCCTAAACCCACGTGGACCCCGAGCCAATCTCGCAAGGTCAACGCAGGCCTAGTTAGCCTTCCGATCCATCATTACAAGTAAATTCAAAAGTTTTAAGTTGAGTTATTAATATTTTTCAAGTTTATAATTTAGCGGAAGCAATACTACATTAAATAACTCAACAGTAAGGTAAAAGAGTTAGGCAACCTAATTGTGGAACCCTGCATAAATATATCATCATCAGAGGAGAGTAAATACAATATATATATGCCCAAAATCCCAGTGTTGTTCAAACAAGTATATTTAATAATACAAAAGATTTACCTAGCTATAGAGCCTTCTCCTTGCTGTATCGTAGATCTGCACTCAGTCAAACATGAGATTGACGAGCCCAGGTAAGTAAAAGCCAGTAGGATCTAAACAGTAATCCAAGATAAAATGAAACAGTCTAAAAGTCATGCGAATAGAAAGAAAACTGTACGAAATGCATGATAATAAGACTGTAAAAACAATGAAAGTACAACGAGAAATGAGTGTCAAAGAAAACAATATAGAGAGGTACCCAAGTAGTCTAAGACCACCGAATGCGGGTGCCACAGGGTCGGGGTCATCGAGTCGCGACAACGCCAAGCAGACTCAGGTCCTAGGACGCGGCGTCGCCTGCTGTACCTAGACCGTCGCGAATGAGGGATATCAACGGCGCCCCGGATAAAACACATCTCATTTTGACCAAATACTCCAGTGACTCGAGGTCATGGCCCCGGTTGCGAGCCGGCGACAACTCCAATCAGAGACACGAGTACGACTCACTTGGCCCTCGGACACTCATAAGTGAGTGGGAATTCCAAGAAGATGACACAGTGCAACATCAATAAAATATAGGCTAAAAATGAGCTACTGTGCATTTCCTAACTGATTTTACTTACCTCGAGAAATAGCAAATCGTCCTCAAAACGCCTCGCTCACGCCTCGATATGCGCACCCGACACCCGACTCTTACGTCCCTGTGTCCATTTATACCTTTTAGACCTATTTTACGAAGTCAATCAAATCACAGTCAAATTACGTAACATACAAGTCACCATGGCCTTCCAACCTCGTTTGAATCCACTACGTCGTCGAGCTCGTCGAAGTCGCACCTCTCGTCGAGGATCGATCGGTCCGACGACGCGTCACCGCGCAGTTGCTCCACGCCATTCACCGAGCCGCCGTCGCTACCGTGTCGCTGCCGCTGCCGCTGTCGCGCCGACGCCGCTGCCGGCCGTCACCGCCGCCGGAGTCATGCTGCCGCCGGAGCTGCTCGTCCTCGCTGCGTCGCCACCACCAGCATCCCGCTGCTGGAGTTGCCGCCGTAAGCCAGAGTCACCGCTGCCCTGCAGCATCGCGCTGCCGCCCTGCGCGATCGCCGCCGTTGCCGCATCGTCTGCTGGTCGTCATCCGCACCAGCCGTCCACCACCTCACACGGCCTCACGCGGTGCTGCTGGAGTTGGTTCGCCGTCGTCGCAAGAGCCGCGCTGCTCGCGCCTCCGCGTCGACCACCACTGCGACTGGTTCGCCGTTGCAGCCGCGCGCCGCGCTGCTGGTACGCTCGTCCGCGAGCTCCCCAGCACGTCGGTCTCCTCACCGCTGCACCGGCAGCTGTCCTCCGATCTCCTCTCTCTTCTCCGATCTTTTGCTCTCTCTCTCTCTCGCTCTCTCTCTCTCTCTTTTTCCATCTCTCTTTCTCTTCTCTCCCTCTTATCCGAATCTCTTTCTTTTTGTTTCTTCTTGATGAAGAAATCATTTGTCCTCGAGATTCGCGCGGAGAGCAGAACTCGAGGCACATCAAAACATATTATATTAAATTGTTTTCCTTAAAAATCGGGCAGCGCGCATCTCGAGGCACCACAAATATGCACACCACTTCCACCTCATTTCACATTCTCGACACTCGCGCCACACTCATCCCGAGGCGCATCCAATGTACATTTTTCCTTTTATTTTTAATGTGACCACATAGCCACTATAGCCACATTAAGCCGCTACCTCGTTCCTACATCGACACGCGACTCGAGGCGCGTCCCTGTTCGTGTTTCGGTTTACCAAATTCCCCGCATATGCCAAAATTAGCATTATACTTTCAAATTGGATCTTACATACACACATCACAGAAAAATATCATACCACGGTATCTCCACCTAAGATTCGGACATACGCATTTCGACGAGTGGGTCCCACATACGACCCTGACCTGACACGTGGCACAAGGCAAATTTTCGGGTCGTTACAGTCTTCCCAACGAATTAGAATTTCGTCCTCGAAATTTATGCAATTCGATAGTGTGTTATGACTGGAGACCCAAGGCCATACTCGCCCAAGGCCATACCCCCATCTTACTCTGTAGGGCTGGGCTCCTCCGCGACGAGCTGGGCTCCTCCGTGACGAGCTGGGCTCATCCGAGACCTCCGAGCAAAGAACACACTATCTGCTTCCTCCCATCAATATATGCCAGGGCAGCATCCTCACAACATATATTGGAATACAAATGAACATATTAGTCTCAACCCAACTCGTACCCTCTATCAGGTTACGATGGATAGTAGTCGGACCTGACGTGGCAATAGCATGAATCTGTTCCTGGCTCTGTTGTACCTGGCTGTCCACACGCCCATACAGGTACGTTGAAATCTCGATCCAAATGGAACATGTCCATGTCCTTGTCCCTGTGCATGACTAGATCGTTGTCCCCGTCTGTGCACTCGACTAAATCTCGACTCTGTCTATGGCCACTGCCTCTGTCATCAGCCCTCTGATGGTACTGATGCTGAGGACCTGACGGTGATGTCCACTGTAGTGCACTAGCGTAACTCTATGCTGGACCAACTAACATTGGCGCAGTATACACTGCATATGGCCGAAACACAATAGATCCTACGCTTTGAGCTCGATCTCTTAGCCACGACAGTCTCACTCTCTTTTTCTTTCGATCATCTCCAAACCCTCGCACTGACTGTAACGATGTCGATAATGCGATCGGAACTCCGGTGCGTGTGCTCCCAAAGCTCTCGCCAGCCATAGCCCTCGCCTAAGCCTCATGTACTGTGCTCGGAGCCGTCGTCACTCAACAGAATCAATAAATTCCAGGAAAATTGTGTATGACGTAGTAAGCTTGGTCAGCCGCAACCCCAGCATACTTCATCACGCGTACATACCGATCCATGTACTGCAACTGACTCCCCTGTCCTCTATCGAATGGTTTGAACTCAGTCCTCTTCAGGTTACGGATTGTTCCCCATCGACACCTCCGTAGTACGCCACCAGATATCGACCTCGCCGACCAGTGGAGTTGATGATATACTCGGCTGCATTTGCGCTGGTATGGCAAGTACATCATGTATCTTCACGTGATCATATATATGTCGCCTCAATGTACCCCCATGCAACTTCTCCGAAAAATACCTCTGAAACGTGCGAGCCTGCCTCTCCTCACCTGTAGCCCTAACACACGTATCAGTCAGCGTGTTCAACGTATCCTCATGTAAGTACAAGTTCAATCTGAACCTACGCCTCCTCGGCCACTGTAAGCCCTGCCTGAGTAGGCCCTGCCTGAACAGGAGATGTTTCAGGTGGGTTGTGAACTGTTGTGAACTGTAAAAACACACTCAGCCTAAATAACTGGAGCTGTTGTCGTAAACGACGACGGTGTAGCCTGTGCCCTTAACAATCGAAGAATCTCCTGCAGTTGTTGGTCGTGTGATACAATTTTGTCTGACAGAGTATGCAGGTCCTCGGCACTCGCAAACCGCGAACCTGCAGCCCCACGATCATTCCTAGACCCGGTCCGAAACGTCGTCGCATTTTTCATAGCCACGAATCCTCGAATCAGTGTAAAATTACTGATATCGTATTGACGCGCGTCGAACGCGTCAATAAAATTAAAATACCTAAACCAACTATTTTGTAGAATAGTGGCAAAGGGTCGATCCCACAGGGATTAGTATTCTTTCTAAGGTTTAAAAAGAACACAAATGGAAATCGGAGGTTTTGAGAGAGTGAATAATAAAGCTAATCTAAATATCAACAAAATAAATAAAACAATGGAAATAAATTTAAAAATAATTAATAAAAACACCTAAGTCAAGACATACAAGTTTGGTACGATAAAAGATCGGATTTGGTCGTCGATTTATGTAAAATATGCAAATCAAAATATCTTAGTGTAGTTATAGACCCGATAACGTACGCGGTTCCTCGCGCTTCCTAATCTCGATAGCCAAGGTACGACAGTGACTATTTCCTTAGTCAAACGTATAACCCTATACTCAAGCGCATTGGGTTTAACACGCTGACGCAATGAGCTTCGTGAATGCACTACACCTAGACAACCGGATCACTCGTGTGTCCAATTTAGCCTAGATTTCTAAGATATTCAACCGGTCCCAAAAGGGTCTAATCAATCGGTATGGTCGAATGCCACTAGTGTGGTCTTATTGCACAAGTACGGGTGCGTACGACCTACTGGCACGTAAATCAAGATTTAAACCAGTGTTTAACCTTGATTATTAAAACAATACCAAAGAAAATAAAATAATAAAGAAAAGATTGAAATTAAAATATGTAAATCTCACAAATCCATTGATACGCACAGTCGAACCTCCCTCGCAGTCTTGCCTAGGCTAGAGGTTTTAGCCTCGCATAGTTGAAGAACACCAAGAACCAAGAAAAATAGAAAAGAATAGGGAGAGAGCGTTCGGCTCGAAGCAGATAAAAAAAAAAAACCAATCCGTCGATCCAGCCAAAAACCTAATTAAAACTGCCCAGTTTTATTTGTGACGCGTGCGCCGAGGAAGATCAAACGGTTGTCATGAATTTGCTCCCATCCGCTGCCATTTGTCAGCATTTGATTGGGTGAGCTTGCTGGCATGTGTGACGTGGCGAGCAGCGATTGGACGAGGGCTGTTTGTGATGACGCTGCTGTGACACAGGCGCTGCCACGTGTCGTTTCTGGATTGGAGGAACAACTGCTTTTTCTTTTGCTTTGCTGGGGCATGCGTCAGCTGCTGACGCGAGCGGACGAATGGACGACCGCCACGTGGCGTGGAGGGCGGTGCGACGGCTTTTTTGGAACGTGTGGACGAATCGGGCGTGACACGTGGACCGCAAAAGTAAACCAGCGAATGACGGGGGTGACACGTGGACTGCAACAGTAGAAAATCACCCAAAACGCGCATATCTCGAGGCGTATCTTTCGATGTCTGATCACTGCAAGTAAATACTCCATTTTAAGTATTTTTTCGCCACGAATTCAAACGCGCACTCTGTTAACCCTGAAAATAATAAATAAACGCAATTAGGCTAGTATTTTAGAGACTTGACAATAAAAATATATAAATAACATATAAATAATATTACATAATTAACAACTCAACAAATACCCCCAAACTTAGGACTTTGCACGTCCCGAGGAAAGGTGTAAATGACAAACACGCAAATAAACTAGACTCATAATATAGATATGTACAGACTTAACTAATCGTATACCCGATTCATAATTCATGGAGTTCCTTTGGTTTACATAGTTGCCAAGTTAACAAGCCACTCATGAAATTTCGGAGTTATGATATGTCAAGAACTGCAACCCAAACACAATTAAGATCACATTTTCAAGACAAATATATGATCAAGACAAACGCCATCAACTACTTGCGAGTTTTCTTGGTCTACACATTCAAGCATGCAAGTTTATAATTTTACTTAATCTAGCTATAAGCACTCGAGCTAAATCTTTTTATTTGAGGAGTTTCCATACACTTCTGCCTTTATTCATTTTATATGTATACTCTCTATTTTTTTTCTCCAATTTTTTTTTCAAATGATACGGTCTCTGCTCCATTTCCTATGGACCACTTTCCTCACTTTTTCCCACTACAAGTTTCCCTGCTCCATTTCCTGTGGAAACTTGTGGGACTCTCTATATTTTGAAAACTCGTGTTAGCCCTTCTCACTTTTACTATAATCAAGCAAATTCCTCAATGTGGGTTAAAGTCTCATCACTTGCACTGTTTCAACCGTCTACCCATTTTGGTATCTAGCACAAGGCTTAACCATCAAACTAAGTCCCTAATCATGAAACATAAAAATGTTGAGCTACGGACTCGAGTGAGTATTTCTCCTAATTTTTCATAAGTTTCAAGTCAAAAAGGCAACCTTAATGTACTCTTCCACAACCAAAGGCATGAAACAAAGTTTCGGGTGACTCTAAATAATATATTAATGAAAACTATACTAAATACATGCATGAAAGTGTATCAACTCCTAACGAAGTGAGATAGATGAGTATGGAGGGAAAAGAAATGGAAGAAATGAATAAGAGATATCAAACACCACCAATACCGTCCAACAACCACATATAGCCGCATATAATTGAAAAAAATTTAAACGATCTCACCTGCGGTCTTTCGCAAAGCAATCCATCCTACTCAATCCACAAATCCTAAAGTACCCCCAAACTTATTCTGAACCTTGTCCTCGAGGTTCAAAATAAGTCAAGGAATCCATGCAACAAAAAGACAAAGAATAATGGTGAAAAAGAATATGAATAGAATAAGAAGATGATACAAGTGCACGCATAACAAAAGTCTCCAAAAACTAGTGAATGCTCAAATCTCGCTTGTCTAGGTGACTAAGGAAACTATGAAATAAAATTATCATAATAATAGCAAGAACTAATAAGCATTTGAGTTAATTCAAATGATTCCTATCAAATCTTGCGAGCCCGAGTCTTTCAACTACGGGTGAAGTCAACAAGATGATGGAATGAGGTTCAGGGTTTTGGATCTACTTAAAGACCCGCCACTAATGTGGCGACTTAAGTTGGATATGTCCCAACCAAGTCTCAAAACACCTAAAACTCTAATAATATGTTAATTCCTAAAAGAAAAGAATATGCTCAAATTACTCCAAAAATAATGTAATTCATAGTCAAACCTAGCAAGACTCAGGGGGTGGTTTAGTGCCATCAGTGCTCATCAAACATTCGTTACACCTGCAAAAATCCAAGAGACCAAGTTAGGGCTTTATTAAACATAAAAAAACTAAAACTAAATTAAAACTGAAATAAATGCAATAAAAATAAAAACAAAGTTGGTATGCCTCCCAACGAGCGCCTTTCTTTTAAGTCTTTGGCTAGACTTATTGTGATTCATCACGTGATGCCCTCTCCTTTGGAGATGTCAACAACAAATGGCGCATCAACATATTTGGGCAATGCAGCATGCATGCCCTCCTTTAGAATTGGGAGCTCATTCGGGACCTCTAACACAAACGAATCCGTCATATCATGGTCATCCAACACCAAGGTGTCAACAGTGTAGAAAATCTGCGAACGCTCCTTTACTTCCACCCCCGTATAAGGTTTAACAAATATGCATGGGAGGGTTGGTGGTTTCACCAACACCAGAGGTTGGTCTTCCTTGCTCTCTATCTGCGGCTCCTCTGGCCGTTCTGAAATGACTCCAATTTCTAACGCGACGTCATCATCATCATTCGGTGCAATGGACTTGTCCGGCTCAATTTGAAGGACTTCAAGTCTTTGCGTTGTTTCGCACCAGTAGTTCTCCACCGGTGTATCAACATTCTCCTCAACATTACTCAATGTATCAACATACACATTCTCCTCTGAGTAAGAAGTTGGTTGTGTATTACACAACTCTTTCTCGTCAAGCATATTCTGGAGTGTGGCATTCACTTGAATAAATTGAGTTTCCAAGTTTTGCAAGCTTGGAAACTCACGCGAAAATTGTTGAAGCTCTTCATGAAACCGATGTTGATCATCTAGTAATCTTTTCATCATATCTTCCAAATAGGTGCTTTGTTGAGGAATCTGTGGACTTCCCTTAGACATATAGAAGTTGGGTTGTGGTGATGTATAAGTGGAACCATGATGATTCTTATACTTCGAATAAGGACAAGCATACGTGGGATGAAAGTACTCCCCACAATTTCCACAAACCCTGACCTGTTGCACAAAAGATTGCGAGTTAGAAAATTGATGTCCATTATGTGACATACCTACCCCATTCACAGCATGATAGTATGAGTCTTCGAATCGACCATAATTATGGGTGTAGGAGGCCATTATGGAATTACCTGCAAAAATGTTAGAAACAAGGAACTAGATACAGAATAATAAAAAAATAAAAACCAAAGAAAAATAAAAACCAAAGAAAGAAAAAACTAATCCCCGACAACGGCGCCAAAAATTGACGCGCGCCGAACGCGTCAATAAAATTAAAATATCTAAACCAACTATTTTGTAGAATAGTGGCAAAGGGTCGGTCCCACAGGGATTAGTATTCTTTCTAAGGTTTAAAAAGAACACAAAGGAAAATCGGGGGTTTTGAAAGAGTGAATAATAAAACTAATCTAAATATCAACAAAATAAATAAAACAATGGAAATAAATTTGAAAGAATTAATAAAAACACCTAGGTCAAGAGATACAAGTTTGGTTCGATAAAAGATCGGATTTGGTCGTCGATTTATGTAAAATATGCAAATCAAAATATCTTAGTGTAGCTATAGACCCGGTAACGTACGCGGTTCCTCGTGCTTCCTAATCTCGATAACAAATGTACGACAGTGACTATTTCTCTAGTCAAACGTATAACCCTATACTCAAGCGCATTGGGTTTAACACGCTGACCGCAATGAGCTTCGTGAAGGCACTACACCTAGACAACCGGATCACTCGTGTGTCCAATTTAGCTTAGATTTCTAAGGTATTCAACCTAGTCCCAAAAGGGTCTAATCAATCGGTATGGTCGAATGCCACTAGTGTGGTCTTATTGCACAAGTACGGGTGCGTACGACCTACTGGCACGTAAATCAAGATTTAAATCAGTGTTTAACCTTGATTATTAAAACAATACCAAAGAAAATAAAATAATAATGAAAAGATTGAAATTAAAATATGTAAATCTCACAAATCCATTGATACGCACAGTCGAACCTCCCTCGTAGTCTTGTCTAGGCTAGAGGTTTTAGCCCCGCATAGTTGAAGAACACGAAGAACCAAGAAAAATAGAAAAGAATAGGAAGAGAGCGTTCGGCTCGAAGCAGATCAAAAAAAAAAAACCAATCTGTCGATCCATCCAAAAACCTAATTAAAACTGCCCAGTTTTATTTGTGACGCGTGCGTCGAGGACGATCAAACGGTTGTCATGAATTTGCTCTAGGGCTGGCAATTCGTGTCAGCGAGTCGTAAATGTGTCGTGTCGTAAACGTGTCGTGTCATAATTATCCTAAACCCGCACACGACACGTTTATTAAACGAGTCACTATTTGTAAACACGACACACGACACGTTTAATAAACATGTAACCTGTTTATGACACGTTTAACACGTTTATTAAACAAATCATATTTTAACATGTTTAACTCAACTCGTTTGTGTACCTGTTTAACACGTTTATTAAACAGATCATGTTTAACCTGTTTAATTCGATTCGTTTGTGTACCTGTTTATCAACCTTGTTAAACATACTACTAGATTAATGATATCTCACTACAAAATCAATACAAACAACATAAAATATAAAATTATAAACGCATCTAATACAAGGAAAAATTAAAAATACAAGTTCTCAAATAGTCAAGTTCAAGTTTAATAACCCAACTACAAGGTTATATGAAGTTAAAATAGAAGTAAGAGTCTAAGAGATAAATTCAAGGTTAATGAACAAAAAATGCTTCGAGTTCTCTAGTTTCCAACAGAGTTTGAGCAAGTAGTTGACCGTGGATCATCACTCACACTCAAGTTAAGTACATCTTCTCGTAATACTCTCCAAATCCAAATTTGACATCTTGCCCTACAACAAATAAAAAATGGAGTTTATTAATAATTATAAAGCTTAAGATATTAAAGATAAATAACAAGAAAAAATGTCAAAAATAATATAACCTTCTAATCCTGCACATATCCAATCTCGCAAGCAAATAATTGCTTCGCATTCTCCGCTTAAGAGAAGATCGATATTGGTCAAGTACACGTCCTCCAACACTTTGAAAGAAGCTTAAAGCGTCGACATTGAGACACCGGATGCTCAATATATCTCGAGCCATTGAAGCTAGATTAGGATAACGAAATTGATTTGACTTCCAAAAGTCTAGGATATCCAACTTCACATGTCTTGGCATCTTTGGTTCATCTAAGTAAAGCTCCAATTGACACTTTAGTGAATTACATCTAAATTCGTTGGATGACATTTCATCAAATTCCTAAATCACATAAGAAATAACATTTTAAAAAGAAATACAACAATATAGCTCTAATCTACATTGATAAAACATATTATATAAAATAAATAAAATAAGATTCTTACCTTGAATGCTTCCATAGTGTCAAAGGTGTCATCATTCCTAACATTATTAAGGTCATTACTTAATGCATTGGAACTTGAAGGTTGAAGAGAATGACTTGACTTGTAAGCATCAAATAAACTTTGCAACTTGGTGTTGAATCGATGAAATTCAATAGAACATTCCCCATAAATCTTCGTGTAGACAAAGTTGATAAAAGTCATCTTATAACGCGGATCCAACACACATGCAATAGCCAAAGTTGCACAAAATTCAGACTAATACTTCTCAAATTTCAACCACATCTTACTTGCCATAACTTTCAAGTGCTCATTATCCCCTTCTATTTGTTTTTTCAATTCTATGTAATACAAATATACGGCAGGAAAATACAAATTCGCTGTAGGATAATCGGTGCCAGAAAACATTAATGTGGAATCATAGAACACTTTGAGAAAAGAACAAAATCGTTCTATTTTTTCCCACTCCACTTTTGAAGGACAATATTTATAGTTTGAGTCAATTAAATCCAAGTGTTGGAATGCCCGACGATGAACCAAAAGAAATAGAACCACTATCTTGTGAAAGGAACAACTGACTAATATCATGATGCTTTCATAATCAACAAAATTAAAAGGCAAATCATGCATCACTATCGCTTACGTTAACAACTCACGAAACCTTTCAGAATCAAATTTAGATGAACCAAAAGAAATATAACCACTATTTTGTGAAAGGAACAACTGACTAATATCATGATGCTTTCTTTTAAGACAAGATGCAGTGTGTCGTTGCAAGTTACCTGTGCCGAATCTACTATCATAGATGTACTCTGATTTACAGTAGTTGCACTTTGCCCTTTTCCTCCCATCTATGCCTTTTGGAAGTTCTTCAAAATGACGCCATACATTAGAAGTTTTCTTTCTTTTTCGCTGGAGATTTGTATCTTTATCACAAGCATCATCATCATCATTAGTGTGTTCAAGTTCAATATCATTAATACTGTTGGTGTCAAACTCATCATCATTGATGTTGTTCAACTGCAGCACATTAAAAAAACAGAGAAATTATGATGTATGTAAAAACAAACAAGGTTATATATATATATATATATATATATATATATATATATATGATGTATGTAAAAAAAAAACAGAGATGAAATGGGCGGATAGAAGAATTAAAAAAAAATCGCTTACATAGCCGATGCCCCCCCCCCGCCGTGAATGCCCCCCTCCTCGTCGCGTGCACCCGACAAAGTGCGC
Source organism: Stephania cephalantha (assembly GCA_039657325.1). Classification (NCBI taxonomy): domain Eukaryota; kingdom Viridiplantae; phylum Streptophyta; class Magnoliopsida; order Ranunculales; family Menispermaceae; genus Stephania; species Stephania cephalantha. Next base: position 24,457,704 of record CM077574.1, on the reverse strand, counting down.
GCAATTGATAGAGATCCACCCCCGCCCGCGCGATAGAGATCCCCCCCGCCGCGAGAATGCGTCCCCCGCCGCGCCGCACGCGCGCACCCCCCCGCTTTGCACGCGCGCAATTGATAGAGAATCGAGATCCACCCCCCCGCCGCGCGCCCGAGAATGCGTCCCCCTCCTCCCCCCGAGTCCCCCCACATTGCACCACCCGACAATGCGCGCCGAGATAAAAGATCCACCACTCGTTCAATCAAAAGGGGTGGATCGAATCGAATCGGTGATTCACGTCGTGGTTGCTAGGGGAAGGACAGGTGCAGAAGCAGAGAAAAACATAGCAGAAAAGCAGAGTAGGGGTTGTGTTTGGAGACAGAGAGAGAGAGAGAGAGAGAGAGAGAGGGGGGAGAGAGATTTTGTTACCTGAGGTTGAAGGTGAGGCAATCTCCTTCTTCCTTGTTGGCTCTTCCGCGTCGTCATCGTTGCCGTCGACCCAAGGTGGAAGAAGAGCTGCCGAGTGAAAGCTGTGAGCAGTGAGCACTGGTTTTGAACGTTTTAGTTTTTAGGGTTGGAAATGAAAAATTTGTATTTATATGTGAAAGTTATGCGAGTCATAAACGAGTCACATGGGTTAACACGTTAGCGACTCGTTTATTAACCGTGTATAAACAGGTTAACCTGTTTATGACCCACATACATTTTTGCCAAACCCACGACATGTTTAAGGTCGTGTCGTGTCGTGTTAAACGTTTCATGACCCAAATTGCCAGCCCTAATTTGCTCCCATCCCCTGCCACGTGTCAGCATTTAATTGGGTGAGCTTATGGCATGTGTGACGTGGCGAGCAGTGATTGGAGGTTTGTGATGACGCTGCTCTGACACAGGCGCTGCCACGTGTCGTTTCTGGATTGGAGGAACATCTGCTTTTTCTTTTGCTTTTCAGGGGCATGCGTCAACTGCTGACGCGAGCGGACGAATGGACGACCGCCACGTGGCGTGGAGGGCAGGTGCGACGACTTTCTTTGGAACGCGCGTGGACGAATCTGGGCGTGACACGTGGACTGCAAAAGTAAACCAGCGAATGACGGGGTGACACGTGGACTGCAACAGTAGAAAATCACCCAAAACGCGCATATCTCGAGGCGTATTTTTCGATGTCTGATCACTGCAAGTAAATACTCCATTTTGAGTATTTTTTCACCACGAATTCAAACGCGCACTCTGTTAACCCTGAAAATAATAAATAAACGCAATTAGGCTAGTATTTTAGAGACTTGACAATAAAAATATATAAATAACCTATATATAATATTACATAATTAACAACTCAACACGTATATATATTATAACACAACAAATATACCATATCGAATACATTTTTTTATTTTTTATTTTATTTTTTTATTTTATTTATATATGTATATATATATATTTTTACAACATGCACTACTTGCACGAAAATTCCTTTCAATACGTTTAATAACACATCTGAACAAATTTTAGAATGTGAGAATTCTTGAGATGTACAATCTCGTAGGATTTATACTTAGGTGGCCACTAACTTTTAGAACGATTTGCGGACTCTACCTCAACTCGTAACACTTAATTCATTTACAAGTCCCTAAAGGTGGTGGTCGACTTCACCAACCCTGAGACGATAAATGCATAGTGTCACTAAAGTGGAGTTACTTGGGCTTCTGATCCAACACTACTACTCCAAAGCTTTTCGTCAAAGCTAAAGGAGTCCGTACATGATGTAATCGTTAGCTCTCAAGTCATCTCAACACTCTGCTCCTTTAGAGTCTGCATTAACCCACTTGTCTCACAAATCTTCGTTCCTTTATTTATTTATTTATTATCAATTTCCCCGAATCCGATAAATTTATCGTCAATCTTTTTCAATTTTACTCATCGTGTCTCACCTGATACATAAGAGTGAATACGGCTATAAAGTAGTTATATCGTATATCTATCGATAGTAGTATAATACAACACATCAAATATCCCATATCGTTCAAATTTTAATTTCCCCAACTCTCATCACTTCCCAACAAAGACTTAAGTCAAGATCATAGGGTTCCACTCTAAGTTCCAACCGTTCATAACTTCCGCTGATTTATGTCTTATGTTGGTTGTGGTTTAATTAAGAGCTAAATGTAAAACCTTAGCTCTGATACCAACTGTGACGGCCCCAATTTCCCACAAACTGGGCACCGCCGGGCCTAAGCCCACGTGGACCCCCGAGCCAATCTTGCAAGGTCAACGCATGCCTAGTCAGCCTTCCAATCCATCATTACAAGTAAATTCAAAAGTTTTAAGTTGAGTTATTAATATTTATCAAGTTTTACAATTTAACTGAAGCAATACTACATTAAATAACTCAACAGTAAGGTAAAAGAGTTAGGCAACCTAATTGTGGAACCCTGCATAAATATATCATCATCAGAGGAGAGTAAATACAAGATATATATGCCCAAAATCCCAGTGTTGTTCAAACAAGTATATTTAATAATACAAAAGATTCACCTAGCTATAGAGCCTTCTCCTTGATGTACCGTAGATCTGCACTCAGTCAAACATGAGATTGACGAGCCCAGGTAAGGAAAAGCCAGTATGATCTAAACAATAATCCAAGATAAAATGAAACAGTCTAAAAGTAATGCAGATAGAAAGAAAACTGTTCGGAATGCATGATAATAAGACTGTAAAAACAATGAAAGTACAACGAGAAATGAGTGTCAAAGAAAACAATATAGAGAGGTGCCCAAGTAGTCTAAGACCACCGAATGCGGGTGCCACAGGGTCGGGGTCATCGAGTCGCGGCAACGCCAAGCAGACTCGAGTCCTAGGAAGCGGCGTCGCCTGCTGTACCTAGACCGTCGCGAATGAGGGATATCAACGGCGCCCCGCATAAAACACATCTCACTCCGACCGAATACTCCAGTGACTCGAGGTCATGGCCCCAGTTGCGAGCCGGCGACCACTCCAATCAGAGACACGAGTATGACTCACTTGGCCCTCGGACACTCATACGTGAGTGAAAATTCCAAGAAGATGACACAGTGCAACATCAATAAAATATAGGCTAAAAATGAGCTACTGTGCATTTCCTAACTGGTTTTACTTACCTCGAGAAATAGCAAATCGTCCTCAAAACGTCTCGCTCACGCCTCGATATGCGCACCCGACACCCGACTCCTACGTCCATGGTGTCCATTTATACCTTTTAAACCTATTTTACGAATTCAATCAAATCACAGTCAAATTACGTAACATACAACTCACCATGGCCTTCCAACTTCGTTTGAATCCACCACGTCGTCGAGCTCGTCGAAGTCGCACCTCTCGTCGAGGATCGATCGGTCCGACGACGCGTCACCGCGCAGTTGCTCCACGCCATTCACCGCGCCGCTGCCGCTGTCGTCCGTCACCGCCGCCGGAGTCGTGCTACCGTCGGAGCCGCGCCGCCGCCGCTGCTGATCCCGCCGGAGCTGCTCGCCTCGCTGCGTCGCCGCCGCCAGCATCCCGCTGCTGGAGCTGCCGCCGTGAGCCAGAGTCACCGCTGCCCTGCAGCGTCGCGCCGCTGCCCTGCGCTATCGCCGCCGCTGCCGCATCGTCTGCTGGCCGTCATCCGCACCAGCCGTCCACCACCTCACGCGGCCTCACGCGGTGCTGCTGAAGTTGGTCCGCCGTAGTCGCTGGAGCCGCGCTGCTCGCGCCTCCGCGTCGACCACCACTGCGACTGGTTCGCCGTTGCAGCCGCTCGCCGCGCTGCTGGTACGCTCGTCCGCGAGCTCCCCAGCATTCCGGTCTCCTCGCCGCTGCACCGGCAGATGTCCTCCGATCTCCTCTCTCTTCTCCGATCTCTTGCTCTCTCTCTCTCTTTACTCTCTCTCTCTTCTCTCCCTCTTATCCGAATCTCTCTCTTTTTGTTTCTTCTCGATGAATAAATCATGTGTCCTCGAGATTCGTGCGGAGCGGAACTCGAGGCACATCAAAACTTATTATATTCAATTGCTTTCCTTAAAAATTGGGCAGCGCGCATCTCGAGGCACCACAAATATGCACACCACTTCCACCTCATTTCACATTCTCGGCACTCGCGCTACACGCATCCCGAGGCGCATCCAATGTACATTTTTCCTTTTATTTTTAATGTGACTACATAGCCACTATAGCCACATTAAGCCGCTACCTCGTTCCCACATCGACACGCGACTCGAGGCGAGTCTCCGTTCGTGTTTCGGCTCACCAAATTCCCCGCATATACCACAATTAGGATTATACTCTCAAATTGGATCTTACATACACACATCACAGAAAAAAATCATACTACGGTATCTCCACCTGAGATTCGGACATACGCATTTTGACGAGTGGGTCCACATACGACCCTGACCTGACACGTGGCACAAGGCAAATTTTCGGGTCGTTACGATGATAGTGGGAAGTGGATTGAAAAATGAGCATGTAAATCTCTTGGAAGTTGATGCTTTAAATGAAAAATCATTGAGGTTTCAAATCTTTTTATGGACTCTCTCTAATAGTTTAGGCTAGACTCTCGGACTTGGAGTTGGGTTATCGAAAGTAAATTCTTCTTAAGGTTGGGTTGAAATGCTAGGTACTTGGGCAATTTAAAGGCCTTGGATTGAGTCAATATTTGGTTTGAATTTGAGACTAAAATGCACCACTAAGGTAAAGAGACAAGGATAGCTGCATATTGGAATAAGTTTTGTTTGTATGTACTCGATGTGTTTGAACTTGGATCGGAGTGGTAAATAGGTTAAGTAGCTTAGTATAGTTGATTTAAATAAATTGCATCAATTTTGTTCATGTCGTTTTGCTCGGGACTAGCAAAGTCTCAAGTTTAGGGTGTAATGCGTCACATATTTTAGTACTTTTATAAGTAGCATTAATTCGTTAATAATTTAGGTCATTAATAAGTGCATTCGTGCTAATTCGATATATCTTTGTTGTTTTTTAGGTGAGGAAAGCAAACTGGGAGCATTTAGAGCTTATGTTGAATATCCCAGAAGATTTCTCTCAAAATGCGCGCTAGTGCGGATCATGATGCGGAGGAAAACGGGACTGGAGGCGAGTGATGAAATGACACTATTTCACATGGTTAGATATGTTTTGAAGATGTCTTGAGGTTTCTAGATGAGAATACAAGCTTTGGGTAAGAAACAACATCAAAATGTTTAAGTTTCGGCAAATTCCGTTTTTGCCAACCATAAGTGTTTTGGCCATAACTCCTTCAGTTCGAATACAAATGACTTGTCATTTCTTCCGTTAAAAAGAAGACTCAGATTCGAGCCATTTCATTACTCACAAGCTTTGTCCTATTCGGCCTCCAAGTGGTCCAAAATCGCGTCACAAAGTGGAGTATATATGCAGGTTTCAAATCTCAGCGCCCCAACGCCTAGTTCAGCACCCCAAAATAGTGGGGAATTGCAGTGAGCGCTATACCTGGCGCCCTAGCGCCACGATAGGCGCCCACTACAGCCGGGACACCTATATTACGAGTTTTTAGGGATATTAGGCCATTTTTGAACCAAATTGCCCCTAGGGGTATAAATAGACTCGAAAATTAGGTTATATGAAACTTTTTCTTTGGAGAAACACTTGTGGAGGCTATGATATTGGATCAAACTTGGTGATTTTTCTTGGATGTCTAGGTATTGAATCATGTTTACTTTAGTTTCTACCATATTTTATGTTGTTTCTTGCTCTACTATGGGGTAAAACTCTTTGTCCCGGGGATCAACGGATCTTAAGTTGCTTCTCATTTAATCCCAATGTAATTCATGAGTTTCATCTTCAATTTCTTGTTTAGATTTTTGCATTCTTGTGATTAATGCTACATTTTTGTTTTGATCCCATGTGCGTAGAAACTAGGGTTCGAAATCCACCATGACCATTAGGGATTTTGGACCTGAAATTAAGGAAGTACAACCCTTGAACATACGGCACGTCGACCGATGGTCGTTGACAAGGAAGGAATTTGAATTTGGAGTTTAATGCGGCATATTCACTTACGCGACTCACACCGACCGACAATGTCTGAGTGACACATTAGAATCTCCATCGCCAAGACCTCGGTGATAACGAAGGAAATTCACCTATCCCAACTTGAATTGATGTACTTTGAAATAAAATTGGATAGAAAGATATCAACGTAGGTGAAGTTGAATCCCTTGGACTATTTCTCCATTGTTAAAAATTCAATTTAAATTCCTTGCAATTTGTTAGAGATAATTAATTAGTTCATATTCCATTACAAAATCCAAAATTTGGTTCCTAACTTAATTACTTAATTATACAATAAATGATTTAAATCATTTATTGTTGATCCCCCCAGCCCATACTAACTCAACAATAAATGATTTAGACTCAAAGATTCCCGCACTGTCGTTCACCTCCAATATCTTTTTGGATGCACAACTCATCATTTTGTTGCAATGGTAGAACCTTGACTTTGACGGACTAATTGGATGGTTATGCGATAGGCTTATATTTGATAAATGTTACTTGTCATTCATACACAACCTTGTAGCTAATTGTGTCATACATCCACATCTTGATTGCAATCTAGTGTAGTACTTCAGTGTTGAATTAAGTCGCCCTTGCTTTACGCATGTAAAGATGTGTTTCCACACAACTTCACTATCCTTTCTCTTGTACGAAGCACGAGCTTTGATTCCAAAACCAACACTAGCCGCATATCGCTTATAGGTCGCCTTCACTTCATCTACACTCTCCAAAAATCATGCCTTTCATTGGAGGATCAACGAATATGTTGGTCTCATTTGTACCATCACATGACTTATTAGGTTCATTTTCAGGTCTTGACGTTGTTGCATCTTCCCAAACCAATGGAATCCTTGCGTGAAAAAAACAAAGGAAACAAATAAAAATACACGAGGACCAACAACTAGCGGTGGCAAAAAAACAGGTATGAGTCTGGACACTCCCCTAACGACTAAAAATAATGTGCGGACCCATACCCGTTTTTGAAACAAACACTTGTTTTGTGTATGGACCCATATGTCATTAAAACATACATGACCCGTTTTTGTCCCGACCCTTTTTTAATATAATTTTTTTCACTTAATTATTAACAAAAATACATAATTTTTATGTCGTCATGCATTCCATCACTACAAAATATATATATATATATATTATATTCAAAATTCAAGTCTTAGAAGTTTTCATATAAAAATAACATCATCATTAATGAAATTACAATAAAACATTATGAAAGTTTCAAAATACTCTTATAAATAAATAAAATATTATTTAAATTAATTGCTAATTGTGTACCTGTTTAAAAAAAAAAATTATGTTAGGACCTGGACCCGTTTTTTAAAACGGACAAAAAACATGTTCAGACCCATATTTATTTTGGAAAAATTATGTCCGGACCCATTTAAAGCGGATCCGAACAAATGCGGACAAACGAGTCCTGACACTTTTTGCCACCCCTACCAACAACACAAAACCACAATAACTTTTGCCTCCCATTGACATGCACTTCTTACTTACTTGTGCCTCACACACTCAAATTTTAACTAATTCGAATACTTCCTTAATAGATAGGGATTTTGTTCATACATCTATGTAAATATTCCTTCATTCACTCTCTATGTGTAACATTTAACATCAAACAAATAAGGTACTTTGCACAGAAAAAACAAGAATTAATTTCATAAAAAAAAATCAACATATTAATGGCCAATCAAGTCAACATACAAACTCATTACATTCCTTAAAGAAATGAACCCCATTGTAGTAAATGTTGTTAACCAACCCCAAGCCTTAATGTCGACTTGTGACCCTCAAGCCCTAGAACGAAATAAAAAATAGACCAATACAACATCGTAGACAGATAAATATGACATGTTCCAAGTAGTAAATGTGTAGTTGTGAAGGTCATTTACTTCGGATAGCAAAATGATGAGGCTTTGTGGATTCGTTGGACACATGGCTTATACTGTTGGAAAGGTTGGGTTCATAGACAAGGGGCTTCCTCCGATTCTGCATTACACTCTTTCACCACCAAGTACACCATTGAATCTCAGGTTGATCTCAACTTTCAAAAACTTAAAAAATTGTCGAATACATCCAATAGAAGAAAATAACAAAGGTTAGAGGAACCAAAAGTGAAGAAGATGCTATGTCATGTGTGTTTCGTTGTAATTGTTATTTGTTCCCTCCAAAATGAGAGTCAAAAAGTTTAAATTATTTACTTGCAATGTCAACCAAATGGGTGGCCCATAGTTTGGTATGAAACGTAAAAATAAAAAGTTATGAGTTCGAACTTTGATAGGTGCAAAAAAAAAAAAAAAATATTGCCTCAAATTTATCAAAAACAAAAAAATTGTTTACTTCCAATAAGTACACACTTGGTTCGATTGGCAGGCCCCACAATGCTAATGCGTCTTGCCACATCACGTGTCACGTGTGTATTGATGTTATGTAGTGAAAGTATGTCAAAATATCATTTTTCCCTTTTTTTTGGGATTAATGGGGGTCAAAATAGCCCAGTTGTTACAAAAATACCCTAACTCACAGTGCACACATTATTAAGACTCCAGCGATATCATCTGCCCGAATGGTTTGCAAACCAAGGGGCACTACCCAACAGCTTTCAACTTCATACCACTAAAACTTCGATTCAAACGCATTTTCCAGTTCATTTAGTCAGTCATAAACCGTGATAGGCTAAACTTACCCGCATATGAACTCCTACCAACTCCCATGGCCAACAATTCATCTCGGTTCAAGGCTTGGAGTCAACACGAAAAAAGGGTGAAAGAAAGACATTCTTAGAATTTACAAGCAAGTCAAGAATCCAATAAAAACTTCAACCATTATACAGCCACAATAAAGAAATTCGACGTAAGAATTCATAAAATGAAAGGCCTGCACCACAATGAATCACACAGTATTATGTTACCTACCAGTCCTCACCATAAAATCTCCTCAGACATGTCCATCAGTCACCCATCACTTGGCAAAGCGACTCATAAAACACATAAATACAGCTTCTGCTCTAGCGTGCTTTGCTTATAAAATCAGCTGTTGTATGTCCTAGTTCCTCTCTTCTTCCTGTATCATTGAATGGGTTCAACACCTGGAAGAGATTGAGCTGATGCAAAAGGAGATATACTTGCCGCCGACGCACTATAATGCAGAAGATACTGTTGCTGACTGGAAGAGCCAACATAACTGGACGCGTTGCTTGAACTAGGAACGTAAGGCGACATGTATCTTGCATTTAAAGAAGATAAAGAAGGGTAGCCCAATGAGTAAGATGCGTAAAGAGGTGAAGCATGAGATCGCTGAGATGATGCATGCCTCAGGTCCATAGAGCTTCTGTTTATACTCAACACAGGGGAGTTGTAAGACCTACGAGACTGTGAGAGATGACTGCTCAAGATGGAGTGAACATGGGAACCAGACGACCTTACTGATGCAGAGCCGATTTGTATAGGTGGAGATGAGGGTAATGATGACCTATATGACGAAAGACTAGCAGAGGAAGCAAGCGAAGCAGCAGAAGAAAGAAGAGGAGTGCACTCCGATGCCGGAGGGTCACCAGTGGCAGTTCTTGCATCACGTTTGCAAACAGGGCAAAAAGTTCTCCATGAAGTAAGCCAAGAATCCACACAAACAGCATGGAACTCTATCAAAATAAAATAAAAAAAAGGAAAGGGATATTCAGATGGACATAAAACATTTTAGTTTAACATAGCTATGTAAAATCAAAGTTGACCAATCAATCTTACACAACAGTAAACAATGTTTTAAGCCAAATTTTGACAAGAAGTATGGTACTCCCTACCAGCCAGGTTAATTCCAATTTCCACTTTTCCCTCCTAGATATATTACCTGTATGAGTAATTTTCCTTTTATATGCAGTCCATGTAAATGACAGAAATCACACAAGGGAGATCAATAAAAGCAATTGAGGACAAATCTGTAGCAAAATTTTGACAGGAAGAGTGGCCTTTAACACCCCTCAATATAAATGTCATTTCCCTCCTTTTCCTCAACAGATAACCGTAAGACTCCATGTCACTTGAATAGTTGCATTGGTTTGTTTTCTTTCACTCCGTTCGTCCGAACCATTTAGAGGTGTATAAATACATCGATATAACAACAATAAAATTTACCATTCAGGACAATTTGACGAGGTACTTTTTTTTTTTTTCAAATGACGAGGTACTTCACGACGACAAATTGAGAACCTATTAGAAAGTAGCTATACAAAGTAATACCACCACCTATTAATCATATTGGTCACGAGTTAAAAGTGTGCGAAAGAGTTTCTTTTCTTTTCTTTTTAAGTTTGAATGCAACATGAAGTAGGCACTAGGCATAATAATCGAGAAAAGGGGGGGGGGGGGATTTCAGCCCCTAAACTAGAAGCAAAAGTGGACATCAGCCCTTAAACCAGTTTTGGGTGGGGATTTTAGCCCTTAAATTAAAGAAAAGAAGAGATTTTAGCCCTTAAACTAAAGAAAAGAAGAGACTTTAGCCCACCGTGAATTTTTCTGTTATCTCAAAACGTTTTTTTGCACACATGGCAATTGTGACTTGGCACTTGTGGGTCCTACAGCATAGTAAAAAATCTTAAAATCACTTCTATCCCTCTCTCCTCAACACAACAATTGGAGCGATGACCAAGAAAGCAACGACAACGCCGACTGAGCATCGACGGCATCTTGGACGGCGGCGAGGATATCGATTGCGGCGGTGATTAAAGTATTGGTATGTATGATTGACCTTTACTTAAGTTTTTTCATGCAAAAATGCAAATTGAATTAGATGAATTTGCCTTTGCGGACTTTGAAGTTATGTTTTCTTGTTGGCCTGCAAAAGAATTAGAACTATGGACCTTATAATCGTTTCTGAAAGGGACCATCGCTGTCAATATCCCCACCGCCGTCCAGGATGTCGTCGATACCCCGGTCGCCGTCGCCATTGCTTTCTCGGTCGTTGTCCCGCCAAAAAAGTGATTTTAAGGTTTTTTACTATGTTGCGGGACCCACAAGTGTCAAGTCACAATTGCCATATGTGCACAAAACGTTTGAGATAACAGAAAAATTCATGGTGGGCTAAAATCTCTTCTTTTCTTTAGTTTAAGGGTTGAAATCCACCCAAAACTGGTTTAAGGACTGATGTCTACTTTTGCTTCTAGTTTAGGGGCTGAAATCCCCCTTTTCCCCATAATAATCCACCAACAAACTTGAGGAAGTTCTATGTCTCTCAGAAGAAATACATCAATATAAGAGATCAATAAAAGAGTTCAATTGTGAACACCTAAATCAGCAAGTTCCATGAGTGGCAAAAAAAGATCCAGAACAGTAACATGTTCGGACACTACCTCATACTAATGAATTTTATAGGTGTCTGAACCCGTTTTTAGAACAGACTAATTTCTTTGTTCGATCCCGTAAGATCTATAAATAAATGAGACCAGTTTTTTGACCTTGGATTCGTTTTTCCTTTTTTACACTACATTTTCAAAAATAAATTTTCCCCAAATAGCATCAATCTCTGTTGATGAGAGTAGAGAGGAGATCAAGACCGAAGATTCGGAAGAGATGATAAAGATAACAAACATGTGGGGCAAGCAAGGAGACGGGAGAGAAAGTACAATGCGTGATGCATGTGTGCAAGAGGGGGAGGCTAAATTACTAAGTTACCATCTCAATTAATATGTAAACAGGTCCATGTTTTTTTTTTTTTTTTTTTGAATTTCTTGTCTGGACTCGTTTACGAAACGAACATCTTTTTATTGTCCATTAATGTTCCATTTTGAGAAAATTGTCCTGGCCCTTTTTTTATGGGTCCATACCACTTTTATCATCCCTATTCCTTACTTTCAAATTGAGATGATTAGAAAATATTATTCCCCAACATAAGTCAAAGAAAAAACAGAAACCGTAAATATATGGATAAAAAACCCCTCATAAGATAAACAAAAATTGTCCTCTTTATCTCATCAGACAAATTTACCAATTCATATTCCTATGCCAATTATACCTACATGACTGCATGAAATTAAGGAATTTTACAATAATGCATCACAAGTTACGTAGTATATTCATGTCTACTTGCAACCTATGGAATTTTATCTAATTCGATCTCACATACTCTCCTCTCGAATTATACCTACGAAGTATATTCAATTTCTTTACCGCCAAACACTCACTTCAATTGAGCATAGTTAGGCTTATTAGTGATCAAAAAGGTTCGAAACTTTGACTTCGCCTATGAATTCGCTCACTTAAAATTCAGAATTAATTTGAGGAAGTTAACTTCGACAATGGAAGTTTGACAAAAATTCGCCGGTGTACGAAGTTTACGGAATTTCATTTTAAATGCTAGAAAACTCAAGTTTCTTCGTAGAGATGCTAAAACTATACTTAATCATACAATCATAATGCATAAAACTCATGTCACCATGGATATTATGAATTTTAAGTATATTTCTAGCATAAGCGAAGTTTCAGCTGAAGTTTCAATCGAAGTTTGCTCAACTTCCACGAAACATAATAATTTTACTTCATGTTTTATTAACTTCCATCGATGTTTTCGAAGTTCGGTCGAAGTTAGCCAAAGTTGAGTCAAATTTTTGTAATTTTTCTACTGCCTCTGAACTTCGCTTCGCTCACCTCAAAATCGACAAACTTCGCCCAAACTTCGGCGAAGTTTATCGATTTTTTAAACCTTGGTGATCAAGCAAAAGAACTCAAAAGACAACATTCACTTTTATTTTACGTACGTGAAACTTTATTCTTGGTATAATTATGTATTTCACTAAAAACATTACCCCATGTTTAATTCTCTAGATTGCTTAGTCACTAATTTCGTGGTTTGGATTTTGCATACTATTCAGGAAGAGAGTATGTGAGATTGAATAAGATAAAGAGTTCCATAGGCATGGATTGAAAATTCTCAGAGAATTTCGAATTAATTGGATTTTTTGAAGCACCAAACTAAGAATTAGGTGTAAACGAAGTTTTACAAAACTTCCATCGAAGTTAGAGAAAAATGATGACATTTTCAAGTTTTAACGCTCACTTGAAAGAAAAGGGAAATGCAATTAGTGTCAGTTTTTGTTAGAAGATTATCTAAAGACAACATGTTAGGAGATAACAAAACCACATGTTTACTTCTCTTATTAGAAATTAATTCTAATATATTACCTGATGAAGAAAATAATAATGTAAAAAAGATCAATCCCGTCAAAATTGAAGTCTTGAAAAGTTAAGATCAAGAATAGAATGAGAAAAAAATATGAAATATTATATAAAGCAAACTTTCAAATGACTTTTGGTAAAAACTTTGATGTTCTCTAGCACTTAAATGAAACTATTTAGACTTCTCTATATTGTCGAAGTTTTGCCAAAACTCCCTCATCGAATTACACTTTCTTGAATTAATTCCGAATTTTAAGTGAGCGAAATTATAGGCGAAGTCGAAGTTTCAATCCTTGTCCAAAGTTTATATGTATATAGGAATAGACTACATGAAATGTGTTGTTGCATTGTTTTAAAAATCACAAATTTCATGCATTCATGTAGGTGTAGTGTTCATTGGAATCTGAATCGGTATATCTATGTGAATTGGGTTGATTGAGCTCAAGAAGGAATTTCAACTGATTGAATGAATTTACAATCAATGAAACGAGAAATACTATGGAAAAAAAGATAAGAAATTAATATAATTAAATCATCTTGACTACTAGCACTTTAATTTATTACATGGTTATTAGTTTGCCATCTTTATTGTTTTATCTTATCCATGTTAGATGAATTTATTTTTCAAGTAATCCTTAAGGATGGAATTTTATAGTTTAAGTTTAACTAGCCTTTCAATTGTTCAAACAAGAACTTGAGGCTATTACTAGAAATCTCTAACTAATTCATGTGGTTCGACCTTGTTCTCATTACTAATACGATGGACCCACATCCGCAAGTGTGCTTAACGAGCACGCATCCGCGATTTTTTTTTTATGCCGCCAATACATTAGAAGATTTGTATGATTTATGCCTAACGAGTACGCGGAAGTATTGATGTAAACTAATGAGGATGAATATATTCTTTGCCAAAAGGCAAGATTGTTAAGAATTTGATTTGGATTCTGCATTAGGAGTCTCCATTTGCTTTAGATTTTAACATTTAATAAGACAGTTGAAATTATAGTAGAATTGTATGATTTGACGAAAACACGTAGAAGTATTTAAATTTGTGTAAGATGATGCTTGTAAATTAGAGTTAGACATGAATTATGTTTTTTGAATCTATAAAAAGAATCCACTACACTGTTCTATGAGATATAGGCTTTTATTGGAGTTGATGAATAAAGAGCTTTAGTAATTGAAAATTGATTCTTTTTCTTGATTGAAATTGGTTGTAGGTTGCGTTCAAGTTCCACTATTGAAATCATTTCAAAGGTTGCCCATAACTTTCTCCTTGTCAATACACAATTTTGAAACACCTTGAGTTTATCGAATAATAAACAATTAAATTGGGTATTGAGAAAAAAGAACATTTAAATTGAAGAGTTGGTTAGTTAATATTACTTTAAAGCATCACTACTTAATTCTATTTGCACACTTTCCATGTCTGTTACCTTTGGTCTTTCAGAAGGCTAAAACAAATTATATTACGTTATATTGCACGCATATGAAATGACAAATAAATAGCTAACAATATAAAGGAGGGGGAAACAAATGAACCCCGAAAAGTAACTCCAAGTGAAGGAATACTTACTATGACAACATGGTAATATTCTAAGCTTCTCACCAACACTGTAGTCTTCAAGGCATATAGCACAAGTTCTTGAAGTACAATTGTCTTCCAAAACAGTTGTGAATATCAGGCTAGGCATGGCTTTCACTAAACGGCTGCTCATCCCATGAAACTCACGTACACGAGCAGATCGAGGTCTTTCACGCCTAATGCGGTGTCTACGAATGAAGAAGCAAGTAGCCAGCACAGCAGAAATAGCAAGGAGAGATATGAAAGAAATGGCCATAATTGACCATGCAGAGTTTTCAAATGTTGGGATAATCCATATCTCAACATCAGTGCGGCCAACATACTTTCTGAGCATTTCACCAGAAAGTTTAGAGACAAAAACAGCATATATTTTAATACCTGCTGAAGTTCCTGCCACTGCAATTTCGATAATATTAAGTAATTAATGAAATGGTTGCAAGCTTCAGATTCAACAATAGATGATATTTCAACAATTAGAAAATAACAAGGTAAAAAATGAGAGATTATTATTTTACTTTCAGAACATCACACCGACTACCAAATAGAGTTGGGTGGACACACTACTGTTTACAACAAACATTCACTTAGCCTATGCTGGAAACTCATGAACAATATATCACCACAAGAAGAAAAAAAGAAATAAAGAACTAAGTGATCACTCCCTCATCCAAAACAAGTTATATATAGATAACTAATGAGAAAGGAGTTAATATCAAGCAATCAGAAGCTTGGTTATTCTTTTTTCGGGCATTGACTTGAAGAAAATAATTATTTGAAGAAACTCGACTTCTCTCTACTTCCATCTAATGATTTACATATATATATTTATTGTCATTTTTAATAGTTTTGGTGTCTCTATAGTGACAAAAATAAACCAACAAAGTAAGTAGCTTATTGGTTTGGTATAGGGTTAATTGTGAAAGAAGTTGGGGGGTTTTAGTCTCTATAGGCGCAAGTTGATGTTTCGTTCTTATCAAAAATAATAATAATAATAAAAACAAAATAGAAGGAGATGTGTATTTTTTTTCCATAGAGGAGCAGCGTGTATTAGTGTATAAGTTATAACCAAGGATCCAAACTTTGATTTCCCCTTGTAATTTGCCCTCTTAATAATCGGAATTAATTCAGAGAAGTTTAATTCGACGTGAAGATTTTTTGTAAAAATTCACCAACTTAAAGAAGTTTAGAAATTTTTTATCTATATGGTAAATAAATCACAATTTAATGGTTTAGAGCCATTTGCATTGAAACAAGTCAAACATATTACATTACATATGTATGGTAGATTGTTTTACAATTCTTCTTCTCTTCATGCCACACATGTTAGGGAACTAAAAAATGACATGTAGAGAGAGGATTAATGATTAACGAGACTTCTCTTTACATTTAAGCAATAATCTTAAAAACCCTTTATCTTTACATACACTGAAATGGAACACTACAGGGGCCTTTGTTTATGTATGAAAAGTCCCCAAGAAATTACTACAGAAATATCAGGGGATTAAAAAAAGGAAAAAAAAAACTTGACTTAATGCAAGTTCCAATGTTCCACTATATTTGACTACTAATTAGTTAATTAAATGAAGTTGTCAAATATATTTATTTCAATCAAAGTTTTGTTCTGAAGTTGCCTCGTTGTCCTAGTAACTTTTCTTTATGTTCACTTTAAAATCAACAATGAGCCAAATTTCCAGTGTGATAAAAATTTATTATTGAATCTGAGAATTAGTCCACAGCATTTCCCAACTTTATAGTTCATTGTCTTACATATTTCGAGTATAGAAAATACAGTAATCTTTCAAATCTAAAACCATGGTTCTACGGCATAGTAGTAAAAAGCTGCACAAATATTAAGTGTTACAATGCTAATGTAACCTGTCTAAATTGGTACATTGTTTATAACTCTAGAAGTTAGAAAGTTGAACATAAATGCCAACCAAATGATGTAGAAATTGATTGCCTAGACTGAAAAATACATGAACTAACGGCAGCAGCTCTTGTCCACACCTCTTCTTTGATAAGCAGACTAATTGACAAAGGTCTTTCAATCATGTGTAAAAGGCACATAAAGGATTTTTGTATGTTGGGTTGGGTCCTTTTACCACACATAGATATCAAAGGTCAAACTGTAAGAAAGTTCTAAAATCCACATAACTCAAATCCAGTAAATCCAATACCTCAAAAAATCCACTTCGATAGTTCTACAGAGAAAATTAAAGCGTTCTACCACAACAAAAAAAACGAAATGTATCAATGGAAAAGCTTTCACTTAAAATTCACCATTTCATAGTCACTAGCAAATAATAATTGAAGTTTTCTAAATGTAAAGAGACTCACTCGCAACCAAAGCATCACTATCTTCATTGTCATAAACAATAGCAGTTCTGAATCCCACGGACTGCGCTCTCCTAACCTTCTCCTCAAAGGTACAACCGCCGCGAATCATCAGCACAAACGGAGACCTCACAGAAGCATTCAGTTTATTTGTCAAAGGAGAGCACCCATCGATCGGTTCCGCCAAATACAAAACACCAGAATTACCAGATCCCTTGACAGAGGGAGCTGAAATTCACAAAGCAAGAACCAAATCAGCAACTCTATATAACAAGATCGACGAAATAGAAACAAAAAATCACTCACCAAAGTTCGCCTCTATGTCATCGAACGACAGAGTAACGTTACTTCCAATTAAAACCACATTCGCAGTCGCTGTAGCACACAGTACATAAACGCAGACGAACAAGGAGATCCACATCTCCATTTCAACTTTTAACAACAGATCCGAAACACGGAAATCAAACAAACAGACAACACGCTATGGACGAGCTGAATCTTTAATCAACTACAGATGAAACAAAAACCACATATTCCAGGATGATCTAGAGCTAATAGTAGAATCAAGACCGTTTTGTTTCCTGGTGATTGAAACATCCGCTTCCATCCTCTGCTCTTGTCGTGCTTGATTTTCTCAGCTTTAGGGTTTAGATTTTCAGAAACGGGAAAGGAAATCTAATCAAATTATCGATTAAGGGCGCTCTGGAATTCGGGTTTGGTAACAACTGCTCTGTGGAAGGAAGCTCCACCACCGTACCGCGTCGTCTAGAGCCAAAAACCCAATATGTTATGTTGTTATGCGTCCTTCGTGTTTATCTCCACAACTTTACCCCACCGTCTTAAAAATACAATATATAAATTTCTTAAAAGAGAAAATGATTGGATGAGATAACTCTTCACTTAGATTGTGGACACACTGTCGCGTCTAAAGAAGATACATGAGATGGATTTTTTTGCATATATGTTCGTTTTTGGTAAAAAATTTACACTTTTGATCCTAACCCAAAATTTTGCGAGAACAAGTTTGTGTTAGTAACGAAGCGCTTTCGGATGCGGGGGCGTTAAGCGAAGGGAAGGGTGAAAATTGCCTCATCGGACAGTCCAGGACATATAGGGGACTGGCTCGAAGAGAGTTGGGAAGGGGAAATCGGCAAAAAATTTTAAAGAAATCAAGGAATGATGAAAAGGCGAGGACTCACACTAAGTACGAAGAAATGTGGATGCCCTTTCCAAATTAACGTCAAGGAGAATGCCGACTCCTTATGGTATGTCACAAATGATTTGTGGGAGGCACAATCACGACACCGCGGGAAGATTGGATAAGAGGAGGAGGAAGTTGAGGATGCGGGGGGAGGAGTGAAAGTGAGCACTCAGGGAGATTAGTCCACCATCGTCTTTTGTGGAGTGCGAGCGGGAAGTTGAGGATGCGGGTGTGAGGACACCGGGTCTCCAACCGGAGGCACCCCAGTGTGGGAGGCACCCCAATCTCCAATCGGATTTGAGTCCTCCCACTCCACAAAAGCTTCTGGCGAGAAGAAATGCAAGGTTCCACAAATGCGTCGTGCCGCCGACGCACGCAAAGTGGATCTAACATGGCTTATAGTCATTGCTTAGAACCATATTGGTTGCCAGCATGTTGATGCCATTATCGATGTGGTTTCCAGATGGGAACTCGTGGATATAGGTGTATAGCCTCCGGGCTCGGACTCGCGGACGTGGACGGGTGGAGGATTGTGCGTAGACGGATGTACGATGAGATTATCGGGTATGAATACCTATGGCGGGAAGTGCTTGGCTCGAGTTTCGAGCCTATCAAGAATGCGGTGCATTGCCGGAGAATCAAGAGGGGCATCTTTCAAAGAATGGTTGACACTTCCAGGACATGGGATTGTTGGTATCCACCGCATTCAATGTCATTCTCGTAAACCTCTCGCACGGGAGTGCCTCCACATTCCTACCTCTACGTAGTACTCTCAACGTCGTCATTGCATAAGAGACTTATCATTGCAATGGCGAATGAAAGGAATATCCATTGGGTTAGGGTAAGTTCTATGACTTTTTTGTGAAATGGTTTGTTTCCCCCTTAATCGGGTTTGTGACAATATCTTCTATGTTCTACCTTCGTTCACTTTGACAGCGCAGTGCGGTTGCGTGTGAATGCACCGCTGCCATCCTTATATCCATCGTGGGATCGGTACGTTGAGGATCGCGCCAAAGGTTGGCGAGATGGATTCGTTTTTCGAGACATCGCGCCCAATGCAACCGCCGATCATGAAGCCACCATACCCGTTGTAGACTTAGATACACCGTAGGTGTAAGCTTGCCAAATTCGTCCGAATGTTCTATGTATATGCAAATGTTGTGTTGTGTTTTAATTGTTGTTTACTTATGGATGGACCTTTTTTATAGTCGCTTTGAATGTTACGGAGATTTATAATTAATTAAAGTTCGGTAAATTGTCGTCTTTGGATTTTCAATCTTGTATTGTTAGTTTGACTACTACGGAGATTTTTTGAAACCGTAATGTTCAAATTCATCCATTTCGATGTCTCGGTCAAAGGTGTTCGTGAAACAAACCATATTTTCGGTCACTCATGACCGACAAGTGTTCCAATATATCTGTCTTGTATAACCGAGTCCCATTTAAATTTCTCGGTTGAACGCCACCGAGATGAATTGACCATTTCAATTCGCTTTGACTCTCGTCCCCATGACGACCGAGCCTACGAGACCCTCTGCGGAAGTGGACAACCGATACGTGGTTAACTCTTCCGGGTCTACGTGGCCGAGACCGCGAGTTCCGAAAAATATTAGCTTATGTCTCGCCAAGGCCGAGACGGCTGACACGCCTCTCGCCTCGTGTGGCCGAGAACCACGATTTCCCAATTTTTTTACATTTTAACAAACCGCCACACACACATTACATCTACTCTACCACACATTACATCTACTCTACCAAATGTAACTTAATTCGTCGATCTTCACCCGAGCCCTAATTTGGAGACGAAATTTTGCATTTGCGACCCCCTTTGAATAAACAATGTTGAGCGCCTGGAAATAGATTTCACAAAAAAATTAAAGGCATGTTTTCAAAACAGGCATTTAAAAGGCACCATTTCAAAACGGACCTTTCGAACCTTCAATTAAAGTAGGCCACGGTTATTTGGACCCCACTTTTTTCTTTTTTTACTCCAGTTTTGAATTTTTTAACCCCTTGTGAAATAACTTTTATGCTCCTGAATATAAAGAGGCTTTTACTCCTCATACCCCACAAAATTGTTTGAACCAACAGTGGTAAGTGGGAAGAACACCGAGAAGTAGACTCCCAAATTGACCTTCGACCGACCTAACTCCGACGACCCTTGTGAAAACCGACTCGGTAATTTCGTTATTAAGTCATTTACCATCGTTTTGGCAATTTTCGTTCGTTGTTTGGTGGCTTTTGGGTGTTTCATTTTCGATTTTTTAGGGCTTCCTCATTGGTGGTGAGTTTTGCATCGTAGTTGCCACAATGTCTCAAGAGACTATTGAAAGAACCAAAATCTAGCAAGAATATGTAAGTTTTGTTATGTTTCGTGCATTTTTTGTCATTTTCATAAGTCGGTGTTCACGATCATGAAACTTGTGGTGTGTGGTCAATCAGGACCGAAAGAGGGAAAGGGCCGACGGTCTATTTTGACTACTCCACTTTGATACCTATCGGCCTATATTGACTGCTATCCTTTGTATTTTAACGATTTGTTTTGGCCACCACCATTAGATACCTATCGATTTGTTTTGACTGGTAATGTTGTTTAAACTATCGGTCTATTTCGATTGCCACCTATCATTTTGAATTGAAAATTAGATTTTCGACATTGATCCTGCTTTAATTCATTCTTCTCTTATTTCTTGTAGGTTAATATGAGTGATATAACTGCTACATCCGAGGCTTGTACAACCATAGAGGGGGAGGCCTTCCGGGCTTTACAAAGGCATTCATACCGACATTGCCACTAGAGTCTACAGAGGAGGCCCTCACTTGGGCTTAGGATACAGATGCCAAATGTGGCTTTTTTGTAATTATTCTGAAATCTGATGCGGTCGATAGTGGGATGCGAGCTAGAATGACTATTGGTTGTGATCGGACTAGAACTATAGCCCTAAAAAACAAAGGAGAAGAAGAAGAAAAAAAAAATGAGAGTAAGGAAAACGGGGAAGAAGATGAAGAAGAGAAGAAAGTGGCTGGCACCAAGAAGTGTCGGTGTTTGTTTAAGCTATTTGTGAAGCACACAAAAGATGATTGTTGGCATGTTAGAGTTGTGTGCGGGGTCCACAACCATAAACTCACCAGCGATTTGGTGGGTCTTGCAAATATTGGGAGGCTTAATGCACGCCAAAAAAAATTGTGGAAGACATGAGCAAGACCAAGACCACTGCTCCCCCTAAGGACATTCTCTCAGCCATTCGTTCGGAATTAGAGGTTGTGGAGAAGAAGTACATGACCAGCGAGCCTGACTTGAGGGTAGAGATTGTGCAGAAGATGATGAGAATCAGTGGGCCCGTATCCACTTCTATCACTGATATTCTAAAGGAGAGAATAAAAGTGAAGTGGTCGACAAGCCAAGAATAAGCTCAAAATTGACACACTCGAGAAGTCAACAATGGAGGAAGCAATTCAAGAACCCGTGGCAAACGAGAAAAGAACAAAAGAGTCTGCGGTGGGTGATAAACCAACCCAACAGTCGACCGCAAGTGAGAAACCACCCCAATAGTCTGCGGCGGCAAGTAGAAGTGGAAGTGTTTCTTCCAAACATGGTAGAGGTGCACGGTAAGGGAGATGCAATCCCATACCCGCACTTAGGCGCTGCATGACCCGCTCCCTAGTGGCATTTGAGTACGATAGTGAAATCCCAGCACTGTGGCACGCCTACCATCGTCAGACAGTGGATGTTACTGCGGATGATCAGTTTGGGTATCGGGCGATAACACATGTTCTTGGCTATGATTTGAAAGATGGTTGGAGGAGGGTAAAGATGAAATTGGTTGAAGAGATGGACCATAACAGTGTCACCTATAGAGAGCACTTTCAGCTTGACACTGATTAAGGTCGGGTCCGAAATGCACTTAACCACTTTGAGTGCCCTGGTTTTGGAGTTGGTTGGCTTACATTTCCGGACATGGGGCTCATTGTGGCCAGTCATTATGGGATGGGTGTTGTTGTCTTGTGTAAGTCCGGGTCTAATGTGTGGTTCCCTACAAAAGGTCTGAAAGCTTCCTTAGCTGACAGACGCTTCATATGGATGTGCATTGTTACCGTTAACCATTTTGTTAGAGTAAGTTATTTTCTTTACGCGTTCTTTTCTTAAGTATTAATGTTCATTGTTGAATGCTCATATGTTTAATTTTTTGTAGCTAATCATGAGCAGTGAAACACCCTTACCACCAACCGTGCCACAATGGGAACCATATGCGAAGGATCAAAATAGAAAATGTTTGGTGGGTTTGAATATTTTACCGCGAAATCAACCAGTTGGTCACGTAGGTACAGTGGAACTTGATGATGATTAATGCAACATTCACCTCTTGTTGATAGTGCATGTGCGAGGTTTCTTTTTGCTGACTCACATAGGTGTAAAAGGGTTTTTATAGGTATATAGAACACATAAACATTGTCATATTTTCTGCTTTACATTACTTGTTATGTTCTTGTGAACATGGATGAAATCTGGGTACCATTGGTGTACTTGACTTGTTATTTTTTGTGGGCATCTCTTTTTACAAGTGATATGATGTTTATATTGATGATTTGATAAACTTGAATGTATGGGAACCTCTGTTTTATTGGGAAGGCAAACATGCAAAATGTGTTGTAGCCTTTTTTACATAAGTTTGATACTGGAATTTGATGTTTATATGTCCATTCCAAATACTTATCGGTCGAGTAGAACCACCACTCACAATATACATATCGGTCACGATGTACCATCGCGTGCTTAAGCGTAACGGCTACTATGGCGGCGGTCGCCGCCCCGGGGTGACTTGTCTCCGTGTACTCCTTGCCAGCTGGCCCTACTACACATGTACGACACCTGCCCGTCCTTTTACTGTCAAGAAATTCGTATCCACTTGTGTGTACAGTGTATAAATGACATATTCAGCTGAAGTCGTACTTAAATGCAAGAATTATTAATAATCAATTAAACAAATCCTATTGTGGTAAAAACCCTGAAAAGTACTATGTATAGAGGTAGACGATTGTACAATATAAGGTATCTATGTACAATGTCATGTTACTCCCAGTTCCCAAAAGAATCAAAATATCAAAACAAAACACACGTACAAGTAATCCTCAATGGTAGGCAGTCAGAGGTAGTCGCCTAAGATCCCCTTGCCCTTACTTGTACTCAGATCTGCACTTAATCATCACAGAAGAAAATAGATGACGAGTCATGTCAGTAAAATCCAAAGGAACTCCTCCTAGCATTCAAATAAACAAGTGGAAGTCAATAAATACTGTTAAATAAACATGCAAAATGTAAACAGACAATTGTAAGTAGGGCATCGCATGCATAGATAACAATAAAGTGCAAATGTATGTGCCTGTTCCAGTCAGACTAAACCATACTTCGGAATACCCTTCCAGGATCCCACTAGTGGGCACACCCAATTAGCTATCACCTGGTCCCTCTCGGTGGCCGGCGTAGACCTACGACGCACCGAAACATGTAGCAGTTCATTAGCTCGGGACGTTATCCACCGAGAACTCCTGATACACATGTTATGGTATAGACTGCATAGACACATAACGGAAAATCCGGTAGGAGTAACTCAACCAACCGTCCAAACAATGACAAGATATAGATGTAATAAAAACCAAAAGGAATATTGGAAATGAATGGAAATACAAAGCGAAATAAATACTCAGAGTTTTTCAATTGGGTTTTACAAACCTCACAACGCATTCCAATACCCCGTAATCAATCCCCGAGTCCAAGTCCACTGGGTCCTTGGTTGCCAATTGATCACCCGTGTCCACCTATGTCCATTTATTAATAATTCCGATTTAGCATGACAATTTACGACCAATTTTTAAAATTTTAGGCCAAATTGCCCATTTCGCGCTTTCAAGGCAAATGCCCCGCAAAAGTCGCGTTTGACATTCCCACATATGTTATTTTTCATATAAATTCATCAATTTCTATTTATTTTATTAAAATATTATTTTTTAGAATTTTCCCAATTTTTCTTTCCTTTTTTTAAAGTTGGTTTGGGTCAGGTCGACCCTGGACCGAACCACGGTGACGGTGGAGCACTTCGATCGGGATAAATGAAATTTTTTTTTTTTTTCTTCTTCTGTTGGGTTGGGGTTGCTCTCCACCCCAACCCCAGATTGGAATCGATGGCGGGGAGACACCCCGCCATCACCACCTCGACCCGTTCGGCCTCCATGGCCGAACCCCCCTCGCCACCATGGCCAAACCACTGAGACCCCCAACAGAAACCACTAGGACTCACCTTGATCGTGACGTTTCCATTCTCTCTCTCATCTCCTTCCCGACTTCTTCTCCTCCTCATCCTATTCGTTCCTTCTTCTTCTCTCTCGGCCTCACAAGTCGCGATGTGCGTGTGTGTGTGAGAAAGAGAGATAGAGGTGTAAGTGAGAGAAAAGGTGGTAGATAGGATAAGTGTTGTTGACTTACTTGCTTGACTCCAAAGTGTAACACAGTTGGGACACTCGCGTGTGTTTTACGTACCGAAATGCCATTTTCGGGCATTTCGTCGCCCGGTTTTGCATCCGAACAGCGATATACGCGTACCGCCGTGTCACTAGCCACCTAATATCCTTCCATATTAGTTACTTGGCCAATTTTTATGTTAAATGTGTGTTTTAGTTTCCCCGACCTAATATTCGGTCCCGTCAACTACCTGGTACCAGCTTCGACACGCATATCGAGGCGAATACAATTCACACAATCTCCCACGTATTGTTATGCAACATACACACATGCGATATATTTTAATAAATTGCACCGCAAATAAGCATTCAACACACAATAAACTATCGTACCTAGGTCCCTGTGTGTCCTAGCCTACCGCGGCGTTCACGTAGATCCGAGCTGGCGTCCACGTCTGTAAATTCGAGATAATTAACGACATTAATAAAATGGGTCGTTACAGTTCTTCCTACCTAAATAAAATTTCGTCCCGAAATTAACTGTAACTAAATTCCATACCAGAGAATAGCTGAGGGTATCGTGTCCTCATCGTCGACTCGAGCTCTCAGGTGAGTCCCTCCGTCCTATGATGCTGCCAACGAATTAGGACCTCCGTCCTCGACGGTCAACGATCTCTATCGGTCTCTCCTCATAGGTCACGTCAGGCTGTATCTCCACCTGTCCCAACTCAATCGTCGGTCTCGGCCCTGACCTAGCGAGTCTCAACATGGAAATGTGAAATTTCGGATGAACCCTTGCTAACTCGGCAGGTAACTCCAGCCGATATGCAACAGTGCCTACTCTTTGTTCAATCCGATATGACCCAATGTATCTCGGTGCCAGTTTCCCTTTAATGCCAAATCTCTGTTGACATTTCCAAGGATAAACCTTCAGATACACCATATCGCCCTCGTCATAGCTCAGACCCTCGCAATACCTATCCGCGTATTTCTTCTGTTTATCCTGTGCAGCTCGCAGCTTCTGACGAATTTGTCGAATTTTCTCTGTATGATCAACAACTATCTCAGGTCCTCCTGTCACTGTATCTTTCGGCTCTGCCCAACACGCAGGTGATCTACAGGGCCTCCCATACAGTGCCTCAAATGGTGGCATGCCAATGCTCGCCTAATAGCTGTTATTGTATGCAAACTCACACAGAGGCAGATAATCCTCCCACGAACCCCCAAACTGTAATATACAAGCCCCGAGCATATCCTCCAAATTCTGGATCAGTCGCTTTGACTGTCCGTCAGTCTGAGGATGATAAGCCGTACTAAACTGCAATCTAGTGCCAAACTGTTCCTGCATTGCCTCCTATAGTTTCGAGGTCAATTTGGGATCTCTATCTGACACAATGGAAACTGGCACCCCATGAAGTCTAATAATCTCCCGCTCAAACATTATGCTCAGCTGGGGAAACGTGTATTTCATCGAGATTGGAATGAAGTGAGCCGACTTCGTCAGTCTATCAATCACTACCCAAACTGCATCGTGACGCCTCGATGTCTGCGGTAGCCCACTAACGAAATCCATAGTGACATGTTCCCATTTCAACTATGGAATGGGCAACGGGTGTAATAATCCACCGGTTCTCCTGTGCTCAGCCTTCACCTGCTGGCAAATGTGACAACTCCTAACGTACGCACCTACGTCAGCCTTCATCCCTGGCCACCAGAATAGTCGCCTCAAATCATGGTACATCTTGGTCTGACCAGGATGAACTGTGTAACGAGACCGGTGTGCATCCTCCAAAATCCCGTCCCGTATCTCCTGATCCGCAGGTATCCACAATCTCCCTCGGTATCTCAAACACCGATTTGTGGTTTCTGCCCAATCGTGCATTCCAGATTCCGTGATAGACCACTGACCCGCTCATAGAGCCCATCAGCCCTCTGACACTCGGCAACCCGTTCAATCGATACGGTTGGTATCCTCATCTGACAACAAATGTGTTGTTCCGCCGTAGCCGACAACTCGACCATGCACATAACTGATGCTGCCCGTAATAAGCCATGCTCATGTGTCATCTGCTTCAGAATGGTTTCACTGTCGAGTCCACTCATGCTCAATGCGTCTGCTACGACATTCGCTTTGCCAGGGTGATACTCAATAGCGAAGTCGTAGTCCTTCAACAACTTCAGCCATCTGCGTAGGCGCATATTCAGATCCCTTTGAGTGAAGATGTAACGTAAACTCTGGTGATCTGTATACAACACGAATCACTATCCATAGAGATAGTGCCTCAAAGCCTTCAGTGCAAAGGCGACCGCTGCAAGCTTCAGGTCGTGCACTGGATAATTTCCCTCGTGAGGTCTCAACCGTCTGGATAGATAGGCAACTGGTCTACCATCCTGCATCAACAAACATCCAAGACCAATTCCCGACGCATCTGTATATACTGTCAAGGTCTTGCCCGACTCCGGCAATGTCAATATTGGTGCATATGTCAATCTCCGTTTCAATTCACAAAAGACCTGCTCACACTCATCTGACCACTCAAATCTGACATCTTTCTTAGTCAGTCTCGTCATCGGCGTTGCGATCGAGGAAAAATCCTGCACAAATCGCCGCCAGTATCCGACCACTCCAAGGAAACTCCGTATATCAGCCACAGACTCAGGCGTCTTCCAATCAATGATCGTCCGAATCTTTTTTGAATCTACTGAGATACCCTGCTCACTGATGACATGGCCTAAGAATCTCACCGCACTTAGCCAAAAGTTACACTTACTAAACTTGGCGTACAGTCGGTGCTATCTCAGTGTCACCAAAACTGTCCTAAAATGTCCCCTGTGATCCTCACGAGTCCTGCTAGTAGATCAAGATATCGTCGATGAACACGATGACGAATTTGTCCAAATACGGCCTCATGACCCTGTGCATCAGGTCCATGAAAATCGCTGGAGCGTTCGTCAGCCCAAATGGCATGACTGTGAACTCAAATAATCTGTATCTCGTGCTGAAAGCGGTTTTCTGGATATCCTCTTCTTGAATCATCAACTGATGATAACCTGAGAGAAGGTTAATATTCGAAAAGAATCTGACATCCGTCAGTTGATCAAACATATCGTCAATCCTAGGAAGTGGGTAACGGTTCCTCAGAGTTACCTTATTCAGCTTCCTATAGTAGATGCACATCCTCATCGTACCATCTTTCTTCTTTACAAACAGTACTGGAGCTCCCCAAGGTGACATACTAGGGTGAATGAAACCCTTCTCCAACAGCTCATCCAACTGTCGTCTTACCTCCTCCTGCTCCGCTGGTGCCATTCGATAAGGTCGACTGGCAATCGGCTGCGTCCCTGGTATCAACTCGATTATGAATTCAACAGCTCGTGGCGGTGTCAATCCGGGTAAATCATCTGGAAATACATCCACAAAATCCCTAACCACCGGAATGTCCTCAATCCGTACCCCCTTTCTGAACCTCCGATTTAACTATCGCCGCAAACGCCTCCATCTCCTGCTCTGTAGCTAGTCGACCTCTCGTGATGGGTAAGTCAGTTGCCGATCCAAGTAATACGAACTCCGGTATTCCAGGAATACGAAACTCTATCCTCTTACCGTAACAATCTATCCGTGCATGATATGATGCTAACCAATCCATCCCGAGCAGTGTGTCAAACTCAAAGTACTCCAATACTCGTAGATCAGCAGGTAGTTGATGTCCCTCCACCTCTATCATGACGTCTCGACATATTCGGTTAGGGTATATCTTATCCCCAACAGCTGTGCTGAGGACAAGATGTGGTCTAGTGTCTATGTAACTAACCCTAACAATCCAACAATATGTCCAGCAAGAAACGATAAAGTGCTACCAGAATCAAATATAGCATGCATAGGGCGACCAAATATAAGTAACGTACCTTCAACGAGCTGCCTAGTCGCCCCGCTATCTGGCTGTGCTAATGCATGCACTCTAACTCTGGCCTGGTCTGCCTCTCGCCGTGGCGATAGTGGTACCCGGCAGTCAGCCCTCAAGTGTCCCCTCTGCCCACACCGGTGACATCTACGGCTCTCCAGTCTACCCGTCTGTCCATCTCCAGATCTCGGACCCTGACCCCGGTCTACCAGACCCCTGTCGTGTCCCCCATGATCTCGACCCTAATGGCACCCCTGTGGCTGTGACCTCTGCCGATCCACTGGTGCTGAGGTGATAGCATGAATTGGCTGTGGCTCCTCATATCGGAACTGACTACCTTGATAATCGTCCCGGCGGCCCCTCTCCCGTCTATCATCTCTCTAGCCTCTATCCGGACGATCCATCGGTCTCTTCTGCCTTTGATTCGACCCAGAACTCTGCCCTGATTGTACCTCCATACCAGTCACACGTCTGCTAGCCCTCTGCAGTATGTATGTCTCATGAGCCAATGCCCTGTTAAAGATCTCCTACAGAGTGGTGGCTCCGGTCGAGACAACTGCTGACGCAATCCTGTCATCAACCCCTCTGGTGAAATAATAGATATGTAAGTGCTCTGTCCTGGTGACATCGACATAGAACTGAAGAAAATGTCGGAACCTCTCCATATATTGCATCAAGGTCCGATTACCCTGTCTCAGGGCCAGGAACTCCTCCCTCTGTCTTAACCTAACCTCCATAGGTATGTACTGATCGTAGAATAGCTCCCTAAACTCAGCCCATGTCGTCGGTTCCGGATGAGTATCCGTATATTTCGTCCACCAGACTGCCGCATGCCCTCTCAAACAGGTTTCAGAAAGTCGTACTTGTATAGTCTCATCGTTCCTCATCAGCATATGGAAGCGCAGATGGGACACTACCCATCTCCCTGCAGCCTCGGGATCACCGCCTCCGTAAAAGAATCCAGGCTATAACTTCAAAAACTCCCTCAATAACTTCGCCTCTGGTGCTAAGACGAATGCAGATGTAGTAGTCGTATCAGCAGTGAGGGCGGCAGAAACCTGATCCGTCGTCGTGAGTGGAGGCGTAAGAGTAGACGTCTCCAAAGGAACGACAACAACGCGGTAGGTGTCTCTGTGGGTGCCTCTGCCGCTACCCCCTGAACTAGTGTCTGGGGTACCCACCTGAACAACAGATGTCCCCGCCTATACGGTCACAACTACTGGCTCTCTAGCGGAAGTGAGTGCCACCAGTACCGCGGTCTGCCATCGTAATAGCCGTAATACCTCGGCCATCCATGTCTCCTGGTCGAAAGTCTATCCTCCACACTCGCCATAACCAGGACATCCCTAGCCGCATCGCTAGTCTGTCAAGTCTCAAAAGGCGTACCAGACTGTCCGTCCATAATCTGCATCGAGAATGTGCTCCGGATCGGTCTCGAGGTATATATGTATATCATATAATAAGATGAACAAATAATACGCATATAAGTTCTAACTCTACCCGCCTCACATCACTTCCCAACTAAAGTTCTAAGGCAATAACTTCGGGTTTCCACATCTAAGTTCATTGATTAGGTTTTATTGTCTTAGGACTTCCTCTTTGCTCTGATACCAACTATGGCGGCGGTCACCGCCCCGCGGTGACGTGTCTCCATGTACTCCTTGCCAGTTGGCCCTACAACATGTGTACGACACCTGCCCATCCTGTTACTGTCATGAAATTCGTATCCACTTGTGTGTACACTGTATAAATGACATATTCAGCGGAAGTCGTACTTAAATGCAAGAATTATTAATAATCAATTAAACGAATCCTATTGTGGTAAAAACCCTAAAAAGTACTATGTATAAGGTAGACGACTGTACCATATAAGGTATATATGTACAATGTCATGTTACTCCCCAGTTCCCAAAAGAATCAAAATATCAAAATAAAACACACGTACAAGTAATCCTCAATGGTAGGAAGTCAGAGGTAGTCGCCTAAGATCCCCTTGCCTTACTTGTACTCGGATCTGCACTCAATCATCACAGAAGAAAATGGATGACGAGTCCAGTCAGTAAAATCCCAAGGAACTCATCTGACCATTCAAATAAACAAGTGGAAGTCAATAAATACTGTTAAATAAACAAGCGGAATGTAAACAAACAACTATAAGTAGGGCATCACATGCATAGATAACAATAAAGTGCAAATGTATGTGCCTGTTCCAGTCAGACTAAACCATACTTCGGAATACCCTTCCAGGATCCCACTAGTGGGCGCACCCAACTAGCTATCCCCTGGTCCCTCTCGATGGCCGGCGTAGACCTACGACGCATTGACACATGTAGCAGTTCATTAGCTCGGGTCGTTATCCACCGAGAACTCCGGATACACATGCTATGGTATAGACTGCATAGGCACATAACGGAAAATTCGGTGGGAGTAACTCAACCAACCGTCCAAACAATGACAAGATATAGATGTAATAAAAACCACAAGGAATACTGGAAATGAATGGAAATACAAAGCGAAATAAAATACTCAGAGTTTTTCAATTGGGTTTTACAAACCTAACAACGCACTCCAATACCTCGTAATCAATCCCCGAGTCCAAGTCCACTGAGTCCTTGGTCGCCAATTGATCACCCGTGTCCATCTATGTCCATTTATCAATAATTTCGATTTAGCATGACAATTTACGACCGATTTTTAAAATTTTAGGCCAAATTGCCTATTTCGCGCTTTTCGAGGCAAATGCCCTGCAAAAGTCCTGTCCGACATTCCCACTTATGTTATTTTTCATAGAAATTCATCAATTTCTATTTATATTATTGAAATATAATTTTTCAAAATTTTCCCAATTTTTCTGAAATTCTTCCCAATTTTTCTTTTTTTTTAAAAGTTTGGTTTTGGTTGGGTCGACCCAAACGGGTCGGACCCGACCCTGGACAAGAACTGGTCCAGGCTCGGCCCATTCTGGGCCTGGCCCATGAGGTAGGTGCACACGCGCCCGTGTGCACCATCCTCACCCGATCGAACCAGTTCTCTGGTTCGATCGAGATTGAATGTTTTTTCCTTCTTGCTGTTGGGTTGGGGTTGCTCTCCACCCCAACCCCAGTGGTATCGATGGCAGGGGAGACACCCCTGCCATCACCACCTCGACCCGGTTAAGCCTCCATGGCCGAACCCCCCTCTCGCCACCATGGCCAATCCATCGAGACCCTCAACATAAACCACTAGGACTCACCTTGATCGTGACGTTTCCACTCTCTCTCTCCTCTCCTTCCCGGCTTCTTCTCCTCCTCCTCCTATTCGTTCCTTCTTCTTCTCTCTCGGCCTCCCAAGTCGCGATGTGTGTGTGTGTGTGTGTGTGTGTGAGAGGTGTAGGTGAGAGAAATGGTGGTGGATAGGATAAGTGTTGTTGACTTACTTGCTTGACTCCAAAATGTAACACAGTTGGGACACTCGCGCGTGTTTTACGCACCGAAATGCCATTTTCGGGCATTTCGACGCCCAATTTCAGGTCCGAACCACGATATACGCGTACCGCCGCGTCACTAGCCACCTAATATCCATTCCATATTAGTTACTTGGTCAATTTTTATGTAATTTGTGTGTTTTAGTTTCCCTGACCTAATATTCGGTCCCGTCAACTACCTGGTACCCGCGTCGACATGCATATCGAGGCGAATACAGTTCACATAATCTCGCACGTTTTGTTATGCAACGTACACACATGCGATGTATTTCAATAAATTGCATCGCAAATAAGCATTAAACACAATAAACTATCGTACCTAGGTCCATGTGTGTCCTAGCATACCGCGGCGTTCACGTAGATCCGAGCTGGCGTCAACATCTCTAAATTCGAGATAATTAACAACATTAATAAAATGGGTCGTTACAGCTACTACCTGCCGATAGATTGTATATACCCCACAACTTTACTTATATGACCCACTTTTAATGGGTGACTAAAGTTGATAATACCATCATTAACAGATAGCCACAAACTTAAAATCCCAACGGTACTGTTCAACCACCACATTTAAAAGGCTAACGACACATCTTGTCTGACTATACTTTTGACCTTGCGGTCCTAGTGCTCCATAAAACCTAAAGTCCTATCGAACAAGTGGACTCATCACCTTTTTGGGGTTAGGGTTATTCTCGTATAGCTTTTTCCCCTTTAATCCATAAAAATAATGGCATCAAACTTACCGGTAATAGACGAAGAAATAAGCGGTGCTCCTTGACTTTGTCGACCACTGCGACCTACAGATCTGGCAAGACTCCACCTACAAAATGACTCGAAATGCACTGGAGAGTTCGATTGAGGGTTCGGTAAGGCCGAAAAATCGAAGAGAGGATGGTGGCGACGAATTTAGCTATAGGGTATGTGGGTTCGAACATGGGTAGGTAAGGGAGTTAGAGTCATTGAGGTCTAAGGGTAGTTTCTGGATAAT
Source organism: Stephania cephalantha (assembly GCA_039657325.1). Taxonomy (NCBI): domain Eukaryota; kingdom Viridiplantae; phylum Streptophyta; class Magnoliopsida; order Ranunculales; family Menispermaceae; genus Stephania; species Stephania cephalantha. The sequence continues at coordinate 24,424,576 of CM077574.1, read as the reverse complement.
CTACAAAATATTGTGGTAAATAGAGTAAAGAAAATTCAAAATCAGGGTAAAAAGAAAAAAATAGAGTAAAGGGAGCAAAATGTGTGGTGCAAATAACCGTTACCTTTAAGTATGACAATTTCTACCAATCTCACACTCAAACTCAAGATTCTTAAGACTTTTTTTCGCTCTCACACTTCACATTAGGTCCTTACATCCCCAGAAGTAGTCCATACGTCCCCTGAATTAGTGTCAGACCCCATTTAATAAGGGCATCTGACTAGCCTAGATTACCTTAATCCACCGATAATCTAGCAGCCTCAACCTCTCCATCAATAAATAATTAAAAATCTATCAGAGTAATTATCACATATGATTCTAAATCAACCACAAAGAGATTCTAAAACGAATCTTGTACCTCAAAATCAGTAAAGATTAATTATATAATCCTTAAATATTCGTAAAAATTTTTCGCCAACATCTCCTTTATTTTTAAGCCTACACCGGAAATCCCAGCCTTCATAAATCTTCAACAAACCTGCTCAGCTTGGTGGAAATACCAAAGGACTCACAATCCACCCCATTACAAAATATATCGCATTAATAATGATTATTTATTCATTCTAACCTATCTCAGACTTTCAATATTATTAAATCATTAATACCTTAACTTCTTGGCATTCCAATCCATCCTAAAACCATTAAAACAATTCCAATCCTTTTCAAAACCATTTAACACTTTCAAAAGATATCCTAACATCACACGAACCCAAAAACCAATATATAAAATATTTTATATTCAAAAGTAATACAAACATAGAGAGAAAGAAACTAAGCAAGTCACCAATAATCGGAAAGCTTTTATTTCCTTTGTCACCGCTAAAACCTGTCATTATCCAATTATAAAAACTTGATAATGTCAGATAAGTAAATCCCACACTATCTAGTACACCTGTAGTAATCAAATGCATAATAATCCAAGGAATTTAAACAAAAAACATAATCCAAAGAATTTAAATACAACTGTGAATCCATCCCCTTTTTATTATTCGACCACAATCAGAAGACCGATCTCCGAAAGTGGTAAGTAAACAGTAATAAGGACTCATGCACGACGAGAATAACCAAAGGAGTCTCGTTCCTCTAGACTAAGGGAGTATGATCTGATTCAACTTGATCTCATGATAACCACATGATGCAAAGTATCAGTGACTTCAGCCCCTCAAGCATAATATAGTGTTCAATAAACTCAATATAGACACTATAAGGAGACTCGTAATGCCTTACCCTCCCAAACCGTGTATGCATGTACAACAATAATGCAATTCAATGATCAATGCAATTTATACGAAATATAATCATACAATGTAAAGGTTACCAAGAGATTTACTTAACCTTACAAACAACCAACTTCAAGCTTAATTTTCGAGGTTCCCGAAGCGTCGGATCACCTTGAAGATGGTTCCAATAGCTTCCCTGCATACCTAATAATATTATGGGTTAGGCTTCAAGTGAAACAATATCACGAAGCCCAATGAAAACCGCGACCAAAGTACGCTTGAGAACAATTTCCAAAAATATTAATTTATATAACTATTTCAACTAGCTAACTTGGGGTAACTTTTTAACCTTGAAAACCTCAATATTTGTTATGATGACCTTAAAGGAACTTGTAGTACTCATATCCTACTTTCGATAGACTCCAAGAACACCCAAATCGGATCACCTACGGAGAAGTTATGAATTTTCCCATATGGCATGTCGACTTGGCAACTTTATATATTTTGAACTAAAAAAAACTTCTACAAATTAATATTTTCACAATTAAATCCTCAAAACTCGACAATAAACGCCACGAAACCACCCGATACCAACACCTAAATATTTTCACAGCGCGTGGAGTCAAATTAGATTAAAACCAATAATCAATATCAACTATTAAAACATCTTCAAAATAATTATCAATTGAATTGCATTAGTTCACCTCATCAAAATCGTAACCCACGTCGGTGGAATCTATCCCAAATTGACACAAATCAGTCCAATATATCAATTAACAACAATTCTAACCAATTTCTATCAAAACCCCGTGAAAGAAATCGAAAAATCGCGAGAATTCAAATTGAATTGAGGAAAAATGCATGACATTAAGAATTTACCAAATTGCAAGCTAAATACCTCGTTTCTATCGCAAAAACTTAGCTCGAATGGACCGTCTCGCGATGCTCTACTGTTTTGCGAAAGAAACCGAACGAAAATTGGATGTCAATAGCTCGCAGAGCGAAATATCGAATTGAGAGGGTTATGAGAAAACGTTCTTTTGAATATAAAAACAATCGATTGATTTTTTTGATTTTCGCTTTTTTTCTTTATTTTATATATATATAAACCCTCAGCTGCTTGTCAACAACTTAATTTCTTTGTATTTATTAATTCTAAAAATCCCTATTTTGACATGTTTTGACTTCCGTGGCCCGTTTTCTATCCGACTTTTCACCAAATTGAACAAAACAATCGACAAAACAGTCCATCTTCATGAAATATTTATAACACTGGTTTTGGTTACCCCAAAACCCAAAAAATCTTTACTTTGTCCATGACATATGGAACCCTTATGGACCAATCCTCTTGTCATACGTATCCAAACTTGCACTGGTTTGGACCAAATCTCAACCTCGACTACTGTCAACCGACACCAAACTCGAAACAAGATCTCACCCAACTTCGTCTCATTTCACACTATCTCCAATCCCGACTTACACACAAACCGATGTAATTTCCCATGTCAGCTCGTTAAGTCCATTTAAGGTCCAAATTTTGAATTTAATTCAATTATTTGTCATGAAATTCGAAACTAATATTTATGTCAATATTTTGACTATCTCGGCACGCGTCTCGACACATATCTCAAGATAAAACCCCGCAAATCTTAAATTTACTCAATCACCCGAATTTCACAAAATAAAATAATATATAATACACAACACTAGGCAAACATCACAGATTAATATAATTAATTATAAATCTCAAATTCATCAGTGTTTAATTCCCGACTCGCGGCCAAAACCATAATTAAGCTCCCTTAATCGTTGATTAACCGTAATTACCGATTTAAATTTTTTGGGATTTGACAATCTTCCCAACTACTATGAATCTCGTCCTCGAAATTAAAATTTAACCAAATCTACCTGAACTCGAAGAGATTTTAAAAATGCTTTCTCATACACACATCTCGTTTTCAAGTTAGCTCTTCATACAAAAAGTAAATTTACAAAGCAAACTGATTCCATTCAACTATATGATGCGAATCAGATTCTTTCCTCCTGAGCATAAATGCGTGAAATACGTTATCAATTTCGGCTTACTAAGGCGGTACTACCAATCCATACACAAACTTCTCAACCCATTTCATAATCTCAAACGACTATATAAATCAAAAGAGAGTTTTCCTTTCAGTCCAAACCTGCAATGGCCTTTTGCAAGGGGAGACTTTCAGATACACCTAATTTCTTTCACTATATAGCACAAATCGGTGATAGAGATCATAATAACTTTTATATCTTTTGTAAACCATTTTCAATCCTAGACGAATCTGCCAGCACAACCTTAGTGTGATCTCCAACCATCTATGACTCCAACTCCACCCAATCATCTGGTTCAACCCCATCGACAGGAGATCGACAAGGTATCCCATACCATGCCTAAAATGGAGTCATTTCAATACACAATTAACAATAGTTATTATAAAAGAACTCACACAAAGGTATATGTTCTTCCTACGAACCTCCAAATACTAGTACACAAGCCTTGAGCATGTCCTCCAACACATAAATCCACCTTTTAGTCTGAGCATCCACTCGACTATGAAATAAAAAATTGAAATAAAACTGAATGTCGAAATAATTCTTGTATGCCCTGCCGCAACCCCAATGTGTAGCGAGCATCGAGATAAGCAAATATCATCAGCGAAACTCTAAACAAGTGAGCATCTTTCGCCCACACAACAAGCTCACAAAAAATGGTATCTAAAATATACATAGAAAGAACATGAGCAGACTTCGCCAATCCATCAACAATAATTCACACCACATCATGTTTCTCCCAAGAAATAGGCAAATGAATAACAAATTCTATAACGATATATTCCCATTTTCATTACAATAAGGGAAGTAGCTGCAACGTATCTCCGGGTTTTCGCCTATTGGCCTTAACCTGTTGATAAATCTCATATTTCCTCACATAATCACCCACGTCAGCTTTCATCCATAGCCACCAATACAATCGCCCTATATCATAACATATTCTGGTTCTGCCAGGATGAATGCTAAATCTAAACCGATGAGATTTTCTCAATATCTCATCCCGAATCTTAGCCACCGACGGAATCCACAGTCTGCCTTTAAACCTCAAACTTCAATCCACAAACTTAACTCAATCTGGATTATTACTATTATCAGCAAACCCTTTAAACTTTTCATAATCCACATCACTTTGCTGACACTCTATCATTTCCTAAATAAAGACAAGTTGTACTCTAAACTAAGCACAAGTTGGTTCATCGTCAACCTCAAGAACCTCCGACAAAATCATAACAATGACTTTTTCGAGCAACTCATACTCGTAAGTCAATTGACTAGTTGCACGCAATGTTTCAGCACTCTTCATGCTCAATGCGTCAGCAACAACATTAACTTTACCCAAATGGTATTTAAGACTAAAATTAAAGTCTTTCTAACGTTCAACTATTATTATTGTCTCACATTCAATTTTGTTTAAGAGAACAAATAATTCAAACTCTTATGATTTGAGAATAGCGTAAAACTTCCCCCATATCTCCACAGTTTCAAAACAAACACAATCGCTGCTAATTTCAAATCATAAGCAGAATAATTCTTCTCGTGAATATTTAATTGACAAGAAGCCTAAACAATCACCCTTCCATTTTGCATTAACACAACTCAAACCCACTTTCAATGCATCAGTCTAAAATGTAAGCCTTTTCCTTGCTTTAGGCAATACAAGAATTGGTGTTGAAGTCAAATGCTCATTCAATTTCTCAAAATACAGCATTGCATTCGTTTGACCAAACAATTGGAATATTTTTCTGAATTAATTTAGTATCTGGCGCAACTATCTTTGAATATCTTTCACAAATCGACAATAATCGCCAGCCAAACCTAGAAAACTCCATATCTCCGTCACTTTGATAGGTTCTGACTAACCAATGATAGCCTCATTCTTGGCTGTATCCACCAAAATTCATTTCATACAAACCACATCACCCAAAAACTTCACCTCAGACAACTAAAACTTGCATTGGCTAAACTTAGCAAGTAGCTTATGATTTCTCAAATCTTAGAGATTAACTCTAAAAAATTATTCATGATCCTCGTGAGTCTTAAAGTATATCTTGATATCATCAATGAACACTATCACAAAGTGACCCAAACATAACCTCAACACTCTTTACATCAAATCTACAACCATTGCCGGAACATCACTCAACCCAAATGACATAACAATAAACTCAAAATAACCATATCTGATACTAAACACAGTTTTTTGTACATCATCTTTCCAAACTCTCGACTGATAGTAACCTTAACGAAAATAAATCTTTGAAAAGAGTTTTGATCTATTCAGATGATCAAACAAATCATTAATTCGAGGCAATAGATATTTATTCTGAACATTTACTATGTTTCACTATTTATAATCAATATAGAGACTCGAATTACCATTCTTCTTTTTCACAAAAAGGACTATTGCACCCTATGACGACTTACCTCGATGAATAAACTCCTTCATCCATCAACTCCTCTAACTAATACTACAACTCTTGCAATTCCTTCGGAGATATCCTATAAGGCGAAATAGTTATTGGTTTAGTTCTAAGAACCAAATCAATTACAAAATTAATCTCTATTAGAGATGGAACTCCAGTTAATTCATCAAAATACATGTCCACGAATCCCCAACCATAAGAATCTCCTCTAGTTTAATTTTAAATCTTGCCTCTGTACTATAGTTCTGATATGAATTTCAATTTCTTCTTATTGACTAGCTAATCCATTATCAACAACACCTCAAACTCCAATAACTATAACACACAAAGTCAACAACCATCTCATATCCGGAGATCTCAACAACATATTTCTCATACATTAAGTGAGGATCCACCTTATACCCAATTATTGTGTTAAGTACAAGATGAATAGGGACTCATACTGGAGTTAACCCTAACTCAATCATCACACAACCACAAACTAAAATTGAACCTTCAATAAGATTACGATTTGTACTTGAATCTCGTTCAGTCACCACCTGAACATATTCCCTGATATGTTGTTGAGCTTGTGACACACAAAATGATGCTCTTAAAAGTTATGGACACGTCTTTTGTAATGTCTTTTCTTTCCATACCCAAAACACGTAATCACACACAGATTCCGAGAACAATCTCAGCTGATGCATACCTAAAACACGTCACTGTAGGTTTATTACTTACAAAAGATTCATGAATAAGTGTCGATCTTTGATTCAAGGCCTACCCCCTGAGATCCTCGACCCTTACCTTCATTCCTCTGCAACTAAGGTATACCTTTTCGACCTGAAGACAGAAAAATATGTTTGTGTCATCTCAACTAATCCTCAAATCTTTCATTTTCGCTTGGAACTTAGGGTTAAACCTGAAAGGAAAAATTTTCTTACCCACAAAATTTAACTCTTATCCTGACTCCATGACGCCCTAATATCATCGTGATTCATGCTGAAAACTTGTATAATCACATAGGTATTGGCCCTATCTTTAACCTCTCACAAAATGTTTAGTTTAATCCTTAATATAATGGCGCCCAACTCTTCCTACTTTTCCTCCTGTAACATTTCACTATCAACGAATGTATCAGTCCGAACCGGAAACTACAACAACCAATTCAATTCTCGGACGAACGACAATCGTAGTCTGCTCTTCCTGAGCGACTGAAGTCGCATTAAGAACTTCTTGGGCCACACAACAAAAAATACCCGGGTTGGTAGCTCAGGTAGTTATCAACTCTAACATCTTCACAGCCAAGTTCTCAAATGTATTTGAATCCACACATTGTGGATCCCTATTATTTTCGCCAAATCCCTAATCTAGCTCTTGTTGTCCATTAATAATTTTTCGCAATAAAAATTGCAAGAAAAGTGGTTCAACAAGCCCATATCCATCGATATCTCGATAATATAAAACACACATAACACAATCATAAATGTTTTAAACTCTTTAACCCCGTTCCATTGCGTTACTTCCCAACAAATCACTCACTAAGCCTCAATCAACAAGATTGTTTTAGGATTCTAGGCTTTGATACCAATATTGTCAGACCACACTTAATAAGGGCATCTGATCGGCCTAGATTACCTTAATCCACTGATAATCTAACAGCCTCAACCTCTCCATCAATAAATAATTAAAAATCTATTATAGTAATTATCATATATGATTCTAAATCAACTACAAAGGGATTCTAAAACGAATCTTGTACCTGAAAATTAGTAAATATTAATTATATAATCCTTAAATATTCGTAAAAAACTTCCTTCAACATCTCATCTATTTCTAAGCCCATACCGAAAATCCATGCTTTCATAAATCTTCAACAAACCTGCTCAGCTTGGTGGAAATACCGAAGGACTCACAATCCACCCATAACAAAATATATCGCATTAATAATGATTATTTATTCATTCTAACCTATCTCAGACTTTCAACATAATTAAATCATTAATACCTTAACTTCTCGGCATTCCAATCCATCCTAAAACCATTAAAACAATTATAATCCTTCTCAAAACCATTTCAACACTTTGAAATGATATCCTAACCTCACACGAACCTAAAACCCATTTATACAATATTTTATATTTAAAAGTAATACAAACATAGAGAGAAAGAAACTGAGTAAGTCACCAATAATCGGAAAGCTTTTTATTTCTTTTGTCACCACTAAAACCTGTCATTATCCAATTATAAAAATTCGATAATGCCAAATAAGTAAATCCTACACTATCTAGTACACCTGTAATAAAATAATGCATAATAATCCAATGAATTTAGACAAGCAACGTAATCCAAGGAATTTAAATACAACAGTGAACCCATATCCCTTTTTGTTATCCGACCACAATTAGATGATCGGTCTCCGAATATGGTAAGTAAACAGTAATAAGGACTCATGCGCAGCGAGAATAACCAAATGAGTCTCATTCCTCTAGACTATGGGAGCATGATCTGATTCAACATGATCTCATGATAACCACGTGATGCAAAGTATCAGTGACTCCAACCCCTCAAGCATAATATAATGTTCAATAACCCTGATATATATAGTATTAGGAGACTCGTAACGGCTTACCTTCCCAAACCGTGTATGCATGTACAACAAAAATGCAATTCAAGGATCAATGCAATTTATATGAAACATAATCATACAATGTAAATGTTACCATGAGATTTACTTAACCTTACAAACAACCAACTTCAAGCTTAATTTTCGAGGTTCCTGGAGCGTCGGATCACTTTGAAAATGATTCCAATAGCTTCCTTGCATACCCAATTATATTATGGGTTAGGCTTCAAGTGAAACGATATCATGAAGCCCAATTAAAACCGCGATCAAAGTACGCATGAGAATAGTTTCCAAAAATATTAATTTATATAACTATTTCAACTAGCTTTCAACTAGCCAACTTGTGGTAACTTTTTAACCTTGAAAACCTCAATATTTGTCATGATGACCTTAAAGGAACTTGTAGTATTCATGTCTTACTTTCCATAGACTTTAAGAACACCGAAATCGGATCATCGACGGAAAAGTTATGAATTTTCCCATATGGCCAGTCGACTTGGCAACTTTATATATTTTGAACTAAAAAAAACTTCTCCAAATTATTATTTTCGCAATTAAATCCTCAAAACTCGACAATAAATGCCACGAAACCACCCGATGCCAACACCTAAATATTTTTATAGCTCGTGGAGTCAAATTGGATTGAAACCAATAATCAATATCAACTATTAAAACATCTCCAAAATAGTTATCAACTGAATTGCATTAGTTCACCTCATCAAAACCCTAACTCACGTCAGTGGAATTTATCCCAAATTAACGCAAATCAATCCAATATACCAATTAACAATAATTCCAACCAATTTCTATCAAAACCCCATGAAAGAAATCGAAAAATCACGAGAATTCAAATTGAATTTAGGAAAAATGTCTGGCATTAAGAATTTACCAAATTGCAGGACGAATACCTCGTTTCTACAGCATAAACTTAGCTCGAACTGACCGTCATGCAATGCTCTACGGTTTTGGAAAAGAAACTGAGCAAAAATCGGATGTCGGGAGCTCGCAAAGCGAAAGATCGAAATGAGAGGGTTAGGAGAAAACATTATGTTGAATATAAAAGGAATCAATTGGTTTTTTTTATTTTTGATTTTTTTTTTTTTATTTATATATAAACCCTCAGCTACTTGTCAGCAATTTAATTTCTTTTTATTTATTAAATCCAAAAATCCTTATTTTGATGTGTTTTGACTTTCATCGCCCATTTTCTATCTGAATTTTCACCAAATTGAATAAAACTCTCGACAAAACAGTCCATATTCATGAAATATTTATGACACTGGTTTTGGTTACATTAAAACCCCAAAAATCTTAACTTTGTCCATGACATACTGAACCCTTATGGACCAATCTTCTTGCCATACTTATCCAAACTTGCACCATTTTGGATCAAATCTCAACCTCGACTACTGTCAATCGACACCAAACTTGAAACAAGATCTCACACAACTTCGTATCATTTCACACTACCTCCAATCTCGACTTACACGCAAACCAAAGCAATTTCCCACATCTGCTTGTTAAGTCCATTTAAGGTCCAAATTTCTAATTTTTAATTTAAATTCGATTATTCATCACAAAATTCAAAACTAATATTTATGTCAATATTTTGACTATCTTAACACCCGTCTCGACACATATCTCGAGACAAAACCCCGCGAATCTCAAATTTACTCAATCAACCAAATTTTGCAAAATAGAATAATATATAATACACAACACTAGGCAAACATCGCAGATTAATAAAATTAAATATAAATCTCAAATTCACCGGTGTTTAATTCTTGACTTGTGGCCAAAACTGTAATTAAGCTTCCTTAATCCTGGATTAATTGTAATTACCGATTTAAAAATTTTAGGATTTGATAAATAGTCCCATAAAATTTTGTCTGAAGCTCATGTGATCCCTTCTGGGGGACCACAGGGACCTATTGTGATGTGTAGGAGTAAGAAAATCTGAAAAACCTTTTGTCGTTTAATCACGATGATCATTTGTAGGTTAATTTTTTGTGAAGTTAAAAATCATAACTACAATTCTAGTAGATGGGACAAAAATTGATTCCGCAATCTAAGATTCATGGGGCCACTTCCAGGGGAATGCAGGGACTATTTCTGGGGACTTAGGGATCTAATATGAAGTGTGAGAGCGAAAAAATCTAAAAAAATCTTGTGTTTGAGTGTAAGATAGGTAGAAATCATTGTAGTTAAATTGAAGGCATGTTTTTCAAACGTGCCTTCAGTTTTTTAGTGAAATCCATTCCCAACACGTGATGTTGTTTGCTTGCTTTGAAAAAATGTGGTTTGACGAGTCAAATGAGGTCATAAGTGCAAATATTTTTGGGTTGGGATCAAAAGTGTAAATCTTTTGCCAAAAAGGACATATATGCAAAAAAACCTACAAGAGATTTAGTGAGAGAAAAGGGCAGAGAAAAGAAGAGATTCAAGGGAGAGACAAAGAGGAAGAGTATAAGAGAAATTTAGGGAAACGAGGGGATTAATTTTTTTCATGCTCTTCATTCTGTTTTTGGTTCAAATATATATAAGCTCAGAACATAAAATTTTGGGTGTTGACATGTCAAACACCAATATACATTTCATCACATACTATTCCCCGACATTTAAACATAAATGTAAGTAATCTATTTCTAGAACATTCATTAGGTAGCTTAATCAGTAGCTTAACTTAAGTAACCTAACCAAACAACTTGAGAGGCTTCTTTCAGGCTCAATCACTGCGCCTAAGACTGGGTTGGACTTCTGCAGGTCCTCCCTGATCTGGATCTTAACCAATTAGTCTTGGGCTTGCATCATTACCCACTTATTCAAGATCGTTTGGGTAATATTCCTTAAAGTAAGTGAAAAACTCCTAATTAGCATTAGAGAGGGGTTGGCCTTCCCACTGAAATAGAAACTGGAGTCGACAACGACCCTGGTGAATGACAAAATGCTGAACCACGATAGTCGTTACGAAAATCAGTGAATGTGGACCCAAAGTCTCAATGGGCAGAGAAGTCACAAGAGGGAAGGGGTAGCCAGAGCAACTTTCGAGAAAGGAAACATGGAATATGTTGGGTTTTTGGGTTCATACGCAGCGAAAAATTCAAATTTTTTTTTGAAAAACCCCAACAAGATAGTTTATAAGTTCCATTAAACTAGATCTATGGAAGTAGACCATACCTTTATCCATGATTTCCTTCTCTGATTGTTCGATCTTTAAAATGTTCAAGCGTGCGTAATCTATCAGAAATCCACACACGAATGGTGACCACAATTTGGAGTGCTAGCCCCGAGAGAGATTGAAAACATTTTTCTTTCTATCCCAAAATCTAGAGTACTCGAAAATAGTAAAAATGAAAAATCTTATTTCGTTTTAGGGTTTCGTCCTCTATTTATATGTGTAGATAACCCTCACTTAAAATTCTATTCATAATACAATTATTGCATTTAAGCAGTTTAAACAAATTATACAAATGTCCTTATTCATAAGTTTTTATATAACAAATCATAAGGGCTTTTATGTCATGAATTTTATCATATAAAATTCATTATTATGGACAAATTGAAATTGTGCAAAACCATTCTTTGTGTGCAACCCAATAGGTTCATGCGACGTTGGTAGTGAACTGAAAACCATTTCGGTGCACAAGTCATAAGCAGTCTCTAACAAAGCATTATGACTACCTAAGTAGCACGAATATCAAAATCGATACAACCTAATGAATAACGTATATCATATCGTTTTGTCATGCGATATCCTTTGATTAAACATAAGGATGGAAAGTCACCCTTAATGTTCAATCGTACTAGTCTCGATCTTTAGGTAAACTGAAAACATCCAAGTGACATTAATCGTATCAATTCACATGGACTTGGCCATTATCAGTCTATCATATCGAGGGATCCACTGTTATCTCTCTATTCGAGAGTGACAAATTCTATCTTGATTACACACCTTCACATATTATTCACATAGTAAGCAATCACAATCTTTATAATTGTCTGATTAAAGACAATGTTTGATTGTGTCAAATTACCATGCTCCCAATATTGAAGTCTATGGTAATCTTAAGTCGAATGACTAAATGATATACCTATCATGAATAACACCTATGACTTAATCCATGTGGTGTTCTCATAGTGGGTCACTCCAATAACTTGTTCCCTAGCAAGTACTCATGATATCGATTCGTATCCATATACGCATGATCATCACATGACCATCAATCAAGATTCACACTAGTTTTAATTCATTATAGTTCTTAGTATAATGACCGACTAGGGACATTTTATGATATTTCAACAAATACCCATGGATCTTATTATAAGATAAATATGCAATCACTTATAATAAAACAACAATTGAAAATCTAAATTTTATTAATTAAAATTATAAGATAAATAATGTTTGTAAAGTGACTTAGGGCACATGCCCCAAAACCTCCCACTTGCACTAGGGTCAGTCATTCATGTATCTAATACCTAAGGATTGAATTCCGTATGAATTCTGCAAATACTCATGTCTCCCCTCTCAATGATTTCTCGAATGAGATGAAAACGTCTAAGTATATGTTTGGATCGATGGTGGAATCTTGGTTCCTTTGCTTGTGATATTGCCCCGTTATTGTCACAATATAAGCAAATAAGGTTAGCTATACTAGGAACAACACCAAGTTTAGAGATGAACTTTTTTTTATCTAAACTGCCTCCTTAGCTGCATCAGATGCTGCAATATACTCAGCTTTTGTTGTAGAATCTGCCATAATTTCTTGCTTTGAACTTTTTCAGCTCACTGCGCCTCCATTCAAAGTAAACACATGACCAGACTGCGACCTGAAGTCATCTGTATCAGTTTGAAAACTTGCATCTACGTAACCATTTACAACAAGCTCGTCTTCCAAACTTCCATAAACCAAGAACACTTCTTTAGTCCTTCTCAAGTACTTAAGAATGTCCTCTACTGCTATCTAGTAACTCTCATCGGGATCAGACTGATATCTACTTGTTGTGCTTAAAGCATATGATACATCAAGTCGGGTGCATAACATGAGATACATGATAGATCCAATAAATGATGCATATGTAATTGTATTCATGCGATCTCGCTCATCATTAGTCTTTAGAAATTGAGTATTGCTGATACTTATACCATGAGACATTGACAATGACCCTCTTTTAGAGTCTTGCATACTAAACCTATTCAACACCTTATTTATGTAAGCACTCTGAATTAGACCAATCAGCCTTTTAGATCAATCCTTATAAATCATAGTCCCAAAGATTTAAGCTGCATCTCCTAAGTCCTTCATTGAGAAACACTTCCCTAACCAAGACTTGACACTCTACAAGGTTAGGATGTCATTTCCAATAAGTAATATATCATCAACATATAATACCAGGAAAACAACTACACTCCCACTGACCTTCTTGTATACACAATGCTCATCTTCTTTTTTAATGAAACCAAATTCCTTAATTGCTTCATCAAAATGAAGATTCCAACTCCAAGAAGCTTGCTTTAATCCATAAATGGATCTTTGAAGCTTGCACACCTTCCTAGAATTCTCAGGATGAACAAACCCTTTAATAAAGCTGTTTTGACATCTATTTGCAGTATCTCATAGTCATAATATGCGGCTATGAAAATTAGAATTCTAATGGATTAAAGCATGGCTACAGGAGAAAAAGTCTCATCATAATCAACACCTTGAGTCTTTCTGAAACCTTTTGCTTACTAGCCGTGTTTTATAAGTATGCACATTGCCATCCATGTCAGTAAACTCATTTACATTCAATGGTCTTACCACTTTTAGGTAAATCAACTATGTTCCAAACTTGGTTATCATACATCGATTGCATATTAGAATTCATGGTACTAAGCCATTTATCCGCCTCAGGGTTAAACACAACCTCTTGATAAGTAGTAGGTTCATTTTGATCCAAAAGCAACACCTCACTACTATTAGTAATAAGAAATCCAAATCTCTCATGCTGATGTCTTACCCTATTAGACCTACGCGTGCCTTGCGATATTTGTGGAGGTTCAACTTGTTTAACACTTTGTTGATCTCTCACTGGTGGTTGAGTGTTTATTTGCGGCCCCGCCATACTGGAGTGTCGTTTCTCCATGCGCCCCTCGCTCGGTGGGCTGGCTACACGTGTCCAACACCTACCCGTCCATCTTACGTCTCGATAATTGTGTCCCTATATGTGTTACTAAATTGGTTAACCAATTATTCACACTAATTTTAATTTATCTCCCCATGTTCAACAGTCTGTAGCTTATTCAAGTCCTAGCCATGCTAATGGTTTGAGTATTACAGAGCTGCAAATAGATAACCAATATTTTACAGCGCAAGTTTTAAAGTAACATTAACATTTATTTTCATTAACTCTTAAGTTTTATAAAGCATTAGTCCTACTGTGGAAAACCCGAAATAGTACACTATATATAAGGCGACAAAAGTAAATATATAAAAATACACATGTCTCACCAGCCTTTTATAAACCTAAAATATATAGCAAAATGAAAAAATAAACATCTACAAGTAGTGTGCCGAACAGTGGGTGAGCTCAGAGATAGTGGCCAAAAATTTCTTTACTCGTAGAAGGATCTGCAGTCAACCATCACAACAAAATAGATGACGAGTCAAGTAAGTAAAATTCCAAGGAAATTCACTGAGCATTCATATAATTATGTAAAGGAAATCTAATAAATATTGTTAAATAAACATGTGGAATGTAAATAGGCAACTGTAAATAGATCATCGCATGCGTAAATAACAATAAATAGCAAACTTGTGTGCCTATTCCAGTCAGACTAGACCATACTTTGGATACCCTCCCCAGGATCCTAATAGTGGGTGCACCTAACTAGCCCGTCACCTAGTCCCTCTCGGTGGCCGGCGTAGACCCACGACACACCGACGCATGTACCGACAAAGTAGCTCGGGTCGTTATCCACTGAGGACTCCTGATACACATGCTATGGTCTAGCGTGCCCTAGACACACAACGGAATACCTGGCGAGAGTAAACTTAACTAGCCGTCCAAATAGGGACACATATATAGATAACTAATTAAATAAGGAATAAAACCAGGAAATAAAGTAAAACAATAATGAAAGTAAGTAAATACTCAAGTGATGTTCCTGTAGGTTTTACATACCTCAATACGTGCTCTGACTTTCGCCGGACTCTCGAATCTGACCCCGTCTAGCTTCCCGATACTCGAGTTATAATCCACTTAATCCCTAATGTCGATTCAAGTTGTGTTAGGTGTGTTTGAATCACCAAGTTAGGGTCTAGAACTCTAAACTAAATTTAGCCCCAAAACTAACAATCGAACCATCCCTATCCACAACCCTTGAATTATGACCTATTATATATATAATGGATTTATTTTTGAAACCTAACGCTTCTAGGTGGTTTTGTTCACTTTGAGCTTTCCAACGATTGGTAGAACGTCGAAATCTGACTTAAAACGAGGGATATATGGTCGTTTTACGAAAGTCACTTAATTTGAGGCTACCCAGGGGAGGGAGAGTGCTCCCTCAAATAGGGGAGCGCGCTCTACTCTCGGGCAAAACTGCAGAAACGCAGTTCTGCATCCCTAAACCCTTATAAATCATCTCTAAATGGTCCCAAATCATACAAGAACCTCAAAACTCGATCGATAACAATGAATCATCATAAATTTAACCTATTTAAGTTGATTTAAATCAAAAACTTGCATAGATTGACATGATAACCATGCATTTATAGTTTTCCCAATTTCACCAAAAACTTAATTTCATGCAAACTATTGTAAATTTTCATTTGAAACACTAATAATACTTGTAATTCATCAATACACACTAAAAATCAGTGACCTAATCTTCCATCATCAATTTACATAAACTTTCCATTAAAACACCAAATTTTGGACTCAATTGAAAGTGTAGGAGATGGAGAATATAATTACCTAAGTTTGATCATTCAAATTGACCGCCAAAGTGTTGAATTCAAGCTTTCAATCCCTTTTTCAACTCACCTTCTTCACTCCAGCAAGTTAGCCATTGAAATGGTTTGATTTGCATGTTTAGATCAATATCTTATATATTAATGTGAGCTTGATTTCTAGCCTTTGATCTTTATGTATTTACATATCCCGAGGTTCATCTAATGACCCATTTTTTGCCACTTAGCCCACTAAGTCCCACTAACTAAACTCAAGTGACACCAATTGATACTCATATGGTTCCTAGATGTGCTAATGCGTATCTCTAGTAAAATCCTATGATTTCAAATTTATTAACCAAACTATACGCTTTTCTTTTTTGATTTTAATTAAATTACTTTAGGCCCATTATAATACATATGGTTAGTGTTTCTATTCACCAAAATTGATAAGTTTGTGATCCCACTAACCTCGACTACCCGATGCCCCGCGTCTCGACATGCATTTCGAGGTACACCATAGCCTATTGTTTTAATTTTTAATTTAATCAAATTATCTTATGGTTACATTACCCATTTTATTTGACCAACTAGTCATCTTATCATGAATTAGTCGAGTTTCCTAGTGTACCCGTAGTTCGCCTACCTGATACCCACGTTGACACGCATTTCGCAGTGAATACCCGTTACACCAACTTACCCGACAACAATGTACACACATGCGATGTTACAATAATGTAATGAGTTTAAACACCGTATATAAAAAACAATCATCCACAAATAATATATTCCCTCGGTTCTCGTGTCCGAGTCAACCGAGTTTTTCCACGTACTGCTCAAATTATGATCGTTAATCCCCGCGATTAACTTTAATCCTAGTTTAATTAATTTGGGCCATTACAGTTTATTTGTGGTTCTTGAACTTCTTCAAGACTTACTTTATTCCCATTGTTGTCTTTTGAAATAAACTTTTTTTCCATAAAGACACCATTCTGAGCAACAAACCCTTTTTCTCAGTTGAATTATAAAGGTAGTATCATTTAGTTTTTTTTGGTTAACCAACAAATACACACTTGGTTGATTTGGCTGATAATCTTTCTAAGATTTGTCGTCATACGAAAACCTCACAGCTCTAAATCTTATGGAAAGATAAACTTAGTTTTTTCCCAAATCAAATCTCATATGGTGTTTTATCAACCGCTTTAGAAGGAACACTATTCAATGTAAACGTAGTAGTTTCTAAGGCATAACCCCAAAAGGAAATAGGAAGATCTGCATGACTCATCATAGATCGATCCATATCTAGGAAAGTTCGATTTCTCCTCTCAGAAACACCATTCCATTGTGGAGTTGCTGAAGGAGTTAACTGTGAGACAATCCCATAGTTTCTAAGATGATCATCAAACTCTTGGTTCAAATATTCACCACCCCGATCTGATCGAAGTGCTTTAATAGTTTTACCAAGTTGATTTTATACTTCATTCTGAAATGTTCAAAACATCTCAAAAGATTCACCTTTATGTTTCATGAGACACACGTAACCATATCTACTGAAATCATCAGTGAAAGTAATGAAGTACTGATAACCGCCTCTAGCCATTGTGTTTAAAGGACCACATACATCAATATGTATTAGACCTAATAAATCACTTGCCCTTTCACTATGTCCAGTAAAGGGGATTCTTTATCATCTTGCCTAATAAACAAGATACACATGTTTCATATGATTCAAAATCAAATGAATATAAAATTCCATCTTTATGGACTTTAGAAATGTGTTTCTCACTTGTGTAGCCAAGATGACAATGTCAAATGTAGGTTTGACTCAAATCATTTGACTTGAATCTCTTTGTATTTATGTTAAGAATAGGAATATCTATGGACCTTTTCATGTTTAGAATATAAAGACCATCACACAAATTAGCATTCACATAGAAAATGTCTTTACGAGAAATGAAACATTTATTATTCGCAATAATGAAATTAAAAACATCCAAATCCAAACATGAAACTGAAATGATGTTTCTGCTCAAGGCGGGGACATAATAACAATAATTTAAAACTAAAACAAGTCTACTAGGTAAAATTAACACATAGAATCCTACAGCAAACGTAGAAACCTTTTCTCCATTTCAAACTCTTAGGATGAATTCTTCTTTCTTTAGTTTTCTACTTTTGATGAGACAATACACATTAATACAAATGTGAGATCCACATCTGGTATCCAATACCCATGAATCACTAGTAGACAAGTTAACTTCAATAACGTAAATACTTGAAGTAGTAGTCACATTAGTCTTCTTTTTTCTTTAGATCTTTAAGATAGAGCTTGCATTTTCTAAACTAATGCCCAGGTGCATGGCATAAATGACAATTTCCTTTTTTTTTTTCTTTTTCCTTCTAGGACTATGAAGTAGAAGCAACCTTAGGCTTGACATGTTCCACAGGCTTTGTGACATTCACAATAGCCTTGGTAACTTTAGCTTGCCTTTGCCATTTTTTAAAGCCTTTCCTTTCTGAACCATCAACACATTAGCAATTGGTTTCTTGACATTCTGCTCAGTGGTTTTAAGCATCAAATGCAACTCTGAGATAAACTTATCCATGTTATTCATGTTATAGTTCATCACAAATTGTAAATAACTATCAGGCAATGAATTCAAGATCAAATCCGTACCCAACTCCCAGCTTATGGGAAATCCAAGTCTCTTAAGATGGTCAATATAACCCTTCATTTTGAGAACATGAGGACTAACTGACGCACCCTCAACCATTTTACAAAAATGAAAGTTATTGGCAGTCTCAAACCTTTCTTGCATAGCTTGCTGCTGGAACATTTCCTTTAGCATCGTAGCCATGTCGTAAGCTTCCGTGTGTTCCTTGTCATTCTGAAGTTCAAGAACCATGGTTGCCAACATAATGCATGCAACATTAGTTGAGTCGTTTACAGGTTTAGTATGTGCATCCTTCACAACTCTTAAAGCATCGGCTGGTGGTTCCTCAAGAATAAGATTATCCAGGACATACAACTTGCATTCATGCTTAAGAATAATTCTAAGTTTCTGAACCAATCAAGAAAGTTTGTCCCGAACAACTTATCCTTCTCAAGGATGAATTGCAGTGACAAGGGATTAGTATGATTTGAAGAGGCTATAGATCTATAACACAGATTATGCAAAAGTTCATTTTAGTATAGAGGAATAGACTCCCACTAAATTAACAGCCCTCCTAAAAACGCTATGTTAATTTAAGGGACTAAAATCCATGTTTCACTAATTCCAAGACAGCTAAGGTATGACACTTTGAATTAGGTTATTTAGGTAGGTATCACTTAACAATTACATCTTGTGTAACTTTTACTTATTTTTATAAGATTATGACATAATATGTCTTAGCATGTTTTATCTCATCTAGTGCCTAAAGCCCAAAACCATTTTGATAGTTTTATCAAGTCTAACCATTTTAAACAATAGAGTAACCGTTACCTACTTGCCACCAAGATAACACAATACTCTTTGTGGAGGCAGACCCATATTGATGTGATTGAAGCCTTGATAAGTGTTTGAGAATGGATGACAGTTGAGTTAAAATTTAGAAGATGGATTTTTATTTGTTTTAGTGATCATAATTAGATAAATATCATATATTAAAATGCATGAAAAATCACTAAACAAGTTAGGAAATTTTACTAATATTGACTATTATACGAATTTACTTGCGCTTTGAACAGTTAATTGTGGTCCCCCTTTTTTAGACAACGAATTCCAATTCTAAAAATTGAAAATTGCCTAAAATTTCTCATTATTTTAGCTAATCCAATTGATCAAAACTGCCTCTTATTTTAATTCCGAAAATTATTAATTAAAATATTTTTAATTAACTTGGGTCCACTTCTAACTTAATATCTTATTATAATCTAATTAGAATTTAAGATACTTTGAATCCTTATGCAATACAAATTTGTTATGTATATATCTCACCTATTTTATAAGATTTGTAATCCTCATCTGATTACAAGTTTATTTCCTATCTAATAGGAATATACGAATGGATAGCCATAATGAGATATATGATCAAAATCAATTTTGAAATATTAATTATGCATTCAACACCAGAATCATAAATTAATCATATTAACCTAATCATGATTTCTATCATGGAGACATACATAATTATTGAACGAAAATGAAATATATATTCAACACTAGAATCACATTAACCTAAACATGACTTCTACCATGAACATACAAAATTCGCATAAGTCAATATTAAAAACATATGTTAATCGAAATATTCAAAACATGAATACTATCATTGAATCAAATCATGCATATGTATTAATATATATGAATTAACAACATGCTTTAAAACCAATTCTTGATAACAATTATCATATAATCAATATGTACATCATATATATACATAAATCAAGATCATGTTTTCATATATATATATATATATATATATATATAATATATACATCAGAGAAAACATGTAAACGTTTAATAGAATCAAGCTTAAGGCTCTGAAACCACTATTGGGTTTTGATCTTCATACGAAGTGAAAAATTCAAATTTTTTTTTTGAAAAACCCCAACAGGATCGTTAATAAGTTCCATTAAACTAGATCTACAAAAGTAAACCATACCTTAATCCTTGATTTCCTTCTCTGATTGTTCGATCACCAAGTCGTTCAAGCGCGCATCCTCTATTAGTAATCCACACACGAACGGTGATCACAATTTGGAGTGCTAGCCCCAAGAGAGATTGAAAATGTTTTTCTTTCTCTCCCAAAATCTAGAGTACTCAAAAATAGTAAAAACAAAAATCTTATTTCGTTTTAGGGTTTCATCATCTATTTATATGTGTAGAAAAGCCCTCAATTAAAATCATATTCGTAATACAAATATTGTATTTAGGCAGTTTAAGCAAATTACACATACGCCTAAGTTATCATATAACAAATCGTAAGGGCTTTTATGTCATGAATTTTATCATATAAAATTCATTACTTTGGACCAATTGAAATTACGGAAAGCCATTCTTTGTGTATGACCCAATAGGTTCATGTGACGTTGGCAGTGAACCAAAAACCATTTCTGTACACAAGTCATAAGCGGTCAATAACAAGGCATTATAACTACTCTAGTAGCATGAATATCAAAATTGATACAACCAAATGAATAACATATATCATATCATTTTTTCGTGCGATATCCTTTGATTTGACATAAGGCATGGAAATTCACCCTTAATGTTCAATCGTACTTGTCTCGATCTTTAGGTAAACTGAAAACATCCAAGTGACATTAATCATATCAATTCACATGGACTTGACCATTATCAATATATCATATCGAGGGATCCACTGATATCTCTTTATATACGAGAGTGACAAATTCTATCTTGATTACATACCTTCACATATTATTCATATGTTAACCAATCACAATCTTTATAATCGTCTGATTAAAGACAACATTTGATTGTTTCAAATTACCATGCTCCTAAAATTGAGGTCTATGGTAAACTCGAGTTGAAAGATTAAATGATATACCTATCATGAGTAACACCTATGACTTAATCCATGTGGTGTTCTTGTAGCAAGTCTGTCCAATACTTTGTTTCCTAACAAGTAGTCTTGATCTTGATTCATATCCATATACACATGATCATCACATGACCATCAATCAAGATTCACACTAGTCTTAATTCATTATAGTTCCCGGTATAATGACTGATTAGGGACATTTAAGGATATTTCAACAAATACCCATGTATCTTATTAGAAGGTAAACATGCAATCACTTATAATAAAATAACAAATGAAAACCTTAATTTTATTAAATAAAATTATAAGATAAACAATGTTTGTAAATTGACCTAGGGCGCATGCCCTAATAGAATACATTGTGTATCTTAGTGGATGGAGGAAGATCCATACGATAGGCCACACTACTAATTCGAGCCACTATCTTGAAGGGACCATAAAAACATTTGCTTAGTTTGTTATGACATTGAGTACTCAACAAAGTTTGGCGATTTGGCTGTAGTTTAAAGAACACCCAATCATCGATTTCAAAGGTAACAGGAGTACGATGATGGTTGACTTGAGTAAGCATGCGTTACTAGGCCTTTAACATGTTATTCTTCAGAGTCGCCAATACCGTAGATCGATAAGTAAGAATAACATAAACAACAACCACTGAAGAAGAGTCCTTCACATAATCCAGCAGGGAAGGGGTTTTCGACCATACACCTCCTCAAAAGAATTCAACTTGATGCTTGAATGCAAGGTAGTGTTATAAGACCATTTAGCCCAAGGAAGATAGAGAACCCATTAAGAAAGGACCTCGGATACAAGCAACCTAGTAATCTTGCAAACATCGATTAAGTACCTCTATTTGTCCATCAGACTAGGGATGATAAATGTTGCTCATTGATAAAGTGGTGCCTTGTGGCATAAATAATTCTTTCCAAAAAGTGATAACAAATAGGGGATCTCGATCAGACACTATAGAAGAAAGGACACCATGTATGCGACATATTTTTTGCACAAAAACACGAGCCAAGAATGGAGCTGTGAATTGAGGACCCAAAGCACAAAAGTGGACCATTTTAGACAGTCGATCCACTACCATAATGATGGTTGTTTTCTTTTGAGAAGGTGGAAGATGAGTAATGAAATTCATGGATAAAACATTCCTGATCTTACAGGGAATTGGGAGTGGTTGTATTAGCCCTCAAGGAGCCCTGTTAAATAGCTTGACCTTTTGATAGAATTGACAATTATGTACAAAACAGACAACATATTTCCCCATAGAAGGCCAATAGAAACGAGCCGAAAATCGAACCAAGGTACGCAGAATTCCTGAATGTTCTCCTATTGGAGTGCTATGAAACTCGTGTAAGAGTAATTGTTGGAGAGCCTGCCATGACCTATTTCATTAAGAGTAATTGTTGGAGAGCCTGCCATGTCCTATTTCATTAAGTCCCTAGTGCTAGCTAAATTTACTTAATCTCCTAAACTAATCGAGGTACGTCAAACTTAACCAAGAGCCTAACTTGGGTTAATTAGGATTTGGGTTAACACAAATCACCAACTTAATGTAACAGGTCATTGCAGTCTCCCCAATTTAAAGCAATTTTGTCATCAAAATTAAAGTTAACGTAAAATTACCTGTAGTTTTGAAGAGAAATGGAAACTGCTCCTTCATATAGGATTCCCACTCCCAGGTTAATTCCTCATCTTCTTTAAATTGTTATTTCACTTTAACCAGAGGTATCTCCTTGGTTCTCAACTTCTGAATCTTATGATCAAGTATCCAAATCGACTGCTCATCGTAAGATAAGTTTTCCTGAATATCAAATTCATTCCAATCAATCCTTAGAGTGAACTGAGTCTCCATTTCGCGAAGTATAGAAATATGAAAGACATTATGAACTCTGACTCGCTGAGAAGGTAACTCTAACCAATAAGCAACAAGAACAATCCTTTCATGTATTCTGGACGACCCAATATACTTTAGAACTAGCTTACCTCACTACACAAACATATTCAGTTCTTTTCATAGGAGAGAATTTCAACCAAACGAGATATTCTTTTGAAAACTCCAATAACCTATAATATTTATTGGCATATCTTTTTTGTCTTAGCTTTGCTGTAGTCAAACGCTTTTGAATCTACTGAATTCTCTCTATGTAGTTTGGAATTAACTTACGTAGAGAAATGTATTTCTTTCAGTTACTACCAAACTTCAAGACACAAGCTTAAAGCATATCCTTTAGCACAAAAATTAACCGCTCAGGCTGCTCATCAGTCTGCGGATAGTATACCGTACTGAGGTTAAGAATAGTTCCCAGTTGTCTATGAAATTCACTCCACGGTCAAAACGTGAGTCTTATATCTCTATCGAAAGTAATTGATACTGGAACTTCATGAAACCTCAACACCTCACGTACGTACACTTCACATAATCAGTCAAGAGGACCTTGCATGGAAACTTGCAAGAAATGTACAAACTTTGTCAACCTGTTAACTACAATCCATAATGCATCGTGCTTATGCTGACTCAGAGGTAGATCTGAAACAAAATCTGTCGATATATATTCCCATTTCCACTCAGGAATAGGCAGTGAATGCAATAACCCTCCAGGTTTTCTATGCTCAGCCTTAATTTACTGACATATCTCATATCTCTTTACCAACTTAACAATATCAGTCTTCATTCTAGGCCACCGATAATATGCCTCATTTCGTGATACATCTTATTGTTACCTAGATGAATAGAGTAAAAAGATCTATGAGATTCTCATAGCAACTCCTGCCTTAACAAATCTTAAGCTACAATCCACAATCTATCCCTAAAATGTAATGCACCATCATCAGAAACAAACCAATCAAGATGATCCACACTAGTCGCTAACCTCTAACGCACTATATAATTCTGATTAGCTTCCTGAGAACCATCACCCATTGAATTATCTCCAATTTAGTTCGAATATGAACATAGAATATTAGATTAGTAACTCTGAAATTAGTTATCTTAGTTGATGATGTATCAGCTAAACTTACATAAATCATCATTATAGATGCTTCCTCAAGAAGTCTAAACTGAGAAGCTTTAGCAGTAGCTACATTTTCGCCATATCTGAGTTGTAGTTGCATACTAATAGTCTGTTAATACCTTTATGTGTAGCTATAAATTACTCAGGCTCTAATTAACTTGTATCATTACTTCTCATCCTATACCCTGTTGACGACGAAGTAAAACATACAAAGTTTTCAAGAAAACACCTCAACGTCATTTATAGCCTGATAATTTCAATACTAGAGAACTCAAATAGTAAATATTTCTTCCAGTAACTAACATCTTCCAAGTCACAAACTTAAAAATTACATTCTCTGGAACTAAGATTAGCTACAGATATATTTTGTTAAGATTGAGAAAAGTCCCTCCCAGCTATTATGCATCTCTTCCACATTGGGAATCATACTTTCAGTTCCTCACCGAAATAATAATTCTGGTTCTCCATAAACTCTCAATTCTTTCTTCACACATATATCTCGCTTACTCTTCCACAAGAATTAAACCACAATACTGGTAAGAGATTTTCAGACTCTATCAGTTCTACAATTATAACCTTAGTAACCTTCAGTTGTCATTACAACTTAGGTTAATCCATCATAAATTTCTAAGCATGAAATTTCATTTATATAGGGCAAGAATAATATAATCCTCCAGATTAATATTACTCAGCTTCCATCTGCTGATATATCTCATATTTCTTTTTAAAATTGTCACTGTTAATTTTCATTCCAGGTCACCAATAATCTCATTCTTATCATAATGATTTTGGATTTCGCCTGCATGAATCTTTTAAAGAAATCCATGAGATTCTCATAACATTCTTGCCACAATTTTTATTTGAGTTCCAAGAACTTTCCTTACATACTCAATATTTTGATATGAGATTATCCATACCAAATATCATGACTAGTAGTGAAACCATGACCTACTAGATAATCTCAATCAATTTCTTCAATAATGCATCACTTAATTATTTTCATTAGCTTAGCCCCGATTTGAGACTTGTAGTTACCAATCCAGACAATTCAGCCGATGATGTGCCAATACAGGACTTCAATCGTTCATCAGTACACATCTCACTCAAGAGACATTACTGAATACCTTTTATCATAACTACAACCCCTGTCTTGTTCCTATTCAAGAAATTACTAACACAATCACCTTAATAAGTGATGTTTCAAAGTGAATTCCTAATCATTTAGAAAATTTAAGGTATCTTTCCCACCTTCCGTATCTGTCACTCTGACAATTCCACTTTTCAAACTTCCACAGTTTGAAATTCACTACTTTAATCTTACACCAATCCATTGGTTTTTATAATTTCAAGTTATCTTTTAATGATTCTTCTAAGATTCTCAATAATCTCTAAGAATGATTAAGAGATTCTTAACAGCCTTTCCTCTTATTTGCAAGTGATGCCTTTGATATTTGGTACAACTACCAAAATAGTTATCTCGAGATTATCAATCTCCAATAGTTCTTCTCACGATTCTCTAGCTATATATGTAGAAGTATAAGCTACGATTTTGCTTTATTGTGTCAACACACATTCTAACCTTAATAAGAAGTCCTAGGATGAACCTCTAACTTCTTCTATAATTTAGGTATCATCAAGCAAACATTATAGTCAATCTATACTTCATATTTCCTTCATGGCATCATTGTTTTTGTTTTTATCTTATGACAATCCTCATACTTAAGTTGACTGAATAAATTACACAACGATATCAAAGATCCCTGGATCAATCATTTGTAATATTAAATTATTTCAAGCTTACTTTTCTCTTTTGCTTTTGTATTGAATATATGACAATTCCAAACTGTCACAATCACAGTCAAATCCCCTGAGTTGCTGTTAACATTCAACACTCGTACAATTATATAACCTTTGAAACTTAGTACTAGCACTTACAAAATTTGGTCTGAACCAATTTACCATTACCGATTACAATTTTGTATGGTAATGCTCGTGCATCCTCGAAGTCTTTAAAGATTCCATGTTTTTATTGACAACATAATAACAACTTAATTAAAATATGGTTTTAAAACTCAACACCCTTCATTCATGAACATAACATGATTTCTAGTAAGTTCTAATGGTTTCCACCATCCACTTAAAATGATTCAGAAATTGCCTAAAATTATTTTCTAAACGTATCATTAACTCTGATCATACTATTGTGATAACCAGATCTTAACTAACTCTTGAGAACAACTGATTTCACCGCATTATCTAAATGAGTTGTCAATCTTAAACAATGAATATTCATTCCCACTACCATACATTATTCTTTGGATTCCTCAAATCCTCACATTTATTGACCACTCATTCTCTCCAATTTAAACTATACCAGTCTAAAATCATCAGAATAGGATAACGTGCAAACTCACAGCTATGCTCTGGATTAAACTATCATCTATTTTTTAAATTCTTAATTTCATGTTTTATTAACAAAAAAATCGCTTATCATTCCAATATGGTTTCACACCAATATCTGAAATTTCTCTACTTCATAACAACTTATGAAGTATAACTACATTAGTGGTTTCCTAACCTCAAATAGGCTTTTATCATTAACCGCTAATTTATATATTGAATTACTTTTATTATTTCTCAAATAGTCTCAATACTAGTAATAAATCACATCTCGAAATGTTCAACCATCTTTGAGTTCCATCCAAAGTCATTTAGTATTCCATTGCTTCATAAATTCCATTCTCCTAATATACATCTCAAGGTCCAGATCCAATAGATACTTCTTCACTGGCTATTATTTGTCTAATAATATTAGTGAGAACAAAGACCAATGACAACATTTAATAGGAGAAGAGCTTAATTTCATATTTATAGTTTTTCCTTATGTCTTTCCTTTTTAATCTCCTCAAGGATAACATTCTCATGAACTCTTACCTCCAATATTTTCTCTATCATAAGAAGTCGATGGACTTCAACTATCTTATCATCATTCAGGAAAGGCATATAACAAATAACATATCTCATTCTTTTATCTTTTGGTTACCCCTAAAAACCACGATAAAACCATTTATTATACCCTATGCTTATTCATACTTCGAGACAACTCCCAGAGTTAATAAACTTAGGTTAAGGTACGAAGGATATACCATTACTTATTTCGAAAATAATTCAAAAGTGAAATCGAGGTCAGAGCCTTGTCCATGATACCAAACTGTATCAAAGTTACCACTCAATTAAAAAGTGATAAACCTTAGGCTTTGAAATAGGCTCTGATACCAAGTTGTAGCATTCCCTAACCCAATTAGGGCGATATTCGGTCTGAAACCCTAATTAACCCAAGATTACCTAGCCATACTTAACTAGAGCGAGCACCCTCTCATCTTACACCTAATAATCACTACCGTATATCGAATATCGGTATAAAAACAAATAATAAATGCAGTGGAAATTAAAAACTATTTTGATATTTAAATTAGATATATAGTACTAAATCAAACTAGAATAAACCTCGATTATACAAAACCTCCCATCCCTTGTGATATTACAAAATTGTAATTCAATACAAATATATAAGACAAGGGGAAACTCATTACATCAAAGAGAATATCAAGACTCATAAATCTTCTCTATCCCGTAGTTGTAGAGCTCGTTGATTTTCCTGAAATATTAATTTGGGGCAAGCGCTCCAACTTGCTCAATAAGTAGGGACTCACATAGCCATCAACATTCCATATAATAATCAAGAACATCATGCAATAACAATATGCACCAATGTTAACTAACATGAATATGGAAAACATATAATTCAATATATAACGGATGCAAATCAAACTATCAATGACTATTACACTGTAATTCCCATTTTATTTTATAAAACTAGGGTCGATTACCTACTGACGCCATTGGCTGATGTGCTGTCTAACCAATCCATTAATGCCTAATGGTTATATGCGAAACCCTTTAGTGAATATGTAATCCATGCAACCTATCGAATTAAGCAGGAGTTATATATAGGCTGGGAGATTAACCCCACATCCTGTAAACTTATTCTCAAAACTAGGAGTTACTTTCGTGGGTCACATCAGACACCGTTATCCATTTACTAAAAGCATCACAATGTACATAGTCGTCCATTCACTCCATAAACTACATGAACTACATATACTAAAATTCCCAGACAACATTGATAAATAAGAGAATCCATACTTACCTGAGTTTAGGTCTCCATTTTTAAACTTCCTAACTTTTCGGGTCACTCACTCTTCCCAATGATCCATAACCTATCACAAATCATTTGCGATCTATATAGGTTTATTACCCTATGTTTAGAACCTCTAAGTCAATCCCTAAGACATTAGGGAATTATATGTAAAACACATTACAATTGCTATTTTCTAGGGTGGGAGCGTGCTCCTTCATTTGGTAGGGTGTGCTCCACCTACTGGGTTCGTCCCAATTGATGAAGATAGCACACGCCTTTACTAGGTGGAGCGCGCTCCACCCTAGACTGCCTCAATAGTGAATAGGGAATAGCCACTGTTCCATTATCAAATCTCCAACATAGCCTCAAATAATTTCCTAATAATCAGGGATGATCTCTAGTGAGGTAATAAACCATTTGCAATCAATAACAACAACAATTCATAAATAAATCATTACTAACTATCGAATTGAACTTGAAACTCAAAACTCAACTCACCAAGATGATGATCTCTGATCCCTCAATTGTTTAAGCTCCTCAATTACTCTGGAAATCACTCCCCTAAATCACCTCAATCCTCAGTTTCTCTCCTCTCTTATTCTCTCGAAAGATCGATGCAACAATGAGAATAAATTTGATTGTTTTCAATTTATATATATGGATTTTCCTCAAGATACACATCATGCAATCTCAAGGCTAATCAAGTAATTGATGGTTAAAATTACACTCCTTAAATTGACAGACATTTTAACTCCATCAATACTTATGCTTATCTCGAGGTTGATCAAACGATCCATATAATTCAAAACAAACTTATAGTTATATATATATTTATACATCAAATATATATAAATATATATACTTCATGTATTTTCTCGCCAATAAATTCACCGAACATGCCTACAAGTGTTCTCGAGTGTGCACATTCATTTCATGACCCCCTCGTCGCACTTGGTGTACCAGCTATTTATTGTTTATTTACTTATTATCCAATTATATGCTTATATATAAATTCTTTTTTATACTACAACCTATAAAATTTATTAAGCATTCCAAACAAACACAAATCATTACACAAATTCACGCACACACTAATCGAGGTATGTTAGACTTAACCACGAGCCTAACTCAGGTTAATTAAGATTTAGATTAACACAAATCACCAGCTTAAGGTAACATGTCATTACAAGCCATTCCAATACTAGCCTGATAATTATTATTATAAGAGAACTCACACAGAGAAATGTATTTCTCCCATTTACCACCAAACTCCAAGACACAAGCTTGAAGCATATCCTCTAGCACTAATATTAATCGCTCAGTCAGTCAATCAGTCTATGGATGGTATGTCATACTAAGATTAAGAACAGCTCCCAGCTGACTATGCAACTCTCTCCACAGTCTGGACGCTCGAATCTCTACCGATGTAATCGACACTGGAACTCCACGAAATCTCAATAACTCACGTAAGTATACCTTACATAATCGGTCAAGAGGATCTCGCATGAAAATTGGCGAGAAATGCGTACACTCCGTCAACCTGTCAACTACAACCCATACTACATCATGGTTATGCTGACTCAGAGGTAGACCAAAAACAAAATCCATCAATATATGTTCCCATTTCCACTCAGAAATAGGCAGCGAATGTAATAACCTTTCAGGTTTCCTATAGCCAGCTTTAACTTGCTGATATATCTCACATCTCATTACGAACTCTGCAATCTAAGTTTTCATCCCAGGCCACCAATAAACACACCTTATATCGTGATACATCTTAGTGTTACCTAGATGAATAAAGTAAATAGATCTATGAAATTCTCGTAGCAACTCCTGCCTCAACTCAACTTGAGCTTGTTTCCACAATATATCCCCGAAGCGTAAGGACCATCATTATAAACTAACTAATCAGGATGATCTATACTAGCCACTGATCTTTGACCCGTTATATAATCTTGATCAGCTTTCTAACAATCAACCACCAGTTGAATCATCTCCGATTCAACCAAATCTGAGCATAGAAAAATAGACAAGTAGCTCTGGAATTAGCTCTCTCAGTTGATGATGTGTTAGCAAGACTTTCACGAATCATCATCACTAAAGCTTCCTAAAAAAGTTTAAACTAAGAAGATATGACAGTAGGTATGTTCTCTCTGCATGTTCTTCTCCTACTGAAGGCATCAACAACTACATTTGCTTTGCCTGAATGGTACTCCAGAGCGAAATCATAATCCTTGAGGGACTCAAGCCATCTATATTGCCTCATATTCAACTCGCTCTAAGTAAACAAGTATTTCAAACTCTTATGATATGAAAATACTGTAAATCTCTCACCATACAAGTAGTGCTTCCAAATCTTCAAGGCAAAAATAATTGCAGCTAGCTCAAGATCATGAACTGGATAATTTATTTCATGAACCTTGAGTTGACTTGAAGCATAAGCTACAACCCAGCCTTTCTGCATTAGCACACAACCTTAGCCTAAATGAAAAGCATCAGTATAAATCACTAACTCCTTCCCCAATTCAAGTAATGTAAGAAGAGATCTTGTAGTCAAATTATCCTTCAAATATTTGAAGGCAACCTTGCACTTATCAAACCAAAGAAAGTCAACATCTTTATGTGTTAGCCGAGTCGAATTATCCTTCAAATATTTGAATGCAACGACCACTGTTCCATCTATAAATTGTTACAACAATAGCAAACATACACAAAATACATCAGGGAGGACCTTTAGTGAGGTAACAAACTATTTCCAATAATAAAACATCACAATTCACAAAGATATCATCATCCATATCGAATTGAACTTCAAAAATATAAAAACTATACTTCCCACAATGATGATTTCTAGATTTCTAGTTGATTAAGCTCCTCAAATCACGTTGAATTCACTCCTTATATGGATTCCTTAAGATCAAACACCAAAACCCTCAACTCTCTCTCACATTCTCTTGGTAAATTGTGAAGATAAACATGAAGGTTTTAGTTTAAATATATGGATTTTTTACGAGATATGCATCGCGCTATGTAGCATTCCTTATCCCGATTAGGGCGATACTCGACCTGAAACACTAATTAAGTCTCGGTAACCTAGTCAGACTTAACTAGAGCCAGCAGCCTCTCCATTTGTACTTGATAAACTCAACACGTATATTAATATTGAAAAACAAAACAAAGTATATGCTATAAAAAATTAAAACTTTTTTGATATACAAACAATATCAGGTAATATAGAGTTTATAAAAATCTAAAAACCTTAATTATTAACCTTCCAATCCTGTTTATATACATCAAAATATGTCAAACAATGTATATAAGTACAAGAATGCTTATTACATCGTAGAGAAGATAACAAGACACCTAAATCTTCTTCTTGCCCATCGCTAAAATGCTAGGTTGCGAACTTGAAATATTAAATTTGGGTGAGCGCTCCAACTTGCTTAGTAAGTAAGGATTCACAAAGCCATCAGCATTCCATAAAATAATCAAGAACATTATGCAATATCAATATGCACCAATGTTAACTACCAAGAATATGGAAAGCATAAAATTCAATACATAACAAATGCAAATCAAATTATCATTGATTATTACACTGTGATTCCCATTTTATTTATAAAACTAGGATCGATTACCAACTGACGCCATTAATGCAATTGCTAGACCAACACATTGGCTGATGTGCTGTCTAGTCAATCCATTAATGCCTAATGGTTCTATCTGAAACCCTCTAGTGAATATGTAACCCAATCAACCTATCTAACTGAGTAGGAGTTACGTATAGACCGAGAGATAATCCCCATGTTCTATAAAATCTGGTCTCAGTCCTTAGGAGTTACTCACGTGAATCACATTAGACACCATTTTCCATTTAATTTAAAACATCACAGTGTATATAGTCCCCATTTCAGTCCATAAACTACGTGAACTATATATACTAAAATAGCCAGGCTACATTGATAAATAAGCGCATCCGTACTTACCTTGGTCTAGGTTTTTGTTCCAAATTCTTAACTTTATGGGTCGCTAATGCTTTCCCAGGGACCCCACGCCTATCATAGACCATTTGTAATCAATATAAGTCTAGTACACTATAATTAGAACCCCTAAGTATGTCTCCAAGTCCTTAAGAAATCCTAAACAAAACTCAACATTATTGTTGTTTTCTGGGTGGGAGCACGCTCCCTCAGTGGGTGGGGCGCGCTTCACTAACTAGGTTTGTCTCAATTGATTAAGGGAGGGCGTTCCTCTGCTAGGTGGAGCACGCTCCACCCTGCACTGCCTTGACAATGAACAGGGCAGAAGCCACTGTTCTATTATCAAATCTCTACCACAACCTCAAAAACTCTCCCAAACCATCAAGGAGGACCTCTAGTGAGGTAATAACTCATTTTCAATCGATAACAACAACAATTAAAAGAGAAATCATCATCTAATTTTGAATTCAACTTGAAACTCGAAAACCAAACTCACCCATAGTGATGAACTTTGATAGACAGTTAATTAAGCTCCTCAATTTCGACTAAAAATTAATTTCCTAATCAGTCCTTCATGATCAAACCCTCTGTTGTCTCCTCTTTCTTGGTTTCTAGAAGGATCGAATGAGATAACGAGGAAGGTTTTTGAGTTATATATATGGATTTTCCTCGACATACGCATCTCGCTATCTCGAGGTTGATCAAGTGATTAATGTGTTAAAATGACACTCCATAAAGTGACACACATTTTAACTCCATCTACACTTACGCTTATCTCGAGGTTGATCAAACGATCCATATAATTTAAATAAAACTTATAGTTTCTAATGTATATTCATATATCTAATATATACATATGTACATGTCTCATGTATTTTCTATCCAATAAATTCACCGGACATGCCTAAGAGTAGTCTCGGGTGTGCACATTTATTCAACAACCCCCTCGTCGCACTTAGTGCTCCGAGAACTTATTGTTTAATTACTTATTTTCGTTTATAGGCTTATATTAATTTCCTATTAATCCTGCAACCTAGAAAAATCTTTAAGCACCCCAAACAAACATAATCCATCATGCAATCACACGTACACACTAATCGAGCTATGCTGGACTTAACCACAATCCTAACTCCGATTAATTAGGATTTGAATTAGCACAAATCACTAGCTTAAGGTAATAGGTCATTACACACTATCTCGAGGCTGATCAAATGATTGATGTGCTAACATGACACCCGTAAAGTGACACACATGTTGACACCATCAACACTCATGCTCATCTCGAAGCAATCCGACGATCCATATCATTCAAAACTAAACTTGTAGTTTTTAATATATATACTTATATATCAAATATATTTAAATATACATTCTTCATGTATTTTCTCGACAATAAATTCATCAGACATGCCTATGAGTATTCTCGGGTGTGCACTTGGTGTACTGGCTATTTATCGCTTATGTATTTTCTGACTATGGGCTTGTATATAAAATCACTTTTATACTACAACCTTTAAATTTCATTAAACATTCTAAACAAACACAAACCATCATACATACCTATGCACAAGCTACTTGAGGTACGTCGTACTTAACTACGAGCTTAACTTGAGTTAATTAAGATTTGGATTAACACTAATCACTAGCTTAAGGTAACAAGTTGTTACAACGACTCTATTTGGAGTATTACTATGAGATGGAGTTCTTTTACAACTCGACCTATTGTACTATAAATAAGACATTAGGGTCAAAGTTGTAAGATAAAGATTTTTCTAAAGTGTTTTTATGAGAACCTTTGCCCTAGAATTTTAGGGCTAGCACTCCGAATTGTGATCGTCCGTTCGTGTGTGGATTCTTGATAGAGGATGCTTGTCTCTGGCAACGTCTTGAAGGAATCGATCGACACCAAACAAGGTAGACATGGAGTTGTTCTTGTTAAGGTATGTTTTTTTTTCTCTTGTAATTGTACATCAATTTAATGGAATCGATAGGATTTTGGTTTGGGGATATTTGAAAAGGTTTCAAAAAACTTCCGCTATGCTTGTTCCTCGAAACCCAATAGGCCATAAGACATAGTATTAATCCTCTTTTAAAGTCTTGCAAACTGAACCTATTCAGTACCTTGTCTATGTAAGTGCTTTGACTTAGACCAATTAGCCTTTTAGATCTATCCTATAGATCTTTTTCCCTAGGATATATGATGCATCTCCTAAGTATTTCATTGAGAATCACTTCCCTAACCAAGATTTAACATCCTGCGAGGTTGGGATGTCATTTCCAATGAGTAATATACCATCAACATATAGTACCAGAAAAACAACTACGCTCCCACTGACCTTCTTGTATACACAAGGCTCATTTTCATTGTTAATGAAACCAAATTCCTTAATTGCTTCATTAAAACAAATATTTGAACTCCGAGAAGCTAGTTTTAATCCAGAAATGGATATTTGAAGCTTGTACACATTCTTAGAATTATCTGGATGAACAAACCCTTCAGGCTATATCATATACACATCCTTAAGTAACTTTCCATTAAGAAAAGTTGTTTTGACATCTATTTGTCATATCTCATAGTCATAATATGCAGCTACGACAATTAGAATTCTAATGGATTTAAGCATGGCTAAAAGAGAAAAAGTCTCATCATAATCAACACCTTGAGTCTATTTGAAACCTTTTGTTACTACCCGTATAAATATGCACTTTGCCATCCATGTAAGTTTTCTTCTTGAAAATCCATTTACATCCAATGGTCTTACCACATTCAGGTAAATCGACAAAGTTCCAAACTTGGTTATCATACATGGATTGCATCTCAGAGTTTTAGGCACTAAGCCATTTATCTTAATCATGGCTACACACAACCTTATGATAAGTTGTAGGCTCATTTTTTATCCATAAGCCACACCTCACTACACAGTATTGAATAATCCATATCTCCCAGGCTCATGTCTTGTCCTAACAGACCTTCGTGGTCCTTGTGATACTTGTGGAGGTTCAACTTGTTCAGAACTTTGTTGAACTCCCACTAGCTGTTCAATGTTCATTTTTAGTTCTTAGACTTCTTCAAGACTTACTTTATTCCTATTGGTATCTTCAAAAATAAATTGCTTTTCCATAAAGGTACCATACCGAGCAACAAACACTTTGTTCTTAGTGAGACGATAAAAGTAGTATCCTTTGGTTTTTTTAGGATAACCTACAAATTTACACTTATCAGATTTAGGGCCTAATTTTTCTGAAACTTGATGTTTAACATAAGCCTCATAACCCCAAGTCTTTAGGAAAGATAAGCTAGGTCTTTTCCTATACCATATCTTATATGGTGTTTTATCAATCGCTTTAGAAGGAACTCGATTTAATGTGAATACAACAATTTCTAAGGCATAAACCCAAAAAATTTAGGAAGATTTGCATGACTCATCATAAACCGAACCATATTTAATAAAGTTTGATTTCTCCATTCAAAAATGCCATTCAATTATGGAGTTGCTGGTGGAGTCAAATATGAGACAATCCCACAGTTTCTAAGATGATCATCAAAATCTTGGCTTAAATATTCACCACCTCGATTTGATCGAAGTGGTTTAATAGTTTTACCAAGTCAATTTTGTACTTCATTCTGAAACGTACGAAACATTTCAAATGATTTAGCTTTATGCTTCATGAGATATACATAACCATATATGCCGAAATCATTAGTAAAAGTAATGAAGTACTGATAACCTCCTATAGCCATAATATTTATAGGACTGCATACATTAGTATGTATTAGACTCAATAAATCACTGGCCCTTTCACTATTTCTAGTAAAAGGACTCTTAGTCATATTGCCTAATAAACAAGGCTCGCATGTTTCATATGATTTAAAGTCAAATGAATATAAAAATCCATCCTTAAGGAGCTTATTAATGCGTTTCTCATTTATGTAGCCGAGACGACAATGCCATAGGTAGGTATGGTAGAAATCATTTGACTTTAATCTTTTTGTATTTATGTTAAAAATGGGAGTATCTATGGACCTTTTCATGTTAAGAATATAAAGACCATCACACAAATCGGCATTTGCATAAAATAAGCCTTTACAATAGATGAAGCATTTATTATTCGCAATAATTAAATTAAAACCATCCAAATCTAAACATGAAACTGAAATGATGTTTCTGCTCAAGGCAAAGACAAAATAACAATTATTTAAAGATAAAAAGTCCAATAGTAAGAACTAAATCATAACATCCTACAGCTAGAGCATCAACTCTTGCTCCATTTCCTACGTGTAGGATGATCTCCCCTTTCTCCAACTTTCTATTTTTCGTGAGCCCCTGCATATTAATACAAATGTGAGATTCACATCCGATATCCAATACCTAGAAATCACTAGTAGATAAGTGAATATCAATATTAAAAATACTTGAAGCGGTAGTCACACTACTTTTTTTGATCCTCCAAGTAAAGGTCACAATTTATGAACTAATAACTACGAGTATGGCAAAATGACAGTTACCTTCCTTTTTTTTCTTTTTAAGGTTGAGAAGTAGAAGCACCATTGGGCTTGATTTGTTCCATAGGCTTTGTGATAGGCACAATATCCTTGGTAATAACAGCTTTGCCCTTGGCCTTTTTTTCTTCTTCTTCATGGGTTTTCCTTTGTGAACCATCGGGACATTAGTAGAGGGTTTTTTGATATTTTATTAAGCAATCTTAATCATCAAATGCAACTCTAAGAGGGATTTCTCTATGTTATTCATATTATAGTTTATCACAAACTGTGAATAATTATCTGGCAATGAATTCAGGATCAGATCCATAGCCAACTCTTGGCTAATGGGAAATCCAAGTCTATCAAGTTGGTTAACATAGCCCTTCATTTTCAAAATGTGAAGACTAATTAACAACCATCTTACAAAAATGAAAGTTCTTAACTGTCTCGAACCTTTCTTACATGGCCTACTATTGGAATATTTCCTTAAGCATCAAAGCCATGTCATAGCCTTCAATGAGTTCCATGTCCTTCTGAAGTTTAGGAATCACGGTAGCTAACGTAATGCATGCAACATCTATTGATTCGTATAAATACTTAGAATGTGCATCCTTCATATCTTTAGTGGCATTAGCTGGTGGTTCCTCAGGGATAAGATCATTCAAGACATACAACTTACGTTTCATGCTTAAGAACAATTCTCAAGTTTTTGAACTAGTCAAGAAAGTTTGTCCCAGATAATTTATCCTTCTAAAGGATGGATAATGATAAAGGATTGCTGTGATTTAAAAAGGCCATTGATCTACAACAAAGATTATGTAAAGTTTATTGAAGTATAGAAGAATATACTCCCACTAAATTAACAACCCTCTTAAAATACTCTATTAATTTAGGGGGCTAAAATCCATATTTCATCTGGTTCTAAAACAACTATAGCATGGAACATATATTTTACCAATTACATCTTATGTAACTTTTAGTTATGTTATGAGATTATGATATCTTATATCCCAACATGTTTTATTTAATCTTGTGCCTAAAGCCTAAAAAGTCTTTTTGATAGCTTTATTAAGTCCAACCATTTTAAACATCTAGGTAACTCTTATCCAACTTGCCTCACCTAGATAACAGAATACACCCAACTATGGTTGAAATTGTATTTATGTGATCGATGCCTTGACAACTGTTTAGAATATGGGTGACACATGACTTACAAGTTTAAATAGGCTTTTATATAGTTTTATGATTCTTGTAATTTGAATTTAAACAGTTAAATATCATATATTTGCATGTTTGAAGAGTCATTAAACATTTTAGGAAATTTAAATACTATTCACCAATAAATGAATCTCCTTGCGCTAGGATTAGTTAGACGGTGGTCCCACTGGCCGGTCAGCTGGTGGGGGTTCTATTGACTGGTCAACGAATGAGTTGCAGGGGCATCGCCCCCTTTTTTAAATAATAGATTTCTGTTATGATCCATCAATTTGCTAGCACCGTTCATTGTACGTCATGATGCTGAGAGATCACTGGGTGTAATTCCAGTTTCAAAAATTGAAATCTGCTTATGATTTGTCATTAATTCGGTCAATCTGATAGACCAAAATAATCCTTTATTTTAAGTCCGAAATATTATTAACTAAACGTTTTAATTAACTCGAGCCTACCTCCAACAACAATATCTTATCCTAATCCAATAAGAATTCTAGATATTTTAAATCCTAACTTATCTTAATTACGATTTAAATCCTATCTAATAGGAAATCTGAACGAACTTCAATTCTTATCCATACAACTCATGCAACTGAATTAAGAAATGAAATACAATTATGTATTTAACACTAGAATCATATTAAATTAGTCATATTAACCTAAACATGATTTCTATCATGAAGACATACATAATTATGGAATGAAAATACGAACTATGTATTCAACACTAGAATCACATCAAATTAATCATACTAACATGCAAATAAATTTAATTCTGGATAACTGAGTAGCGCCGTCCCATTGCCGTGGGATTACCCATAAGGCCTTGTGCGAGATCGCAGTGTTTCGAATCAACAACTAAAATTATGATCCAAAGATTTTTCAACACCGTACATTGTACGTCACGACGCTAAGAGATCGATGTGTTTCGAATCGATAGCCAAAAATTATGATCCAGCGATTCACCAGCACCGTACGTTGTTCGTCACATCATGGAGAGATCATTGGGCATATTTTTGTTCTAAATTAGCGTCATGGCCAACGCTATATTGCCTGTAAGCGAGGCACTAACGTGGCACCGAGCATGAATTCATATAAGATCTAATGAAACCAAACCTTAAGGCTCTAATACCACTATTAGGTTTTGGGGTTCAAAACGTAGCGAAAGTTTTAAAACATTATTTTGAAAACCCCAACCGGATCAAATCTAAGTTCCATTAAACTGATTGATTGAAACTAAATCATACCTTAATCGCAAGATTCTTTCTTTGATTAAATCAATCTGTAAAAAGATGCCAGAGATGAACGTCCTCTATTAGAAATCTATACACGAAAGACGATCGAGATTCTAAGTGCTAGCCAGAGAGAGAATACAAAACAATTTCCTGTTCTCCCTAAAAGTCAAGAACGGCTAAAAAACCAAACTCGTTTTTCTCACAAAAAAGAAATTTGGGTTTTCACCTTAATTTCATCCTTTCTTTTAATTCATTTAACATGCCTATTTATACACCCTTGTATTAAACTAGCTAAGTGAATTACAATTATACCCCTACTTAAAAGGTATTAATATGTCACGTCATATGGACTTTTTTATTAGTTACAATTTATCATATAAAATTTATTGTTCTAAGTCATTTAAAATCTCGAAAAATCATTCTTTGTGTGCAACCTAATAAGTTCATGCAATGTTGGTAGTGAACCAAAAGCCATTTTGGTACATAAGTCATAAGCGGTATCTAGCAAGGCATTATGACTACCCAAGTTTCACAAAAATCAAAATCTATATAACCTAATCAATAGTGTATATCATATCTTATTGTCGTACGATACTTTGATTAAACATAAGGCACAAAAAAGTCATCTTTAATGTTTAATTGTACTAGTCTCGATCTCTTAGTAGACTGAAAACATTAAAGTGACATTGATCATATCAATTCATATAGACTTAGCCATTATTAGTCTATCATATCAAGGGATCCACTGATATCTCTCTCTATATATGAAAGGGAAAAATTCTATCTTGATTACACAACTTCACACATTATTCACAAGGTAACCAATCACAATCTTTATAATCGTTCGATTAAAAAAAATGTTTGATTGTATCAAATCACTATGATCGTAATGTTGAAGTCTGGTAATCTCAAGTCAGATGACTAAATGATATACCTATCATGAGTAACACCTATGACTTAATCCATAAGGCATTCTCTTAGCGGGTCGGTCCAGTAATATGTTCCATAACATTCATTCATGATCTCGATTCATATCTTTATACGTATAATCATCATATGACCATCAATCAAGGCTCACACTAGTCTTAATTTATTATAGTTCCCAGTATAATGACCAACTAGGGACATTTATGATATTTCAATAATCATCAATGGATCTTATTATAATGTAAACATGCAAATCAATTATAATAATGAACAACAAATGTAATCCTCCATTTTATCAACCAAAATAATATAAAAACAATATTCATAAGATTGACATACGGCACATGCCCCAACACAAAGGTTGATTACGAATATCGTCCTCTTGGAAAGGTTTATCTGGACATGATTCACTTAGTTAAGTATTGTTAATAAGATTTTTTTAATTGGTTTTAACTAAAACTACTATGTTCTATAAAACAATGTAATTAGACTTGTACTGGTTATATTGAGAAGAATCTTATTTCACAACTTCACCTAGGTAATGAATTACTATGCTTTCATATCTTACTTCATTCATTTTCATTACGTGTGTGCAATGTTCAATTATAATAGACAAATTTCCTTCATATTCACTTCAACACACTATCGTGGTGGAAAAGATCTTAATGTGCAAACTAGAACTCCACCTATCGGTGTGAATAATGTATGTCTCACATAGCATTAAGTTCCAAATATTTAAACTCATAGCCACTTAAGTTTACTATTCGTGTCTCCCTAATCATTAACTATCTATCTGTTGGGTTTTTAAGGTTCATATGCAGTGCAAAATTCTAAATTTTTTTTGAAAAACCCCAATAGGATCGAAAATAAGTTCCATTAAATAAGAACTACAAAAGTAATCCATACCTTAATTCATGACTTCTTTCTCTGACTGTTCGATTTCCAAGATGTTCAAGTGCACGTCCTTTATCAGAAATCCTCAAATGAATGGTGACCACAATTTGGAGTGCTAGCCCAAAGAGAGAGAAAACGTTTTTTCTTTCTCTCCTAAAATCCAAAGAACACGAAATTTGCAAAAATGAAACGAGATTTTATTTCGTTTTAGGGTTTCAACCTATATGTATATGTGTAGATAAGATCACTTAAAAGACCTATTCATAATACAACTATTGTATTTAGGCCATTCAAATAAATTGCACATACGCCCTTATTAATAAGTTATTATATAACAAATCATAAAGGCTTTTATGTCATGAATTTTATCATATAAAATTCATTACTCTAGACCAATTGAAATTGCGCAAAGGCATTCTTTATGTGCGACCCAATTGGTTCACGCAACGTTGGTAGTGAACCAAAGCCATTTTGGTACACTAGTCATAAACGGTCTCTAGCAAGGCATTATGACTACCCAAGTAACATGAATATTAAAATCGATACAACCGAATTAATAATATGTATCATATCATTTTATCGTACGATATCCTTTTATTACACATAAGGCATGAAAATTCACCCTTAATGTTCAATCGCACTAGTCTCGATCTTTATGTAGAGTGAAAACATTAAAGTGGCATTGATCATATCAATTCACTTGGACTTGGTCATTTAATAGTCTAACATATCGATGGATCCACTGATATCACTCTCTATATGAGAGGGAAAATTTTTGTAACAACTTGTTACATTAAACTGGTGATTAGTGTTAATCAGAATCTTAATTAACCTGAGTTAGAATTGTGGTTAAGTCTAACGTACCTCGATTAGCATGTGCATAGATTTGTGTGATGGTTCATGTTTGTTTGGAATTCTTAATGAATTTTATAGGTTGTGGGATTAATAGGAAATTAATGAAAACCTATAATTAGAAAATAAGTAATGAAACAATAAATAACTGGTACATCAAGTGCGACGAGGGGGTTGTGAAATAAATGTGTACACCGAGAACACTCATAGGCATGTCCGATGAATTTATTGGCGAGAAAATACACAAAGTATATATATTCATATATAGTTGATATATATATATATATATTAAAATTATAAGTTTGGTTTAAATAATATGGATCATTTGATCATCCTCGAGATGAGCATAAGTGTTGATGGTGTCAAAATGTGTGTCACTTTGATTCTTATCTTTAGTTGCAATCAATTATTCGAGAAGGTGAGAGAGAGAGTGAGAGAGACTGAAGGTTTGATCACGATAAGTGGATAAGGATAGGAGTTTCTCACTAAATTGAGGAGCTTAAATAGATGTAGATCAGAGATCATCACTATGAGTGAGTTTTGTTTTTGAGTTTTAAGTTTTATTCAAAAATTAGTAATGATTTCTCTGTGAATTATTGTGTTTGATGATTGAAAATGAGTTGTTACCTCACTAGAGGTTCTTCCTGATGATTATGGATAATATTTGAGACTGTGTCGGAGATTTGGTAATGGAATAGTGGATGCTGCCCTGTTCACTATCGAGGCAGTGCAAGGTGGAGTGCACTCTATTTAGCAGAGGATCACACTTCGTTCATCAATTTGGATGAACCTAGTTGGTGGAGCTCGCCCCACCAAGTGAGGAAGTGCGCTCCCACCCCTGAAAACGTCAACTTTGCTATACTTTACTTCGA
Source organism: Stephania cephalantha (assembly GCA_039657325.1). NCBI lineage: Eukaryota > Viridiplantae > Streptophyta > Magnoliopsida > Ranunculales > Menispermaceae > Stephania > Stephania cephalantha. Next base: position 24,381,047 of record CM077574.1, on the reverse strand, counting down.
ATTTCCTGAGGTCTTAGGGATTGACTTAGAGGTTCTAAACACAAAGAGTTAGGTCTTTATTGATCACAAATGGTTTATGATAGGTTGAGGAACATTGAGAAAGCGTGAGATAAATGAAAAATTAGGAATTTGTTGACAGAGACCTAAACCAAGGTAAGTATGGATTCACTTATTTATCAATGTTGCCTGGCTATTTTAGTATATGTAGCTCATGAAGTTTATGGACGGAATGGGGGTACTATGTACACTGTGATGTTTTAAATAAATGGAAAACAATGTTAATGTGATTCACGAGAGTAAGTTCCCGGAACTGAGACCAGGACGCGGGGTTGATCTCCCACCTATATGTAACTTCCTACTCAGTTAGATAGGTTGCGTGGATTACATACTCACTAAAGGGTTTCTGTAGAACCATTAGGCATTAATGGAATAACTAGACAACACATCGGCCAATGTGTTGGTCTAGCAATTGCATTAATGGCGTCAGTCGATAATCGACCTTAGTTTTACAAAATAAAATGGGAATCATAGTGTACTAGTTATTGACAGACGGACTTGCATATGTTATTTATTGAAATATTAGCTTTCCATAATCATGTTAGTTAACATTGGTGCATTTTGTTATTACATGAAGTTATTAACTATTGTATGGAATGTTGATGGCTATGTGAATCCCTGCTTACTTAGCAAGTTGGAGCGCTAACCCCAAATTAACATTTCAGGAAAATCGACGAGCGCTACGGCTATGGGATATAGAAGATTTAGGAGTCTTGATCTTCTCTTCCATGTATTGAGTCTTCCCTTATTTTAGATATTTGTATTGAATTACAGTTTTATAATATCATAAAGGGATGAGAGGTTTTGTATAACCAAGGTTTATTCTAGTTTGATTTGGTAGTGTATATTATATTTAATTATCAAAAAAGTTTTAAATTTCTAATGCGTTTAATATTTGTTTTACATCGATATTCGATATACAATGGTGTTTATCATATGTAAGAGGAGTGGCTGCTAGCTTTAGTTAAGTCTGGCGGGGTAATCGAGGCTTAATTAGGGTTTCAGGCCGAGTATCGCCCTAATTGGGATATGGGATGCAACAACTTGGTATCAGAGCTTAAATTTAAGGGCTTTGTTAAATTTGATAACTCTGATATAGTTTGGTATTAGAGACTGGTCAAAGCCTACTTCAAAGCCTAAGGTTTATCACTTTTGAATATTAGTGGTAACTTTGACAGTTTGGTATCATGGAAAAGGCTCTGACTTTGTTTTAACTTTCTAATTGTTTTCAAAGTGATAACACATTTCCTATTACCAGAACCTAGTTTTATTGACTCTGAGAGTTGTCTCGAGTTATAAATAAGCTAAGGGTATGATAAACAATTCTTATCGTGATTTTGGTAGGTAACCAAAGGATAAAAGACTGATATATTTTATTTATTGTGTTATACTATATATACGTGGTAGATATAAGAGTTATGTCTTTCTTGAACGATGATAAGATGGTTCATGTCCATCGATTTCTCATGGTATGAGAAAATATTGAAGGTAAGAGTTCAAGAGAATCTTATCCTCGAGAAAATTGAAAAACAAAAGACATAAGAAAAAAATTATAAAGATGAAATTAAGTTCTTCTCCTATTAACAGTTGTCAATGGTATTTGTTCTCACTGATATTTTTAGACGAATAATAGTCAGTGATGAAGTATCTATTAGATCTAGACCTTAAGACATGTATTAGATAATGGAATTTATGAAGCAATGGAATACTGAATGACTTTGGATTGAACTCAAAGATGGTTGACCATTTTGAGATATGTTGTAATACTAGTATTAAGACTAGTTGAGAGATAATAAAAGTTATTCAATAAATAAGCTAGTGGTTAATGATAAAAGCCTATTTGAGGTTAGGAAACCACTAATATATTTACACTTCATAGGTTGTTATGAAGTAGAAATTCCAGATATGGTGTGAATCCATATTGGAATGACAAGAAATTTCTCAAATAATGAAAAGTGAAATTGAGAACTTAAACTGGTTAAAATGAAGAATATTTTAATCCAAAGCATAGCAGTAAGTTGAAAAAATATCCTAGTCTGATGTTAAGACTGGTATTGTCTAAATTGAGGAGAATGAGTGGTAAATGAATATGAGGATTTGAGGAATCAACAGAATAATGTATGGTAGTGGGAATGAATATTCATTGCTTAGGATTGACAACTCATTTTGATAATGAAGTGAAATCAGTTTTTCTCAAGAGTTAGTTGAGATCTGGTTGTCACAATGATATGATTAGAATTAAAGATATATTTAAAGATGATTTCAGGTGATTGCTGGATCATTTCAAATGAATGGTGGAAACCATTAGAACTTTTAGAACTTATGCTATGTTTGTGAATGAAGAGTACTAAGTATTGAAACCCTATTTTAACTAAGTTGTTATTGTGTTATAAATAATAACATGGAATCTTTGAAGAATTCTAGGATGCACAAGCATTACCGTACAAAATTGTAATTGGTAACGATAAATTGGTTCTGACTAGATTTTGCAAGTGTCAGTACTAAGTTTCAAAGATTAATTAATTGTATAAGTGTTGAATATTAATAGCAAATCAATGGATTTGATTGGAATTGAGACAATATGGGATTGTCATATATTTAACACAAATGCAAAAGAGAATTAATCTTGAAATAATTGAATATTACAAATGATTGATCCAGGGATCTCTAGTATTGCTGTGTAATTTATTCAGTTAATTGAAGTATGAGAGCGGTTGTGAATAAAAATTAGATACAAGGATGCCTTGGATAGTTTAATGGATTGTGGGACCAAGATATAAGCCATTATATGTTCCTAGATATGGGTGTTTCACACAAGATCATGGGCCACAAGTGAAGCACATCACCATATAAATTGAACTGGTGGGTTTTTCATGTAAATCATCCTAATTATTTGCATGCAAAAGGAGAAAAGAGATATGGAGTAGAGATTCAATAACTTGCCATGGAAATCAGTGAAGTTGAGGATGGTGGATCAAATTAAAGAAGCTTTATAACTAGGTAAGCCAATCTTCATCACCATTTTGTGAAATTCAACACAAAATTGTTAGTTTTGGTTCAGTTCTTGTTTTTCAGCAATTTCAGTGGGCAAATGACTTTTAAAAATATAATTTCATATCTAGATTCCTTGTGAAATTCCTTTAATTCTACTATAAAGAAGTTCTAGATGTGGATTTGTTTTCATTAAGTTATGAATTCTTGAAGTTCATAAAGTTGTAAGACAAAATTGGAAATTCTGCATGTTATTGTTATGAACCAGCCTATGTAATTTGGTCATAAATTCTTCATTTTAAAACGAAAGAACACATTATGATGGCATTTGAAAGCTAACGCAAAGGCGAACAACTTTTTCCTACTGAAAGATTTTGAAATTCGAATGTTTTCATGTCTAAAAACTCTCTGCAACTTAAATGATGAATCTGAAATTTTTGGGTTCACAGTTTCGCTAATATCCTGTTGTTTTGAGCATAACTCCATCATTTCTTATTTTGCTGAGCTCTTCTTTTAATATGATGTTCAAGGATATATTTTTCTGTAAAAAAACCAAGAGTGTTGAAGCTATGGTTTGGGAGAAATGAAATTTACAAAGTTGTTGGTCGAAATCTAAAACAGTTTTAAGTCATTGTGGTAAACCTTCCATATCTCATTCGATTCTTATCAAAATTATATTATAGTTCTGGAAAGCTAAGACATAGCTCTAAAAATTTCTCCTTATACTAAAATACATAATTTTAACATTTTGGTGATTGAAATCAACTCATAAGCTGTTGCACCAAAACTTTCTTTATTTATTAAAGTAGACTTCAACATAAACAAAGTATTACAGGGGCTTTTTGTGAAACATTAGAATTTAAAACCACATAACCAACCTAAAACAAGTTAAATTAAATTTGTTAGGACACCTCAATAGTTTAGAGAGGACTTACGAGGTGTGGAATACGAGTTTAGAGTGGTTGAGAGCCAGTATAGGCTAGGAATTACCTACATTTGAGGTAAGTAAACATGTCGAGAAAATTCTCTCCATTTCATTTATTATTGTTAATATACATTCTTTCGGACTGTTTTAATGCTGATCTTATATTCATAATGCCATGCCTTGTATATACTTTCGTGTCTATAATTTCTTTGGCCATAATTGTCTTGTAATAACTTGTCACATGGCATTCCTTGTTTTAGTTTCGTTCTATGATTGGATTTTCTTTTATTGTTGTTGATCTAGGAGCTATCGAAATGTCTTCTTAATAGCATGCTATGATTTGTTTAACTCTCTTGTTGGTGTATGTACACACTCATGTCAATATGGTTTTTGTGTGACACTTGTTTGTACAATTTACAACATGAGCTTTTCGATAGGCATGACCTGAGGAGGCCCATTTCTTAGGTGCCCTAACTTTATGAGTTGCACGATACCTGGGTTAGAGTCCCTGGAGATGTCGACATTCCATATAGCTGATATCTTTCCATTATACGAGTGCAGAGCTCACGGGGTTAGAGTCCTTGGGGATGTCCGCAATCAATACAGCTGATGTTATTAGCGCATCACATGGGGTTAAAGTCCCAAGGGATGTCTGCTGACCAAACCCAGATTTGCATGATAATTTTGTTTATCATTCCTTGTAAAAGCATGGCAATTATTTGCATACTTTTCATTCAGCTTTCATTATTCATAGCTATTGTATGCTTATACACTTCCCGTTCTTTGTATTTCTTGGAAATGTGGATGAATAGCCTTCAGGTTTTACTTTCTACTTTACTGTATGCACCGTCCATTTTATAACGGTGAGTGCAGATCTATCGAGTAGCAGACCAAGGAAGGAGAAGACCGAAAACCACTTCTGAGCCATCGGCGTCAAGTTTTGCTAATTTTGTAGGTGATCATTTTGTGTATTTAATATTTATGTCTTTACATACTTTTTGGGATGTATATTGGGACGAAAGACTAAACTTCTTGAATGATGCATGTATTACTTGGTTCGATTTTATGTGATTTTCTATTTACTTAGTTTCTACAGTAGGTGTTTTTATAATGCTTCCACAAATTTTATGAAGTCTTCCGCTGATAATATTAAAATGATTAAATAGTTTTAATTAACTCTAAAAATCACAACTAACGAGTAATAAATAATACTTATCCTAAATACATATAATGAGGTGAATGAGACAAAAGGTCGACTAATACATTGCTAAATCCTAGGTGGCTGAGATTAGGGCTTAATGACAGGATTAGGCCATCAGTACCCTATTTGGGGAAACAGGTCATCACAAATTTTTTCTTGTCCATAATATGGATATATAGAAAAAAGCTTTATTAGAGAACTTATATGAAGGACTTAGTCATTATGAACAAAGATTATTAGACGCCGTATGTGGTGGATCTTTATTTGATGTAACACCAATTTTAGCAAAATAAGCTATTAATAAAATGACTAAACAATCTAAGAAATATGGTGAAAAGACTGAGATATCAAGAAAGAAACTTTATGAAGTTAATAATAAATGAAGTATTACATTTGGCAGAAAATTAATGAATTATCTAGCATAGTCAAGTTACTATTGAAAGATAGATCAAACCAAGTGAAACTATATGGATTTTGTAATGAAGATATACATCCTATAGATGCGTGTCCTACTTTACATGAAGATAATACTGAAAAAGTTAATGCGGTTAATAACTAATTTTCTAGTCCTCCAAGAAATCAATATAATAACAATAGTTACAACACTAGAAAACCAAATTCAAATATTAACTATGGTCTGCAAATCAAAATTATACCACTTATAGACCAAGAGCACAAATACAATCTGCACCAATTCAGCAACCTCAATAAACTATTCAACCTATGCAACTAAATTTAGAGCAAATCTTACATAATCTTATGACTAAAAGTCATCAATACTTTACACAAACTTCTCAAAATCAAGTTAAAATTGATACATCTATTAATGAGTTGAGAAATCAATTAAATCAGATGAACCTAGAAATTAATAAGTTAGGTAATCAAACTAAAGGATATACTCAAACTACTAATCAAGCATAAGTTAATGCTTTATTTTGTGATTATGAAGGAGAAACACATACGCCAGAAAAAATACCCAAGAAAGGTAAGGCTTTGGTTGTGTTGAGGAACAACATCCCAAGCAAAAAGGTATTGTTTTCAAGAAGCTTTTCTTTAATCTGTGAAGTCCACCAAAAACTCCAGTTCTCCAAGTCTCACAGGTACCTTCCTCGTAACTCCATATATCCTAGTAATTATACCATTTCCAGAAAAACAACATTGTCCGGGTGCGCTTAGTGATTTCCAACTTAGCTGTCTACAAGAGCTTCATAGAAATGATGTTCTCGATTGCTCTTGTGTTAATGATCGATGAATGCACCATCATGCCTATTTCCAAAAATGCATGAGATATTGGATGTATGCTGGTGGCTATGCCTTTTGTCTCGCATTGTAAATCTCCCTAGGTCAGTAATTTTATGTCAACTCCTAACTTACTAGTACTTTGTCCATTTTTTCCTGCCTCTTTCTCTTAATCTCTCGCTCTCTGGTCATGGTCGCAAGTATGATGGCTCAATTGTAGTAATAATGTGATCAACTAAATATGATTATGGATATCATCCTCAGGAAGGTGTATTGCACTAATTGTACTTAGTCAAAATTGCTCTATTACTAAATAAATCCCTTTTTAATTGATTTTAAATTAAACTATTTTATTCTAACTAAAAAATGTAATTACTTGTACTCTTATATTACGATGTTCTTAGTTCAAAAATTCACCAAAATAATGAATAATTATGATGTTCAACTCGCTTCCTTCATCTTCATTATGTGTGTGCAATGCTCAATTAGAATAGACGAATTTCCTTCAAATCCATTTGGACCCACTTTCGTGATGGAAAAGATTCTAATGTGCAAACTAGAACTCCACCTATCGGTGTGAATAACGTAAATTCCACATTATTTTAAGTTCCAAATATTTAGATTCATAACCAATTGAGTTTACTATCCATGCCTCCCTAATCAATAACTATCTATCGATGTTATATATTTTACGGTTGTATCGTCCATATCTGACTTAAAAGATCCAATAGCCATGTTAACTGCTAAAACCTATAATCAACAAACACATAATCAAGATGTTCATAGCATTATGTCTAGAATCAATATAAACTCTAACCATTGCACTTTTTATCTTTATAATCCATTCATTACTACTTTAACATAACATTCATACTATAGGATCCATTGATCCCTAAGATTAATGAACTACTCACACATCATTGAAACAAACATGCACATAATGGTATTCATTGCAATCAAATATAGAATTAAATAACTTCAATTAAATCAATAAAATAATATTGAATAACTACACGTGAGTCTTCAATGTCTTCTCATCCAAACTCTTCTTAATACTCAAGAACAAAGTAAACTAAGCTAATTTGTGGTAATATATGCTAATCTATAGTATTCTATGATAATGGGTGAGTTTACTACGTTCTAATATTTATTTATAACTCTAAGATACTTTCAAAAACAATTAGAAACCCTAATAGACAATTTCGAATGAACTAGAACTCTAAAATTTCTATTTTCTACGTCTCAGCGTTGTTTGTAAGTTATCTGGCGCTATTGGTATAAAGCCACGATGTCGCTACTGCTTCAGCCTCTTTGTGTGCATTTTCATCATTCAGTATGCTCAACGCCCAGTGTAAACAACCCCGGTGTCATCCCTTTGTGCCTACGACACCGCCACTGCGTCGGCACTGCTGACCTCTTTTTCTTCTCCTCTTCCTTCTCTACTCCTTGCCCATGCTGTCTAGTCATCTCCCACGACGGCAAGCATCCTTTCCATGACGTCAATCATAGTTTTATGCATTTTATTCTCGTTTCATCCCGAAATAACTCCGTTGTCTCCTTTATACCTTGAATACCTAAAAATACATCAATACCGTTAATTAGAGCTCATTCCTGGATATTTATACTAAATATACTAGTAAATTAGTGCTATATATAAGTCTAAATAATCACTTATCAAATACTCCCAAACTTAGGATTTTGCACATCCTGGGCAAAAATGTATTTTATTAAGTATTATTACTACTACTTCTACTTAAGTTCATATTCATTTCACATTGTTCATGGAGTATCCTTTTAATTCAAATAAGTTCAAGTTAATAATAAACTTAAGAGCATTTCTTTGCAAAAACTAATATTTTCAAAAACATGTAGCTTTAACAACACATATAATTCACTTTCAAAACACCAAAGCAGTTCACAACCAAAACCATCACTACTCACAAATTTATTTTCCCTCAACACTAAAGTAACAAGTGTGAAATCTCATGATTTCTAATTTCGCTCAAGAATTCACAAATAAGCATAGATCATACTAGTTTTGTAGACTTTAGCACTTCAAGAGTCCATAGGACTTAATATAGTTAGAAAGAAAACTAAACTCAACTAAGTTACTTGTACTCGAGCTCAAACTTTTATTTGAAGTGTTTTAATCTAACTTCCACCTTCATTTTCCTTACTTTTATCTATCTCTTTTTCTTTTTCTCCTTATATTTTCTAGTTGCACAATCCATGCTCTTTTTTCCTATGGATTCTATTTTATCTCTTTTATCCCAACCATCAAGTTTTTTGCTCATTTTCCTATAGAACTTGTGGGACTATCTATTTTTTTATGTTTGATACTCTTATTAGCGCTTCTCGCTTTCACTTTATTAAGCTAGTTTTAATTCCAAATTTTCATTTAACACCATGCCTATCTCTTCCCTCTTAGTACTAAGTCTTTATTTACTTTTTACTCATGTAAGATTCATACTTATTATAGAATTCTTTAGAGATACAACTTTTTCCACAAGAAATGTTCTAGCATTTTTCTTGCTTTTGTTTCAAGTTCACAGTCTTTCCTAACTCTAGCTTTCTAATCATGAAATCATGTAATCGTTTGCTCCAATTCTTATTTTCTTCAAAAACTGATAACACTCTTTTGAGTTTCATATCAACAAGATACTTATATTCTTACTCATTCTTAATTAAAGGCATGAACTTTACAAATGAATTATCTATTCATTACTTATTATGATATATAACCTAATATATACTCTTTAAACACATTCAAATAATAAAAAAACACACTACCATGCTTTCCTTTTTAACTGCTTCAAAAATAAAATTTTGCGATCATACGTGTAGTGTTTATCTTTTTTTGATCATTTCTTATCACTTTCCATAGTGTAGTGTTGATGCTTCCAAAATTAAACCAAACTTTGTCCTCAAGGTTTAAAAATAAGCTTCAAACATGAAAACACTAAACACAAACATATAATAACACATAGACATAATAATAATGCATAAACATAAAACTTAAACAATTAATAAAGTGACAAAATATCCAAAATGTAAAAGATAATCAGTATAAATGTATCGCTCATCTCCCTAAGATCTAAATAAATCCTAAGATTCGAACTCTAGGACCGTGCATAATCATCATCATCGGCATCATCAGCTCCAGCAAATGATAGTGTCAAAGGACGTTCCAACCTTCGACTTGGCACCACGTCAGGATCAAACATGTAATTTGGTATTGTTGGAAAGCCAATAGACCTATCAGTGGGTCTCATCCATCTATTCCTCTCATATCTAGCTATGTCCCTATGATATGAAAATAATATGAAGTTGCACTGTTTGTTCAATTATTCTTGCTCATATCTCACAAAGGTTTCACGATACTGAGCCATATCCTCTTTATACTATCTCTTCATCTTAGCAATCTACAACCTCTGCTGCCGTGGCGTCAAGTCCTCTGGTTGTGGTACTAGTACTTATGGTGGTGGAAAAACCTTAGGACCATCAAAGTCCTGCTCTCCTATAAGTGGGTCTACAAACTCGTAGCCCTAAGAAAATTCCTACTGGTGATCCTCCTCCTCACCATATCCTTTATTCTGTAACTCTTGGGCTAACTCCACTACCATTATTGTGTGATCCTCTTGCTCTTTGGCCAACAAATCAACCTCAAGGCTGTTCCCCTCGGCTTTCTCTCTCTATCTCTCATCCTCATAGTCTTGGTAACCAGTAGGTGATTTCAATATTAGCATAAACTCTTCATCTATGGTTGCTTGGGCTTCAATATCAAACTCCTCATCTCGAATCAATTGCACTTTGGCCTGTAAGTACATCTAGGTGATCAATTTGGAAACAAAATTTTTTTCTCTCTCAGACATAAGAGACTCCCTTAATTCTTGTTGAAGATCTCCCCCATGTTGATCTCCCCGTTATTTGTAATCTCATACAAACAAGCCGCCTTTGGCTTATTGATCTTGCCCTACTGAGTGGTCACGTATAATGAAGCAACTAGAAAGTGTTTCCACATTCTATAAAATTTCCTTATGCTTCGCTTTTTAATGTGCTTCGGCACATTCTCAGTTCCCATTACCCATCCTTGTTGTCCTCAGACAACTAATGATCTCTTTCTCTCTATGGATTAAAAGGGTATAGGTTATAGGGTCTCTTACATAAATCATTCAGGAAACTCTTTGAAGCTCCAACCATTCTCAAGTGCTTTAACCCATAGATGCTATTTATGTAATGCTCATTAAAGGGGGAAAATACTCCTCTCACCTTTACTAGGTCACCCTTCTTGGTAAACTTTGTATTGACATAAAATTCATAAACAATTTCACTCACGTCTTTGACCTTGTACTCTCTATAGTCTTGAGTGAATTTCTCCAACCTTGTTGCCTAATGAAATTTTTTACTCTTTTGTCATACTTAGCCGATATGTTTATTCCTCTCTCGCAAATGAATTCTCTATGCTTAATGACCTCATATCTCTCTTTAGCATATCTATTAATGTAATACTTAGACTTAAAAGGTCTTGGTTCATCCTCATTCAGATCTCTTAAGGATGATTTCTTATAATCATTTGCTCTCACTTTACTAATTTGACTTGCTTGCCTCCTTGTTCTTAGCATTTTCTAAATAAATCATACAACACAACAACTTACATCACGGGTCTTCAAATCACCTAAAATCACAAGTATTCATTCAGAAGGATTATGCGCATGCCAAATTATGCAAAAGATAAAAACTAGTTTACTATAAATGACATTGTTGATATAAATCCACACAACTTAAAATTTCTATCCAACTGCCTCATATCTACAATTCATGCAATTTCATCAAGAATTTTCAAAAATTTCAAAGCATAACAAATGAAATTGTAATTTTACCTCAATTACGAACTACTTTTCGGTGTTAATTGCTTCTCCAAGCCTCTATCAATCCAAGCCCTCTTACTTTGCTCACAAACTAAAACCCTAGTGCTTACTTGAATTTATTCTTCAAATCGATTCCCTAACTCTGCTCCTTGTGAAAATTCATAATGTACTATCTTTTTAAAATCTTAATCACTAGGAACGCTCTTTTCTCTCTTAAAACTACTCTATCTTGGTTTATAGAGGGATGTATGCTTTGTTGGTGGTGTATGGAATTGGTTTCAAGTGTGAAAGATGTGTTAAAAGGGGTTTAAAACCCTTATCTTGAAGTCTGCACCGTCCCTTATAAGGAATGGTGCCGCCACTGCGCCACCACCGCGACAAGACTGTTGTAAGCAATTTTCACTCATAGCTCGGTGCCCTGCTAGCGCCGTCCCTATGTACTCACGACGCAGTGTGTTTACACACACGACATCGATCAATTTGTCTTCAAGATTTTGCATATTTTTCATGAACTCCTTGTTTGCTCTCTCTCGGCTTTGTGTATTACTATACAAGGTGTCGTGACAGCGTGAAATATCGTGTATATATAAAAGTCCCATTAGAACTTACCCATGATTTGTCTTTGTACCTGACCTTTACCACTTTAACTACTTTGCTTTTTTACACTCTTTGTTGAATTAGTCGAGACTTTTCCATTCCGATAAAATGTCACCCGACAAATGGTCTCTCCTGCATATTTAGCACAAACTTTCAAAAGTTAGTGACATGTGTCGAGCGTGCACAATAGTTTCTCGTGTTTTCTATAAACTTATAGTAGTGAAAAATGGGATATTGCCTCCACATGGATTTTTGAAATCTCAAAGGAAAGTAACTTTTTCTCGTTTTTATTAATTTAATTAATATAGTTAAACGGGAATTAAAATACTAAATAATTTAACAATTATTAAACTAACTAAATTAATCTAAACAAATCAAATTCAAACTAAATTAAACAATATTTAAATGCAATTCATTATAAATAAACAAACATCTAAACAAACCGCCACTAAACAATATAATATATTTGGATTACTTTCAAACACTAGAACATAATATCACTTCACTCTATAGTTATAATCATAAAACATGGAATCTTGGAATCATTAAAGCTCATTTCATAATAGGTTGATAGCCATTAGCCAGATATCGATTTTCCATAATTCAATAGAAATGCCACGTTCTTATCATTAGAAATCTACCCATTGGATAAAATGCAACACCATATAAATAACATAGCATTAAGCTCAATAAAAATCATGCCTAATCTAAGCCAATATTACCGAAGCCGCATAATAAATAACTTAGAACACAATCACCTAAGACATCCTCTCGGGAAATGCCCTATAGATTAATCCTAGTTACTATTTCTATAATTGTTGTTAATAACTATAGATATAGATTTACAATCTTAATACCACATAACACATTTGCAACTATGCATGCAATACTAATTTCTTTTAGTTGTAATACACAAAACAACTTGTTAATTCCCTAATTAACATGTATGAATTGATCTAAAGCATTAAGTACATGATTCCTTATTTATAACTATATAGTAATCTAAAACATACTACATTGTTTAGAGTTTGTTTAGATTAATAGAATACTCACTCATGTTTGAAATAAACAATGCATAAATATAATTAAAAGACATAATGAATGAATAAATACCTTAATAAATTAAAGCTCCAAAGTATATTCAAACATAGACAGTAAAATATAACTAAAAAAATAGTTAAAAACAAAAGGAAGAGAGCTAGGAGAGTTATTTTGAAGCTCTCTGACCTTTTTTCATAGTCTCCCTATGTATACATATCATAGATAAACTTAAATTCTTCATGCTAATCTAAAAAACCTGTAACCGACCTCAATGATTTCTAAGTGATTCCTAACTTATTCACAAATTGCTGAGCAAATCGATAAGTTTAGCTCTCAGTGCTCTACCGATTCAGCTGGCGATTTATAGTTCATTCTCCAATTCGCTATGGATTCGTTGGTCTTTTTTTGCTGCTAATTTACATCGCGATTCCTAGTGTTACTCCAAATCGTTTTGGATTCGCTAATGCATTTTCCAATTGACTGTTTTGCTTTTCTTTCTCTTTTTCTTCCATTTCTTTACGTTCCTATATAAAATCTGAAATCATAAAAACAAGAGAATACCTAGTGTATTATCATAATTTATGTCTAAAATTAACCTAAATTACACTATAAAATGTGTCTAATTATTGACTTTTCAAGTACCCCCAAACTCTGAACTTTGCAGTCTCGAGCAAAGGAATACTCTCAATCATATTATCTTTTCATTCTTTATAAACTGATTTCAATCTAACTCATCTTAACTTTAAATAATAGAAATTTCAAAAAAGAATTGATTTTCAAACGAAAATATATTACTGATAAGTAAATGAAAGTTATGATAGAATATAATGATTAAGTCAGAATAAAACATCCCTTAATGATAACTCAACCACCTAATGTAGCACTTCTTTAAAATTTAAAGTTCATTGCCAAGGCTAGTGCACAACATAGGTTTTCTCAATCTCCACTGACAAGCATCAAACTTACGATAACTAATATAGAATCTCAAAACACAAAAAACCACTAGATTAATCTCAATTTTAGAAAATATTTTATAATAGTACCACAATCAAAATCAATAGGAATTTTGCCAAGATACCAATAAATATGTCATTTACAACATGTTAGATTAAGAAATACTTCATTCAACTCTAGTTTCAAGTACTCGAGTTAAATCTTTTCATTTGAAGAGTTTAAGAACGTCCATCTTTTCTTTTTATATCTCATTATTTTTTTCTACTAAATTCTAATTATTTATTTTTAACATATTTCTTTTACTTTTGCTTTTGAGTCCCTGCTCCATTTTCTTTGGACATTCTCACCTTTTTTTCCCACTATAAATTCCCTACTCCATTTCCTTTAGAATCTATAGGATTTTCTATATATTATTTGTATAAACTCTTGTTAACACTTCTCACTATCCACTAAAATTGAAGAAAGTTGTCTTTCAAACTCTTATAAATTCATAAGTCTTTAACCTATTTTTTTTTTCAATTGTAGCATAATAGCTTTATATATATACTATAAAATATTTAATCAATAACTTTTGTATCATAATATTCATAGAAATCTATCTTGTTCATTTTGCACTATTGTTTCGATCTCTTACCTGTTATCATGACTAACACAAGACATTCAATTTAGTGTTCATATCAAGTTGCAAAGTTAATAAAAAATGGTATAAAACATTTTGATTCCTTCTATCATAAAATTCACTTAGGTAATAAAAATATCAATTCAATTCAAAATTTATTATAGATATTGATTTTCATTCTTTTCCTAACTAAAAACAAAGAAAAATGAAATTCATACTTGATTACGAAAGAAATTTGTAAAATTTCGTCAACTTACTTGATTATTGGATTAAAAGTAATTATGTACTTTTCTACTACCTTTTTTTCTTTCATTACCATCAATTTCATACTTCACTTAAAATACCCTCAAACGCATTCTAAACCTTGTCCTCAAGGTTTAAAAATGAAGTCTGATTTTCAACATAACAAACATACCATGTGAAGTACAAAAGAATTAATAAAATAAGAATAAATATGACATCAAGAAATTAAGTTTATTATAATAAGACATAGTGCATAATAATTGAATGAATAAACATAAACTTTATATAACAAGTGAAATAAATATCATACCCAAGCTTTGAATAGAATGTAAACATATTATATCATCATAAACACAATGTATATAACCATAAAACACAATGTCTGTCACCCCTACCAGAATTACATAGAGAAATCTTGCAACATCGCTCAGAGATAGAAAAAAATGGAAGAAGGAAATCAATGTCGTCGTCCGGAAGTCACGTCATCATCTTCTACTAGATCACTCCTCTGGGATTAGTAGCTCACAGCGGGGTTGTAGAGGTGGTATCCTGACCTGGTGATGTCAGAGCATCAAGATTACTACTAAGTAGTAATCACATATATGTAGACGGTATAGGAACCGATGTGCTTCCTTGATGTCTGCTTCTCTTGGACATCGTACGCTCCATTCTGTGGATGCTACTTACTAAGGCTCTTTGGTTCTCGAATACCAGATTTTGATTGCAGAGATTGGTCATTTGATTGCACAAAATTGCACCCATGAAAGCCAACTCCAAATCATCCATATATAGCCCATCATAATCCTTAACAAGTTGCTCCACGTTCGGATCATTTTGGTCTTTAGACATCTCTTCCAAGTTTCTCCTCGTGTCATCTATGATTTTCCTTCTCTGCTAAGTTTCTCTTCTCATTATCTCAGCTATCTCTCTCTTATACTCTATGTCTTCATAATCATTCACTCTACCACATCTCTTTATGACCTCATTAGTGATGGTCTTCTCCGATAAAACATCAATATCCAGGCTTGCCATGTTCACTTAGTCCATCCTACAAAAGGCCGAAATCATCAAGGGGAAAGGAAGTCCATCGTTCATCTTGGTGGTGATGAAACTCCTAATTGATTCATCAATGATTTTGCCAATATCCAAGTATCCTAACCCCACGACAATGTGGTAAAGGAGGGTGGCCTTGTAATTCGCTTATTAGTAGTATTGCAGGATCGACTGTAAGCTGGCTTTGATGAAATAACTCCAAGCTTTAGTGGTCATTCTAAAATATTTGGTGGTTATATGTTTGGGATACCCCTCCATGTAAAAAATTTATCCATCTCCATAGATTGCTTCTAAAACTCCCCTTATTATCTCGGTGGGGAAATGGTACTAAGTCCTATACTCGGGTTTGGGGTACTATTTATTTTGTTTTCAGTGAAAATCAGCCAATCCAAAATACCGATTTATTCTTGTAGCGGAGTAGTCCACTGTCCTCCCTCTAACTCATGACTCGATCTTACTTTCACTTCCATATGCAATGGCATAAAATTCTCTCTCCAAAGCTTCACAATGTCGTTCACTAGGGACATCCTCTAGGTCTAGGTTGTTTAATCTCTAGTTTATAATCCCTAATTTCTCATCTCTATGATTTCTAGGATCCTAAGCCTATACTTCAATTTATTTTTCACATTAAATCCCTTTTTTGGGATCAATTTCCTATCTTTAATTATATCATTCCAAAGTTTTTCATAGGCCTTTTCATTTACAAAATTTTCCTTCCTCAATTCATAGTTCTTCTCCCCATCGGTATCTCATGTTCAACTTCCTTAACTTTCTCCTCATCTACATAATCATCCCTAGTGTTATAATTAAATGAAGAAGGTGGAGTAGGTTCTCTTTGTGGTCTTATCTTACGTGTGTTGAAAGATATGGATTTGGGAAACTTTAGAATTTTTTTTTGATTTTTCTATTAACTTTCCCCTCCCCTTCTATTCTCGTGAACCTCTACGCTTTCCTCCTCCGACCATTTGGAATATTGTAAGTAAAAGAATTAACCTATAAAATCATTTGGGACCAAACTTGTTGGAAAAATATTAGAGAAAGTTCAACTTATATATCGAGAATAAGAAATCATCGCAAAAAGCATTTTGAAATCGAGATTTCGAAATTTATATGAAAGTTGTTGATAAAATAGCATTGGTAAAAACAAGCTTTGTAATTAATTCAAATCAATTGATAAATATTTACAAAAACCCCCAAACTAATTTGAAACTTAGTCTCAAATTAGCTTGCATTTACAATTCAATCTACTTACAAGATGAAAAATAGTTCAAAAATTCAGTAGTAATAAACGAATCATCACATTACTCCCATACTAGTATTATAATAAAAAGCATTTGATATCAAAACATTTTAAAGTAAAAATTTGGAAATTGAGTTCCTATCCTAACAATCAATCTAAACCCAACAAAAAACTAAAAAATTAATCCATAATCAGTTAGGGTTTTAGTTGATTACCTTCTTAAAAGTGATTCTTTCAAGTATTGAACCCAAAATCGCTTCTTTAGACTTTCTTAAGCTCCTATTCGAACTCCTTTACTCAAGCACTAGGTGGCTTTATACTCTCAAAACTCACCACATTTTTAGGTTGAATGTGTGATGATTGAGGTGGGAATCACTTAAATACACTAAAGTTTAGCTTTAGATGGTTGAATTTAGGCAAAAGTTGGTGTGTTGATTGAAAAGGTACAATGGTTGTGAGTGAGGATGATTTAAATATGGCAATTTGGGGTTTTATTTTTAAAAACTCGAATTCGTTCCCAGCGAATCAGGGTTTAAGTTGATTCACTGATAAAATCGTTGGAAATGAGCCTTAGTGACTCAACAATTTATCTAGTGATTTCTAGTTATAAATGTGATTCGGTGAAAATCGCTGACTTCAAATTTACACTAAAATTTTTAGCAAACGGATGCCGATTTACGTAGAGATTTCTAGTACAACCTAGAATCATTGGGAAAATGCTGGTTTAATTTTACTATTTTTTCTAATTAAATCAATTTTCCAATTAATTTTCACACCTATATATTAATAAAGGTAGAAATATTCAAAATTTCAAAATTTAACCAAGATATATATTGAATAATTTATTTTATTGCCATAAATAACTAATTAAAATAAACCTAATGCATTAAACAATATTGTACAAAAATAAATTGGCTCGATCAACAAAACAACTAGCTAATCCTAATACTAAAATAGAAAATAAAGATAGAGTATGACCTGCCTCCCATAAAGCGCTCTTGTTTACTGTTGTTGGCTCGACCGAACCATGCAAGTCTAGGCTGGTTCTATGAACTTAAGTGTAGGATTATCAACTTTTGTGCCATTGCACAAAGTGATTGTTTGGCCATGCACTCAAAAGGTAATTGTCTTGTTTAGAGTATCAATGACAGCTTGCGAAGTGGCTTAGAAAGGTCGTCCTAAAATTAATGGAGGATCTTTGTTAATGAAGTGTGGCATAGCCAAAAAGTCTGTGGGAATAATATACATATCGATTTGAACTGGTACATTAGTAACCACACCTACTAGTTTTCATGAATACCCGTTTAGTATGGCAACTTTTTGGAAACAATTACTTCTAATTCTAATTGAGCGTGAAGGAAAAAATGAATTGACACGTAGTTTGCCCTAGAACCAGTATCACATATAGCTTTAAAGTATCAAGCCCATTTGACTGTTATGTTTATGTATATAATTCCTAGGTCATTGAGCTTAAAAATTGTTGGATTCTTCTTTTTCTTCTTTTTATTTTTCGTAGATTTAATTTACTTTATGTTATTATTCTCTACATTGTTTGATTGCTTAACCTTCCATTCTAGGGTTATTATATGTTTATTAGTAGTTTCTTCACCTTGCTTTTTCGTGGTTTTAGCATTTTCCATCTTCCATTGTTACTAAATTAATATCATATATTTTTGCTTCATGATGAATTAATTCTAAAACTTTATTATTTACAATTTGTTCATTATCGAATTCATCATATTTCCCATAAATATCTTTATCATTCAAATGAAAAATGAAAGTTTTATTTTCAAACTCCATAGACATTATTCCTTCAATGATATCTAGTTTCGTTTTAGTTGTTTTAAGGAATGGATTTCCTAAAAGTATAGATAGGGACTTAGTTGATATTTAGTCTCCCATTTTCATGACATAGAAGTCAGCGGAAATATTAAGTCATTAACTTTGACTAAAACATCTTCTAGTAAAACATAAGGTTTAATAATGATATTGTCAGCTAAAGTAAGATTAATATGTGTATTGGTTAGTGAACCTATTTTCATTGATTTACATAACTTGAGTGACATAACGTTTATTGATGCTCCAAGATCACACATAACAAAATCTATTAAAGAAGTTCTATTGTGATAGGAATTCTAAACATCCCTAGGTCGGAACATTTCTCAGGTATCTTCTTTTTAATTAAAGTAGACATTTTTTGTTCTAAGTTTTCTTTAGATTCATCTAAGAATTTGTCTTTTGATTTAGATAATTCTTTTAAAACTTCATCATAATTAGTGTATAATTGATTCCATCAATGGTTCATTATTTCTATCTTCCTAAATGATTCAAGAATGTCTTCATTGATTTCTTCCTCCCTAGCATAGCTAATTGATGTGGAACAATAGAATATGAACACATGTCTTCCTTCAAATTATCAGAAATCTTATCATTTTCATCCTTATCAATTAATTCAAACTTTTGTAAAGATTTTTCATATGCTTCAACTCTGCTAAATACTATGGGTACAGACTTCCAGGAAAAGGTGTAAGTTTCAATTGTTCAGCCATCCATTCTCTATTAGGAATGACATTAGGCATCATCTCTTCTTCTTTGTCTTCTTCTTCTTTTTCTTCTTTTTCTTCTTCTATAGTCTTTTGAACCTTATTTTTAGTACTTTGTTTAGGTGTCTTACAAATTATAGTTAGGTATTTCTTATAATTGAATATGCATTAACTTGTGCTTGATTAGTAGGAGCAGCATTCGTCTAAGTAGGTGCTTCAGCTTGACTACTCTATTGAGTACTTAACCTATTTATTTGCAAACTCATTTGACTTAAGTGATTTTTCAGTTCATTAATTTGATTTTGAGAAATCAGTGTAAGATTTTGATGACTTTGACTCATAAAGTTATGCAGTATTTGCTCTAAATTCGAATTCATAGGTTAAGTGTTTGGTAGATGTTGCTGATTAGGTGTAGGTTGTATTTGGGCTTTTGGTTTGTAAATGTTATAATTTTGATTTTGTGGACCATAACTAAGATTTGGATTCGGACTTCCAAGATAATAAGTATTACTAGCATATTGATTTATTGGGGGACAAGAAAACTGACTCATCATTGTATTAACCTCTTCAGTGTTTTCTTCCTGTAGAGTAAGACACGCATCCGTAGGATATTTAACCTTATTACAAAATCTGCGAGCCTTAACTTAATTAAATTTTTCATCAACTAACAACTTAACCATCTTAGATAATTCATCAATCTTATTCTCAGTTGCATTATGTTTCTTACTATTCACTTCATAGAGTTTTTTCTTGAGGATTCAACTTTTCATTATATTATTTAGATTATTTTGCCATTTTAGTAATTGCTTCTTTCGCTAAAGTAGGTGTTGTTCCAAATAAAGATCCACCACACACTGTGTCTAGTAGTATTTGTTCAAAATGATTGAGTCATTCATTAAAATATTTTAATAAAGCTCATTGAGTGTATCCATGTTATGGACGAGAAGAAATTAGTCTTTGAAATTTGTCCCATAATTCATTAAAGTTTTCATCATCTTTCATCTTAGTAACTATAACTTTCTTTCTATAGGAACTAAATTTTCTAGCAGGTATATATTCATCTAGGAAAGCTTCTAACTATTGAGCCCATATAGTTATCGAATCTTGTGAGAGATAAAACAACCAATCTTGTGTTTGATCTTTCAATGCAAATGGAAAAGCATTAAGTTTGACTTGTTTTAAAGTTCGTTCTTTTGATTTCATCCCATTAACTTTATGTTGATACTCTCGTATGAATTTTTATGGGTCTTCATTGTCTTTACTGTAGAAGTTAGGTAAGGCACTAAAACCAAATCTGTCTTCAAATTCAGGAAATCCATCGGGGTATTCAATACACATAGGCTCAAATGCTGTAACGTTTTGACTTTCTTGTCGAAAAGTGAGTTCTCTATTATTATTAATAACTATGTTATCATTGTCATTAATATCATTATTTTTGTTTTCCATCTTATTAACTAAAATTTTCTTAAGTTGTTGTTTTCTTAAACTCCGATTATAAGTTTTATCAATTTCAGGATCAAACAGATGTAAAGATCCTATTGAGTTAACATGACGAAGTGCATAGACCATATAACATCTATAATCCTTTAAAAATTATCTTAAAATCCCTGCCAACGGCACCAAAAATTGACATGTGTCGAGCGTGCACAATAGTTTCTCTTATTTTCTATTAACCTGTAGGAGTGGTTAATGGGATATTGTCTCCATAAGGATTTTCGAAATCTCAAAGAAAAGTAACTTTTTCTCATTTTTATAAATTTATTTAATCTAGTTAAACGGGAATTAAAATAATAAATAACTTAACAATTATAATTACTAACTTAAATAACCAAACTAACTAAATTAATTTAGACAAATCAAATTCAAAATAAATTAAACAATATTCAAATGCAATTCAATATAAATAAACATCTAAACAAACCCCCACTAAAAATATAATATATTTGGATTACTTTCAAGCCTTAGAACATAATATCTCTTCATTTTATAGTTATAATCATAAAACATGGAATCTTGGAATTGTCAAACCTCATTTTATAATAGGTTGATGGCCTTAAGCCAGCCACTGATATTCCTTAATTCAATTAAAATGCCACATTCTTATCATTGTAAATCTACCAATTGGATAAAACGTAACACCATAGAAATACGATAGTATTAAGTTAAATGAAAATCATGCCTAATATAAGCCAATATTACCGAAGCCGCATAATAAATAACTTAGAATAGAATCACCTAAGACATCCACTCGGGAAATGCCCGATAGATTAATCTTAGTTACTAGTTTTATAATTGTTGTCAATAACTATAAGGAAGATGATATTCAAACATTTCAAAAGACATACATTTGTTACATTGCTGACGTGGAAAGCAATGGGTCCCAAAAAAATAAAACTCTACCAATTTTGCCCTCATCTTCCTCACACGCAATACCATCACCAGACTCACCGCCCTCTGCCCTCCACCGCCAGTGTTCGCCACCTCTCTCACCACTACATTCACCACATTCACATTTCTTCACCATCACCGACCTCCTTTCCCCTACCCCTCTATTCCTCTCTCCCGATGCTTTTGGGACTTGGGTTTTCCAATCCTATTGATAACATTAAACCATAAAACAAACTAAAAGTACACTCCGTACTTATAAAACCCTTAATACCATAAGCATACACATTAGAATTAACAATTCCATAAACCAGATCAACGAACTAAAGTACTAAACCTTGGAATTCTAAATCAAAAGAGGCGAACAAAATATCAATTCGAATCAAATCAATCAAACAATCAATCTAAAACTCCAAAACCTTGATCAATCAATGCAAATAAAAACCATCGCAAACACATAGTCTAAGATGAGGATCAAATAGGTTACTGATCGGAGACAAAGAAGGATTGGGAGATTTGTAATGGGTTTCCTTACCTCCCTTATGGTAGGTTGGCGATAGTGGGGAAAGGCTGAGGTGGTTAAAGTGGCGACAGTGGAGGCAGTTGTGAGAGCGATGACAGACAGCGGTGGTGAAAGGTGGAGGGCGATGAGTTTGGTGATGGCACTAGATGTGAGGAAGATAAGGATAAAATTGGTAGAGTGTTATTTTTTTGGGATTAACTTTCCACATCAACAATGTAGCAAATGTGTGTCCCTCGGAATGTTAAAAAATCATTTTCATAACTATAAACATAGATTCAGGATCTTAATTCCACATAACACATTTGCAACTATGCATGCAGTACTAATTTCCTTTAACTGTAATACATAAAAACAGCTTGTTAATTATGTGATTGACGTGTATGAATAGATCTAAAACATTAAGTACATGATTCCTTGCCTATAACTATCTAGTAATCTAAAATATACTACATTGTCTAGCGTTTGTTTAGATTAATAGACTACTCACTCATGCTAGAGATAAAAATACATAAATATAATTAAAAGACATAATGAATGAATTAATACCTTAATATAAATCAAAGCTCCAAATTATCTTCAAGCATAGACAATAAAAGTAAACTAGGAAAATAGTTAAAATTAAAAGGAAAAGAGCTAGGAAATTTATTTCGAAGCTCTCTGACCTTTTTTATAGTCTTCCTACATATACATATCATAGATAAACTCAAATTCTTCATACTAATCTAAAAAACTTGTAACCGACCTCAAAAATTTCCCAGCGATTCCTAACTTTTTCATAAATTGCTAAACAAATTGTTGAGTTTAACTCTTAGTGCTCCACCAATTCAGCTGGTGATTTATAGTTCATTCTCCGATTCGCTATGGATTTGCCGGTCTTCTTCAGCTACTGATTTACATGGCGATCCCTAGTGTTATTCCAAATCATTGTGGATTTGCTTATGCATTTTTCCAGTTGACTGTGTTACTTTTCATTATATTTTCTTCCATTTCTTCAATTTCCTATTCAAAACCTGAAATCACAAAAAAACAAGAGAATACCTAGTGTAATATCAACATTTATATCTAAAATCAACCTAGATTACACTATAAAATGTGTCTATTTATTGACTTATCAGTTATAAAACTAAAAATTTTGGATTTTTCTAACTAAACTAATTAACTAACAAACTAAAATTCAAAAACTTGAAATTAAAACCCCTGGACTGCCTCCCAGTAGTGCTAAATTTAACATCATTAACCCAATGCCTTTTCGTCTGTTTAGTCCGAGTCTAAATCGAGATACTCCATTTGTAGAGGAGATAACGATATCTCTCCCATTTGGATGTACTTCCTTCCCTTAAGACAATATTCTCGGCATCATCATCCTCCTCGATACTCATTGTGACCATTTCTTCCTCGTGTGCAAGACTGCATTGGCAGTGTTCATGAGTGGTCGCCCAAGTATCATAGACACATTATCATCTATATCATGATCCATAATCTCAAAATTAGTGATAAATACGAATCTACCCACTTTTACAAGCACATTCAAGACTTTCCTGATTGTTTGTACCGAGTTACCATCAACTACTTGCAAATCCATTCTATTGAGACAATTAATCTTCAAATCAGCTTGTAACATGTCCATTATAGGGATCAAATTGAATGAGGCTCTTGTATCAAATTAGATGTTTATAAAATGGTTCCCATCAATACTTAATTGTATGTTTATATCTCTATGACCTCTCCTCTTAATTGGTTGAAGTCTCGCTGTGAACTTGAATTTTAGTTATGGCTTCTTTGGAAAAACCTTGATAATAATTCCTTTAAGGGTTTCTTTAAAAGGTTCTTCATCTTGTTTCTTAATTCTCCATTATTTATTCTCCTTCTTTTTATTCTTCAAGGCATTGATTTGTTGTTGTTGTATCCTTCGAGTTCATCTTGCCTTATTTTTGTTCTGTTCTCATACATTACTTCATATTTTCTCAAAGCCAAAGTGTTGACTCTTTCTGGCTTATACATCACTTGCTCTTGCATTGGCTCATTCATTGCCGTAGTGCTTATTATGTGAATAGCATTAACATTCTCTTTGGGATTTGTGATAGTGTTACTAAAAAATTGTCTTTCTTTCTTTCAATGCAAAGCAATGACTAGCTGACCAATCTGTATCTTCGGTTCTAGATGGATTGTAATATCTCATCATTAATCCTCTTCATAGCTTGTTTCACATTTTCCATATCTTTCTCATTCTTCTCATGGTATTCCATACTTTTCATATTGATGGCGTGCAAGAATTTATATATTGACTTCAATAAAGTCATTTATTCGCTTTGCCCTAGCTTCCCTTGTGTAAATTGTTGATCGAAGCCTGGAGGTAACTTTAGTGCGTTATCAAGATTTCTATATGAGAAGTAGGGGTTGTTATATCCTTGATAAAACCTTTGAGGAGCCATTCCTCTCAGCCTAAAGTTGTTTCCATTAGTCTAGTTGTCCATGAAGTTGATCTCCTGAAGCTCCATTCCTTACTGCATATCCATTGGATTAATCACTATGGCTTAGTGATTAACGGGTTGTTGTATAGCTTTCGCTTATGGAATTTGTTATCCGATTCGAAGCTTCGCCATTTGACTTCTCAGGTTGGATAGTTGTGCCATGATCATAGCTTGCAAATCAATCTCATATATGCCTGCTGATTTCCTCACTGTGGAACGAGTATCACATATAGAGTTTTGAGACATAAGAATTAGAAGATCTAATGTTCCATCATAATCCTTGGTTAGTAGAGAACCATCTACTGCGACACTTACTAGTGTTCTGGTGTTGTGATTCATCATATAGTAAAAAATCTGTAGTTGTGCCCATTTCAAGTATCCATGTCCTGGAGATCTCCTTAGCATATCCTTGAATTATTCTCAAGCCTCGCCTAGAGACTTGCCATCTTCCTGGTTGAATTGATTGATTTCCAGTTTCCTTTCACTGACCTTCACTGAGGGAAAGAACTTGTCTAGGAATCTTTCATTGATTTCCGCCTATGAAGTCATACTCCTTGCGTTCAATCCTTGGAACTAGGATTTATCTTTTCCATCTAATTAGAATGGAAAAAGTCTCACCCAGATCACCTCATTTGTAACTCCGGTAATGTGCACGGTGTCACCCTTCTCCAAGAAATTCTCTACATGTGCAATTGGATCTTCATTCACTAGCCCATTGAACATGTATTATGCACCATGTTGATTAGAGAGAGTCTTAGTTCGAACACAATATTATTGGTTGGAAGCTTCATCACTCTGTTTAAGACTCTTGAACTTCTGGCTTGAATTAGTCACGAAGACATTTCTATCCCCACATTTTATCTTACACTATCAGATCACCTTTGGGTTGGTTATTCCCTCGGCGCTATTGTTGGTTTCATGCTTGATCCTTCGACATCATGATTCCTTTCTTTTTGTTTCCCTTATTGGTTATGTTAATCTCCAGGTCATAAGGCCATAAGTCA
Source organism: Stephania cephalantha (assembly GCA_039657325.1). NCBI lineage: Eukaryota > Viridiplantae > Streptophyta > Magnoliopsida > Ranunculales > Menispermaceae > Stephania > Stephania cephalantha. The sequence goes on along the minus strand of CM077574.1, from coordinate 24,355,093 downwards.
TTCCTTCCTTTACTACGCATGCACTAATTTTCCCTTAAAAGAAAATACAAAAGATCGAGTGTAGATTATCAAACTTGAAACTTATAACTTTTATTTTTTATTATTTTTCTTTCGATAAACTTGAACATAAATTACAAAAAATAAAACTTAACAATTTTGTAAACTAACTAAACTAGAGTGGCTACCTATCCCCGGTAATGGCACATAAAATTTAATCTTAGTCGCAAGTATGACAGCTCGATTATCGTAATAATGTGATCAACTAATGTTTATTACAGATATCATCCTCAGGGAAAGGTATATTGCGCTAAATGTACTTAGTAAAAGTTACTCTATTGCTAAGGAAATCCTTTTTAATTGATTTTAAACTAAACTATTCTATTCTAATAAAACAATGTAATATCTTGGACTCTTATATTAAGAAGATCTTAGTTCACAATTTTACCTAGGTAATAAATAACTATGTTTTTTCAACTCACTTCCTTCATCTTCATTATGTGTGTGCAATGCTCAATTAGAATAGACAGATTTTCTTCAAATCCACTTCAACTCACTTTCGTGATGGAAAAGATTCTAATGTGAAAACTAGAACTCCACCTATCGGTGTGAATAACATAAGTTCCACATTATTTTAAGTTCCAAATCTTTAGATTCATAACCAATTAAGTTTACTATTCGTGCCTCCCTAATCAATAACTATCTATCGTTGTTATATATTTTACGGTTGTATCATCCATATCAGGCTCAAAAGCTCCAATGTCCATGGTAACTCCTAAAACCTATAATTAATAAACACGTGATCAATATGTGTTGAACTAAGTGGTTAGTCACTTTTACTTCACCCGGGATTTTAATGGAAACAAACAAAGTGAGAGTATACTAATAAGTTTATCAAGTGTGTTTCAGTTAGTCAACGTTTGTAGAACATCACATCTCAAGTTTTTAAGCCATACAAGTTCAAGATTCGGTCCACACGAGGAAACGAATACGAAAGATCATATTACATGTTGTAACATTGATGTAAGATACAAAGGTTCATTTATGCAAGCCTAATGCATTAGTTCATGCATAACATATTTTTCAAATGGTTTTTCAAATTTCGAGTGATCATTTGGAGTTTTAAATTAAACTCACCACTTGAATCGGTCTTATAAGCTCAAACTATGTGAAACTATGTTTTTATATTCAAATCGTACTTTAAAAATCATTGTGGAAGTTTTTAGAAATGAAAAACTTGTTTTGAAAGGTTTTTGAAAAGAAAAATAGTGTATTTGAATAATACCCCTATATAAGTCATGAAACCGGGATTTTCCATTTTCGGGATTTGTGAAAACATCCGGACCACCTAAATAGGTTCTATAACCCTTAACTAACATGTATAACATGTTATAAGAGGTTTGGTAGGGTCCCGGATGCGATAAGGGGTCGCTAACTCTAGGGCCAAAAAGACTTATTTTGAGGCCCTTGACAGTTAGCGCTAATAGTGATATTAGCATGCTACCTTCAAAGTTAGTGTGCTAATGTTCAAAATTAGCGTGCTAGCTTAGAAGATTAGCGCGCTAGGTCCTAATATTAGCGCGCTAATTGCCTTTCTGACAACTTTTTTATAAAGTTGAAAATCACCCTTTAATTTAAATAGATGATCAAATATGAGCCCTCGGATCTCAAGAACGGTCGAAAATTGTTAAAAAGGAATGTAGAACATTCTCAGACCACCAAGAACATTTCATTATCTTGTTAAGCAAGAAAACTAAAGTGCACTCATTGTTTTCAAAGAAGAAGCTTGGATTTTTGTTTGCTATCGCTTGTAATCTTTCGAGGCAATTGAATCACTCGCGAAACCAGTGTTATTGAGGTGTTCTAAAGCTTACAACATCCACTCCATAACTATTTTTCAAATCATTCTCTCAAAGTTGTAAGAAAGTCCGATTTCCTAGATTTTCTAGTGCTTAAATTTCATATTTTTGTGTGCTTGACTTGTGGAAATCATTTGTTGTGTTCTTGAACACATTTGTCTTGGGTTCTATACTTAAACTTGATTTATTAAACCCTAGGACTGGTTTGGACAAGAGTTTGCACTTAAACTTAATTTTTATCAAACTTCTTGTTATTTGGATTTGAAACCAGATTTGTTTTAATCGATTCGTTTGAAACGGTTTCATATTAGAGATTTGCACAAAATCAGTGATATACTTGCATTTCTCATTTGTTCTCATACTTGCACGCATTATAGTGGTTAGGCTCTAGAAGGCTTTCTTGTATTTGAATCTTGTGCCGCTTTACTTTTGTTAAGTGAATTTGATTATTTTTTATCTATTCTTTGTAAGTGGCTGATTGTAAGACTTAGTAGGATCTAAGTCGAAGGAAAGAACTAGTTGAGGCTAGGCATAAACCCTAGTTGCGGCTAGGTAGGAAGTCCTAATTGGCGATTAGGCATTCTAGGCTTGTATGTTTAGGTTGTAACACTTATTGGCAATATAAGAAGGGGTTTGAAAATCCTAACTGGGGAGGTTAGGTAGTGGATGTAGATCATTGGATCAAACCACTATAAATCGCGTGTCTCTTTCGATCTCTTCTATCTCCTTCATATTGCATTGCATTCATACTTGCGCTTGAGTGAGCATATAACATCGTTACTGTTGAATTATATTAAAAAGGAAATAACTTCTCGATACACCCAATTCACCTCCTCTTGGGTGTGGTTTCAATTGGTATCAGAGCGGGTTATTGCTCAAAGTGTTACTAACGTATCTTTGTGTGTTTTTTGTGTAAGAATGCAAACTTTAGATTCGGCTTGCCTTAGGGAATGCAACTCCTCAGTAGGCCTCTGTAGTTTGATGGAACCAACTATGCTCATTGGAAAGTAAGGATGAAGTTCTACATTAGGGTGCAAAGTAGAATTTTGTGGGACTTAATTGAGAATGGGTACAATCCACAGGACAAGCCCTTGAGAGAATACACCGTCGAGGAGACCAAGATTGAGCTCTCAAATGATCAAGCCATGAATCATTTGTTTTATTCGCTAAGTGAGAATGAATTCAACTGACTTAGTGCTTGTCAAACGGCCAAGGAAGTGTAGGAATAGCTTGAGGTGCACTACGAAGGTACATTTCAAGTTAAGAAGACAAAGTTGAGAATCCTTGAGGAGCACTATGAGACTTTCCAAGTTGGCTTCGATAAAGACATAGCCACCGCCATCACTCGGTTCACTAATCTCTTGAATGAGATCAAGAATCTTGGAAAGAACTATGATCAAGAGACTTCGTTGTACAAATTCCTTAGAGGCTTGCCTAAGGAATGGGATGCCAAAAAGTATGCTATCCAATCAGCGCAAAACCTTGGAGAGTACACTTTTGATGCCTTGTGTGGAGAGCTAACGATCCATGAATTTGAACTAAAGGACCGAGCTAGATTGGAAACATTGAGTGGGGGGTACTAAGAGTTCAAGAAAAGAGATTGCTTTGAAGGCAAATAGCCCACCAACTCCATTGGTTGAGATCGTTGAAGATGAGAAATCTAGCGATGACAATGATCTTGAGGAGGAAGTAGTCATGCTCTCAAGAAAGCTCAACAAGGCTATGTACAAGCGAGAAAAGTGCAAGAAAAAGTACAAGAGTGGAAGCAAGGGAGGAAAGTCAAATGAGACCATATGCTTCGGGTACGGTAAACTGTTGGGGCATGTGCCCTAGGTCAATCCATTAACTGTCTTTATGAATACTTTTAGTCAATAAAATAGAGGATTTCATTTGATGTTTATTATAATTAATTTGCATGTTTACGTTATAATAAGATCCATGGGTATTTACAGAAATATCCTAAATGTCCCTAGTCGATCATTATACTGGGAATTATAATGAATTAAGACTAGTGTGAGTCTTCATTGATAATCATATGATGATTATACATATAGGGATATGAATCAAGATCACGAGTACTTGTTAGGGAACAAAGTACTGGACTGACCCACTGTGAGAACATCACATGGATTAAGTCATAGTTGTTTCTCATGATAGGTATATTTTTCAGTCCTCTTACTTGAGATTACTGAGACTTCAACATTAGGAACACAAGTGATTTGACACAATCAAACGTTGTCTTTAACCTAACGATTATAAAGGTTGTGATTGGTTACTGTGTGAGCAATGTTAAGAAGTTGTGTAATCAAGATAGAATTTGTCCCTCTCATATAAAGAGAGATATCCAGTGGATCCCTCGATGTGTTAGATCGTTAAAAGACCTAGTCTAAGTGAATTGAAATTGATCAATGTCACTTGGATGTTTTCACTCTACCTAGAGATCGAGACTAGTACGATTGAACATGTTGGATGACAATTCCATGCCTTATGTTTGATCAAAAGGATATCGTGTGACAAAAGGATGTTATATACACTATTGATTAGGTTGTATCGATTTGATATTCATACAACTTGGGTAGTCATAATGTTTTGCTAGAGGTTGCTTATGACTTGTATACCAAAATGTGTTCTGGTGCACTGCCAACGTTGTATGAGCCTATTGGGTCGCACACTAAGAATGGTTTTGCGAGATTTTAAGATGGTTCGAAAAACGAATTTTATATGATAAAATTCATGACAAAAAACGTCCTTGTGGTGTATTACACTTATACTTCTTTAAGTAGGGGTATATGTGTAATTTACTTAACCGTCTATATACAAGGGTTGTATAAATAGACGCTTTAAGTTAGAACACACATATGAAAAATTAAGGGCCGAAACTCTATTTTCGTTTTCAGAAATGAATTAGGGTTTTTGGTACGCTATGGATCTTTTTGCAGAGAAACAAAAAGGTTTGGTATTCTCTCGAAGCTAGCACTTCGAATCTCGGCCGCCGTTTATGTGTGGACTGTTGGTAGAGGGCGTTCGTCGTTGGCAGCGCCTTAGAGATCGATCAACCTTCAGAAAGGTATATCGCGATCGAGGTATGATTAAGTTTTCATGGTTTAAACGTTTTTAATGGAATTAGATTCGGATGCTGTTGGGGTTTTTGTCAAAATTGTTTTGTAATTTCCGCTGCGTATGAACCTGAAAATCCAACAATGGTATCAGAGCCATCGAGTTCGATTCCATTAAATTCGTTGCATGTTTTCTTCTTATATATACATGATAAATGATTGAAAGCATGTTAATAGTTGATGTATATGTGATATACATAAGTTTTCTGTGAGATTTATTATCATGTTTTGTGTATATGATACATATATTCGTGATTTAATTGAAATCAGTTTCAGACATGCTAGTAACCATGTTAGGTTAATTCGAATAATTTTAATGAATTGAATTTCGTGTTCGTGATCCATGACACCATTAGGTATAATCTTTATTTTTCGTGTATTGATGCATGGATGAAATTTCTGTAATTCAGTATGCATATTTAGGTTACATTGTTTTAAGTTTCTTAAATTGTATAAGTCTGAATATTAATTCGACACTAATATGATTAGGTTCGATTGGGATAGTAGTTCATGATTCAATTATATGTTTGTGATTATTTGGATGAGGACCGAAATTGCAAATAATTATTTTTTGAAATTATTTATTTATCTCGTTATATCTATTCTGTTATGAAATTTCTATTTAATAAGAGATAGATAACAAATTAGATTATGAGATATTAGCAAAATCGGTTTCGTTATCCTTATTGGATAGGAGATAAATATCGAGAATTTTGCTATTAGTGATATGCTAGGATTCAAATATCTTAAGTCCTAATTGGATTAGGATAAGATGATTAGTTAGATGTGGGTCCGGCTTAATTAAAATGTTTTAATTGACTTAGTTTCAAAAAATTAAGGGGTTAATTTAGGATAATAAAATCAGCGAAAAATATGATTTTCTATAGCGAATTTTAATTTTCAGAATTGAGATTCGTCTCCTAAAAAAAATTAAGGGCCGAAACTCTATTTTCATTTTCAAAAACGAATTAGGGTTTCTGGTACGCTCTGGATCTTTTTGCAGAGAAACAAAAAGGTTTGGTATTCTCTCGAAGCTAGCACTTCGAATCTCGGTCGTCGTTCGTGTGGATTTCGCCGGGTAGAGGCGTTCGTCATTGGCAGCGCATTAGAGATCGATCAACCTTCAGAAAGGTATATTGCGATCGAGGTATGATTAAGTTTTCATGGTTTAAACGTTTTTAATGGAATTAGATTCAGATCCTGTTAGGGTTTTTGTCAAAATTGTTTTGTAATTTCCTCTGCGTATGAACCCCAAAATCTAACACAAACCAGGCCACATCAAGGCGGAATGCAAGTCCAAGAAGGTGTTGGATAAGAAGAAAGGCAAGAAGAGCTTCAAGGCGACATGGGATGATTCATCTTCATCAAGTTCCGAACCTGAATCGGAAAGTGAGAAAGCGATACTTTGTCTCATGGCACAAAGTGAGGTAAACTCTAATGATTTCAATTTTAATGAGGTTGATGATTTGGATGATGTTCCTAATATTGATAAACTTAGGAAAGAGTTGGAAAAGGAGGTCAAAAAGACCAAACAACTCAAAAAGAGCTTGGCCATAGCTATTAGTTAGGTTGAGTCACAAAATGAGACCATTAATGATCTTCAAAGCGCCTTGAATGAAGTCTTAAAGGAGAGAGATGCTTTAGTCAAGGAAGTAGATGACTTGACTAGCACGGTGCACAAATTCACCAATGGTAGAGAGATGTTTGACATGATGTTGGGAGCACAACGACGTGCGCTCAATAAGAGAGGCATAGGCTATGGAGCGAACTTGTTGAGTTACAAGAAATTGCTAGATGATCCCCATAGATGCTCAAAATGCAATAGGTCTCATGCGGTTGGGAAATGTGCCTTACAAAAGGCCAAAATGGGTAGTCTAGCATGGGTAGTTAAGAATGTTTATGATGCTAACTTTCTCGGACCCAAAGGTGTTTGGGTACCAAAATCTAGTGTTTTTCCCATTGTGTAGGATGCGAGGAAGAGCACCCCATGGAACTTGGATAGTGTGTGCTCAAGACACATGACCGAAGATGCACATCAATTCATTGAATTAAAGCGGCATGATGGTGGAAAGGTCACATTTTGGGACAATAAGAAAGGAAAGGTTATAGGCCTTGGAACTGTTGGTAACGATTTACTTTCCATTTCTAATGTTTATCTTGTTGATGGTTTGAAAAATAACTTGCTTAGCATTAGTCAATTGTGTGACAAAGGATTTCATGTCATGTTTGAATCATCAAAATGCACTGTTAGGAATGAGAAGCATGAAACTCTATTTGTTGCATATAGAGATAGGAATGTTTATGCCATTAACTATGATGAGATGCATATGCAAAATGTTTCATATTTGAGTGGTCAAACTGAATGTGATCCATGGTTGTGGCACCGTAGACTAGAATATTCTAGCATGGAAAACTTGTCCAAATTGACCAAGCATGATTTTTTCAAGGGTCTGCCTAAATGCACTTATAAGAAAGACAAGGAATGTGAACCTTGTATCCTTGGTAAGAAAGTGAAATCGTCATTTAAGATGAAAATAACAAGTGATGTGACTAGAGCATTGGAACTTATCCATATGGATTTGTTCGGACCCACCCAAACACAAAGTCTAGGAGGTAAATCATATTGCTTTGTCATTGTTGATGATTTTACTAGGTATACATGGGTTTATTTTCTAGCTCATAAGCATGAAGTGTTTGATGTGTTTGTGAAATTTTGTGCTTTGGTTGAGAATGAGAAGGGGTATAAAATCACCATCATTAGGAGTGATCGGGGTGGAGAGTTTGTCAATAGGAATTTAGAGGAGTTTTGTGCTAAACAAGGATACACACACCAACTATCATCTCCTAGGACATCACAACAAAATGGAGTTGTAGAAAGAAAGAATAGGACCCTCCAAGAGATGTGTAGGACCATGCTAAATGAGTACAACATAGCTAAGCACTTTTGGGCCGAAGCCATTAACACGACATGATATGTTCTCGATAGGGTAAATGTCCAAATGCAAGTGAAAATGACTCCTTATGAAGTATGGAAAGGTCGAAAGCCTAACATAAGTTACTTCAAGGTGTTCTGTTGCACTTGCTATGTTCTAAATGATAAGGATCATTTGGAAAATGTGTGCACTTTTATAGGCTACTCCATGCATAGCAAATCATATAACGTGTTCAATAGATAAACCAAAACCATAGAGGAGTCAATTCATGTCAAATTTGATGAAGTAGATCCCAAAGTGAAAATGATGCATACCTTGGAAAAATTGAGGATTGATGATGATGATGTCACCCGAGGCCAAACATCCAATAGTCAAGAGGTTGAGGTGAGAGTGGAACCCGAACCTAGTGCACCTAAGAACTCAATACTTCTTATAGGTCATCCCTCCCAATAAATTATAGGTGATCCAAACAAAGGAATAACCACTAGGTCATCATTGCATCGAGATGAGGGACACATAGCTTTTGTATCAAAAATCGAGCCCACCAAGATAGATGGTGCCTTAGGTGATGAGTTTTGGATCATGGTTATGCAATATGAACTAGGTCATTTTGTTAGGAATGAGGTATGGACACTATTACCTAGACCTAAAGACCATACTATCATTGGCACCAAATGGGTCTTTAGAAACAAAAAGAATGAGAAGGGTGAAATTGTAAGGAACAAGGCTAGGTTGGTTGCACAAGGCTATAATCAAAAGGAAGGAATTGACTTTGAGGAAGCCTTTGCACCAGTAGCAAGACTAGAAGCAATTCGGATGTTGCTTGCTTATGCTTGCTACAATGGGTTTTTACTATACCAAATAGACGTTAAAAGTGCATTCTTAAATGGCTTCATCAATGAAGAGGTATATGTAGAACAACCACCGAGTTTTGAAGATCATGATCATCCAAGTTATGTCTATCGTCTTCAAAAGGTCTTGTATGGATTGAGACAAGCTTCTCGAGCTTGGTATGACCGACTTAGTGCATTTCTTCTTGACAAAGGGTTTAAGAAAGAAACGTTAGATCCTACTTTGTTCATTTTGATTAAAAAGCATGACATGCTACTTGTTCAAATTTACGTCGATGATATTATTTTTGGGTCATCTAATACACGCTTATGTGATGAATTCTCATCATTGATGACCAATGAATTTGAAATGAGCATGATGGGTGAACTAACATACTTCCTAAGCTTGCAAATTAAGCAATCAAAACATGACATTTTTTTAAACCAAGCGAAGTAAGTGAGGGACATGCTAAAGAAATTCAAATTCGAAAATTTGAAAGCATGTGACACTCCTAGTAGCTCCACCATCAAAATGGACAAAGACCAACTAGGAAAATCCATAGATCATAAACTTTACCGTGGCATGATTGGTAGTCTCCTATACTTGACTGCTAGTAGGCCTGATATTATGTTTAGTGTGTTTTATGTGCTAGATTTCAATCCGAACCTAAGGAATCTCACTTGAAATGTGTCAAGCGTATATTTTGTTATTTAAGTGGGACACAAGATTTGGGATTGTGGTTCAACAAAGCCAAGAGTTTCGAACTCCGAAGCTTTGTTGATTCCGACTATGCAGGGAGTCTAGTAGATAGGAAAATTTCTTTCGGGTTTTTTCATTTGCTAGGAAATTCACTTATATCATGATTTAGAAAAAAACAAAATTCCGTTGCTTTGTCTACGGCCGAAGCCGAGTATGTGGCTGCTTGAAGTTGTTGTGCTCAAGTCTTGTACATGAAACAACAACTTGAGGATTAGAAAAACCAAGTTGGTTGTGCTGAAATTTATTGTGATAACATAAGTGCAATCAACATATCGAAAAATTCAATGTTACACTCCCGCACCAAGCACATTGAGATTAGACACCATTTCCTTAGCGATTACGTCCAAAAGAGCGATGTTAAATTAATCTACATGCCTATGGAGGACCAACTAGTTGATATCTTCACCAAGCCATTGCCTAGAGACCAATTTTTTAAGATTCGACGTGAATTAGGCACGTTTCATGAATCAGACCTTCTACACATGTTTTAATTGTTCCAATAGTTTTTATATGTTGTTAGTGAAGTGTCCATGAAGTATGAGGTGAATCGGAGCTGTCCATCAAAAACTTAAAAAATTAATTTTCAAATTCCAAAGAGCAATTAGAGCGCTAGGTCTGATAATTAGCACACTAATTGTCTCTGATTGGCGCACTAATTTAAAGACCTAGCGCGCTAATCGTCCCTGGCCCAGATCACTTATCGACATCATTAGCGCGCTAATTCTGTCATTAGCGCGCTAATGTCGTTTGGCCAGGACCAACATATCACTATTTTTTTCCCTAACCTCTTCTTTTCACACACCATTCCTCTCCTCTTGGGTCTTCATCCTCTCCAACGATTCTCTCACAATTTCTAGGTAAATTCCATTACTTTCCTTGTCAATTTGGGTGTTTTCTTTTACTTCCTAGCCCTATGTTTGCACCATCTTTGTTGCCTCCATTATTGAGTTTGTACACGTGTCGACTCGTCGAACCGCTACCCGTCCCGCTGTCCGTACCTTCCATGCTTTGTCCTCTTGTCATTCCCCCACACGTCGTGTTGTCGAGTCTTCATCTTCGAGTAGCGAGTCCGAGTTCGCCCACACCGCCTCCCAATCGTCATCTCGTTGAGAGACTAGGTCTTCTAGTTATCTTAGCGACACCTCGGCCACCGTCCAGGCCAATGCCCCTTAAAAAGAGGGTCGGTCCAAGTCCCTACATGAGTCAAAGTCCATTTTGGCGTCGGTCAGCCCACGGCTTACGGATGTCAAAATCCTTAAGCCCGTCGTTGTCGATCTCACATACTTCGACAAGGCACATCTCCCAATACAAGAGGTCCTCTCCAAATCAGGGTGGGATACTTTCTCTCAGTATAAGGATGACTATAATCCTCCATTAGTTCGAGTCTTTTATTCCAATTTTGCAACGGCGAATAACTTCGTCATTCAGTCATCTATCGGTGGTCGGTGTATCAAGATTACACCGAAGAGCCTCGCTCAACGGTTTGACCTTCCTCTGCATCCTCTCATCACTATCGTTGGATGTAAGTTCCTTAGTTCGCCGTTTAATCAGCTTGTGGTGTTAAACTCTTTCACACGGTCTTACAGGGAACTCACAGTGTATCCATCTGGAGTCACTGACACTGACTTCAAGCTTGTGCCTCACCTACTTCACAAAGTATTGCACAAGGTTATTCTTCCCTGTGGCGGTAGTAAGAACTACGTCACTTTGTTTGACATGTTTGTCCTCGGGCACCTACTTCGTTATATCCCTCTTAGTTTGCCTCATCTTATCATCAGCTACATGACTAGCACGTATAGCTCCGGTCAACATCTCCCATACGCCCACATCATCACTTCTTATCTGGGGTCAGCTCAGGTGGATATTAGATTGGAGGATGTCCACTATCTACCTATGACACCATTGACATGGCCACTCTGAAGGCCATGAAGTACCGAAATAGCCGTCGCGAGCAGAGATGGATTCGAGAGTAAGATATCTTAGATGGTCAGCACTATGAGGGGTACGAGTCCCCACTTCCCACCGATCCTCCAGTTGCTTTTGATGAGAGAGACTACCTGAACTATAGCTTTTTGTTCCCTCATGGTGATGATGGTGGTAATGAGGTTCACTAAGCCTTTGTGGCTCCACCACCTCCACACCAGCAGTCACAACAGTAGTCGCAGCAGCAGCATCAGCCTCCACACTATCCAAATTTTTATGGCATTGCCCCTCCTCCCGAGACGTCTCCATCGACGGCGTACCTCTCTGCGCAGTTGCGTTATATGCATGAGTACATGACTCTGACCTTCACAGTCATCGACACTCGCATTGAGCGTCAAGGTAATCGACTTCGTCGCATAAAGGTCCATCTATTGCCAGTCAGGCTAGCGCGAGATGAGCCTGCCTCCAGTTCTTGTTGTCGGACATCGTCTCGTTAGAATGATTATCTAGGCATAGCATAGTTAGAGGGAACACTAGGCTCATCTATGTTAGTCTTCAGTGTTATGTTGTACATTTGCTATGGTGTATACTCAGTTGTTTAGGCCACAACTATGTTAATGTTCATTTGCAACATTTAATATCATGAAAAAAATTTGTGTATCTCTGAGTTCATGTTATGCTTTTGTTCACTGCCCTTTTATTGATTGCATGTGAATGACTTTCTTTGATATTCATGTCTATGACTCGTAATATGCATGTAGTGAGGGGGAGTATTCCACCGACTGTGTTGTTGTTATATTCGTGACTCATTTTTGGTTATGCTTATTGTGAGGGGGAGCTTGGCCCCACTTTTTGATGTTATCAAAAGGGGGAGAAATGTATGTGTTGCACTTGAGATAAATTTATGCATTGAACTTGAGATTGCTTGAGATTGCACTACAGATATGAATACACATGAATTCCATTTTTGATTGTCAAGTTCACATTGTTTGTTATCATCCAAAGGGGGAGATTGTTGGACTAAGTGGTTAGTCGCTTTTACTTCACCCGGGATTTTGATGGAAACAAAAAATAATGAAAGTATACTAATAAGTTTATCAAGTGTGTTTCAGTTAGTCAACGTTTATAGAACATCACATCTCAAGTGTTCAAGCCATACAAGTTCAAGATTCCGTCCACACGAGGAAATGAAAATGAAAGATCATATTACATGTTGTAACATTGTGTAGGGTATAAAGGTTCATTTACACAAGCCTAATGCATTAGTTAATGCATAACATGATTTCCAAATGGTTTTTCAAATTTCAAGTGATCATTTGGAGTTTTAAATGAAACTCGTCACTTGAATCGGTCTTATAAGCTCAAACTATGTGAAACTATGTTTCTATATTCACATCGTACTTTAAAAACCATTGTGGAAGTTTTCGGAAATGAAAAACTTGTTTTGAAAGGTTTTTGAAAAGAAAAATTGTGTATTTGCAGTAAAGCCCCTATGTAAATCATGAAACTGGGATTTTCCATTTTCGAGATTTGTGAAAACATCCGGACCACCTAAATAGGTTCTATGACCCTTAACAAACATATATAACATGTTATAAGAGGCTTGGTAGGGTTTCGGATGCGATAAGGGGTCGCTAACTCTAGGGCCAAAAATATTTATTTTGAGGCCCCTGATAGTTAGCACGCTAATAGTGATATTAGCATGCTAATTTCAGAGTTAGCGCGCTAATGTTGAAAATTAGCGCGCTAGCTTAGCGGATTAGCGCGCTAGGTCCTAATATTAGCGCGCTAATTGCCTTTCTGGCAGCTTTTTTATAAAGTTGGAAATCACCCTTTAATTTGAATAAATGATCAAATCTGAGCACTTGGATCTCTAGAACGGTCAAAGATTGTTAAAAAGGAATGTAGAACATTCTCAAACCACCAAGAACATTTCATTGTTTTGTCAAGCAAGAAAACCAAAATGTGCTCATTGTTTTCAAAAAAAAAAGAAGCTTCAATTTTTGTATGCTATCACTTGTAATCTTTCGAGGCAACTGAATCACTCTCGAAACCAGCGTTATTGAGGCGTTCTAAAGCTTACAACATCTACTCTAGAACTATTTTTCAAATCATTCTCTCAAGGTTGTAAGAAAGTCCGATTTTCTAGCTTTTCTTGTGCTTAAATTTCATATTTTTGTGTGCTTGACTTGTGAAAATCATTTGTTGTGTTCTTGAACACATTTGTCTTGGGTTTTACACTTAAACTTAATTTATTAAATCGTAGGACTGGTTTTAATAAGAGTTTGCACTAAAACTTGATTTTTATCAAACTCCTTGTTATTTGGATTTGAAACCGGATTTGTTTTAATCAATTTGTTTGAAACGATTTCATATTAGAGATTTGCACAAAATTAGTGATATATTTGCATTTCTCGTTTATTCTCATTCTTGCATGCATTATAGTGGTTAGGCTCCAGAAGGCTTTCTTGTATTTGAATCTTGTGTCGCTTTACTTTGTAAAGTGAATTTGATTATTTTCATATATTCTTTGTAAGTGCTGATTGTAAGAATTAGTGGGATCTAAGTCGAAGGAAAGACCTAGTTGAGGCTAGGCATAAACCCTAGTTGCGGCTATGTATGAAGTCCTAATTGGCGATTAGACATTCTAGGCTTGTATGCTTAGGTTGTAACACTTATTGACAATATAAGTGGGGGTTTGAAAATCCTAACCGGGGAGGTTAGGTAGTTGATGTAGATCATTGGATTGAACCACTATAAATCGCGTGTCTCTTTCCATCTCTTCTATCTCCTACATATTGCATTGCATTCATACTTGCGCTTGAGTGAGCATATACCATCGTTATTGTTGAATTATATTAAAAAGGTAATAATTTCTCGATGTACCCAATTCACCCCCTCTTGGGTGTGGTTTCAAGTTGTTCGTAGCATTACGTCTAGAATTAATATGAATTCTAACCATTGCACTTTTTATCTTTATAATCTATTCATAACTACTTTAACATGACATTCATACCTTAGGATCTATTGATCCCTAAGATTAATGAACTACTTACACATTATTGAAATAAACATGCACATAATGGTATTCTTTGCAATCAATAATTTCTCAATGTACCCAATTCCCCCCCCCCCTCTTGGGTGTGGTTTCAAGTTGTTCGTAGCATTACGTCTAGAATTAATATGAATTCTAACCATTGCACTTTTTATATTTATAATCTATTCATAACTACTTTAACATGACATTCATACCTTATGATCTATTGATCCCTAAGATTAATGAACTACTTACACATTATTGAAATAAACATGCACATAATGGTATTCTTTGCAATCAAAGAATTAAATAACTTTGATTAAATCAATGAAACAATACCAATAACAACACTTGAGTCTTCAATGTCTTCTCCTCCAAACTATTTTTAATACTCATGAACAAAGTAAACTAGGCTAATTTGTGGTAATGTATGCTAATCTATTGTATTCTATGATAATGGGTGACTTTACCATGTTCTAGTATATATTTATACCACTAAAATACTTTAGAAAACAATTAGAAACTAATAGACAATTCCAAACGAACTAGAACTATGAACTTTCTATTTTCTACGCCTTTGTATTGTGTGTAAGTTATCCGATTTTGTTTGTATAAAGCCATAGTGCCGCCAAAGCTACAACTTTTTTGTAAGCATTTTCCTCACTCAGTATGCTCGGCACCTTGTGTAGACCACCGTAGCGCCATCCCTTTATGCTAACAGTGCTGTCACTACTGACATATTTTTCTTTTTCTCTTCGTTTTACAAGTCTTGCCCATGTTGTCTAGTCATCTCCCACGACGTCAAGCATCCTTACCACGACGTCAATCATAGCTTTATGCATTTTATTCTCATTTCATCCTAAAATCACTCCATTGTCTCCTTTATACCTTGTATACTTGAAAATACGTAAATATCGTTAAGTATAGCTAATTTCGAGATATTTACACTATATATACTACTAAACTAGTGCTATATATAAGTCTAAATAATCACTTATCACGCTCTCTAGCCCAACTTCTTCAAATGGTCTATGAAGAATTCCTTACTATCCTACGAATCATCGTCAGTAGGGCAAAAAATGCATATATAATGGAAAAATTAAAGGGTAGGTCCAAAAAGTCAGGAACAACAAAGTGAACTACCCTATCATTATGCTTGAGTGAAATATTACCACTAAACACATCAATTTCAGCTCTAGCCATTTTCATAAAAAGCCTTTGTGGCATCCCCTATCCCGATTAGGGTGATACCCGAACTAAAACCTCAATTAAGATCTAATAAACAAGATCAGACCTAACTAGAGCCAGCAGCCTTAAACTTGTACTCGATAATACAACCTGTATATTGTAAATCAAAAAAAAATTAACATAAAAATAGCAAAAAATTAAAACTTTTTCGATATTATTTTTACAATATACAAAAATTGTTAAAACGACATAACCATCGGTAAGCAAAACAAATCCCAACCCATTGATATTATAAAACCATAGCTGAAAAAGTATATAATACCCAAAAGAAATCACTACACAAGAGAATACTAAGAAGACTCAGGTGCCTTTCTTTTTCCTTTCTTTATAGAGCTAAGACGAGTACCTGAAATATTATGGAGGGCGAACGCTCCAACTTGCTCAGTAAGTGTGACTCACAAGTCCATCAATCATCAATTAATATCAAGGAAGCAATGAATAACAATATGAATACAAAATAGAGCTATTTGGGCATTAGAAAAAATATAATCAATACATAAACTGGATGCAAGTATTAAAGTTCTTTTCAATATACATGTGATTTGTATTTTCATTTAAAAATTAAGATGTAAACTCCCGTTAATCTGGATTACGATTTACCGAACTCACACGTTGGTTGACCTGTGATTTTCGTGGTGTATTTAGGCGTAGTGTAGCTACTAACTCAAATGGAAAAGCAACAACCGGGTACCTCAAAGTTTCTAAAGGGAAAGTGTTAGTAATGATCCAACACTTTCATTGTCACTCCAGTCCGATTCACCTGTTGTACCTCTTTTCGAGAATTTAACATAAAACTAAGTTCAAGTCACAATATATTGCCCCATTATCAGTCCATATTACTAAATGCTCTAATAATACTATTTTATATTGCATAATTGATGAAAATATTTGTACCACTTACCTCGATTGGTGTTTCCTAGCCTCAACGAGTTCTCCGAACCTCCTAATCCACTTCCAAATGAATCTACATAAAAATAAATTCATTTCAAGTTAATTATATGTTTCAGAGTCCCATGACGACTCTTAAGCCCACGGTTTAAGTCTCGTTCAAAATCGGAACTGAAACCAATTTTTTCTTATTTATTTTGACCAATTTTGGTTTTAATTCAATTATTTCACGCTTTATGATGTGAAAACCTAGGTATAAAATCTTGAAAGAATCCTAATATACTTATTTTTTTATAGAAACACAACAATTTCAATTTATTTGGTCAAATTACTATTTTTCTTAATTTTTCTTTGATTTTTTAGGAATTTTTTCTCAATTTCAAAACCCTTTTCTTTTTTTCTCTTTTTTTTTTTAAATTTGGGTCAGGTCGACCCTAATGGGTCTTACCGACCGGGGCTTGGCTCGATCCATAGAGGGGCGCACACGCACGAAAAAGTTTGGACTCTCTGTTCGTTCTAGGAGTTTTATTTTATTTAATTTTTTAAATCTAAACTGGGGTTGGAGATCCCAGCTCGATTGGGAAAGAAGAGGACTCTCCTAATCGTCTCCTTCCTCATACAAACTACAAAAGCAGTTTGTCCGAGCCTCCCCTCTTTCCTTCAACTATCCCTCAACTCCAACACAACAACCTTCAACTACAACCACAACCTCAACGACAATAGCACACAACAACTACAACCTCAACAACAACAGCACAGAACAACCTAAAACTCACCTCCCTCTCGATCGAGTCTCTATTCGCCACTTTTCTCTTCCTTTCGCTTGTTCTCAATCAATTCACACGTACACACTAATCAAGGTACGCCAAGTCTAATCACGAGTCTAACTCAGTTAATTAACATCCGAGTTAACGCTAATCAGTTAAATAAGTAACGAGTCATTACAGTCACCCAAATTTAGAATAAATTTCATCCTTGAGACTAAAGGAAACATATAAATTACTTGTTGTCTCAAAGAGAAAAGGAAACTACTCCTGCATATAAGATTCTCGCTCCCAAGTTAGGTCATCATCACCGTGAAACTACTATTGCACCTTAACCAAGGGAATTTCCTTGGTTCTCAGCTTCTTGACATTACGAGCAAGAATCTAGATCGACTGCTCGTCATAAGCTAAGTCTTCTCGAATATCAAATTCATTCAAATAAACTATTGGAGTGAATTGAGTGTTCGTTTTGCGAAGCATAGACACATTGAAGACATTATAAACTCCAACAAACTGGGGAGGCAATTCTAACTTGTAAGCAACTAGACCAACTCTCTCCTTAATCCTGAATGACCCAATATGTCTCAGAGCTAGCTTACCCCTCAACCCGAATCTATACAAGCCCTTCAGAGGTGACACCTTCAAATGAACGAAATATTCCTTTGAATACTCTAGGACCCTATGATGCTTATTAGTGTATCTTTTCTGTCTCAATTGTGTTGTAGTCAAACGTTGACGAATTTGTTGAATCCTCTCTATATAGCCCTGAATCAACTCAGGCCCCAACAACATTGTGTCTACTACCTCCGTCCACCACTTAGGCGAACGGCAAGGTCGACCACATAAAGCCTCAGACGGCGCTATTCCAATGCTAGCCTGATGACTGTTATTATAAGAGAACTCACACGGATGTATATATTTCTCCCAGCTGCCACGGAACTCCAAGACACAAACTCAAAACATATCCTATAGCACCAAAATCACTCGTTCAATCTGCTTTTCAGTCTAAGGATGACAAGCTATACTGAGGTTAAGTGTGGTTCCCAGCTACCTCTATAACTCACTCAACAATCTGGATGTGAATCTCGGATCTCAGTCTGAAGTAATCGACACTAGAACACCATGAAACCTCAACAACTCATGTACATAAATCTCACATAACTGATTCAAATGATATCGCATGGAAACTGGTAAGAAATGTACAAATTTCATCAACCTGTCAACTACAACTCAAATTGCATCATGCTTATGCTGACTCAGGGGTAGATCGGAAACAAAATGCATCGATATATGCTCCTATTTTCACTAAGGAATTGGTAAAGAATACAACAATCCCCAAGGCTTCCTATTCTCAGCCTTAACTTGTTGACAAATATCACATCCCCTTACAAACTCTGCAATATCGATCTTCATCCTAGGCCATCAATAAATACATCTCATATCCCAATACATCTTGTGTCATGTGGATAAATCGAGTAATGAGATCTATGAGCCTCCTACAGTAACTCCTGCCTCAACTAATCCTGAGTTGGGATCCACAATCTATCCCTAAACCGTAACGCATCTTCACTAGACACTAACCAATCAGGATAATTAATGCTAGTAGCTAATCTCTGATGTGCTAAGTAATCTTAATCACCTTTCTGACTATTAGCCACTCTCTAAATAATATCTAGCTTGGCTATAATTTGAGCACAAAAGACCAGATCAGTAGCCCTGGAACTAGCTCTCTTAGCTTATAATGTGTCAGCTAAACTTTCACAAATCATCATCATTGATGTTTCCTTAAGAAGATGAAACTAAGAAGATCTTGCATTATCTGCATTCTCTCTGCCTGTTCTTCTCCTACTCAAGACATCAATAATAACATTCGCCTTCTAGGTCGTACTATAGTGTGAAATCAAAATCCTTGAGATAATTAAGCCATCTACGATGTCTCATGTTCAGTTCACTCTTTGTAAACAAGTATTTTAGACTCTTATAATTTGAGAATACTATACACTTCTCACCATAAAAGTAATGCCTCCAAATCTTCTAGGCAAACATAACAGCTACAAGCTCAAGATCATGAACTGGATAATTCTTTTCATGAATCTTGAGTTGCCTCGAAGCATAACCTACAACACTACCCTTATAGCACGCAACCTAAGCCTGAATGTGAAACATCAGTAGAAATCACTAACTCATTTCCTAGATCATGTAATGTAAGAAGAGGTGCTATAGTCAATTTACTCTGCAATTCCTTGAAGGCAACCTAGCACTTATCACACCACACAATGTGAACCCTTTTATTTGTTATATGGGTAAGAGGCAGAGCGATACAGGAAAAACCTTCAACAAATCTGCAATAATAATCAGCCAACCCTAGAAAGCTATGAATATCAAACACTATGGTAGGAGTAAGCAAATTTAGGATTGCCTCAACCTTTGCTCGATCAACTAATATTCCCTTAGCATTAATAATATGTCTAAGAAGTTTAACCCCAGAAGCCCAAAATTCGCACTTGCTAAACCTAGCATACACCCTATTATCCTTCAGAATCTACAATGCAACACTGAGGAGATGCGAGTGCTCTTCCCGAGTCTTCAAATAGATAATAATTTCATCGATAAAAATAATGATAAAATTGTCAAGATAAGGTTTGAAAACCTTGTGCATCAGATCCATAAAAATAGCAGGAGCATTATTGAGCCCAAACGACATCACTGAGAACTCAAAATGCCTCTAGCGAATAGTGAAAGCTATATTCGAGACACCTTCATCCCTGATCCTCAGCTGATGATACCTAGACCTCAAATCAATCTTCGAGAAATATCTGGCACATTTCAACTGATTAAACAAGTCATCAATCTTGGGTAATGGATATTTGTTCTTGATAGTAACTTTAATGAGTTACCTATAATCAATGCACATGCATATGGTTTTGTCATGTTTCATACGAAAAAGGACTAGTGCTCCCCACGGTGAAATACTTGGATGAATAAATCCTTTCTCCATTAACTCCTCAAGCTGAATTCGTAGCTCACGCAATTCATTTTGTGTTATATAGTATCGAGTAATAGATATAGGTTCGGTGCCAGGAATAAGATCAATGATAAATTTAATGACACATGCTGGTGGAATTCTAGACAAATCATATGGAAAAATCTCTAAAAATTGACGAACCACTGGAATCTCATCAATCTTCAATTCCTAACCTGGGTCATCTATCCCTCGCGCTAACCTTTAAATCCTGAGGAGTAGAAAATTTACCGCGAGTAGCAAATCACTATGGATTATAGCCTTTATAGACTATAATCTCAAGGAGATTTGGAATATGAAAGATTACTCATTTAAGAAAGCAATCAGTATTTGCATGATATACTGATAACCAATCCATCCCTTCATATTCTAGGAATTCCATATCCCTAAGATTAATTGGAAGTTCATTTTCCCCAATTTTGACAACACAATTCTTACATATCGGGTTAGGATAAACTTTCTCGCTCACTGATGTGCTCAAGATCAATAGTGCACTAACTCTGACAGGTTTCAATTTCAACTCATCAACTACACCAGTAATAAAAGAAACCATAGAACTAGTATAAATTAAAACATGCATTTCTCGATAACAAATATTAAGTATACCTTCCACAAGCCTCTATGTAGCCTCAGGGTCTGCCTCAACTACTGAATGAGTGTCCCGTCGAGTTGGCTATGCTACACTACCTATCGATGCTTCATGTGGTACTAGACAATCCCTCCGAATATGCCCTGTCTACCTACAATGATAACAAGTAAAATTGGGTCGATGTGAGATTACATTGGCCTGAGGATTTAGCTCAAAACTGCTCAGTCAGAAACTAGTGTGACCACTAACTCTACCTCTGCCCCTAGACTGTGCCAGTGGTAAAGGTGGTTTTTCCATTGAAGGCTGTGAAATTGCAGGTGCTATAACAGGTGCATTGACATACATGGTTGCATGTGGAGCTGACTAAACAGATGCCCATGAACTAGATGAACCATCTATCGCTCTCCTATTAACATTTCTCTACTAGTAATAATTGTGATTCCTCTTACACCTTAGTAACTGACCTGGCTGAATATATACCAATTCTCGATCCATCGGACTCCTAGGGAACTATGGAACTGGTGGTAGACTTGGCGTTACTGCTGGCAGTCTGGCTAATATAGTTGCCTCCACATCCATAGCAGTCTCAAAAATAAATGCAAAGCTAGTACGAGGATGTGAAGATACTACAATCTTTATCTCAGGGTCTAGTCTATTAAGAAACATATATATATATATATATACATATATATATCTTGTTAACCTCTATCTCAATCAACTCAGGAACAAACTTAATGAGCTAATTAAACTGCTTTTCATACTCCCTCATTGTTATAATTCCCTATTTCAGATTCATAAATTTGACCTTCTTCCTGTTTCTGACCAGTTTGGGAAAGTACTGGTTGTAGAAAATGGTTTTGAAGTCTAGTCATGTAGTTGGTGTCTTTGCTTCTCTCTCTAGTGAATTCAATCATTTTTTGGTAGAATCTTTCAGTAAAAAAGTGACTAGTTTAACCTTAAACCGGTTTATACCTCAACAACATATCTCCAAGATCCATGTCTTTGCTACACCATTCTCCATTGTGCCATTGAATCTCATGAAGTCATATTTCATGAATTCTTTCATGGTCCTAAGATAAAGACCTTTCTCAAGATCCACTTGCACTACAGGTACTATTTCACGAGTCTATGCCTGAACCTGTGCTACGACTGGTACTACTGGAGCGGTTGCGTTCTAAGCTCCTCCCTCAGCTTTGCTAACCTCGGGACTGGCCACATGCTGAAACTCTTCTTGTGGCACAGGTGGTGCTATCTGTGTCATAAACATAGCCATCATTCTAGCCTGAGCTTCCAGCAAATCTCGCATTCGATATTCCATATGAGATTTCAATTGTGCCTCCCTCTTAGCATGGTCCTTAGGTTCAGGCCTATGCGAACCTTTTCCCTGCTCAACCATTAAGTTATGTATATGTCCTGGACTGTCTCACTAAGCCCTGACTTAACCTAATTACCTCTAATTAGGCACCTAATCCATTTATTTAACTTACCCTCAAAATAATTTTTTTCAATCCTTAATAATTCTAGAAACTAAAGTTATATCCTTAATCGAACTCAATTCATGAATTGTTTAATTGGAGCAAATTAGGAAATAATATGGATTGTTCTTTGTATTTTGTAAAAAATTTCGGCAGCACCTCCCCTAAAATTGGCTTGATGGGAAAATCACCTAATAGACAACAAAATGGGGAGATGCCTAGAAGGACTCACAACTTCGCGCAGTTCAAAATATATATCAAATTGAAGTTTCTAAACTATCTTATAGTCTGCGATACATTAGTTACAACATTACAATTCCAAATAAACCAAAAACTTGATCATAAACCTCTCAGCTTACTTTTAAATCAATTTAGGAGACTTTCATTACCTATTTGAGAGTATTTTCACGACCTAAGCTTACCCTGAAAAACAAAATAATAAACATAAAATGATTACAACAAGAAAATTAAACTTTAAGAATTAAAAACATTCACCAAGGTCTTTAAGTCTTGCTCATTCTTCCCTATCCTCACAAAGAACCTGACATCATCAAAACAAATCGAAGATGTCAAGTAAGTAAACTCCTACACTGATGTGTACTCCTGCAAATATTAGTCCAAATACATGGAGACATGTAATTGCATTTCCAAATAAAAAGAAATTATATAATAACGTGAATCCTTTTATTACTATTCAAGGTTCATAAATAGGTTGGGTGACCCAAGAATGAACTAAAAATAATAATAAAATTCCAATGCATGCTCCTTCAAAAAATTTGCGTGCCTTGGGTCTTCTGTGATTCCATACCAATTGGTTAGGAAACCTAGCTCCGAGTCCCACCCGAGAGTTGTAGCACTAACAAGCCAACATCAGGAATGACATGAATATGATCAAGAATGATGCGAAATGCAATGCAAACTAAACACAAATACAAGTACAAAGATAAAATTCCATAAGTAGTAAAGAATACTATAAGGTTTACTTACAACCAAACTAACTCGAGATTGATAGTGAAGCCTCACTCATGCATTCCCCAGCTTTCACATACTTCCATATGTCCTATTAAATAATGAATTTCACATTTTAGAGTTCAAACTCAATTTTAGTACTTCAAAGTCATATTTCAATTTTCAATGTGCTTAAAATTTTCTAATAACCTTTATTGACTATTAGAAGTCTCCGAAAACACTATCATATCTCTTTTCCATGTCTTTGAACCTCAAAATAGGATTTTATACAAAAAAGTGTTATTGTTTAGATGTCCTAGGTGAATTTGAGATATAAATCTAATGTGAAGTGGCTTTTAGAAGGTGTTAGATTTAGTAGTTTGAAGTTCTCATAAAGTGTGATGCGGTTTTATTGCATGAAGTTAGTGTATTTGTGTATTCAAAGGGGTTAGCTCAATAAGATTAGAACGTGACTTTTCCACCGGTATAAGGAGAACTGATGGATGGCTAAATGTTGTTTACTTACTTATGATTAGAGTTTAAGGATCTATGGTACTTTATAAAGTATGCCCATAACTATGAGATTGAATTAACATGTTTGGATGCAAAATAGAATGATGTTTCATTGTTCAACATATTTGTTTAGATATTTATTTATCATTGAATTGAATTTCTTTGATTGATAATGAATTTGGATTATGTTAGTTAAGTTAGTATAATTAGTTAATTATTAATATATTATAGATTGAATTAGTAAGTTTAATTACTATTTTAATTAAATTAATTAAAATAAAGTAAAAATAATAAAAACCATTAAAAGACCTTTTTCCTAATGAAGTTTGATAAATCGCCGTGGAGACGATTCCTACTTCTAACTATTACAAAATATTAAAGTATAATAAGGGAGAAGCATTTATTTTACATGTTCACACTTGTCATTTTGTTTTTTTAGATGAACAAATTGAGGCTAGGGGTTCGTAACTAAGTTTTTTATATATAAGATTTAAGTGATGGTTTGGGGGTGCTAATATATCATGTTGATTTGCCTCGGGATTTGTGTAGCGAGGCTTATCTACGTAATGCTTTTAAATATCAAAACCACTACACTAAAATCTCTTTTAGATATTAAAAGCTTAATTAACTTAACCAACTTCTTAGTAACTAAACCAAATAAGTATACTAACATATAGTACATGTATTTACCACTCTAAACACAACTAATATGGTGAAATTACCAAAATACCATCGATGTGGGTATTTTAAATGTTCGGGTGGTCATATGTATAATGGTAATTCACTTAGTCGGCTTTATACAAGGGTTGTATAAATAGGTGAGTTAAGTAAAAATCACATTAAGTGTAATGACCCTTGTCTTGATTAAGGAATCTTTCAGTCCAAAACAAGGATTAAGCCCTCGGTGAACAAGCCAGACTTAACCTATGCCAGAAGCCTAACTTTTAGTACCTAATAAACGCAACTTGTATATATTGAGAAAATCGATGTAATAACAAGTAAACAACAACAACAAAAGACTTAACATCAAGGTTTTCCAAAATAAGATAAAACAAAAAAGACGGACGATCCCATCCCTGTGATAATAATTATAGTACTATATCAAAACTTCAAACATTGTATAAACTAAAGTCTCACTACAAACAAGGAAATGATGGCTACACTCCTAAGCTTTGCCCATTCTCTTATCATGAGTCCTAGCCGAGGTACCTAAGATTGTTGAAAATGGAGTGAGCATTCAACATGCTCTGTAAATGGAATTCCACATATACCATCCATTTTCCACTATTACCTCATTTGCAATAACTAAATGAACAATAATAGCTACAAAAGGTAGTAACAGAAGTAAATAAAAAATTGATAGAATGGGATGCATATCAACAGGTAAAATTAGATAATGTACTGGCAATCATTTGAAAAGAAATAAAACAAATAAGGACTGGAAACTAACTTTCACATGAATACCAAAATCTCACCCACACAGTGGCTGTTGTATGGTCCTGATAATGTATTCCAACTTAAGTTAGCTCTCCAACATCTCCAGTGATATCTCAATCATTTTGTGAACCCTTGCAAAGGCTGGTTTACATTGGATCCCAATCGAACTCTTTGTGGGATCTTTGTCAAAGACCTATCTTGCAGATTCACTATTATATGTTTTAAGACATAGATTTCATTACAAAGCCCTTAAACACAATCCATAAGCTATATGATACTAAATATAACTATAGACATGCATAAAAGGTAAACTAAGTGAATTCCCACTTACATCGATCGCACTTCCTAGTTTTCTCGACTTTTCCTAAGTGTTGAACACGTCAATTCTTTCCTTTGAGTACGAAAACCTAAAACTAATAATTTGGTATTAATTTGTACTCATTTAAAAGCATTTACGAACCCCTAAAAGCCCTGTAAAGTCTTCGTTAAATATAAGAGCAAAAGTGCAATCGTGTAGTTTTGCTCCCTTGAAGAGCAGCAAGCTCCCTAGTGATGCAGGTTGCTATAGTTTGACAGCAGTCCTTATTCTCTTTCAAATCATTTGGGGCTTTCTTAACTGCCCATAACTTCATTAATCAAATAGATCTAGCTACAAATACATTTCACTTTAACCCTTAAATTTTATGATCAAATCATGACAGTTTATGAAAATAGTTTGGTTGAGTTTCTACCTTTCAAAATGGGTTCTAATAACCCCCAAGAAAACACCTAACACATAGTAAGGTTAGCTATGGTGTTCCTTATTAAAACTCATCATTTTGATCAATTATAGTCACATTTCATAGCTTACACACAATAAAATTTGTGGCAACTTAACATAACTTTAATTCTCACTTTCAATGAGTTCCAATAGACCCAATGAACTCTCTAAAGGTTCAGCTAGTGATTCTCTTACAATAACTTTTCCTTTTCATGAATTTGTGGCATCATTTCATGGAGAAAACACACTTAAAATGTGACAAATTTATGGAAAGCTATAGATAGTTATTCTACTACATTAAAGGTAACTAATGAACCCATTTGAACCTCCGTTTTATTCATAAGTTCATAGCTATGCTTTCTTCTACCAAAATCCTAGTTAAACCATTGGGAATGAGTGAAAGACTAGGAGAATTGAGGAAGAAATGAAAGAACTTACCACTTTTGAGAAAATGGTCCAAATCCAAGCATTGGTACCTTCTTCGATCTCTCTTTTCTCTTCTCTTCAAATTCTCAATCTCTTCTTCTCTTGTTCTCTTGAGTTTCGTAGATGAATTAGTGAGGAAATCATTTTTTCTTTGCTATTTATGCCTTGATCTTCATCGAGATACATGATTGTATCTCGAGATTTATCTAAGGATTATAAAACCCAATAATCAAAACCATGTCACTTATGTGCCATCACATGCTCTCATGCATGTCCACCTCATCCACTCATGCACCATTAGATAATCATCTTTATCTTTTATACATGCATCTCGAGGTGCATCATTATGTTGTCACTTAAAGTGAAACTTATGTTTAATTGACACACATGATCATTCACATATACATCCTGAGGCCTATCAAAGTGTTTGAGAATTTCTTTTAATATAACTTTGGTTTTTACATGTTTTGGTACACCAAACAACACACAAACACAAACGCACACTAATCTAGACAACTTGGGTTTAACCACGAGTCTAACACAGGTTAATTAGAATTTGGATTAGTGTTAATCAATAGGTTAAGGACACGAGTAGTTACATTCTCCCCAACTTAAGAAATTTAGTCCTCGAAATTAAAGGAGACTTAAAAGTTACATGTAGTTCTGAAGAGAAAGGGGAATTGATCCCTCATATACAATTCCCACTCCCGAGTTAGCTCCTCGTCCCCGTGGAATTTCCATTAGACCTTAACCAAAGGAATCTCTTTTGTTCTTGGTTTCTGAATCTTTCCCTAAAGAATATGAATTGGTTGTTCATCTTAGGATAAATCTTGCCTTAAATCGAATTCATTCCAATTAACTTTGGGCGTGAACTTGGTCTTTACCTTGCAAAGCAACGAAACATGGAAGACATTATGTATTCTAGCTAGTTGTCGAGGTAATTCTAACTAGTAAGCAACTAGTCCGACTCTTTCCTTAACCCTGAAAGGTTCGATAAATCTCGGAGCTAACTTGCCTCTTCATTCAAACTGGTAAAACCCTTTCGTAGGTGAGACTTTCAAAGAATGTAATTGTCATTTGAAAACTCTAAAAACCTATTATGCTTTTCTGCATACCGCTTCTTTCTGAGCTGAGGTACAACCATACGTTTATGGGTCAGCTAAATTCTCTATGTGTAGTCGTGAACCAACTTAGGCCCTAATAAAATTGTATCTCCAACCTCTGCCTAATACACTGGTGAACAACAAGGTCGACCATATAGAGCTTCAAAAGGTGTCATAGCTATACTCGCTTGATAGTTGTTATTATAAGATAACTTACACAAAGGAATGTACTTCTCCTAACTGGCACAAAATTCTAAGACACAAGCTCAAAGCATATCCTCAAGAACCCAAGTCAATCGCTCAGTTTGCCTATCACTCTGAGGATGATATACTGTATAGAGGATGAGTGTGGTTCCCAGATGTCTCTGTAACTCACTCCATAACCTTGATGTGAATATCGAATCTCCATCTAAAATAATATACACCAAAACACCATGAAGTCCCAACACCACGCGTACGTACAATTCACATAACTTGTTGAGATGATCGTGCATGGACACTGGCAAGAAATGTGTAAACTTCGTCAACCGATCAACTATAACCCATAGTCCATCATGTTTATACTATGTCACAGGTAAATTAGAATCAGAATCCATTTATATATGTTCCTATTTCCACTTAGGAATAGGCAAGGAATGTAATAATCCTATAGGTTTCTGATTCTCGGCATTAACTTGTTGTCAGATCTCACATCTCCATACGAACTTAGCTATGTTAGACTTCATCCTAGGCCACCAATACATATGTCTCATATCACAATACATATTTGTATTTCCTGGATGAATAACATAAAAAGATTGATGACATTCTCGAAGTAGCTCTTACCTGAGATCTTCTAGAGCTATAATCCATAATCTACCTCTGAAGCGTAATTTACGATCACCAGGAACTGCCCAGTCAGGAGATCCATACTCGTAGACAAACCTTGACGTACCAAGTAATCTTGATCAGCTTTTTCAAAACTAACCACCTTTTGAATAATCTTCGGCTCAGCTCTAATCTGGGCACAGAAGAACATATTTGTAGCCTTTAAACTAGACATCCCAGCCGATGATTTTTCAGTTGGACTTTCTTGAATAATCACTACTGAGACTTCCTCTAGAAGACAGAATCGAGAAGCTCTCGTAGTAGCTACATTATCTATAACCATTCTTCTCCAAATCAAGGCATCAGCAACGACATTTGCCTTGCTTGGGTGGTATTCTAGAGTGAAATCATAATCCTCAAGAAACTCGAGCTATCGACGTTACCTCATATTCAGCTCACTCTAAGTGAAAAGGTATTTCAAACTCTTATTGTCTGAAAACACAAAAACTTCTCCACATATAAGTATGCCTCCAGATTTTCAGTGCAAACACAACAGTTGCAAGCTCAAGATCATGAACATGATAGTTCTTCCTATGACTCTTGAGTTGCTTGGAAGCATAAGCCATAACTATGCCTTCCTGCATCAATACACAACCCAAGCCTGAATGAGAAGTGTTAGTATAAATCACTAACTCTTTCCCTACTTCAGGTAATGTCAAAACATGTGTCGTAGTCAAAACATGCTTCAATTCTGCAAACACATTCTTGCACTTTTGAGACCATAAATTCTACATTCTTTTGAGTTAGATGTCTAAGTGGCAAAGCAATGCAGATAAATCGTGAACAAATCTCCTGTAATAACCAGCTAAACCTAGAAAACTTAGTATCTTTGACATTGTGGTAGGCTTATGCCAATTCTAAATTGCCTCAACCTTCACCGAATCAATGGATATGCCACTAGCATTTACCACATGTCTGAGAAACTTCAACTCCGATGCCCAGAATTCACACTTACTCAGCTTAGCATATAACCTATGAGTCTTTAGAGTTTACTGAGTAACTCTGAGATGTTGCTCATGCTCTTCTTGAGTATTCGAATAAATAAGAATATCATCAATAAAGATAATAATAAACTGATTGAGATAAGGCCTGAAAACTTGATGCATGAAATTTATGAATATCGTTGGTGCATTTATGAGTCCAAATGGCATCATAGTGAACTGAAAATGCCCATATCCAGTGCTAAAAGCAGTCTTCTCAATATCCACATATTTAATCCTTAATTGATGCTAACCAGACCTTAGATCAATCTTCAAGAAAAATCAAGCACCTCTCAGCTGATCGAACAAGTCAACTATCTGAGGCAATTGATACTTCTTCTTGATGATAACCCTATTCAATTAATGATAATCAATACATATCCGCATAGTTTGATCCTTCTTATTGACAAATAAAATTGGTGCGCCCCAAGGAGACTTGCTAGGATGAATAAACTCATTTTCTGCTAACTCCTTTAATTGAGTCTTCAACTCTCAGAGTACTTTTGGACCCATGTAATGGGGAGGTATTGAAATAGGTTTGGTTCCCGGAATCAAGTCGATGATGAAATCAATTTCCTGAGGTGGTGGGATTCCAAAAAAGTTAGAAGTAAATACTTTCAAAAATTCACACACAATTGGAATCTTCTTGAGTTTTTCTTCCTGTCATATCCCCCCTTAACGCGACAATGCTTGCTAGAATCTCCGTATCTTGAGAAGTACCCTCTCTTCCACGAATTGCAACTCACGTAGGATTATAGACTTTATAAACTAGAATCTCATTCAGTTTAGGTATGCTGAAAATAAACCATTTGTGGAAGCAAGCAATAGTCGCATGATATGTTGCCAACCAATCCATCTCCAAAACGACATTAAACTCTAAGAAATCCATAACCCTAAAGTCAATAGGTAGTTCATTCTCCCTAATGTTGATAATACAAGATTCAAAAATTAGGTTCGGATAGATTGTCTCACTGACAATAGTGTTCAGGATCAACATAGTGCTAGCCCGAATCGGTTTCAACCCCAACTGATCAACCATAGCACAAAAAATGAAAGAAATTATAGATCTTTCATTAATCAAAACATGCATATCAATACCACAAACA
Source organism: Stephania cephalantha (assembly GCA_039657325.1). Lineage (NCBI taxonomy): Eukaryota > Viridiplantae > Streptophyta > Magnoliopsida > Ranunculales > Menispermaceae > Stephania > Stephania cephalantha. The sequence goes on along the minus strand of CM077574.1, from coordinate 24,324,512 downwards.
TTAAGTATTCCATTTGGAAGTCAAAAACTAGCCTTGAGATTTGCATTCACCACAATAGGAGCTGACTCTCTGGTTTGTGACACTGCACTACCTACTGACGAAGCCACAACAGTCGAACAGTTTTTCTGCACATGACTTGGTTGTCCATAATTATAACAAATGACTCATGCTTGTTGCATCTCCTAAATAGTACCTCCAGTCATTTGAATCTACTAACTCTGCTGCTCCTGTTGTCCCATTCCCTTTCCTCGACTCGCAAACTGCAGTGGCAATAATGGTTTAGCAACTAAAGTATGAGTAACCGAATGGACAAGAGTAGTCATATAAGTATTCCTTGCAGGTGCTAAAGATCCACCACCATGGGTATCTATCCTTAATCTCTTCCCTGTCATATTCTTCCTTCGATTGAAGAAGCCCCTGCTCCCTGAACCCTAGGTAGATTGTGGCTGTAGTTGCTGGGAATTCTGAGGTGCAGGCGAAGCTACTAGATCCTCTACATTTATTACTATCTCATACTCCAAAAGCCATCTCTAATTGCCAGCATAAGACTTAGGTTAGGTAGTTGCCACTACCTTCCTAATATTTCTCTTTAGCTCTGTAATGAACTTTTTCATTTTAATGTAGTCCAGTTCTACAAGTTCAGGTGCATATTCTGCTAACTCATTGAACTGATCATCATGCTCATGCACTGTCATGTCACCTTGAGCTAGCATAAGAAACTCAGTCCTCTTCTGGTCTTTCACAGTCTCAGGAAAGTATTTTATGTAAAATCTAGCCCTAAAATATGACGAGGTAGAAACCTCTGTAGGTCTCTTCTCAGATGCCCACCACCTCTCAGTAGCTTTGATTATTAAAAATGATGCTAAACCCACCTTCAATGACTCACTCAGTCTCAAATCCTCCTATTGTTTCTCTATTTCTTTAATACATTCCTCAATAGTGACTATATTTCCAGTCCCATCAAACGTTGGCGCATCATATTTGTAAAATTTGCGTTTAAGTTTTAGAAACATTAATGTCTCGTCTTCAATCACATAAGTAGGAACAACCTCAAGAATCACAACTAGCTAAACCACTGGTTGTACCGCATGCTGAACTACAGGTTGAACAACTAGCTTTGTCTCAGCCACAACCTCTACCCTGCTAACCTCAGGACTAGTTGCAAGTATTAGTGCAGGCTGTATTGTGATTGCTCTCAATAAAGTTGTTATATCCTCAGACTGCTTCTTGTGAGCCTCAATAAGTTATCGCGCACGAGTTTCCAAAATTTCCTTCCACTGTCTTTCCCTATCGGGGTCATCTTGAGGTCCAAGCCTATAAGTGCCTTCTCCACCAGTACTCATCGTATTCTAAGAAACATAAGAGAAATAAGACCATCAAGTTTATCGTATGGAAAAGACAGTCTAATATCTATACAATAGATATAATACATACAAAACAAATAACATTGTAAATAGTTTTATCTTTTTATTGACCCCATTCCCCAGTACTTAAGACTTGTTAGAGTAATCTTAGCTTCTAAATTAATAGAAACTAGGACTCTGTTACCAACTATAATGATCCTTTTCCTGATTAAGGAATCATTCGGCCTTAAACATGGATTAAGACTCGATAAACTAGCCAGATTTAACCTATGCGAGAAGCCTAACCTTTAGTAGTTAATAAACACAACTTGTATATCTTGAGAAAACTTATGTAAATACAAGTAAACAACAACAGAAGACTTAACATTAAGGTTTTCTAAAATAAGATAAAGCAATAGAGATACACCATCCCATCCTTGTTATATTAACTATAGTACAATATCAAAACTTTAAACAATATATAAACTAGAGTCTCATCACATATAAGGAAAGGACGGCTACTGTAATGACCCATTCTTAATAGGTGATTATTATTAATCTAAATTCTAATTAACTGAGGTTAAGCTAGTGGTTAAGCACGGCTTGTCTCGATTAGCATGTGAGTGGATTTACGTGTTGTTTAGTGTTTGTATGGTTTGAATTATTAAATATGGAAATAATTGGATTTATTGGCCTATAATTGAATAATTGACAAATTATGGGATGCTTAATATCATATGTGGGTCAAGGGTGACGCACATGAGTCATAGGGTAGCATGCATACCTGAGTGAACCTATTGGCACGCACAATGAAATGATCAACGCATTAATATAGGCGTATATATATATATATATATATATATATTTATATATATTGTATGTATAAATATAAATTTAAAATAATTAATAAATTGATTGGTACCTAGTGACACGCATGGTCGAGGGTGACACCAGTGGGATGTACCATAGTGTGCACACTTGAGTGTACTCATTGGCGCGCCCGATGAATTTATAGGTGAGAAGATACATAGGTATATATATTTATATATAATTGATATACATAGTAACCTATAGTTTGATCTGAATTATTTGAACCATTAGATTGCCTCCAAATACGTGTGGGTAAGCATCGAGGAAATGAATAATGAAAGGAGGTATGGGATGATGTGTAGATGTATTGGTCATGCCTCGAGAATGTGTAAATACATATCAAAGACAATCAAGTGGTGCATACCTAAGCATGTATAGTGAAATATAGGTTCTAGATATACCTCATGATTTACGATATGTATCTCGGGGAGATTAATATATATTTGATCACAATAAGTCAGTCAAGAGGTGATGGAGGTTTTGATTGATTTGCAAATAACCATAAAGATCGAACACGAGATATGTAACACGTATCTCGAGAAAGATCACAATATAAAATAAACAAAATTGAATCATCAGATTTACCTCAAGATTCATGTGTAGGAATCTCGAGGAGATTTAATATTTATCCCAAAACGCAAACGAACACCACTTTATTTTGAAACACAGACAAATCGATAGAGAGAGATCAAAACAAGGAGACCGAGAGAGATTGAAACCAAGGGAAAGAGAGATCGACAACGATGGAAAGAAGGAGAGGTTGTTAAGTTGTTGGTTATGTTCTTGTGTTGATGTTGTTGTCGTTGGTGTTATTATTTGTTGTGTTGATTATTGACGAAGGAATTGGGTGATTGGGAGGCTTGGGTCTGATGAGGGAGACGGCGTAGGGGGTCGTCTCCCTTGTCAAATCGATACTAGGGTTGGGCAAAGCCCAACCCAGTTCAATTAAAAAAAAAGAAAAATGACGATCTGCTGAAATAAGGAAGCGATGAGGAAGAAAGTGATAAAATGGATAAAATGCTAGAAAATAGAGAAAAACTCCAGAAATATAAGGAAAAATACTAAAAAATAATATTTTGATGAAATAAATAGAAATTGATGAGTTTGTATGAAAAATGGGAAATTTAGAATTCTTTAGGGACATTATACCGTGGTTTTTACCTCGAAAATGTCAAATAGTCCGATTGACCTAAAAAGTGGCAAATTGGTATAGGATTTGATTAGGACCAGTTTAGAGGTTCTAATTAATGAGTATTGGACTCAAATTGATGACAAATAGTTTAATTTAGGTTCTTGATTGATGTGAAAAGGATTGAGGACTCCGTGAATCGTATAAGTCGGTATGACGTTAGGAAAGCTTGGTACAAGTAAGTGAGACTCGTATTCTTATCAAAATACATCGTAAACTAGTATATTTAGTTCATATAGCATTATGGACTTGGAATGGGTCAATGCACCGTGACTTGTCTGTATTTGTTTTTGTAAATGTGAAAATTTTCGGATGTGTCGATAAGAAAGACCGGGATTGAAGGATCTAAACATTAGCCAAGAAATGAATTCTTCCCTTTGTCTTATTAAAAGCAAAAGGTTAGTCTGGAAATAGATTTCGTCCTTACATCCTCAGTAGGCTAGAGTTTTACCTAAGTCGTTCACTATCCATTTGGGGTTAGTAGCTTAGTCAAGCTTGAATAAACCAAAAGAGTCCCTTGTCGGCCAACATGTGGGTTTTGTGGTTGTATTCTCGAGTAGTTGAGAGTACGACTCCCTAATTAAAGTCAAATTTACAAGTCACGAGTACGGTTGCAATTGACCTTTGAACTTGCATTCCATTATCTATTGTTTATATCATTTTCAATACCTGAATAGATATGTTTTAGATTCATATTGCTATTCATTGAATCATTGATATTACATGATAGTTAATTGGTTTATGAACAACACTTACTGAGCAAGTTGGAGCACTTATTCCCAAATAATATTTCTGGTTATCGACATGCGCTTCAACTAAGGAACGAAGAGATTAGGAGTTTATAGTCGTTTCTACGATGAATTGATTTCTCTATTGTATATATAATGTAATGAATTACTATTTTGTAATAAACATGGTTTGGATATGATTTTATTACTGAGGTTAATGCCGGGTTTTGGTATATCTTATGTTTTATAAAAAAAGTTTTAAATTTTCACTGCGTTTCAATTATTTATTCAATATAGAAATATTGTATTGTGATTATCAGGTGTGAAGAACAATTGTGTTTTAAATTCTCAAGGTTTGATTAGGGTTTCATGATGGACATTGCCCTAATCAGGATAGGGAATGTTACAGTTGGTATCAGAGCCAGGTCAGAGCTTGTTTCCAGTAATAGCTCTTATACAGTTTGACATGAGAGCCAAGACTTATACAGTTTCGTCTCATAACTCTGATATAGTTTGTTCGGAGCCTAAAATCATTACATGTAAACTGAATAAATGTATTGGTTCATTGACTTGGGAGATTTTTTCTCAAGTTATTGATAACCTAGGACTTTATAAACGGGTTTTTATCGATGTTTTGGGGGTTAATGAAAGATAAAAGCTTAAGTTACGTTATGTGGTTTAATGTATTGTATCTATACGATAGATATAACTGTAATGTCCATCCTATATGTTATCTTGAAGGTCTTATCTTTCATCTTTATCTTGGAATGCAATGAATAGATGGAGATGGTTCTTGAGGAACCTGGACTGCAGAGATATTATAACAAATAAAGATAGTGAAAACGTAACAAGATGAGAAATTATTGAGGATTGGGGCTTGATTTGTAGAAACCTAAATCCCAATGATGTTTGAAACAAGGAAATACATAAGAAATATTACAAAGATAAAAGTAAATTCTTCTACTATTGAATAGTCTCTATAAATCTTTATTCTCACTGATATTGTTTGATTAATGATAGCTAGTGTAGAATGATTGATTGGACCTTGAATTTGATACATATATTAGGATAGTTGACGTTAAGAAGTGAATAAAACAATAAATGACATTTAGTGAAACTCAAAGGTGATGATTTACTTTAAGTAGAATATATACTAGTATTGAGACTAGTTAAACAAGATTAAAGGTCGTTCAACGAGAAGATTAGATGCAAACAATGATAAAAAGTGTTTGGAGGTTGAATAAGCACTAGTTTATGCATACTTCATAAAGTTATTATGAAGTATAAGATTCCAGATCTGGTGCTAGAAAATATTGGGATATTAAGAAAAAGTTTATTAGTGTTGTTGTGGTTTACTCGCACTCACTAAGAGAATGATAAAGGAAAAGAGTGACGTTGTAATGGATCCACACGTAGGGGAAAGAAACATGAGATTACTAGATTGATGTGCAGATCAATGCTGGAATATAAGAAAATGAATTTAATTATGAAATTACATTAAAAAGTGAAGATTTACAGCGAGAGATGAGAGTTGAAGAATTATGGAAAATATGCGTTGTTAGTCAACTCAATTTTATCCATTAGACTTCTATCACTTTTATGGTAATTTCATATGGAAACTTAAAGTTTAAAACTTGTATAGTTGAGTTAGAACATGGCAGTGATCTAGTGAGACGTCCTAGTCTGATTTTCTTAGACTGGATAGTCTAAATTTGGGAGAATTAGTTCTCAATGAATCTTTGGATTTTGAGAATCCAAGGAATACCGTATGAAATTAGGAATGAATGAGTAAGAAGTATATCATGAGGTTGGTATTAACTGCTACTCTTAACCAAAAATTTTATCAATTTATAAATTTCTATGAATAGTGATTCGTGGAAATAAAGTTATCACTCAAGGTTCAAATGGTTTGACTTGGTGGGAGAATAGTTGTAGGTTCTTTATGAGAATTCAAGCTTGATGAATGAAAAACGTGATTTCAAAAGTTTCAAGCTGTCTAGTTATAACATTCTCTTGGAGTTTTGCCGCTATTTGAGATTTAAATTCTTAAATTACTTGATTTATAAGGTTAAATCAATAATCAATTCCATTTTACTTATTGTAATATGGGAATTGTATGAGTTTGAGAACTCAACTCGAGTGATGAACTAATTTGAATTAAGTTAAGAATGAATATTCATTGTCCAGAATCAACAACTCATTTGGGTATATTATGTGAAACCAGTTGTTCTCAAGAATTAGTTGAAATCCGGTTTTCATCGAATTAAGATCAGGATTAGGAATGTATGAAAATGAAATTAGGCAATGGCCAAATCATGTTGAAAATCTTGGTGGAAACCATGAAAACTCACTATAGCTCATGCTATGTTCATAAATGGAAAACATATAGTTATTGAATTCTATTGATATAAGAGTATCATTGTGCTATCAATGATAATTTAAAAGGGTCGAAGACTTCGAAAAGGCACAAGCAATATCACGAAATCATGTGAACTCTGACGATAAGTTAGTTTATAACAAAGATTGCAAGTGCAAATGCTAAGCTTCAATTGTAAATCACTCATATATGTGTTGAATGCTAATTGCGAGTCAATGTACTTGATTAAGATTGAGACAATTAGAGAATTTTCTTATATTCAACACAAAATCAGAAAAGTAGTGTTATCTTGGATTGATTAAATGATACAAACAATGTATAACAAGATTTGTAGTACTATTATGTTGTATATTCAATTAACCTAAAAATGGAATTGAGATGAGTCATAAATAATTCAAGGATGCCTTGAGAAAAAATTGAAGTATAGTTTGACTACAATAATTGCTTAAATTATACTTGGACTACGAAAAAAGTTAGATTTTAATCCTAGTAATTTTATCTATGTAGTTGTATCGGTTGACACAATAAGGCAAGAGATTATAGTTTTTTACTTTTGGATAGTTCAAAGAAGTTTGAGAGGAACTATTGTGAAATAATTATTTTGGTAATCGTACCAAACAATTTAAGGCATTAATTGTAGAATAAAAGCTTGAAATGTATTTCAAACAATGAATGTAATGAGTTGCAAAGATAATTCCTAAAACTGAGACTTAGTGTTATAGGATATGGGTGTAGATCCCAACTTATTTGTACATCCATTCAATTGAATAGGTTGCGCAAGTTCATTCATTCATCGTAGGGTTTAAAATATTTATTTACCTAAGTGAAAGGGATTAGAGAGAATTTTGATTATTCTTAAGATTAGTATTATTAAGATTAGAGACTTTTAAATATTGAATATGTAAAATAGCCTGGAGAACATCTTATTTCGAAGCTCTCTGGTCTTATTTATAGTCTCATATGTTATACATATCCTAGATAAACTAAAATTCTTCATATTAATCTAAAAAACCCGTAACTGACCTCAGCGATTTGTCACTAATTCCTTATTTGTACATAAATCTTAGGGTCAATCACTAGAATTGGTTATCTGTGCTCCATCAATTTAGCTGACGATTTCTCGTATATTTCCCAATTCACAGACACTTTTCTATTGCTGGTTCGAGTGGCGATTCCTAGTGTAAATGCTAATCGATGGCTAATCGCAGGACTTTTTTTTTGTTGACTATTTTGATCTTCTTCCTCTTTTTCTTCCATTTCTTCGCTCTTCTATTTAAATACTGAAATCACAAAAACAAGAGAATACTTTGTGTAATATAATCATTTATATCTAAAATCAACCTAAATTACACTATATAACATGTCCAATTATTGACTTGCCAAATACCCCCCAAACTCAGCGCTTTGCTATCCCGAGCAAAAGAATACTCTAAATCATATTCTTTTTTCATTCTTTATATACTGATTTCAATCTAATTTATCTTAACTTTAAATGATAGATATTTTAAATAGAAATAATTTAAAATTGAAACATATTACCCACAAGTAAATGAAAGTTATGATAGAATATAATGATTTAGACAAAACAATACATCCCTTAATGATAACTCAACCACCCAATGCAACACCCTTTAGAACTTAAAGCTCATTACCAAGTCCAATACACAATATAGGTTTTCTTCATCTCCACTGACAAGCATCAAGCTTACGATGACTAATATAGAATCTCTAAATACAAAAATCACTAGATTTATCCTAATTTTAAAAAATACTTTATAATTGTACCACAATCAAAATCAATAGAAATTTTTTCAAGATACCAATAAATATATCGTTTAAAACGTGTTAGATTAAGAAATACTTCACTCGACTCTAATTTCAAGCACTTGAGCTAAATCTTTTCTTTGAAGAGTTTAAGAACATGCATCTATTCATCTCTCATTCTTTTCTACTTCATCCTAATTTTTTTCTTTTTAATATATATTTCTTTTAGTTTTTCTTTTGAGTCCTTGCTTCATTTCCTATGGACATTCTCAAATTTTTCCCAATATAGATTCCCTACTCCATTTCTTATGGAATCTATAGGACTATATATATATATATATTTGTAAACTCTTGTTAACACTTCTCATTGTTCACTAAAGTTGAAGAAAAAATTCTTTCTAACATATAGAGTTTCATCGGTTTCTAACCCATTTTTATTTTAATTCTGCCATAATAACTTTCTATGTATACACTATAAAATATTTAATCAATAGTTTTCATGTCACAAGATTCTTAGAAATCTGTCTTGTTCATCTTGCACTGTTGTTTCGATCTTCTACCCATTCTCATGACTAACATAAGGCATTCGATTTAGTGTATACATCAAGTAGTAAAGTTTATCAAAAAGGTATAAAATTGATTCCTTCTATAATAGATTTAATTTGGGCAGTAAAAATATCACTTCCATTCAAAATCTTATATACATATTCATTATCATTCTTTTCCTAGCTAAAAAGAAAGTAAAATAAAATTCATACATGAATTCAGAATAAATTTGAAGAATTTCATCAACTTACATGAATATCGGATCAAAAGTTAGAACTTTTTGATCAATTCTGAACTTATCTTTTTGTCTTTCTTTTCTTTCCTTGCTTTCCTTGCTATCATTGTCATGTTTCACCTAAAATACCCCCAAAATTATGTCAAACCTTGTTCTCAATGTTGAAAAATGAAGTCAGGTTTCCAACAAAATAAATATACCACGTGAAGTATAAGGGAATCGATATAATCATAAATAGGAAAACCAATATAAGAATAAACTCAATATAGAATTATCATTAGATAGAGTGCAGTATAATTAATATGAATAAATGTCACCATTGTATATCAAATATATCAAATTACCAATCATAGAGCACATAGTATAGGACCACCACAAACAAAAGATATATCACCATTAATCACAAAGTATATCACCATAACAAGAGTTACATAGAAGACCTCACACAATATCACTCAGAGATAAAGAAGATAAATAAAATAAGTGAAAAAATTTCATCATCTAGAGATCCCATCGTCATCATCCTCAACTAGATCAATCCTCTAGGCCTGGTAACTCGTAAAAGGGTTGTAGAGGTGGTAGTCCTAATCTGGTAGTCGTGGAACATTACGACTACTACTAAGTGGTAGCCTCATCAATGAAGATGGTACAAGAACCTCTGCGCCTCCTTGACGTCTATGTCTCCTAGACATTGTTCGTTCCATCTTTTGGATGCTCCTTGTTAAGTCATTTTGGTTCTCGAACACCAGTTCTTGATTTTTCAGAGTTGTCATTTGATTGTGCATAATTGTACCCATGAAGGCCAACTTTGTTTCTTCCATGCATAGTCCATCATAGTCCCTAGTAGGTTGCTTCATATTCGGATCATGTCTAGTTCCCAACATTTCCTCTAAAATTGTCCTCGTATCGTTTTTTATTTTCCTTATTTGCTTTGTCTCTTTTTTGGCTATCACAACCTTCTCTCTTTCATCTTTGGTGTCTTTATAACCATTTACTATTCCATATCTCTCTATAACTTTATCCATAATTGTCTTCTCCAGTAGAACATCCACATCAAGCACTACCATGTTCACTTAACGTGCTCTACAAAAAGTCATAATCATCAAAGGGAAAGATAGTTTGTCGTTTTTCTTCGTGGTTATGACACTCCTTATCGATTGGAAAATAATTTTGCCAACATCCAAATCTCCTATGTAGCATCCCAAATCTTGATTAGGGTGAAGCCTTAGGACACCAGCCATACTTAATTAAAGTAAAACTAATGCTATCATTATACTTTATAATCACAATACATTATATCTTATATCAAATAAATAATTGAAAACGCAGCGGAATTAAAACTTTTTTGATAAAACATATACAAAAAAGGCATCAACCTCTGTCATAAAACCATATCTCATCCCTGTTTAATACAAAATATTAATATAATACAATATATAAATGGTAGAGAAATCAATTCACCATAAAGAAGACTATAAACTCCTAATCTTCTCCATTCTTTAGTAGAAGCGCATGTCGACAACCTTAAATGTTAATTGGGGAATGAGCGCTCCAACTCGCTCTGTAAGTGATGCGCGTAAACCAATCAAATATCATCTGATATCAATGATTCGATGAATAGCAATATGAATCCAAAACATATCAATTCAGGTACTGATAATGATATAAACAATAGATAATAGAATGCAAGTTCAAAGGTCAATTGAAACCGTACACGTGATTTGTAAATTTGACTTTAATTACGAAGTCGTACTTTCAGTCACTTGCGAATACAACCACAGAACCCGCATCTTGGTCGATAAGGGATTTTATTGGTTTATTCAAGCTTGACTGAGCTACTAACCCCAAATGGATAGTGAATGACTAAGGTAAAACCCTGGCCTACTGGGGATGTAAGGGCAGAATCCATTTCTACGGTAACCTTTTCCTTTTATTAGGATAAAGGGCTGAATTCATTTCTCACCAACCTTCACATCCCTCAGTCCCGGTCTACCTTATCAACATTTCCGAGGATTTTCACATTTAAAATAGTCAAGACATAGTACGTTGCCCCAATCCCAGTTCATGATTTTATATGAACTAAATATATTGATTTAGGACGCATAATTGATAAGAATACGAGTCCTACTTACCTGTGTCGAGCTTTCCTAACTTCATACCAATTCATTCAACTCCCTAAATCCTCAAATCCTTTCTCGTTTATCAAGAACCTAAAACAAATCATTTGTCATCTATTTAAGTCTAATAGTCATTAATTAGAATTCCTAAATCGGTCCCAATTGCATACGAAACCAATTTGTAACTTTTAGGTCAATAAGACCATTTCACGTTTTTTCGAGGTAAAAAACCCTTGTATAAAGTCTCACATGAATCCTGAATTCTTCGTTTTCATGGAAATTCATCAATTTCTATTTATTTGGTTAAAATATTATTCTTTAGGATTTTTTGTTACTTTTTTGGATTTTTCCCAAAATTTCTAGCCTTTTTTATTTTTTTTATTTTTTTTATTTTGGAAAGGGGTTTGTGTTGGGGCATGTGGCCTAGGTCAATCTATAGACATTGTTTATCTTATTATTTTAGTTAATAAAATTGAGGTTTTCCTTTGTTGTTTTATTATAAGTGATTGCATGTTTTTCTTATAGTAAGATCTATGTGTATTTGTTGAAATATACTAAATGTCCTTAGTTAGTCATTATATTGAGAACTAAAATGAATTAAGGCTAGTGTGAATCATGATTGATGGTCATGTGATGATCATACATATAGGGATACGAATCAAGATCTTGAGTACTTGTTATGGCAACAAGGTATTGGGCTGACCCACTATGAGAACACCACATAGATTAAGTCATAGGTGTTACTCATGATAGGTGTATCATTAGTCCTTCGAATTGATATTGCCATAGACTTCGATATTAGGAGCATGGTAATTTGAATCAGTTAAACACTGTCTTTAACCAAATGATCGTAAAGATTTTGATTGGTTACCATCTGAATAATATGTAAATGTATGCAATCAAGATAAAATTTTTCTTTTTTGTATAGAGACACCAGTGGATCCCTCGATATGTTAGACTATTAAATGGCTAAGTCCTAATGAATTGATATGATCAATGTCATTTGGATATTCTCAGTCTACCTAAAGATGAAGACTAGTATGATTGAACATTAAAGGTGACTTTCCATACCTTACATTTAATCAAATGATATCACACGACAAAAGGATACGATATATGTTATTCATTAGGTTGTATCAATTTTGATGTTCATGCTACTTGTGTAGTCATAATGTCTTGCTAGAGACTGCTTATGACTCATATACTAAAATGATTTTGGTTCACTGCTAACGTCGCATGAACCTATTGGGTCGCACATAAAGAATGACTTTGCGCAATTTTAATTGGACCATAATAATGAATTATATATGATAAATTCATGACATAAAAGCCCTTACGATTTATTGTATGATAACTTATTAATAGAGTTGCATGTGTAATTTGCTTAAATAGCCTAAATACAATAGTTGTATTACGAATAGGATTTTAAGTGAGAGTTTATTTACACATATAAATAAAGGTTGAAGCCCTAAAACGATATAAGATTTGTATTTTTTTGTTATTTTCAAGTTCTCTGGATTTTGTGAGAGAAAGAAAAATGTTTTCTATCTCTCTTGGGGCTAGCACTCCAAATTGTGGTCACCGTTCGTATGTGGATTTTTGATAGAGAACGGGCTCTTGAACATCTTGAAAATCAAACTATCAAATAAAGAAATCATGAGCCCCAAAACCCAAAAAGTTGTGTATGAACCCCAAAACCCAAAAAGTTGTATCAGAGCCTTAGGCTTGATTCTATTAAATGTTTGCATGTTTCTGTGATGTATATATGATATATGCGTGAAGGCATGATCTCAATTCGTGTATATATATGATGTACATATAGATTCTGTGATAATTGTTATTAAGAATTGATTTTAAAACATGTTGTTAATTCATATATTTGATACATATGCATGATTTGATTCAATGATAGAATTCATGTTTAGAATGTTTCGATTAACATATGTTTTTTAATATTAAACAATGCAAATTTTGTATGTTAATATAGTAGAAGTCATGTTTAGGTTAATGTGACTCTTGTGTTGGATACGTAGTTCATTTTGTTCAATAATTATGTATGTCTCCAAATACAAATCTTGATTAGGTTAATATGATTAATTTAATATAATTATGGTGTTGAATGCATGATTAGTATTTCATTTCTTTATTCAATTGCTTGTTTTGTATGAATAATAATTGAAATTGATTTTGATCGTTTGTCTCATTGTGGTTATCTGTTCGTATATTCCTATTAGATAGGAGATAAACTTGTAATCGGATAAGAATTACAAATCCTATAGGATATGTGAGATATATAACAAATTCTAATTGGATAAAGACTCAAAGTATTTTAAAATTTAATTGGATAAGCATTCAAAGTATCTTAAGATTAATTGGATTAGGATAAGATATTAAGTTAGAGGTGTATCGAAATTAATTAAAAACATTTTAATTAATATTTTTTGAAATTAAAATAAGGGGTAGTTTTAGTCAATTGGATTAACTAAAATAATGAGAAATTTTTTGCGATTTTTTATTTTCGGAACTGAAATTCATTGTCTAAAAATAAACGGGGCGCTACCCCCTGTACCCTCGTCCGTTGACCGATCAATAAACCACCCATAATGATCGATCAATGAAACCACCACCATTGATGATCAGCGAGAGACCGCATTGCTTGTTAATGCTTGTTCAGTAGCGCAAGGAAACTCGTATAATAGTCAATATTAATAAAATTTCCTTACTTTTTAGTGATTGTAGATGCATTGTAATATATGATATTTCTTGTTTAATTTATGACAACTAAAACAAATAAAAAAATCGATCTTCCAAGTTTTAAGTCAATTGTCATCCATTCTTAAACACTTGTCAAGGCTTCGATCGCATGAATATGGTTATGCCTACGCAAAATGTATTGTGTTATCTTAGTGAGGCAAGTTGAGTAACAGTTACTCTATTGTTTGAAATAGTTAGACTTGATAAAGCTATCAAAACGATTTTGGACTTTAGGCCCTAGATGAGATAAAACATGTTAAGATATAAGATGTCATAATCTCATAAAAACAACTAAAAGTTTCGTGTGATGTAATTGGTAATTGGTACCTACCTAAAAAACTTAATTCAAAGTGTCAAGCCTTAGCTGTCTTGGAATTAGGTGAAACATGGATTTTAGTCCCTTAAATTAACATAGTGGTTTTAAGAGGGTTGTAAATTTAGTAGGAGTCTATTCCTTTATACTAAAATGAACTTTTGCATAACCTTTGTTGTTGATCTATGGCCTCTTAAGATCACACTAATCCCTTGTCACTGCAATCCATCCTTGAGAAGGATAAGTTGTCTGGGACAAACTTTCTTGACTATTCAAAAACTTGATAATTGTTTTTGAGAATAAACGCAAGTTATATGTCCTGGATGATCCTATTCTTTAGGAAGCACCAGCCAATGCTTTAAGAGCTGTGAAGTATGCACATACTAAACATGTCAACGACTCAACTGATGTTGCATGCATTATGTTGGCAACCATGGTTCCTTAACTTCAAAAGGACATTGAACACATTGAAGCTTACGACATGGCTACGATGCTGAAGGAAATGTTCCAACAGCTTGTTAGCAAGAAACGTCCGAGACAGTTAAGAACCTTCATTCTTACAAAATGGCTGAGGGTGCATTAGTTAGTCCTCATGTTTTGAAAATGAAGGGCTATATTGATCATCTTGACAACTTGGATTTCCCATAAGCCAAGAGTTGGCTATGGATTTGATCCCGAATTTATTGTCTGATAATTATTCACAATTTGTGAAGAACTATAACATGAGTAACATGGAGAATTCTATCTTAGAGTTGCATTTAATGTTTAAAACTACCGAGTAGAATGTTAAGAAACCCATTGCTAATGTGTTGATGGTTTCAAAAGGAAAGACTATGAAGAAGAAGGCCAAAAGCAGGGCTAAAGTTGCCAAGGTTGTTGTGACTGTCACAAAGCCTATGGATTAAGTCAAGCTAAGGTTGTTTCTGCTTCACAATCCTAAAAGGAAAAGGAAAAAGAAGGAAATTTTCATTTCTGCCATGCACCTTAGCATTGGTTCAGAAATTACAAGTTATACCTTGAAGATTTGAAGACGAAGAAGAGTAATGTGATTACTGCTTGAGATATTTACGTTATTAAAGTTAACTTGTGTACAAGTGATTCCTGGGTATTGAATATCAGATGCAGATCTCACATTTGTATTAATGTGCTGGGTCTTACCAAAAGTAGAAAGCTAAAGAAACGAGAAATCATCTTACGAGTTGGAAATGGAGCAATGGTTGTTGCGTTGGCTATAGGATGCTATGAGTTACTTTTACACAGTGGACTTGTTTTAGTTTTAAATTATTGTTATTATGTCCATGCCTTGAGCAGAAACATCATTTTAGTGTCATGTTTGGATTTGGATAGTTTTAATTTCATTATTGCAAATAATAAATACTCATTTTCTCGTAAAAATGTTTTCTATGAGAATGTTGATTTGTGTGATGGAATTTAGATTCTAAACATGAAAAGGTCTATAGATAATCTCATTCTTAACGTAAATACAAATTGATTCAAGTATAATGATTTGAATCAAACCTACCTTTGGCATTATCGTCTCAACCAAATAAATGAGAAATGCATTTATAAACTTCATAAAGATGGACTTTTAGATTCATTTTCTTTTGAATCATATTAAACATTTGTATCTTACTTACTAGGCAAGATGAAAAAGAGCCCCTTTATTAGACACAACAAAAGAGTAATTGATTTATTGGGTTTAATATATACGGATGTATGTGGTCCTATAAACACAATGGCTAGATATGGTTATCAGTACTTCATTACTTTCAATGATGATTTCAGCAGATATGGTTTTGTGTATCTCACGAAACATAATGGTGAGTCTTTTGAGATGTTTCGAACATTTCATAATGAACTACAAAATCAACTTGGTAAAACTATTAAAGCACTTCGATATGAACGAGATGGTGAATATTTGAGCCAAAAGTTTGGTGATCATCTTAGAAACTGCGGGATTGTCTCACAACTAACTCCTCCAGCAACTCCACAATGGAATGGTGTTTTTGAGAAGAGAAATTATACTTTATTAGATATGGTTTGATCTATGATGAGTCATGCAGATCTTCCTATTTCCTTTTGGGGTTATGCTTTAGAAAATGTTGTGTTTATAATGAATCGTGTTCCTTCTAAAGCATTTGATAAAACACCACATAAGATGTGCTTTGGGAGAAAACTAAGTTTTTATTTCCTTAAGATTTGAGGCTATAAGTTTTCTATACGACAAAAAATATCAGAAAAATTATCAGCCCAATCTACCAAGTGTGTATTTGTTGGTTATCCTAAAGAAACTAGAGGTAACTACTTTTATAATCTCACTGAGAACAAAGTGTTTGTTACTCCGAATGGTGTCTTTATGGAAGAAGATTTTATTTCAAAGGACAACAACGGGAATAAAATGAGACTTAAAGAAATTTCAAGAACCGCAAATAAACATTCAACTACCATTGGGAGATCAACAAATTCTTGAACTAGTTGAGCCTCCATAAGTATAACAAGGCCCGCGTTGGTCTAATAGGGTAAGACATCAGCCTAAGAGAATTGGATTTCTTATTACTGATAGTAGTGAGGTGCTGCTTATGGATCAAAATGAGCCTACTACTTATCAGGAAGCTAGGTCTAGCCCTAAGGCAGATAAATGGCTTACTGCCATGAATTATGAGATGCAATCCATGTATGATAACCAAGTTTGAAACCTGTTTGATTTACCTGAATGTGGTAAGACCATTGGATATAAATGAGTTTTAAAGAAGAAAACTGACATGGGTCAATGTGCATACTCATAAAGTGCGGCTAGTAGCAAAATGTTTTAGACAAACTCTAGGTGTTGATTATGATGAGACTTTTTCTCCTGTAGCCATGCTTAAATCGATTAGAATTCTAATTTTCATAGTCGTATATTATGACTATGAGATATGGCGAATGGATGTCAAAAGAACTTTCTAAATGGAAAATTACTTGACGACGTGTATATGATAAATCGTGAATGGTTTGATCATCTTGAGACTTCTATGAAGTTATGCAAGCTTCAAAGATCCATTTATGGGTTAAAGAAATCTTCTCGGAGTTGGAATCTTCGTTTTGATGAATCAATGAAGAATTTTGGTTTCATTAAAAATAAAGGTGAGCCTTGTGTATACAAGAAGGTCAGTTAGAGCGTGGTTGTTTTTCTGGTATTGTATGTTGATGATATATTACACATTGGAAATGACATCCCAACCTTGCAGAGTGTTAAGTCTTGGTTAGGGAAGTGTTTTTTAATGAATGACTTAGACGATGCAACCTACATAATTAGGATTAAGATCTATATAAATAGATCTAAAAAACTAATCGGTATATGTTATAGTGCTTATATTGACAAGGTACTGAATAGGTTTAGTATGTATGACTCTAAAAGAAGGTCGTTGCCAATGTCTCATGGTATAAGTCTTAGCAAGACTAAATGTCCAAAGACTAATGATGAGCGAGAGTGCATCAATATTATTCCATATGCATCAGCTATTGGATCTATCATGTATGTCATGTTATGTGCCCGACCTAATGTATCATATGTTTTAAGTGCAACAAGCATATATCAATCTGATCCCAGTGAGAGTCACTAGATAGCAGTAAAGAACATTCTTAAGTACATGAGAAGGACTAAAGAAGTGTTATTGGTCTATGAAAGTTTGGAAAACGAGCTTGTTGTAAATGGTTACACAGATGCAAGTTTTCAAATTGATATAGATGACTTCAGATCGTTGTCTGGATATGTGTTTACTTTGAATAGAGGCGTAATGAGCTGAAAAAAGTTTGAAGCAAGAAACTATGGCATATTCTACAACATAAATTGAGTATATTGCAACGTATGATGCAGCTAAGGAGGCAGTTTGGATCAAAAAGTTCATCTCCAAATTTGGTGTGGTTTCGAGTATCGCTAACCTCGTTTGCTTGTATTGTGACAACAACGGGGCGATAGCACAGGCCAGGGAACCAAGATCACACCACTGATCCAAACATATACTTAGATGTTTTCATCTCTGTTGAGAAATCATTAAGATGGGAGATCTGAAGATTTGCAGAGTTTTGATAGAAGACAATATTGCAGATCCTTTAACGAAAGCTCTTCCATAAGCGAAACATGATGGTCATGTTAGCTCATTAGGTATTAGATACATGAATGATTAGCCCAGGGCAAGTGGGAGATGTTGGGGCATGTGTCCTAGGTCAATCTACAAACATTGTTTATCTTATAATTTTAGTTAATAAAATTGAGGTTTTCATTTTATGTTTTATTATAAGTGATTGCATGCTTTCCTTATAGTAAGATCCATGGGTATTTGTTGAAATATTCTAAATGTCCCTAGTCAGTCATTATATTGGGAACTATAATGAATTAAGGCTAGTGTGAATCTTGACTGATGATCATATGATGATCATGCGTATAGGGATACGAATCGAGATCATGAGTACTTATTATGTGAACAAGGTACTTGACCAATCCGTTAAGAGAACACCACATGGATTATTCATAGGTGTTACTCATGATAGGTATATCATCAGTCCTTCGACTTGAGATTACCATAGAATTCAATATATGAGCATGGTCATTTGACACAATCAATCATTGCCTTTAACTAGATGATCAAGAAGATTGTGATTGGTTACGATGTGAATAATATGTGAAGGCGTGTAATCAAGATAGAATTTGTCATTTTTCATATAGAGAGAGATATCAGTATATCCCTTGATATATTAGACTATTAAATGGCCAAGTCCAAGAGAAACGATATGATCAATGTCATTTGGATGTTTTCAGTCTACCTAAAGATTGAGACTAGTACGATTGAACATTACGAGTTACTTTTCATGCTTTGTATTTAATAAAAAGGATATTGCATGACAAAAGGTTATGATATATATTATTCATTAGGTTGTATCGGTTTTGATATTCATGTTATTTGGCTAGTTATAATGCCTTACTAAAGACTGCATATGACTTGTGTGCCAAAATTATTTTGGTTCACTGCCAATGTCGCATGAACCTATTAGGTCACACACAAAAAATGGCTTTGTGAAACTTCAATTGGTCCAGAATAATAAATTTTATATTATAAAACTCATGACATAAAAGCCTTTACAATTTGTTATATGATAATTTATTAATAGGGGGCGTATGTATAATTTGCTTAAACTGCCTGAATACAATAGTTGTATTACGAATAGCATTTTAAGTGAGAGCTTATCTACACATATAAATAGAGGTTGAAACCCCAAAGTGATATAAGATTTTTATTTTTTTATTTTTTGAGTTCTCTAGATTTTGGGAGAAAAAGAAAAACGTTTTTTATCTTTCCTGGGGATAGCTCTCCAAATTGTGGTCACCGTTTGTGTGTGGATTCTCGATAGAGGACGGGAGCGCGTGACTAAGGTATGGTTTAATTTTGTAGATTTAGTTTAATGGAACTTATTTTTGATCATGTTGGGGTTTTTTAAGATTTTTTTGAATTTTTCGCTGCGTATGAACCCTTAAACTCAATAGTTAGGGCCTGAACTGGGTCGAACTTCCGCTAAACCAGGCCTAACCGACCCAGTTCAGGAGCCCAACCCCCTTCTTATTACTCATCTCCTATGCCTATAAATTGAAAACATTTTTTTGTTTGTTGGGTTTTGGTTAAACCAAACCTCAGGGCACTCTTGGGGAGGGGAGACGTATCCCACACCGTCTCCTTCCTCGGACGAAATGCTATATAGTTCGTCCGAGCCTCCTATCTCCAACAATCAATGCCAACAACAACCCAACAACACCAACAATGGCAACAACTCAACCAACAATGTCTCACCTTCCTCATCTCCATCACCTCGATCTGGAGATGTCTCTCCGCCTCTCCTTCTTCCACATTCGAAACTCCATTTCAATCTCAATTTCAAATGTGAATACAGGAGTTGTATAGTTTTAAAATAAATATAAGAATCTTCTCAAGATTTGGATCGTACAAATCTCGAGGCAGATCTAATAATTTAGATATTTTCCTTTTGTGCTTTAATCTTTCTCGAGATATGTGTTGTATATCTCGAGATCGATCTGGTGGACATTTGGAAAATAACAAAACCTTGATAACATCCTAACTGCCATATACTTAGGATCAAATATATATTGATCTCTTTTAGATACGTATCGCCTATCTCGAGGTACATTTAATGGTTTTATAACCTCTACACACTACTTGATTATCCTTGAGATGTGGTTGCATGCATCTTGTGGTGTGAACAATCCATCCACCCTAATTGATCAACTCATTTACTTCCTCAATTCTAGCGCTACGCTTATTTTGAGGCGAAGCCAATGTATAGTTTTGTTTGATTTAAACTTTATGATTCATTTATATAAATTTTAATATGTATAAATATGTATATGTATATATATAAATAACTTATATTTCACATCAATAAATTCGCTATGCGCGCTAACAACCACCCTCAAGCGTGCACATTATTGTACATTCCATGTGTGTCACCCTTGACCCTGCAAGTCACTAGGCACCCACCAATTATTAATTAATTATTTATTTTCAATATATATGTTTATATATACAACTAATTATAAATATATATATTCATGCGTTTATAATTTCACCTTGCGCGCCAACAAGTACACTCGGGCGTGCAAGCTACCCTACTAAATCATGTGTATCTCTCTTGACCTACACACAGTATTAGGCATCTCATAATTTCTGAATTATTCAATTATAGGCCAATAAATATAATTATTCCCATAATTAATAAGACAAACCATACAAACACCAAAGGAAACGCAAACCCAAGTATACGCTAATCGAGACAAGTCGAGCTTAACCACAAACCTAAATTCGGTTAATTAGAATTCAGATTAATGTTAATCACCTACTTAAAGTAACGGTTTGTTACAATCTCCCCAATTTAAGACAATTTCGTCCTCGAAATTAAAGAAAACGTACAAGTTACCAATAGTTTCGAAGAGAAATGGAAATTGTTCGTCCATGTATAACTCCAATTCTCAATTTATATTTTAATTTTCATGAAACTCCTATTTTTCTTTTAATCTGAACCTACAAAACCATTTCATAGATGTGACTTTCAAAAGTACAACAAAATTGGCTTTTGAACTAGATCATTGCCCGTTGATATATTTTAGAGGATTGATGATAGAGCAGGCTTATTCTTTACTTAGCCCGTTGATATATTTTTGTGACCCCACTACTTTCCCCCTTCCAAGTACCTTAACTGCTGCTCAGGACAAAGGAAAGGGCAAAGCCTTAGCATATAAGCTTTTTTCTTGTTTGCAAGGTTTAATAATAATTATCTATATGCTTTCAAACTTTATGTAATAAACAGGGGATTTATTTAGGTAGACGTTTGAACCCATAGTACCTGATTCATTTTATGTTTAATTTGGTATGCAAGACATCTACATTTATTATTGCATTTTATTAGATAATAAAGGCTTTGTTATATTCCGCACCTATTAGCCTGGTTTAGTCTATTTTATAGAATGTCATGGTTTATTTGGGTGAAGATTGAGAAGTTGTTATCAAAATTTTGAGTTGGTCTGACTCCACCATTGTAATTGCGGGACGTACGGTTGTGGGAGGTGGAGACGTGTTCCTCAAAATAATAGGAACAAAATGCAGTTGCCTCTTCAACTAAATAAGCATTACATATTGAGCCTTCAACCCTTTCCTTATTCTTAATATTATTTTTCAAATGTTTCAAATACCTACATTTGTAGAGGTAAGTTAGTTAAATGTACATTTTAAATGATTTTAATTGTGTACGAGTATAATTGATTACCTCTCAAAAGGATACATCCACCGAAATTGTACTGAGCCAGCAAGGATAGCCTCGTACGCCAGATGGATAAGGAGATGCTCCATGGAGTCGAGAAAATTTGGCGGAAAGATATTTTCCAACTTACACAATATCTTAGGAATATTTTCATGCAAAAATCGAAGATTCTCAACATTTAAATTTTTAGTAGTTAAATCTCTAAAGAAAATGTTTGACTCGCTAATTGCAATCCATATGTTCTCCTCTAAGAGATCCCGAAAAGTAATCGGCAGCAATCGTTGCATGAAAACATGATAATCGTGGTTTTTCATCCCAAATATCTTCAATTTCTTAGAATCTACGCAACGACCGATGTTAGACACGTAACCATAAGGGAAATGCAATTCCTTAATCCACTTACATAATGCTTGTTTTCTCCGCTTGTCAAGCGCATATCATGCCATCAGATATTTCTTAGAAATTGGGTCATAATGAAGCTCTATACGATTACAAATCTCCTTTAAGTCTTTCCTAGACTTTATGTTATCTTTCACCTTCCCTGCACACTCATGATTGTGTTGAAGATATTGTAAAAAATATTTTTCTCGATGTGCATTACTCTAGGTTGTGTCTGACAACTTTCGTCTTCCAATAAGGCAAGTCCTATAGCATGTTTTGTTTTCTCCACCCGCTAGTCCTCGAGACTTTGTTGTTTATAATATATGATCCCAATTCAGTGACCTTCAATAGCCCTAAAGCTTCAATTTCATGCAAGATATCTTCACCTGATTTATTAGCTGGTGGCTTGTCAGATACGATTATATCTCTGCGGAAATTAGACTTATCTTTCATCTCCTTCGAATATCACGACAAGAAACGTCGATGATAATCGAACCAAGTTACTTTCCCCCCAAACCTCAACTGGAAAGCATCGGTATCTTCCATATAATAAGGACAAGATGTCCTCTCGTGCGTGCTCCATCCTGACAACATGTTGTAGGCTAAAAAGTCGCTAACAGTCCACGTAAGTGCAGTGCACATTTGAAAGTTTGTTTTAGTCGATATGTCGTAGGTAGTCACTCCGTTATACCATAAATCTTGCAATTCTTTCACCAACGGTTGGAGAAACACATCAATTTTTGCGACGAATTTGTCGGTCTAGGTACAATCACTGTTAAGAACATCACTTCTTTCTTCATACACATCGACGGAGGAAAGTTGTACGGTGTTAAAATCATCAGCCATGAGTAGTACGGTTTGCCGGTTATTCCGAAAGGTTGGAGCCCATCAGTGCATAAGCCAAGTCGAATATTACTAACCTCAGAGCTGGAGGTAGGATTCACTTGATTGAAGTGGTTCCATGCCATGAAATTATAGCAATGTTGCATATTGTCCTCATCTCTGAAGTGTTTTGCGTGCCATCGCATGTGTTTTGCAGTAGCTTTCGGCGTGAACAAACGATGTAGACGAGGCACCAACGGAAAGTAAAGCATTTTCTTATGCGGGCGTTTGTCGGAGTTAAACTTAAGTTCTCCACAAAACTAGTAAGATGTAAGTTCGGAGTCGGGCCCCCAATAAAGCATGCATAATTGGGGACAACAATCGATTCACTCATATGGGAGACCCAACCAGTGCATTAAACTCTTACATTTGTAAAAGTTATCTACCAAACAATTGTCTTCAGGCAACATGTCCTTACATATTTGCAAAATTTCATCGAATACTTGCTCCGAAATATGATGATTCGATATTATCGTCAACAAACGCGTCATTACTGAGAGTTTAGTTATCTTCTTGCAACCCGGCCAAAACGATTGATTCGTTGTGTCAATCATTTCGAATAAATGTTTGGCTTTAGGGTTCGACTCTTCTTCACGGTTCCAATCGAAATTGGGGTCCGCGTGGTCGTGTATCATATGATGATATGACATCGGATATTCATCCGTTGGATCATCACCTTCATTGTCCGCATTGCTTAGTAATTCTTCCTCCTCATACTCGGTCCAACAATAGTATTCGGGAACGAATCCGCCCCCCACTAGATGAAGCTTTACTGTGTTTACATTGTAGTTTTCTCGTTGCGACATTGTCGACAAGGACATCGAATTTTCGCTTAGTTCAAGAAAGTGGTGCAATGCTGCATGACAAATTTTATGAACTCCTTCACGCCAGCAAAAAACTTTAATCGAGTGTAACCGCCTTCAATACGGTTGTACATCCAATCTCGAGACACAGACATCTCGAAAAACCTAAAGAACCCTAATTAAATACACGTACACATCAATCACTATATATGTTTTAGACGAATGTTAACTGTAATTAGTCGAATTGGTTGCATTTGCACATACTTTGCGTAATATATTTTATACATTTTAGACGAATGTTAACCGTAATTAGTCGAATCGGTTGCAATATTTGCACATACTTTGCGTAATATATCTTATGTACAAATGTTATTATACATTATTATAATTTTATTTCAATATATATCTACCATAATTATTAAATTGTAAGTGTTTTATTTTGTTTCAATTTATTTTGCTTCATTTTTATTTTTTCTTAATAATTTTTTTCAATATATATACGGTAATTACTTTTTTTCTATTCAATATATTTTAAAGTACATTTATATAATCGTACGTATAGTATAATTTATTATAATCTTATTTCAATATATAGTTTAATTATTAATTTTTAAGTGGTTTTCTTTTACAAATATATACTATAACTTTTATATATATAGTATAGTATAATTTGTACATCTGTATAGTATGTATAATTTTTTAAGTGCTTCAATTTGTTCTAAAATTTTTGGTTTACTTAACTTTTTCTTCATTACGTATATTATAAGTTTTACATATAGTATAAAAGCGTTGTTATATATTATTTTGTTCAATCAATTACATATTTCCTTATTATTTTTAAATTGCTTTAAACACGCATATATGTATATATATATATAATATAATATATTATGCTCTTTTATTTTTGGTCCTAATTAAAATTTAATTTGTCCAATAAATTTGTATCATTTAATTAAACTTTTATCAGTAAAATGTACAGTATTTATATTTCATTTAACTTATAAACTTCATACTTAATTTTATTTCAACTTAACATATTTTATATATATATATATATATGTATAATGCCAATCCTCCCTAGCTAGGATCCAATTAGTCTAAAATATAAACTTATTCCAATATTACCCTTAATTTGATTTTTCTAATTAGTTTAAAAAACAGTTAAAGAATAATTAATGGGCATATTTGAAAATCAACTAAATTATAACACATTACAAAAAAAGTACATATATCAATAGTAAAAAAATTACATACAAACATCACAAATAATTACAACAAAAACTAAATTAAATTAAAATCACACACATGCATTTTATTTTTCACAAAAATAAAAAAAAATCTTACATATCAACATAAAAATATTATTCCAAGAGTTATTCAATATAACATGTTTTTTTTCACCAAAAAAACTATACAAATACAAATTTTTCATATAAACCATCACACATTTTTAATTAACTTTTTTTCACATTTTAAAATAGAAAAATAAAAATCATTTCAAAAACTAAAAATAATACCTAAGTCGGCACCGCGGAATGTGGCACCGAAAGGGGCGGGTCGGGTGGCTTTGAAAACGCCGGCGAGGGACGAACAGACGGACGGCATGATGAGGCGGAGGCAGCGGCGACCCGGGTCGACGTCGACGACAGTGAGGCAAGGAGAGGGAAAAGGACAGGGAGAGGGAGAATGTGGGAGAGAGGGACAGAAAAAATCGAGAGAGGGAGAGGGAGAGGGAGAGGACCGGATCTGGGACTGGGAGATCTAGAGAGGGGGGAATGATCAGACAGAGAGGGATCTAGAGGAAGAGGGACAGACAGAATCGAGGGTTTATTTTGAAAAAATAGCGATGAGATTAGTAATGGGGACATCCTCGTCGCTAATCCACCACGTGGCCCTCACCATCCGATCCGCGTGGCAAGGCGAGGTGACACACGGCCTCGTTTGGACAAGAATTTTCCTGCTCAAAGATTAGCGACGGGGCCGTCGCTAACCCCATCGCTAATCGAGTCAACAAGTCAAACATCGGCTCTGTCACCATACCTTCACCATTTAGCGACGGGAAGCAACTTCTTGTGGTGTTATCCTAAGGTGCTCCCTTTCGATCCCTTTCATTCAGTCTCAGGATGCTTTCAGATTTTTATTTTTATTTTTATTTCTATTTTGGTCAAAACGAAATTTCAGATTCTCTTTGCCATACTATTATTATTTTTAATTCTTTGGGAAGATGCTAACCTAACACACTTTTGACACGCACTTCTTGATGTCCTTTAAATACTCATCAATATTCCTATTCTTTGTATTTTGAGGAATGGCATGTGTAATCAAATCAATGGATGTAATATTTTCACTGACCCAGAACAAATAGACCACATTCGTCCTATAATATATCAACAAAAATGTTTCTCAATGTGAAGGGTTCAAATTCAGAAAGAAAAGTTCCTGTACATAATAAATAACAGCTCCGATTCAATCTGATATGTTATTAACTACACCATCTTACTACTGATATGAAAAAAAAATAGCAAATTCATTGTAGGCATATGAAGTGGCAATAAAAAAAAAATAGTGCTTGGAAAGCAGCATTTAGAAGAGATCTCCAGTCGAGACCTCATTCGTGAACTCCACATGTGCAACGGATAACAAGATTTGCCTCTGCAGGAGTCTTCAATGGTTACAGGAAGGGTAATAAGGGACCATGTGAAGCCCCTCAATCGTCCTTGTCCCTTGGCTGATAAGCTTGTCTACTTTCGCTTTGTGCTACAGAGCCACTTGCATCATCCTCGATTCTATGTTTTCCTCTCTGAGGATTATCGTCGTCATCGTCATCTTGTTTGGTAATGTGCCGGATAAGCATGAAAACCCCCACCAGAAAGACAATAATGTATACAGTCCTAATGCCGATTAATGAATTGAGGAAGCCAATAAAAGATGGGCCACTTATTGCCTTCTGCACTGTTCTTCCTTCTCTATATCCTTCAAGGAATCGACTTATTTGGGATCCCTGATCTTCTTCATCAAGGTTTTCTGAACCTACAACCTATATTACCCAAAAAAAAAAAAAAAACTGCTCAATAATGCAGACCTAAAAACAAAAACAAAAACACTGCTCAATAATGCTACTATTTAAAAGAAAAACAAACATCAAAATGAACAAAAATGATAACAAATTAAACATGTTAGCTTAACTGACCGAGAGCAAATAGACCACATTTTAAGTCCTCCTTATATTGAAAATTCTCTCTTTAAGCTTCAAAAAAAAAATCACTTTTAGGGTGTAGAAGATTGACAATAACTCATTCCTAACCTTCACGGCTACATATAACAAAAAACGGAGTTACTGATACATAATACAGAGATAATCTGTTAACGAAAGATTATTAGAAGCTGCAAATCTGGTAATCTTTTTCAGTTTAGTATAACAAATTTGAGTCTCATGACAAGATTCTAAAAATAGCACCTTATTAAGACAAAACGGTTCCTAATCAAACATACTTGTGAAACTTTTCTATTTTTTTTTATTATGAAAGTAACTAAACACTTTAGCCCTACGTAAGCACATTAATTCACCAAAAATATACGCTGACCAGATGCTAAGCTTCCTCATTCATACACGCACTTCTAGAAATGACTAGAACAAAAGAAAGAAAATTCATTTGCATCCAAAATTTGGTAGACTAAGCAATCCATCGCCAAAGACAAATAACAATCCACAACCAAGTACCCTGAATTGTGCTTGCCATCATCTAAGAACAAAAGAATGAAGATTTATTTGCATATAAAATTTGGTAGACCGTAGACTAAGCAATCCATCGCCAAAGATGAATAACAATCCATAACCAAGTACCATGCATTGTGCTTGCCATCATCTTGGTTGAGCCCCATTAATCTTCAATTGAGCTCACTCTCTTCAAATTGCCTCGTACTTCTATCTAACCATAGGCCCCATAGAACTGCCGGTGAATTTACGTAACATCGTCTCAAAAATAGATCTCAATTGACTCATTGAACCCGGATTTAATACAAGTCCTCCAATGAAAATGTCCAATCTATTCCGAAGTTGCCATGCTATGTAACAATGAAAAACGAAGTTGGTTGCTTGATCACTTTCCATTTAACACATAAAACAACAATGGGGTGACATGACCAGATGGAACATTCAAACCACCATGCAAAACAATCCAACAAAAAACTTTACTTCAGAGGGAACCACACCCTTCCATATCCCCCAAAATTCTCGATGCATAATTGAACAAGACCCCTTAATTACTTGAGAGGGTCAAGGTACTAAGACTTTTGTCTTCTCTCTTAGGGTAGAGTATCTTCACTTAGGATATTTAACAAGGACAATGCGAGGGTGACCTTTTTGGGACACCCGTTTGTTGGTGTCCATTCAATACACATCGATTTGTGCGTGCACAAACATCGACGCGGAAATCAATGGTCACCAACAACCAGGTGCCCATTCCGGGTGTCCCAAAACAGGTCATCAAATCATTTTCCATTTAACAACTCATTTTTACTTCATGAAACCTGTTAGAAAATCTATTAGGAAGATGAAGGTTTTTAAACCATACTAGTACCATTAAGATCATGTAAAAGAGAGGCAAAATATGAAACATGATGATCGTGATGCGTAGAATGTGAGAACACATTCGAAAAAATAGATGCAAATGGAATGTCTCCAAACCATCTATCCTCCCAAAAATGAACCAAAAGCCCATTTCGGCGTTTATGGAAATGTGATTTTAAAAAGCGTGAGATTAAAATGAATGAACTTCCAAGGGCCTCAATAAGTTACCCTAGGAGCCACCCCTACATCCCGCTTGTTAAGCCCAAGACCATGAATGCTTTGACGGCCATATGCCACAATGTCTCCCCGTCAAAACATCTCTAGTGGGATGGATGAGACATCACTTGCCAAAGGCAAGATTGGGGGTTCAACTCATGTTGGAGTTGAGGGTGCAAATATGTTTGTTTTTTATCCAAAAAAAAAAAAAAATGTCTCCCATTTTAGTGAAATATCCATAACCATTTTGAAACAATATCTTGTTTCTTTTCTTTTTTTTTTGAAGGTTTCCTACTTCTAGGCCTCCAATCATCATTGGTTTCTCAAATACAATTCACTTAACAAGACTATATCCTTTGTTCTCATCCACTTTTTTGCAAAAGAAAATATCTAAATTTTTTCTCAATGGTCCTACCTACCATGTTTGGCATCCTATAAACAGACATGTAAATGGAGATAGCTTCAAGCCCTAATCAAATCTAGCATAATCTCCCTCCCTTTGACAAGTATTATTTTCTCCAAGTTCCAAGTCTCTTAGAGAAGATTCTAATTACCGAAGCCCAAAAATTGATATAAGACATATTACCTCCTAGTGGAAGACCAAAGTACGGAATAGTTATAATGCTTGTAAGTTGTAACTTACCTAAAACTTACTGAGCACTGTTGCCCCTTTGTGCTCACCCAACTATTTTTCCCCCACAGGTTCCTCGTCGGCAACAGACAAGGAGAAAGGAAAGGCTCCAACTGTCTAAAGGAGCTTTGCGAGTTTTGATTAGTATTGTCCAAGTTTGGGGTTGTCAGTTTCGATTTTTCTTATTATTTATTTATCATGGGCAAGGTTTAAAAAATCGACAAACTTCACAGAAGTTCGGGCGAAGTTTGTCGATTTTGAGGTGAGCGAAGCGAAGTTCAGAGGCAGTAAAAAAAATTGCAAAAATTCGACTCAACTTCGGCTAACTTCGACCGAACTTCGAAAACATCAATGGAAGTTAATAAAACATGAAGTAAAATTGTTATGTTTCATGGAAGTTGAGCAAACTTCAACTAAAACTTCGCCTATGCTAGAAATATACTTAAAATTTGGAATATCCTCCGGTGAAATGAGTTTTATGCATTGTTGTATGATTAAGTATATTTCTAGCATCTCTACGAAGAAACTTGAGTTTCTAGCATTTAAAGTGAAATTCCGTAAACTTACGTACACCGGCAAATTTTTGTCAAACTTTCATCGTCGAAGTTAACTTCCTCGAATTAATTCCGAATTTTAAGTGAGCAAAGTTACAGACGAAGTCGAAGTTTCGAACCTTGATCATGGGATTTTCATGGCTAAATAAGTTAACTTGAAACCTTAATTTCATTTGAGAATTTGCATTGGCATTTGGAAGCCATAATTATGAACCTCGGTAAATTTTCAAGTAATATTATTCCGCTACTATTATGAATTATTTTCCAAGTTCAAAATATATGAAATGAATGTGAAAGTGGAAAGAGATGAGAATTGTAGAGAAGGCTTACTAGTCCGGTTTCTAACTCGTTGGCCGAGTTGACTGGCGAGATAAGGATCGGGCTAGGTCGGTGTTTTGGAAAGGGGTCCCGACATGAGGTGTGATGAATTTTTAGGGATTCCCGATTTATAAACTAGATTGAATGAATTCTTATGAATCAAACACAGCTGTGACGTAGCAATGTTAATAGGTGAAGTTGATTCTCTAGAATTTTATTATTTTTTATTAAAATCCTACTTTTTTTTCTCTTTTGTAAGAATGACTTAGTAATTAGTTTCGATTTATTTATTTATTCTTTTAGATTGAAATCCTAACTTGACCTGTTAGTACTACCATGCCCTGAGATCAACAACCGGATACTTAATAGTTAGATTTTTAATCTACATCACAACTGAAACTTGGTAGCGACAAAAACCAAGCTCCAGATTTGTAGCTACAATGCTATAAGTATTTTTTAAGAGACAGTAACCTACACTGATTTCCAATCCTAGTATTTATACATCAATCCCCGCAGCAAAGGATGAAGTTTTCTTAAGATCGGTGGTTATTGGGAAAAAATATTTAAGTGAAGTTTGAATTATCCTCCCTGGACCAAGTCAGTAACTGTAATAAGGCATATTTATAAATCATGATTTAACTGCAAACTGAGCAAGCAGATTCAAGCACATGAATTTCAGCAATAAAACATGACAAGGGAACAAGTTGAATTAAGTTTGAAGAGAAAACAACTCACCAAACTGTATTCCTCATTTCTATCCCAAACAATCATTTTTGGCAGTTTTGTCTTCTTATTAACTTCAAATGTGTCAGCAAAATCTTCCCACTGCTTAACTCCAAAATACCCAAATACTAAATCACGATTTGCAGATGCTGCTGCTCTAAGTAGCTTGATCAGTTTCAGAGATTTCTCATCTGTCTCGTCCTCCACAATGGTTACAACAATTTTTCTCTCGTCGCCATTCAATAACTTGAGTGTGTCATAGTTTATGGGAATCGATAAAGGCAGTAGATTCTGTTTGACAAAATCTTCTAAGAAATTATCTGCAAAAGCAAATACAATAATCTAAACTTCACAGTGATGAAGTAATCAATTTTAAATTCTGAATTAGTTATGCAAGCAAAATTAATTAGGAGGGATTTGAATGGTTTGGAAAGCTCACCATCAATTGCACTTAATCGAACACAATGGAAAAGTTTGATCCATGTAGCCGACCCCAATTAATTTGGGACTGAGGCTATGTTGTTGTTGTTGTTATGCAAGCAAAAAACAAAACAATAAAGTTTTGGCAGACACTTGGGGAATTTGCATTAAAAGCTACTTCTTAGAGAGATTGGAAAAAACAAAACAAAAATCCGAAGGCATGGATTGATGCGTAAGAAAGATACGAAGAAAATCTAAATAATAGACTACACGCTCCAAATCGAAACAAGAAGTTTAAATATCCTAAATCTTGTACAATAGGAACATGAAACATATGTTAAGATAAGTTGACCATTCAATATCATTAAGTAAATACTGAGCGTTGGCTAATGGCTACTATACTTCAAAATAGGAGTGGCTAAATAGGTCATGACACGATCACACGAAACGACTAACACGGGATATTAGCGGGTTAATGTTGAGCTTATACGGGTTATAATATAATCCTTTCACTAACTTTAACCCGGTCGGGTTGGCCTAGTGGTAAGGGCGCACTCGGGATTGTGTGGGTTAGGCGCACGGTCCCAGGTTCGATTCGCCGCTTGTGCCAAGCTTTGACGGGCCACTGGCCAAATTACCTTGGGTGGAGGCTACAGCGCCCCCTTGGGGGGATTAGTCGGGCGAAGCTCGGACACCCCATTAAAAAAAATAAAAAATAAAAAAATAAAAATAAAAATAAAAAAACCCTTTCACTAACTTTTAATCTGGTGTTCACTTGGGCGGACTAGGTAACGAAATGGATTGCACAATCATCTATCCATGTGACTAATGTAAGTGACCCAAAAGCTATTTGCTAGTTAATCCGATTTGTGGGAGTGCAATATTTTCCAATTTGCCCTCAACAACAACAAGAAGATCATTCTTCATTATTGCTGAGTGATTATTTTTTGGTGCCAATTTGAAGTTCACCACCACCATGATCATCATCAACATCACATCGATCCAACAAGAGATGGCACTCCACCACCATCACTTCACAGACCCACCATGATCATCATCAACATCATATCCAACAAGAGATGACGCTCCACCACCATTTCACATACCCAAATTCCATCCTCCATCAAGACCCTGCTCCAGCCAAGGATATCCACCGCCTCATCATCGAGGCCACAGCCATCGCCTCCGGTAAGCCCCAACAACGTTAACACCACCTTCGTCGCTGCTGCAGACCACCAACAACGACGCCATGGGAGGGGGCGAGAGCAGTGGGAAGAATGACTTTCCGCCGAAGTGGGATTAGAGCGGCGGTGGAGGAGGAGAAGAGGGATGGTGGCGAGGTGGAGGTGGAGGGAGATGGTACAAGTAGGGCTCGGGATGAAGACGGTTGTTGGGAAATTTAGATAGAGAGTGGTAGAAATGTCATTTGTTTTAATCCACTTAAACTCATATCATACAAACCGAACAAGTCCCCAAATACGAATTACTTCTAATCCAAGGTCAACTTATCTAATGTTTGTTAATCCAACCCTCTCAAGACAACCCTATCAAAGCAACCGAACACACCATCAGTGTCATAAACGGGTAGACACGACAACACATTAATGACCCATTTAACTTATTGAAAATAATAATATGAAGTAGATGTGTTATTATTTTATTATATTAATGCTTGAATTACAATTTTAAAAGTTTAAATAACACGGTAAAATTTATGCTTGACAGAATAGGGAACGAAAATGGTGAAGAGCACGCCATGAATCTTCCTATATAAGGATTTTGGAGCCATGGTCCAATTTGATCTAAAGAATGGGAAGCGAATCAAACGGACTAATACTTATAAAATTTAGGGGCTTCTATACAACTGTCTACAAACACCTACAGCATCCTTATCATTATGACCAAAATCATACATGCTTTTTATAAACTACTCAACATTTGATTCTGAATCTTCTGATAAAAAAATTTCAAATTAGCCACAATCTCCTTTTCTCCTCAATTTGAAAAACTCTCTCCCAAGCAATAAGAAAATTTTGACTTTCTTCATTTTTCTCACAAGTTCTTCTATTCTCTTCATGATTCTTGGCAATATCTTACATATGACATAATGTAAAAAGGTAGAACTTCCAAGGAAAACTTGATAAAATTTAATTCCCATCTTATTTTATTCCCAACTTGCATTCATCTTAACATCTTCTATCTTCCATGTAGATGGCTATATGGGAGCTTTTAACTATGTTTCTAGCTCTATACATTGGCAACTCCTCTTACAATCTTCATCATATTGAGGTTCATCGTACCTCCATTACGAAAAAGAATGTGTGATCAACATACTGCTAGAGAGTTAATCCAACCTCCCCTCCAACAGAAAGACCTTCAATAAGCTTCATCTCCTTTGTCTTGTCAATGAGTCAAAGTCAATCAACAAATCACCACCTAATTGAATAGGAAATTAGGAATGGAGAAACGGATCTCCTTGCTGCAATCCTCTATTCACTTCCACCTTCTCGGAATCAAATAAGAAACAGACTTCAAGCACCCATAATACATCTAAACTTTCCCCAAATCCTTTTTCTTCATACAAAATGGAAAATTAACATAAATGATCATAAGCTTTAGCAAAATCAAGTGTGAGTCCTCTCTTACACCTTCTGTACTTCTTCACTGATAAGCTAAGAAATATGCACTGTTACCAGTCCTCACCACCTCATTAGCTATTAAACCACATCCATAATTTGGGATTCAACCTCAACAATATAAGATTTAACTAGTTCATGGTTAGATATAACTGTTGGAAGGCACTAAATCGAGCGCAATGGAAGAGTTTGATCCATGTAGCAAACCCCAACACCAACCAAGTGGATGGCTCACTGGTTTGGTATGGGGTTACTTGGATGAGAGGACGGGAGTTCGAGCCTCATAGTGGGCAAGTTGTGGTTTCTTTCTAATCAAAAAAAAAAAAATGTAGCCGATCTGGAATTGAGGCTATGTTGTTGTTGAATGGTTAGATATAACTGTATATACAAGGATTGCAAGGCGCTAAGGCAATCCAAAGACGATTTCTCTGGCATAGGTGAGGTAGTGTCTAGGTCAACAAAATAATATTTACTTAGAGGTCCCCGAATAAGCATTTATTCATTTATAGGCCCTTAAGTAACACTAATTGTCTATTAGTCAATGTGATTCTCATTCAATATTCACTTATATTAATAAAGCTTTACGTCCTCATGTAACATTAATTGTGTCAAGATGTTGTTGGGTAGGTATTTGTGTTATTAAACTTAATTGTAAATATCCCTTTCAAATTTTCAAAAAATTACTTAGAAGAACACCTCCCGAGTAATGCACCGCCTAGGTGGTTTTGCCCCAAAACGACTAGGTGACACCTTGATGACCACCTAGGCAACGCCTTGCAATCACTATTTGCATAGAGAATTTGTCAGTGGTACGGGTCGCAAACATAAGTCACCCTTTGACATGGAAAGTTTCATAAGACTTGAACTTAAACAAGTTTAGAGAATTTGAACACTGATGTTAAAATTGTTAAAATCATATTCTAGATTTTATCAAAAACCAACATAACTAGATATCTTTGACTAATGGTGAAATATGTCTTAGAAGCGGCAGAAATTAATGCAAACATGTGATACATGTTGTAGAATGTGACTTAGTCTTGAACACCATGTCTTTAATTCAGTTTCTAGTTGTTGTTTTATAGGAGTTTAGTTTTGACTCAATTGTTGAGTCATGGGTCGTGTTTTTTAGCTATTATGGTTTAGTGACTTTCGGTTATGTTTTGTCTATTTAAGTAAGTTGTCAAGTTGAATGAAAGTATCAAGTGCTCACTCCAAGCTTCAAATATGTCCTACCTCTTTCATATTACTATTTTTATAACAGTGGTATCAGAGCCTTCAATTCTCGAGGGACTGTGAATGTTTGAGCATAATCCATCAAACAAACCCAATTCAGTTCACCAACAAACCATCAAAGCAACATGGATCTTGAAGCACCTTATTAGGCAGCAGCTCCTCCAGTGTTTGATGGTAAAGGTTATCATGCGTGGACTGTTAGGATGGAGGCTTTTCTTGATGCAAGTGATCTATGGCAGGCTGTTGAGGACTACGACGTTCCTCCATTGCCCAAGAACCAAACACTTGCACAACTCAAAAATCACAAAGAGAAGAGGCAAAGGAAGACAAAGGCAAGGGCATGTCTATTTGTTGTTGTATCATCATCAATCTTCACTAGAATAATGCCCTGAAATCAGCCAAGGCAATTTGGGATTTTCTAAAAGAAAAATATGAAGGTGATGAGAAAATCAAAGCAATGCAAGTGCTGAACCTCATAAGGGAGTTTGAAATGCAAATAATGAAAAAATATGAGAAGAAGATTGATGATGCAAATGAAGCAATTTTGACTGAAAATTGCAGCAACAGTGGCGACCAAAAGAGAAGCTTCCCTCCTTGTCATCATTGCGGCAAGAAAGGATATCCTCCTTTCAAGTGTTGGAAAAGGCCTAACATCAACAACAACAACAACAACAACAACAACATAGCCTCAGTCCCAAATTAATTGGGGTCGGCTACATGGATCAAACATTTCCATTGTGCTCGATTAAGTGCAATTGATGGTGAGCTTTCCAAACCATTCAAATCCCTCCTAATTAATGCATCCCATGTTAACTTTGGTCTACCCCTACCTCGTCGAATTTCTACAGTTTCTATTGAGTCAAGTTTTCTAGTATGGGCATTTGTAGGCCGTCTTCGCAGGTGACCAAACCACCGCAACCGCCCTTCCCTAATCTTTGTATCAATTGGTGTTACTCCTACTTGTCTTTGAATTTCTATATTTCTTATTCTATTTTTACGAGTTTTACCATACATCCACCTAAACATCATCATTTCTGCTACGTTCATTTTATGTAATTGTTGTTGTTTTACCGCCCAACATTCACTTCCATAGAGCATAGCTGGCCTAATTGCAGTCCTATAAAATTTTCCTTTTAACTTAGTAGGAACATTTCGATCATAAACCACCCCTGTTGCACTCCACCATTTCTTCCATCCAGCTTGAATTCTATGTGTGCATCATTTTCAATATTACCATCATTTTGTATGATTGATCCTAGGTATCTAAAGTGGTTCACCTTAGGAACTTCCACTTCCCCTAATTTTACCACTCCATCTCGATGTCTAGCGTTTCTAAACTCACAGTGCATGTATTCGGTTTTTGTCCTACTCAACTTAAATCTTTTAGATTTTAATGTATTCCTCCAGAGTTCTAATTTCCTATTAACTCCATCTTTTGTTTCATCCATTAAGACAATCTCATCTGCGAATAGCATACACCATGGTATATCCTCTTGAATATGCCTAGTTAGTTCATCTATAACTAAAGTAAATAGATATGAGCTTAAAGCCGATCCTTGATGTAGTCTTATTGTAATGAGAAATTCTTTTGTAGCTCCTCCAAATGTCTTTATACTCGTTACTACTCCATCATACATATCCTTAATAGTGTCTATGTATCTAGCATGCACTCATTTTCTTTCTAGAACCCACCAAAGAACATCTCTAGGGACCCTATCATATGCTTTTTCTAAATCTACGAAATATCATATGAAGATCTTTTTTCTTTTCTCTATATTTTTCTAACAATCGCCTTACAAGGAAAATCGCCTCCATAGTTGACCTCCCAGGCATGAAGCCAAATTGGTTCTCTGATATTGTTGTTTCTCTCCTTAGCCTATTGTCAATTATCATCTCCCAAAGTTTCATAGTGTGACTCATAAGTTTCATTCCCCGGTAGTTTGAGCAACTTTGAATATCTCCTTTGTTTTTGAAGATTGGCACAAGCGTGCTTCTTCTCCAATCCATTGGCATCCGTTTTGATTTTAGAATTTTATTAAAAAGTTTTGTTAACCGAGTCAATCCAATTTCTCCTAAGCATTTCCAAACCTCTATGGGTATTTCATCTAGGCCACATGCTTTCTCTATTTTCATTATTTTTAATGCCTCTTTAACTTCTAGAATTCTAATATTGCGTGTATAGTTTACGTTTCTTTCTTGGTGTGGGTTTTCATCTATTATAGTATCAACTTGGCCATCATTAAATAAACTATCAAAGTAACTTCTCCATCTCTCCTTAATATCATCCTTGCGCGTTAAAACATTTTGATTTTCATCCTTAATACATCTTACATGACTTAGGTCTTGTTTCTTTTTATCTCTTAATTTGGCTAGCCTATATATATATATATATTTCGTCATCTCTATTACCTAACCTTGTATATAGATCTTCCACGAAATTTGTTTTAGCTTGACTAACTACTTTTTTAGCTTGTTTTCTACCTTCTCTATATTGATTGTACGCATCTTCATCTTGACACTTAGGTATTTTCCTATAAATCTCTCTTTTAGTCTTAATTGCTCGTTGGACATCCTCGTCCCACCACCATGTTTCCTTCTTTGGTGGTCCCAAGCCTTTAGATATACCTAATACGTTTGATATCACTCTCCTTATGCAGCTACTCATTTCTAGCCACATTGTATTAGCATCTAAGTTAAGATTCCAAACATTTTCCTTTAGTACTTTTTCTCTAAACTCTACTTGTTTACTATTTTTTAGGTTCCACCACTTTATTCTAGGGTCACTAACTCTTTTATTCATATTATGTCGTCGTTTTAGCTGAATATCAAGTACTACTAACTTATGTTGGGTAGTAAGCGCTTCACCAAGTATTACTTTGCAGTCTCTACATATTTTTCTATCTATTTTTCTTGTTAAAAGAAAATCTATTTGACTCTTGTTATGACCACTACTAAAAGTAATTATATGCGACTCCCTCTTCCAAAAACTAGTATTTGCCAAGACGAGATCGTATGCTGAAGCAAATTCTAAGATTGATTCTCCTTCTTCATTTCTATTACCGTAACCAAAACCTCTATGAACTCTCAAACCCATCGTTACTTGCCCCAACATGCCCATTTAAATTTCCTCCAATAAAAACATTTTCATCTAATGGTATACTTTGCATATATCCATCCATATTGTCCTAAAACTTGCGTTTGATGCTCTCGCTTAATCCTACTTGTGTGCATAGGCGCTAAGTATGTTAATTTTTTCGTCTCCAATAATTAATTTAACTAGAATCAATCTATCCCCCATTCTCTTAACCTCTACGACCTTATCCTTATAATCATTATCCACCACAAGTCCTACTCCATTGCATTTTCTATCTATACCAGTGTACCACAATTTAAACCATGTGCTTCCTATTTCTCTACTCTTTTCTCCTACCCATTTCGTCTCTTGGAGGCAAGCAATATTGACTATCCTTCTAATCATAGTATCTACTAGTTATATTGACTTCCCTGTAAGTGTTCTTATATCCATGTTCCTAAACGAACTTTTTATCCCTTTCGTGTTTGTTTTCTTTTTCTATTTATATTTTGTCTAAAAGATCTAGTATCTGTATCTATAATTTTGTTTTTGTTTTCGTGTTTGTTTTGAACTAGCTTCTTTACCCACACCCATCCTCTGTGTGGGAACTCTTGCTCATTTTTCTTCACATCCGGGCGACGATGTGAAGGGACTAGCTTCTTTATCCACACACGTCCTATGTGTGGGAACCCTTGCTCATTTTTCTTCACACCCAGGCGGCGATGTGAAACACACCCTTGCTCATTTCTCGCTACACTCAGGCTCCGATGCAGCGCGTCGCTAGGTGTGGAAAAGGCCTAACATCAAATGCAACAAATGCAATCGCATGGGACATCACGAGAGAATCTGCGAGAATGGAACCTCGCAACAAAATGAAGCTAAAGTTGCAGACCAACAAGAGGAGGAGAACAACTTTTCGTTGCAACCTGTTTTGCAAGTAGTTGTTCCAGCAACAAGAGGCTCATAGATAGTGGTTGCAGACTAGTATGTTTGTCTTAGGAAAATGTATTGACTGATGCATCCAATGCTTTTCTACGCAACACATTAAAGAGCCTAGTAAAGGCCCTTGGATGCAAAGAGAATACAAGTTTCATGCCAAATGGCCATATCAAATTGAGGCAAAACAGAAGTTGCCAATGCAAAAGGTAATGTTTGAGACTTCTAAATGAAAAGGGGACTAAAATGAACAAACTCGAGTACAAGAATGTCCAAACCCATTCTCCAATTCAAATCTTTGCGATGAGTCCTTCGGCAATTCTACATGAGGTGATAAATCAACACAATTTTGAACCAAATCTCTTGATTTATTTTGTGTGAATTAAGGTGCTAAATTTTCGAAAGATATAGCAAGTTACCTCTTAATGAAAAAGATAATATTATAGCCACGAGCTCCATAAATATTGGCCAATTTGTGAAAAATCAAACAAATGATCTAAGAACGATAACGATTGGAATGATTTTTCATACTCAAGTATTCACTCCAAAAACAAAATGGTTATCACAAATTTAGGTATCTATTTCCAAAGACTGCAACAACCTAATTTGATTAATACTTCAAAATTAAACCTGATTATAAATCTACAAAAAATAGTGTCAGCAACAATAACAATTATGTGTCTTGTAAGAGTAAATAATATTGAAAATATGAAAGTAGAATTAATATTGAAAAACTAGGCAAGGATTAAAAGAAAAAACGGTAACATGGTGCGAAATGCATCTCACAAAGAGATGTAACAGAGAAAATCATGCAATATTAATATAAGGCAATAAAATAAACTTCAACTCACCCTCAAAAGGGCCATAAAAAACGCTTCGCTCATTATACTTTGGATGAAAAGAAATCAAAGCGGGAACTTTGTCAAAATCATAAGCTATCATCATGTCCTCAGAGAATTCCTTCGCTACAGAAAACCAAGCCTTTTTCTTGTACTTGATGGCAATTTCTGAAATAATGGATTCATTCATACCAAACCCAATGTAGATAGGAAAATTTGTTCCAGCATTTTCCACGAAACTATTGATAGCAACATCCGACTCAAGAATGGACACGTCAGGAGCAACAAACTTTTTTAGAAATTGAACAAGAAGATCGGCTTTCCTTGGACCAACATATTCTATAGGAACACCATGTATAAAGATCTTTAATGTAGGAAACCCACTGTATCATATAAAACAGAAAAGAATGCATTGATTAGTGCATATAAAAATCAGTGAACCTCACGTAAAAGGTTAGGAGCTTTAAATTTCTATTCTAAGGATAACAAACTAAAAAGAGTTTAAATGGCTTTAAAAAAACAAATATTTTTAAGCAAGGTTTGAAACTTCGACTTCGCCTATGACTTCGCTCACTTAAAATTCGGAATTAATTCGAGGAAGTTAACTTCGACGACGGAAGTTTGACAAAAATTCGCCGGTGTACAGAAGTTTATGGAATTTCACTTTAAATGCTAGAAACTCAAGTTTCTTCATGGAGATGCTAGAACTATGTTTTATTCGAATATAGCCGAAGTTTAAGTATATTTCTAGCATAGTCGAAGTTTCAGTCAAAGTTTGCTCAACTTCCACGAAACATAACAATTTTACTTCATGTTTTATTAATTTTCATCCATGTTTTCGAAGTTCGGTTGAAGTTAGCCGAAGTTGAGTCGAAGTTTTGCAATTTTTCTACTGCCTATGAACTTTGCTTCGCTCACCTCAAAATCGACAAACTTCGCCCGAACTTCGCCAAAGTTTGTCGATTTTTTAAACCTTGTTTTTAAGAACTAAATATATGAGAAGGAAAATACCAAAGAAAGCATAAAAGGGAATTATGACTACAAACAATGACATCTTGGAGATGGAGCACATACTCAATTTCAAATCTTGAAGCAAATCGTCTAAACTTGTCAGCGTCTACTTTTGCAATAACAATGGGCTTGTCCAATTTAGCGAGTATTAGAGCTGCTGCATCCAGCTACATAGAAAGCATTAAAATTCTCCATTAGTACTACTTCAAGAAAAAAGCTCAACAGAAGGAAAGATATGGCTTCAAAAAAGGAAATGTAAGAAATGGCAAGTGTCGTGACTAATCACCGCGGAACACCCAAGATCGCCAGTCACATGAATACACCCAAAGACAAATAAACACAGAGAAAATAAGAACACACGAAGTTACGTGGAAAACCCCAAAATAAAGGAAAAACCACGAGCAAGAAAACAAGGTATTCCACTATCAATAGTTTAGTACGCAGGAAAATATTCATCTACCTGAACTCCCGATAGAAACCTCAAGAACAAGATTCAATCTCTCAACCTAGTGTGCCACATACATACCCGCAAACTAGCCACACAAGGCTCTCGGCTCCTCAACAAAGCACCTCCAACCCTATGCGCAACGCACACCATTATGCCACACCACCGTGAAATCTGCCCACACACACATATATACACTATGTATGCTACATGTTGAGTCCATTATATGTCTCGTCTTTGTGTTTAAATATTGTATTTTGATGCGCCAAAGTCTCCAAAATTGGTTCCTAATTGTTTATCTTTGTTGATTGTAGGTTTGAGGGTATGTTTGATCAAAAAGAATAAAAGCGGGGCTTTTTTGGAATGTTTTTAGTGTTCTCAAAAAACGTGTTGGCACGCATCCCGAGGCAGTCGCATGGGACCCACATGAAGCTAGGATGGTGGTTGGTTGATTTGCAAGTGAGTTGGAGCTTCAAAGTTGAATAAAAGTAGCTATAGCAAGGTTTAATGTTGAGGCGTTTTAGGAGCCATCAGATTATCCTCGAGACTCTCATTTTGTTGAAGATCGTAAGATATGGAAGCTGGCAGAGACACAAACAAGTGACACTGGGACTCTAGTAGCCTTAAGATGACCTCGAAATTCGGACACCAAAAGATGATGAAATAACCTATTAAACGTGTGGGGCCCACACGTTTCCTTCCCCATTCACGCATTCATGTGGTTCTCCATCAGCGTGCGACTATCCTCGCCTCACGATCTTCCTCGAGCGATGCGTCAACCTTCTCTCCTGCAACCACGACCATCAGATGCTCGTCGAGGCACATGTTCTTCATGGTCACAACAAACGAATTCGAATTCGTTTAGAATCAAGGGGTAGAGTTGTATTTTCACAAGGCAAATAGGGCTTTCTCTCCACTACACGGACAACACTTAGCCGCCCCCTCCTCAACGGATTCGGCAACGAATTAGAGCACTTAAAAAACGGAACAAAAACAAGGGCTTCTCCAATTTCGATTTTGACTGTTCTCTCTCTCTCTCTCTCTCTCTCTCTCTCTCTCATATGATTTTCACTATTCATTAGCCACCTTTTATCTCTTCTACACTAATCTCTCTCATTTTCTTTATGTCTCTCTAATTTGTAAGTTTTTATTGGATTTTAGAGCCATGAGGCACTAAGCCTTATGGCTTAGGTTGGATTTCAAGGAAGATTTGGCTCAAACAATGGATTTGTGAGGTTCTCTACCTACTTTAATTTTAGTTTGATTCATAATTTTAGTTTTTTCTCAGTTATTGTTTATATATTACGGTTCATGCTTGGTTTCATGTAGTTGCAAATACATAATCCTCCTAAGTTATGGATATATTGCTAGTTGGAATATTTGCATCCGTAATTGTGTGAGTGTTTTGACACCAAGTGGCACATGACTCCCTTGATTGGATGGCCTTTTAAGGGAACTCATGTAATTGAGAAATCTAGGTTAAATCGAGCGCGCTTCACGAGTTGGTTATTTAGGACTAGTGGTGTCACGAATCATAATGCGGCGAATGTACATAATCCGTTGGTTGCTCATCCTAGGGTTGTACATTTGTTTGAGAATCTTTTACCGAAATTAGGAACTCGAGGAATTTTGAGCGCGATGCCTAATTCTATAACTAGTCTACTAAAATGGAATTTAACATATCTTTGTAGGATCGACAACCAAATACCCTTTCGAGTCAAATTGAACTTGATTTTCCCAACCTAGGAACTTACATAACTTGTCTTACGTTACTTACGTTCATTCAATTAGATTAGTTATTTTTTTCTCTATTGTCGTTGTAGTTAGGTAATAGTTAGTTCTCTTGCACTTCATGTTAGTTAGTGTAGTTATCCCTCCCTACCTCCCTCTCTCTTTTTCGAAACTCGATTCGGACCAAAGTTACA
Source organism: Stephania cephalantha (assembly GCA_039657325.1). Taxonomy (NCBI): domain Eukaryota; kingdom Viridiplantae; phylum Streptophyta; class Magnoliopsida; order Ranunculales; family Menispermaceae; genus Stephania; species Stephania cephalantha. The sequence goes on along the minus strand of CM077574.1, from coordinate 24,280,877 downwards.
TTATCAATCCATGTCGGAAGACACTCGTGCTTACCACTACTACAAACCATTTGTAGTTAACATTTGGTAGCAATTGGAGTTTGAGTTTATTATTGACGCGTTCGACGTGCATCATTGCGTGACCTATGTTTATATATTGGAATTTGATTCCAATTCAAACACGCATACACCAAATTAGACTCCTAAGTTGACTCCAAGTCTCCAACTCATAATAGTAACTCCTAATTTGAATACACCACATAACATGTTGCATGCAAACAATTAATAGTTTCTTACCTTACCTCCAATTACTAATTACATAACCGTAGCTCATGTTGAACACCAATATGAGTCCGACTCAAATTATGGTAGTTTGAGCCTCGACTCAACAAATCTTCACCTTGGCGAAAACTCGCCACCTTGTTCTTGCCACCCAACCTTTTCGGGCCATCATCCTCAATGTCAAGAATGAACCAAGTCCAATCCAGCCCGTTTTGACTTATCAACCGAAACCATTTTCTAGATCAACTTTTGAGGCCTAGATCTTACTTCATGTTTTTGCATCAAAACGATCAAGTTCTTCCGCATGCCTTCCATGACCAATGAAGACTTCCGAAATATTGCAATACTCCACCTCGCCCAGAGTACCAGTAACCTCCGTAACCTAAATCGGAAAGAGAAATTAATTTTGAGTACAATTTTGCATATGTCAAACATCCCAAAGCGTTATGATGCGTCTGTCAAATGACTTCAGCCGAACTTCACCGACTCCTAATTTTCGGTCTCAAAAATCCGTCAGCCATCGACATAACTTCGCCATCTATACACCTTTCATAATTATCGATCCATACCCCATGCGCGCAAAGTGGGCCCGCTGTCAATTATCCAATCTCCCTTCTGATCCTCAATCCTATTTGTTTTTGGACTCGAGATAATTACTATTAGTCTTGAAACCAAAAAACTGCAGCGTCATCACCTTTAACATCGGAATCCCCCTTTTGCTGAACCAGAGTTTTTAGTTGAACCCGTTCCTTTTCCTTTCCTATTCTCGCAGTCTCTCCTGAGATGCCCTGGTTAACCACATCTCCAACAAACTGCTTTCCCATATTCTTGGAACCCTTCCTAGTAGCTACCAAATCCAAGCTCATCATTTCTTCAGATACTAACATAGTAGTGACCTTTACTAAACTGATGGTTTCCTTCCCGTACATCAGTGTTGCCTCCATGTGCTTAAACAATGGCGGAAATGACCAGATGAGCTTGAGCGTCTGATCCTCGTCTCCGATGTGCTCTCCCAATTCCTCGAGTTCAGAGATAATCTCATTCAGACACTCAGATTATCAGTTATACTTGTACCTTCATCCATCTTCAGGTGATGGTACCATTCCTTAAGGTAGAATTGATTTGACATGGTCTTCGTAATGTACACTCTCCAATTTTTCCAAAAGACCATTCGCCGAAGAAATATTCCTCATGCTCGAAAGTACATTCTTTGTCAAATTGAGTTTTATGACGTTTGTCGCTCTCAAATACAACTTTTCTCAATCCTCACCATTTTCCTTCCCGCGACCCTTCAAAGCCTAACGTAGACCACATTGAAGCAAGAAATCTTTGACTTGAATTTGCCACAAGCAAAAGTTCATCTTCCTGTCGAACTTTACCACATCGAATTTCATCGCATTTGTGTACTTAGAAATCTTTGAGAACTTCACCTTAATGGTGTAACCCCTCGGATTTGAATCTTGACTTTGATACCAATTTGTAGTGACGAATCGCCGCAAAACACCCAAAATCGCAATCACACGAATACACCTAAAGACAAATAAACGCAGAGAAAACAAGAACACACGAAGTTCGTGGAAAACCCTAAAATCAAGCAAAAAACCACAGGCAAGAAAACAAGGCATTCCACTATCAATAGTTTAGCACACAAAGGAATAGTTTAGCACACAAAGGAAAATCCTCCTCTATCTAAACTCCCAATAGAAACCCCAAGAACAAGATTCAATCTCTCAACCTAGTGTGCCACGTACATACTCACAAACTAGCTCAAATGCATGAGCCACACAAAGCTCTCGGCTTCCCAACAAAGCACCTCCTACCGTATGCTTAATGCACGCCATTATGCCACCACACCACTTTGAAATCTGGCCACACACACATATATACACTATGCGTATGCTACGTGACCTATGTTTACAGATTGGAATTTGATTCCAATTCATGCATGACACCAAATTAGACTCCTAAGTTGACTCAAACTCAAAAACTCAAAATAGTAACTCCTATTTTGAATACATCACACAACGCGTTGCATGCAAACAATTAATTGTTTCCTACCCTAACTCCAATTACTTATTACATAACCATAGCTCATGTTGGACACCAATTTGAATCTGACTCAGATTATGGCAGTTTGAGCCACCGACTCAACAACAAGGCTAGATGAACAAAATTGATTTGCATGTTCAAGTTCAACTATGTAAACAAGCAACTATCTTTCATCTAGCACAAATATGCAAGGCGATCGAAATAATAGCAACTACAGGGTCAACGAGTAATTACAAACATAAGCAGAAAAAAAAGGTTAGCATAATTATGCAATCCCGTCGGGCAAGTATACGCAAATGATGTTACTCACTGCACAATAAAAGATAAATAAAAATTGAGATGATTTACATCGGTATATAGCCAAAAACAGGTTCCCGACTAGATTCAAAATTAAGAACAATTTTTTTCCATGGTTGAACAGATGAAAATCCTCCTTTCAGTTAGTGAAAAAGCATTTGACAATGACATGGCACCCCAACTTAACTTGAGGGCAAATACCTGAGTAGTAAAGATTGGCATATGCTCATTAGAAAGACAGTAGAAGATATAAGGCAAACTTAAGACTAAGATGGGCCTAACCTTTAGGATGCTAGGAGCAACATGAGCATCATTCCTTGGTAAGGAGAGACATCAATTTCATCAGAAAACGACTAAATAGTAATTAGAAATTTAGACTAAATAATCACAACATTTAAACTTTTTAGTTCATGAATTAAAATTTTCTCTAAAATAAAATTAAAAAAAGGCTCAAATTCGATAGAATTAGAAGTGCCATAAGTGACATTATAAAAGGCGTAATTTCACAAGAAAACATCAAAGTTTCAACTTTCAAGTCATAGATCATTTGAAATTTTAGAAGTTTCAAGGAAAAGGAAAGAGAAAAAGATGGTTTAATCCATTTTTCCGAGTTCGTTCAAACTTCAAATATTTTCTCATTGATGTACAAATTTCCTAGTTATATTTCTTTTTTGATAGGAATTTTCTTTGTTATATTTTAAGGTTGGTAAAGGTAAACTTCCTATCGTTTTCTTTTAGATCTTTATAAATTCAAATTTGAGCTTTAAGCAAGAATATGAGAATGAGGTTGTTAACCATTTGAATTATCATATAAGACAGTTGAAGTCCTTTTGTAAGCGGAGCTGCATAAACCTTCCAACTCAAGTAAATTTCCTTTCTCACTAGAACTACAGCACAAAAAGAAATAAAAAATGAAAATAAAAAAGGGAATGCATAAAGACACCAAAAGGAAGGAAACAAAAAGAATTGAAAAGAGAATAAAAGCATAAAGAACAGGAGGGAGAAAAAATATAGAGAAATAATTTTCAACTAAAAAAATACCAACTTTTCCTCATTTTCTCTATATGTCATCTATTTAAACTCCTTGATTTCAAATATATAAAATACAGAAAAAAAAGGTCTCAAAAAACTCCAAAGGTATGAAAAAAGTAAGACTTGCATTAAAGCTAAGAGAGCAGCTAAACGGACTTCAATTTTTGTTGATCTTACCCCATTACTTAAGCGTACCCCGATTTTGAATTTTACTTACTCAATGTGTCCCACTTTTTCACATTCCCATAATACCCCTCCATCCACTGAATATAAACCTCATCCCCTTCAACCCACCCAACAAAGCAAACCCTAAACCTTGTCATTCAACCCACCTTGTCTCTCCTATTTTGGCCTCTGGAACACTCGTACTAGGTTTGGGAGTGACCTAGGACTATTTATTCAGTAGATTTGCGGCTGGATTCGACGTCAATAGTGCCCTAGGAGTGACAAACCACCGCGACATTCCAAGCCGTTTCAAGCTTAATGGGTTTTTTCCTCATGACTTTGTGCGCATTTTCGTGGTATTTTTGTGTTTTGGTCACTCAAATTAGTTTCTAGGTTTCGGTTTGGGGTGTGCTCGAACATCATGTTAACACAAGGTGAGACTTTTTCTGAAGTCTCGGGCTTAAATGTTAAAATTGTCCAATTTATGAGTTGAATCAGAGGATTAAACTCGGATCAGACCTAAAACAAGTTAAGAACCCTTAAAAATCGGATCTAAAGGAAATCGATCGATTTCGTTGTGAGTCATATGATTCGACTCGTGACTCGTGTGATTCACAACGAGTCGTATGATTCAACAAGTCGCTAGTCAGTTCAACAACAAATTTTTTTGTGTAGAAAACAGAGGGACGGAGAGTGGAAAGGAGAGAATGAGCGAGAGAGAGAAAAAGAGAGAGAGAGAGAGAGTTCAAAAGTCAAGCCTCAACAAACAGACAAGAGTTTAGATTCTTTAAAAGTCGAGCCGCGAAGAAGATGCATTCAAAACCCTAATTGAAATATTAAACTATTCACCGAGAGAAAGAGAGAGTCTTTAATCTATCCTATATGGGTTGTGGGCCAACGTATGGTCAAAACAAACATTTTATGTTTGACTTACGTTTTTTTCCATAAATATCAATTTTTATAGGAGCTAAATAACACTTTAAATAGTAAAGTCTAATGTAAAGACATCAAATAAATTAATATAATATATTTAGAGCCACTCTAAAGGCACCCCACCTCTTCATAAGGGCAACCCAATTTTGAGGGCACCCCCAAAAATACGAGGGCACCCCAGTTTTCTAATCAAAATCCCAAAATACTTTTTTGTCCTCACCGATGCACCCCATCTCCAAAACCTTGATCAAACCCTTCTGAATCAAGTTATTCACTTCTTGGTGTTTTCAATCAAATGGGCGGTATTACCTTGTGTTTTCGGCCCTTCGTTGGATCCAATTCTTGGTTTTTTTATCACTTTCGCATGATTTACCCTAATTTGACCAAATCCTCCGAGTCATATATCATACGTTTTGGCCGGATTTAATGCAATTTAGGGATGATCTTTCATTTCGTTGGTCGTTCATTGAGTTTCTGGGTAACTTTGGGGTCGTTCGAACTATTCGGCGACACAGCACCAAAACATCTATTTTAGGTTAGGCGACATAGGACTGAGACTTATCTTTTGGGTTCAATTTTGTCCAACTGTACCTCTTTGTTGAAACTTAGTTGACAACTGCCGAACTAAAGGTTTGGTTTGCTTTAATGACTTAGTCAACTCTCCAATTAAGGGTTCGTTGGCTCCGATTGACTCTCCGACTAGAGGTTCGGAACTGCGAAATGAGGTTCCCATGTTCATTTTGGAAACCCTGAAAAATCACAAAAAATATTAAAAAAATATATCTTCCTCTTGCAAATCTTCTTCGATTATATAGTCGTATACCATTTTGCCTTAAAAAAAACTCGAAATGAGGCCAAATCGACGATGCCATTGCCCTACAAATCATAAGAGGTAGTATGGAAGGATTAAGGTGGGGTGCACAAAACGAGAGGAAAGGGATGAGGGTGCACAAAATGCAGTGTGGGGCACAAGGGTCGTTTCGTTGGAAATGACACCCACTTAAATTCGTTGTGTTGCTCTTATGGAAGGCCAGAGGTCCCTTAAGCATGGCTCTATATTTACCGTTTGAATTACAAAAATACAATAAAATTATAAATTTATACATAAATTTAGAAGTATTTAGGAGTGCGTTTTGAAAAATCTGAAAAACAAATCTTACGATTTACAATTCGATTCATAATCCACCCCTATCGAGTTTACGATTTGACAACTTTGGTCTCACGCACACAGGGCGAGACCTTTGAAGGTGATTTGACTTACTCCACCTGAGATCTTTGAAGAGGTCTTCGTCTACCCCACTCGAGACTTATGAAGTCATCTCGGCCAATGAAAACTGAGATGTAACAAACGGATATCGATACCAAGACTGATGAAATTTCATTTTTTCTTCGGTTCGTTGGCATGGTTTACACTTTATTGTTGTACTGAAACTACTACATGATTTTTTTTTCTTGTTTAGACATGTCGAGACGTAAAATGTGGGAAAGAGATCTTCACCTCAACAGTAGCCAAAAGTGAAGGAATTTGGGCCGTGACTAGACTGTGCCATGTCGCCTTATGTCCGTTATGATTAGGCGCAGTAGTCAAGGCTTAGTGCCTCGATCACCAGAAGGAGGAAGTTGGCATGCCAAACTCGGACTCCTATGTTGAACCATGGCCAGAGGTGTTTGTGAAAGATAACCGAGTGCAAACGATTATTTTTCACGAATTCTATCGATCCATGGTTTAGCTAAGGAGTCCAAGTTTAACGTACCAACTTTCTCCTTCTAGAAGTCGAGGCACGACGCCTTGAATATTGTGCTTAGACACAAGGGACATAGAGCAAGATGACACACACTGTAGTAGTTTGTCCATGTTAGCTCATATTGTATTCCTTCGATGGTTCGGCTTGTAGTAGTTAGTCCATGTTGTATTCCTTCGATGTATAACAATGTTTAATGATTCTAGGTGTAATAAATTATGTTTGATAAAAATAGATTACAAGTTAAGTTTTTGGCCCCAATTTGGTAGTTCTTTGTTGCTTTCTGTTAGATTTGTATTGATGATGGGACAACCAACAAAACGACTCACTATCGTCTCCACTGAGTGTATAGAAAAAAATGAGCCGTCTTCACTATCGGCACCACTAGCGGGTCACTTGCACTTGTTTCCTTAAGCCTCGCACTAACCAACAAAAGAGACTATGACTTCAAAATTGAAAATTTAGTGATTGTGTCGCGCATAATTGTACAAACAGGAAGAGGGTACGATAGAGACAAGATTTCACAATAGAAATAAAAATTTCATCAAAAATAGGAAGGTTCGGTACCTCAGGTTGACACGAGATAAAAGTCCAGGTTGACACGAGATAAAAGTCTCGGTTGACATGCACCGAGCCATGGGCTAATGGTGTCAGTCGTTTACGACCAAGACCTTTTGACCTTTTGTACAAGTTTCGGTCTTGAAGTACCGAGACCCATGCTATAGGTCTTGGCCATGTGTAACCGAAACCCACGGACGACAAGAACAAATAAGAAATTTTCAAAAGTGCCCAAAAAATCCTTGAAATCGAACTAAAACTACATGGTTTTGTTCTAAATCACCAAGTCTTTTCAAATCCATCGACATTTTCGCCTCAAAAATCAAAATTGGAGCCTTAAATTGAAGTTCTAAAACCACCACCACCACCACCAACAACAACAACAATAAGGACGAGACAAAACACCGGCAAAAACCCAAAAATCGAACGTCAAATTGGTGAAAATGGCCTAAGAGAATGTGAATAGATGTGATTCGACCAGAGAATCGTCAAATTCGGGCGGTGGTGATGGTCGAGATCGAGATAGATGGGAGAGAGGTGTTTGCTTGTGCATTTTGGAGGTGGGCCATGGGTGAGTAAAAACCCTTTTATATGAAGAGCAATATGGTCATTTCGGGCAGGGGCAAAACTGAAATGGCGTTACAAAATTTCAGTGAGATAAGATCAGCAAAAACCAGAATCCGTTTAGCAACTCCCAAAGCTAATTAGTCAAATGCATACACATTTCTGAGCACCAAAGTTCATCTTGTCTCAATGCATGTATGAGACATCTACTTTGCCAGAGCATAAAAGTTCAATTCACAAGTTTGTATTTAGTTGGATATTGAAAATATAAGCACACAGTTGCATAACATCGAGCACTAAGTATACTAAGTATTACTTGAATCAATAAAATCTGAAGAAATTCGACGATGTAGGGGTAGATAGAAGCTAACTTTGGAGGCATTGATTAGCTGAGATTTAAAGGATTTGGAAAACACACCATCAATTGCACTAAATTGAGCGCAAAGGAAGATTTTGATCCATGTAGCGACCTCAACTAATTTATTGTTGTTGTTGTGTCTTCAAACAACAACCGCAACCACAACAATAAACCAAATGAGGTAGGTCCAAAACATCGTCAATCAAACAAATCACGAGTTAAGGAATATATGTTCAAGTGTGAGGGTCAATTGACCGCTCTACCTGATCATGTGCTTTCTAAGCCCCCTAATAGTGATCAAAAGAGGAGGACCAATGATGGAGATACTTCCTATCCAAAAAAAAAAAAAAATGATGGGGATACTTTAAGGGATTTGTTTGAGAGAAAAATTGGCATAGGGAGTGTCTTTGCCATAAATACTTTCCACTTGAGCATAAAGAAGCTAGTAAGATCCAACAAACACAAGAATGGTGTTGAGGGCAAGCCATTCTCCTTTGGGAAGGTTCTTAATAGCTTGCTTCCTTTACTAGAACATCAAAGGACTTATGTCCCGATTAAGCTTAAGGAGATGAGGAGAATGATTAAAAGTGATGATATCTAGATTTTTTTTAATAGTTGAAACCAAAACTAAAATAGTAATAAGTATTTTTTTCTACAATAAGAAAATAGAAATTCAAATACAAGTAGGAGTAGCACCAATTGATACAAAGATTAGAAAAGGGCGGTTGCGGTGGTTTGGTCCCCTGCAAAGACGGCCTACAAATGCCCCCACTAGAAAACTTGACTCAATAGAAACTGTAGAAATTCGACGAGGTAGGGGTAGACCAAAATTAACATGGGATGCATTAATTAGGAGGGATTTGAATGGTCTGGAAAGCTCACCATCAATTGCACCTAATCAAGCACAATGAAAAAGTTTGATCCATGTAGCCGACCCCAATTAAGTTGGGACTGAGGCTATGTTGTTGTTGATTTTTTCTACAATAATTGCTCCATGATGACAACATTTTACAGTTTGTTTTTGGATTAACGGCACTGCAAAGATTTGGCTTTTATGCGACTTTGTGTTCCTATCAATTAATGTATGTGCGTTGATTGTTTGTCAACTTATTGGGTAGCAAGATGAGGTGGAGTGGTACCTTGCTAAGAATTTTAATGTTGCAGACTGTCCTCAAAGAATGAGAAGCTTATGGGATGCTATGAGAAATGTATAAGATGACAAATGTTGGCAATGGGGGTGTTTCATCTCCTAATTTCTATACAACAATCGGCATTTGTTCCTACAAGGAGTATGGTTAAAATATTCCTTCTTTGTCATGTGGCGACTAGGGCAATGCATAGGAAAAATGTGGTCAAAGGTTGCATGTTGAAGATGGATCTACACAAGGCCTATGGTTCCATGGCATTGAGGAGTTCATTTGGAGTTCCTTGATTACTACTAATTCTCCGTTAGGTTCAAATTTCTTCTACTTCATTTGCTATCTTGTTAAATGGGTGCCAAACAAATTTTTTCAAGGGAGCCCATGGCTTAAAGCATGGAATTCCCATCTCCCCACACTTGTCTTCTAGTAGCTATGCAATCTTTATCCCCACTCCTTCATCACTAGGTGAATCAAATGGCTACAAAACTTCCTTAGAAATACTCCAAGTATGGACTATCATTCAAGGTTTAAAAAATCGACGAACTTCGCCGAAGTTCGGGAGAATTTTGTCGATTTTGAGGTGAGCGAAGCGAAGTTCAGAGGCAGTAGAAAAATTGCAAAAATTAGACTCAACTTCGGCTAACTTCGAAAATATCTCTAGTGGGATGGATGAGATATCACTTGCCAAAGGCAAGATTAATGGTTCAACTCATGTTGGAGTTGAGGGTGCTGTAATTACGTTTGTTTTTTATCCAAAAAACAAAAAAGAATGTCTCCCATTTTAGTGAAATATCCATAACCATTTCGAAACAATGTCTTGTTTATTTTTATTTTTTTTGAAGGTTTCCTACTTCTAGGCCTCAAATCATCATTGGTTTCTCAAATATAATTCATTTAACAAGACTATATCCTTTGTTCTCATCCACTTTTTTGCAAAAGAAAATATCCAAAAATTTTCTCAATGGTCCTACTTACCATGTTTGGCATCCTATAAACAGACATGTAAATAGAGATAGCTTCAAGCCCTAATCAAATCTAGCACAATCTCCCTCCCCTTTGACAAGTATTCTTTTCTCCAAGTTCCAAGTCTCTTAGAGAAGATTCTAATTACGGAAGCCCAAAAATTGATATAAGACATATTACCTACTAGTGGAAGACCAATGTACGGAATGGTTATAATGCTTGTAACTTACCTAAAACTTACTGAGCACTGTTGCCCCTTTGTGCTCACCCAACTATTTTTTCCCCACAGGTTCCTCGTCTGCAACAAACAAGGAGAAAGGAAAGGTTCCAACTGTCTAAAGGAGCTTTGCGAGTTTTGATTAGTGTTGTCCAAGTTTGGGCTTGTCAGTTTCGATTTTTCTTATTATTTATCTAGCATGGGCAAGGTTTTAAAAATTGACAAACTTCGACGAAGTTCGGGCGAAGTTTGTCGATTTTGAGGTGAGCAAAGTGAAGTTTAGAGGCAGTAGAAAAATTGCAAAAATTCGAATCAACTTCAACTAACTTTGACGGAACTTCGAAAACATCGATGGAAGTTAATAAAACATGTAAAATTGTTATGTTTTGTGGAAGTTGAGCAAACTTCAACTAAAACTTCGACTAAAACTTCGCCTATGCTAGAAATATATATACTTAAAATTTGGAATATCCTCCGGTGACATGAGTTTTATGCATTGTTGTATGATTAAGTATATTTCTAGCATCTCTACGAAGAAACTTGAGTTTTCTAGCATTTAAAGTGAAATTTCGTAAACTTCTGTACACCGTCGAATTGTTGTCAAACTTCCATCGTCGAAGTTAACTTCCTCGAATTAATTCCGAATTTTAAGTGAGCAAAGTCATAGGCAAAGTAGAAGTTTCGAACCTCGCTCTCATTTGATGTATGAGGAATGGTGTTATGGTGTTTGTCAATCAAGTTTTTTTCTTTCTTTCGTGGCCCTTAAGAAATCTCAAGATTTGTTCGGTGAAGCGTTCGGTTTGAGGTCCAACGCTACCAACTCTTGGGTTTTCTTTCCCAACATCAATCTGATCAAGAGTTGTTGCTAACACTACATGATGCCCGATGGGCCCTCTCCCAGTTATGTAGTAGGGCCTACTTCCTATCTCATCTCGCCTCACCATAAAAAAGTATGAGTCGTTTGTAGTGGTTATTTTTAAACAACTTGGTTTATGGAATCCAAATTCCTTACTTATGCAGGGAGGATTGTTCTTAAAAATTCAGTTCTTCCAATCATTTTGGACCAGGGTCTTTCACTAGCATAACACTATCATCTAGGCTATTGAGAGCATGTTTGGTGGTCGTACCTTGGATAGATGGAAGATTGCTTAGGTTAGTTAGAATCAAGCAACTAGACCTATAAAAGAAGGGTGGCTTGGTATTAGAAAAGTTGAAGAATCAACATTGCAAGTATCATCAAACTCCTTTGGACGATAGCTTCTAATGAAGGCTTTGGAGGATACTGCTGGAGGAAAACTAAGAAGGTAGGAACTAGGAACCATCTTGCATCCAAGCCATTCAACTCTGAAGATAGAGTTTGGCAAACCGTGGAATTTGGCTCAAAACTTTGGACTTAACAAGGATGATGCAAAAGTATGGGTTTTCGCTTGTCTAAGAGTGAGACGCTACTTGTTTTCGTGAAGTTGTCTTGATGTTTGAGTTTTTGAGTTGCTTTGTATGCTACATTCATTATTATTTAATTACTTTTCCAATAAACATAAAACTAGTTCTTCTTTTCAAAAAATAAGTTATTTTCCATAGTTCAATCAAGATTTCTATTTCAACTTCTTCTCCCCACTTGAAATCTGTCTGACAATTATAAATGATACCATGAAACGTGCAACACACCCTAGAAATTGTGTCTCTCAAGCTCTCAACTACTTTAGGAATCCCAACCATGTCTCTACTGGGAATAATTTCATCGTCACAAATGCAATGAATACTTGACCAAGTAAACAAGAAATGCTTGGTGGGAACCTTGGGTTGCGAGATGAGGCAAAGAGCTGAATCAAAAATTAGTAAGCAGTTAAGTAATAATTCTAGGTGTTTCTAGTTTGAAATGCATCCCGGCATTAACAAATGATCTTAATCCAACTCTATACTTCCGCTTATTGCCAGTATTAAAAATTGTTCAAACAAGAAAACACACTCAGCGTTAAATATAAAAATAGATAGGCTGACTCTTGTAACGGAAAACGACTCGGACTCTCCATTTCAAGGCTCAAATGTAAAGATTTTCCAGAGGATCGAATTCCAATTAACCAATGCTAACAATAATAATACAAAAAAAAGAAGAAAAAAACTAATTTTCCCTAGATTTTCAACAACAGAAACACCAAAACCTCAAATTCCATTCAATGTGTCATTAATTACATCACGATTGATCAAATTAATCTCACCTGAGGAGCGAGGCGTTTGCAGTGGCCGCACCAGGGGGCGTAGAAATCAACAAGTATGTAATCGAAGGAAGAGATGGCTGAGTCGAAGTTGGACTCATCCAACTCCAGAACCCTACCGTCTGTTGAGAATGGATGAGATGACGCCCACGAAGTAGGGCACAGTTGCAGCGACAACGCGCAAGCAAGCATCAACAAGAGGAGGTGTATATGCTGCATCTTTTCACTTGGTTGATTTTGGGATGTGGTCTTCTTCTCGATCGCTTCAGTTCAGTCGCAGATTCGCAAAAGTAACTTTACAAATATTCAAGGAGAATTGAAATGGGCAAGCAATCTCGGTGGTGCATAACCGAGAATTCTTCATTGGACTCGGTTGTACCCTACCGATATATTGGAGGAATTGTCGGTCATGGATGACCGAAAATATGGGTTGTTTGACGGACACTGCTTGACCGAGACATCAAAAATTGATGAATTTGAACATTTTTTTTGTAAATTTTTTTTTGGGTTACTGTTCCATGCGCTTATATGTTGTAATTTTTTTCGGTATGGCTCGTCCAAAGGTGCCGGTGACTAGGGAGGAGGCTTGGTATTGAGGTGCTTAGAGGCCTAACCGGGGCGAGGTGGCGGAGACCCTCGACAACATCGTCTTGGAAAGAGAAAGAGAAGGAGAATGAGGATGTTAAGGGAAAGGCCAAGGTAGATGGTCATCGTGGAAGGTTACATTTGCACGATGAGGGTTCGAACATCGATCTTGGGCGACATGAGGATCTTGTTGTTGCCCGAGGGGAGAGGAGGGGCATGCATCGGAGTCTAGTAGCGGTGACTCTTCGAGGCGAGGAACACGATAGAAACAGATCGTAATGTGGGCGAGAGCGATGAGTGGTGGAGCCGGCCATGATGAAGGAGAGCGAGAGGGCTGTTGAAGCGCGTGCTCCATTCCCAAGTGGTCCCATAGACGGGCGGGCGCTGTTGAAGAGCATCAAGGATCATGTGGCTTTATCGATTTGGAGCAATGAGGTAATTTTAACTTAATACTCATGGTCTTCACATAATGACGAGATGTTTTTACATTTGCAGGAGCGGCCCGTTCTTAAGTGTATCAATCACGGAGCTCAAATACAGGAATGAGATTTACAGTCGTGCCACCCGGACACGGCGGGACTTCAGAGGATTATTCAGCGTTTCGGGTTGAATACGCTCATAGACTGCTCATACCGCAAGGCCAACAAGGAGGTGATCTCTGCATTTGTGGAGCGGTGGCAGCCGGAGACGAACACATTTCACCTACCTTTTGGTGAAATGTCTATCTCATTAGAGGATGTCAGCTTCCTCCTGAAGATTCCTGTGACGGGCAAAGTTGTTGCAGTGGAGAACTTTGCGAGGTACACGGAGGAATCTCGCTCGGACGCTATCAAGATGGTCTCGAACCTACTTGGGGTTAGCGTCGAGGAGGCTGAGGAGGAGGTGAATATCAGCAAGGGGCTCACAGTGCGCAAACATTGGTTGAAGAGTCGATGGTGCCCCAAAGGCGGTTCGAGACCCGTAAATTATCCTCCCGTGGAATGCACCGCCCGAGCGTACTGCTTGTACTTGTTGTCCCTCTTTTTGCCGATAAGAGTGGGTCTCGGTGTCGATCGCGCTGCTGAAGCTTCTTGAGGACTTGGACGACGTAGGAAACTACGCATGGGGTGCGAGCTGCGTTGGCTACTTGTATCGACACTTGGGGTCCGCCACGAGAGTGCAAGTGTCTCAGTTCTTGCCGGCTACCTTACATTGCTTGAGGTTTGTTATAAAATAGACTTAATTTTCATTTTGTATTTCAATTACTTGCAATTGTGGACTAACTAACATTGTATGTATTTGCGGGGATGGGTGTACGACTATATCAAACTTGGTCCGCCATACCCAATGCGAAGTACACGGACTACGTGCAACCTCGTGTCTCAGAGATGGATTCAAAAGCACGAGACGGTGGCGAATGTTGACAAGCTCGGGGCCATTAGGAGAACCTTGGATAGGTTGCGCCCAGTGAGGTGAGATGGTTATCCATATCCTCCGGTGATTGATGTTTTAGGAATTTATTTTTGCTAACAATGGTTATTGCATTTTGACTAGGTCACTTGGGACCCATATGTGAATTTGAGGGAAAATGGAGTTGTGCACGCGATGACCTTTTACGGTGGGACGATCAAGTACATGGATGTAGTGGAGCCCTACCACCCGGAGGATTCTCGAGACAGGTTTGGGCATGTGCAATCTATACCGGATCCTCCGTACCGTCCAAAGGCAAGCACCGAGGCCGTCTGCGAACAAGTACTCCGTCAAGTATTGGTTCCAGCAAGACTATTGGGAGCGATGGAGGAACCATTTGTTGGCTCCTGAAGTTCGGGCGACAAGGCGGGAATTTGAGTTTTTGGCTACACCGGACTACTCGCCTTGGTTCCTCAAAGTGTTTCATCCCGTTATCACCAATCCGACCCTCGAGGACCATTACATGGTCGCCACAACCATCGCAGACAACGAGCTACTTGAGGTATTGAAATGGTTAAATATATTATGCATTTATTATTAATTTCGATATGTTTTACATTGACACTAACCCGATTTTTTCATCAGCGTAATAGGCGAGCGTTGGACGCGGCGTTGCGATGGATGGACCTCCCGCCGGAGGTGTGTACGATTGAGTCGGCGAGGACAATCATGTGTGACATCGTCAACTTTCTTTCGGGGATGAGTATAGGTCCCACCCCAACGAGTACGACTCACAACAACGCAACCGCACAACCGCAACCTCCGGCCCTACTGAAGAGGCCGAGGCGGTCCCGGATGGTAGCACTTCCACACACTCCACCCCGACACTGCCAAGCGGCCGCCACGGTCGATGCTCGCCCTCCGAAGAGAATGTATGGGAAGGAGTATCAAAGGAAGAATGTGAAGAAACCCAAGCAATGACCGTTTTGCGGAGGGATAGACATTTGTATCACATTCTTTGAGTTTTATGAGGTTTGCGGAGATGTTTTTATGACAATTTGTAATGTTTGATGACTACTTGTTGTGTTGCGCTTATATGGTGCGTATTGACTACATGATTTACGACATTTTTAAATGTTTGATGAGTACTTGTTGCCTGTTGACGACATTTTTCTGACAGTTTATAATGTTACATTGCCTATCGTTCCATTTTGGTATTTTTTGGTTCTAGGATACTAGTTTTTTTATGAGGGTGTCTCGGTCAAGCAGGTACGACAATCATGTTCAATTTTCTAGGTGATCGATCAACCGAGACAATTACGAGGATTCCGGTCTTACCGTACGAGAATGTCGCCGATTCCAAATATTTAAATATGTGTTGATTCTTGATGGCAGAAGAGAAGCCGTGGGTAAGGTCGCGCATGGGTCGACGAGAGCGACAATTTCGGTATAAGCGCGACCAAAACCTAACGTTAGTTCTCGGTGGTGTATGGCGAGCATTTCTTTATCGTATGTCTCGGTCATTCAGGGCGACACGTCTGTTCCAAGGAACAATTTCCCACTAACTCGACAACTAACTTTCCAACTAACTTCGCACAAATGAAAATCCAGCACGACAGTAGCCACGGAAACAAAAGTAATTATATTTCAATGTACTAGGAAAAAATCACTATACAAGAATCAAACTGTACAACAATACCCCAAAGGTGATACGAAATTACACTCATTGTATATCCGTACAACTTGACAACTAACTTTCAAAATTGGTAAATTTACAGGCATCAAGAATTCTAGGTACAAGTTTAGCACTACGGTGTACCTAAATCTACAACGGATACGGAATGTTCCATCAGGTTTACGAAATGACACATACATCCTTCTACGAACAATCCTCCACCCATCTACATCGGCAAGTCGAAGCCCCGGACGCAACACACCGATATCCACAATTTTCATCGGCAACCACATCGATGATGCCCTCAACATGTGGCAACCAATCCGGTTCTACGCAATGACCGTAAGCCACGTTAGTTGCACTTTGCGTGCGTCGGCGCCACGACGCATTTTAGGAACAACTTTACTTTTCTTCTCGCCTAGAACCGGAGGCCTCCTTAGTCGATAGCACATACTCAAATCCGTTCGGCAACCGTCTCGTTGAAGAATCGTCACCATCGTGTTTTCTCTTCAAGACCCCGTGTCCTTCCCTTTGTCTTAATTTTCGCCGCGGCACAACTCCGGAGTAGACGAAGGTCGACTAATCTCCCGAGCCGCTCTTGAATAATCCCGAGTCGATCGTCCTCATCGGTGCAAGCATGAAACTTTTCCAACACCCGTTCAATCTCATCGTGCACGTTGTACCCGAGACGGGTCCACCGCTGATTCTCGGGTATCATACTCAACTTTCGCCAAGAAACATGAATGTCCTCGAGAGGGATGGGCGACGGAGCAAATATATGATGGTTTAGCTCATGTGCACAAGGAAGGCCATGTGTGGTGCATATCTCGCAACCACAACGAGTGGAGTCGTGACCAACATCCTCTCCACGTGTCAATTCATCTCTAATTAGCCTAAGCGCCCGTTGAGAGACATAACCACGCAATCGTCGATACAACTCATCAATGTACTCATGTTGGACCACATTAAAACTTAGCTCAAACGATGCCTTGATATTGTTGTGTTGGATTCTAAGGAGGCCATCAACCACATTCCACAAAGTCTCAAAATTGGCTCCGACTGTTCCCAAGGTGTAGCTTCCGAGAATAGAATACGCAGACTCCACCTCTGCGTTGTCGTTTCCCCAAAGTGCATAATTCTATTTGTCCAAGCGGAGACAAATTTCTCCTTATAGTTCTTTAACCATGTGTTGTCCAAGTACTCAGTAAGACCATGACATTCCCAAACTCACAACGCAGTCATTCATCATAACTTCGAATAAGGCATCCGAATTGGCATACATCACGCTCGTCCACCTATCCATAAACGCGCAAAACCATCGTTCTCCCCCCGAACATCTTCTTAGTCTTGGCCAATACTACTTTGTTGATGTGCCAAGAGCAAAAGAGGTGAGACGAGGCCGAAAAACTTCTTCTATGGCACTAATAAGGGCTAAGTCCCTATCGGTAACGAACACGTCAGCTTAGGCCACCCATCCAATATGGATCTCAAGTTCTCAAGTGCCCAAACATAATTCCCATGACTCTCGATGGTAAGAATGCGAACCCAACGGAGAACGTCAAGTGCGTAGAAATGATGCCAACAATCTCCAACAAAGGCATTCTACCTATTTGTCTTGTACGTGCAATCCATCAAAATAACCGATGGGAAACACCTTAGCAACTTTATTGAGTCGGGATGTGACCAAAATAACTCGGTGACAACATTCGTAACGGGATGCTTCCTATGCCATGACATCCACTTATTCTTCTCTAATATGTGCAACAAGCTTGTTGCATTTGAGTCCTCCCACCCGCATCCTCATTTCGAACTTTTTGTCTTGCATTATATATTGTCCTCATTGTCGATACGTTTCTAACATCTCTTTGCTTCAACGTATTTAGGATGTCTCTTGGCTTCACATTCCCTTTTGTCATTTGCACCACAACTTTCTGCTCCCCCTTATCCAATCTCCCCGTAGAAATGAATGGCCGTCCAAGTTTTTTTATGGGCTCGTGATTGTGCCTCCCACATATAACGAGCTACATACCACAAGGAGTCGGCATTTTCCTTTACATTGATAAGGAAAGGGCATCCACATTTCTTCGTACCGGTTTGAGTCCTCGTCTTTTCCTCTTTTTCATCATTTCTTGCTTTCAAATAAATTTTGGCCGCTTTCCCCTTCCCTACCCTCTCGAGAAATTCCCCATATGTTCCAGACCTCTCACACACAAGTTTCACCCCCTACGCTTAATGCCCCGCATCGAGTGCTTTGTCACTAGCACAAACATGTTCTCCCGCCTATCATTTGAAGCCATGAAATGCAGTAGCTTCTCTAGATGGGAAGGGCCTACAAGGTGTAAACGTGTCCTTGTAGTCCGGAAATAGGGTACAAACCGGCATTACCTACAATACAAACAAGGTAACATTATAATCAACCAAAATGTACAAGACAAACACAAAAAGACCCAAAAAACAGTTCTCGGTTGTACAGGATCGAAACTTTCTTCGGAGTCTCGCTCACGTACGACCGAGAAAGTTACAGAGTACTCTCGGTTGTACCATTCAATGACCTACGTACACCTCTCGGTCCTCTATGACCGAGACATCACCATACATCTCGGTCTGCGAGGCCGATACAATCGCGCACCCGACGAAACTTCGGATAACCTCATAAAAAACATAATAAATTTGCAAAATTACCTCAAGTACGACCTCCTCTTGACTGACAAAATATTACATGTACGAGTTAACGCGGATCGATCCGCTAGAGTTAGGGTCGATCCATAACCTAATCTAATTATTAGGAAATGAGGAAGTGCAATTTAGAGGGCGTATTCAATTGAGATTTTTATAGACTTTTGATTACTTTTAATTACTAAAAAAGTTTAATATTTCTTTTTCTTAAGAACTATTACTGATTTTTTTAAAAGTATTTTGTATTTTAATAAAAAAAATCATATATACATATTAATGAATTACTATCAGGATAGTAACATAACAAATAAGTAAATAAATAGGTAAATGAATCATCTTTTAGTGGCGAAAAAGAATCAAATAAGATCATTGTGTAAAAATTTTGCACTTTTTTTTTTTACTTACATAAAAAAACTTATATTTTTTCTTTAAGAATGATAGTTTAAATTTCTTAAAAAGCACTTCTTGCATTTGAAAAAAAAATATACGATTATCTTCTCCAAAAATAATAATATTACACTTTTTGAGATTATAATTATACACTTAATAAACAAAACTTCTTCGTAAAAAAATCTTATAAAAAATGTACAATGACGCAAGAATGAGATCTTGTTAATAACGACATCATTTTCATTTTCATCAACATAGACATTAGAGTATAATGAGTGATCAATGAAATCCATTAGTTGTTGAGTGGTTAGAGAAGTTGATAAAAATAATTAATAAGAAAATACCTTGTGAACAATGAAGTCCTTATTAAATAAAGGAACCAACAAAAATTAAAAGTCTCTAAAAGTTTCTGGGTCGTGGTGAGGAGAAGTTGAAGATTTCTTTATGCGTATTTTTATACAAAAAGTCTATAAAAGTCGAGATTTGTAACCAAACCACAAAAGTCACCAAAAAATTAAATACGACTTACTTTTATAAACTCTCTAAAAGTTTAAATTGAATACCTCAAAACTTTTTTAGACTTTTAAAAAGTCTATAAAAGTTCACATTGAATACACCTTACTTTTATAAACTCTCTAAAAGTTTTAATTGAATACACCTAAACTTTTTTAGTAATTAAAAGTAACCAAAAGTTCGTTAAAATCTCAATTGAATACACCCTGTTAGTTTGATTTTTGTGTTTTATAGTAGAAAGACTTAAGTGTCCTCTCGATAATAAGTCGCATGACGAAAGCTTCCTCCTATTTCCTAACAACGTAACCGGTTTTTAGTTTTGATGGTTTTTGTTTTTTTTTTTCTTTTTGTTTCCTTTTTTTATGGCAGGTTTTAAGTTGCTTTAAATAATTTATTCCAAATCACAAAAAAAATATTTGACTTCTTACTTATTTAATAGTGACAAGCAATTCCTGCCACAAATAAGGGTGTGTTTGATAGCTTGAAAAAAAAATTAGAAGAAAAAACACTTTGCCTAAGAAAATCTTCTAAAGAAAATTTTGTAATGAAAATTTATAAGGAGGTGTTTGATATAAAAATCGAGAATCTTCATGCTAAAAAAAGAAAAGAGGAAGAAAGTGCATAACACCACAATCTCCAATGTCCCACCGTCGAATCCAAAAACCAAAAAGGCACCCCATTCAATATTGTACAACAAAAATTCACGAGCTTATACAGAAGCTCAAAAAAGACAATAAATATATGGCCGATCACATCGCTCAAACATCGCTACTTTACGCTTTCACTGCCACCACCGCGGTGGCTCTCCTCGACCTCATCCTCCGTCTCCACCCCTTCCAACCCACCACCAACCTTACAAATCTTCTCACAGGTCTTCTCCGAAATTGAAACCATATACAACCTTTGCTGCCTGAACAAATCAAAACCCTTAAGCCCATTTTCCCCTTTCATCTCCTTTAAATCCACCGCCCTCCTCATCTCCCCCACAGCCCTCACATCCACCACGTCCTCCTCATCTTAATCCCAGTTCAGGTACAACTCTTTTGCGACCAAGACGACGCCATTATGCAACGAGCCTTTGATCTAGAGAGTGGAGAGTGAGAGAATCTTGATTTTCCAAGTTAAAAGATGAGAAAATAAATGAGGAAAATAGGAGGCATAATTTGTTTTTCTCTGTGTTGTTGCAAAGCTATCAAACATTGAAAAAAACGGTTACACTAAAAAAAGTAAACAATTTTTCATGATTTTTTTCATTTTCTTTGCTATCAAACACACCCTAAATGTTTTTGTGACTATTTTTTGACTGCCATAAAATACCTTGCCATAACAAGCAACTTTTCTTGTAGTGGCCTAGGTTATAGAGCCTAAGTTTAAAGGGCTTAGGTTGTGGAATATGGTTATTCTACAATGTGATACCAGAGTTACAATTTGTAGCAAAAGGTCTAACTTTCCTAATAAGTAACAAATAAAATTTAAACCATAAAATATAAATTTTAGCTGTGTAAAACCAGATGATCCTTGCCTAGAAACTAATAATTGGGAAGTGAGTGAAAGTGAGATAGGGATGTCTTATATGTGCATGATATTTTCTATATGTACATATATATGTATGCATTATCTAAGTAGTAGCTTATTCGCGTTCGTTATCAACTTGTAGACACCGATGGCTGATTCATGCGATAGCGGGGATGCATGTGCTATTGGCAGCCAGCCTCATATTCCATTTGTATATGATTTTCAGAGGCTATATGACCGAGTAGCTGCTCAAGGACAGTAGTTAGCGGAGTTCATTGCCATGATGACATCACACTTTGCTCCACCACCACCGAAACCAACCCCTACTACTCATCTACTCCTACATTACCGACAGCAGTGCGGTAGTACGTAGTACTATATACTGACAGTGACAACTCCAACCATAGAGACAGTTTATACACCATCTTTCACACCTCCATTTTCTAGCTCGACATCAGAGGTTTAGTTGGTGAAGGATTTCGTCAAACTGAAGCCAGTCTACTTCGATGGTAAGTGAGGCTTTGAGAAGATCGAGAACTAGGCCTTGTCTTAAGAGAAGTTACATAGAGTCTTGAGGATTGAGGATAGACTCCAGGCTGAGATTTCGTCGTATATGCTATAGAGAGACGCCGATGTTTGGTGGCATGCGACGATAACTTCTTAGGGAGAGTTTGAGTCTTGGGATGCATTCAAGAAGAAGTTTGAGCAACAATACTTCCCACCTGCAGTGATTAAGAGGTTGAGGAAGGAATTCATGAATCTAAGACAGGGAGCTGATATGTCGGCGATGAGCTAAATAGACAGATACGACTATCTGGGGCAATTTGTTGGGGGATCTAGTGAGAGATGATTCGAAAGATGTGTACCACTTTGGAAATAGCCTGAGGCCAGATATTGGATTTTATGTGGTCAGTTCTGGTGCCAAGACTTTGGAAAAGATTTATGAACGTGCACTTTCTCACGAGACCTATTATTTGGGTAGAGTTGCCGATGGGACATCGTTAGTACCAGCGTTGACACCTGATCAGGTTACGGAGTATGAGAGGAGGAGACAAAGGGGCAAGGGACCGAGGATATGGGATAGAGGTTCTCAGGGGTCAGGGACATCTACAACAATTGTACCATATGTATCATCTCATACGCCATGGCAGAATAGTGTTGGTAGACCTCCCTTGCCACCACCAGTCAGACCTGCATTGCCAGCTCCTACTACTTTGCTAGCTCTACCAGCACCATGTCAGGAGTAACAAGGTGGTAGAGGTCGAGGCAGAGGAAGAGGTAGAGGTCGAGATGGTTTCCAACAGGGGCAGTGACAAGCATAGGCCCAGGATTAGGTTCAGGGTCAGCGTAGGCCGGTCACTTGCTATAGGTGTGGTCAGGTTGGACACGTAATTAGAAATTATCCACAGCCAGCAATCGCGGTTCCACCACAGAGATGAGAGGCATTCACATGGTAGCACAACCTGATGTCGATGCTATACGAGGACTCATTGAGGGTATGGTTTCCATTTATTGTAGAGATTTATATGTTTTGTTTGATTCAAGTTCTACAGTATCTTTCATTTTTGGTCGCATGATAGGCATTTTAGGGTTGACACTAGTTAGAGTTAGCGTACATTCGATTTTGAGTACCGCAGTTGGGGATAGGATTTACCTTAATTGTCTTATTGAGGGATGTCCAATAGAGATAGATGGGGTACAGTTACCCGCAGACTTTAAGGTTCTCGAGTTCTTAGATCTCGACGCGTTGTCAGGGATGAATTAGCTAGAAGCATATCACACTCATATCGACTGTTTTAATATGACAGTGATATTTGAGATCCCAGGGCGTCCGATGTTCACGTATAGTGGTAGCACAATGAGAGCCGAGGGCACTAGAGGTCGACTTGCAACTAGTGGAGAAATGGAGACTATAGTATCATTATATACAATAGCACAAAGTTAGGGACCTAAACTTAAGGAGATTTCAATTCTGTGCAAGTGTCTAGATGTGTTTTCAGAGGACGTACCTGGTTTACCACCACCGAGAGAGATAGACTTCATTATTAAGTTGGTACCAAGCACTAGACCAATTTCTATACCACCATATTGCATAGCTCCGAGAGAATTAGAGGAGTTAAGGAGTCAGTTATAAGATTTGGGATAGAAGGGATTCATCACACCTTTTATGTCGCCATTGGGAGCACTAATCCTGTTTGTGAAGAAGAAGGATGGTACTTTGAGGCTGTGTATCGAATAGACACAGTTGAACAAGGTCAGAGTCAGAAACAAGTATCCATTACCTTGGATTGACAATTTGTTTGATCAGTTGAGAGGAGCATAATTTTTCTCCAAAATAGACCAGATATCAAGGTATCATCATCTTAGGATCGAGATGAAGATAGTTCTAAGACAATGTTTAGCATGAGATACGGACACTATCAATTTACAGTCATGCCTTTTGATTTAACTAATGCTCTTACCATGTTTATGGATTTGATGCATCGAGTGATGAGCCCATTTCTTGACCACTTCGTGATGGTTTTCATCGATGATATATTGATATATTTGAGGACTCGAGAAGATTACAAGCAACACCTTAGGGAGACGTTGCAGACTTTGAGAGAGTACTAACTATATGCCAAGTTCAATAAGCATTAATTTTGGCTATCAGATGTCAAGTTTTTGGGACATGTTGTTGCAGCAGCATGCATTACTGTAGATATGGCTATGATTCCGGCTATTATGGATTGGCCGGCACCGACGTCAGTTACCGTGATCATGAGTTTTCAGAGGTTAAAAGGATATAACCGCAGATTCTTGAAAGATTTCTTGAAGATCGCTTCACCGATTATCAGATTAACCTAAAAGGATGTCTGATTTGATTGGTCTAAGGAATGCGATGAGACATTTGCTCAGCTGAAGAGATTGTTAACTACCGCACTAGATTTTATATTGTCAAATGCTGGATAGGGATTCCTGGTATATACATATGATTCTCATATAGGTCTAGGTTGTGTGTTGATGCAGAATAAAGGTACGGTGGCTTATGCATCTTGATAGCTAATGATACATGAGAAAAATTATCCACTCATGATTTAGAGTTGGTAGCGGTATTATTTGCTATAAACATATGGATACATCATCTGTGTGGAGAGATGTTCACACTCTAAACTGACCACAAGAGTTTGAAATACTTCTTCACATAGAAAGAGCTGAACATGAGACAACGCAGATGGTTGGAGTTTCTAAAGGACTACGACTTTTCTCTAGAGTATCACCCAGGAAAAGCTAACGTAGTTGCTAATGTACTTAGTAGGGTACCGACTAGTGATGTCGAGTTTGTCAGATGCCATATGACGCATGAGTATGGATTACTCAAGGTAGGGATGATGATGACTTAGTCTGATATTTCTACCAACACTTGGGTGATGATTTGTGCACAGATGAGGCTATAGACATTGTCAACACAAAGAGTTTTAAAGTCAAAGAGTGACATTCTTTACTCGAGGTTCAGTGAGTTAGCCCAGAGTACTGATTGCACTGACTAAAGGGAGACTACAGATCAATGTCTGAGATTCAGAGGCCGATTGTGGATACTATCAAAGGCAAAGCTGTGAGATGAAATTCTTCAAGATTCACGCTGTTCCCGGTTCACTGTTCATCTAGGCAGGACCAAGATGTACCATGACATGAAGAGACATTTTTTGTGGCCTCAGATGAAAGTAGATATATCGGAGTTCATCAAGAACTGTAGAATCTTCCAGCAGGTGAAGGCTGAGCATCGTAGACTTGGATGATTATTACAGTCGCTTTCCATTCCATGATGGAAGTGGGAAGACATAGCCATAGGTTTTGTCAGTGGATTGCCATGGGCTGCCCGTCGACACAATTCTATTTGGATGATTGTGGACAGATTGATGAAATCTACCCATATCATACCAGTTGCAGCTCACTACACATTTGACTAGTTTAGTATATTGTTCGAGACGGATATTATCAGGCTGCATGGGGTACCATTGACTATTATGTCTGACTGAGATGATATGTATACGTCCAGGATGTGGCGGAGTATGCAAGAGAAGTATGGTACGTGCTTACAGTTCAACATGGCTTTTCAGCCTCAAACTAATGAGTAGATTGAGAAATTGATTCAGACTCTCGAGGATATGCTCAGGGCTTTGAAGGTCACCCAAGAGGGGGGTGAATTGGGTTACCGAGTAGTTATTGCCCTTTTAAAACTTTATGCGCAAATTACAACTATAATGCATACACTATCAATGAATATATATATATGCTATGCAAGTGAATGGAATGGAAGAGATGGAAAGTGACACACAATTTATAGTGGTGATCCAACGATCTACGTCCATTACCTAACCTCCCCAGGTTAGGATTTTTAACCCCACTTATATTGCAAATAAGTGTTACAACCTAAGCATACAAGCCTAGAGTGCCTAATTACAATTAGGACTTCCCACCTAGCCGCAACTAGGATTTGTGCCTAGTCTCAACTAGGTCTTCCCCTTTGACTTAGATTCCACTAAGTCTTACAATCATACAAATACAATAAGTTGTTGAAAAATAATGAGATACACTTTACAACACAAAGTGGTATCAAATTCAAACACTAGCAAGCCTCCTAGAGCCTAACAACTCTTATGCATGCAAGTATGAGAATAAATGGAATATGCAAATATGTCACTGATTTTGTTGCAAATCCCAAATGTGAAATCGTTTTAAAAAAACTTAATATATTAGTGTAAAACCGATTTCAAGTCTAAGAACAATAGTTTAACAAAAATCAAGTTTAAGTGCAAAACTTTTGTTCAAATCAATCTTAGGGTTTGATAAAATAAATTTAAGTGTAAAACCCAAGAAGAAGGTGTTCAAACACACAACAAAATGATTTTCAAATCAAATACACAAAACTATGTAGATTAAGCATAAGCAAGATTTTAGATCTAGGACTTTCTTACAAACAAGAGAATGACAAAAGAGATCAGCTTTGAAGAGATTCTTGTACTCCTTTTAAAGTCTCAAAAGTCTTTGGATTAGAGAACTAAAGAACGACACAAAGATCTCCTTTTGCTTCTTCACAAAAATCAAAGTTCTTCTCTTTGTAGATTTTGAGTTTTTGAGTGTGTTTCTTCCTTCTCTTGACAAAACCATGTTCTTGGTGGTTTTATAGTGTTAGGTATTCCATCTTGACAGTTTATGACCGTTCTAGGGATCCAAGGGTCCAAAATAGATCAAGAATTCAAATTAAAGTGTGTTTTCCAGTTTGTAAAAAAGTATCGAGATATGCAATTAGCGCGCTAATCTTTGAGACCTAATGCGCCAACTACGCACTTAGCGCGCTAATGAAATCATTAGCGCGCTAACCGCAGCGGGACCTCAAAACAATTATTTTGTCCCTTTGTGTTAGCGACCCTTAAACTCGTCCGGACCTAACCAACCCTTATATAACATGTTATACACGTTTATTATGAGTCATTAAGCCTAATTGGGTGGTCCGGATATTTTTACAAATCCAGAAAACGGAAATTCACGATTTCATAATGTATTAGGGGCTTTTCTCGCAAATTCTACGCTTTCTTTTCGAAGACCTTTCAAAAACGAGTTTTTCTTTTTCGAAAACATTTACAATGATCTGTAATATGCAAATGACCATCCACACAAAGTTTCACATTGTTTAAACTCATAGTCCTAGTTATGTGTTTAAATTCCACTTTGATACTTGAAGTAAACTTATAACTTTTGAAGAATGGTTTAAGAAACTTGATATGCATGGACTAATGCATTTGGCTTGCGTGAAAGAATTTGTATACCTTACATTGAAATTACAAATTGCGGTTTGAACTTTCATCTTCATTTCTTCATTAATGCCGAGTCTTGAACTTGTATTTCTTGAGTACCCTTGATATGTTGTTTTGCATCCTTTAACAAAAACTGAAATACACTAGATGTTTATTAGTACATTTTCACCTTGTTTGTTTCCATCAAAATCTCGGTCGGAGTGTGAGTGACTAACCACTTAGTCCAACAATCTCCCCCTTTTTGATGATAACAAACAATGTGAACTTTAAAGGTGTAAAACGTAATCTAAATGTATATCGCATTCATGATTTTATCTTTCATATATGCAAGTTCAAAACACATCAACCTTTTCAAGTTCAACCACATTTTTCTCCCCCGTTTGATACCATCAAAAAGTGGGGCCAAGCATCCCCATAAATAAACACAATAGAAACAATACGAGAGAAATATACTCTCCCCCTCACTTTATGCATATCAATAAACAATAGTCGGTAGCGATACAAATGCATAGACGATAAAACATAGTGAAGCAAGAAATATCCATATAGAAAACTCAGAGATACGCAAAAAAAAAAATTCATGATATAGATAGCATAAAGCAATGAGAGATGTGAGTTTTGATGGTAAAAACAAAATTATAGACGCCTGGCCGAACGACATTAGCGCGCTAATGATAAAATTAGCGCGCTAATGGGTCGATTCATATTCTGGGCCAGTACGCTATTAGCGCGCTAATGGGTGTTATTAGCGCGCTAATTTCCTCTGGAAATTTTTGGTCGAAGACATCATTAGCGCGCTAATTTTAACTATTAGCGCGCTAATTCCTCTCTCGGAATTTTTTGACAAAAAAATTTGGATTTTTGCAATATAGCTCCGATTCTCCTCAAACTTCATGGACACTTCACTAACACCATATAAAAAGGTTTGGAATAGCTAAAACATATGTAGAAGGTCCGATTCTCGAAACATGCCTAACTCACGCCGAATTTTAGAAAATTGATCTCTAGGCAAAGGCTTAGTGAATATATCGGCTAGTTAATCCTCTCGTGTGCACATGGATGAGTTTAACATCGCCCTTTTGGACGTGATCACGAAGAAAATGGTGTCTAATCTACGGTGCCACAACCATGCATCACATTCACTTTGTGCACTCAAACATGAGACATTTTGCATATTCATCTCATCAAAGTTAATGGCATAAACATTTTTATCTCTATATGCAATAAATAAGGTTTCATGCTTCTCATTCCTAACAATGCATTTCGATGATTCAAACATAACATGAAATCCTTTGTCACACAATTGACTAATACTTGAGCAAATTATGTTTCAATCCATCAACAAGATAAACGTTAGAAATAGAAAGTGAATTGTTACCGACGGTTCCGAGACCAATAACTCTTCCTTTGTTGTTGTCTCCAAATGTAACCTTTCCACCATCATGCCGCTTTAGTTTAATAAATTGATGTGCATCTCCTAGGTCATGTGTCTTGAGCACCCACTATCCAAGTACCATGGGGTGCTCTTCCTCGCATCCTACTCAATGGGAAAGACACTAGATTTTGGTACCCAAACACCTTTGGGTCCGAGAATGTTAGTGTAGTAAACATTTTTAACTACCCATGCTAGTCTATCCACTTTGGCCTTTTGTAATGCACATTTCCCGACCACATGAGTCTTGTTGCATATAGAGCATCTATGATCATCATTTAGCAATTTCTTGTAACTTAACAAGTTTGCTCCATAACCTATGCCTCTTTTGTTGAGTGCACGTCGTTGTGCTCCCAACATCATGTCAAACATTTCTTTACCATTTGTAAACTTATGCACCGTGCTAGTCAAGTCCTCTACTTCCTTGACTAAAGCATCTCTCTCCTCTATGACTTCATTTAAGTCACTTTGGAGATCATTAATGGTCTCATTTTGTGACTCTATTTCACTAATTGCAATGGTCAAGCTCTTTTTGAGTTGTTTGGTCTTTTTGACCTCCTTTTCCAACTCTTTCCTAAGCTCATCAAGATTTGGAACATCATCCAAATCATCAACATTATCAAAGTTAAAAGAGTTAGAATTTACCTCGCCTTGTGCCATGAGACAAAGTATTGCCTTCTCACTTTCCGATTCGGATTCCGAACTTGATGATGATGAGTCATCCCAAGTTGCTTTGAAACTCTTCTTTCCTTTCTTCTTGTCAAACACCTTCTTGGATTTGCAATCCACCATGATGTGACCCGGTTTGCCGCAACCGAAGCATATGATTTCATTTGAATTTCCTCCCTTGCTTCCACTTCGAAACTTCTTCTTATACTTGTCTCGCTTGTACATGGCCCTGTTGAGCTTTCTTGAGAGCATAGCTACTTCCTCCTCAAGATCATTGTCATCACATGATTTTTCATTTTCAATGATCTCTACCGATGCACTAGGGGAGCTATTTGCCTTCAAGGCGATATCTTTTCTTGAACTCTTAGTACCTCCACTTAATGCTTCCAATCTTGCTCGGTCTTTAAGTTCAAATTCATGGACCGTTAGCTCTCCACACAATGCATCAAATGTGTAATCTCCAAGATTTTGTGCCGATTGGATAGCATACTTCTTGGCATCCCATTCCTTAGGCAAGCCTCTAAGGAATTTATACACCGAGGTTTCTTGATCATAATTCTTTCCAAGATTCTTGATCTCATTCAATAGTTTAGTGAATCAAGTGATGGCGGTGGCTATGTCTTCATCGGACCCAACTCGGAAAGTTTCATAGTGCTCCTCAAGAATTCTCAACTTGGTCTTCTTCACTTGCATGGTACCTTCATAGTGTACCCCAAGCTTCTCCCATACTTCCTTAGCCGTTTGACAAGCACTTACTCGGTTAAATTCATTTTCACTTAGCGCACAAAACAAGTGATTCATGGCTTGATCATTTGATAGCTCAATCTTTATCTCCTCGGCGGTGTACTCTTTCAAGGGCTTATCCGGTGGAGTGTAGCCACTTTCAATTGCATCCCATAAGAATCTATTTTGTGCTCTAATGTAGAATTTCATTCTCACTTTCCAATGAGCATAGTTAGTTCCATCAAAATACGGAGGCCTAATCGAAGAGTTGCCTTCCCGAAGCGAGCCGGATCTAAGGTTTGCATCCTTGCACAAAAAGAACACTCAAAGATACGTTAGTAATACTTTGAGCAATAACCCTCTCTGATACTAATTGAAGGTCACCCAAGAGGGGGGTGAATTGGGTTACCGAGTAGTTATTGCCCTTTTAAAACTTTATGCGCAAATTACAACTATAATGCATACACTATCAATGAATATATATATATGCTATGCAAGTGAATGGAATGGAAGAGATGGAAAGTGACACACAATTTATAGTGGTTCGATCCAACGATCTACGTCCACTACCTAACCTCCCCGGTTAGGATTTTTAACCCCCACTTATATTGCAAATAAGTGTTACAACCTAAGCATACAAGCCTAGAGTGCCTAATTACAATTAGGACTTCCCACCTAGCCGCAACTAGGATTTGTGCCTAGTCTCAACTAGGTCTTCCCCTTTGACTTAGATTCCACTAAGTCTTACAATCATACAAATACAATAAGTTGCTGAAAAATAATGAGATACACTTTACAACACAAAGTGGTATCAAATTCAAACACTAGCAAGCCTCCTAGAGCCTAACAACTCTTATGCATGCAAGTATGAGAATAAATGGAATATGCAAATATGTCACTGATTTTGTTGCAAATCCCAAATGTGAAATCGTTTTAAAAAACTTAATATATTAGTGTAAAACCGATTTCAAGTCTAAGAACAATAGTTTAACAAAAATCAAGTTTAAGTGCAAAACTTTTGTTCAAATCAATCTTAGGGTTTGATAAAATAAATTTAAGTGCAAAACCCAAGAAGAAGGTGTTCAAACACACAACAAAATGATTTTCAAATCAAATACACAAAACTATGTAGATTAAGCACAAACAAGATTTTAGATCTAGGACTTTCTTACAAACAAGAGAATGACAAAAGAGATCAGCTTTGAAGAGATTCTTGTACTCCTTTTAAAGTCTCAAAAGTCTTTGGATTAGAGAACTAAAGAACGACCACAAAGATCTCCTTTTGCTTCTTCACAAAAATCAAAGTTCTTCTCTTTGTAGATTTTGAGTTTTTGAGTGTGTTTCTTCCTTCTCTTGACAAAACCATGTTCTTGGTGGTTTTATAGTGTTAGGTATTCCATCTTGACAGCTTTATGACCGTTCTAGGGATCCAAGGGTCCAAAATAGATCAAGAATTCAAATTAAAGTGTGTTTTCCAGTTTGTAAAAAAAAGTCGTCGAGATATGCAATTAGCGCGCTAATGCTTTGAGACCTAGCGCGCCAACTCTGCACTTAGCGCGCTAATGAAATCATTAGCGCGCTAACTGCAGGGACCTCAAAACAATTATTTTGTCCCTTTGTGTTAGCGACCCTTAAACTCGTCCGGGACCTAACCAACCCTTATATAACATGTTATACACGTTTATTATGAGTCATTAAGCCTAATTGGGTGGTCCGGATATTTTTACAAATCCCGAAAACGGAAATTCACGATTTCATAATGTATTAGGGGCTTTTCTGCAAATTTACAGTTTTCTTTTCGAAGACCTTTCAAAAACGAGTTTTTCTTTTTCGAAAACATTTACAATGATTTCGTAATATGCAAATGACCATCCACACAAAGTTTCACATTGTTTAAACTCATAGTCCTAGTTATGTGTTTAAATTCCACTTTGAAACTTGAAGTAAACTTATAACTTTTGAAGAATGGTTTAAGAAACTTGATATGCATGGACTAATGCATTTGGCTTGCGTGAAAGAATTTGTATACCTTACATTGAAATTACAAATTGCGGTTTGAACTTTCATCTTCATTTCTTCATTAATGCCGAGTCTTGAACTTGTATTTCTTGAGTACCCTTGATATGTTGTTTTGCATCCTTTAACAAAAACTGAAATACACTAGATGTTTATTAGTACATTTTCACCTTGTTTGTTTCCATCAAAATCTCGGTCGGAGTGTGAGTGACTAACCACTTAGTCCAACAGGCTTATGTACTTAAGTTTGGCAGATCATGGGAAGAGTACCTATTATTGTGCGAATTTGCATAATCCAATAGTTATCAAGCTAGTATTGAAATGTCGCCATTTGAGGCTTTATATGACAGACCGTGTCGCTCACCATCTTGTTGGGCTGAGCTAGAGGACTGGGAGTTGATAAAGCCTTAAATTGTTGTTGATCACATGGAGAAGGTACGACAAATTCACTAGATGCTTAAGGGAGCCCAAGAGAGGCAGAAGAAGTATGCAAGACACGTATCACAAGGATCTCACGTTTGACGAGGGAGCCTTTGTGTATCTAAAGGTTTCTCCTCGGAAGGGTCTTCACAAATTTAGTCTGAAAGGCAAGTTAGCATTGAGATTCATCGGGCCTTTCAAGATTAAACGGTGGGTCGAAAAAGTTGCATATGAGCTTGAGTTACCTCTGCGGATGTCAGGTATTCATCCTGTATTCCATATTTCTATGCTTCAACTAGCTAATTCGAATGCAGACGTACGACCGACAATTGAATTGAACCAGATTGATTTGAGCGAGGACGTATCATACGAGGAATAACCAGTACAAAATCCTAGACATGAGGGTATATCAGTTGAGAGGCAAGTCTATCCCAAAGGTGTTAGTCAAGTGGTAGTTCCATGGAGACTCGAAACTCACTTGGGAGTGGGAAGACTATATGCGAGATAGGTTTCCGTACCTTTTCGAGTCAGGTTTAATCTTAACCTAAGTTTAATTTCGAGACGAGATTTCCATTTGTTGGGAATAATTGTCATGGCCCGAGTTTTTAATCCGAGTTTAATCTCTTAATTAGGATTAGTGACTCGTGACGTGGGACCCGCAACATGATACGTGTCATGACCAAGGCAATGTGGCTGAGGTATATGTTATATTTGTTATGGTGTATGCTTAGTGTATTGTATATGTGTAGACTACTAAATCTCTCATACTTGTGTTTAGGTGTCGAGACGTGAGTAGGGATGCACCTGGAGATGCGTGTCGGCGTGAGATTGGGAGTAGATAGTGATATGATAAGTTGGTATAAGTTTAGTGTAGCTTAAATAGTGAGTTTACTATGGCTACGGTTGATTTTATGTTAGATGACCTAAGTTAGCATTCTAAAACAATAGCCATATAATATTTCTCGAGATACGTATTGACACATCTAAATACCAATAAGTGGAAAATGTGTCAATGTGTAATCCATTAGATAAGTCTCGAGATACGTGTGCACATGAAGATTAATGAATATTAATCAACTATATCCACTTCATATATATAGCTAAAGATCAACTCAAGCAACTCAAACACTTTCATTTCAATAGCTTAAAAGAGAAAGAAAGTGTCCTGGAGGAAGAAGAAGGTCAGAGAAAGGAGATCAACATGAAAACAGTGGGTTTAGTGAAGTTGGTGTTGATCAAGCTAAGTGGTTCATCAAGTAAGTAGTTCATTTACACTAGCTTAGTCAATTTGACGAATTCATGAATTTGATGATATGTAAGGCTATTTTTATGTTGTTGTTGATCTCTTGGGGCTTCGGAGGTATGTATAGGGGTCTCTAAGGCATTTGGGTAGCCTATGTGTGGAGAAAACTCAAAATAGAATTATGGGTTTTCCTACACATAGCATGCTAGGTTAGTCAACTAGTGCGCTAACTTCGGATAGCGCGCTAGAGAAATTTGGTAGCACACTAATGCGGCTACTAGCGCTGCTAATCAAATCACCCAACATGCTAAATGCAATAACAACATAAAAATCTACAATTTTCTAAATTCACTTAAACATTATAAACAAGTCTAATACCTTAAGTAAAGGTCCAAACATACTCAAAAACATGTTATGTGATATCAGGAACCTATGGAAGTGTCTCGAGGGTTCGGATATAATATTTGAGGTGTCGAGAAGTCAGAATAGCTTAGGAAATTGCGTGGATTGTAAGTAAACTAATTGAGCTATTTATTTACATTTCATTTTTGTTTATTTGTTCATTTCTACTCATTTGGACAGATTTACCATTGTACACCATGTACCATGACTTGTTATCTTTTCTCATTTTATGAGGCTGATTTCATGGTAAAGATTGTTGATTAAATGATTTCATTGACCCTAAATCATGTACTATATCATTTTGAATGTTGATACATGTAGTCAATGAAATAACATTCTATTAGATATGTGTTACATAGCGTTGTGAATCTGTTTCCATTGTGCATTAAATATGCAATTGATTTGTTGGATTCTCAAACCATGTTATCTTTTGAAATATGAAAGTAGTTCTTGTATTTAGGATCATTCTATGATAGAGGTCCGGTGGACATATGGGGGTCACTAGACTTCTAGGGTGATCGAGATCTCTCCATTATCTTGTGCAACATATGAGAAATGAGTCTCGGGGTTGTTAGCAAGCATAACTTGGGTGACATCATGGGGTATGAGACCTGGGTTGTTGGAAAGTATACATCACAAGTGACTGGCAATAGCAAAAAATTATAAAGGCAAAGAGCGATGTTCAGACCTTCACAGAGATATAGAGCTTAGCTTCATCCTTATGTAATGGAAAGGTTGATGTGATGAAGATCCTGGCCGACCGACCCTAGATCATTACTACTAAGCCGTGTGTCAGTTTCATTTTATTTAACTAAAGTATCTCTTTGCATGTTCTCTTTTCAGCATAGTTGCTATTATCATGCTTTTAGATTCTTGTTCATATTTAGGAATGTGAACAAATGTCTCTAAGTGTTACTTTGGGAATGTGAATAAATGTCTCTAAATGTTACTTTCTACTTTTCTGTACTCACCGTCCTTTTATGACGGTGGGTGCATATCCATCGAGTAGCAAACTAGGCAAAGAGAAGATCAACGACTACCTCTGAGCCAGTGGAGTGCTGCTACACCGGATTTTGTAGGTTTTGATTTTGTTGTATAACTTTTATATGTCTTTATATACTATATATGCATATGATCTTTATTTCCTGATTTTTCTACAAATGTTAGGTATCACGATAAAAGCTTATACTAATTTGTTAAAGACTTCCGATGAATAAACTTTAAATTAACTCTGATTTATGAATTGACAAAGGATAGGTAGATATTTATTAGAAAAATTAATTTGTAGAAAATAAGGTTTTTGAAAGGCTGACTAATTCCTCGTTAAGTCCTACGTGGTGAGATTATGGCTTAATGACAAGATTAGGCCCTAATTTGATAAGGGGTCGTCACAATCCTATCCTTCCCTCCCGTCTCGTGCCCATCCCCACCGGAGGCCGGTGGCTACTTTTGACTCTCTATAAGTGATTGTTTGTTTGTTTGTGTAGATCGATTTTTTTTTTAATTTTGATTTAGTTTGTATGTGTAATTTGTTTTATTGTTGATTTTTGAAGGAATCAAGGTAGGCCCCTCACCTTTGTCTCCTCTAGGATTTGAGGTATAAATTTTATTTTTTGAATTAATATTTATTTTATTCTAATTTAATAATTAAACTGTTTCTTTGTTTTTTTTCTTGTTTTACTATTTTTTAATATATTTTTGGTAATAGTTTTCTATATATATTTTGCTTGTTAGTTTATTTTTTAGACAAAAATGTTGCATTTCATTGCTATGTTTATCAAATAATTCACAATATTCAAGATATTTAATTAACTCGCATGATATTTTTTTGTAAAAATAAAAATAAAATTTATGATAATTGGATATGCATGATGTGTGTGTGTGTATATATATGTAAATATTGATTGGTTATATTATATATGATATAATATCTATATATATAAATTAATTAGCTTGTATATAAATTAACCTTTAATTTATCATATGTAATTATAATTGTATACGAAAACATAATTGATTGAATGTAGTGTTAATGCATGAATTATGAAGTTTATTTAATTGTTAATTCGATATTTTTTCATGTTTAATTAATGTATCAATTTTTTTTTGTCATGCAAGTTACTTAATTATATTTAAATTTATATGTCCAAAAAATTTGTAAATATTTAAATAATGTGATTGATTTGAAGAAATAATAAATATTTAAATTAAATTGTTAAATAATTCTATAGTTTTATAGAAATAATAAATATCCGAATAAGTGGTAAAAATTATAAACTGATTCCTTATGTAGAAATTTAATTAACAACTTAAGTGCACATATTGAAGGTGAAAAAGTTATGAATTTTAGAAAAAACAATTATTTGGGCATAATACTTCGAAATTTGATCTAATCAAAATTCGAAGTTATAAATTAATGTAATGAGAAAGTTAATGAAGCCTTAGTTAGTTTCAACATAAAAAAGGAAAGAAAAGAAAAGAACAATTATATATACATTTTTTCTCTTTTATCCATGCGTCATTGTCCAACTCAAACCCCCCAATATTGTCACCATCAATTAATTAAACAACATTTTTTCACTATGACCAGTCGATTTCTTAAACAAATCTTAATATCCACCGACGGTCCCAATGACTTATAAATATAGAGACACATCTCTATCACCTTTACGCAATTCCGTGTTTCGATATCCTTCGGGTATAGGCTCAAGAAAGTATGATCGAGATGTCTACTAATCATGAGTGGATGTATAATCGTATCGAAAATGGTTGAACTCGATCGGAGTTCATTCACTATGTGAGCGAGTTCGTGGCATTTGCTAAGGTGCATTGCAGTTCATTCATTACTGAGGGGAAGATTACGTGTCCGTGCAACCATGCAAAATGTTCAAATCTTGCGTACCACGATTCTGACGCCGTAGAGATGCATCTGCTTCGTCAGGGCTTTGATCCAGGATATCATTATTAGTCGGAGCATGGAGAGGAAGATGTGTACGCATATAATGTCGAACATAATGTTGCGATGGAGGATGATGACCATAAAGATACACATGTAGTGGAAGGTATCACCTCGTACCGTGAGATGGTTAACGACTTAGCGGGCCCAAGTTTTAATTGAAATCGCATAGAAGAGGCTCCAAATCCTCAATTAGAAAAGTTGTATGAAGTTATCGACGCTGCGTGTGAGCAATTATGGCCTAGATGTGACTTAATGATGAAATTGTCTGCAATGGTGTGACTTCTAACGATTAAGTCTGAACATCATCTCTCAGAAATGGCGTACGATGAGATTCTGCAGTTTCTTAAAGATGCATAGCCAAAAGATAATTGTTTGGTCGATAGCTTTTATAACGCAAAACGTCTAATGCAAGGTTTATGTCTATTAGTTGAGCAAATTGATTGTTGCAAGTCGTTGTGCATGATATATTAGGGTGACGACTGAGATTTGACGTAGTGCAAGTTTTACGGAGAGTCAAGGTATGAGCAAGGTGGGCGTGATTTGCACCCACACAAGAAAATGTATTATTTCCCCATAACACCTCGTTTGAAGTGATTGTTCATATCTGAAGTGACAATGAAACAAGTGAGGTGACATGGAGAGCATGTTTCAAACGGTATTGTGATGCAACATTGTTCGGATTCCCTCACATGGCAACATTTTAACGATGTCAATCCTAATTTTAGCGCTGAGATTTGTAATGTTCATTTAGGTTTGTGTACTGACATTTTTAAACCATTTTGGCAGTATGAAAAACAACATTCTCGGTGGCATGTCATACTTACACGTTACAACTTGCCTCCGTCCATATGCATGAAGGAGTTTATGTTCTTAACTGTCATTGTTCGTGGTCCAGACAATCCTACACAAAAAATGACATCTTCTTGCAATTGTTAATGAAGGAGTTGTGTATCAACCTTGTTCTCGATATCAACATCACTGATGTTGGGCTCTTCAACACATTTGGTAGACAAGAAAATGTTGCAAACATATATAACATGTATATAACTTTTAATCAAACTATTTAATTTGCGATATTGACATCTCTATGGGTAAAAGTACGTAAGTTACCTAACATAAGGAGATACTTCCAGGAAATTCAGTAAAATATATTGATGAGCTGCAACGTACTCCTTTTGGGTTAGATATTGTTTCCTTGATTTGCTTGGTGATCGACCCGAATGTGTGAAGATTAAAAATGTACTATGTAATTACTCGTCAGCCTGAGCCTACCATAAACATTGCGTTGCACTCGATTATGAGAAGTGTTGATATGATCCTCAAAGTTGAAGGAGCAAAACGAAGTTGCCTCCTCAACTAAGTATGCATTGCACATGTACCATATCCTTGTTCGTAACATTTTTTTCAAATGTTTAAGATACCTACAAAATAAGAAACGAGAATTTTGACCAACCTGATTAGTTTTCAAATATTGACTTATAATCACATATTTAACCTCTAAGAAAGTCACCTCTCAAACATGAATATCCATAAATATTGTACGGGCCCAGCAAGGTGGGCTTCATATGCCAAATGTAAGGGAAGATGTTCTATCAAGTAAAAAAACTCGGTTGAAAGATTTGCTCCAACTTACACAAAATTTTAGGGATGTTAGAATGCATCAATTCTATTTTCTCCATATTAAGATTCTTAGCAGTCAAGTCTCAAAAGAATACACTCAACTGACTAATTGCCAACTACACCTTATCCTCTAGTAGCTTGCAAAATGCTATTGGAATCAAAATTTACATAAATACATGACAATCATGGCTCTTCATTCCGAACATCCTCA
Organism: Stephania cephalantha; assembly: GCA_039657325.1. Taxonomy (NCBI): domain Eukaryota; kingdom Viridiplantae; phylum Streptophyta; class Magnoliopsida; order Ranunculales; family Menispermaceae; genus Stephania; species Stephania cephalantha. Next base: position 24,242,144 of record CM077574.1, on the reverse strand, counting down.
ATTCATTCATGTCTATGCATCTCCCGACGTTTGAAGCATAGCTATCTGGAAAGCGCAGCTGTCATATCCAGTCACATAAGACTTCCTTCTTACGTTTTTCAAGTGAGTAACATGCTTTAGGGTAGACTTTTAACATGGAGTCATACTCAAGCTCTTGACGGTTGTATATTTCACTAACATATTTCCTCGACTTAGCATTATCTTTACTCTTCCCTAATACACCCAAAATTGTATTGTAAATATTGTCAAACACATTTTTTTCGATGTGTATAACATCTAAATTATGTCTAACCAGATTCATCTTCCAATACGACAAGTCCTAGAAGATAATTCTCCACCTTTTCTTTATCAAAATCCTCTTATTCACCTCAACGGATCGAATTTCTATTATTTTCATCAAAGCAAACCTCTCAATTTCTTCTAAAATGTGTTCCCATGATTTGATAGGCGGAGGTCCTTTATGACATGTTGTGTCCCGTCACAGCTAATTTTTTCATACCTTAGCCTATCACCCCGTTGTAAGAAGCGATGATGACAATCGAACCAAGAAGTATTTTCTCCATGTTTTAATTGGAATGTATCAGTATCATCCTTATAATGCGAACAAGCCTTGTTGCCATGCATGCCCCAACCAAACAACAAACTATACGTGGGGAAGTCACTAACAGTCCATATAAATGCAGCTCACATTTGAAAGTTCGTCTTCGTGGAAACGTCATATGTAAGTACTTCACGCCACAAATCTAATGAATACTTGGAACATTGGAAAACGTTGGAAAACATGATATGCATGAAACTAATACATTTGACTTGTGTAATTAGACTTGTATACCTTACATAGTTTGTACAACATGTAGGATATGCTTTCCATCCTTATTTCCTTGTATGGATTGAATCTACAACTTTACCAGCTTTGTATGACTTGAGCTCGTGAGTTGTGATTTATAACCAAGTTTGAAGTTCCGAAACATATTTAACAAACTTGTTAGAATCCTTTCACTTTGTTTGTTGCCATCAAAATCTCAGGTGGAGTATAAGTGACTAACCACTTAGTACAACTGTCTCTTATCTTACATTTATTTAGAAGATCTTAAGGATATTTCAGATACTCAAGTGGCACTGGCCGAAGAAGGCCCGATAATGAAATAGGAGACCAATTTCATTATGGAATGAATTCATCCACTGCATCAATCTGTAGGAAGCTTATGGCACTTATGATGAACATAACTGGTGTTGATGTCCGAAACATATATATGTCTAGTTGTTTAGTAGTGTCTTGTTTTTCAAATTTTGATTGTTTAGGCATTAATTCAATACATCTTCATAGGACATATATATTGTGCAATCAAAGGTTGTTTTCTCTCTACTTGATTTCTATCATAGTTTCTTAAATCAGTGTACTTTTTTTCATGATGGAACTCCTGGATGTGCAAACTTAAGATTACTTTTTGCAGCGTAAAAGACTATTTTTTTCAAATCTAAGAAAATACTTATCTATTTTTCTTCGTCAATAAAAAATAAAGTAGAAAGCCTAGCAAACTAGGAAAGTATTGCATTTGCAAAACTTGATTGCCTTCATTGCACAAGCATGTTAAAACCTACGAGCAAAACCATCGAAGAGACAACATGAAGGAACTACGAAAAAAAATGATTCCACTCATTTTAATGTGCACATAAGTCACTGAGATGTACGCGTAAGTCTCTTATGATCTGATATTATATGTTTTTTGCAACAATGCCAAGAAACTTACGCACTAGATAAGCATATACTTCAAAACTACTCGCTGCTCGTTTTGAGAAATCTATATTTTTTTCATCCTTTTTTATCTTGATAGTGCTATATGTATTTCTCATATATGAGAAGAATAATTATTGTGTAAATTGCAAAAATACAGATAACGAATTCATCAAATAGAAAACTCTTTTTATTCTTAACTAATTATCAGTAGCTTAATTGATGTGATCTAAGTTTCATGAGATTTGCAGGGAAAGTTGCTTTGTTTACTCTCCTTTCCCAAATTTTGTCATTGAATAAGTGTTTTTTGTTTTTCATTTAATTGGACAACTTGTACATTTAATCATTTTTAGATTAGTATGTTTTTGCATATGTACACTACGAATGATCAATTAAGTTATTTTACTGTGTTTAAGCTTTTCACTTTGGAGTCTAGAAATGCAGTCTTCAGGAAGTTCTTCTCTAAGCCTAAATCTGTTACTTTTTTGGGGTTTCATGTTCAACACTAGAAAAATTCCATATAAAAGCTTTAATAATTTTAAGGTAATTAAAAAAAGAACCATATGTTGACACACCAGACCAATGCACACAGCACCCCAACCAAATCGAATCAACAAAGGTTCATACCTGAACAATGGTTTTCACTCAGAATTGATGCTTGTCGAGTTGATTTTCATTCAAGATTGATGCTTCTTTTCTGTTAGAACTCTCCATACCTGCTATCTCTCTCTCATTTGTTTTCCATCATTGAAAGGAAGAAAATGCTGAAGCAGATAAGTCGCGACGTTGCCTTGCTCCTCTAGTCTGGTCAAGATGCCTCGGCACCTTCAGTTTTGCCCAAGACACCACTGCAATCCTTCGTCTCACAATGGAAGTTGAAGACGCTCGAAAACCTTCAATCCACCCAAGACATACTGCTCTTTCATCTCTTAACATGAACCCTAACCTTTTTTTCCGCTCCTTTCCGCTCCTTCTCACTCAATGAAATAGAAGTGCCCCCTTTTTTGTTTTCGTTTCCTGTTGTGAATAGCTTTTAGGTTGAGCAGGCAAGTTTTTTATTTTTTTGTATTTTTTAAAATTGGTACTATAGTAAATGAAAACCCACACCAAGAAAGAAATGTAAATTATACACGCAATATTAGAATTCTAGAAGTTAAATAGGCATTGAAAAGAATGAAATTAGGGAAAACATGTGGCCCAAATGAAATACCCATAGAGGTTTGGAAATGCTTAGGAGAAATTGTATTGACTTGGTTAACAAAACTTTTTAATAAAATTCTAAAATCTAAACGGATGCCAATGGATTGGAGAAGAAGCACACTTGAGCCAATCTTCAAAAACAAAGGAGACATTCAAAGTTGCTCAAACTATCGGGGAATTAAACTTATAAGTCACACTATGAAACTTTGGGAGATGATAATTGACAATAGGCTAATGAGAGAAACAACAATATCAGATAACCAATTTAGCTTCATGCCTGGGAGGTCAACTATGGAGGCGAATTTTCATGTAAGACGGTTGTTAGAAAAATATAGAGAAAAGAAAAAAGATCTTTATATGGTATTCATAGATTTTGAAAAGGCATATAATAGGGTTCCTAAATATGTTCTTTGTTGGGTTCTAGAAAGAAAAGGAGTGCATGCTAGATACATAGACATTATTAAGGATATGAATGATGGAGTAGTAACAAGAATAAAGATATTTAGAAGAGCTACAAAAGAATTTTTCATTACGATAGGACTACATCAAGGATCGTCTTTAAGCCCATATCTATTTACTTTAGTTATGGATGAACTAACTAGGCATATTCAAGAGGATATATCATGGTGTAAGTTATTTGCAGATGATATTGTCTTAGTGGATGAAACAAAAGATGGAGTTAATAGGAAATTAAAACTCTGGAGGAATACATTAGAATCTAAAGGCTTTAAGTTGAGTAGGACAAAGACCGAATATATGCACTGAGTTATAAACACTAGACATCGAGATGATGGAGTGTTAAGATTAGGGGAAGTAGAAGTTCTTAAGGTAAACCACTTTAGATACCTAGGATCAGTCATACAAAATGATGGTAATATTGAGAATGATGTCAATCATAGAATTCAAGCTGGATAGAAGAAATGGCGGAGTGCAACATGAGTGATTGGTGATCGAAATATTCCTACTAAGTTAAAAGGAAAATTTTATAGGACCGCAATTAGGCCAGCTATGCTCTATGGAAGTGAATGTTAGGTGGCAAAGCAACAACAATTACATAAAATGAACGTAGCAGAAATGAGGATGCTTAAATGGATGTGTGGTAAAACTCATAAAGACTGAATAAGAAATATAGAAATTCAAAGACAAATAGGAGTAGCACCAATTTATACAAAGATTAGAGAAGTGTGGTTGCGGTGGTTTGGTCACCTGCAAAGACGCCCTACAAATGCCCCAACTTGAAAACTCGACTCAATAAAAACTGTAGAAATTCGACGAGGTAGGGGTAGACCAAAATTAACATGGGATGCATTAATTAGGAGGGATTTGAATGGTTTGGAAAGCACACCATCAATTGCACTTAATCGAGCACAATGGAAAAGTTTGATCCATGTAGCCGACCCCAATTAAGTTGAGACTGAGGCTATGTTGTTGTTGTTGTTGTTTTAAAATTGGTACTTTTGTGTGTGTATTGTAAATAATGTGGGTTTTTAGGACAAGGGTTGTGAATAGTAGCAATTAAAACCCTTTTTAATGTGTCTCAAAAGAATGCCATAAAAGGGTTGTTTTCTTGTAGTGATTAATTAACAAGTTAACCATATTAGATAATTCATCAATTTTATCATCCGATGTATTATTTCTTCTATTATCAACTTCATAAAGTTTATTTCTTGAGGATTTAATCTTTTCACCATATCGTTTAGATTGTTTATCCATTTTATTGATTGCTTCTTTTGATAAAGTAGGTGTTGTTTCAAATAAAGATCCATCACATATTTTGTCTAATAACCTTTTTTCAAAGTGATTGAATCCTTCATAAAAATATTCTAATAAAGCTCTTTGAGTATATCCACGTTATGGACAAGAAGAAATTAATCTGTAGAATCTATCACATAATTCATTAAAATTTTCATCATTTTTCATCTTTGTAACTGTGATTTACTTTCTATAGGAACTAGTTTTTTTAGAAGGCATATATTCATCTGGGAAAGCTTCTAACATTTGATTTCATGTTGTTATTGAATCTTGGGGGAGATAGAACAACCAATCTTGTGTATGACCTTTTAATGTAAAAGAAAAGCTTTAAAAAAACTTATCGAGCATGCACAATAAGTTCTCTTATTTCACTATTAACTTGTAGTAGTGGTAAATTGGATATCGTCTCCATGAGGATTTTTCAAATCTCTTAAGAATTTAATCTATCCTAAAGTTTTATCAGATTTATCTTGTTTTAATTTAATTACTTTATTTAAACAGGAAAATAAACACTAAATAATCTAAAAACTAAACTAAACAATTAATTAAAATAAATGAACTTTAAACAACTTAAACTAAATAAACTAACCTAATATACTCAAACTAATAAATAAATAATTGACAAATCAACTTAAATAAAACATCTAACAATCATCTAAACAAACCCCCACTAAACATCATAATATACTTTTTCAAACTCCGAAACATAACATCACTTCATAATATAGTTATATTTATTTTATATGGAATCTTAGAATCATTAAGTTCTAATTCATAATAGGTTGATAGCCTTTAGCTAGCCACCAATTTTCTTAAATTCAATGGAAATGTCACATTCCTATCATTGTAAATCTACCAATTGGATAAAACACAACATCATAGAAATATGATAGCATTAAGTTCAATGAGAATCATGCCTAATATAAGCCAATATTATCGAAGCCACATAATAAACAACTTAGAACACAATCACCTATGACATCTACTCGGGAAATGCCATATAAATTAATCCTAGTTACTATTTCTATAATTGTTGTCAATGTCTATAGACATAGAATTAAATACTCTATATTAAGGAACATATCGGCCACTATGCACTCAACATAAAAAATTACTGGTTGTAATACGCAAAAACAACTTGTTTGATCTATGATTGACATGTATGAATCGATTTAAAGCATTAAGTACATGATTCCATAATTATAACTAAATAACAATCCGAAGTATATTACATGCTTAGGGATTGTTTAGATTGAAATGCTACTCACACATGCTGGAAATAAACAATACTAATATGTCATTAAACGACATAATTAAATAAATAAATACCTTAAAATCAATACTCCAATGTTGCTTCACAAAAAGAACTTAATAAAAGAGAAAAGAAAAAGTAAAGAATAGTTAAAGAGTAGTTGGACAAAGTTATTTCGAATCTCTCTGGTCTTATATATATAGTTCCCCTAGGAATACATATCCTATATAAATACAAATTCCTCATATTAATCTAAAAACCTATCACTGGCCTCAGCGATTTGTTAGCGATTCCTAACTTATACACAAATAGCTGACCAAATCACTGAGTTTAGCTCTAAGTGCTCCATCGATTCAGCTGACAATTTATAGTTCATTCTCCAATTTGCTGTTGATTCGTTGGCCATCTTCTGCTGCTGATTTAGATGGCGAACCTAGTGTTATTCCAAATCACTGGTGTAGTTTTCCAGTTGACTGTTTTGCTTTTCTTTCTCTTTTCTTCCATTTCTTCATTTTTCTATTTAAAACTTGAAATCAATAAAATAAGAGAATACATAGTATAATATCATTATTTATACCAAAAATCAACCTAAATTACACTATAAAATGTGTCTAATTATTGACTCGCCACTAAGTTTGACTTGTTTTAGGGTACTTTCTTTCTGTTCAACCCATTAACTTTATGTTGATACTCCTTTCACGAATGGCTCTTCATTGTCTTTAACATTGAAGTTAGGTAAGGCACTGATAAATCCATATTTAAGTTCAAGTTTAGGAAATCCATTGGGGTATGATATACACAAAGGCTCATATGCTGTAACATTTTGATTTGCTTGTCTATAAATAAGTTCTCTATTATTATTATTATTATTATTTATTATTATTATTATTATTATTATTATTATTATTATTATTATTATTATTATTATTATTATTATTATTATTATTATTATTATTATTATTATTATTATTGATAACTCTATTATCATTATTATTATTATTATAATAATTAATGACATAGTCATTATTATTATTATTATTATTATTGCTATCCTCTATCCCAATTAACTAAATTTTCCCTAAGTTGTTGTCTTAAACTTTGATTAAAAGTTCTATATGTTTCAGGACCAAACTGATGTAAAGATCATGTAGAATTTGAGCGACAAAGTGTGTAGACTATACAACGTCTAAAATCCTACGAAATGATATAAAAATCCCCGGCAACGACACCAAAAATTGACACATGCCGAGCGTGCACAATAATTTTCCATATTTTCTTATTATATGTAATAGTGGTAAATGAGATATTGTCCCCACATGGATTTTGCAAATTTTTAAGGAAAACATTTTTTTTCTTGTTTTTTCTTTATTTAGTTTATATAATTAAACGAGAATTAAAATACGAAATAACTAAAAATTATAACTACAAACTTAATTAACCAAACTAACTAAACTAATTCAAAAAATTTAATGCAAACTTAATTAAATAATAGTCAAATTCAATATAATATAAATATCTAAACAAACCCCCACTATACAATGTAATATACTTAGATTGTATTCCAACACTAGAACATAACATCACTTCATAACCTAGTTATAATCATATCACATGGAATCTTGGAATCATTGAATCCTAATTCATAATAGGTTAATAACCTTTAGCAAACTATCGATTTTCTTATATTCAAAGGAAAACAAACTATATTCTTCTCATTGTAAATCTATCTATTGGATAAAACGCATTAAAATAGAAATACGATAACATTAACACTCAATGAAAATCATATCTAATTTAAACCAAATATTAATAAGAATATGCTAATCAATAAATGACTTAGAACACACTCTCCTAGAACATCCACTCGGGTAATATGACCCTATAGATTAATCCTACTTATTACTTCTATAATTGTTCTCAATAATCATAGACATAGATTCAAAATCTAAATATTATAATTCATATTTGCAATTATGCATAGAATATCAATCATCATTAGTTGTAATACACAAAAATAACTTATTAAAACCATGATTATTGTGTATGGTTAGATTGAAAACATTAAGTACATGATTCCTTAATTATAACTATATAACAATCCAAATTATATACATGTCTAGGGTTTGTTTAGATTAATAAACTACTCACTCATGGTGGAAATAAATAACACAATAATATAATTGAAATAAATAATTAAATAAGTACCTCTTAATGAAATAAATCAAAGCTCCAATGTAGCTTCCAACATAAACTCAATATAAACTAACTTAAGGCTAAAAGAATGCTTACAGAGGTTCAAAGAGAGTAATTTCGAAGCCTTAAGGTTCTATTTATAGTTTCATAAGTGTACAAATCTTAGATAAACTCAAATCCTTCGTAGTAATCTAAAAAACTGGTAATCGACCTCTACTATTTGTCAATTATTCTATTATATTCATAAATCCCTGAGTTAATCACTGAAATTTGGTCTTTGTGCTCCACCGATTCATCTAATGATTCCTATTGTAAACTCCAATTCACTAATGATTCGCTGACTCTTCTCTGCTACCAATTTTGACAATGATTTTTAGTGTATTGTTGGATCGCTAGCTAATCGCAGGCACTGATCTTCAGTTGACTATTTTGCTCTTCTTCCTTTTTTTCTTCCATTTTTTCATTTTCCCAATTAAATCTTGAAATGAAAAAATAAGAGAATACCTAGTGTAATATCATTATTTATATCTAAAATCAACTTAAATTACACTATAAACATGTGAAATTATTGACTTGTCAAAATTTATTTGATTGTTTTAAACCACGGTTCTATTCCATATTCTACTTTGTATTTTGTTTTGGAAAGGAGACAAAGCTTTACTTCAAAATAACATATTTTTGTACAAATTGGTTTAAATAACTTGAATGGTCCTTTCACAATCCCATTATGATTTTCAGTTCAAGTTTATCTTTTTCCCACAAATATCCATTTTCAAAACCACATGTCTCTTTTTATCTTCAATGAGACTAATTCGAAATAACCCTCAATTGATTACGTATTAAACCAATACTTCATAGAATAGGTTTTCTCGAGTTACTAATTCAACCGGTACTAACACCATTCTAAAAATCCAAGATATTTATATCTTGTATTCTTACAAATCTCAATTTCATTTTTCGTTTACTAAACGATTCTTGATCGTTGGAGACTTAATTTAAGTTTGTTCTGATATTTGCCTGAGCATTTCAAAATTGTGATAGTTTTTTACATTCAATTCAAAATGAGTCCATATTTATTACTTACGTTCTTGAATCACTAAAACTCGTTTCTTAACCAATTTCTCATTGGTTTCGTAACTGATAACTTTCAACAGTTATATTGGTATTGAACTACGTACATCACCTTTATAAATTCAGACTTCACAAGTCTATCTCATATCCAATTATGCTCAGTTTCCTTTCATAAGTCTATTCTCTATTTTATTATTTGTTTCTAATCTAATTCGTCACATCTTAGGAGTTAAGTATTGAACACATAAGGAGAATAAATTTCCTATCGAAAATATGGCGATAATACATAATTACATAACAAAATCACAAAGTATCCCCAACTTAAAGTCACTTCCCAACTAGTCATGCTTAATCACTCTTTGGTTCACAGTCAAAGCTATTCTTAATTGAGCCAAACCTAGGCTTTCATACCAACTCAGTCAAGACAAGTCTCACTGAGTCCTGACTTAGCCTAATTCTTCTAATTAGGCACCTAATCGATCAAATTAACTTTGACCTTGAATTAATTTTCATTTCAATCCTTATAGTGCTCCAACGAAAAACCATTTAGATCCTTAATTGATCTTAATTCTTAATTTATTTCATTAGAGAAAATTTGGAAATTATACCATATATTTTTTTTGTTTTGTAAAATTTTTGGCAGCACCTCCATCAGAAGCAGACTGTCGGCGCCAAAACCTAATAGATAATAAAATTGGGGAGAGGCCTACAAGGACTCACAACTCTACGCATTTCATAATATACATCAAATTAAATCATTAAATATGACTTCCAATGTCAAATCTTCACGTAAAGATATATAATCCCAATATGAATTAAACTATCATATAAACCAAAACTACATCCAATTGAGCTATAAGTAACTTCAAACTTCCTTAATTTAGTTCATGAAGCTCTCAAAACCTATTAAATTGTGTTTCACACCCTACACTCACCCCAAGAAACCCAAAACATATATAAAGTTTTTGACAACCAAAACATTTAGCTTTACAAACATTCATAAATCTTTCTTAATGCTTTTTCGTTCCTTTATGTTCCTTGTTTGCCTTAGGACCTAACAAAGCCATGTTGAGGACACCAAATAATAGTGTACACCAAATAAACAATACCAAATAAGTAAACATCCATCTTGCTTTGTACAACAAATAATAACAAGACATAATATGGAATATTGTGCAATAAACGAAATTATGAAATAAATATACAACATAGATCCCTTGATTCCCATTCTAAGCTCATAACAAGTGAGCCGTCCCATGATGAACCAAGAATAGTCCTATGAGTTCAATGCATGCTACCTCAGACTCGTCATTACCCGCCTTAGACGTCTGCATTACATCTTGTTTGGAGTGGATCACATCACACTCTTACGATCGAAGCAGGGGCAACTCTATATGAATTCCATGAATGCATGATCAAGAGGTTCACTTCCTCACCATGCAATATATAAACCATGTTACTACAAAAAATAAAAAGTAGTGTTTACTTACTGTAAGACTAACTCATAGTTGGTCACAAAACCTCACACAATGTTCCCCGACTTTCACATACTTCCACGTGTCATATTAAACCATATAATTCATTATTTTAGAGTTACAACTCTATTTGAATACTTTAAATTCATATTTCAAGGTAATATGGAGTCAAAACCACTTTTAGACTCATAACGGAGTTCAAACTACTTTAACAACTCTAACAACTTATTTAAAGTCTCCCAAATGACCTTTTACGCATTTTTAATGTTTTTGAATCTCTAAATAGGTTTTAAAACATTTATTGAAATCTAAATAGGATCGTAACCACCTACTTAGCTTCATAATAACCCACCACTTACCTATGAATTCTTAATTTAGGCTTTTGTAACCAATTTAAAGTCCAAGTTGGAATTTTTATTCATTAGACTTGAAAACAACTTACTTATTACCTATGTATTCTCAAACCTTGATTAGAAACCTTAATCAGTCTAAATCTGACTCATTTCAACAAGATGCAATGTCATTCAACTCATTGAATCGTCAAACTGAGTAATTCTTCTAATTACAATACCAATCAAAGCAATTACTCTACAGGATCACCAATTCATAAGTTATTGGTTAACTATTCAAACCATTTTACTTTGATTCATTTCGTTAATAAATCATGTGATTCATTTACTCATCAATAACCAATAAAACACAAAACATGAATTCAGAAAGTTCAACGAAATCTTAAGGAACCCATTAATAGTTCTTAATTTTTTTATGTTGTTCTGAATCATCGAAACCTATAAAATCTCATTAACTTCCCTTAATTTCTTGGTTAGCTTACAATTGAAACCAACACATCAATGCATCCTCTTAACAATGTCACAACATCAGTCCATCATCAGTAACCTCATTTTTATCGATCCAACAACTAAAAACAACACACACACACGTACAACTACAAGACCTTATGGTCATCTCATTCGAATGTTCATTCTCTTTATAATTTTTCCAAATTCCATCCCCTATCCATTTATCCCTCTCAACAACAACTCAAACCCTTAAAATTTTAATTCCAAATCAAAACCTACACTTACCTCAATCGGTGGTAGTCTCCACCGAGCTTACAGTCCTCTTGCTCTGTCCGAGACACCAATCGAGAAAGAGAGAGAGCGCGTGCACATAATTAAGAGAGAACGAGTAGTGTAGACATCGAGAGTTGAGAGAAATTTCTAGCCAAGTGACGATAGAGAGATATCGAAGTGTGAAGGTCGAGAGAGATATCACTAAGAGAGGTTCGAAATACATGGTTATCTATATATATAATGAATCCTAAAGTTTAAATCAAAATAAATTATACATTAGATTCACCTTGAGATACGTGTTACGCTTGAGTCGAGGAAGTGAATATGTGGAACGTTGGATGTTGGAGAGATTATCCACGCCTCAAGATATGTGCAAACAAGTAATGACCCAATATTTATTGACCTATTATTTCGTTTAATTTCAGAGTCTTGCGCACCTAAGGCCCACGTGGATGCCTCGATAGGCTAGGAATTGCCTGACTAGGCATAAATAATTATTTTTGTCTGTTGTTTACATAATTGTGATATTAATTATTATGTATTTCATAACTCATCGCATGTGTGTATTTATATTGCCACACCATGTGAGATTTTGTGACGCGTAAACACCTCGTAAAAGCATGGCGACACGGGTACTGGGTAGGCGTAGTACGGGTACATTATGTCTTATAATGCTACTTTAAATAAAATGACTAGAACAAAGGTGAATATGGCATAAAATAGATAGTCAAACTTTAGGCCAAGTCATAATAATCGGGAACATCAAGGATTGACGTGCCACGAAATGCGTGCCGAGACTCAAGACACTGGGTGCCGGGTAATTGGGTATAAGGGAAAGTGGTACTACACCAATTTAAGACACTAAATAGCCTACATATGTATAAAGGTTCCTAAGTTAAATTAATTGAATCAATTGATTACAAATGCCTATAATTGGATGAAAAAACTGATGTCATACTTTCACCTCGAGATTCGCATTAGAATGAAATCTTATAAGATTGAAGTTAGGAATCAGTGTCAACAAGATAGAAGTTAGTTGAGTAGGAGTTAACAAGGACCATTAGATTGACCTCGGGATACGTGAACACAATTGATTCTAACATAACTTATATACGGCTAAGTTAGTGGAAAATTTCTTCATGCAATAATAACAAAGTTTGTTTTTATGCTAGATTGCTAGAAAATTCAACAAGAACTAGGAGGAATAGAGGCCATCTACTAGAGGAATTAAGCTAGGAAGATCAAAACTAAGGTGATAATCTCCTCCATCACTTTTCCATGAAAATAAGCTTCAAAATTTGGGTTTTGATTCAAAAATGAATTCCTATGTTTGCTCACTAATTTTTTTTGAGTCTCTTTATGACTGGAAAGTTCATTATGTTCACTAATTCAAGGATTTGAAAGTGATTTTTTTAATGGGTTGTGTTCTTGAAGTTTCTTGATGCTTGCATGTTAAATTTCTTGACATAACCTCTGTAAATTGAGCATAAATCTCTCATACAAACTCTAAATGGGGGATATCATATGCCGTTGGAAAGCTTAATCTATGATCTACAAATTTATCTTTGGAGAAATTTTAAAACTCAAACTCCTTCTAGCTCAAAAATGCTCTGCATTCAGGCAATTTAAATGCTGATACGAGATTTTTAAAAAATGAACTTTGGCAAGGCATAACTCTCTCAATTCTTATTAGAATGTGCTTATCTTTTAGTATGTTGTTGTTCGATATGTTAACTGCCTTGTGACAATAAATCATGAGTTTTGGAGCTATAAATTTGGAGAAATGATTTTTACAAACTTGTTGGTCATATTTCGATTCTAATTCGAGTTTTCTTCATAAATGTTTGATATCTCTTTCGTTTTAAATTAGAATTTTGCAAACTAGAACTTTTTGGAAAGCTAAGACATAGAGCAAAAACTTTCTTGTAAAGTGTCTTTGATGATTTGAAATTTATAATGGTCTAATTTGTGCTGCATTATATGATCCCAAATTGAAAGTTGAAACTTTATTTAGTCTTTAAGGGAATGTTTTGGAAAATAAAACTCTAAACCAAATTTAAACACCTTAAGTCACTCTAAAACACTGAAAATGGATTCATAGGACTCGAGGGCTATGGTACAGTAGTCGAGAGCGTAGCGGAGTTGAATCGAGGTGTTTTCGGGACTTCAGAGTGCGATTTGAGGTGCTTAAATCCCTTAAAAAACACATCTTGAGTATTTAATTGTTTCAATTGTGCTATTTATATTCTTTGTTATTCGTTATCCATGTTCTATCATTACTTTGATTTTGTATAACGGTCAATAGTTTTGTTCACCACTAGGGTTTATTCAGATGTTTTGTTGTACGGTCTCCGGTATGCTAGACTATAGCACATGTCACTTGCACCCTCGGTGAATGACAACCCAAGCTGTTGACCTCATCGGTGCATATGTTCTATGGGTTATGATGCAAATCGATCCTCGATCCAGATGTGAGCCAGTATGGTACGAGCCACTGAGATCATCCGGATTGACGAAGTATGGTCTATTTTGCTACGTATGACACAATTATTTAGTTTCTATCAGTGTTAGTTATGCATGCGATTATCTTACAATTGCCTTTTTATTTATGCATGTTTATTTCACATTATTCTTGGCTTCTCTATTATTGAATGCTCAATGGTTTTCTTTTGGGATCTTACTCATTATAATCATCATCTATTTTGTTGTGATGACTGAGTGCAGATCCTAGTACCAATAAGGGCAAGGACATCCCAGGGGACTATCTCTGACTGCCTACATTCCAGGACTTACTAGTACGTATTCATTTTGATATTTTGTTTTACTTTTATGGTTATGGAAGACTTGATAGACACTATACATGTATATATATATATATACTTTTCACAATATGTTGTCGCCTGATATACAATGTATTATATTCTGAGTTTTCCACAGTAGGAATGATGCTCTATATGACTTAAAAGTTCTTAAAAGCTATGGTTATGCTATGATAATACTTCCGCTGTAAATTACCGATTATCAACTTGCAACTCTGTAAACGACTAACGAAAGACTAACTAAATAATATAATAATTAATTTAGAAAATCTCTGATTAATGCGTTAGCACAATTATTGAGGAGTGCTGACATGGCGATGACATCAGTAGGGCTGCTGGACCCGCGTAGTAGCTCACCCGATGACCACAGGGACGCGGGGCAGTCACAAAACCCATCTTAAGAATGATCAATGTGCAAGTGTATGCATGAGTTGAAATTAGTGTCACTTTAAGGAAGGTTCCTTTAACACATTTCCTTTAGATCATTCTCGAGATTTGTGCGTACAAGAAAAGTTTGTATTAATCATACGTAAGTCGGTCAAGAGGTGATGGGTTTGACAATAGCTATAAAATATAAAATGAAAGAACTTAAACCATCTGATCTGCCTCAAGATTCATGCAATACGAGTATTTAGGAAATCTAATAATCATCCTAAATGGATATAACATTGCCTCACTTTGTTTGATTTCAATAATGAAATTTGAGAGAGAAGGAGAAGATTGAAATCAATAAAGGTAGAGAGATGGAGCTCAAAATTATGGAGAGGGAGAGATCGATAAAGGTAAGATTGTTGGTTTGAGTTATTATGTTGTTGTTGGTTGTGTTACTATTTTTTTGTCGTTGGGTTGTTGGTGTTGTCGTTGGTTGAAGATGGATTGGGAGGTTTGTTCAAGGAAGATGATGGCAAGGGAGTCGTCTCCCTTGCCTAAACTTGCCTAGGGTTAGGTTTGGCCGCAACCCCAGTGATGAAATCAAAATAAAAAATGATGATTTTCAGTGGCAAAACAACAAAAGAGACAAAGAGGAAGAATGGGGTTGGGCCCCTAAACTGGGCCGAATCGACCCGATTCAGGCCCAAACCCATTTCCAAATAAAACAAAATGGAAAAAAAGCTGTAAAACATGAAAAAAATTCAAGAAAAATCATATTTTGGGTCAAATTAATAGAAATTATGGACTTCTATGAAAAATAAAAAATTTGGAAGTCTTTTGAGACTTTAAACATGTGTTTTTTACCTCATAAAATGTGAAATGATCAAATTGACCTAAGAAGTAGCAAATTGGTTTTGGATTTGCTTAGGACCAAC
This sequence comes from Stephania cephalantha, assembly GCA_039657325.1. Taxonomy (NCBI): domain Eukaryota; kingdom Viridiplantae; phylum Streptophyta; class Magnoliopsida; order Ranunculales; family Menispermaceae; genus Stephania; species Stephania cephalantha. Next base: position 24,226,267 of record CM077574.1, on the reverse strand, counting down.
TTATGAATTTTAATTAATGAGTATTAGACCCAAATTGATGACGACTAGTTTAAATTAGGTTTTTTATCAACACGAAAGGTTTATGGACTTCGAGAATTGTGAAAGTCGATATAAAGTTAGGAAGCTCCGCACTGGTAAGCTCAACTCATATTCTTATCACTATGCAACGTAATTATTATATTTAGTTCATATAACATTATGGATTAGGAATATGGCAATGTACCGTGACTTGATTATATTTGTTTTCAAATGTGAAAATCCTCGTAAGTATCGATAAGGCAAACATGGACTGAGGGATGTTAAGGTTAGCTTGGAAATGAATTTTGCCTTTATCCTAATAAAAAGAAAAGGTTAGCTTGGAAATGGATTACACCCTTTCATCCTTACTAGGTCGGAGTTTACCTTAGTCGTTCATTGTCCATTTAGGGTGGATTGCTCAGTTACACTTGAATACACCGATGGAATCACATGATGACAAACATAGGGGTTGTGTAGATTGTGTTCTTGGGGTAAGATGAGAGTATTACTTTTAAGTTATTAAGAGTTGATAGATTTATTACATTTGAATCCACTGGCAGAACCCCATGTCTGTCAACATATGGATTCTGCAGTCGTATTCTCACGTGAGACGAGTATATACTCTAAAATGAAAACTAAAAATCCAAGTCACGAGTACAGTTGCAATTGACATTTGAACTTGCATTCCGTTATGCATTGTTATATCATTTTCAATGCCTGAATAGATATAGTTTGGATTCATATTTCTATTCATTCATTCATTGATAGTAGTAGATAATTGATATGTTTACGAGCATCACTTACCGAGCAAGTTGAAGCGCTCATTCCCCAATTACCATTTCAGGTTGTCAACGTGCGCTTCGACTCAAGAACGGAGAAGCTTAAAAGTTTATTGTCTTCTATTCGGTAAATCGATTTCCCTACTATTTATATATTATATTGAATTACTATTTTGTAATAAACAGGGTTGGGATATGATTTTACGACCAAGGTTTATGCCGATTTTAGTATATCGTTTTTATTATCGAAAAAGTTTTAATTTCGTTGCGTTTTCAATTATTTATTTGAAATACGATATACATTATTTGTGATTATCAAGTATAAAAGACGGTTGTATTGTTACTCTAATATAGTTCGACTGGTGTTCTGGGGCTTAATTAGGGTTTCAGGCCAGGTATCGCCCTAATTAGGATATGGTAGCTACATAGGGTATGTCATATAAATAAACTGGGAAAGTCTGTGGGTCTCCATTCTTATTCGAGTAATCTAACCCATAAAAACTATTTATTGCCTTTTCATTAAATGAAACTTATATTCCTCTCACCCTTACTGGTTCTCTTTTCTTTGTAAATTTGGCATTGGCATAGAATTCATACACAATCTCATGCACTCCACAAATTTCATTCTTCTTATAGTCTTGCGTGAGTTGCTCTCATCCCCATTACCTAATAAAATTATCGACTCTCTTATCATACTTGGCCGGGAGTTTGATTCCTCTGACACAAATAATTTTCTTATTCTCTATAGCTTTATACCTCTCATTGGCCTCCTTACTAATATAAAACATTGATTTAAATGGCCTCGAGGCATCCTCATTTTGACATCCCGAGTTAGATGCCTCATGATTATTTGCTTTAGCTTCATGTTGGGTTTTAAGGGTTTATTACGCAGTGAAAAATTCAAGACAATTTTGAAAAACCCTCAACAAGATCAAAAATAAGTTCTATTAAACTAGATCTACAAAAGTAAACCATACCTTAATCCGTGATTTCCTTCTTTGATTGTTCGATCTCCAAGACATTCAAGTCCGCGTCCTCTATCAGAAATCTACACATGAACAGTTACCACAATTTGGAGTGCTATAAAAGTTTTTCTTTCTCTCCCAAAAATCCAGAGAACTCGAAAATAACAAAAACGAAAATCTTATTTCGTTTTACGGTTTCACCCTCTATTTATATGTGTAGATAAGCCCTTACTTAAATTATTATTCATAATACAACTATTGTATTTAGGCAATTTAAGTAAATTACGCATATGCCCAATTAATAAGTTATCATCTAAAAATAGTAAGGGCTTTTATGTCATGAATTTTATCATATAAAATTCATTACTCTGGACCAATTGAAATTGCGCAAATCCATTCTTTATATGCGACCCAATAGGTTCATGCGACGTTGGCAGTGATCTAAAAGTCATTTTGGTATACAAGTTATAAGCGGTCTCTAGCAGGGTATTATGACTACCCAAGTAGCATGAATATCAAAATCGATACAACCTAATGAATAACATATATCATATTCTTTTGTCATGCGATATCCTTTAATTAAACATAAGGCATGGAAAGTCACCCTTAATGTTCAATCATACTAGTCTCGATCTTTAGGTAAACAGAAAACATCCAAGTGACATTGATCATGTCAATTCACATGCACTTGGCCATTATCAGTCTATCATACCGAGGGATCCACATATATCTCTCTCTAAATGAGAGGGACAAAGTCTATTTTGATTACACACCTTCATGTATTATCCACATGGTAACCAATCACAATCTTTATAATCATTTGGTTAAAAACAAAGTTTGATTGAGTCAAATTACCATGCTCCTAATATTGAAGTCTATGGTAATCTCAAGTCGAAGGACTAAATGATATAAATATCATGAGTAACACCTGTGACTCAATCCATGTGGTGTTCTCATAGCGGTTCGGTCCAGTACCTTGTTCCTTAACAAATATTAATGATCTCGATTTGTATCCCTATATGCATGATCATCACATGACCATCAATCAAGATTCACACTAGTCTTAATTCATTTTAGTTCCCAGTATAATGAACAACTAGGGACATTTTAGAATATTTCAACAAGTACCTATGGATCTTACTATAAGGTAAACATGCAATCACTTATAATAAAACATCAAATGAAAACCTCAATTTTATTAACTACAACCATAAGATAAACATTGTTTGCAAATTGACCTAGGGCACATGCCCCAACACTTCACTAAGCTTGACTAGCTTGTTTCCTTGTTCTTGCAATTTCAAAAAGCTTTGCAACAACTCAACAACAAGGACACGCTTCAAATCACCTAATAATCACAATTTCATTCACAAGGGTCATTCAAATGCCACAATATTCATAAGGACTCACACTAATCCATAATAATCCACATTATGCTATAAAACTAAACACAATCCGCAAAAACTCACTAAAAACCCAAATTCTTACAATTCAATCAAATTTCATCTCAAAATAAAAATTCAAAATGTAACCGATGAATTTGAAACTCTACCTCAATATCGAGATATTATCCAAAGTATAATACTTCGCCAAGTGTATATCAATCAAAGCCTTCTCATTTTGCTCACTAATTTATACCATATTGCTCTCTTGGTTCACTTTTCCTAATTGATGCCCTAGTTTTCCAAATTGTACAAAACCATAATGATACTTTAATATTTACTCTTTATCACCAAGAACACTCTTTTCTCACTTATAATCACTCAAAATAGGGTTCTAGATGGGTTTATGCTTGCTTAGTAGGGTTAGGAATAAGTTGCAAGTGTGTAGAAATCGATTGAACTAGGGTTTAAAACACTGTCCCGAGGTTGACGTCGTCCGTTTATAGGGATGGCGCCGTAATAGCGTGGTCACGACGTCAGTACCCTTGAGACTCAATCTTTGCTTCCATCTTGATGCCATCGGTTTATACTCACAGTGTCGAGAGTGCGTCGACTTGTCCTTGATAAAAATTCATAATTTTTACTTATCTCCTTATTGGCACTGTCACGGTGTTGTGTGTTAAAACACACGATGTCAAGACTACGTAACTGCCTTGTTTAATAAAATTTTCAAAAACTTTACCTGAGTTTCTTTACTTTGTCTATCCAATACCATTCTTACTGTAACGACCCGCTTTAATTAATCCCGATTAACTGATAAATTACAGATTAAGATCCTAAGCTCAGACCCACGTGGACGTCGCAGAAAAGTCCAGGGCACGCCTAACGAGGTAAAATTTGTTATTTTCGTGTGCGAGTGTCTATTTATTTTACTATTATTAAATAATTCGCGTCGCATTATTTGATATTTTATTGGTCGCGTTGTGCGCGTGTAGTGACGAGTGTACGACGTCGCGGTGAGCGCGTAACGCCGGTGTATGGGATAGTCTGAGATTTAGTTGTCACATCACACATCCCATCACATCACACATCACATCACCATACCTAAACCCATCCCTCATCATTTCTATTTTTTCCTCCAAAATAAAATAAAAAAAGAGATTTTCATTTAAAACGGATAGAGAGAGAGAGGTGAGGACGCCTAGTGAGAGAGAGAAGAGAGGAGAGGAAAGAGAGAGAGAGAGAGAGAGAGAGAGAGAGCGACTAGGAGAGAGAGACGGCCAGGAGAGAGAGGCGGCAAAGAGAGAGAGGGGGAGGTGAAGGGAGCTCCGGCGAGGAGCGAGACGGGAGGCCGCGGACAGCGGCTCACTGCGACGTGAAGGCGGGAGATCGGGAACGAGCAAGCAGCGCGGCGAGCGAGCGAGGCGGCCTAAACTCCCGGCTCGGATCACCGGACGGCGAGTCGGCTCTGCAGCGGCGCCCGCGAGGCGCTCCAGAGCGGCGCCGACAACGAGACGAGCGAGCAGCGCGCAATGCGCGCGGCGACGGCGACGGCGCGCGGCGGCGACGAGGAGCGGCAGCGACGGCTGCGGCGGCGAACGACGTGGAGCAACGACGCGCAATGGCGCGTTGCCAGAACGATCGATCCCTGACGAAACGCAACGACAGTGGACTTGGAGACTATAGTCATATATCGAGCGCGTATCTCGAGGCGTGTGTGGGACGTTGCGAGGGCGATTTGCAATTTGTTTGAGGTAAGTAAACCCACGAGAAAATTAGTTAAAATTCATTTTTGGTACTTACTTTATTTCACATTTCAATTACTTCATTGTGCTAATTATTGTTGTTCATTTACTGCTCATCCACTCCCACGTGTGTATGTATGTTTGTTGACGGGGTCGGGCATGGCACGGACTCACACCCCCGGGGCTAGCTACCCCGCGCTGTTCGAGTAATTGGCCATGTTAGGGCTATGCGGTGACTATTTTCTGCAAGACCCATTGGTTGAGAGATGTTTGACGAAGACCTAAGTCTTCGTCATGGGTTCCTCTCGAGAGATGTTTGGATGGGGTTTCTCCCGTTCATGGGTTCCTCACATTTGACCGTGAGATGTTTGGCGAGGTGGTCGTCATGGGTTCCTCTCGATTTAGCTAAGACGATTCCCGGATGTCGACCAGGGTTCTCTGTCACGCTACACTCGTGTCCAAATTCGACTTCTCAACGACTTATTTTCATGCGATTACTTTATTCTTGTTCCTTATTTAAATTGCATGAATTGCAGTCGTTTTATTGGATTTCGTGAATATTAGCTAACGTTCTCTGGGGATTTACTCACTGGGATTTGTCATCAAATCGCAGATCCTACGACGAGCCGGGGCAAGGGGGTCTTAGGCGACTACCTCTGAGTTAGGAGAGCCCCATCAGCTTTTTGCGTAGGTGTGTTTATGCATTTATTAACTGTTATATGGAAATTTTTGGGAGGACTTGTATACCTGATACATGTATATGCTCACATTTTGTACTTTTGTCGCTCTTGATGTACATGGTATCTAATGCCGGGTTTCCACACTATAGGGTTATTCATAAAATGCAAACTTTTCATTTCTACTATATTTGCATTCTTCAAAGACTTCCGCTTTGATATTTAACTTATATTAATTTAATAAATCGCGAACAACTTAACTTAGTCAATTTAATTTAAATATTCATAAAAAACATCCATAAATACTAAGTTAAGGCGAATAAGATACGTACAAAGGTTTAAGTCGCGGGCAGTTAAAAATAAGTGTGCGGTGACGTGGCATGCTTGGTGACGTGTCTGGCGACATGGCGGTACCCGGTTTGCCTCAGAGTTCACACTTACTCCTTGATTCTCATGTGAATGTGCATAATATGTTGAGACTTCTTCATTACGATGAAAAATCACCCAACAAATGGTTCTTTCTAAAAAATTTGCACAAAAATTTGTTAAAGTTAGATAAAGACTACTAGAACTTTTGGATTAATATACTTATTACTTAAAATGAAAAACTAAATTTAAAACCCCATGGGCTACCTCCCAGTAGCATTGCGTTTAACGTCCTTAGCCCTACACCTTTTTGCTCATTTTAGTCCGAGTCTAGATTAACTTCATCTTCAAGTCCGAGATGATGATGTCTTACCCATTAGGATGGACTTCTTTTCCTTCCTCGAAAATAATCTTCTCACTCTCCTCATTGGTGTCAATACTCATGGTGATCTTTTTCTATTCAATTTCCATGATAGCATTTATCATAGTCAAGAATGGTCGTCCAAGTACCATATATACATTATCCATCAATTTATGATCCATGAATTTAAAATTAGCAATGAATGTGAATCTCCCCACTTTGACGTGCATATTCAAAATACAACTAATCGTTGGTACCAAATTACAATCTACCACTTGCAACTTTGTTCCCTCTTGATAGTTAATCTTCAAATCCGCCTCTAACATGAAACGAAGTACCATCATGTTCATAGATGTTCCCGAATCACATAGCATATCCTTGAATATTGTTCCTTTAATGTTGATAGGGATGCTTATATCTCCCGGATCTTCCTTTTTAATTGGTTGGAGTCTTGGTATTAACTTGAACTTGGGTTCCTCCCTCTTTGGTGCCACCTTGATCTAATTTTATTTGAATGATTCAATAGAGGCTCCTTCATTAGGTTGCTTAGCCATCCATTGTTTCTTTCCTTTGTTTTTACTTCTCAAGGTGTTGATCTTTGGTTGCTTTAGCCCTTCAAGTTCTTCATTTCTCACTTCTGATCCATAAAACAACTTTACCCCATAGGCATTTACTTTAAACGTCTTACCACTATCATTCATTAACTCTAGCACTCCATAAGGCCAAGTAGCAATGACCTTGAATGATCTTGACCATCGTAATTCCAATTTATCTAGAAACAGTTTCAGTCTTGAATTTTATGACAAGAATAGTTATCCTAGTTCAAAAGATCGATATTCAATACTTTTATCATGTCACTGCTTTGAATTTTCTTTGTATAGCTTTGCAGTTTTGTACACATCCAATCTAAACTCATCCAGCTCCATCATTTGAAGTAATTTAACTTTTTCCTGTAGCTTAAAGGTTCATGTTGAGCTTTTTTATAGCCTAGTATGCTTTATGCTCTAATTTTACTAGTAAATGACATGCTTTTTCATACACCAACTGATACAGAGATGTGCCAATTCGTGTTTTGAATGTCGTTCTATAGGCCCACAATGCTTCTTCAAGATGGAATGTTCAACCTTTTCTCTTTGTATTAATTGCTTTTTTCCAATATCTGCTTCACTTATATGCTACTTACTTCAGCTTGTCCATTTGTTTGAGGATAGTATGCAGGTGAGGTTTTATGCTTAACCTCATATTTCTTAAGCAATGTGTTCAATGCTTTCATACAAAAATATGATCCCTTGTCACTGACTAATGCTCTAGGTGTTTCAAATCGGCAAAATATATTTTTCTTTATGAATTCTATGACTACTTTTGCATCATTGGTTGTGTTGCTATGGCTTCCACTTATTTGGAGACATAATCTACTGCTCAAAATATATATTGTTTCCCATTTGAGTAGGGAATGGTCACATGAGATCTATTCCCCATACATCGAATAGCTCGACTTCTTGAAAAGTGGTTTGTGAAAACTCATATCTTCTAGAAATATTTCTATTCCTTGGCATTTATTGCAAGTTTTCACAAAAACACATGAATCTTTTAATAGACTTGGCCAATAGAATATGCATTGTAGTACTTTTGATTTTAATCTTTGTGCCCAAAAATGTCCCCTATATGGTGATGAATGAGATCTTTCTAAAATGCCAGCAAATTCCTCATCTGCTAAACATCGCCGAATTAAGCCATCATTGCATCTTTTGAGTAGGTATTGTTCATCCCAAAAATATGACTTCACATCACTCATGAATTTCTTTCTTGTTTCATTTGTTAATTCTGGAGGAAGCACACCGCATGCCAAATAACTGACATAGTTTACAAACTATGGTGCATCTTTCTGAACCTCTACCTTTTGCACTTCTTTAGGTTTCTCTACTTTCTTGACTGATATCGTATTCACTTTTTCTGGCTTAGTCACCACTTGTATAGAACTAACGTTCTCCTTAGGATCCATCATTATGTTACTTGGATTTTTTCCGTCCTTCCTCAAATTCAATGCAATTGCTAGCTGACAGATTTGCCTCCCCAAATTCTTAATGGACTGGTTTCTTTCATCATCAATTCTCTTAAAAGTTTGCTTCACATTCTCTATTTCTTTCGCATTCCTTTCATGATGTTCTTTATTGTTGATGTCAATGGCTTGCAAAAATCTCTCAATTGACTTTAATGAAGTCATTTCTTCACTTTGACCTAGCTTTCTTATTGGACTTGTTGATCAAAACCTAGAGGTAGCTTCAATGCGTTATTAGGGTTTCCATATGAAAGAGTTCGGGTTATTGTATCCTTGATGATATATTTGAGGAGCCATTCCTCTCTGCTAGAAATTGTTTCCATAATTCCGATTATTCGTGAAGTTGATATCTTCAAACTCCATCTCTTGTTGCATATCCAATGGATTAACCACCACTGCTAGGTGATGAACGGGTTGTTAAAATGCTTGCACTTGTGGACTTGGTTGTCCCATTTATATCTTAGCCATCTGCCTACTCAGGTTAGATAATAGTGCCATGATCGCAACTTGTAAATAAATATCAAAAACTCCTGCTAACTTTCTAACTGTGGAACGAGTTCTTACTGTGGAATTCGAGGACATAAGATCTCTAAGATCTAGTATTTCATCTTCATTCTTAGTTAGTAGAGAACCACCTGTTGTAGCATCTATTAATTTCCTTGTGTCATGATTCATTCCATGGTAGAATATTTACAATTGTACCCACTTAACATATCCATATCCTGGATAACTTCTCAGCATCTCTATAAATTTCTCCTAAGCCTCACTAAGAGACTTAGTGTCATCTTGCTTGAATTGGTTTATCTCCAATTTCCTTTCACTGACTTTCACTGAAGGAAAGAATCTCTCATTTATATTCGCCCATGAAGTCATGCATCATGCATTCAATCCTTAAAACCAAGATTTGGATTTTCCATCCAATAAGAATGGGAGAAGTCTCATCCTAATTACTTCATTCGTAATTCCAATAATGTGAATAGTATCACACTTCTACATAAAGTTCTCCACATGTGCAATTAGATTCTCGCTTTCTAACCCATTGAATAAGCTATTATGCACCATGTTGATAAGATACGGTCTCAACTCAAATTTAGTGGTGTCAGCTAGAAGCCTTATCACTCAATTGTATGTCTTTTGCACTTCTTGTATGAAGTAATCTCGAATACATCTTTGTCTTCTTTCTCTATCTTACACTACTAGATCACCTTCGGGTTGATTTTTCCCTTATCCCTGATTTTAGTTCTGATTTCCCACTTGATCATCCGCCATCTTAGTTCCTTTCTTTTTGTTTTATTTGTTGTTACCTTTGCTTGTTCTGTCAATTTTCGGATTGTAAGGTATTAAATCCTTTCCCCCTTTACTACGCATGCACAACATGTTCCATGAGAAAGAAAACATAAAAAACTAAGTGTAGATTGCCAAACTAGAAACTAAATTTTTTTAACTTAAAACAAATAGTACATAGCTGAAAATAAAATTCTTAACAATTATGTAACTGTGCCGGCCCAGCCCCCACAAACTAGGCCCCGCCTGACCTAGACTTACGTGGACCCCCAAATCAGCTCTCGCAAAGTCAACGCAACCTAGTCAGCCTTCGTTTCCATTATTGTTACAAATTTATATTTTAAAGTCAAGTTATTCTATTTTGCAAGTTTTAAAATTAAAGCAGCGGAACTAAACTTAAGCAATTTAAATAACTTAACAAATGACAAATTGGGACAACAAATGGTGTGGATACCCTAGAAAATATGATCTCATGCATATAAAGTGACAAAACTAGAAATATACATGTATCAAAGTGCATTCAGCCCAATTAACCAACTTTGTAAAATATCTATAACATAAATACAACAAAAGGACCTACGCGTAGCAAAAGTGGAAACTGACTTAGAGGAAAGCTCAGAGGAAGTCACCAAGTATCGGCTCCTTTCTCGTGCTAGACGACGAACCTGCAATTGTCAGCACATAGGAGACAATTCTAGTGAGTAAAGCCAGAGGAGTCTCAACATTAATTCTAGAACCCAATAAAAGGTTAGCTGATAGATCATGCAGGTAATCACAAAGAAATGAAACAAAAATTGCATGATAAATAAGCTAATAAGCTAATAAGACAATATCACACAGATATGAGTATCCTAGTGGTCCTAGTCCATCCGGTTGTAACACACAATACGCAACCTAACTTCCAAGGCGAGTTGTAGACTTAACTAAGTCTCCAACAATTTAGATTGGTTCCATCAACTGTAGCAGACACATAGTCACCTCTACCAGCTTGACTCTCAAATCCTAAACTACGGACTTAGCACAATCTACAATCTGTGTAGTCACAGTGGTACATATGATAACATGGCATGTGTACCGCACCTGTGACTACCATTTGACCACTTAGACCTAAGTCCGCTCGATACTAGAGTAAATCACTAAGATAAACAATGTGTACCACACAAGTATAACATAGCTAATAAAAATGAATTTAGATTCGCAAATGATGCTTACGTTTCAAAAAGTAAGTCACGAATATGAACAATGGATCACACATATATGTCATAGATAATGAATTCACAAGGAAAGCATATCGCCAAGATACGAAATGTGAATAAAAAAGAGAGCATCAACATCAGTGATAACATGACAAGAAAGTTCACATAGAATGAATTATTAAGTATGATGACAAGAAAATTGATGAGAATTAGTATTGGGCCCATGTTGGTTTACTTACCTAATTAACACGCAAATCCATGCACTCGCAGCTCCTTCACGCCTCAAATCGCGCATCCGATACTCGACACTATTCCCATACATAATTTAAATTGTATTACGTGTGTTTTAGTCTATCATTAAAGGTTAAGACCGATTGAAACCAAAACAATCCACAACATTTGCACAAAAACCATCATATGAACAATCCGTTCTTTCAGACCATTTTTGAAATACAAGATGGCTTAATTTTTAAAAACTAATGGTTTGAGGTTCTCTCTCTCTCAGATTTATCATGATATGCAGAACATCAAAATCTAAGTTAAAACGACTAAGATATGGTCGTTCTATGAAAACATGTCGAGTTGTCCCGTATGCAGAAACAGTAGTGCGCTAACTGGCCTAGCTAGCGCGCTATCTGGCCTAGCTAGCGCGCTATCTGCACTGTAGACTGCATTTCAATAGGTCGGGATCTAGGGTTTTTGACCCCAAATCCCACCTAGGCCATCTTCATTGCCTAAATCTCCCTTAATGGGGTCTAACCACCTTAAAAATAGTAAGGACATCACAATATATCGAATTCATCAATCATTTTATCAAATTGAACCACATTAACATCACATTTATGAACACATAGAACCATAAAACTTAATTTACTTGAAGTTCATAACTTGAAAACCATTTTAAGAACTCATTTTGATTGAAAGACCAGAATTGGAGGCCCCATTTGAGTTCATGAACAATTTCCTACCATGCATTGAGCTTAAACCCATTTGAAGCAAAAAGATTGATATAGAGCATACCTTGGGCTTGATCTCCCAATTGTTTGAGCTCTCTTGTTGGGGATGCTCTCAAGGCATATTTTGATTATCAAATCTTCAAAATTCAGCAACCCCACCTTAAAATTTCATCTCCATGTTTGCATGGAAATGGAGAACACACTTATTTATATATACACAAGAATCATTTCATAACCATTTATCTCATTTTTTTCGTTCATCACAATGTAAATCTAAATCTCCAAATCATCCCATCATCTTTATTTATACATATACACTAACCCAAATCTTGACACAAATCTCATGGATTTCATTCCAATACTTATCTCGAAGTATATCTTTGGTCTATATTTTATTTACATAACTTAGGTACTTTGATTTATACATTATAGTCCAATTAATCATATAACCGTCATTTGATTATATTAATGTGTATACGAATTAATCAAAATTCATACACCACTCTCTACCCTGTTCCCCCACCTGCACGCATCCCAAGGTACACCATTCTTGCGAAGTCGATGATAAAATCCATAAATTATACCATTACTGGTATAAATAGGTATTACACGTCATCATCCATATATAAAAATTTTTTGGGCCGCTACAGTATTCCCAACTAGTAAGATTTCGCAATCGAAATTAAACTTAACTTGCGCAAAATCTTACCAAAAGCACACAGCGAGAAAACACTAATTCACTGGCCCCTTCACTTTTCCACATGTGGGTTCATCATAACGTGACTAAGTGAACTTAAGCGCTTTAAACTATGGGCACACAACCAAATTTAATAGTTTACGATTGTTCCATTAATCTTGGACTCACATAGAGTCTTTTGAGATTGATACCAAACTCACACAAAGTCAACACGCACAACTCAATATCTTACTTCGAAGTTTGGACTCATACATAGTCAATGCACACACCTCGATATCTCACTTCAAAGTTCGAACTCACACATAGTCAATGCACACAACTTGATACTTCACTTTGATGTTTGTACGCACACAAAGTTAATGCACATAGCTCGATATCTCACTTCGACGTTTCGACTCACACAGAGTCAATGCATACAACTCCATTTATCTAGTTCAATGGATAGGCTCACATATAGTCACGACACATAGCCTGGTTTTCTCACTTTGAACTATTGACTCACACCGAGTCATCGCATATAGCTCAATATCTTAACTTCAAAGGTAGGACTCACACATAGTCTATGCACACAACTTGATACTTCCATTTGAAGCATGGACTTACACAAAGTCATTTATTTTTTTGTTAAACTTTTAATCTAACTTGTAGACTCACACAGAGTCATTTTACTAATAGTTTTATGTCATTTCTATTAACGGAAGAGTCACCTCATGATAGATCTATAATATGGACCCACCATTTACATTCATGTCATTACACTAAAATAAATCATACCCGAAGTAGGGTATCGCGTCAGCTCTGGATTAAGATCTGCAACAACGTAGGCTCTCTCTTATGCGCGACTGAATATTGCCTTGTTGCATACTTGCTTGCTATGCACAATAAGCTGCAATATGTCCCGATTGTCTGCAATGATAACATATCTTTTGTCCTTGTGATCTACTGCCTCTGCTCTGTGTACTCCACTTCTCCTGTTGCACCGAATGTACTCCCCGAGGTGATCGACATACGAAACTAGGTGTTGAAGTATGCAGAATTGCTACCTTGGGTAATGACTGTCTTGGTGTTGCAACTATCTCTGCATCGTCAACCTCATCATCTTCATAGTTCCTCTTCCTCTTTTCATGTCCTAATCTCTGCCCTAACTGTGCCTTGGTCGGCGGCACACTATCATGAACATGATGCATACTAAGGTAAGTCTCTCAATCTAAACTTCGCTTACTTGCTCTCTAAAGTATCTTTGGCCCTGTAGTGACTACCTCACCTCCAATCTCCCAGCGAAGACCCTCCACGGAGTAATGTGTCTACTCTTCGTCGATGTCTGTTATACCACTGGCATAATGTAACAACTTTAAATATCGGCCCATATACTGCATCACGGTCTCCCCCGAATATTATGTCAAAAACAAAAACTCAGCTCTCTTCTATTTCATGACTAAAGGAGGAAATCACTTCAAGTTAAATTTTCTCTTCAACTTTGCCCAATCCTTAGGTGCTCTTCTTGTCGCTACCATGTTGTGCCACCAATCATCCGCTCTCCAAACAACGACTCAGATGATATGGTTGCTCTCATGTGCTCCGCAGTTGCTAGAATATTGTGGATCTTCTCATGGCTCTTCAAAATTCAGCAACCCCACTTTTGAATGTCATCTCCATGTTTGCATGGAAATAGAGCACACACTTATTTATATATACACAATAATCATTTCTAACCATTCATCTCATTTTTCTTGTTCATCCCAATGTAAATCTAAATCTCCAAATCAACCCATCATCTCCACTTATACACGTACGCTGACACAAATCTCATGGATTTCATTCCAATACGTATCTCAAGGTATATCCATGGTCTATATTTTATTTACATAGCTTAGGTACTTTGATTTATACACTATAGTCCAAGTAATTATATAAGCATCATTTAATTATATTAATGTGTACATGAATTAATCAAAATTCACATCATCACTCTCTACCTGATTCCCCCGTCTGCACGCATCCTAAGGTACACCACTCTCGTATATATAACTTCCTTCATCTTTATTATATGTGTGCAATGCATAATTAGAACAAATATATTTCCTTAATATTCACTTCATCCTACTATCATGGTGAAAAGATCATAATGTGCAAACTAGAACTCCACCTATCACTATGAATAACATAACTCTAAAAAACATTAAGTACCAAATCTTTAAATTCATAAACACATAAGTTTACAATCCATGTCTCCCTAATAAACAATTATATATCAATTTTATATATTTTATGGTTGTGTTGTTTATATCCAGCTTAAAAACTCCAAGGCCATGATAACTTCTACAAAAACTAATCAATAAACATGTGACCAAGATGTTCATAGCATTAAGCATAGATTCAAACACAACTTCTAATCATTTCACATCTAAGACATTATAATTTATTCATAACTTTTCATAGTATTTATACCATAAGGTCCATTGATCCCTAAGATAAATAGACTACTCACTCATCATTGAAATCAACACCATATAATTCATAAACATAATTGAAATCATAGATTAAACTAAATAATACCTTTAGTTAAGTCAATGGTAAAAAGACTGAATTGCAAAGAGGAGTGTTCAATGTCTTCTCAGTCAGAAGCGCTTCTCAATACTCAAATAAAACTCTCTAAAACTCAAAGTTAATGTAAAATATGGTGGTCTCTTGTAAAATTACAATAACGTGTGTTGGCTTTTTTTGGTGTATCTGTTTACCACGTCCTAATACCTATTTATTCTCATTAGACTACTAAAAATACAACTAGAAACCCTAAATAACAATTCCAAATAAAATAGAAGTCCAAACCTTTCTATTTTTATGTCTTGATAATGTCTATAAGTGATACACGTCATCTGTGTTATGTGACTGCGCCACCACAACGTCATGTCTTCTCTCTATTTTCCTTCTCAGTATAGTTGATGATGCATGTGTATTGACTTGGCACTACCTATGTAAAGCCATGGGGCCATCAATACGCCAATTTCACTACACTATTCCATGTTGTCCATTCATTCCGCAGGACGTCGTTTATGTATACCCACAATGTCACTTAGTCTTCTCACAACGTCAACTCCGTTTTTGTGCTTTTTCTTCTCTTTTCTTCATGGAATCATTTCTTTGTCTCTTCTATGCCTTGTGGTACTGAAAATACATAAATATTATCAATTAGAGTTCATTCCAGGATATTTAGACCAATTATGCAACTAGACTAGCCTTATATATAAGTCTAATTAAGTACTTATCAACCGCCACCACCCCCACCCATACTATAGAGACAGCCGCTGCCCCGACTAGTCAAGATATATTACTTGTTGTTGTTAGGGTAGATATACTCGTTAAGTTGGTTACACATGTAGTAACGCCTATAGTTACACAAGCAGAGCCACTGATTGTCACATCTGCAGTGACATTAGCAGATGCACCACCTCCCACACTAGTGTAGTTGACGACATTTGAGACTGCCTTGACAGCTTAGGCGAAGTTGATCAAGGAGTTCACTAAATCCCAACCCAAGCTCTTCTATGGAGTTGGGGACACAGAGGTAGTTGGGAGTGGTTCTTTTCCCACGAGAGACTCCATGGAATATAGAGAATTCATGATAGGACAAGAGCTAGGATATGACGATACTTACTCAGAGGAGACGACGCGGTTTAGTGGACCACGCATTTAGCTGCCCATGGGGAGCCGAGTACTTGGGCCAGTTTCTGCCAAGTTTTCTACGACCAGTACATACCGCTTGAGGTTCAGTTGAGATTGAGGGAGGAGTTCTTGACTCTGAAGTAGGGCAGACGCACCATGATTCAGTATATGGAGAGGTTCAGATATTTGTTGTCTTTAGCCATTGATGTAGCCGGGACAGAGAGACTACAAGTCCACTGCTTCATACGAGGACTCAGACTGGACATAGGCGGATCAGTGTTGTCAACTGGGGCTAGGAAATTTTAGGACACATACGATCGGGCATTAGCTCATGATTCATATTTACTTCAGAGTGACACCTACTCCACTCCAGTACATCTAGACGGTCAGGGTATGCAGGGTCAGAGGGGCAAGATGAACTATCCTCAGAGAGATAAGAGGGGACAAAGGCGCAGACACAATGATGGTTAGGCAATCAGCGCTCACGTAGTTGTACCCGCTCAATTGTCGCAAACTATGGCAGTCCAGCAGTTGTAGGGACGAACCCAGGGTTAGGGCTAGATGGGCAGAGACAGGGGTCAGTAGTGGCAAGGCCAGGGTAAAAGGTGCGGTGGGCATGGTCAGGACCGAAGGACCCGAGGACACCAAAGACAGAGCTCCGGAAGTAACCAGCACATAGAATGCTAATGATATAGACTGATGGGGCACTACCAGAGTCATTGTACTAGTGAGTAGTGCCACCAGTTAAAGCTCCTCCAGTGTAGATCAGGGAGCAAACACATGCAGTCACCGAGCCTAACCGTGACGCATCGCGATAGCTTGTCGAGGCTATGTTGCTTATTTAAGGTCATTTTATTCATTCACTGATTGATTTTGGTTTTACATTGTCTTTTATTTCAGGACGAATAGTAGGAAAGTTAGGTTTTACACCAGAGATCATAGACACACACCTTGTCCTTAACATGGCCGTTGAGGACAAGATATATCCTAACTGTGTTTATATAGATTGTCCAATCGAGGTTAGTGGTCGCTAGTTACCCAAAGATCTCCGAGTACTAGAGTACGTACCTAGAGTTTGACATGCTCTTAGGCATGGATTGGTTGGCAGCTTACCATGCCCATGTGGATTATTTCAGTAAGACCATCACCTTCTAGATACCAAGGATTCCTGAGTCTCCATTCATCGGAGTCACAACTGCACTTTCGATCACTAGGGGTAGATTAGCCAGCACATAGGAGATGGATATTCTTTTAGGGACAGTAGAGCCAACGCAGGGACAAGTAGTCAGGCTTAAGGACATCCCAGTTGTGTGCGAGTTCCTCCACATTTTTCCTAAAGATTTATCTGGATTACCTCCACCTAGGTGATAGAGTTTATGATAGAGCTAGTGTTAGGCACCCAGCCGATAGCGAGTAGACCTTACCATATATCGCAGGTAGAGCACGACGAGTTGAGAGCTCAAATAAAAGATTTATCAGAAAAGGGTTTCATTCACCTGAGTATGTGACCATGGGGAGTACCGGTCCTTTTGTGAAGAAAAATGACGGTAGTATGATCATGTGCATCGATTACAAGAGACTAAATTAGGTGACAGTAAAAAATCGATACCCACTGCCCAAGATCGATGATTTATTTGACCAGCTGGACGGAGCGATGTTCTTCTCCAAGATTGATATTAGGTCAGGTTATCAACTGTTAAGAATCAAGGAGGATGATATACCCAAGACGGAGTTCAACGCGTGTTATGGGTTGTTTGAGTTTATTGTTATTTTGTTCGGATTGACAAACGCGCCGGCAGTGTTTATGGATTTAATGCACCCGGTTCTGAGGCCATTTTTAGATTAATTCATTATAGTCTTCATCGATGACAAATTCATCTATTTCATGGCTCGCGAGGACCACGGGAGGCATCTCAAAGAGGCGCCGAAGACCCTGAGAGAGCATCGATTATACACCATGTATGATAGACATTAAGAGCTTACAACCACATATGTGATAGAAATTAAGAGCTTTTGGGGATTAGCAAGCTATTATCGGTGCTTTGTACCATATTTCTCTAGGAATTCGGCGTTGATGACCAGATTGACCAAGAAGGAGGTCGAGTTTGAGTTGAAAGTTCACGCTGATGCATGTGGCACATGTTTAGGATGTGTTCTGATGCATGATGATAGAGTTATTGCCTACTTGTTATTTCAACTAATGATGCATGATAGAAACTATCCAATACACGATCTTGAGCTTGCAATGATCATGTTTGCTTTAAAAACTTGGTGGCACTATCCTTTTGGTGAGAGATTTACCCTCTACACAGGTCATTAGAGTTTGAAGTATCACTTCACTCATAAGAATATGAATATGAGACAATGATGATGATTAGAGTCGCCGAAGGACTACGACTTTTCTATTGAGTACCAACGCGGGAAAGGGAATGTCATAGCAGATACCCTTAGCAAGTGAGGACCAAACAAAGAGGCGGTGGTTTGCTAGATGAACCACCTGTACGATATACTTGAGGCGGTAGTTACCATGAGTTTTTCAATGGTTCAGATATAGTTAAGGCACATATTTGCGGATAGATGATAGTTTTGACAGTTTCCACTCCACGAGTCCTAAAGATCCATCGAGGCGATGCGATGTATCAAAGCTTCAGAGACATGTCACAGAGTCCCGAATGCTCATATTTGAGAGAATTAGTTGATAGGTGTTTATGACACTAGGGTAAACTATGGAGTCCAGCAGTGGCAGAGTTACGAGATGACATTCTTCAAGAGGTTCATAAATCTAGATACACAGTTCACCCTTGTAACAGCCCAAAATTTGTTAATAGTAAATTAGTCCCTCATCAGGGTTATCAACCCTTGATGTGACTCGAGAACGGGTGCATGGTCCCAATACTCGGCATGGAGACCAAGAAATATATTACTTTTGAGTGATGGATTCCTAGTGTGATGTATGTGTGTACATTAAACCCATGAATATTTATTTAATGTTGTATTTTGTAAGTTTGGTGTGGGAGCCAAGACAAACCTCGAGATGCTTGCCAGCATAAGATCGGGGTAGAGAGTGATATGGTAAGTCCTAATTTAGTTAATGAGATTTAAAATAGTTAATTTAATGTGTCTATAGTTGAATTTATGTAAATGCGGCCTAAGTTAGGAAAATAAACCACAAGCATTGATATGCCTCGGGATGTTCGTTAGCATCATCACTAAGTAACTTAAGTTAATATGTGTGTTAGTATGGATGAATTCGTGGTTTGTAGGACCAAGAAATGAGCTCTTAGATTGTCCTAGGGATGTGTACATACAAGATCAATAGCCACAAATGGGTTGTCCCATTATATAAACTCCACTTAGTGGAAAAATCATTTAAAACTATTCTTGTTTGCATGCAAGAGAGAAAGGGAAAGATCTGGAGAGGTTATCAACATTTTGCTGATGGAAAGTCAAAGAATTTTGGAAGGAGATGATCAAATTAAGGAAGTCACACCACTAGGTAAACCAACCTACACTACTACTTTGTAAAATTTGTCAAAATTGTAAGTTTTGGTTCAGGTATGGGTTTTCAGCAATTTCAATAGGCAAATGACTTTATTTTCAAAATCTAATTCCATATGGGGACTCCTTGTGAAATTTCACTAATTCTATTATAAAGAAGTTCTGGATTTAGATTTGTTTTCATTAAGTTATGAATTTTTGAAGTTCATGAAGTTGTTAAACAAAATTAGAAATTCTACATGTTGTTATTATAAACCAACCTCTATAATTTGGTCATAACTTCCTCATTTTAAATCAAAATAGACCCATTCTAGTGGCATTCGAAAGCTATCACAAAGGGGAACAACTTTTGCCTACTGAAAGAATTTTAAATTCGATTGATTTCATGTCTAAAAACCCTTTGCAACGTTGGTGATGAATCTGCAATTTTTGGGTTCACAGTTTTGCTAATATCCTACTATTTTGAGCATAACTCATTCATTTCTTATTAGATTGAATTGAAATTTTAGTATAATGTTCAAGGATATGTTTTTAGACTGTAATAAAAAAATCATGAGTTTTGAAGCTATGATTTAGGAGAAATGAAATTTACAAAGTTGTTGGTCGAAATCTAACGCAGCGAGAATTTTCCAAATTGAATTGCTCGAAAAACCACGGACAAAAAACCAAGGGCAAGATTATTAACAACTAAATCCTCAAAAGAATAAAAAACTCAAGTTTTTCATTAAACATAAAAAATAAACAAATTACAGTCAAAACGGTGTCTTATATAGCAAACCTTATTTTTGCCAAAAATTATAAAAGTCTAAAATGCCCCAAACAATAAACTAGATGAAATAGGAAGCCTAATGCCACAAACGGTGTAAAAACGGAAACTTCTAATAAAAGTTATAATTGAACTAAAAGTTTTCAAAAATAGTAAATCCGCAATTTCAGAGGCTTAAACTAAAGAATTTGACCAAGAAAACGTTGTTCTCATAATAAAGCTGCAAGTATTGATCATTTCGTCATTTCCAATAAATCCATGTCCTTGAAACCCCAAAATTCCATAGTCGATCCTTCCAAGACTTTCTATTTAACAATACTTCTAAAAAAATGTATTCTAATTAAAACCAACTTCGTAATTAAATACTAATATAGTTATAATTAAACTCAACTTTCTAAATCTACATTTATTAAGTTTGGTGTGTATGCCAACTCATCATGCTGCCCACACGAAATTGATCTTCATTGCTCTACATTATACACCCCCATTAACAAAAATTTGCCCTCGAATTTTCATACTTTCTCATGACCTTCGATCCGGAATAAACTTCTCCTTAAAACTAAGCTTAACTGTCAGGACAATAGGAAATAAGACACAATTGTAAGCCTCACATTTAAGACCCTCTGAATCAATGTGACCGAGAAAGTCTTGAGGAAAGTCATTGAAGTTGATGTCCTTCGCGACCTCGATTAATAAACAAAAATATTTTGCAAATATGACTTATGTCTTTGCAACAACTTTAACTGAACACTGATTGACTGTTCCATCATCAACCACTGCTTGCACTTTGGAACTTATAGACAGTGGAATATTCGTGATGACATGACCTTCATCTCCAAAGACCATAAACGTGTCTTCAATGAAGCCTTGGTCATCGTTGTCATCAAACTTTGGCGGCTCGTCAAAGTTCACATAATTTTCATCGTCTTCAAATTCACCATCTCCATCAGAAAAGAAATTTCCTTTTGTTTCTTCAAAAACAATATTGTCTCTTCGACAGTTTGTGACATGGACCCTATGAATCCTTAACAACTTTGCCATCCCTGTAGATAACTCATTAAGTTGCACACGCATTTGTTCATGTGACGCAAAAAATTAAGTGAAAACCGCTCAGTTCGGACTTGGTCGGCTCATTGATAAGCATCGTCGACTCGTTGTTGGTTCTGGTTCTTCTTAGGCACCATGATTATCTCCAAATCACGGTTGACGAAGGCTCAGATACCAATTAATGTAGGGAGGATCTTCCAAATTGAATTGCTCGAAAACCACGACTAAACAACCTAGGGCCACATAATTAACAACTAAATTCTCAAAAGAAAAAAAAAACTCATGTTTTTCATAAAACATAAAAAATAAACGAATTACAGCCAAAATGGTGTTTTATATAACAAACCCTAATTTTTGCCAAAAATAGTTAAAGTCTAAAATGCCTTAAACCATAAACTGACAAAATAGGAAGACCAATGCCACAAACGGCTAAAAAATGAAAACTCCTACTAAAAGTTATAACCGAACTAAAATTTTCCAAAAATAGTAAATCTGCAATTTTGGAACTTAAACTAAGGAATTCGGCCAAAAAATGTCGTTTTTAAAGAAAAGCAGTGAGTATTTATCACCACATCGTTTCCAATAAATTCATGTCCTTGAAACCTCAAAATTCTTTAGTCACTTCTTCCAAGACTTTCTTAACTATAATTCTAAAAAACAAATCCTAATTAAAACCGACTTCCTAATTAAATACTAACATAAATCTAATTAAAATTCAACTTTCTAAATCCACATCTGTTGAGTTCGATATGCATGCTAACTCATTGTAATGACCCACACGAAATTGATCTTCATTACTCTGCATTAGAATTTAAAATTGTTTTGAGTCATTATAGTAACACTTTTATATCTCCTTCAATTCTTATCAAAATTACGCAAATGTTATAATTCCGAAAAACTAAGACATAGCTCTAAAAGCTTCTCTTTGTACAACAATACATAATTTTAATATTTTGATAATTGAAATTAACTCATAAGTTATTGCACCAAAATCGTCTTTATTTATTAAAATACATTTCAACATAAACAAAATATTAAGGGGGTTGATTGTGAGACATTAGAATTTAAAACCACTTAACAAACCTAAAACAAGTTAAATCAAATTTGTTAGGACACCTCAAGAGCTTAGAGAAGACTTACAAGGTGTGAAACGCGAGTTTGGAGCGGTTAAGAGCAGGTATAGGCTACGAGTTGTGTGCATTTGAGTTAAGTAAACTTTTTGAGGCAATTCTCTCCATTTAATTCCTTTATTGAGTTAACATAAAGTCGTTTGGACTATTTTAATGCTAATCTTATATTCCTAATGTCATGCCTTGTATATATTCTCATGTTTATGATTTCCTTTGGCTATTATCGTCTTGTAATGACTTTTCGCATGACATTCTTTGTCTTGACTTCGTTCTATTATTAGATTCATTTAATGTTATTGATCTCTGAGCTATTAAGTTGTTTTGCAAATAACATGCTATGATTTGTTTTACTCTGTCATTGGTGTATGTACACACCTATGTCAATATGTTTATTGTGTGGCACTTGTTTGTACAACCTACAACATGAACTCTTTGATAGGTATGACTTGAGGAGCCCGCCTTTGTAGGTACCCTTAATTTATGAGTTGCACGATACCTGAGGTTAAAGTCCATGAGGATGCTGATATTTTTCCATTATACGAGATGCTCAGCTCAGTGGGTTAAAGTCCATGAAGATGTTGGCACTCCACACAACTGATGTTTTTAGTGCGACACACAGGGCTAGAGTCCCTGGTGATGTCGGCTGACCAAACCTAGATTTGCATATTCATTGTGTCTATCATTCCTTGTAAAATTTTCGCAATAGTTTGCTTACATTTTTTCAGCTTTTCATTATTCATAGCTATTGTATGCTTTCAATTATCATTCTTTGTATTTCTTGGAGATGAGGATGAATAGCCGTTAGGTTTTACTTTCTAGTTTACTGTGCTCTCCGTCTTTTTTATAACGGTGGGTGTAGATCTATCAAGTAGCAGACTAGGGAAGGAGAAGATCGATAACTTTTACTTAGCCTTTGGCGAGTGGTTTTTGCTACTTTTGTAGGTGATTATTTAGTGTCTTTATTATTTATGTTTAAATATTTTTTGGATTGTATATTAGGTAGAGAGACTAGACTTCCCGACTGATGCATGTATTTCTCTCTTTGGTTTCATGTGATCATCTATTTACTTGGTTTCCACAGCAGGTGTTTTTATAATGCTTCTGCAAATTTTATTAAGTCTTCCTCTGATAATATTGGAATGATTAAAAATTTTAAATTAACTTTGAAAATCACAACTAACTAGTAATGAATAATATTTATCCTAAACACGTATAAGGATGTGAATAGGACTAAAAGACTGACTAATTTGTTGTTAAGTCCTACGTGGCTGAGATTAGGGCTTGATGACGGGGTTAGGCCAAGCAGTACCCCGTTTGGGGAAACAGGCAGTCACAGTTGGTATCACAGACTAGGTTTGTAGAGCCTAAGCGATAAAGTATTAGTTGAGACTATAATATGATACTAACATCACAAATTGTATTGGGATCTATGTTCTCGTAAAGTACGAAACAAAAATTGAATAAAAAACCTCTTAGATGTGGAAACTTGATGGTCGTTACCTAGAAACTATTAGTTGGGAAGTGAGTGAATGCGAGTTAGCAAATGTATATGTGCATGTTATGTTTTATATGTATATATACGCGATATTTACGTAGTAGCTGATGTCGCGATCGCTATCAACATGTAGATTATGATGGCAAATTAACGCAAGGGTGTAGATAGGAGCGCCACCAATAGTCAGCACACGATATCGGTTAAGGATTTTCAGAGGCTGTCCAGAAAGTTGCGGAACAGGACCAACACTTGGCTGACTTCATGACATTTATGATGCCACTTAGTATCGCGCTTACACAGGTCGTCACTACCACTACTTCTTCAACGATAGTACTCCCGGCATCTGAGATTCATATTATTACTACTTACGACATGCGGTGTTGGATTAATGAAGTTACTTCTTAGGGACAACAATTGATGGAGCTTCTCGCCATGATGCGAGGACACTTGGCTTTACCACCTCCGATGGAGAATAATAGGAAGAGAAATAGAGGCAATAGATTGAATAGAATGAATGAGGGATCCAGTTCATCTGGATTAGAGACACCAGTCACCACGTAGTACCTTACGTACACATTCCTCTATATGCACTCGCAGCGATGAGTAGACATCCATTCCTGCCTCTTACCATTGTGGTTCCACTTATCTTCGAATCTCGATTATGCAAGCCAACCACGTAACAAAGTCCAGCCAATGCAACGGTCTCAGCAAACTCAGGGCAACATAGACCAGTATGCATCGGGACAGAGGCAGGAACTAGCTCCGAGATTGACTAGGTTGACAAAGCAGATGTGTAATATGATATGTTTTAGATGTTTTAAGGAGGTACATCTCATATGTTGTAGTCCATATTCAGTGAGTAGATCTTCCTTGTCACCTCAGGCAAAACTTGCATTATCGCCTTTGCAAATTAAGCAGACATCAAGCGACAAATGCCAAAATGCATCGAGACAGGAACTGACCCAGACTGCGTTTAATGGGCATATGAGACTACCCACTTACTTTAGATGCCATTAAATTGGACACATTAGTCGATAGTGTCCACAACCTATAGATTCCTTCCAGTAGAGGACCAAGAGTAAAGTTAGCAATAGCAATATTAGTATACAAGATCAGAAGTAAAATGAAGATTGACATGCCCCACCACAGAGACCGAGGTCGACGCACCGTCAGCCAGCCTCGACAATACCGAGTATACAACCAGCGTGCTACAGATGCGGACAAATTGGACACAAGATTAGACGATGTCTGCAGCCTCAAGACTATCAGCATCCTACAATGCAGCTACATGACGGATATATAGCTCACGTAGAGATGGAGCCAGAACCAGAGGCACCTAATGACCCTGGTGAGGGTACGCATTCATTCATTATTGCATTATTTATGCACTTATTTGACTTAGATATAACAGTAACCGCACTAATGATTTGGAGGATAAAGTTGATCACTGGACTGACGAGAATGACTCAACTAAGCTCATATCACATGAGTCAATAAGATAATGAAACTAGGGTTGCCTGATAAGCACACTCAAAACCTTCCAAAAGAAAATTATGCCTAGCAAGATTTCTTTTGAGTACTATAACCAAAGTGTCATATATTGTGATAATGTGTATGTGGTAGCTGAGCATGGACTCGCCCACTGTAATATTTGAACCCAGTTTAAATGGTTAGTGGATCCACCTTCTGTAATTGAGAAGTACAGGCTTTGGGGCTAGTATCATTTGAAATTTTAGCTAGGTTAGTTATAATGAGAATAAAATTGGAATAAATTATCCCATATTCTTTAAATGATGAAGAACTAAGAGTCGATTGGGGAGTAACTCCACTTTTAGGGATATGATTGAATTATGAAATTAAACATATGATTAAACCAAGTTTAGTATCGATGACGAAATTTCTATTAGTTGAGAAGATTGTAACAACCTAAAATCTACTAATAGTAAATTAGTCCATAATCAGTGTTATCGACTCGTGATGTAACTCGAGAGCGCCTACACAGTCCTGATACTCGGCGTGCGGATCGAGAAATATATTACTTTTGAGTAATAGATGCCTAGTGTGATGTATGTGCGTACACAATACTTGAGAATATTTTATTAGTGTTTTATTTTGTAAGTTTGGTACGCGTGCGAATATACAGCTTGAGATGCGTGCCAGCGTGGAACCAGGGTAGAGAATGATGTGGTAAGTCCTAATTTAGTTAATGAGATTTAAAAGAGTTAATTTAATGTGCCTATAGTTAAATTTATGTAAATGAAGCCTAAGTTAAGAAAATAAATCACAAGCATTGATATGCATCGGAATGTGTGATAGCATCATTAACTTAGTAACTTAAGTTAATATGTGTGTTAGTATGAATAAACTAGTGGTTAGTAGGACCAAGACAAGAGCTTAGTCTGAGTTTAGCAACGATGTTGGTAATACTTTAGACTATGCGTGAGATTATTTTTCGCAAGTTGATGATTTAAGACTGCGTGATCATGATGGCATTCCTCCGACACAAGTTCCTTTCCTAAGAGGCGATTGACCGAGAGTTCTAAAACTCTCGACCAACAGGGTCCTCATCGACCTTGGTGCGATGGCAGGGTCACCTCGTCGCTAGATTCTCCTCGGTCTTATCCTGTTTTTCTCAATATTAGGCAGACATACCCCACACTCACGTTCGACATTCTTGTGTCGCAGCGACTTCTACTCATACTATTTAGTTATTTTTCATGGTGTTGCTCTTGCGTAGCATGATTTGAAGTCGCTTTATTTATCTCTTATTATTGAATGCGGATTACGTTTCTTCTGGGGCTTTACTTATTGGACTCGTTGTCAACAATTGTTTTGCATGGATAACTAAGTGCATATCCTAAAACGAGCTGAGGGAAGGCTAAGCTTGGGGACTACCTCTGATTCCAGATAGCCCCCTCCAGTAGACTTGTAGGTGTTCTGTATATATTATATTACTGTTACATTTTGGGATGTTCAGAGACTTTTACACACTGATACATGTATTTTGACTATGATTGTTCTTTTGTCCCTATTATATACATGGTATTCTTTTAATGGGTTTTCCACTACTATCGTTTATTAAATTAATGCAAATTACTTTAATCGACTTATTGCATGATGAAATTTAAGACTTTTGCTATTATAATCATTTGTAATCTATAAAATACAAAAACTTTGTATGTAATACACAAAAACTAGTTAAACACTTTGTTAATTGACTAAATAAGCTAAGTAAAGTCTAACTAAACTTATTATGTGCGAAATATCATAAAACACCCGAATAATTGGAATAGTTAGACTAAAAGGAAAAGTTATTTAGATGTCGCGGGTCGTTTTGGACATGCGTGCAGGTGACGTTGCATGAGCTGGTGACGTGTCGGACGATGTGGCGGTGCCCGATTTGCCTTAGGATTTTGGGCCACCACAAACAATTCCCCTTTTTAATTATAATAATGACCGGAACGATCTTGTCATTAGAAGTATATTTCTAATGAGAGGTGCTCCTATCATTGTATCAATTTTCCATCACTAAATATCATTTAAAAAACCCAAACATCTTACATTGTTCTTGTCACTAAAGAGTACTTTTCCTGTCATTAAAGGCTCTAACATTTTATAAATGCTTCCACAAAAATTAATTAATGAAAAATTAAATAA
The DNA here is from genome assembly GCA_039657325.1 of Stephania cephalantha. Lineage (NCBI taxonomy): Eukaryota > Viridiplantae > Streptophyta > Magnoliopsida > Ranunculales > Menispermaceae > Stephania > Stephania cephalantha. The sequence goes on along the minus strand of CM077574.1, from coordinate 24,198,526 downwards.
AAATTAAAAAAAACATACATTTTATCTCAAAAAAAATGATATTTATCAACTTTCATTCACATGCTAATCTACTACATGTTATCAATTCCTAATCCAATACATGTTGCCACATCTCCAATACAAGTGACTAAGGTATTAAGAATTTTTCATTACTATATGTTTTTCAAAAAGTGTAATTTGCATCAAGGTTGAAAGTAGAACATAGAGTGGACGAAGATAATTATGGAGCACTTACATTCTCAATTCTTAGAGTATCGATAAGTGTTGAATTCTCGTTAACCCATAAGTAAATAAACTACACGAAAAAAAAATAAACTACACGAAAAAAGGGAAAACCTAAAACTCACAAAATATATCGGACGCAAAGCAAAACTAAGTTATAAGTACGTAAACAAATATTTAAGAATCTCTAGTTGGAGTAAAAGAAGATGGCAAAAGCAACCATGATATAGAACAATATGATTTTTGTGTTTTAACAAAATTTTAGTAGAGTTTCCCCTATAAATAGAGCTATCGGCACTCCAAAACATAATAAACAACAATGGAAGATGGCCTAGAAGGACTCACATCTCCACAAACTTCATAACAGTTAATATTATCACAATTTCATATATCAATAATAATAAATTTTGATCTAAAAGTTCAAACCCAAAGTGTCATATGGTTTCCAAGCCACAAAATCTATATCAAGTCAAAAAATATGATAAACCTTATAATTTACATCGAAACTAGTTCCTAAACCATCAATAAGTCATCACAACTAAGATTTTACATTATGGTAAGGTATATCACATACGAAAAGGAAACCCTCCCTAGAAAAAGAATTAAAGATTTAATAAAAAAGGAAAAGGAAACTAAGTCGAGCGAGTTTACATAGACAAGAAGGGTTGATATCACCAAGAACATGAAACTGCCATAATCCTTATATGGAGAAATATAGAATAGCTGACCAAAATTAAAAATAACATAAGTAATTAGTGAAATAATGATCAATTGATTCATCTTTAAAAGAAAAAACATAAGCAATAACTTTTATTAGTGCATTCAAGGAGAAGTATGAGATAATGATGAGCAAGACTTGCAGGACCATCTCGAACTTAATTAGTTATTCATTTCTAAGGTGGGTAACAATGAAACATGTCCAGAACTCTAATATGCACCATGTATGTGACGACCCCTCCCTTAATTTAGGGCACCGCCCGACCTAATCTCGTCACTAAGCCGTACCATCAACCACGCAGGACTTAATAACATATTAGTCAGCCTTTTTGTCATATTCTCCTCGTTAACTATATTTAGAATAAGCATTACATAACTCTCATTATTGTTATTATTTCAAAGTTCATTGAAACTTTTTAATCATTTTAATATTAATAGCGGAAGACTTAATAAAATATGCGAAAGAATTATAAGACACATATTGTGGAAACCAGGATATAACGACCACATGTATATAAACAAGAGAACGACAATGATAGTGTAATAAATATGTGTCTGATCGGGTAACTATCGCTCAAACCAAATATATACAACCCAAGAATACATAAAAAAAAAACATAAAGTAATTCATACAACAAAATGTAAAAAACATACAAAATCTGAAGTAGCGGCATGTAAACGACTCAAAGGTAGTCGTCGATCTTCTCCTTGCCCGGCTTCCTACTCGATGGATCTGCACCTACCGTCATAAAAAGGACGGTGAATACAATAACGTAGAAAGTAACATTGGAAGACATTTATCCACATTTTCAAACACAACAAGAATACATTGAAAGACATATGTACACCACACAACAATATAGAAAAACATGACATGGTACACAACATCACAACTAAACCAAATGATATCAATACAAATATTATGAAAGAACTAAATCCAGTCAACCTTATATCCAACACATTGGCCTAGATATTACCCTTTTGATGACATAGACCTCAAATAATAACTTATTTAGCAGTGCACGTAGTTACTATCCTTATTGGTTATGAAACACGGCATATCGACCTCATGTAATAGGTCAGGACATATAGCACTTCATAATTACCCTAATTGGTTGTTGTTTAATCATTTCATCAACCTCATATAGTAGGTTCATGTCACATACTAGTCAGAATATCGATATCCCCGAGTCACATACCACGTATGTCGTGTACACCCCAAATCAAACCATGAAACCTAAACATATGTTCTAATTTAACAACAATCATATAATGAGATAATGCACAAAAATCAGGGCACCAAGAATACAACAAGTGTGCAGCACAAACAACTATAAACATAAAGCAATAACAAGAAATGAAATGAAGAAAAATATCTCAATCAGTTTACTAACAAGTCACGCAAATCTCCTAGCTTAACCGGCCTTTCGGTACCCCAAAACGTGTCCCCGAACTCCCGAAACTCTCCTCTAAGTTCTTGAGGTTAATTAAGGTGCTTTATAACTTGTACAAGTTATTAGAATTGGTTTAAGTGATTGTACATTCCAATTTTTTAAAATCAACCCTATTAATAATTTGGTTACGTCCAAATCTACATTAATAAAATAGGGACAATTTTGGAGTAACAACTTGTGACTTGATTTCAACTACCAAAATGTTAAAATTATGTATTGTAGCTCAAAGAGAAGTGTTTAGAGCTATGTTTAGCATTCCAGAACTAACTGGTTTTTGCCATTTCGACAAGAATTAAAGGAGATATGAAACTTTCTACCACAATGGCTCAAAATAGTTTTAGTTTTCGACTAGCACTTTGTAAGATTTATTTCTCCTAAACCATAGCTTGAAAACTCATAATTTATTTAATGAAGCCTATAAACATATCCTAGAACATCATACTAAAAGATGAGCTCAATCTAATAAGAAATGAGGGAGTTATGCTCAAAACAATGCTCAAAACAATATAACATTTACAAAACTGTGAACCCTGAGATTTTAGATTCATCATCAAAGTTGCAAAAGGATTTGAAGACATCAAAACATTCGAATATCAAAATCATTCAGTGGAAAAATTTATTCTCCTTTGAGTTAGCTTTCAAATGCCGCTAGGATGGGTCCATTTCGATTTAAAAAGAGGAAGTTATGACCAAATTACAGAGGCTGCTTCATAATACAATATGCATAATTCAATTTTGGTATTACAACTTCAAAAATTCATCGCTTTATGAAAATAAATCCAAATCCAGAACTTCTATATAGTAGAATTAGTGGCATTTCACAAAGAACCCAAATATAGAATTAGATTTTGAAAACAAAGTCATTTACCCGTTGAAATTACAGAAAAACCAGAATTGAACCAAAACCTACAATGTTTGTTTGAATTTCATAAAGTGGTTGTGTAGATTGGTTTACCTAGTGGTGTGACTTCTTTGATCTTGATCATCACCTCTCAAATCACTAATTTTCCTCACCAATGTTGTTGAACCTTCAGCTCAGATTTCTCATCTCTCCTCTTGCATGCAAATTAAATGATTTTGCATGAAATCTCCACTATAACTACATATATAGTGATGTGATCTAATGGTGGTCATTAATCTGTGTACACACTCACCTCTAAAACAATCTTATGGCTTATAGCCTAGTCCCGCATCCCACTAAGTCATCCTTACTAACTCACATTTAACACAACTCCTACTTAGATGTGTGTATCTCGAGATATATCTAGGGGTATTGTTCTATTTCCTTAAGTTAGGTCACATTTACATAAATTCAACTATAGGCACATTAAATTGTTATTTTTAATCACATTTAAGTAATTTAGGACTTACCATATCACTCTCTACCCCAGCTCGATGCCGACACGTACACTAGGCATCCATCACCCAAAAGTAATATATTTCTCGGCGCTGACGTCGAGTATTGGCACCTTATACGCACTCTCGGGTCACGTCATAGATCGGTGTCCCTTAATTACAGACAAATTTACTATTAGAAATTTGCACTAGAACAAATTTAACTTTTGATAGAGGTTTTGAACCTCTATGAAAGACTTTTCATAGAGGTTTTTGACCTCTATGAAAAGTGTTATCTTTTAAGGCGTTATCGTATCTTCAAAGCTTACATAGGGGTTTCAAACCTCTATCAAATCTTGGCTATTTCATAGGGGTTTGAAACCTCTATAATATCTTCAGAGGCTTACATAGGGGTTTCAAACCCCTATCAATTGTAGTGATTTCATAGGGGTTTGAAACCTCTATATTATCGTCAAAGGCTTACATAGGGGTTTCAAACCCCTATCAAATGTAATTTAAAAAAATAATAACTAAAAATGCCCAAAATTAATTTCCATTTCCATTTTCAATTGAAAATATACAAATCTACATTCCACTCGCAATATTATTATTCCATCAAGAAATTCGCAGTGTTCTACAACCAATCAACAAAATAACAAATCGATAGCCACACATTTCACGAAACCAATCAACAAAACTCAGTTTTTCATTGTCTGACAATGTGTTAGCAGAGAGAAGTATCTGTAGAAAGTCACCTTGCTTGTTTGAAACTTCACCATTGCCAATTCTCTCATCCACAATTACTTTGACAGTGGAAGCAATTCTTGTTCTAGCCTATAAAGCAAAATCAATCAAATATGTTGGCCCACAATTTCTGATTCCTAATTTTTTTCTCCTTTGGAAAAAAGAGAAGATAAACATGATGCTCTAGAATATTATTAAAAAATGTCATTGAACCATATCAAAAGAAAGTTGAAAAAAAAAGAACAGATAACAAAGTAACTTAACAACAATAAAAGCTTTCTTATCCATCAGAAAAGAATAAGGTAATTCTTCATATATATTAAAGAATAGGGTATTTCTTTTCCTTTCTATCTTGAACAACTAGCTAGCTTGCAGATGCTTCGATCCTGGATGATGTTAGTTCCTTCAGACCTACCTACCTGCACCCTCTTATAACTATATATTACTGCTCTACTTGATACGTGTTACATATGTAATATAGTTTTGGTGCATCAGGGTGTACTAGCTTTAATTTGATGATGTGAATCAAATCAAGCCTTGTGGCCTAATTTAATCATATGAGCTTCTGCTGCATGAATTAATTACTACTCCTGTAATCTCTGCAAACCCATTCTTTTTCCTATAGGCATATATGTCTACTTCACTACTAATTAAGCTTATCTCATCATACTGGACCGTTTTGCGTCAAATTAGCTTCTCGTCGTAAATTTAAGTTGTTCAGACCTTGCGTAGCTTAATTTAAGCACAACTCTGCCATGCCTAAAAGAAGCTTAATAGCATATTTGAGAGATATTTTCAGGCTTCCAATTAACATGAATTTTTAATGGGAAAAGAACTTAAAAAGTAATAAAGCCTGAGAACTATTAATGATAATAGATCTCAAGACATACAAGAAGGTTATAAGCAACAACATCAAAAAAGTGCATGGAAGCAATAACTACACCTTTAGTGAGGGGTTCACCAACTACTCAATACAGCCTTATTCTTGTCATTATATGGCTCTTGCAAATAGGGCACATTGACAACGTTCTTCCGCAATCAAAGCATGTCTCGCATATGTTGTTAGTTACAAATCAGTAACTAATTAAGAAACAACTTAAATAGCTAGAAATTTGAAAATTATGTTATCCTAGCTAGCTAGCTAGCTAGCTAGCGAGCTACCTGATGTCCACAGCCGAATACAAGATCTCCACACGAAAAGAAACATATCGGACATGCCTGCCAACAATGATCAACACATATTTCATAAGCTTGATAGGGAATCTAAACATGCAATTAATGATATTTCAAAGATCAGATGTCCGGCGGTATCCTGATTCAAGCACACCTCGGATCTGGGAATCAGATGTTCTTGAGGGGCAGAGACAACATGATCAGAACTAATGCCCCTTTGGATATTCCTTGACAATGAGTTTTTTGAACTAAGATTGGTGAAATTAGATTCTCCATCTCGCTATAGGAAGCGGAACTATCGCGGACCCCCTTGTATCGTCTATCTTCTCGCATCCCATACATAAAAGATCGCATCGATAATTTCTTTTTCATTTGCGAGAATGTTTATAAAATCGAAGACTAATATTAATTGTAAGAGAAATGCCTTGAGAATTGTAACTCTAAATCGCTCTATACTGCAAAGGTATTTCCATTAGTGCCTCGAAAACAAAGGCTGCCTCCTTGAATGCAGGCTCCCCACGTAACATGATCTCGGTAAAATTCACAAACTGCATACAAAAACAATTAATCAAAATCATTCATTTGTCTTACCAATCTACAAAATTAAAATGAACATTAGATTCAGTAAAAAATAAGATAGTCACTCATCCAACATGGAATTGTCTAATTGCAATCACTGATACATCAATGCAGTTTCATGATAGAACTGGGCAATTAAAGAAATAACCTGAATAGTTTTAGAGTTGAACCCATTTTTAATGCTTTCTAGAGCTTCAAGTTTCCCCTCCTTCATAGGTTAAACATACATCAATAAGAAATCATTAGAATAGCCCATGGCATAAGCCAAGTCCATGGCGGTAGCTTGCTTAATTTCATGAACATTACTAACTTACCAATCCAAATACCATGTTCTGGATCATTTTGAGGTCAACTCCAATTTGAGAAAGATCTGATTTCATTCCAGTTACATGTTCAGCATCAAAGTATGAGAGCTTATAAGCTACTTAACACTAGAAGACGATGACAATAATAACAGCAATAGTTGTAGAATTTATTTAATACATTATTTTTTAAGGGTTTAACATGCTAAGTCTTGAGCATTAGCAATTAAAGAAAACTTTCAACACTATGCTCCAACAGTAATATATAATCACAAAGCTGGAGCTTGCAAGGAATTATCAAGGATCTAATTTCATATTATCATTAGATTTCTCTGTTGCTTTCATGCAAGTTAAAAATTCATCCAATCTCGTGGCAGCCTTGTCTACATAAGTTCATAACTCATTTTGGCAAATTCCTTAAAAGATCACAACTTACATGCTGGACACATTAAAAGTAACTAGTCTTGAATACATTTTATCAAAACTAAACATAGAAACAAATCACAAAACAAATATATCTTTATCAAGAATCATAGATCTCATACATAGTAATTAAATACCATAAATCAAAGATAATCAGTCAAGTAAAATTAATTAAGGGTAAGATGATCACCTGTCAATGCTTTTCTCTTCAAAACAACTAGATAAAGCCATCAATCTCCATCACAATCGCTCAAAACCTCAATATACAACAACAACAACTACTACTACTGAATCTACATAATCGAAATGAAAATCGAAGAGAATACTGCAGCATTAATGATCGCTTATATATATCAAATCAATTTAGGTGAATTGTGAAGGATCTAATTAACAAACATATTTTACTTACAAGAATACTTTGCATAATGAAGTACCATTTCCCTTTTCGATTACAATTGCTTCAACTATCCAAAAATTTTATATGATGCTCCTAGCCGCAAGTGCAAACTAACAAGCAAAGTATTAGAAAATGAGAGAAACTTAATCCTGGAATCAAAACTAAAAATCTTACTTTGGAGAACCCTGTACCTGATTTTATATGTGGTCATGCGACGCAGGCTTTCTGAGTTTACACTGTTGTTCTGCATCAACCCACACCGATTCAAAGACCAACATAACATGGACTTATTCCATCACAATTAAGTGATAATAGACATGAAAATGTAAGAATTTGATGAAGTGCAGTGTCCTTAGTCCACCCTTTTAGATGCTATGTCCATGTTACAAGCATCAACCATATGTTAGAGACATACGCATGTATGTATAGAGAAGTGAGAGCAAAGCAGAATGTATTTAAAGAAACACTAAATTAAGAAAGCTTAGTCTCATACAAAGCACTTAAAACTAGACAAAATAAGTTCCTTTTCTATATACGAGCAAAAGTAACAGAAAAGAAGATATTGAAACAAATATGAAACATTGAAACTCATCAAGTTTCTAGCACCACCTATACGCTTTTCCCATCATCTGCAAGCACAAAAAAATTAAATTCAGAGACATAAGATGAGTCAAAAAATAAAACTAAATGGTTGAAATGTACTTTCCTCAAGTGTTAGGTATGAAGACATGTTGTTTGGGCCATGGAATCAATTCTCCTAAAGCTTGCTCTATTGTCCTCATATTAGCTTGAGTCCTCCATATCAAAGCATTGTGGTCAATGGTTGTTTGCACCCACACCATGTAAGATCCAACCCCAATAGGAGCACCCTCCACAACATGTAGCGGGTCATCTATTGCAATCTCTCCTTCTGCCACTATATGGGTACCAACAACCAAATCGATCAACTTGCACTTCATTCCACACTTATTCGAAAAGTTCCCGTTTTGTGGCTTCAATAAAAAATTATGAAGTTTCATCATCCGTAACACTTAAGTTCAATAGATTAATATTTTTTTACCTGGCATGTACAAGTGTGTCCGTCTCCCCCTTGTTGACCCTATCATAAAAAATAACCAACACAATTTAAGAATGAATATTGTTTAGGATATAAATAAATATACATATGTGTATAGTGAAAATATCAATTTGTCCCTGTTTATGTTGATTGTAAACATAGGAAGATAAATCTTCATACTTCTCTCTCAAACCCATAAGTTCTTTGATGATAGAGTTATTCTGAGTTGTTGCACCTACACCGGTAGGAGTTACTCCAAAACTAAGACCTCTCACTCGACCTTGGTGTTCAGTACCAAAAACTTGTGAGATAGGGTCATTGTTAATTGATTGAGCAGTAGATTACGAGCATTGACTTTGATTACATGCATTGATTTTATCCTTCAAAACAAACAACTACTATTTGCAATAAATGGAAGAAAAACTTAATAATATAAAATATCAAAGTTCTATTAGTTAATTCACCACAATTTCGGCAATTTCGGCATTGTATGGTTTCCCGTTTTTATCTGAATGCCCTCTAATCCACACCTCAGCTCTGGAAACACTAGCACCGTCTTTTTCTTCAATCTATAAGCATAAAACAATAAATAATACAAGATTAAAATATAGGTATAAGTAATAGAATAAATGAATAAAACTTGTCATCTCATATTCAAGGCGAGCATATCATTTTCGACTTGTCGTATGCTGAATCGTTTGCTTTGCTCTAATTTCCTTAGCTTTATTGCTTTGTTCACGAAAGTTTCTAGATCTCCTTTGTTTCTCTTTCCATAACTTTTCATCAATTGTGGCAGGTTTTTCGTCGTTGCCATTTTCTAATTCCTTAGTAAGCCTTGATTTCCATGCTCCAAACAATCGCCCAATTCTTTGTAATATATGTTTTTCACTAGATGTTTTATCTGGAATTATAAATCTTTCCTGCAATGAGAATGAAACACAATCAAATAGAGTACTTTTTTATACTTTTATATAAAAAATAGAAGTCTAACCTCAATAAACTTCCATATTCTTTTCTTATTATCTCCCTTGAGTTGGCGCCAATCTGACAAAGTAATTGGCACCATTTCACGTGACACGATTCCCAAGAAAGAAGAAAAGACATCTGCATTTTCACCAATGGGCTGATTTCTGTCATTGAAAGTAACGAGTACTTTTTTCTTTCTGGCAAGTGAAGGAAGCTTGGTTGGACCTCTTTTCTTCCTTTGTTATTGTTCATCTTGTTGATCTTCTTGTTCTTGTTCTTGTTCTTGTTCTTGTTCTTCTTCTTGTTCTTCTTGTTCCTCTTCTTCTTGTTGTTCTCGTTGTTGTTGATTGAAGCTCCTAGTTATTGATTGAGAACGAGAGTCACATGATGAAGGTGGTGCTTCATATGTAGAACTTTGGAGACACCTTATCCTCACACCAACATTTGAGTTTCGACTCATCAATGCTTCTATAGCTTGCTTTTCTTTTCTTGCTCTATTTTTTGCAGCTTTTGAACTCTATTCATTCAGCCAAAGAAAATATTATAATTAGTAAACGAGCACAAATAAATTCATCAACCTATAAAGTAATTAACTAAATCACTTTTTACCTCTTCCTTATACATTTGTTTTCCTCAAATCTACACATGTTATGTCAACAACAAAATATGATGGTTGTAAAAAACGTCTGCAAATGCTCCGGTTAGAACATGTGAAAAGACAAAGAAAAAAAAAGAGAAATTATTAGCACAAGAATAAAAGAAGATAATAATATTGCTACAACTTAATCAGTCATAAAGTGATTAATATAAGCATTTGATCAGTCATTCGTGAATAAGGCTACAACTTAACTCCATTACACAAATTGACCCTGACAATTCATTCTAACATAACTTTCATCTTCATCGCAAGTGTCCAAATCTACACGCGATATGTCAACAGCAGAAAACGATGGTTGCGCATTCTCGCCGTACATTGCAATATCATACAATCCTCGAAGAGGTGCCCTTAACACAACGCACCAATTTGATGAATCATTTTCACTAGAATAAAACACTTGTTTGGCCTGAGTTGCCAAAATAAATGTATCATTATGATTGTGACATTGGTTAAAGTTTACTAGGGTAAACCCATCTTCAACTTTCATACCGTTTCCCTCGTTAACCCAGTCACACAAGAATAAGGGAAACCGATATACAAAATAATCCAATATAATTATCTCTCTTACGACCCCGTAATAATCAACTTCACTTTTTCTTTGTGCATTGTCCCGTGAACTTGATCTACAAAGGCTATCGGCACCTTCAACAAACACGCCAGAATTCTGAGTAACTCTTTCAACATCTCTTGTGTGAAACTTTAATCTATTAATTGCGTAACCTGAACAAGAAAGTGCATTTTTTTCTTGGTTTACGAGAAATCCAATGCAACATGTTTGACACATCAACATTCTGAGACTTAACCTGTAGAGATATACATGGTAAGTTGTAAGAAAAAATGCACAAGTTTTAAAATAATTGTTGGAATTGAACCTAAAAATATAGTTGAAGACCTTACAACTTTTCTTCAAACCATTCGCTAAATGTTTTTGTATGTTTCATCCATAATTGGCTTGCACTCATTCCAAGGCGTTTGTCTCTACGCTTCAACTCATTGATATGCATTCTAAACATATAAATTAATAAATCAGATCAGGAATTCAAATCAACAAAATGATCTAATTAACTATCATACTTACTCCAAATAAGGTTTAACAATCTTCAAATTGAACAATATACATCGATGAGTCTTTTCCAACATATCGTCTGACAACATTTTTGTATGTACTTCTGAGATTGGTTCTCCTTCCAGCATTGTCTCATTATGAATATTATTGTCCTGGCGTTCTTGATCTCCAATATCAGTTGATTGTTCTAACTTTCTACTGCAAAATCGCACGCACTCATCGGCAATATAACATTCTGACATGCATCCCTCTGGCCTTGCTCGATTTTTACAATAACTTTTGAGCTTTTTCATATATCTTTCAAATGGATACATCCACCGGTATTGGACCGATCCACCTAAGCGAGCTTCCTTTGCCAAGTGGATTGGTAAATGAACCATGATATCGAAAAATGAAGGAGGGAAATATCTCTCTAACATGCATAAAGTTTCCCCAATTCCATTCTCAAGATCCAAGAGTTTATTTTTATCTACAACTCTTTGGCATAGTTCATTAAAAAAATTACAATATTGAAATATTGCAATCCGAGGTCCTTTGGGTAGAAGTCCCCTCAAAGCAACATATAACAATTGTTGCATTAGAACATGATAGTCATGAGATTTGAGACCTACAATGGTGCAATCCTTTAGTGATACATGATTTGCAAAGTTGGATCCATAACCATCTGGAAGTTTCATATTTGACAATCTTTGGCAAAATATATGATTCTCAACTTTAGAAAGTCTAAATGATGCTGCCGGGAGATATATTCGACTCCCACGAACTTGAGGATGCAATCTCCGCCGAATTCCCATATTTTCCAAATCCTTTCGTGAACTAAGTCCATCTTTTGATTTACCTTTTATATCAAGAATTGTGCCAATAATATTTTCACAAACATTCTTCACGATGTGCATAACGTCCAAATTGTGGCGTAAAACCAAGTGCTGAAAAGAATGATGAATAGTTTAATGCAATTTCAAATAATTAAAGAATTTTTTACAAATCAACTTAGTATCATACCTCCCAATATGGAAAACTAAAAAATATGAACATCTTATTCCAGATTCCGGTGTTTTCAATGGCCTCAGATGTATTATTCTTCCTTGATTTTTTCCTCTTTCTTTTCTTGCCTCTTTCCCCTGATTCACATCTCTCTTTCTTTTTATTTTTTTCCCCCAATCATTTTTATATTCTTTACTGCATTCGCAACATCATATCCAGTCATTACTTTAGGTTTTCCGCGCTCTTCACAAGTTCCATCAAACCAAGTACTTTTATTTCGAAAAATGTGATCATGCTCAAGGAATCATCTGTGGCTCATGTATACAGTTTTCTTGCTTGAAGTCAACCATGTTGAACATGTATTAACCCCACAAATTGGGCAAGTAAAATTTCCTTTTGTAAAACATCCAAATTAAATTCCCATATGCTGGAAAATCGTTGATCGTCCACAACAAAATTGCTCTCAAATTAAAAATGCTTTGAGTTGATGCGTCAAATACAACTACCCCATCCTTCCACAACTTCATCAAATCTTCAATCAAAGGTTGTAGATAGATATCTATGTCATTTCCTGGTTGTTTTGGGCCTGGAATTAATAATGTTAACATCATATTATCTTCCTTAAAGCATAGCCAAGGAGGAAAATTGTAAGTGACTAACATTATTGGCCAACAACTATATGGAGAGCTAAAATCACGAAAATGATTGAATCCATCCGCAGAAAGGCCAAGCCTAAGATTTTGAGGCTCTAATGCAAACTCAGGCCACTTGTGATTAACTAAATCTCATGCTATTGAATCTACTGGGTGTCGCATCTTACCATCTTGGCTCAAATGGGAAGAGTGCCACAGTAAATTCTTAGCTATTTCCAATGACCCATACATTCTTTTGAATCACTGTATGATAGGAAAATATCTCAAGATTTTAGCAGGAATTCTTCTTTTGGTCTCTTTGTTGGATTTACTTACTTTCCATCTAGATGACTTGCATTTAGGACATGAATCTAAAGCTTCATTTTCCTTCCTAAATAAGCAACAATCATTCACACAAGCATGAATCTTTTCATAATGAAGCTCATACTCATTTAACAACTTCTTCACCTCTTGCAACGACTTAGGGAGAATATTTTCTTGTGGCAACATGTCTACCACAATCTTCAATAGTTCATTAAAACCATTATTAGATAGACCATAAATAGCTTTATGCTTATACAAAATCACGACGGCAGAAAATTTGGTGTACTTTGTGCAACCTGAATAGAGAGGTGGAGTTATGTCCTCTTCAAATAACCTTTCGTCGTCAATTTGGATATTGACATCTTCTAGATCTTCATCTCCTACATCCCCTTCATCCCTAACAACTTCATCTCCTTCATCCCTATCAAATCCATCCCCATCATCCATTTCATCCCCTTCATCTCAGTAGCAACTTCATCCCCATCATCTCTAACAACTCCATTTCCTTCATCCCCTTCATCCATAGCAACTTCATCCCCTTCATTTCTAGCAACTCCATCCCCATCATCCTCTTCATCCGTAGTTATTTCATCTCCTTCATCCGTAGTAACTTCATCCCCTTCATCATTTGCGACGTCACTCCTTACAATGGGACTACTCTCTCCATGATGGAACTAAATTGTATACATGGGATCCAATCCATATATGATTAGATGGTTGTAAGCAATATCACACGAGACACGTTTCGACAGTTTTGACAAGGACACCTAATTCCTTTTGGATGTCCTTCTCTAGCTTGAGCTTGAAGAACGAATGCATTTGCTCCTTTACAATATTCTTTTGAAACTCTAATAACAAAAAAAAACTTTGAATAGTAAGTTTCAACCTTACAAAAAATATAAATGTTTCTATCACTATAAAAAGATGATATGATAATATTAACCTCGAATGTCTGGCCCAACCTTTATCCATCCTGATATTGTAATCCTTGCTCTGTTAAAGTTGAAGAACGGTAATATTTACTAGAGATATTTGGCATGAATTTAATTAATGTTACAAATTATTAAGTAAATTTTACTTTATGATCCTTTTTTAATTAAAAAGATCACAAAGCTTGGAAGCTATCTGCATATAGGGATCGATCCCTACATATAGGAAATGTATCATTATGAACCATACTAGTTCATTAAGATCACAAAACTTTAAGGTGATCTGTTGGCACCAAATCCTCATAAGGACCTTCTACATTCAAACACACATGGCCCCAACTAATTAAGGAATATGAGAGAGGTGATGAGAAATCATACTTGAAGTCCCTAAGCGGTTAGGGCTTCCATAATATGTTGCTCTTGAGCAAGTGTAAGTATCCTGGGACACACACAATGCAAGCAAGAGCAACAACAAGAACAGAACACCATAGAAAGAGATAATTGCAATACTCATTTTTATCTTAGCACCTTAAAGAGGTTATAAAGCTCAAGTTTGTAGGATGAGGCAATTATAAAGCACTATGGAGATGAAAGTACTACGACATAATTCCAATGACACTAATATGGCTAAACAAACATAATAATAAACACACAACAAATCACTAATTTTTTTCGCATATAAAAGACAAGACTTTTATTGATCAACATTGATTTGAGCAAAAAAAACACAGTAATTGTGTTGAATTAAAGTATCACAGTAATTGTGTTGAATTAAAGTGATACTTTAATTCAACAATTACTAAACAGAAAGTAATTGATACTACAAGTAAAAGAAGAGCTTGAACAAAAAAACACAGAGTAATTGTGAAACATACATACACACCAATAAAAATTTAAAATTTCACATATGGACTAAACAGAATAAGTCGTGAATCCCAAATCAAATGTCCTGACAATCCACCCCCATCACAGCCGTACCTTCCCCTTCATATATGCAATCACATACAACAAGGTAATTATTCATCAATATCTAAAGACAAGCATACAATTTATCCAAAATTCAAAGCATACAATTTATCCAGCTTATGACCATTGCAATCCCTACTACTATTTACGTAACAAACGTAAACAACCAAGATCACATCACTCCACTCTACTTCACATCCAATCCGAATCCAAATACAAACCCAAATCCAACACAAACACACAACGTCAACACAGAACCAAGGAGCAAGCCAAGGAGCACCAGTATATAGACTTTTTAGAAATCAATTAGGATCATCAATAAGCACTAGCTAGGAATGCACAAAATGATCTCCTCAAATTAAAGTCCCTAATGGAAAATGATCTCCTCAAATTAAAGTCCCTAATGGAAATATACATGGAATTAAAAAGAGCAACAGTGGTCAACAAGAACAAAATCCACGAAAGTATTAATTCAAAATCATCATAAACCACCAGTCATTGAAAGACAAGGTTCAATTATGTGACTACTAGAATGCTAGAACACGCTTGGGTTCCATTTAGCTGAACCCACCATTCTCTTACAGAATCAAATTTCCTAAATAGAGATATAATAAATTCTCAAGCAGAAGTTTTGCTCATGATGCAACATTCATGACATTAGAGAGAAGGAGAAAAAATAACAAAAATCAGGGATTATCAAGTGAAATAAATTGAATCACGCAGCATTCATGATGCTAACAACAAAGAAATTGCAAATTAAAACATAACGTAGACTACCAATCCTCAGAAGAAAAAAAATCTTCAGCAAACAAAGGGGCAAAACATCAAAAAGAAGATTTTCAAAAAAGTCAATAACTCGGTAAAAATTCTTTTGGTAAAACAATTCGCAGAAGTACCATGAGATGTTTCTGCTCGAGAAAAGAATAAGAGCAAAAGGAAACTCATCAGCAACAAAGTCAATATATGGCGTCTCAATATCAAATCATAGTCCAACTATACATCAAACTTTTGAAGTGTTCATTCTGCAACACCCTAGCATATTAGACCCGATACTAAATGCATTAAACAAATCCATTATAATTTCTTAAATTCATAACTAAGGTTGTGTGACAGTATTTTTGAACATATTATTACATCCAAGTTAGACATTACATGAGCTTCGAAGAATGTTTTGACTCCTGCAACAAAATTAAACACTTTGAAACCAGAAATGCACAAAATTAAACACTTTGAAACCATAAACCACAAAAATTGAAAAGCAATCAAGCAATTATGCGAAAAGTGAAAGAAATTGAATCGCGAAATTGATCACCAACACCAGATCTGAAATCGATGCACCTTAAAGTGAAGACTGAGATCTGAACCTCTTACCTTACAAGCTTTGAAACCACAAACGCAACAAATCAACATATCTCGAACCAAACAACAAATTCAACACCAAAATCATCAAAAAATGAATATTGAATCAAACATGAGACAGAGAGAGAGCTCACATTGAGATGTTAGGGTTATGTGGAGACGACTCCACGTGGAGATCGGGGTTCTCCAGTTTGCCCTAGTCGTGGTCTTTGTCCCCGAGAGACAATCGATGAGGCGATGAAGGTGAGGACGACGAGTTAAGGGAGGAGTCGAGATCGTAGTGTTAGAGTGTGGAGACTACGAGAGAGAGAGAGATGGACTGAATCTGAGCTCAGCCACCCCAACAATGGTGATTGCGAGTGAGTGTTGACGATGACGGACGAGCGAGTGCGAGTGCGAGCGAGTGAGACGAGCGAGTGCGAGCGAGTGTTTAGGGCATTCGTTTGTTGTTTGGGCCAGAGTTTCCATAGAGGTTTTTTTAACCTCTATGAATTAGTGCTATTAAAAGCCTAATTGTCTAATTCATGGGGGTTAATTAAAACCTCTATCTATTAAGTACTATTAAAAGCTCGAATTGTCTAATTCATGGGGGTTAATTAAAACCTCTATCTATTAAGTGCTATTAAAAGCTCAAATTGTTCTAGTGTTTGGTCGTTACATTATGCTAAATGGTTAATTATAACTTAAAGATAGAGGATAAAATCATATAATTTTGACATATTGTTAAGACAATGATTAAAGTAAAAGGGGTAACTATGCAAGGTTTGACCGGTATGACTTAGGCTCATCTAGTTCTCCTCGTTTGATACCATACTTCACAAAAAAGAGATCATGAAAATATATGAAATGGGAAGGCACAAGTCTTATCAATCTAATCTTCTTTTGAACCTTTGACAAAAAAAAATCTTCTTTCGAACATATAATAAACATTATCAATACGTAGTGGTTATTTTGAAAGCTCAGATCATAACTATTTAATATCACATATACCTTAGCTGAGGTTCTATATAATCATTTCCATACAACAGTTTCACATAAATCACTACTATTAATCTGGTGAGGACCACTTAGGACACCATGTAGAAAAACACTTATAATTGTAACGAAAGTGACAATTCCAATTGCAACACTAAAATAAAACATAAATGAATACCTAACTTGCCGCTACAACAATTTTAGGCTGGCATATGAAAATAAATGTTTCATCAAAACCATAAAATGATTTCACCACAACAATCATGTCAAGCGTCAGTTGCAATGTGGATCACATAATTAATGAATAACAACCTAAGATGAATCTGCGATGACCCAAAAAATGCAAATAATTTAAGAGCCAAACATTGGAGATTACCAAATGAGAAGTTCATATTAAGATCAAAACCAAATTCATTGTAGGCAACATTCTCAAATTTCTCCATTTTCTCTAAAAGGTGCATAAAGTTGAATCGTTGAAAACCTTAATAGCACGAAAAAAGGCCAAAAAGTCTTGAGAAGCAAAAAAATCAAACTAATAAGAACATTTATATATTTAGGATAATGGTTAGCACACAAAATGGAAAATTAGGCTTACTTTGATCTGCATTTCAGTTGAGGCTTAAAGCTAGGCTTGATTAACAAGGCTACTTCTGAAAAGAATCGGGTCCTAGAAACATAAAAAACTGAAAGACAAGACAAACGAACATAAAAGAGAAGAAATGCATCAAACACGCAAGAAGTAAATTGCAGCTCAAACATCATAATTTTATTCATAAGAATATAAGGCTGAAAGATTGCAATCATGCCTAATAGACAAACCACCCAACAATTCGCCAAAGAAATTATAAAAAAACAAAACAGATGCAAGTAGACCACAATTTAAACATTCATCATGAAAAACAAGAATGGTATGAAGAATAATGTGTTCAAATTTTGTTAAAGTAATTTAATTATTACTATATATGAATTAGGTAGCGGTTTAAATTTTGTTCGATGTGTCATAGGAGGTAAAAATCAGTAGTACGTGCAAAGGATACAATGAATAATAAATAAAATAAACAAAAAATAGCAACCAACCACCAGTTATACTTATTTCATAATTTATATTAACCAAAGCAACCAATTATCAATTATCTTACCCTAAAACATCATATGATAAGTTCATAAATACAATGAATGCACAGTAGTTAAGCACTATAATGACTAAACAAACATACCTTAATCATTGGGATTATGAAATATTGATAAATGTCTTATTTCCCCTTCACCGGTGCAATCTTTTCAAATTCTTTGTTTCTTCTATAACATTACAATATAATATTTAAACACAAAAAGTATTGGAATAGAACTATTAAACAAATACACCTCATTCGTTAAGATTTTGAAATATTGATAAATGTGCCATTTCCACTTCACTTGTGCAATCGTTTCAAACTCCATGTTTCTTGTATAACATTGCAATATAATATTTGAACACAAAATATAGTATAGTAACTTAATGGACAAGTTAACTGCATCATGAGAGTTGATAAAGCTATTTAAACAAGATCTTTGAGATACATCAACATTAAAAACGAAATCACAGTTCGTTGAAACAAAATAAAAACAACTGTGTATATAGTCATAAAAGTAAAATAATATAATTTTTTTAAAAAAAAACATGTATGAATTCCGATTTGTCTAAGTCTTTGTACCATTCCTGAGCAAGACACTTCAAAAAGTCCTACAAAACACACAAAAAAGCATATATCTTTGACTTTCAACTATATGTATAAAAAAACTAAGTAGAAAATAATAAATAAGAATAGTAAGCATTTTACCTAATAGTAGATGCCAAAAAGATACTATCTGAATCTAACACCTGATATTAGGCATTTTCCTACAAAAATTAAGACAAATTTAACATTAAAATAAATTTCAAATTCTAACATTGCATCAAGTGTAAACATGATAACTATTAATATAAATATGTGAAACCTGATTTAGTTCATTGTTAGAAGATGACGGAGCATTCGAAGGCTGTTGCGGGATTCTCCTATCCATATTATCCATCTTTTAATGAATATCCTGAATATTTTCAATGCATCTCTTAAGTTTGTGATTTTCTTCATCCTTTTCATGCAACTTTGCCTCAAATTTTTTAACATAAGCCAATTTAGATTCCATATAAGTTCTTCCTTTTCATTCCCCCTCCATACACAAACACATTCCTATGTGTTTGTGGTCCACAACATTTTTCAATGACCTCAAAATTAGTGAGTGTTGGCTCACTTTGGCTAGTCTTTAGAAGTTCCTCCTAAAAAGTTAATGAAATCACTAGTAATGAAAAAAATGACAATATGTTATCTCCAAAGTTGAAATGACTAAACAACTGTATTTAAGCATAACAAAAAAAAAAAACTTAAGCCATTCAATTAAGTAATAGATTAATGATCTTACATATTTCAATATTACTTCCCTTTCTCCACTAATTTTCCACCTTTTATTCTCGTTTCATAAAAAACTGTTGCGGAATCCGGTTGATTACCATCCTTTCCTCCCTGTAAACAATACAAAACATTTATTTTCATAGCATAACGTCCAAAACAAATACTATTATATATTATATGATTATTGATTTACCTTTTGAAATATCAATTCCTTATGAGGCTTACTTCTAGTACGATGAGGCATTGTGCTTTACTCCTATTAATTTTATTTCTTGAACTAGATTCCTGATTAAAATAGTGCAAAATTATTTAAATTAATAAAAACATACCAAAAAATTCTCACTGAACCACTTGTTATTCACAAGCCATTCCCAATCTTTGGGATCCATAACTTCAGGCACATTTTTTAAAGCCTCATCCTTAGTTTTGCAACATTGCACATCATCCACATTCAGATTTGATCTCCAAGACTTACAAAAAGCTTTCATATGACCCAACGTTTCTTCTTTTTATGATTCTATATCCGAATGAGAGAAACATTTCTGAAACATGATGATTGAACCATGCATGTTAATGTGAGTAGCATAAGTTTATAGTACCTACAGATAAAAACTTCAACTCAAAATGATATTAACAACAAACTAAATTAACTTACTTTAACAACATCCCACGTAATTCTGGTCAACCTGACTTATTTGGCTCCAATGCTCCACTCTTACATGGCATATGTTGCGATCACGCACGATTATTCCTAAGTGTCTTGACCAAAGATTTTAATCTTTTCAATTGTACGATTATTGTAAAATATCATATCAAATTTCTCCCCAAGTTTCAAAGCACCAATTTTGGACATCCTATTCTTTCCCCGTACTTTTCTTGCTTTAGGACCTTCTGTTAGAAAAAAAATCAATAATGATAAATCGAATCACACTTTCATTGAAGTTAAATAAATGTTAATTAAAAACTAAATGAAATTAATGTTTAATTACATTCACTTGCTCTTAACAACGACATCTGATACAACATACGTAGGATGTCCATTTGCACCATGCCTTGCCATACAGTGGCTTGCTTATCTATAACGCCATGTGATCTAACTAGTTGCTTACACATTTTCCAATAATCTCTAACCTAGCCAGTTATTCTTCAATTTAATATTTAGTAAGTTTATTTAGTCAGTTTGTTAATTTACGAAGTTACAATAAGTTTTACAGCGGAAGTCTTTCAATATATGAATGTTTTACGCATATTTAACAATCCTAAATAGTGAAAAATGTTCACATGTCATTCATGCCAAATATAACCCGTACTCAAGTCACCAATCCCACAAGGGTGTAGTAGTGGTAAATACAGGGTCGAATCCACAGACTTAGGTTTTACTCTGAGTTAACTAAAAAGGGAAATTTTTTAGGTTTTTATAAATTTTTAAGAAAGAAATTAATTAACTAATTAAAACTACTTAGAAATTAAAGTTTGTAAAAGTTTAATGCATTACACGCGTAAAGTTTCAGTGGGATTACTAATCCTAAATAATCGATCGTGTCTACTTCCGATTTAACCTAGATTTATTTGTCGGGCACTTAAGAACCGAAAGGTTTTGACAGCAAACGGGTGAGTGATTGTTACTTATATCAGTCCAATCGTACAATTACAAATACGATAGTCCCGATTAACTATAGATCTTCCACCTAAAAACATGCACTTTGCGAGAATACATACCCTATTTTTGCACCATAATCATGAAATCAACAACAATAACATAAAAGGAATTAAAATAAATTAAATTAGATATAAATAGATCTCACTTGTCATGCTATAAAACCATGAATCTAGACTTGTTTTGCCTCCGACCTAGGCCAAGATTGCTTAGTCAGACATCGTTTTAAAGAACTCCATTAAAAACATTAAAGAAAAATAGTTTGATTGGTCGAGAGATGAGGGGAGACTAAAACAAAACCTAAAGTCTATATAAATAAATCCCTTAATTTTGTTCTCTAAAAAAGAGAGTGGAAATCATGGGTTAATTGGTGTCTCATCCGCCTAAGAAGATCTAATAGCTGTGGTGAGTTTGTTATTGGAGTCTCAGACGCGTGGCAAGCTCGGATTGGTTGTGCTTTTGGCTTGGCTGATGTGGCAAGCTTTGATTGGCTGTGAACACTAGAATGTCCATGGCTAAGCGAGTGAACGATCGACACATGACTGCTCGGCTGGTAAGGAGAGGCACTCAAAAGAGTCGTGCGTCAATCTAAGAGTGTGCACGAACCACATATTAAGGAAGATCGAAAGCTTTAGACTGAAGATAACACACATAGGAGAGACGGTGAATATCTGGGAGTTGGTGCGTCACAGATGCACCATTTGCTGTTGATATCTCGAAAGGAGAGGGCATCACGTGATAAATCAAAGCAAGTCTAGCCAAAGACTTAAAAGAAAGGCGCTCGTTGGGAGGCAGCCCAACTTTGTTTTATTTTTTATTTCTTGCATTTATTTCAGTTTTTAATTTAGTTTTGGTTATTTTTATGTTTAATAAAGCCCTAACTTGGTCTCTTGGATTTTTACAGGTGTAATGAATGTTTGATGAGCACGGATGGCACTAGACCACCCCCGAGTTTTGATAGGTTTGACTATGGATGACATTTTTTTTGGAGTAATTTGAGCATATTCTTTTTTTTTTTGGAATTAACATATTATTAGAGTTTTAGGTGCTTTGAGACTTGGTTGGGACATATCCAACTTAAGTCGCCACATTAGTGGCGGGTCTTTAAGTAGACCCAAAACCCTAACCCTCAATCCATCATCTTGTTGACTTCACTCGTAGTTGAAAGACTCGGGCTCGCAAGATTTGATAGGAATCATTTGAATTAACTTCCATGCTTATTAGTTCTTGCTCTTATTATGATAATTTTATTTCATAGTTTCCTTAGTCACCTAGACATGCGAGATTTGAGCTTCAGTTTTTGGAGACTTTTGTTATGCGTGCACTTATATCATCTTCTTATTTTATCCATATTCTTTTTCACCACTATTCTTTGTTTTTTTGGTGCGTCACATATATCAACATTGAGTTGGTGCATCTGTGATTTATGCCATGCTGATCTCGAGGCTTGATCGAAAGGCTCTAATTGTGTTGTTTCACAACTGTGTACCTGTTGTGCGTCACTTGGCTGCTACTCTCTCTCTTGTTCATTTGTGTTATGCATGTCTCAAGGCTAATCATATGGTTGATGAATCACGGTAGGAATGACTTTATAGTATCATTTTTAATGACTTTTCACAACTAATCCACCACCATACTTCTTCCACACCACCATGGCATTGACACGGACTAATGTAGGTCCCACCAAACTGTATCAAATTGTGTGTACGCTCTTTTTTCAATTCTAAACACCAAGAACACTTCAAAAGACCTCGATTTATATCATTCTCATCAAATTGTCTCTAAACTACTGAAAATATAAATAAAAGAGAATTAGTTAATAATAATAGACATTGAGATCTAAAAACACACAAAATAAACTTAAAATATATTATTATTACCGATTTATCAGAAAACCCGGCAAAAGGATACCATATATGCAACAAAGGCGAATAAGTATAACAAGAATTCATATACATGTATCAGGGGTCTACAAGTCCCCAAAACCTAACAAAAATGTAAATGTATACATACTATAGTCAAACACGAGTTGACATCACTATCTTAGAGGTAATCGCCTAATACCTCCTTGCCCTTGCTCATCGAAGGAACCGCACTCGGTCATCCAACAAATATAATGTCGAGTCCAATGAGTGAAATCCCAAGATAAGTCTACACAACATTCATGAAATGAAACTGATAAACTATGAGACATGCGAATA
Source organism: Stephania cephalantha (assembly GCA_039657325.1). NCBI lineage: Eukaryota > Viridiplantae > Streptophyta > Magnoliopsida > Ranunculales > Menispermaceae > Stephania > Stephania cephalantha. The sequence continues at coordinate 24,174,977 of CM077574.1, read as the reverse complement.
TAACCTTTGGGAACAGTAAGTCATTCTCCCATGAATGTAGGCGATATACGATAACCAAAAATTGTAGCGATTAATAAAACACCACATACTAAATAACCAAGCTCAAAAATAAAGCATTAATAAATAAATAACTGAATAATTACGATAAAAACCCAGACCTATAACAGCTGATAATCGATAAAACAGGGACAGGAACCATGTATATACTCGCAAGCTCATACTGACTAAACCCTGACTACGGTTAACGGATGAACCCCTTCCAGACACTATTTCAAGTCAAGAGAAAACATTAAGTCCCTAATGATGGTCGTAGATATATTCTACTGTTGTCGGCACGAGCATTAACACAAGTAACCAGTGCAAGTGATCTAGCCACAACCAATATATACGCAAATCGAATTCAGATAGAAAACCCATGTGTGCCCACCAGCAGTCAAAAATGTAATCCAAATACCGATAAAACATGCCATGAATTTTGTAAAGCTTTCCAATTTTTTATGTACCACATAGGCGCTCCAACTTTCCTAAACTCCTGAATTTGACCCCACCTAGCTCCTCGGTACCCGAGCTATGGTCCCCTTAGTCCATGAAGTCAATTAAGTGTGTTTATTATGTATTCAAGTTGGTTGGATAGGTTTTAAATTGATCTTCTTAAATCAGCCCCTAAAGACTAAATAAACTTTCAATTTTGGTCATGTGTTGCATTGCATTTTGGGGCATGAAAACTTTCGAATCTCAAAAACTTCTCAAGAGAAATGAGTTATTGGTCTCTGTCTTAGCATTCCAAAAAGGTTTGGTTTGTAAAATTCTGATTTAAAAAAAAAAGATATCGCAATTCTACCAAAACAGCTCAAATTTAGAACAAATTCGACTAGCATGATTGTAAAAATCATTTCTCCCAACATATACCTCCAAAAGTCGTGAGTTTTGGTCACAAATCATCTAACATACCAACAATAACATACTAAAAGATCAGCCTAATCCGATAAGTATTGAGGGAGTTATGCCATTTCAAAGTTTGGCTAATTTTTCATGAATATAATTGGTTCTATTAGCAAGTATGGCTTAATTCTTTTGACACCTAAGTTATATGACATGTATATGATTCATCTTCAACCTTAGAAAAACATGAAATCAGTAAGCCAACACCACTTAACACTTCTTGGTCATGCATGGAAACATTTTTATTGAAATCGAAACAAATGGGGAGTAGAAGTTGTTACCTATTTTTTAACCCTTTGTAGTTTAATCCTCCAAGCTTAGGTACTCTTGAAGTCCCAAAAATTCAGCACATTCTAGATCTCTTTGCTCTCAAGAATTCTGAATTTTCCTTCCCTGGTTTGCATGAAAACTAAAGGTTATCTTTTATTTACTTAGATTAGCAACTTGATTAATTAAGCAAATCCTTAATTTGACTAAGTTAATTATTGGGACATATGTCCTCTCTCTCAATGTCACTTGTCCTAATTGGAGAATGCACGCCTCCACTAACTAGTTACTATTTATCCTAGGATTCCTACACATCTTCATCATCTCCATATAAATCAATGATCTCCAATTTGTTTGTCCAAACTAAAGTCCCATTCATCCATATCAATTAAATTTACAAACTTAGACACTTAAATTCATGTGGTTAGTATATTTAGTCTCATTGTTGACACATTAGTGGTCCCACTAACTCCTGACTACTCGACACCCTGTGCTCGCACCTATGCGTATCTTGAGGCAAACACCCGTCACACCAACTCGCCCAATAGCAAAATACAGACAATATAATAATATAATGATTTTAAAGACTACACATAAACAACCATTATCCATAAATAACATATTCTCTTGATTCTCAAGTTCAAGTCAACCGAGTTATCCACGTAATGCCCGAATTATAACAGTTAATCCCCGAGATTAACGCTAATTTTAGTTTAATTAATTTGGGTCGTTACAATCTCTTTCTCAAACAATACGTTCAACTAGTTAAATGTGTAATGAGCTGCGACTGGTAAGAAATGGGCAGATTTTATCAATTTGTCCATAATCAACAAAACAGAATCATGTCGTCTGGCAGTCCTCGGCAATCTCTTGACAAAGTCTATGGCTATGTCTTCCCACTTCAATTGTGGAACGAGAAGCAGTTATAGTAACCCTCTAGATCTACGATGCTCAGCCTTCACCTATTGGTAAATCCCATAGTTTTTAATAAACTTAGATCTTTCCATCTTCATCCCAGACCACCAAAAATGACTCCTCATATCATGATACATCTTAGTCCTACATGGATAAATGGTGAACCGAGAACTGTGTGAGTCCTAAAGAATCTCATCTCTCAACTCTGCCACTGACGGTATCTACAATCTATCTCTAAATCTCAGACACTGATTTGTCATCTCTTTCCAACCAGTACAATTAATACTTTGGGCTAACTCGTTAAACCTTGGGTACAAAATTTTGGCTCTCTGGCCCTCTAACACATTCTGTGTAGACACTGTTTATAGCCTCATCTATGCACAAATCATCACCGAGTGTCAGTAGAAACCTCTAACTAACTTATCGTCGTCGTTGCCTCGAGTAATCCATACTTATACGTCATATGACATCTAACAATCTCAAGCATCTCTAATCAATATCGTATTCAACGCGTCCGCAACTACGTTAGCTTTTTCCTGGGTGGTACTCCAGAGAAAAATTTCATAGTCCTTTAGGAACTCCACCATCTACGTTTTCTCATATTCAACTTCTTTCTATGTGAAGAGATACTCCAGACTCTTGTGATCGATCAGAAGAGTGTGAATCTCTCTCCATACAGATGATGTCACCAAGTTTTTAGTGAAAACACTACAGTTGTCAACTTTAAATCTTGAGTGGGATAATTCTTCTCATATATCTTTAGCTATCTGGAGGCATGAGCCATTGTACCCCTATCCTGCATCAATAAAAATCCTAGAACCATATGAGAAACATATGTAACTAAGAATCCATGTCCAACCTCTAGCAACACCAACACTGGCGCGGTGGTCAACAACCTTTTCAACTGAGAAAATGCCTGCTCGCACTCCACAAACCAATCAAATCTGACGTCCTTCTAAGTCAATATGGCAATCAATGAAGCGATCTTCGAGAAATCCTTCATGTATCAGCGATATTATCATGTTAACCCAAGAAAACTCCTAATCTAAATTATTAACATCGGTGTCGGTCAATCTAAAATAACCTAGATCTTGGTCGGATCCACTGCAATCCCTGCCGCCCCAATAACATGACCTAGGAACTTGACCTTTGATAGCCAAAATTCACACTTGCTAAACTTGGCATAGAGTATGTGCTCCCTCGAAGTCTGCAACGTCTCTTTGAGGTATTACTCGTGATCTTCTTGATTCATCGGGTATATCAATCTATCATCGATGAAAACTATCATAAAGCGGTCAAGAAACGGCCTCATCACCCAATGCATCAAATCCATAAACATGGCGAGGGCGTTGGTTAGCCCGAATGGCTTGACCGTGAACTGATAGTGTATATATCTTGTGTTGAATGTTGTATTAGACTTATCCTCATCCTTGATCCTAAGCCGATGATACCCTAATCTCAGGTCAATCTTCAAGAAAAATTGCTTTCCTCTCAGCTGATCAAATAAGTCATCAGTTCGTGGTAGTGGATACTTATTCATGACTGTGACCTTGTACAACTATTTGTAATCGATACACAGTCTCAAAGTAGCGTCCTTTTTCTTCACAAACAGGACAGATGCTCCCCATGGTGACATGGAAGGGGTGATAAATCCCTTCTGTTCCAAATCATGGAGCTGACTCCTCAACTCCTCCAACTATCTAGGAGCCATATGGTATGGCAATATAGAAATTGGCTTGGTGCCTGATACCAACTCTATGATAAAGTCTATCTCTCTCAGCGGTGGTAAACTAGGTAAGTCCTCCGGAAATACATCAGGAAACTCGCACATTACCTGAATGTCCTCAAATATAGGTCACTAACTCGCTCTTATTGTATACAACGCTACCAGAGTCTCCATCTCTCCACTAGTTGTAAATTGACCTCTCACGCCATCAGCTCTCGGTATACTACCACTATATATGAAAATCAGAGCCCTAGTATCTCAAATATCACTATCTTACTAAAACAGTCGATATGTGTAGCATCCCTTATCTTGATAAGCCCTAGTAACTCAGCTAGACTTAACTAGAGCGAGCAGCCTTTCTTTCTATAACTGATAAACTCAAACTTTATATCGATATCGAACTAAGAGTTCAAAATATACGCAGCGAAAAATTAAAACTTTTTGGATAATTTAAACGATATACATAAATACATAGTTTATCAAAACCCTAAACTCGATTATAAAACCTCCCAACCCTGTTCATTTACAATAAAGTAACTCAAACATTGTATATATACATAGGAAGGCTCATTACATCGTAGAGAAGAAAGTAAGACTCATAAACGTTCTTTTTTCCCTTCATTTGAAGTGCTAGACTAAGAACTGAAATGTTAAATTTGGGATGAGTGCTCCAATTTGCTCAAGTAAGTAAGGATTCACAAAGTCATCACATTCCATATAATAATCAAGAGTAATATGCAATAACAATATGCACCAAAGATAACTAACAAGATTATGTAAAGCATATAATCTAATAAATAACGGATGCAAATCAAACTATCAAAGACTATTACACTGTGATTCCCATTTCATTTGTAAATTTAGGGTCGATTACCCAATCACACATTAATGTGATTGCTAAACCAGCACATTGGCCGATGTGTTATCTAGCCATTCCATTAATGTTCAATAGTTCTATCTCAAATCCTCTAGTGAATATGTAATCCACATAACCTATTATCTAAGTAGGATTTAATATATAGATCGGGAATCAAACCCATATCCTATATACCTATTCTCAATTGTGGGATTTACTCTTGCCGATCACATTAAACACTGTTTTCCATGTAATAACACATCACAGTTTACATAGTCCCCCATTCAGTCCATAAACTATATGAACTACATATACTAATATATCCAGGCAACATTGATAAATAAGCAAATTAATGATTACCTAGGTTTAGGTTTTATTTCCAAGTTTCCTAACTTTCAGGGTCATTCAAGATTTTTCTGTGTTCCAAAACCTATCAAAAACTATTTTTGGTTAATATAAGCCTAATTCCCTATATTTAGAACCACTAAGTCAACCCCTAAGAGCTCAAGAAATTCTAATCAAGACATAGCACTTTTGTTGTTTTACTCGAAATGGGTGCGCACTCCTCACTTGGGGCGCGCTCTAATAGCGTGTTGCAAGTATAACAACTAGCTTGTAGTAATAGTGCAATCAACTTATGTTGATCATGGATATCATCCTTAGGGAAAGGTTTTTGCACAAGTGGTTTACCTATTTAACTTTGAACTATTGCTAAAGAAATCACTTTTTTAATTGCTTTTATACTAACTAAACTAATCTAACAAATCAATGAAAATTTTACATGAACTTTTATATTAAGGATATCTTAGTTCACAACTTCACCTAGGTAATTTAATACTATGTTTTTCAACCACTTTTACGTCTCAATATGTTGTGTGCAATGCCTAATTAGAATAGACTGATTTCCTTCAAATCCATTTTAACCCACTGTCGTGACGAAAAAAATTCTAATGTGCAAACTAGAACTTCACCTATCGGTGTGAATAACGTAAGCTCCACATTGGTTTAGGTCCTAAATCTTTGGATTCATAACTAACTATATAAGTTTACTATCCATGCCTCCCTAATCAACAACTATCTCTCGATGTTATGTATTTTACGGTTGTACCGTCCATGTCCAGATTAAGGACTTCAGTGTCTAGATTAAAGTTCATTAAATATGTGGCCAGTATGTCTAAAGCATTACGCTTAGAATTAATATAGATTCTAACCATTGCACTTTTTATAATTATTTTTAATTCATATTCAAAGCATAGTATTCATACCATAAGATCTATCGATCCCTAAGATAAATAAATTACTCACACTTCATTCAAACACATATATCACACTTCATAATGGAAATCATTGCAAATCAGAGATGAATATAAATATTACCTTGAATTTAATCAATGAAACCAAACTCGAATTGCAAATGTGAAGTCTTCAATGTTTTCTTCACACAAACTCCTTAATATTCAAACTCAATGTAAACTATATGCTAAATTACTCTAATGGGGGCTAATAGTGGGTATGTGTTAAGTTTACCACGTCCTAATACCTATTTATACTTCCTAATAACAATTAGAAACTCTACTTTACAATTTAACTCGAATTAAAACTCTAACTTTCTATATCCTGCATGTCTAGCGCTGTCACTTATGTCCCTGCATCTTGCCTTATAGGCCACTGCATCGCCACTACGCTGCCACTGCATGTGTATTTTTTTTCTCCTTAGTGTCTTGGCACGACACTACCATCTCGGTGTCGTCCCCTTTACATCACAGAGTCGCCACTATGCTGGATCTCCAGAGTTGGTTTTCTTCACTTTTTCATCTCTCCCACACCGTGCCTTTCCTTCCTATGTTGTGCCTTGTATGCCCATAGCGTCAACACATATAGTCACAGCACCAAGTGTGTTTTTGTGGGTTTTTGCTCCGTTTCTTCTCGTTTTTCCTTAACTCCTTCCTTTAAACCTTAATTCCCTGAAAATGCAATAATACCATCAACTAGCACTTATTCAAGGATATTTATACTAAATATACTACTAAACTAACCCTATATATAAGTATAATTAATCATTTATCATGCTTTGCACCAACTGGGTTCATCACACTTTATGAAGGGAGCGCGCTCCTCTGTTAGAAGGAGTGTGCTCCACCTTGCACTGTCTCGACAGTGAACAGGGCAACAACCATTATTCCATTACCAAATCACAACAATAACATCAAATACCTCCCTAAAACATCGAGAAGGACCTCTAGTGGGTATAAATCCATTTCTAGTTATCAACAACAACAATTCACAGAGAAATCATCACCTAAATCAAGAACTCAACTTTAACTCAAGATTAAACTTACCAAAGTGATGAATCTCTGGATTACAGTGGTTTGATCTCTTCTAATCCCTTCAAATCCACCGAAACTCTCTCTTTATATCGATTCCCTCAAGTGTCAAACCTCTCAATTTGCTTGTCTCTCCTTTGATCAAATGAAACATTAAGGATAAGTTTACACCTTTTGATTTATATATACGGGTTTTCCTCGAGATATGCATCACGCTATCTCAATGTCGATCAAGTGAACGATGTATTAAAGTGACACATCCTAAAGTGACACAAATTTTAACACCATCACCACTTAAGTTAATCTCAAGGCAATCCAACGATCTATATAATTTATCGATTTATAGTTTTAATTACATATTTATATATCAATTATATATAAATACATGTACTTCATGTATTTTCTCGCCAATAAATTCACCGAACATGCTTACGAGTATTTTCGGGTATGCACATTCATTTCACGACCCCTTCGTCGCATTTAGTATACTAGAAATTATTATTTAATTATTTATTTTCTAATTATAGGCTTATATATAAATTCCCTTTTTATACTACAATCTATAAATTCACCAAAACATATCATACAAACACCAATCATCATACAATACCACATTCATGCTAATCGAGGTACGTCGGCGTTAACAGTGGGCCTAACTCGAGTTAATTAGGATTTGAGTTAACACTAATCACGAGCTTAAGGTAACGGGTAGTTACGATCTCCCTCAATTTCAAGCAATTTTGTCCTCAAAATTAAAGTAAACCTAAATTTACCTATAGTTTTGAAGAGAAATGGAAATTTCTCCTTCATATAAGATTCTCGCTCCCAGGTTAACTCCTCATCTCTGTCAAATTGCCATTTCACCTTAACCAAAGGAATCTCTCTAGTTTTCAGCCATTGAGTCTTACGATCAAGAATCGGAATCGGCTGCTTGTCATAAGCTAAGCCTTCTTGAAAATCAAATTCATTCCAATCAATCCTTGGAATGAACTGAGTCTCCGTTTTGTGAAGCATAGACACGAGGAAGACATTATGAACTCCAACAAGCTGAGGAGGTAATTCTTACCTATAAGCAAGAGGACGAACTTTTTCTTGCACTTTAAACTACCCAATATACCTTGGAGCTAGCTTACCTTGCAATGCAAAATGTATAGCCCTTTCATAGGTGAGACTTAAACCAATACATAATCGTCCTTTGAAAACTCCAAAGACTGTAATATTTATCAACATATCTCTTCCCTCTTAGTTGTGACGTAGTCAAATGCTGGCGAATCTGCTGAATTCTCTTTGTGTAGACCTAAATCAACTCTGGCCCCAACAAAACTGTATCTCCAACCTCTGCCCAACATGTAGGTGAATTACAAGGCCGACCATACAAACCTTCAAAAAGAGTCATTCTAATGCTAGCATGATAGCTATTATTATAAGAAAACTTACACATGGGAATATGTTTCTCTCAGTTACCACCAAACTCCAATACATAAGCTCGAAGCATATCCTCTAGCACCAAAACCAACTTCTCAGTCTACTCATCAGTCTGCAGATGGTATGTCGTACTGAGGTTAAGAACAATTCCCAACTATTTCTATAATTCACTCCACAATCCGGATGTCCGCAATCTGGATGTGAATCTCATATCTCTATCCGAAGTAATCAACATTGGAACTCCATGAAATCTCAACACCTCACGTACGTACACCATGCATAATAGATCAAGAGGATCTCACATGGAAACTAGCAAGAAATGTGCAGACTTTGTCAACCTATCAACTACAATCCATACTGCATCGTGCTTACACTGATTCGGAGGTAGAATAGAAACAAAATCCATTGATATATGTTTCCGTTTTCACTCAGGAATCGGCAATGAATGCAATAACCCTCCAAGTTTTCTATAATCAGCCTTAACTTGCTGACATATCTCACATCTCTTTAAGAATTCAACAATATCGGTCTTCATCCCAGACCACCAGTAAATATGCCTTATATCACAATACATCTTAGTGTTTCCTAGATGAATAGAGTAAAAAGATCAATGAGATTCTCGTAGCAACTCCTGCCTCAACTAATCCTAAGCTGGAATCTACAATTTATCCCTAAAATGTAATGCACCATCACCAGAAACTGACCAATCAGGATTATCCATACTAGCCACTAACCTCTAACGCGCTACAAAATCCTAATCAACTTTTTGACAATCAATCACCCACTTAATCATCTTCGGTTCAACTAGAATCTGAGCACAAAATAATGGATTAGTAGCGCTAGAAGTAACTTCCTTTATTGATAATGTACTAATTGGAATTTCATGAATCATCATCATCGACGTTTCCTCAAGAAGTCTAAACTGGGAAACTCCGGCAGTAGCTACATTCTCTCTACATGTTCTTCGCCTATTCAAGGCATTAGCAACTACATTTGCTTTGCCCAGGTGATACTCCATAGGGAAATCATAATCCTTGAGGAATTAAAGCCATCTACGTTGCCTCATATTCAATTCACTCTTAGTAAATAAGTATTTCGAGACTTTTATTATCTCAAAATACTATACATTTCTCACTGTACAAGTAGTGCCTCCAAGTTTCCAAAATAAACACAACTATAGCTAGCTCAAGATCATGAATTGGATAATTTTTTTCATGAATCTTGAGTTGCCTTGAAACATAAATTACAACCCTGCCTTCCTATATCAATACAAATCCCAAGCCTGAATGAGAAGCATTAGTATAAATCACTAACTTCTTTTCTGATTCAGGTAATGTAAGAACATGCGTCGTAGTCAAACTACTCTTCAAATCTTTGTAGGCAGCCTTACACTCATCAGACCAAACAAAGTCAACATATTTATGTAATAGCCGAGTCATTGGCAGAGCAATAAGAGAGAAACCTTCAACGAATCATTTGTAATAACCTGTTAAACCCAAAAACTTCAAACCTTTGACAGTATGGTAGGAGTAGGCCAATCATACATTGCCTCAACTTCATTGGGTCAACAGATATACCCTCGACATTAACCACATGTCTAAGAAATTTGACCTCTGAAGACCAGAATTCGCACTTACTAAATTTGGCATACATTCGATTATCCTTTAGAGTCTGCAATGTGACTATGAGGTGGTGCGAATGCTCTTCCTGATTATTTGAATAGATCAAAATTTCATCGATGAACATGATAATGAACTAATCTAGATAGGGATTAAACACCCTATGCATCAAGTCAATGAACATAGTAGGAGCTTTAGTGAGCCCAAACGGCATCACTATGAACTCGAAGTACCCATAACGATTACTAAATGTTGTCTTCCAGATATCCTCATCCCTGATCCTCAACTGATGATACCCATATCTTAAATCAATCTTTGAGAAATATCTGGCACCTTTCAACTAATCAAACAAGTCATCGATCATGGGCAATGGGTATTTGTTCCTGATAATCACCCGATTAAGCTATTTATAATTAACACACGTATGTAGGATTTGTCCTTCTTCTTCATAAAAAGAAGGTGCTCCCCACGGTGACATACTAGGATTGATGAATCCCTTTTGTAATAACTTCTCAAGTTGAGTCTAAAACTCTCGTAATTCCTTCGGTGCCATACGGTACGGAGGAATAGATATAGGTTTGGTGTAGGAATAAGATCAATGATAAAGTCAATGACACGTGGTGGTGGAAGTCCAGGCAAGTCGGATGGAAAAAATTTCAAAAATTCACAAACCACGGGTATCTCACTAGCCTTAAGTTCATGACCAAGCTCTCCTACAACTCATGAAATTGAAAGCATACATGACTAGATACATTACCTAAGGTGGTATGTTGTTATCTGCACTTGAATTCTTTTATTGATGATGAAACTCCCCTCTTGAACACCTCAAATCTAGCAACTAATCACCTCAGAATTTCTCTTAGTAATACTTAAGTTTGCATGTGTGAGATTTTGAGGAAGACAAGTCCTATTTATATATATTTGGTTGTCTTGATTTTTGTCCCTACGTCTCCTTTCGTATACACATCTATAGGATCATCTAGTGGCTATACTTATTCAACAACCCATTAACTTCCCACTAACTCTCCCCTAACTCACCCTTGCTAACACCAAATCATACTCCATTAGTCTCTTGATGGGTCCACACGTATCTCGAGAAACATCAAATGACTTGTTTTATTTTACTAAGTTAGGCTACATTTACTATAAATTAACTATAGTTACATCAAATTTAACTAATTTAGCCACATTAATACATCCAATTAAATAATGACTCACCTTGTCACTTTCTACCAGGTCCCACGACTGCATGCATCTCGAGGCGTGTCTCTGCTCACGTATCGACACCTATAAATAATAAGTAGAGGTGACTTAGTAGTCTACACTTGTACGATACACTAGGAAATCATCACGCAAATGTAACATATACCTCGACCGCGTGCATTGGTCAGTGTGCGTATCATGGTGTGGGTCCTACGTCACAGATCGGTGATCATGTTTAAGGATTAAAATGTGATTAGAAATTTGAACCGTGACACTTGGTTTGTGATAAAAATACAATATGTCACTCATCCAAGTTTAGTGAGGTGATAAGTCGTTATTAAAGGTTTTTAATAGTCTATTTTCATGTATTTAATATAGAAAATCTCTAAAATATATATTTAATTATATTTATTGGTCATTTTTAGGTGAAACGGAAAGTGTGGTTGAATCGGGGGTGGAAAAATACTCAAAATGGAGTATTTACATGCGATGATCAGTGCTTAGAAAGATTTGCCTCGAGTTACATGCTGCGCGATGGGTTAAATAGGAGACATCAGACCAAATAACGCAGGGAGTGACATAGTTAAGCCACTTGCAAGGAGTTGTTCTTGAATCTCCTCGAGATCTACGTCATCATCTCACCTCACAAAAACTTCATTCCAACGGCTTCCTCCAACCACCGCGTAACACATGCCGGTCTTTTACACTTCAAGCACGTTATTGCAGTTCGTTCCTCCAGTCCTCTCATGCCATGTCATCCCACTCTCTAGCTCATCGCAAGCACAAAGGTCAAGATGTTCGCTCGACTTTGTGCGATACCAAACCAACGCCTCCCTTGTTGCCACGCGTTAGCACGTCATGCATCCACCACATCATTCCAACTATTTTGCACCAATCAGAGCTCGACATGTTAGCAACTGACAGCAAGCGGACCAATCATGTGTCGACACGTGCTTAAAACCCATTTTCAAGCCAAAATCAGCCCTTGGATGCTCCTCGGCGCACGTGTCACCCTACCAACCCCGAAATTAGTTTCTCCTACCTCCCGAGACCAATTTTGAGTAGTTTATTATATTATGAACTTAGATATATATATTATACATCGAATTTTATATTATTTAGAGATCGACTTTATAATTTTGGAATGCCGAAGGCTCTTGACATCATGTCCGGCAAATTAAATCTTTGCCTAGGTCGGAGGCGAAACGAGTCGGGATTATTTATTCATGGCATAAGTTATGAGATCTATGATTTTTATTATTTAATTTGATTTAATTTCTCTTATTTCATTGTTGTTGATTTTAATGAATATGGTTTAGATCTAGGGTATGTATATGTCCAGGTGCATGTTATTAGGTGGACAATTTATAATTATTTGGACCGATTGTATCCGTAATTGTACTTTTGGACTAATAAAGTGATGAACACTCACATGTTTGCCGTAAAAACCTTTCGGTTCTTGAGTGTGCAACAATTGAATCTTGGTTAAACCTGAAGCGGACGCGATTCGGTTATTTAGGATTAGTATTCCCACGGATCCTTATTATTGCGGTTAGTGTTTTGAAGTCGATTGGCGGATGTCTAGGGTTATGCATTAATTAGGGAAATAGTTAGTAGCGGAGGTCCTGACTATTGAGATTAGGGGAATGAGGAATTTCTGGCGGATGTCGATTTTCTATAGCTAATATAGGAGAACTTAAATTAATAACTTTTTGGGAAGGATTGAAGACCATGATGTGCCATTGAATCTTGATCCTGATTTGTGGAACCGTAGACCTAGGTACCCATTAATTGTTTTGAAAGTTATTTTCATTATTTTATTTATTTAGTTTATTTTAGTTTAGTTAGTTAAATTAATTTATTTTAAAACCCCGATTTCCTTTTGTTGTTTTTAACCATAAAAAGATTACCAATCTCTGTGGGATTGACTATTTGCCACTATTCTACAAAATAGTTGGTTTAGGAACTTTATTTTATTGACGCGTTCAGCCCGCGTCAATTTTTGGCGCCGTTGCCGGGGATTGGTATTTTTCTTTCTTTGGTTTTTTTATTATTTTCTTTATTTTATTTTATTCTTTTTTCTTTGCTCTTAAAATGTATGGAAGCAACCCCGCGATGGACTCCTCCTACCCCTACAATTATGGTCGATTCGAAGACTCACATTATTATAATGTGAATGGGGGAGGTATTCACATAATGGATCTCACTTTTCTAACATGCATATAGGTCGATGTTAGCAAAATTTGTGGAGATTATTCTCATTCCGCACATGACTGTCCGTATTATCCATAGTATGAGAATTATCACTATTCTAGCTATGCATCGCCACAACCCGACTTCTTTGGGCTCATGTCAAGTCTACATATTCCTCAGCATGAAGGAAATCAACAGTTTCAACAAAGCACCTACTTGGAAGATATGATGAAGCAATTGATAGATAATCAAGAATCAAGCTTTTCAACGACTTTCAAAAAAGCTTCGACAAATTAATTTTGAGATTCCAGGCTTGAAAGATTTGGAAACTCAATTTATTCAACTTAATGCTAGGCTTCGAATATGATTGACGAGAAAGAGTTGTGTAGTACACAACCAATTTTTCAATCAAAGGAGGATGTGAGTGTTGATACTTGAAAAAATTGAGGTGAATGAGCTTACAAAGGTGGAGGACTATTGGAGTGAAATAACGAAAGGACGTGAAGTATTTCACATTGAGCGAAATTGTCATTGCACTAGATGAGAATGAAAATGAAATGAAAATTGATGTTATTTTAGATAAGCCAGAAAAGTCGCAGATAGAGAATGAGGAAGACCAACCTCTGGTGTTGGTGAAACCACCCACCCTCCCATGCATATTCGTTAAACCTTATAAGGGGGTGGAAGTAAATGAGCATTCGCAGATTTTCTACACTACCGACACCTTTATGTTGGACGATCCTAATGCGACAGATTCTTTTGTGTTGTAAGTCCCAAATGAGCTCCCAAATCTTAAAGAGGGCGAGCATGCTTTATTGACCAAATACGTAGATGCGCCATTCATTGATCGATCTTTATAATTTTGGAATGCCGAATGCTCTTGACATCATGTCCTATTAATCAAATATTTGCCTAGGTTGGAGGGGAAATAAGTCGGGATTATTGATTCATGGCATAACTTGTGAGATCTATGATTTTTATTATTTAATTTGATTTAATTTCTCCTATATCATTGTTGTTGATTTTAATGAATATGGTTTAGATCTAGAGTATGTATATGCCTGTGCATGCTTTTAGGTGGACAATCTATAGTTATTTGGACCGATTGTATCCGTAATTGTACTTTTGGACCAATAAAGTGACGAACACTCACCCGTTTGCTGTAAAAACCTTTCAGTTTTTGAGTGTGCAACAATTGAATCTAGGTTAAACCTAAGCATACGCGATTCGGTTATTTAGGATTAGTATTCCTACGGATCCTTATTATTGCGGTTAGTGTGTTAAACTTGATTGGCGGATGTCTAGGGTTATGCATTAATTAGGGAAGTAGTTAGTGGCGGACGTCCTGACTATCGAGATTAGGGGAATGAGGAATTTCTGGCGGATGTCGATTTTCTATAGCTAATCTAGGAGAACATAAATTAATAACTTTTTGGGAAAGATTGAAGACCATGATGTGCCATTGAATCTTAATTCGATTTGTAGAACAAGTAGACCTAGGTACACATTAATTGTTTTGAAAGTTATTATCATCATTTTATTTATTTAGTTTATTTTATTTTAGTTAGTTAAATTAATTTATTTTAAAACCCTAATTTCCTTTTGTTGTTTTTAACCATAGAAAGACTACCAATCTCTGTGGGATCGACCCTTTGCCACTATTCTACAAAATAGTTGGTTTATGAACATTATTTTATTAACGCGTTCGGCGCGCGTCGTGAAGATCTAGTGGTTATTCATTTGTTTGGATCACATATGATTTGTTGAGAAAGATGTCCTAAAAGAAGTCTTAAGTTCTTAGGTACACTATGTTCGATTTTCGCTCTCACTTCTTCTTCTTTACCATTGGATGTTTGATCTTGAGTGATATCATCATCATCATCAAGTCTCATTTTCTCCAAAGTGTGCAACATTTGCACTTTAGGGTCTATCTCATCAAACTTAACATGGATTGACTCATCTATGGCTTTGGTTGATCTATTAAACATTTTATATGTCTTACTATGCATGGAATACCCTAAAAAAGTGCATATATTTGACTTTGGGTCAAATTTTTCCAAATGATCCTTATTATTTAAAACATAGCAAGAACAACCAAACACCCTAAAGTAACTAATGTTAGGCTTTCGGCCTTTCCATAGTTCATAAGGAGTCGGTTTTACTTGCTTTTGGACATTCACCCTACTCTCAAAATATAACATGTTGTGCTAATGGCTTCGGCCCAAAAGTGCTTAGCTATGGTATACTTGTTAAGCATAGTCCTACACATTTCTTGAAGGGTTATATTCTTCCTTTCAACTTCTCCATTTTGTTGTGGTGTTCTAAAGGAGGATAATTTATGTGTATACCCTTGTCTAGCATAAAACTCTTCTAAATTCCTATTGACAAACTCACCACCCCTATCACTCTTAATGATAGTAATTTTGTAACTCTTCTCATTTTAAATTAATGCACAAAATTTCGCAAACACCTTAAAGGCCTCATGCTTATGTGCTAAAAAGTGCACCCATGCATATCTAATAAAATCATCTACAATGACAAAACAATACGATTTTCCCCTAGACTTTGTGTTTCGGTAGGTCCGAACAAATCCATTCGGATTAGTTCTATGGCTCTAGTTACATCACTAGCTACTTTCGTCTTGAATGACGATTTCACTTGTTTGCCAAGAATGTAAGGTTCACATTCCTTGTCTTTCTTGTATATGCATTTGGAGAGAACCTTCACTAAATCATGCTTGGTCAACTTTGACAAGTTTTCATACTAGAACGTCATAGTGTACGGTGCCACAACCATGTATCACATTCATTTTGAATACTCAAACTTGAAACATATTGCATATGCATCTCATTAAAGTTAATAGCATAGACATTCTTATCTCTATATGCAATGAATAAGATTTCATGCTTTTCATTCCTAACAATGCATTTTGATGATTCAAACATGACATGAAAACCTTTGTCACACAATTGACTAATGCTAAGCAAATTATGTTTCAAACCATCAACAAGTAAACATTTGAGATGGATAGAGAATCGTTACACATGGTACCAAGGCCTATGACCTTTCCTTTGTTGTCATATTCAAATGTGACATTTCCACCATCATACCGCTTTAGCTCAATGAATTCACTTACATCCCTAGTCATGTGTCTTGAGCACCCACTATCCAAGTATCATTGGGTGCTCTTTTTTGCATCCTACACAATGTGAAAAACACTAAATTTTGGTACCCAAAAATATTTGGGTCCAAAAAGTTAGTATCTTAAGTGTCCTTAGCTACCTATGTGGGTCTTTTGCAAGACACATTTTCCAACCGCATGAAACCTATTGCACTTTGAGGATCTATGGGCATCATTTAACAATTTCTTGTAACTCAATAAATTTGCTCTATAACCTATGCCTATTTTGTTAAGTACACGTCATTGTGCTCCAAACATTATATCAAACATGTTTCTACCATTGGTGAACTTGGTCACCGTATTAGTCAAGTCCTCTATTTTCTTGACTAAGACATCTCTCTCCTTTAGGACTTCACTAAATCACTTTGGATGTCATTAATGGTCTTATTTTGTGACTCAAATCTCACAAACTATAATGGTCAAACTTTTTTTGAGTTGTTTGGTCATCTTGACCTCTTTTTCCAACTCTTTCCTAAGCTCATCAAGATTAGGTGAATCATCCAAATAATCAACATTATCAAAATTTAAAGCATTTGAATTTACCTCACTTTATGCCATGAGACAAAGTATAGCCTTTTTTTACTTGGAGTCGGAGCTTGATGAAGATGAGTCATCCCATGTTGCCTTGAAGTTCTTCTTGCCTTTCCTCTTATCCATGACCTTCTTAGACTTGCAATCGGCCTTGATGTGGCCCAGTTTGCCACACTCAAAGCAAATGGTCTCACTTGATTTTCCTCCTTTGCTTCCACCAGTTATCACGCTTGTACATTTCCTTGTTGAGTTTTCTTGAGAGCATGGCTACTTCCTTCTCAAGATCATTGTCATCACTAGGTTTTTCATCTTCAATGATCTCAGTAGGTTATTTGCCTTCAAAGCAATCTCCTTCCTTGAGTTCTTTATACCACCACTAAGTGTTTCTAATCTCACTCGATCTTTTAGTTCAAACTCATGGATCGTTAACTCTCCACGTAAAGCATCAAAGGTGTAATCTCTAAGATTTTGCGCCAATTATATGACATACTTATTTGCATCTCATTCATTAGGTAAGCCTCTAAGGAACTTGTACACCGAAGTCTCTTGATCGTAGTTATTTCCAAGATTCTTGATCTCATTCAAGAGTTTTGTAAACAGAGTGATGGCAGTAGTTATGTCTTCATCGGAGCCAACCTGAAAAGTTTAATAGTTCTCCTCAAGGATCCTCAATTTGGTCTTCTTCACTTGGATTGTTCCCTCATAGTGTATTTCAAGCTTCTCCTAAACTTCCTTAGCCGTTTGGCATGCACTAATCCTGTTCATTTAGTTCACAAAACAAGTGATTCATAGCTTGATCATTTGAAAGCTCAATGTTTGTCTCCTGGGTGGTGTGTCCTTTCCGAGCTTGTCCGGTGAAGTGTAGCCATTTAGGATTGAATCCCATTAATACCTACTTTATGCTCTTATGTAAAACTTCATCCTCACTTTCCAATGAGCATAGTTTGTTCCATCAAAGTACGGAGGCCTACTCGATGAGTTGCCTTTCTTTAGGTGAGCTAGATCTAGAGTTTGCATCCTTGCATAAAAACACTCAAAGATACGTTAGTAACACTTAAAGCAATAACCCACTCTGATACCAATTGAAATCACACCCAAGAAGGAGTGAATTGGGTGTACTGAGAGGTTATTACCTTTTAAAAACTTTCAATGAACAACAATGCTTAATACATACACAATCAACAAGTATAAGTGCAATGCAATGGTGAAGGAGGTAGAAGAGATGGAAAAGAGACACAATTTATAGTGGTTCAATCCAACTTATCTACATCCACTACCTAACCTCCCCAGTTTGGATTTTCAAACCCCCACTTATATTAATGATAAGTGTTACAACCTAAGCGTACAAGCCTACAATGCCTAATCACAAATTAAGACTTTCCACCTACCCTCACCTAGGGTATGCCTAGCCTCAATTAGGTATTCCCTTGACTTAGATCCCACTAAGTCTTACAATCAACAACTTACAAGAAATAGATGAATATAATGAAAATTGACTCTACAAAGTAAAGCGATAATAGGTTCAATTACTAGCAAGCCACCTAGAGCCTAACAACTCTAATGCATGCAAGTATAAATATGAATGAGCTATAAAAATATATCACCGATATTACACCAATCTCAAACAAGAAATCGATTAAACCAAATCAATGAGAATAAATATGGTTTCAAATCCAATGAACAAGTAGTTAGATAAAAATCAAGTTTAAGGCACGACTCTTGTTCAAATCAATCCTGGGATTTATAAAATTAAGTCTAAGTGCAAAACCTAAGACATTTTTTTCAAGAACATAACAAATGATTTTCATACACAAAGCAGAACAAAAGATGTAGTTTAAGCATAATAAAGCTAGGAAATCAAACTTTCTTACAACCCCAAATGAGAGAGAATCAAATCGGTTTTGGGGAAGTGGTTGCAAGCCTTAGAACACCTCAATTACACCAGCCTCGAGGATAGCCTCAAAGATACCAAGTGGTTAAACACAAAATTTAATACTATTTGATGTGAAAACTTGGACACAAGTGAGGTTTTTTAGCTTGAGAGGACAAATGATGTTCTAAGTGTTTTGTTAATGGTTTCCAAACCTATTTAACAATTTGTGACCGTTTTCTTGATCTAAGGGTCCAAAATTAGTCATTGATTCAAACTAAAGCAAAAGTTGTAAGTTTTTTAGAAAAGTTGTCAAGAGACTAGTTAGTGTGTTGGAGACATCGATGTGCGCGCTAATGAGTCCCATTAGCGCTACTAACCAAAAGAGGGACCAAATACTAAATAAGTTCGATATCAAGTTAGCAACTCTATATCACACCTATGACTCAACTAAACCTCTGGAACACATTGAACATGTTTAGTATGAGTTATTGGAGCCGTTTACCGCCAGATGATTTCACAAGTCCCGAAAATCGAAAATCCTAGTTTCATGAAACATGTAGGGGCTTTTCTACAAAAATTTGCTTACTTTTAAAAAACTATTTAAATTGTGTTTGGTGCATTCAAAACCAATCACAACATTTTTTCCAAATCCAATACATATGTAAAAAAAACTCGTTTTCACAATATAAAACCATTTCAAGTTATGAAACGTAGATAGTACTAAAATCGAAACTTGAAACTTTAGGAAAACGTGGAAAACATTATATGCATGAATCTAATGCATTTGGTTTGCATAATTGGACTTATATATCTTACATGATTTGTACAAATCGTAGCATGAGCTTTATGATCCGTGTTTCCTTGTGTAGTCGAATCTTGAATTTCACCGGCTACTTTTGACTTGAGCTTGTGAGAGCTCAATCTTCCTTTTGAATTTGTGATTCCTAGCCAAGTTTGGTATTCTAAAAATACTTAGCAAACTTGTTAGAATCTTTTCATTTTGTTGTTGCCATCAAAATTTTCGGGTGAAGTGTAAGTGTGACGACCCCTAACTACAAATAAGGGCACCGCCCGCCTAATCCCTTAATTAAGCCCTAATCTCCCTATAAGACCTAACAATGAACTAGTCACCTTATTTAAATACCTAATTACCTACCAATTATGATACCACCTACGGTTAACAAAATAGTTCTACCGACTAACCTATGGTTGTCTATAAATCGAGTTCGATTAAATTTTTTTATCTAACAAATTATTCAAAGGAAGTCTTATTTCATTACTAGTGGACATTAGATCCTAAGGCTTAACCTATTATGGAAAAAAACCAAGAAATAGTGATCACATGCATATATAAACAAAAATGGTGATATATATAACATATGTATAGTCATATATTCCTATCACTCAACCCAAAAGGCAAAATAGCATGTACATAAAAATGTAATACAAAAGAATACAAAACGTACAAAAATATGTCGTAGCAGTCCTCCAACGGCTCGGAGGTAGTCACCAAGCTTCTCTTTGCCTGGTCTGCTACTCGGCCGATCTGCACACACCGTCACAAACTAGACGGTGAGTACATGAAATTATTTAAGTAATACTGGAGAGACATCGATCCACATTCCCAAACAGCAACAAGTATCAAATGGCATAATTTAAATAGCAACTATGCGAGAAGAAACATCATGCAAAGAGATACTTGAGTTAACCAAATATGAAACTGACTCAAGGCTAAGTAGTAATGAATTAGGGTCTGGTTTAGGCTATGATCTTCATCACATCAACTACAATTTGAGCTCGCTCTATATCATTTCATTACAAATTGATCTCTATATCATAATTTCAAAAGGTCGTACTTACGATTACGCCTTTTTATTCCAAGTGAATTAGTCGTCACTGTATGTATACTTGCTCACATATCCGAGTTTTAAAACTAGTCATGTTCACCGAAGTTATTCTTGCGCCAACAAACCCCGAGGTCCGTTACCCCCGTTTGAGGCACGTTACCCCGTGTGTCATGCAGGTAGTGGAGAAATTCCCTAACATCCCGGAAAGTCTAGTGACCCTCGTATGAAAGATGAATTTCTATCATCAATGCATACTAATGCACAAAGGATTAGAGTCGAGACAAACAAACTATCCTAATAGCATGCTATATCACCGAACAATGACAAACACAACAATCAACATGACAAAGTATAGGAATTGGAATCAATGATATACACAATAGAATATGCTATGAACAACATCACAAAATGAGAACTGCATAAGTCATAGGATATGGATTTCAAAGGAAATTCAGTTCAAATAACTGGAATAAATAAATAAATGGAATGCAAGGTAAATAAATGTCTCAATCGCTTTACTTACATACAACACAAGTCCAAAGCTATTCGACTTCTCATCGCATCGATGTACGCACCCAATACCCCGTAATAGCTCATTTACGGTCCTAACATTTGACAAGTTATCAATTTAGATTCACAATTCATTATTTAAAATTCCTACATTGGGCGAAATCGAATTCGAGACTAATTTGCTAATTTCGCGCTTTTCGAGGTAAAACCCTCGTAAAAGTCGCGTCCGAAATTTCAAATCTTGTATTTTTCAAAGAAATTTATCAATTTCTATTTATTTTGTTGAAATGTATTTTTTGGAATTTTTCCTAATTTTTCAAGAATTTTCCTTAATTTTTCCATATTTTTATCCATTTTCTCGATATTAATATATATATATATATTTATTATTATTATTATTTATTTATTTTATTTTATTTTTTTAGGGTGGGTCGGGTCAACTCCGACTCCGGCCTCAAATGCCGGACCGGATCGGCCCGAACCGGCAAGCCGGACTGGGTCGGTCGACCGATCCCCATCGGCGGCCGACCGCCAGCCCACCCGGCTACCCATCTTCTTCATCTCGTAAACCGAGCTCATGCTCTGTTTTTTGTTTTTTTTTGTTTTTTTTTGTTTTTTTTTTCATTTGTACTTGGGTTGGGCATCCATCCCCAACCCCAAGTTGGGTTCGTGCGGGGAGACGACTCCCCGCCGTCACTGAGGTCGAACGAACTACCATGGCGGTTCGTCCGAGTCTCCTACCTCGGACCAACAACCACAACCGATTTTGCAACAACAACCACAAATCACACAACACCAACAACAATCAACGCACCTTGCTTTCCACGTCGAGTTTGGTTTCTTTCTCTCCCTCTTTTTTCTTCCTCTCGGCCTTTCTTCCTCATCTTCTCTACGTTTGTTTTTCTCTGTTCTTTTTTTTTTTCACCGACTTATGAAAGCAAAGTGAGATAAGGTTGGATTTTGGTTTCAATTGACCAACTTATATATATATATATATATATATATATTTGGTTTGAGTTGATGTGGCCACTTATGGACCACTAGCATTTTTTTTTGCAAATGTAATTTAACTAGTTACGCTTACCCCACGAGCTGCTACCTCGGGCCCACGTCGGTACGTGACTCGAGGCGCTTCCCCGCTCGTCTCGGTATCTGCATACCCGTAAATGACTTAGTAGTCTACACAAATACAATACACTAGGCAAACAACACAACAAATATAACATTTACATCGGCCACCGTGCCTCGGTAGTGACACGTATCTCGTTGCGGGTCCCACGTCACGGGTCATTGTGTCCTAATTAACGAATTAAACGTGTATTAATTATTGGGCCATGACAATACTTCCCAACTAATAGGAAGTTCGTCCTCAAACTTATATTAAACGAATTTTAAAATATACCTGACTCGAAGAGGTACGGAAATTTGTCTCTCATATAGTATTCCCGTTCCCAAGCGAGTTCTCGAATCTCCATGAAACTCGCTACTTTGACTAACACCTTCGGGATAGACTTGCTTCTTAACTTGTTGTACCACTTCGGTCAATAATCCGAACCGGTTGCTCTTCATATGAGATATCCTCACTTAAATCAATCTGACTCAAATCCATTGTCGGTCTCTCTCCTGCCTTTGACTTAGCTAGTCGAAGCATCGATATATGAAACATCGGATGAATTCCCGACATCTGTGGAGGTAACTCTGACTCATATGAAACCTTTCCAACCCGTTTCTTGATCTTGAAAGGCCCGATGAATCTCGGTGCTAATTTGCCTTTCAAACCAAATCGATGATGACCCTTACGATGAGAAACCTTTAGATACACTAAAGCTCCCTCATCGTACGTGAGATCGTTGCGATACATGTTTGTATACTTCTTTTGCCTCTCCTAGGCTCCTTTAAGTTTACGCGAATTTGTCTTACATTTTTTGTGTTATCGACAACAATTTCGTGCCCTTACAAATTTCGGTCTTCTCGGCTCACCACAACAAGATGGTGAGCGACTCGATGCGCGCATATAACGCCTCAAATGGCGCCATTTCAAACAACGGTAAATACTCTTCCCACGACCCGCCAAACTCAAGTACACACACCCTGAGCATATATTCGAAAGTTTGAATCAACCTTTCAGTCTGCCCATCAGTCTGAGGGTGTAAGGTTGTGCTAAACTGTAAGCGTGTACCATACTGCTCCTGCATACTCCGCCACATCCTAGACGTATACATAACATTTCTGTTTGACGTAATTGTCAAAGGTACTTTATGCAGCCTGATAATCTCTCTCTATAACAATACACTCAGCTGGTCAAATGTGTAATGAGCTGCAACTGGTATGAAATGGGCAGATTTCGTCAATATGTCCACAATCACCCGAGATGAAATCATGTCGATGAACAATCTTCGGCGATCTCGAACGAAATCCATGGCAATGTCATCCCACTTCCATCGTGGAATGGGAAGCGGCTCTAGTAATCCTCCAGGTCTACGATGCTCTGCTTTCACCTGTTGGCAGAACCCACATTTCCTAATATACTCTGATATGTCCACTTTCATCTCAAGCCACCAAAAATGTCTTTTCATATCATGGTACATTTTGGTCATTCCTGGATTAACAGTGAACCGGGAACGATGTGAATCCTGAATAATCTCATCTCTCAGCTCTGCCACTGCCGGTATCCACAATCAACCTCAAAATCTGAGACACTGATCTGTCGTCTCAGTCCAGTCATCTGCTCGGGACTGCGGACTCTGGGCTAACTCACTGAATATCGGATATAGAATGTCGGTTTCGATCCTCTCGACACTCTCTCGAGTCGACACCGCTCAAGTCTCACTCCGAGCACAAATCGCACCTCCCGTGTCATTAGCAATATCTGACTGACTCAGCCTCGCCGCCACTTCGATTAAACCATACTTGTGCGTCATATGACATCGAATAGTCTCAGCATCTCCAGTCGAAATCCTACTCAGCGCATCAGCAACGACATTTGCTTTTCCTAGATGATATTCCAGAGAAAAGTCATAGTCTTTTAGAAATTCTAACCATCTGCGCCATCTCATATTCATCTCTTTTTGTGTGAAGAGATATTTTAAACTCTTATGGTCAGTATAGAGTGTGAATTTTTCTCCATACAGATAATGTCTCCATAGCTTCAGAGCAAACACTACCGCCGCCAACTCTAAGTCATGAGTTGGATAATTCTTCTCATGTATCTTCAACTGTCTTGATGCATAGGCCACTGTGCCTTTCTCTTGCATCAACACACAACCTAAACCCCATATGAGAAGCATATGTGTACACTATGAAACCCTTTCCAGCCTCTGGCAATATCAAGACTGGTGCGATAGTCAACAAGTTCTTCAGTTGAGCAAATGTCTCCTCGCATTCCTCTGACCACTAAAACTTCACGTCTTTCTGGGTCAACTTGGTCATTGGTGAAGCTATCTTCGAGAAATCCTTCACGAACCTTCGGTAATAGCCTGCTAACCCTAGAAAACTCCTAATCTCAGTTCCTGACGTCGGCGACTGGCCAATCCGAAATCGCCTGAATCTTTGTTGGATCTACAGCAATACCTGCTGCTCCAACTACATGACCCAAAAATTTGACCTCAGACAACCAAAATTCACACTTACTTAATTTGGCATAAAGTATGTGCTCCCTCAAAGTCTGCAACGTCTCCCTGAGGTGCTGCTCGTGATTTTCTCGAGTCTTCGAGTACACCAATATATCATCAATAAACATGATCACAAAATGGTCAAGATATGGTATCATCACTCGATGTATCAAATCCATAAACATGGCAAGAGCATTAGTCAAACCAAATGGCATGACCGTGAACCGATAGTGTCCATACCTCGTACTAAAAGATGTTATGTATCTATCATCATCCCGATCCTCGGTGATGATATCCCGATCGTAGATCTATCTTGGAGAAAAATTGTGCTCCTCTCAACTGATCGAATAAGTCGTCAATACGTGGTAATGGATACTTGTTCTTGATCGTGACCTTGTTCAGTTGTCTGTAATCAATACACAGTCTCAAGGTACCGTCCTTCTTCTTCACAAACAGGACCGATGCTCCCCATGGTGATATCGAAGGTGTGATGAATCCTTTCTCGCTTAATTCTTGTAACTGTTTCCTTAATCCTTCCAATTCCCGTGGAGCCATGCGATATGGTGGTATGGATATCGATTTCGTACTTAGCACCAACTCAATAATGAAATTTATCTCCCTCGGTGGTGGTAATCCAGGTAAGTCTTCTGGAAACACGTCCGAAAACTCGCACACAATCGGAATCTCTTCAAGTTTAGGTTCATAACTCTCTGTAACGGTATATACAGATACCAGAGTCTTCATTTCCCCACTAGTTGCAAGCCGACCTCGAGTGCCCTCAACTATCGGTGTACTACCGCTATACATGAACACTGGACGCCCTGGAATCTCAAATCTCACTATTTTCGCAAAACGGTCGATATGAGCATGATATGATGCTAGCCAATCCATCCTCCGCAACACATCGAATTCCGTAAAATTCCAACACCCCGAAGTCTCGCAGTAACTCTACCCCGTCGATCTCTACTAGACATTTCTCCACCAAGAATTAGGGTACACTCTATCTCCCATGAGTACTCAAAATCAAATGGACTCAGACACTAATCGATTTCAACCCTAACATGTCGACCATGCGACCGAAATGAAAGAAACTCGAACCCGAATCAAATAAGACATATGTTTGATGACCACAAATGAAAATCATACCCTCAATGAGTTTCGTGCGGCGTACGTTGCTGCATGGCGGATGTGTAATCGTATGGACGACCTCTCGACGCCGTGTTGGAATCACGACCACCGGCTGCGGACACTCTCGACTGATATGTCCCACCTGACCACATCGATAACAAGTGACGCTTTCTGGCGACCTGGCCCGATCCCGGACCTGCCTACGATCCTGGACTGTGCACCTCTATGCTTGTCTCTACCCCATGCCGACTGGAACTATCTCGTACTCGTCCTCTACCTCTACCTTCCTGGACTGCCTCTACCACCATCTTTCTACCTGACGCGAGTCGACGTGGAGCCGGTGGTCTGGTAAAGTTCGGTAAAGTAGACGTAGCGGAGGCTGGAAATGCGTGTCCGACGGTGGTGGTGGTACGGAGGTCTACCCACAATCGTCCGCAAAGGTGTAGGAGATGCTACATAAGGCACAATTGCCCCCTGAACACCTCTATCCCATCTCCTCGGTCCTTTGCCCTTCTTCGCCTCCGCTCATAATCCGCCATCCGATCCGGTGTCATCGCGGTACTATGGGTGTCCCGTCTCCCACTCGGCTCATATAATTTAAATAGCAACTATGTTGAAAGAAACATCATGCAAAGAGATACTTGAGTTAACCAAATATGAAACTGACTCAAGGCTAAGTAGTAATGAATTAGGGTCGGTCAGCCTTGATCTTCATCACATCAACCTGTCCACTACAATTTGAGCTCTGCTCTATATCATTTCATTACAAATTGAGCTCTATATCATAATTTCAAAAGGTTGTACTTACGATTACGCCTTTTCTATTCCAAGTGAATTAGTTGTCACCTAATGTATACTTGCTAACATACCCGAGTTTTAAAACTCGTCATGTTCACCCAAGTTATTCTTGCACCAACAAACCCCGAGGTCCTAGGTTACCCGCTTCGAGGCACGTTACCCCGTGTGTCATGCAAGGTAGTGGAGAAATTCCCTATCATCTCGGAAAGTCTAGTGCCCCCGTATGAAAGCTGAATTTCTATCATCAAATGACCCTAACCACAAGAACCACTTTCATTTTCAATAATGACTCGGTAATGAAAGCCAAAAAATGTAACTGCATACTAATGCACAAAGGATTAGAGTCAAAATAAACAAACTTTCGAATAGCATGCTATATCACTGAACAATGACAAACACAACAATCAACATGACAAAGTATAGGAATTGAAATCAATGATATACACAACAGAGTATGCTATGAACAACATCACAAAATGAGAACTGAACAAGTCATAGCATATGGATTTCAAAGGCGATTCAGTTCAAATAACTGAGAATAAATAAATAAATGGAATGAAATGTAAATAAATGTCTCAATCAGTTTACTTACATACAACACAAGTCCTAAGCTATTCGGCTTCTCGTCGCGTCGATGTACGCACCCAATACCCCGTAATAGCTCCTTTACGGTCCTAACATTTGACAAGTTATTAATTTAGATTCACAATTCATTATTTAAAATTCTTACATTGGTCGAAATCGAATTCGAGACCAATTTGCTAATTTCGCTATTCGAGGTAAAAACCCCGTAAAAGTCGCGTCTAAAATCTTAAATCTTGTATTTTTCATAGAAATTTATCAATTTCTATTTATTTTGTCGAAATATAATTTTTCGAATTTTTCCTAATTTTTCAGGGAATTTTCTTGAATTTTTCCATATTTTTATCCATTTTCTCGATATTAATATAAATATATATATTATTTATTATTTATTATTTTATTTTTTTTAGGTGGGTCCGGGTCGGCCCCACCCGCCCATAAGGGGTTACCCGACCCGGGCTACTCATCTTCTTCCTCTCGTAAATCGGAGCTCCCGCTCGTTTTTTGTTTTTTTTTTTTTTCATTTGTACTAGGGTTTGGCTTCCATCCCCACCCCAAGTTGGGTTCGCGCGAGGGAGACGACTCCCCTGCCGTCCTCGAGCTCAAACAAACTGCCATGGCGTTCGTTCGAGTCTCCCGCCTCGGACCAACAACCACAACCGACTACAACAACAACCAACAACACCAACAACAAGCAACACACTCCTGCTTTCCACATCGAGTTTGGTTTCTCTCTCTCCCTCTTTCTTCTTCCTCTCGGCCTTTCTTCCTCCTCTTCTCTGCGTTTGTTTTTCTCTCTTCTCTTTTTTTTTTTTTTCACCGACTTATGAAAGCAAAGTGAGATAAGGTTGGATTTTGGTTTCAATTGACCAACTTATATATATATATATTTGGTTTGAGTTGATGTGGGCACTTATGGACCACTAGCATTTTTTTTTTGCAAATGTATTTTAACTAGTTACGCTTACCCCACGAGCTGCTACCTCGGGCCCACTTCGGCACGCGACTCGAGGTGCATCCCCGCTCGTCTCGGTATCTGCATACCCGTAAATGACTTAGTAGTCTACACAAATACAATACACTAAGCAAACAACACAACAAATATAACATTTACCTCGGCCATCGTGCCTTGATAGTGACACGTATCTCGCTGCAGGTCCCACGTCACGGGTCATTGTGTCCTAATTAGTGAATTAAACGTGTATTAATTATTGGGCCGTGACAGTAAGTGACTAAACACTTAGTCCAACAGTAAGCTTCCATATGTTCCATGTCCTTCTGAAGTTTTGGAACCATGGTTGCCAACATAATGCATGTAACATCAGTTAAGTTGTTGACATGTTGAGTATGTGCATCCTTTATGGCTCTTAAAGCATTGGTTGGTTGTTCTTTGAGAATAGGATCATCCAAGACATACAACTTGCGTTCATGCTTAAGAACAATTCTTAAGTTTCTGAACCAGTCAAGAAAGTTTGTCCCAGCATAACTTATCCTTCTCAATGATGGATCGCATTAATAAGGGATTAGTATGATTTAAAGAGGCCATAGATCTACAACAAAGATTACGCAAATTTTCATTTTAGTATAGGGAAAGACTTTCACTAATTTAACAACCCTCATAAAACACTATGTTAATTTAAAGGATTAAAATCCATGTTTCACATAATTCCAAGACAATAGGGCATGACCTTTTGAATTAGATTATTCAGTAGGTGCCTTTTTACCAATTACATCATATGTAACTTTTAGTTGTATTTATGAGATCATGATATCTTATATCTTAGCATGTTTTATCTCATCTTGTGCCTAAAACCCTAAACCGTTTTGATAGCTCTATCAAGTATAACCATTTCAAACAATAGAGTAATCGTTACTCAACTTGCCTTACCAAGATAACATAATACACTCTGCGAAGGCAGGCCCATATTGATGTGATCGAAGCTTTGAGAAGTGTTTGGGAATAGATATCACTTGACTTAAAAAATTGAGCGATGTGAATTTTGTATGTTCACATGGTTCAATATTAAAACACACGTTAATCGAAATATTCTAAACATGAATTATTTTATTGAATCAAATCATGCGTATGTATCAAATACATGAATTAACAACATGCTTTAAAATCAATTCTTGATAACAATTATCATATAACATATATGTACATCATATATGCATTAATCAAGATCATGTTTTCATATATATATATATATATATATATATATATATCATATATATCATATATACATCAGAGAAAACATGCAAATGTTTAATAAAACCGAGTCTAATGCTTTGATGCCACTATAGGGTTTTTGGGGTTCACACGCATAAAAAATTCAAAACAATTTTTGAAAAACCCCAACATGATCGAAAATAAGTTCTATTAAACTAAATCTACAAAAGTAAACCATACCTTAATTTGTGATTTCCTTCTTTGATTGTTCGATTTCTAAGACTTTCAAGTGCGTGTCTCCTATCAAAATTCCACACACGAACGGTTCCCACAATTTTGGAGTGATAGCTCCAAGAAAGATTGAAAACGTTTTTCTTTCTTTTCCAAATCCAAAGAACTCGAAAATAGCAAAAACGAAAATTTTATTTCGTTTTAGGGTTTCAACCTCTATTTATGTGTAGATGAGGTCACTTAAAAAAACATATTCGTAATACAACTATTGTATTTAGGCAATTCAAGCAAATTACACATGCGCCCCTATTAATAAGTTATCATATAACAAATCGTAAGGGCTTTTATGTCATGAATTTTATCATATAAAATTTATTACTGTGGACCAATTGAAATTATGCAAAGCCATTCTTTGTGTGAGACTCAATAGGTTCATGTGTCGTTTGTAGTTAACCAAAAAAACTATTTTGGTACACATGTCATAAGCGATCTCTAGTAAGACATTATGACGACCTAAGTAACATAAATATCAAAATCGATACAACTTAATTAATAACATATATCATATTCTTTTATCGTGCGATATCTTTTGATTAAATATATAAGGCATGGAAAGTCACCCTTAATGTTCAATCGTACTAGTTTCGATCTTTAGGTAGAATGAAATATCCAAGGGACATTGGTCATATAAATTCACTTGGACTTGGCCATTTAACAATCTAACATATCGAGTGATCCACTTGATATCTCTTTCTATATGAGAGGGATAAATTATATCTTGATTACACACATGACACATTATTCACATGGTAACCCATCATAATCTTTATAATCGTCCTAAGTTAAAGACAACGTTTAATTGTGTCAAATTACCATGCTCCTAATATTGAAGTCTATGGTCATCTCAAGTCGAATGACTAAATAATATATCTATCATGAGTAACACCTATGAATTAATCCATTTGGTGTTCTCATATAAAGTCGATCCAAGATACCTTATTTCCTAACAAGTACTCTCGATCTCGATTTATATCTCTTGTACACATGATCATCACATGACCATTAATCAAGATTCACACTAGTCTTAATTCATTATAGTTCTCAGATAATGACCAGACTAAGGACATTTAGGATGTTTCAACAAATACTCATGAATCTTATTATAAGGTAAACATTCAATCACTTATGATAAAACAACAAACGAAACATTTATTTTATTAACTAAAAATATAAGATAAACAATGTTTGTAGATTGAACTAAGGCACATGCCCCAACAAGGCATGTCATTAAGATTATAAGATAAGCATTAAACTAGTCTAAATGACTGTATATTAACTCAATAATGGAATGAAATGGATAGAATTTCCTTAACAAGTTACTTACCTCAAATGCATGCAATTCCTAGCCTATACCGGCTCTCGACCACTCCAAACTTGTATTCCACACCCTGTAAGTCCTCTCTAAACTCTAGAGGTGTCCTAATAAATTTAATTTAACTTATTTTAGGTTGGTTAAGTGGTCTTAAATTTTAATGTTTCATAATCAACCCCTTTAATACTTTGTTTATGTCGAAATTTACTTTAATAAATAAAGACATTTTTGGTGCAACAACTTATTAGTTGATTTCAACTACCAAAACGTTAAAATTATGTATTGAAATACAAAGAAATTTTTTTAGAGCTATGTCCTAGCTTTCTAAAACTATGAGGTTTTGTGCAATTTCGATAAGAATCAAATGAGATATGAAAGTTTTACCACAATGACTGAAAACAGTTTTAGATTCTGACCAACAACTTTATAAATTTCATTTCTCCTAAACCATAGCTTCAAAACTCACGATTTTTTACCGAAGCTTAAAAACATATCCTAGAATATCATAGTAAAAGATGAGCTCAATCCAATAAGAAATGAGAGAGTTATGCTCAAAACAATAGGACATTAGCAAAACTGCGAACCCCCCCAATTTTCAAATTCATCACCAAAGTTGTAGAGGGTTTTTAGACATGAAAACATTGTATTTCAAAATCTTACAGTAGGAAAAAGTTGTTCCCCTTTGAGTTAGCTATTAAATGCCACTAGAATGTGTCCATTTCGATTTAAAATGAGGAAGTTATGACCAAATTACGAGGTTGGTTCCTAATAACAAACGAAAAACGTTTATTTTATTAACTAAAAATATTAGATAAACAATATTTGTAAATTGACTAAAGACACATGCCCCAACAAGGCATGACATTAGGAATATAAAATAAACATTAAAACAGTCCAAATGATTATATATTAACTTAATAATGGAATGAAATAGATAGAAATTCCTTAACATGTTACTTACTTCAAATGCACGCAATTCCTAGCCTACATCGGCTCTCGATAACTTCAAACTCTCATTCCACACCTTGTAAGTCCTCTCTAAGCTCTTGAGGTGTTCTAATAAATTTAATTTAATTTGTTTTAGGTTGGTCAAGTGGTCTTAAATTCTAATGTTTCACAATCAGCCCCTTTAATACTTTGTTTATGTTAAAATTTACTTTAATAAATAAAGACAGCTTTTGATGCAACAACTTATGAGTTGATTTCAATTACTAAAACGTTAAAATAACGTATTGAAGAATGCACATTTTTAGAGCTATGTCTTAGCTTTTCAGAACTATGAGGTTTGTGTAATTTCGATAAGAATCGAATGAGATATGGAAGTTTTATCACAATGACTCGAAAACAATTTTAGATTCTTACCAACAACTTTGTAAATTTCATTTCTCCTAAACCATAGCTTCAAAATTCATGATTATTTACTGAAGTTTAAAAATGTATCCTAGAATATCATACTAAAAAACGAGCTCAATCCAATAAGAAATGATGGAGTTATGCTCAAAACAACATGACATTAGTAAAAGCGTGAACCCAGAATTTTCAGATTCATCATCAAAGTTGCAGAGGGTTTTTAGACATGAAAACATTCAGATTTCAAAATTTTTCAGTATGCAAAAGTTGTTCCTCTTTGAGTAAGCTTTCAAATACCATCAGAATGGGTCCATTTCGATTTAAAATGAAGAAGTTATGACCAAATTATTGAGGCTCAGTTCCTAATAACAACATGCAGAATTTTCAATTTTGTTTTACAACTTCATGAACTTCAAAAACTCATAACTTAATGAAAACAAATCCAAATCCAGAACTTCTTTATAGTAGAATTAGTGGAATTTCATAAGTAATCAAAATATGAAATTAAATTTTGAAAACAAAGTCATTTGGACTCGAAATTGTTGAAAAACCAGAACCTAACCAAAACTTATAATTCTTAGTTTAATTTAATAAAGTGGTGATGAATATTGGCTTGCCTAGTTGTAAAGCTTCTTTAGTTTGATCAACCATCCTTCAATTCACCAGAATTTCTTAAAAAATTTGGTGAACTTTCACTCCAAATCTCTCTTCTCTCCTTTTGCAGAGAACTGCAAATGGATTTTGCATGAAAATCGTACAAACTTGTTTATTTAGTAGTGTGATTAAGTTGTGACCCCTAATCTAGTGTAAACACCCATCACTAGAACAATCTAATGATTCATACTTGGCCCTATAATTCACTAACTTAGTTATGTTAACACCCATTCGTACACCAAGTTACATAGTAATGGTGACATCACGCATCGCACGTCACATTAATGCTTAGTGTTTTATTTTCTTAACTTATGCCTCATTTACATAAACTCAACTATAGGCACATTAGATTAGTTATATTAATCATATTAAACAAAATTACTCTCTACCCCCAGTCCCACGTCGACACACATTTCAAGGCGTGTCTTCGCTCGCGTGCCAACTTACAAAATACAACACTAAATAAAGATCCTCGGGTATAGTGTAAACACATACATTACACTAGTCATCCATCACTCAAAAGTAATATATTTCTCGGTCCTCATGTCGAGTATTGAGACCGTGTACCTTTCTCTCGCTCACGTCACGGTTGGTAACCCTTATTAGAGACTAATTTACTATTAGTAAATTTTGGGTCGTTACAACATTGAACTCATAGTATAGTTTTAGGTTCATGTTTGGGTGACTAACCTATTTGTGAGCTTTAACTGGAAGGGAAGAATTTATGTTGTTATTCAGAAATGCAATTACATGTCTCCATGTATTCGGACTATGATTTGCTTGAGTACAGAGCAATGTAAGAGTTTACTTACCTGACATATTCAAATTATTTTTGATGATGTCAGGTTATCTGTGAAGACAAGACATAACGGGAAAAGCTTGAAGATCTTCTGTGAATGTTTTAAGTTTAAAAGTTTAATTTTATTGTTGTAAGCATGTTATATATTGTTTTCGGGGTGAGTGTAGGTCATGAAACACTAGTGAAATACACTCACCCAATAAGAACAACAGCAAATCCAGAGATATCGAGCAAGAAAACGAGGATAATTATGGATTTAGGGCTTCAAAATGAGAGAGGAGTTGGACACGAAAGTAGGAAACAAGGGTGTGGACTTTGATTTAATCTGTTTTTATGTGATGGGGTGCGTGGGTTTGGAGAAGGGTAATTTGGTAATTTCTCGGGGTGCCCTCGTAGATTCGCTGGGTGCCCAAACCAATGAGGCGCCCTCAATAATTGGTGTGGTGCCTTTCGCCCGACTCTAAATTATTGAAATGTTTTCCATGCTTAAATTGTAAGATGTTGAGAGTCATATAATTTTTAGTAAAATTAAATTTTTTATTATTTCTACCACAATTTGTGTTATTTTTACTCCCCTTAAATAAATAAATAAATAAATAAACTCTATAAAAAAAGGCCAATTTTTGCTAAACGTAACCCATTTTTGAATTTTACTTCGTCGTACCCCACTTTTTATTTAGTGTAACCCATTTTTTCTCAAAATTCCAAAAATACCCTTGTTGCACCCCATTACCATTACCATCACCCTTACCCCAACACCCATTCTAAAGATGTTTCGAGCACAAAAAACCGACACATTTGAACAGTGTCGGACACACATGAGAGGTGTCGGATACATAGGACCGACACCTCTAAAGAGGTCTCGGTTGGATTATTCCGTCACCCACTGAAACTTAGTTATTTTTGCAATTTCGGTCAAAATCGATCGATACCTCTTTAGAGGTGTCGGTCTTGTGTGTCCGACACCTCATCTATGTGTCCGACACCTCTTCTATGTGTCGGCTTTGTGTGTCCGACACCCATAGGACAACAAGAACAAACACAAAATTTCAAAATTCCCAAAAAATACATGAAAATAACCAAAAAAATGTATGTTTTGCTCATAATCGTTTAATATCTTCGATTCCGTCGAAACTTTGCACTCAAAATGCAAGATTCAACTCCTAACTCGAAGCTCTAAACCCAACAACAATCCTACAAAAATACCGACTCAAAAAGTAAAAAAAAAAACCTAGAAATTTTTTGAAATCGACACTAAAAGAGATGAGGAATGCACCCACATCGTCTAATCGACGTGGTTTTGCTTGGACTTCGTGAGATCCGGGTTGGTGGTGAGATGCGATGGGTGAGTGGGGCGGGCAGGGTATTAGATAAGTGGGGCGAGTGAGGTATATAGTCAGTAAAAACCTTTTATATAAAGAGATAGTTGAGTCATTTCACTAAAGTGGGTACGTTTAGCAAAAATCGGAGTCCGTTTAGCGCTCACTAAAAAAAGGTTTGCAATTTGCCATCAAGTCGACTCACCACTCGACCGCCTCAATAGCCCAACCGGTCGCGGGATCGAAAGGGCTAGCCAGTCCACCTTGGATGTGGATGCAAAATATCTGCATGGTCCTTCGCACGCTATTTAAGGCCTAAACGAACCCTAACCGCAGAGTGCCGTTCTCCTCATTTCTATCCTCTCATTCGAAAGCATCGCTGAGACGCTGACACACAAATTCGAGTCGTAGGGGTTTTTCTTTGCGCAGCAACAGGAATGGCAGAAGAGGTAGTAGCTTCCGCAGTGGCATCTGAGGCTCCCGAATCAGGCAGCCCAGTTTCTTCGGATCACAAGAGGAAGCTCGAAGACTTGGAACCCAACGAAGCATCGCAAACCCTAGACTCGAGCGCTTCGCCAGTTGATCCTTCTGTTCAGGATTTGAACGGAAAGCCTGACGAATCTGATGACAACTCTGCCCCAGAAATCAAGCGACCTCGCTTGGAGTCAGAACCAGATGCAAAAGGTGTTGTTAATCTTTTATTATCAGTGTTTTCTTGAAGGATCTTTTTTATCAGGTTGTCGTTGTTTCTGGAACCCTAAGTTGTGTTTGTTTTGGCAGTTGTGGAGAATGGTCATGAAGCGGAAGCAGTGGCAGTGGATGATAATGCAAAAGTCCCAGAAGATGAGAATCGTGATGGTGTCAACGGAGAGCGGTCCGAGGTGGAGGTGGAGAATGAGAAGACCGAGGCCGGAGATGCTCCGGAGCAGTTATCTGCTGATAATGTCGATCCGTCGGAGGTCCAGCACTCGTTGGATCGTGATGATCAAGAACAACAACCTCAAGAGGGAGACTTTTCTTCGGGGCAGCAAGAACAGTTCGAATCTGAGGATCAGACTACATCAAGGAAAATGGAAGTACCTAATAATAAGGTATCTCTTACAGGATAAGCAATGTCTACTTTTTTGTAATCTTCGGTTTTATTTTTCCTTGCTCGAAGTTATTTTTTAGGGTTTTCGACCGTTTGCCTTTCGTGATTTTGCTGCATTTGAATAAAGATTTTCACTATATCTTCTACATACAGATAACAGATACGATTGATGTCTGAAATCTAATTCATAATTGATTTACAAGTTTGGTATACCCTTTTCAACAAAATTAAGTTATTACGACTTACAGTTTCTTATATGGACAACCCGCTATGAGTTGATGTCTTATCTAAGTTGAGTAGTTTTGGGCAGTTGACGTGTAGCGTTTTTGGTTCCTACTGCCAAGGATACCTTCAATTAACAGTGTGTTTAATGTATGAGTTACGGTAATTTATATTTTTGTTTGGAGGGTATGTTATTTAATTTAACTAATATATGTAAATCACATCTCAGCCTCCTTATAGTCTTGCCATCTGAGAAGCTTATGGAGCAGGAAACTGGTATTGCCTAATCTTCTCTTGGCAAAAAGCATATCATGATGTAGATAAAATTGGATGCCAATTAGAGAAGATTTGGGAACGATGCGATTGGAGGAAAAAAGAATTTGAACGTAAAATCGCTTTATCATGTCATTTAGTCATTGAAATACTTTCCATCTCCTGATGCACTAGATGTAATTAACAATTTGATGTGCATTATAGTCATATCTCAAGTTTCATTTTCACTAGTATTATCTTCAGAATTAATTGTTGTGCACTTTGAACAGGTTGGTGTTCTTATTGGAAAAGCTGGAGAGACGATCAGACTTCTACAATTTAGCTCTGGTGCCAAAATTCAAATTACAAGGGATTCTGAAGCTGATTCTTATTCTTCTACTCGATCTGTGGAGATAATAGGGACTCTAGAAAGCATAAATAAGGCTGAGAAACTGATCAAGGATGTTATTGCTGAGGTGCATCACCAACTTTTCTGAAAAAACAATTGAGTTCTGATTTCTTCATTTCTTTCAATTCATTGGTATATACGCCATAATGCTGGTTTGGCTTGTAGTTTTTCGAAGTCCAATAACCAAATGCTTTCTTGCTAGTAAAGTGTACAGGAGTAGAATTTACAATTGCTTCTTATGATTTATCTCCAAGCTGTACAAAGCGTTTAATCTTTGTCATGCTAAGTCTTTATGTTTTGATAGGCGGAGGCTGGGGGCTCCCCGTCCCTTGTGGCCAGGGGTTTTGGATCTGCACAAGCCAGTGGACCATCAGAGCAAATTCAGATTCAAGTTCCAAATGAAAAGGTAACTTTTTTAACCTTGTCAAGTTGTTTATTCTGGTTCAACTTTTCCCTCATTTTCTTTTATGTCCGGTTAATAGTTAATTTACATTTCGTTATTGGTTTTATCCTTACTTTCATTTATACTCACTCTACGGTCAACGTAGGTGGGGTTAATCATCGGCAAAGGTGGTGAGACTATCAAAAGTCTTCAGACAAGATCTGGGGCACGCATTCAGGTAATTGATATAACGAGACTGTTTTTTGATGGTTTTATTTTAATGTTTATTGGTGGATGCATTTAATGCTTATGAGAATCATCCTTTAGTTGATTCCACAACATCTTCCCGAGGGTGATCAATCAAAGGAAAGAACCGTGCGAGTAACTGGCGATAAAAAACAGATTGAGATAGCTACAGAAATGATAAAAGAAGTGATGAATCAGGTTTGTCATCTTAATACTTGTTTTCTATACAATTCAATTCTTCTAATATACCAAACGTTATTTGTACTTGTGGAAGCAGAATATTTCATGCTTGGAGTAGTCTATTCTTTATGTTATGTTCTTGTACAATTATAACAATACCTTTCCTTTTGAGGTGATGGGTCTTATTTACAGCTTGGCCTTGTAAGTTACAACTTATTAGAACAATTGATTGAATGACTCATTTTTCCTTGTGGCTCTGTATATGATGCAAGGTTTAGGGATATTTTTTTGTTCTCGTTTTATCAAAGAAAGTAGTGTACTGTAATTTTCGCTGAATGCATCACAAACAGTAGAATTTTCATAGCATTTTTTATCGTTTGGTATGTAATATACAAACTGTTTATCTTCGATGGGCTAGTAAATGGTACAGGTTAACTGAGTCCCCATCTTAGCAATTTTTAGTTTGGTGTTTGCCTTTTGGCTGTTATTTTCTCCCACTAGTTCAGTAATATTTAGTGAATCTTCGCAGAACATTCATATCCATCATGTTTTTGGACACAAAACTCTTTGGAATTGATCATCCTGATCTTCATATCATGATAGTGATGACTACAGTTTGTCATTTTAGTTGTGTTTCTGTTAAGATGAGAATGCTTTTCAATTATGTTAGTCATTTTGATGGAAGATGTGCCGAAAAACTTTTTGTTTAGCCGAATCAGTATGGTGATTACCAATTGACTTGTGTGCTCTTAGGTAACAACAGTATCAGCAGTATATGTTTAGTCCCAAATTAGATTTTTCGACAAGTATATATTGTGAAAAGGAACTGTTGCATGCATGAACTGTGAAATGATGACAATGAATTTAGAATGCCATCAATACCCACCATGCCCTTGCTCAATGAGATTCAGAGTGAAGATGAATCATGTCCTATTTTGATAATAGGAAAGAGGTGCTTATTTTTGTTGAATAAAATTTAACAAGTAATCATAAATTATAAATGATCCTATGATCACTTGAATTAGCTTGGAAGCGGTTGCCATGGTTTATTAATGTTGAAGGTGCCTATTTCGAATTGGTTGGCTTTCACAATGCAGATTTTGCTATTGCCTTCCTCATGGGGTTCCACATTGGTTTCATGGTGTAGCCATAAACAACCATTCCTCATTCCCGTCCAGTGAAGAGAGGTATCTGGCATTTAACCTCGCAATTGCAGAATGTTCATAGTTGGTAAGACTGCTTTGAGACTCTGGAATTAAAACCCAATGTATAATTATAGGCTTGGTGCTCCTCAGTGCCCCATTTGTTCTGTGCATGAACCATGCGTTGCAAGAGAAGTGTTATAAGCTTCATGAAGTCCATAAGTGTTCCACAAATTTCATGCATGTGCTGCAAATAGCATTGGAGTTTTGGAGAAAACTGTTTAGAAATTTCCATCTATGTAAAATTCCTTCTAGAATCTGTATTAATGTTCTGTGTGCAACTTCCGATGCTTAAATTCCTGATGCTGTTGGATTATGAAGCATTTTTTTATTACTTCCATAATTTTGCCATATAGGTTTATGAGAGTGTATGTTTTTAATGTGAATGCATAGTTCTTTGAAGGCTTAGTGCTGGGCATTTGGAATTGCCTGTTTACATCATGTTTTTTTTTTTTTTTTTTTTTTATCAGAATTATCCTTTTTCGTTATTTTTGTGTTATCCAAGTTGCACTCCTGCTTGCTGGAAAATGACAGTTGACTATTTTTTTTTTGTACTTCTCTAAATGCTGCACCTTTTTGATATTTGAACCTTCATTTGTTTTAGGTAACTTTAAATTTTGAATGCAGGGTAGAAACTCAAATTACCAGTCTTTTGAGGAAACAGTGGCAATCTAACTGTGGGATTTAATTTTGTTAGGGAGTGGTACTGGTTCAGTCCATCACTTAAATGAGAGAATGGGTTCTATCTGTAAGTTTTCTGATGCATGAATTATTAACATCTACATGTTACCCCAAGGTCATAGTTGGTAGAGGGGCTCATACTCTGTTACCAGAAGCTTTGAAAGGAAAAAGATTATTCTAAAGAGCAGTTGGTTGTATGCATGATGCCCGCTTTGGCCAAAATGGGTAATGATAAAATTAAAATGAGATGTGTTTTGCTTCCTATGTTGTGAGGCTGTCTGGTTTGGCATGTTGATGATAGAATTTATGATTTTACACTTACTAAAATTCGGAGAGATTTGATACTTTTGGGGTTGCTGATCTCTAGATTATATCCTAAACTGGTGACGATATTGTTTTAGGAACTTTGAAGATACTTTGGAAGCATTGGCACATCTTCTTAGGATGGTTGTTCCTTGTTTTTGGTTTAACTATTAGTCTTCCATTAAATTCTCAGGAGCTTGGTATTTTTTCTGACTATTTACATAGGAGAAAATGTGAACATATTTTTCTTTTCAGAATGGGAAACATTGTGGCTTTTGATAGGTGATGGATTTGTGCTCCTGACGATTTTGATAGTTCTGGTGGGGATTGGATTAAGAAATTGCATGTGTTATGTTTGTGTAGTAAGCATACTATATATTGCAAGATTTTTTTTTTTATTATTTGTAACCGTTGATCTCAAAGTCATGGTGATACGTTCTTCTCTGGTTTTGATAAGATTTCTCTTTATCTCTGACTCATTTTATCTATCATATTTTTTTTTGTAGAATATTTGTCACAAATTTTATGCATGACTCTAGAAATTTGACCTTGGTTCTCAATTTATGATAATTCACTCTTCTTGTCAACAAATTATCAGTACTCAGTAGCAAGTCTCTTCCATCACTTAAGTTTATATTCTTTAATGTTGACTTGTCTTGTTTGACTAATATGGTTCCTTGTTTTGTTTCTGTAAGGTTGTGAGACCATCAACCCAAGGTGGTTATAAACAACAAAGCCATCGCCCCCGTGGAGCAATGGGTCCACCTCATTGGGGCCCGCGTACTCCACAGTCTGGACATGCAACTGGGTATAACTACCAACGAGGAATGCATCCATCTCAGAATCCACAATACCCTGGTCCAGCATATGGTGGATACCCTCCACATCAACACATGCCAAGGGGTAACTTAGGTGGTGGTTGGGAGCCAAGACCTTCAGGGCATATGCAGGGCCCTCAGTTTGGTAGCTATGATTATTATGGACACGGTGGCCCTATGGCTGATACTTCAGCATCTATCAATGCTTCCAATGCTGTATCTGCTTCTGCCGGAGGTGCACATCCTAACCAAGGCAACTATAATTATGGGCAGCCACATGGTCCAGAATATGGCCATCCAATGCAATACTCACAAACAGGACATCCACAACAGAGTTATGGTCATGGATATGAAGATCCAAAATATGCCAACCAGGTTCCAATGCAGCCTGCCTATGGAGCACATGGAAACCCACAGGTGGGTGCATACTCGCAAGCTAGTTCGCAGCCAGGTTATGGCCAACAACCATATGCCAGACCACCGGCTTATGGAGGGCCTCCACAGGCTTATGGCCCAACTAGGCCTTCTCAGCATGGCGATGTGCCTTACCAAAATCCTGCTCCATCTGCTCACTCGTATGGACAGACAGTGGCGCCCCAGCAGCAGCCATATCCATATGCATCCAGTGGTTCGGCACAACAGACTTACCCTTATGGATCTGCACCCGCGGCAGATGGTTACAACCAGCCTCAAGCTCATGCTGCACCTGCTCCAACTTATCCTCAGCAGAATGCTCAACCAGTACCCGCATATGGCCAGCCAGGAGGCCAACCAGCACAGAGTTATGCTCAAGGTGGACCTGCGGGTAGCGGTTATGGACCATATCCATCTTCTCAGCAGGGTTATGGCGAGCAACAAGCTTCTGGTGTGGCAAATTATGGCTACCAAGCTCCGGATGGTGGTTATAGTAATGCGCAAGCACCAGCATATAATGCAGGGCCTAGTGGTTTTGCCCAGACTGCAAATCAGCCGAGCTATGAGCAACCGATATCCCAGGCAGGTGGTTATGCAAGTGTTCCTGGTAGTGCACCTCCTGGCTATGCCAAGAACGTCTCGCCCCAGCCTGTATACAACCAGTATGATTCAGCCCAGATGTATGGTGGTCAACATCAGTGAGGAAGATCAATTGTGTTGCTGGTTTGCTTTTTAACAGTGCCAGGTTATTTCATGATTACAATAGGTCTAGTAGTAGCGATTTGTTAGTTTAGGTCTACCGTATGTCGGTGTCTTCTGGCGATGACCTTGAAGATTTAGTAGTATTGATATTACACCTATGTTACCTTATATTTTTCTAACTTCACTTCACTTGGTTGCTAATGTTATATCCTGTATGGAAGCCCTTAGAATTAGGTAGCCTCTCAAATAATAAGAGAACGGGGAGCGTTGTGAGGAACATATTTTTGATACACATTTGCTACATAATGGTTGAGATCTCTGCGACTAGAACCCAACCATCGTGTACCGAAAGTAAGTCTCTTTCTCGAATGATTCAACAATTGAAGCACTATTCTTTTACCGAAATGTTTCTCGAATGATTCAACAATTGAAGCACTATTCTTCTACCGAAATGTTTATTAAATCAGTAAATTAAAGAATACGATTGGTTTAATGTATTAAGCACAAAATTATCTCATCATAACTACATCACAAAATGGATCAAGTTCATGTTGAGACTTTGTTTAGATTAAACTACTCACTCATATTCGTAAATAACATTGCAATAAGGAAAATAAAAGACAGGATAAATACCTACTGAATAAATACTTTGAATTTTCAAATCGTCTTCAAAAGTAATGAACAACAAAACAATAAATTAAAACAATAAACTATGAAAGTAAACTATGACTCTAAAAGTAATGAAATATTGATCTAAGTACTCAAGGCGGTTGATTTCAGTAGCCTTAGGGTCATATATATAGTATTTTAGGTAGTATACATTCCAAACTAACCCAAACGTCTCGTGGTTATCTAAAATTCTCGAAATCAAACCCAAGTGATTCTTTAACGATTCCACTTATTACTCAAATCACTAGAAAAACTCTTTGAAAAGTGTCTCGTGCTTCACCGATTTGTCACGGCAATTCCTAGTACAAATCCCAATCATTGATTCACGTGACAATAAATTCCAATTGATCCTTGATTCATTGATGATTATTTGTGTATCTTTTCCACTTGATCAAATCCTTCGTTTTCTTCCCTTT
The DNA here is from genome assembly GCA_039657325.1 of Stephania cephalantha. Classification (NCBI taxonomy): domain Eukaryota; kingdom Viridiplantae; phylum Streptophyta; class Magnoliopsida; order Ranunculales; family Menispermaceae; genus Stephania; species Stephania cephalantha. The sequence continues at coordinate 24,131,565 of CM077574.1, read as the reverse complement.
TTACTCAATTTCTTCAAATATTCTAATTATTACCTGAAATAACAAAAACAAGAGAAACCCCTAGTGTAATATAGTCTTTTACATCTAAAATCACCCTAAAATACACTATAAAACACTATCTAATTATTGACTTATAAAATACCCTCAAATTCGACCACTTTGATGTCACGAGCAAAACAATACTCTTAATTATATTATCTTTTCTTCCATCGTTATGATTTCATAATAGTATACTCTTATTCTTAAACAAAAGTAATCATTAAATAGAAACATATTACCCTCATAAAAATAAAAATCATGATATAATAGAAAGATTTAAAGAACAACCCCTTATTTGATAATTCAATCTTCTACTTACGTAATACACCTCAGAATTCAAAATTAAATCAATCACCAAGGTTAAACCACTATATAGGTTTTCTCAATCTCCATTGACAAGCATTAAACTTACAATGACTAATATAGAATCTCAAGATACAAAAATCACTAAATCAATCTAGTTTTTAAATAAGATTTAAAAAACAACACAATCAAAGTCGATATGAATTTCTTAGTCACCAATAATCATCAATTCATATTCATTTATTGGAATGTTGAAATAAAAAATATCTTCACTCAACTTAGCTCTAAGCACTCGAGCTAAATCTTTTATTTGAAGAGCTTTTCATAAACATCATTCTATTCTTTTTTTGTATATATATATATATATATATATATTCTTTCTTTTTTTCTTCTTCTATATTTATTTTTATATTCATACGGTTCCCCTGCTCCATTTCCTTTGGAATTTGTTATTCTTTTTATAAGAATTATTCATCTCATTTTCCATACTAGAATCCTTGCTCATTTTCCTTTAAAATCTGCGGATCTCTACTATTTTTCATTTATTTAAAAACTATTGCTAGCTCTTCTCACTTTTATTATAGTTAAGGAAGCATTCTTTCCAACTAAGTAAAATTTATTGGCTAATTTCCTATTTTTTCCCTTCACTAGTGGCATAAGTTCTTTTCATCATATATATACAATATTTGATCAATAATCATTATATAACAAGATTCTTAGAAATCAATGCCTGGATTATCTTGCACTATTGTTTCAATCTTCTACATTATAATGTCTAACACAAAGCAATCAATCCCTCTAAACTCCTCTAGTGTATACACAATCTAGGTTAAGTCAAATATGGTATAACAATTTATTTCTATCGTTTTTCTATTTTTAAGTGGGTAATAAAAATATATCACTTCCATCTAAATTAAAATTAAATTCAATTCATAGTCTAACTAAATAAAGTAAAATGAAGAAGTAGTACATGTATCTTCAAAAATTTGAAAACTTTCAGTCAACTTTGAACATTGAATAAATAGATTTTACCTCTCAAATCTTCCATACTTCAACTTCTTCATATTTCACTTCATCTAAATACCCTCGAAACTTATTCTAAACCTTGTCCTCAAGATTTAGAAATTAAGCTTGAAGTTTCCAACAAAACAAATATACTTTGTGAAGCATAAGCGAACTAAATAAAAGAATAATGAAATAAATAAATAATCACAAGAATGAATTTCATAAGTAAAAAAATATGATAAATGAAAATTCTCAAACATCATTGTTATAGAGGATAACACATCAAACAATGTATAATGTAAACCACACCATAGCACAGTGATCACATATCCTTGGTTTTTATTTGTGGTCATAACATTCTTAATTGAATTATGAATAATTTTGCCAACATCAATATGACCTATCCCTTACGGATAATGCGGTATAACAACTTTCTTTTGCCTTGTAATTACAATCTCGTAGTATTGCAAACTCATTTGTAGGCTCGCATTGATAAAATAATTCCATACTTTGGTGGTTTTCCAAAAACTTTTAGTTTGAATTTGTTTCGATACCCATCCTTAACAAAAATGAATCCATCCCCCTGAATTACTTCTAAACCATTTCTAATGGTTTCATGAGAAAATCCATGTCATGAATCCATATTCGGGTTTTGGGTACTCGTTATTTTCTCTCCTATGAAATTTCGATAAATCGAGAGTACGATTTGTTCTCATGAGTGAATAGTCCATGGTTTTCCTCGGACTATGGCTATCATCTTATCATCATCTCCATGCCCATTACGCATAAAATCCTGCACTAATATCTTACAACCTATCTCTACGAGAGGACCTTGCGTCATTATCGACATTGTAATATCTAGTCAACAATCATTGATTCCTCTCCTTTATTATGTTCAAAATTCTAGGCTCGTACTTTATGTAATTCTTCATATTGAAACCCTCTTCAGAAATAATTTTCCTATTTTTGCTAATATCGCTCTTCATCTAGCGATGAGCCTTGACATTTGTTAAGTTATGAAATGAATAAGAAATCCTTGCATTACTCTAAACTTCTTCCTCTCTCTTGGCTCATCACAAAATCTAGTGGTGGAGAAGGTTCTTTAGGTGTTCTAACTCTAGGATTATTTATTGAAATCCTCGATTGGCCTAATAGGTGTGGGTGGAACTTTTGATTTTTATTTTGGGTTTTTCTACTAAAGCTGCCTTTCCCTTATCTCCTCTCTGAACTTCTACCCTTAACACTTTGTCATTTTGAAAATCAAAGATTCCTGCAAGTTCGAATAACAATTGAAACATGTGGATCATAAAAGTAACATTTTTCAAAAATAATTTTGTTTTCTAAATAATGTAAAACAATTGTGTGATAAATTCTAGTTTTTGAAAATGAAACAAAACAAACCAAACCAAACCCCAAACTCATTTTAAACTCAATTCTCAAAGCAATTGCAAATACGTTTAAATATACCAAGATTTCAAAATTATCGAGTTTGTAAACCAACGATCATTATAATCGCAATGCCTTAATCTATTGGAATCAATGAAATCATTTATTTAAGGTAATAGAATGAATTCCATTAAAACAATTTTGAAAATCATTGACAATTTGCAAAAATTCTTCAAACCAAAAATTTGTTTAAATAAAGAGATAGAGTTACGTAATTACCTTCTTGAGAGTGAATCGTTCAAGATATAAACTCTTGATCTCTCAGATTAGATTTTCATGCTTTAGAGTGAAATCTCTTAAACCTGTAGTTAGGAACTTTACTCTCCTAAATTCAATTTTTTGGGTTTGAAAGGAACTAGGTTGAGGTGGGAATCACTTAAATACTTTCCCCCAGATTGAGCTCTGGGGAAAGTTGACTCAGGCAAGAAATTGATTGTGTGGGTGAGCAGGTGCAACGATTTGTGTTTTGTGAAGTGAATGTGTTTGTAGCGATTTGGGGTTTTGTTTTTAAAAACTTAAAATCGTGCCTAACGATTTGTATGTTAAGTGGAATTGCTGAAAAATCGCTAGGCAAATCGGTGAAAATGAGGTGTAGTGACCAAGCGATCGAGTAGCGATTTATGTTGAAAGGTAGAATCAACGGAGCATTCCCCTATACTCAAATTTTCACTTAATTTTACTGGTTTATGTCACTGGATTTAACCACCGATTCCTAGTGTTAATTCACATTCTTTGAAGGAATTACTGCACGAGACTTAACTAAGCTTGTTTTTCAATTTATTTCATAATTAACATATATATATATATATATATATATATATATATATATATATATATCATTCATTAAAACTTATATAAAGGTAGAATTGATTTGGAAATTCGAAAAGATTGATTAGAATATGTAACTAACTAAATAATTTTATTAAATAAATAAATAAATAAATAAACAAGCAAGTGAATAATGCAAAGTTGCATAAAGGGCTATATAAACAAAAAAATTAACTCGATCACTCATCACTTAATTGAAATTATCTCGGAGTTTAAATTTTGAAAATATTTTCAATACAAGAGTAAAAAGTGAGAGAATAAAAACATACTATACTAAACTAAACTAAATTCCTTATAAAATAATATAAGGTACTACTACCATGGAAACCACAAAAATACCCGTGTCGTGGGAACCTCATTTACAACAATTGGATTCTAATCCAACATATTAATCTATAAGTCATAAATTCACAAAAAATTTGAGGCACACCATATCTTGAGGGGTTCCCATAACATTAGTATATATTTGGGACTCTATTATAGAATTTCTCAAATATAAATAAACATAGAATATGAGTTGCCTCCCATACGAACGCTTTTGTGTTCACAAAGTCGTTGGCTCGACCAAACCCTTCTAGAATTAAGGCTGGATCTATAAAATTGAATTTAGGATTATCCACTCAAAGTGTCATTCCGAGTCGAAAGTGATTGGTGGGCTTGAATTAATCGTTAGAGTAATTGTGTGAAATAAAGAATTTCTTAAACTTGATTAGGCGAATAATTAAGTATTTCAGGATTTTATTTGGAGTTCAAGTATCAGAGTGGGACCCACATTATGGACCGAGAGATCATAAGGTTTATTTTTTTTTTTTATATGTTGTGTGCTTATTTATGTATTATATGGTATTTTATCGTGAAGTCGGGAGTATGTTGAGATGTAACCTCATTTTGTCCTACTTCCAGGGTTACAAGTGAGTGTGAAGGCACGAATGAAAATTAATTGTTGATTGCTCAAAACTAACTAGCAAGTGTTAATCCTCACGTGAAGATTTTGCACTCGGTTTGCATGCAAGTCGGGATAAGAAGCGATGTGTAAATGAGAACGAAGTTGGTGCAAGACCTTACACTTGAGCTTTATGTCGGTTGGCGGTGGTCGAGGTTGAGATTGGGTCCAATTGGTGCAAGTTTAGTTTAGTATGACAAGAGAATTAGTACATAAGGGTTCAATATGTCATGAACAAAGTTAAATTTTTTAGGGTTTTGGTGGCAAAAATTCAAAACTAGTATTATGGATGTTTTATGAAGTTTGTTCGCTTCGTCACAAGAGTTTGGTTCAATTTAGTGAAAAATTGAATCGAAAACAAGCGTCGGAAGTTAAAGCACGTCAAAATAATGATTTAGAGAATTAATAAATAAAAAATTAAGTTCTTTGATAAGAAAGGTTCTAGAGTTTTACATATAAATATATTAAAAAATAAAATGAAATCAATTTCATTAAGAAACATTCGACATAACGTTTTGTTTAGCTTTGAGCCCTAAACCTACCTCGTTCACTTCTTTCAGACTTCGCGATCTCCCGACGTCCGATTTTACTTTGATTTCTTTCCATGCAAAATAGTAGAGCATCGCGGAGTAACCGATTTGAGCAAGTTTTACTGCAATGGAGCGAGGTATTCGATTCGGGATTTGGTAAATTGTCAATTCAATTCAATTTGAATTCTTGAAATTTTTCGATTTTTTTTTGCTAGTTTTTGATAGAAATTGATATGGATAGTTGTGAATTGATGTATTAGGTTGATGTACCTGCAGTTTGAAATGAATCCCACCAGGCAGTGGGTTAAGATTTTGATGAATTAAACTAAATTGATTCAATTGATTACTATTTTGGAGATGTTTTATAGTTGATATTGATTTACATTAGGTTTTTGGATAAATTGATTATTGATTTTGATCCTATTTGACTCCTTGGTTTGTGGAAATATTTTGATGTTAGTATCAAGTGCTTTTGTGGTGTTTGTTGTAGAGTTTTGAGGATTTAATCTAGAAAATATTGATTTGAAGAAGTTTTTTAGTTCAAAATAAATAAAGTTTACAGTTGACCTGATGTCCATATTGGAAAATTCATAACTTCTCCATCGGTGATGCAATTTGATTGTTCTTAGAGTCTATGGAAAATATGACATGAGTACTACAAGTTCCTTTTAGGTCATCATGACAAATATTGAGGGTTTTCAAGGTTAAAAAGTTACCTCAAATTAGCTAGTTGAAAGCTAAGTTGAAACAATTATATAAATTAATATTTTTTGAAATAGTTCTCACTTGAAGCTTGATTCATAATATAAATGGGTATGCGGTGAAGCTATTAGAACAATTTTCAAGGTGATCCGATGCTCAGAGGTGGCCTGTAAAAAATAAGCTCGAAGTTGGTTGGTTGTAAGTAAATACCCTACGGTGAAGGTGGTCTTTACTATTTATGGAACTTTATTTTTGTACTGCATTTGTGATTAGTCCGCATTGCATTTTGCATCATTCTTGGTCATGCATTCATGTCATTCGGACGATGGCTTGTTAGTCTTTATGGCTCGTGTGTGGGACTTCAGGAGTAGGTTTCACGACCAGGTTGGACTGGAACACAAAGACCAGAAACGCGCCAAGTTTCTTTGTAAGCCGAACACTTAAATCCCGCGAGGCAAATCGACGCATATGTACGTCACTGCCACACATTGTCCATGACGACATGAACTAACAATCAAATGATCAGACTTGGTGCAATTTTTCTTCGATGTTTGAAAGATTATTTTAGTCAAAAAATATAATGAGTTATAATGTTTCTAAGACTTCTGATTTGTTTATTTTTTTATTTAAGTTATTTTAATAAGCGGAAGTCTTAATACTCCATCCATTCCATATTACTCTGTCACATTTGAAGATTTTTTTCTTGTTCCACAATATGTGTCACATTAGGGAAATCAAAGGTGCATTTATTATCTTTTTTCGATCTACCCTTTAGTTTAAAGTTGCTCATTAATGCCAATTAGGCTATTAATGAGGGGTAATTGGTATTCTAAATGTCTTTTTTTTAAGACTTTCAACCATCACCTTAATTCTTGTGCACAAGCCGAAATGTGATAGATAATATGGAGCAAGAAGGAGTAATACATAAATATTAATGTAAATGGATTTTGCATTTGATTAACGAACCTGGGTTAGGAAGCTTGAAAAGGGCGTAATATGTGTATCGATAATGACGACAAAAAGGTATAATAAATATCAATATGCATGTATCAAGTATTAAGTCTCCCCCCAAAATGATCCCCAAAAGATAATACATACATAAATAGAAACACTACACGTGAAGTTAATATTACTCTTTATATCCACGGATGCGTCATATAATATGCAACTTGCGAAAAACAATGACAAGTTCGATGAGTAAATCCAGGAAAATAAAGTTAGTATTCACGAAATCCAAAAGCGATTACAATTCTAAACGGAGATAAATAAATAAACGGAAATGTAAAACACATGAAGATAAGATCATTGAGATAATAAAGAAATATGGGCACTGAGTGTGGTTGTATAGGCTTGTTAAATACACTAAGACACAAATCTTTAGAATTTAGAAGGCCTACAGGAGGGAGAGGTAATCACTGCATCCTCATCATAGTAGAAATGATGAAGCTGTGTTGGATCGGAAGAGTGAACTTACGTGCCATACGCCTGTGGAAGGACTACTGTGGCGAGGTGGCGTCACATAAACCTACTTATCAGAGATCATCGATTAACGAGAGAAATCTCATGCGTGGTACTGGAGGTATGACCAACACCAAAGCAGCCAATTGGATTGTCATCTACTGAAAAGAGCCGAGAAAGATTACAGTAACGTCCCTTCGACCATTTTACATGGACAACCTCACGTGGGAATATAGTAAATATGGCAAAGCCCCGAATAACGAAAAGTAATGTGGTGAAGTGCAGTAAATTTCAAGGAAAATAAGTAAATTACAAGTGACTTTCTCGTGGGTCTTACTTGAGAACCCACACGTGAGGAGGGGGTAGAATTGGGTGTATCGAGAAGTTATCGCCTTTTAAAATATTTCGATATATAACGATATGTTGTATGCTAAATGCAGAGACCAAATATGACTACAATGCGAAGGTGAAGGAGGTAGAAGAAATGGAGATCGAGACAACGATATTTACGGTGAGTTCGATCCATTACCGATCTACATCCACTACCTAACCTCCCAGGTTAAGGATTTCCAAATCCTAGCAAGTTTATGATTAAAGTGTTACAACACTAAGCATACTGAAGCTTAGAATGCATAATTTACAATTATGACTTCCCTACTTTGACCTGACTAGGATTTGTGCACTGTAGCACCGACTAGGTCTTCCTTTAAGTTAGATCTCACTAAGTCTTACAACAAAGTTTGTCCAATACAAATAAAGATTTATTTTACAAACAAGATGGTAATAAAGCTCAACTCTTTTACAAGCCTTCACTAGAGATGAATCACTCCAAATGCATACGAGTGAACTCGACTAATATATAGCAATGTTGTAAACATTAATAATGTATGCTCGAAAATCTTAGATCCAAGAAAGCAGAAGCGAAAAGAGATATCAATTAAAAATGGCATCGGTTTCAAATCAAACTGAACAAGTGGTTTCGATCTAAAAATCAAGATTAAACACTTACAACTTGTTCAAATAAGACCTATGTTTTGTAAGAAACAAGTTTAAGTACAAGAACCCAGGGTTTGTATGTATGAGACACAGCTGAAAGTGATTTTCAAACCAAAAACTACATTTAAAAACTATAAATAAAGTACATCCTGAATAGAGTATGAAATCAAGAAATCTTACAACCCACGAGGGTATAATCCAAAAATGAGTTTGGAGTGTGAGTTATGTAAGCTTGTAGACAACTTCTTTGATATTATATAGAAATGTGCATGAGACAACAAATTCAAGTTTATCATCAGTATGTATACAATAGAAAATCAAGCACAATGTGAGTTGGAACTTGGATTTTGAGTATGAGTAGTGAAAGTAGTGTTCTTGGTGTTTCTCTTGTTGTTCTTCTTTTGTTCTCATGTGTTTTATAGGGCATATAGTAGTTTTAAACCATGTAGGAATTAAGATTGCCCCAATCAAATCAAGGTGGAGATTCAAGCTGCCATAATTTCTTTTAAATGACGGTGGCACTATTCTTTTTGTGTAGCGCGCTATGTGCATGTGTGAGTACGCTATGCGAATTGTGTGGCATGTTACGAGTGGTAGGGGCACTGAAAATAATTTCATTTGCATTTGGTTCGAGACGACTCACGGCCTACGTGCATCTCTCGCATCAACAGCAAGCATTTCACACGCAGTTGCTCAAGTTCATTGCACATGGTTGGACAACTGGGATGATTTCACAAACTTGAAAAATTGAATTTACCGGTTTCATGAAACATATAGGGGCTATTCTACAAATATTTTTGATGTACACTCCAAAAACCATCCAAACAACTGTCAATTGCAATCAAACACATGTTGAAGAAAAGTTTATACACCTAAAATACATGTTTTAAAAAGTATTTGCATGACTTAAAACATTTTGAAACTTACGGACTTGGAAATCATATATTTCATGACTTTAAGTACTTGAAAATCCGAAATTCATGATATGCATGATT